>CM046061.1:2999229-4324224 GCA_025215515.1 Schistosoma japonicum
TGACAAGATGACCACGAATATAACGTCGGCGTTGACTGTCTCAAAGCAGCCTACCTAGAAGGTAAACTTTTAGTGTCCAATTCTCTACAACACCCGCAAAAATTGACATGAACGAAGTCACCGTGCCTCAAGCAATGACTAACACGCAAGTAGAAGTATCAAAGTGCTCCATAACGCCGAAAGCTACGCGTTCTGGTAGAAAGGTAAGATTTCCAGAACACCTAGACGAATACTATGTCTACTGATTTCCTCCCGATTTCCACTACCTACGTGCATATAACAATTTTTGTTGTTGTCTTAAAAGAAGTAACGAAAATCAATAAAACCATTATATTTTTTGAAATTTACGGTATGCATTTTATAAATTTTCATATCAAAAAAGCCTTTGATTATTTGTTGTCAGTGTTCAACACGTTTTTTTATAGACGCATCGAGTTAACAATTATATTTTTGTGTACAAAATGCACAGATTTAAATATAACTTTTTCTTTTTGACTTTCTGGAAACAAACAAAAGGACGTAAAAGGAAAAAGGATTTATTATGTACAAATATTTTATGCAACGACACCATAGTAAAAGGACTGACGTCCAGAAACTGCACAACATCGCAAGCCATCGAAGGAACGTTTACTAATGTCTGACACATTGGGTTTTATCCTTGGCTGGTATGTCTTAGGGTCCTCACGAACCCAATTGGGGGGAAGTGGCTGTAGCGGTAAATAATTCCAAAATAAATAGTTGAATAGGCTTTCGACATGGATGCTGACCATGTTTGTTTTAGCGGACACTAATAGTTGAAGGCGCGCGGTCACGCATCTTCACCAGATCACGATTAGAACCACCGAGGGTAGCATCTCTCTCTAGTTTGCCAACCTAGACGTTGCTATCCCATTGAAGCTCTGCATACGATCAAATATAATTTCTCTTTCTTCCTACAGTGCCTTCTGATTTCTTTTCATTCGTGAGAGTGGGTCCGTTCGATCGAAGTGGCTCTGACTGTAGGACAAGCGTAACTTGGTCATATACCGGGTACACTTCAGCACCTTCAATAAACATACTTATCTATCGATCTATACCAGACATTGTAGAAATCAGATACACTGAGTGTACTAACGATATATGCGTGAAGAATCTGGCTACACTGTCACTGACTCGTAGTCAAATTGTTTATAAATACTAAGATTTTGTGGGCAAAACGGTCGGTTTGATTGACTGAAGTGGTTCAAGTTGGCATAACTATAACTTTCGAAAAGGATTAAGAGCACTGCATAGACAGTTACATATGTGTTTAGTGCTGATGTGGATTTACAGTGAGCAGACATTTCAGTTAACTTGTACAAATCATGAGAAATGAAGATGCAAGAATAGCGATAGTGCTATGTTCATTTGTAGGAAAAAGGGTGTAATTAAAAGAAGACGAGAAAAGGTGGTATATGAGATGGCAGTGCAAGTATAAATATGGTACATCATAGCAATTGTTGCGTAAAAGGTTTAGTAAAGAAAAGTGGATAAACCGAACTTTACACGTCAACTTATTGATAATACTCTCAGGCTTCGCACAAAAACACTAACGTCTGGGGAGGGACAATCACTAAGACTCTGCAAAAGTGCTAAGGTTTCGCGAGTTATTGGTGACACAGAATAACCGCTAACGAACGTAAGACCAGTTACACAGTAACAGGAAGCTAAGCTATCTGCGCAGCGCCCCAGCCCAGCTAACTAGAGTAGAAGTCCAAAGACAGCGGAGACGTTTAGATTCCACAGGCAGCCTGTCAGGACGACATCATCACCACAACTCATGCGTATATATACAAAAATAGAGAGCGTCCTTGGAATGTTACAAATAGCGTACTAAAAAATAAACACGAATCATAGATTTAGCGTCTTACCAAGTGGGAAACACGAACTGAAGGTGAGAAGGGGAATTGTTGGCGCGAAAACAGGAAATTCAAATTTACACAATAAATCACAAAAATAACCGGTTTGCAAGTGAGTTTTGGGGATCTAACATCCCTAACAACCTCCCCTTTTTAATAACGGACGTTCCTTGGGTTTACTTGCAGTTTGACTGTCTGGCGGTCGTTGTCGGAGTGACTGTCTCCTGGAACGTATGTTGAACCGGCTTCTGTTCTGTGTTTTCTCCACTTGCGAATGGGGGTATAGGTTGAAAGTATCTGAGAAGGACTTCAAGTGAGCAGATTTCGGGTACGAGTGGGACAATCTGCTGCTGCTCGCTTGCGAAGTTGATGCGATGTCTAGTCCAGTACTCTCCCCCCCTTTACATCTCTTCGCACATGACTTGGGCCGCGTCTCTCAACTACACGATGCCTCCATCCAGGGACTGTGGTTGGGTCTGTAATCGCGAGCATACCGACCGGACACCCACCTCATACGCTTGGCAACTTTTCGATCACTTCGCGCGTGGTTCTGCTTGGCAACATCAACTGTGTATTGTCTTCAGTTTTCTACCCATGAGGGCTTCTGCTGGAGACCTTTCGCTCTGGTAGTGCATCGTTCGGAGTCGTTCGATAAACGAATAGAAGTTTTGTAATGACTACCATAGTGTGTCTCCTCCCCTTTTGACTTGAGTAGTGCCCTCTTGAAAGTATCTACAATCTCTCCGCCTGGCCATTTGACTGCGGATGATAAGGTGGAGAGCGGTAGTGGATGATGCCAAGCCGTCGGCAGACATGTCCTTGAAATTGACTTGAAGTAAACTGCGACCCGTTGTCTGAAACAATCATATCCGGGAGGCCATTTCTGGAGAAAATCTCTGTGAGGATCTGCAGTGTCTTTGTGGTGGACGGTGGCACCACAGGAAAATCTCCGGCCATTTCGAGAAAGCATCTACACACGACCAAGTAGGTAACTCCATTGACTGGTCCAGCAAAATCGATATGTATTCGCGACCATGAGTTTTCCGGCTGTGGCCAGCGATCGGTGGCGCTTTAGCGTTGAATTTCGCGCCTGCTGACCACTGCGTGCACCTGCGTACCAAGTGATAATGTACTGGTCCATCAGTGGCCAGTATGCATAACTGCGGGCTATAGACTTCATTCGCCGTGTCCCAGGAATGACCAGAATGAAACTGTTGAAGCATCCTTGGTTGTAGTGACTTTGGCACGACTACTACTCTCTTCTCCGACATTAAGGCAATCAATCCACGACGCAGAAGGAATCGCGACGTTGGGTAAAGTTGCTTCATGTCACCCTCAAAGCGATGCGTGGCCACCCTTGCGTGACATATTTTCATAGCCCTTCTGATCATTGCATCGTTTCTGGAGGCTATTTGAATATCTGACACCGATACTGGTAAAGCGCGGACAGCATTCGTTAGGTAGATGCTGCGTAGTCTTCCTTTGATAGCGAGGCAATAATTGTGTCGTCGTCCAGCGTAGCGTGCTTCGCTGATTATCTTGATAAGGCGTCTGCTTGCCAAACTCTTGAGTGTGCCGGTACTGGATATCAAAATCATAACCCAATAAGATAAGAGCCCATCGTTGTAGGCGATTTGCTGAGTGGGCTGGGATACCGGACTTTGAACCAAAAATTGTAAGTAAGGGCCTTGTGGTCTGTCAGCAGCGTGAATCTCCGCCCATATAAAAATTTATGGAAACGACGTACCGGCAAAAGACGAGAGCAAGTGCTTCTTTTTCTATCTGGCTATATTTTCTCTCTGCCGGTGTCAGTGTACGAGACGCATGCATGATAGCTTTTTCTGAAGAGTCAGGAAATTGATGTGAGATAACGGCACCAAAACCAGAAGCTGAAGATATCTGCAGCCACAATGATTGGCATGGACGGATCATAGTGAGTCAATAACAGTCTAGAGCTAATAATTGACTTGAGTTTTGTTAAAAGCTGCTTCGCAATCTGGCGTCCAATTCCAGGTGACATCCTTAGGTAACAGGTGGTTAAGAGGAGACCGGATGACGTGCATTGATGGCACAAAGGCTGAATAATAGCTTACTAGGTCCCAGAAAGGATCGTAGCGCAGAAACATTCGTGGGGAGCTGGCATTAGTTGAATAGCTCGAATATTCTCAGGATCCGGGTCGGCGACCTTATAGCGTCGAAAATAATCCCAACATACTTCACTGACTCTAGAAAATTGGCATTTTTCTGGACGTAATCGGAATCCATTCTCTCACTAGATTCGCTGTAAGAACATTAAATTGTACGCTACACGCAGCTCTCTGGTGAAGGTAGCAACAATTAAGATGTCGTCGAGATAAGTAGCAACGCCCGCAATGCCTCTAAGATAGTATCCATTAGTTGCTGAAAAATGGACGGGGCTGGTCTGACCCCAATGGCAAGCGGTTGTATTGAAACATACCACGATGAGTATTAATTGTCAGTAGCTCTCTGGATTCCTCAGCAACTTCTACCTGTCAGTAAGCGTCAGCAAGATCCATTTTCGCGAAAAATTTGCCGCCGTTGTAGCATAGTAATAAGTCTGCCCAGAACTGGTAGTGGATAATGATGTTGTTCAGGGCCGCGTTAAGGCTGTGGAAAAGTCTGCACATATGCGTATTGAGGCCGTTCGGTTTTCTTGATAACCACGATCGGAGCTGCCCAAGCAAATAAGAAACAGGCGTAATGACTCCTTGTTGCTGTAGACGGTTGAGCTCTTCATCGACTTTGGGGTAATGCTGCATAAGGCACTGGCGCTTAGGACAGAAAAACAGGCTTAGCACCTTTCTGTATACGGAGGGTCGCCTTCATTGAGGTGCAACAACCCAATCCCGGTTGGAAGATAGTCGGGAACTCTGCTAAGATTTTCGCCGTATAGTTCTCTGGCTCTAGGGGTTTGTCGTACCATCCGACACACAGTGTTTAACGGAACATCAGCTAACTGCAGCTGGTCAAACCAATCTAATCCAAGCAAATTCAGATCAGTTGTTGTAACATAACATACCCCAGTGAACGACATGTCCCGAAACGATACAACACACGTCAACTGTCCCAACATGCGTAAATAGTTGCCGCATGCTGTGCGTGCCTTCTGCGTAGTAGGCTCAATGCGTGGTCTACCCATTCTAATCCAGGCTTTCTTGGAAATAATCGTAATGTCTGACGCAGTATCTATACTTGTAATCTAAATGGATACGCATTAATGTCAAGAGTAAGAAACTTTCTCTCACCTGAAGTGGAGGCTTGACAGGACGCTAGCAAACTCAGAGAATTTGTACTGGGTTGAGGAAAATGGCGCTTTCTGTTATTTCTGGACCGACGTGGAGGTTGCTGTAGCTCTGGGGTTTACAATACCCGTCCTTTGTGGCCGACAGATTTAACAGTTTCTGCAACGATGGTGCTTGTATGGGCAGAAATCTTATAAAATGCCATCGCCACAATGCCAGCATGCTGAAGGAGGTCTAGTTTTTGAAGAGAGAGCTGAGCTGGAATGAGATGAGCTAGATGCAGCCATAGATGTGGCATTGCCTGATGACTGACGTACTGCATGGACTTCAGAGTTGTCTTTACCGCCAGATTGGATCATAGTTGTGTCAAGGTTGGATGTTGATCAGGCGCTGATATTCGTTAGCAATATCATTCAGCGTTAGCTTCGGATCTTGGTCAAGTCTACATAGAAGCCGCGTTCTGATGTCGCTAAACTCCTGCGATTGCAAACTGCAGATGAGAATGAGTGCTTTAAAAACTGGTCTTCTGTGAGAGACTTGAGTTGGAAACGTTCGCATTCACGGTTGACAATACCGACGTGAGTGAGAAAATCACTGTCTTTATTCATAACTAGTTTAAGACATCGGTATCGTATATTGAATAGAGAGGAGTTATCACCAAACTGTTGGCTTAATGATTGAACGGTGTCAGCAAATGATCGGTCACGTGGGTTCTGTGGCAGGATCAAATTGCAATATTTATCTAACTCACTTGGACCCAATTTTCGAAGTAGCAGGCGAACCTTCCAAGCATCATTTTGCGTTGCGAAATCAAATTTAAATAGATCTTCGTAACGACGGAACCACATATCAAAAGTGATATTAGAATCAGGATCGTAGTGGAACTCAGCAATACTATTTGCAACGCCGTCAATAGATGGTGCAATAATAGTGGTAGATGTGCTAGGCGAGCAGGTAGATGCAATTTTCGTTTCTGCAAGCATTTGAATCAATTTAAACTGCTGCTCCATTAATAATTCCATTTTTGACGGATCCATGTTAGCACCAGCCTCGTCGCCACTGCTAAGGTTTCGCGAGTTATTGGTGACACAGAAATAACCGCTAACGAACGTAAGACCAGTGACACAGTAACAGGAAGCTAAGCTATTGCGCAGCGCCCCAGCCCAGCTAACTAGAGTAAGAAGTCCAAAGACAGCAGGAAGCGTTTATTCCACAGGCAGCCTGTCAGACGACATCATCACACACAACTCATGCGTATATATACAAAAATAGAGAGCGTCCTTGGAATGTTACAAATAGCGTACTAAAATAAACAACGAATCAATAAGATTTAGCGTCTTACCAAGTGGGAAACACGAACTGAAGGTGAGAAGGGGAATTTTTGGCGCGAAAACAGGAAATTCAAATTTACACAATAAAATCACAAAAATAACCGGTTTGCCAAGTGAGTTTTGGGGATCTAACATCCCCAACAAAAAGAAAACGAAAACTCACAGTAAGCTTTTAAGTGAGCGAATCTCTTTCAAAAGGATGGAAGGGGTGCTAAGAATAAATAGAACTAGTGAGTTTAAATGTGAATATTCCTCTTTTCGCTATTTTTTATTGATTGTAAAGTAGGCGGTAACCAGTACTGCCATTTATTTTCTCCGCACTGACCTTGCTATTTCTGATTGGTTGTAGTGGATTTTTTATGTAATATGTACTCTAATTACGACTAAGTCGTTGTTGTAACCATATATACAGAGTTGGGACAAAAATAGAATTGAATCTTCTCAGTGCTGTGTTTCTGTCTTCTTGATTTAGATTCGGGCGAGTAATTACTTGTTGAGTTGTTGGTCATGGTTGCGAGTATCTGTTCACGTAGGTAATTTAGTGTGTTAAAGTTGCAGTGAGTGCTTCCGTGCATAACGTAGGCGTTGCGTGATGTCACTGAGGAAAGTGTTCAGTCATGCAAGTAATGGATTCCTAATTCCATTCAGAGCAGACTTCGTCTATTAAAAGCCTTTGGTTATGCATGTCAAAATCTTCGAATTTTTCCAAGTACAATACTAATGCCAAACACCTAAGGCTTCATTTAGTAAGAACCAAATTGAAAAACTCAAAGTCATGCAAGACCCAGTTTTGAGAAAATCACGTTGGGAATTAGACATAAGTTTGTCAGATATTAAATAATCAAATATTTCGTCACATACTGTTTTTCCAGAGATAACTGGAGTGATATCTGTCAGCCTAGAGTTATGCAAATTTGCTCTGTCACCCGATTAAATAGAGGACATATGTACGGGGTTTTCCATCTATTAGGATAAGTGCCTGTTGTTGTGAAAATGTTGAGCAGTTTCAATAGAATTATTTGGATACTAAATTCACCGAATTTCAAGTAAATTGGTGCAATGGTATCTACTCCATAGCTATTATTATTGCTTACTTGACCTCCTCAGTGATTTTTTCAATTCAGAAATGTTGTCGTAAGTGAAGAAAGCGAATCCCATATGGTTACTAGCCAAAGTGTCTACCACAATGACATCTAGTAAATAAATTGCTTAATAGGTTGGCAATAATGACATTTTAGTCGTTGACAGCTAAGCCATCATGTAAAATGCAAAGAATATCATTACTTCAGGAAGGCCTAAGGCATTTATCGAACAACTGTACCAATTTTTGTGCCTTATGGCTACTAAGCATTGCTGATAACTCTTCGTTGAATGGCTTTAATCTGTGAACAGCACCTCTGTTGGCGTCTTAGTTTCTTACGGCAATGAAGTGTTATATACAAATCTTTCGACTTCATTATTGTTATGTCGCAATATAACGCCTACTGCTATACACGAACTAACTGCAACTCTAATCGAAAACTTGTCTGCGCCAACTGATACTTGCAACCGTGACCAACAACCCGATAACTGATTACTCACCCCAAGCAAAATCAAGAAGACACGAACGCAGCACTAGGAAGATTTGATTCTATAATATCCCACCTCTATATATAGTTACAAAAGCGACTTTGGGGAAAATAGAGTAATTAGCATACTAAAATGATATTACAACCAATCACAATAAAGAAGGTCCCAGCGGAGGAAATGAAGAGCAGTACCGGTTACCGCTTACCTTAAAATTAAATTAAGAAAAAGCAAAATTGAGGATAATTACATGAAAAGTAACTAGTTTCTTTACTTCTCAGCAATGATATTGCTTAGTTTCATGAATGCAATCGAAAATAAACTCGTGTTATTAATTTGCTATAAGAAAACTCGGGCTTCTGTAGGACTTTCAGATAGTGAAGGATTGTCTCAGTCAGGACAACTTAGAAGAGTGTGAAAAAAGTGCAGTCCACATTATTATAATATCTATATTGTCTAGTTTTTTGTAATATATGACTATTGAAGTGACTGAAATTAAAAAGAAACACACGTCGAACATCTTATGGTCAGTGCTTTCAAAATCTTTGGTAACTTGAAGTGACAGGTAAGTAATATTATGACAGAAATCTAGACCAAGAATGTTATTATGTATCGTGAAATTGTGCACACATCATGTCCAACAATGTATTTCTAATGTTGTAAGAAGGTTATGTTCATATGACTATCCTCTGCCAACATTCGAGTGTATTCTATGAAACTCACAGATCTCGTGGTGCTCTGAAATTTCGTAGTGGTGAATCGGTGATAAAATAAGCCTGACGTTTTTTCTGCGTTTTACTAGACGCTTGAAGTCAGACATTGTTACAATTTATGTAGACATTCTGTCAATGATGTTGGTAACTTATGTGGTAAATAATAATAATAACGGAATAATAAAAAAATGGTAATGAATTATGGTTACACTAATACTTTGTAACTAATATGAAACAGAAAAATTTAAAACAAATGTATAAGCCAAACACACTACGTAACTAATCGGATCGGGTAATTAAATCCCGAAGGTGTAACACATGTAATTTGGTTAACTTATTGTAAACGCGTTCGTGTGCTAACCATTTAGTCGCATGTATTTTCTGTGACATCGATTTTGCTAAAGAATACAGTCCGTTTTGTTACACGCCCAAGTAGTTCTCACTTGCTTGAGGATACACACCAAGACCGAAACTACAACATACGCAATGACCACAAGGGTTGTCGTACCTATGGCACAACTGAAACCAATGTGTCAAGGATCTTTTGTCATCGAGAGATCAGGAAATGAAAATCTCACTAACAAATTGGTGGTAGATATTTTCACGACACACCTTACAAATCAGCCAAACTAAGATCACTTTAATTTGACTGGTAGCTTTACCCTAGCTACTAGAGCAACCACAGGCCAAATACATCTCACACCAGGATCAGTCATGAAAAATCAAAAACACTTAGCGTAGGCAAGTTTACAGGTTGCAACAAAATTTGCCACGACATTTTGAAACAATGCACAGAAGTAATATTTACTTTTGTTGGCAACTGCTTCCAGAACTCCATAGAGGGGATGAGAGAAACCATTCTTTCAATTCAATATTCGAATAAGATGAAGGCCATTCTCTTTTAGACCAGTCACTTTGATCCAATACTGTCAAAATAATTAGAAAGCTTAGTGAACGATCAAGCGAGTAAGTCTATCGATGAAAATAGGATACTTCAGGATGCGCAACACGATTCCAGAGAGAGTAGATCATACTGTACAAATGCTTTTCCAGTATAGAAGAGCTGGACAGATTGCAAAGTTAGGAAAGTCAATGTCCACACAGTGTTCTTTGACTCTACTGAGGCTTTCGACACAATACCTCGTTAAGTCTTGCTGGAGGAAGTCTAATGTTTAGGCCTCTTTAAGTGACTACTCCTGTGGTTGCAAAGCTATTTGTAAGTCCGAAAATTCTGCAACAAGATGCACAGAGTAGATCAGTCCAGAGAAATGCCTTATTGGAAGCCGTTGCAAAGAACAACTCTAGATCCATTGCTCTCCGTTGTTTTTATCAACGACCTTCCCTACTTACTCACACCGTTGGTTAAATCTATGTGTACGACGTAAACATTTAAAAGGACATAAACTATGACAACGACAGGCAAGTACTATAACAAGACTTGTTGCAGCCAAGTCACTGGTCGTAATTTGATGGACAGTAACTAGACACGAACGAATGCCAAGTCGTGTTTCTCCATACTTTGAAGGAGCGAGAACAAACCACCAACTACGTTGAGACTGCCTCCCCGTCTGCTTAATTTAAGGCGATTTAGGTCTTGCTCTGATAAACACTCTAGATTTTTGAGACAACTAGCATGGTGTTACAATCAAAGACTACGATACGCTCCAACTTACGACTGCTAGTGTACTGGTGTGAAATATACCCGTAAATATTTGATAGGACGGAGAAAATAAAGAAGAGTAGCACCTGTAAGAAGTACTAATGAGACATACATTAAGGAGACCTAGGATTTGGAGTGTATGAGAAACTTGTGGAGTGATTCAATAAAATGTGGAAGGGATTAAGACGTTTTAATGTCCACTGGTAGCCTGTTCCATATCAAGAAAAATGTAGAAATGTTAACTCAGGTGTGATTTTTAAGATGCAAATCGTTAAGCTAAATATTTGAGTACGTAGATCATGAGGGATTAAGGGGGTGAGTCGTTTATGTTGATTTTGATTGCAGGTGGAAAATGCTAACTTGCTATTCGGTTCGTAAAAGACAATGACAATAGCTGTAAAATGATAGGGCCAAAGAGGAGGATGCTTAGGTATTTGACATCTTGTCAGGCATTCTTATGCTTCAGTGTTTCCTCATATATAGGAGTTGAAGTGCCTTTAGACAGACTCTAATTTGTGTTCATTACTCACGCGTAGACAGCTGAGAATAAACAGGCAATGTTCTTAAAGTGGCTGTTACCGAATTTCGAACAATATTATTCTGGCTTCGTGGTTGTGAAAATTGAAAAGAATACAACCTGAAAGACTGCTTGATCTGTGACTTAGTGTTGTAATATGTTTTGAGAGAGAAATATCATTGGAATGTGTCAAGCCAAGATCAGTTACACTATGTTGTTGAGTATTAGCTAGTTGAGTGACAATTGTTTTCATACGGCATTTAGTCAGTAGAAAATGCTTCATCGAGGGATTCAGAAATGACTTCATGACTGTTATACGTTCCACGATTGTGGTCAACTAGAAGAACGGTATGCATTGTCCTCAAATCAACTTACAAGAGTGAGCTAGATAAACCCGACTGCATATCTCAATGCTACCCTAAGCTATCAAGACACTCCAAAACTCAGGTAAACTCTGCAAATAACATCAAAGCAGAGAAAAAGCAAGGTTTTTTCTAAGTTTCAGGATACCGTGGCATTCAGTACAAATTATATTTCACCCGGAACCAACCAGAGCTCCTAAAAATGCCTACAAAACCAAGCCAAACATCGCAGCAGCGAAGATATCCAAAGCAGGTCGACTTCCTCACCTCATATCCAGTACTGATAAGACATATTTAATTGTGAACCAAGCCCCCTGCAGTGGAGAACTACTAAAGACATTGGCAGTAGATCTAAACACCATATCTTTAGTAGGACAGTATGCACTCCCAATCCCTTAACAGCTCATCAGGACAGACCTTATGTGTCTAAAATGTAAAGTTCGCACATTATTTGAACCCGCACCAATTGAACTCGGACTTCTTACCACTAAATAACAAAAATCAGCATAAAGATCAGATGAGACAGGCCTGCAAGATAGACATATAAGCCCTGCTTAGCGGATTTATTGCACTTATTATAATATCCCCGCGCTTTGCTTTAGCAACCCCATGCTCACATTGGGTTCACACACAACATTAATAAATCTCCCACAAACGCCAGTGCATCATAACAATGCATTGTTGGGCGATGCTTCTATGGGATATAATAACAATTTGTCACTGTACAATTGCTGGCTGCCTGTCTACAACCCGTTGGGTTTTATTTACATAAAGCTTTATCCAGTCCATTCCTCGTCCCAATGGACTCAGATGAAACCCCAACTCATTACTCAGCATTTAATGCAAACAACGAATCTCCTAAGTCTGCCTGCTTCTTATCCCGTCATAGTTACTTTACACTTGTTTGTGTTTAGCCGTCGATTATCTCACATCATCATACAGAAGGCACCCTACTAAGTAACAAAGAATTCCCTAGCGACCCTTTTATAACTAATGTCTCACTGCTACCACCCCATATACTCCATCTCTGTCTCAGCCTAAACAGCGTTCAAAATGATTTTTGACTAATTCAGCTAACTTGTGAGTTATCTGATTTTATTATTCTCACACTATTCTCCAGTATTCTACTTAATTCCTGTTCCTTTTGTAATAAAATCATTCATCTTAAATCCCTAATGTGCATCCAGTTAATCCATTTTGTGTCCTAATAACTAAAACTTGGTGTACTCCCGATATTTCAGACCTAACACTTGAAGGAATGCAAAAGTATTTTAAATCGAAAGATAATCTTTTTAAAGTTTGTGGAGTTTTCTGTGTATGGAGGCAGGGAGAACCAAGTAATTTCTATTAGCATGATGCAAAATTATTGGATAATGGATTAACGCGTATTAAGCGCAAATATTATAGTTATTAAAAATCAATTACAATAATAAAGAAATAAAGTCTTTTTTGGTTAACAGTAATGATGGCTAGAAGAATCAAATAGTTAATAAGGAGTATATAAATACTTCTTGGACATTGGAGTTTCAGTGTTGACTTATGGCGTATATTCGATGTTCGTATTATGTAACTGTGTTGAAATCACTATGTATGATGTTGTTAATATATACTATTTACTTCCTACTGCATTGTGACCAAGGATAAACGTTTTGAAAGGAGAGGAGCACGCCCTGCACACAATCAACTTACAAGATGACTAATAGGACTATTTTGTAAACAAGCCATTCATTATGTAGAGAACCCACAAATTTTAATTCTTCAGAATAAAAGACTACCACTTTGTGTTCTTTCTTGGTGTGAAGTTCTTCGTTAACACTATGTGTTGTGGTTTCAGGACTTCTCCGCCATTCAGTGACTGCTGATTACATGTGTTACAGGTAGATCATTGTGTCTCTTTATGAGTTCATTTTGTTTGTATGTTAATGTTCTTTATATTGTTCTACGAGTCAGTGACCGTGTAGACCAGATTCTTCACACATATATCGTAAGTACACTTAGTGTATCTGATTTCTATAATGTCTGGTATAGATCGATAGATAAATATGTTTATTGTGCGTGCCATAATTGGATATATGTGGCTTTTATCCAACTGGTTTAATACTTACAGGATTATCACAGTGCTTATTTGTGCTTCAAACAAGCATTGAATGTGTTGTTCTGAACGACTGCAAAATCTCAATCTCACCAGCCAACACAAGAAACGAATTGAAGTAAACGTAATGAAGTTGTCTGTAGTGTAAAGAATCGGTCATTTCTTAAACAGATGACATCGGATGGACACAACATGTGCATTCAAGGTAGTTAATAAACTGTCGAATTTCATTATTTTAAATATTTTTCAAAGCTTTGTTCATTAGAGATAATGAATGTTGTTCATGTACTTGGAAATAAGTGTCTGTGAATCTTTGCCATGATGCCATGCGTCTCATTTCATTGCATGATACTGACTCACCTGCCTTAATACGTTATTTCTTGAAAATTGTTTGGTTTACACTTAAGTTTACTCAAATAATTGCGCTTTTCTCTTGCATTTATTTATAGTACTGCCTTATCTGCATTGTACGTATCATCGCTAAAAATACGTTTTCCCATAGCTGGCGTTCGCCAACTCGCATAGAAAGTTGGTCAAGCAGGATTTTGTACAGATTACCTCAACGGACTTAAGTCTCTTATCATGCAACTTATTATTCCCACCTGTTTAATCATTGTATTGGTTCAAATTGTTGAAATTCTTTTAGAAATTTTAAATATTATAGCTAGCAGAACTTTAGTATAATTATGTTTTCGGACCGTGCCGTTGGCACGTCGATTAGCATGACTTTCTTCATTTGACCGATGACTTATCGAGCTGATAACTAATATGCAACCTTAATATGTCTTGAACACACGCACGTTACTAGGTTCTATTGCAATCTCGGAATAGAAGATACTTTCTGTCTGATATTGCTTGAGTTAGTGATCTGAAACGGTTGTTTTGAGACAACCAGTTACAGTGTTCTTTGTGGTCACGAGGATAGCTGTATTTGGTTTGTGTGATCCGCAACTAACATTAATTACGATTTATCACTTACTGTAAAGTAACTGAGTCGAAGGTGTGTTTGATTAGTCATTTAAAACATTAAGGCTGCTAGCATACATATTCGTCAATTTGTTAATATTTTTCTTTATTTTATACATTCTAGGGTAAATGTTTCTCGTTAATTTGTGCCAGTTGATGTGAAAATGAGTTGTATCTAAATGATTTGTAATTTCAGACTAATGGTACTTCACATTGAAAACATGACGACACTGTTTAGAATCAATTATATGGAACGGGACTTGAAACAGACGAATAGGCGCTCCTGAATGCCAAAATGTGACTAGTGCAAATGAAAAGGATGTATAAAATTACTTTCGGTGTGTTGCACAAATATTCTCGTCTATGTTTTATCATTTAATTGTAGATAGATATTGATTATTCGAAAGGTGGCTTCCTCATTTTCGTGGATCAGAGTTTTCATAATGGCCGAGATGATTTATGTGAGTTGTGTACATTTTGATGAGATTAAAACAAACTCTTGTAAATGTGAATTGAAGGTTTGAAGTGAATACACTAATGTTAAGCACCAAATGTATGATTTAGTCGATGAATATCACAATTAGAATAGAAAAAAGACATGAGCATTTTAATAGACTGGTAATTGCAGTATGTCGTTTTGGGAACAACCTTAATTATATGAAAGCGAAATTACAAATGCATAGCAATACCAATTAATGGGACAGAATAGTGTCGATGGTTATGATGGAAGCATTTGTCGATTGTTTATTATGAACAGTCACACAGGTAAATCATGTTGCCAATAATCTGCAAATGTACATTAATGAAACTTTTTGATTCCATTTAACTATTCAACTGATTTAAGGTATATAGGGATCAACGAATCTCATCTATGATGGTGAGAAATGCTGTGTTTTATATCTTCCTACTAATACGTATGTTGTATAGAATTTAGGGACTAATGTAAGAATTTGTATCATCAACGTTATGATCGTTCTTATTTGCAAATTATTGACTGTTATCAAATTAGATAATTCGTCAGTTTCATAAAGTACTATCAATTATTTTTTACATGTGTTGTACGAACACTGTTTGGTTTTGTTAATTGCGCATGCTTCAAATTGATGTAGATTGTGAACTTTTGAAGTTTGAAATTAGTAAAGGTTGTGATCAGTCAATAAACATTACCGGATTTGTTATATATTACGTGTTGATGTGCTAGGCAGTGGGTTTAGCAACATTTATGAGGCCACCTTCTTAATTTATGAATGGCGATTGATTAGTACTTTGGGAGGTTACTCGACTGTCAGGTGTCTACACTTTCCGATTGGTAGTATTAGTAACGTGTAACAATCGGATTGTTTAGGTTTCTTGATCGGAAGTAGCAACTGTGACTAACTGTCGGCTGGATGCTTTTGCTTAAATTCGCATTGCAAAACAATGTTGAGCTTGAGTACTGAATTTATTATGGTACCAACAAGTAACCAGTTTGTTTGGCTTTAAGAATTCTCATTGTGCTAACTGTAAACTGTGATCTTTGACAGGGAACGAAGATACAATGTACAAAATATTTTACTACAAGGCTACTGAGTCCAGATAGCCACACTTGTGCAACGGGTATATATATATATATATATATATATATATATATATATATATGTAGTTTATGCATAACTCGTACTTGTAAACTAAACTTCTTTGTTGAGCATATTTCTATTATTGGTTAAATATCCATTGGGCTGTATTAATGTGAAAGCCTGGTGATCGCATGGCTTGTTGGCAAGACGAATAACCAGCTTGATTTAATGCCTGTTTCAAAGCATCCTGGGGTGCTACAGATATAGGTTACTTATTACGTCATATACCTGGGCGTTGATGTAAGGCGTCAGCAAGTAATTGGTGACTTAGAATATTAGTAATACTTGCTTAAATGTTTGAATTTTCGTAACGTATTTTCTCATCAAAATTGTCTATTTCTACCTTAATCTTACATTTGCTTCATGGTTGAAGTGGTGAAATTACTGTCGGTAAGTGGAAGGTTCTAGTTTTATTTAACCTACTGTACTTGGATACTAGTATTTATGTTTACACCAGTTTGTCTTTTCTAATCAAACATCACCGCGTTATTGAGTAAATTATTGGGTTCATATAGTTATTTGGTTGCAACCAGCTTAGGATTCACATACATCAACTTCAGTTCTTAACAACATCAACAAAAGGAGACAAGCAATTTTGAATTACTTATTAACAATCAGAAGGCATTTTATCCACAAACTATTTATTGTGGAAGGTTGTTCTTTGATGTGCTTTGTGCTAGTTGCCACTCAGCTTCATCAGGTACTTGTATTTTTAACGGACACAATACAAAAATTATAGAGAAGGCACATAGTTTGTTTATTTCTCCCAGTCCATGTCGTCCCCTGATGTCTCCATATCCGGTGTTGTCTATTCTAGCCTTGGCGTTGAAGTCTTCCATTAGATTAGTCATGTCCTTGGCTCAGCATTTATCAGTGGTTGATTGCAGTCTCGCATAGAAGTGATCTTTGTCGTCTTTGTGGCTGTCATCTTTGTCGGGTGCATAGCACTGTATGACATTCATTGTAATCTGGAACTTCGTCTTGAAGGATGCTTTGATGATCCTAGGTCCATGATGTTCCCATCCTATAAGGGCTTTCCGTGCTTCTTGAGACAACATTAGTGCTACTCTTTGTGTTTGAGGTGTTTTCCTTTTCGTGATCGGATTAAAAAACATTTCTCTGGTGGGTAATCTTTGCTGTCCAGCTTGTAGCCAATTGGTTTCACTTGTTTCAAGTATCTTCAGTTTGTATCTTTACATTTCTTCGGCAATTTGCATACTTCTCCGTTTCGCATATCGTGCGGACATATATATTATATATATTTGAATTGTTACTCTAGATAATGTAACATGAATAAAATACGATTACGTAACCGAAGAAAACGGCTTAAATAGTAACGATAA
Organism: Schistosoma japonicum; assembly: GCA_025215515.1. NCBI lineage: Eukaryota > Metazoa > Platyhelminthes > Trematoda > Strigeidida > Schistosomatidae > Schistosoma > Schistosoma japonicum. The sequence continues at coordinate 3,016,536 of CM046061.1, forward strand.
CATGATGTATCGTAGACAGTTAACGATCAATTCTATCTTCAACACAAACTGTAAAATATTGGAGATAACTCTATTAAACATTGTTCCCTGATATTCACTGTAACATTTTGAATAATCCATTGACATATCAACATTGATTGACTTGATATGTTGATGATGCATATCATACGTTGAATTGACTTACTATGCTCTAATTCTTTGATTATTGTGTTCTATTGTGTTGGTAGTCAATGAGATGAGTTTGTATTGTCGCTTACTGTGCATTACGAAATAAGCAGTTAAGGACATTGTATCAAACATGTTAAGCCTGCAAACACTTATAATAAATGCAAAGTCCAAGGTGGAAATGAAGCCAATTAATTTATCCACCTAAAATCAAAAACATGCAGATTGAAAATTTCTCACTTGTGTACTCACTTCATCTACGTCACCTTAATATCTTGTTTCAACAAGATACACTTGGTGAGTTCATTCTTATCATCGTCATCATCATTCAAGGTGACCAATTCACTGTGTTCATTTAACAATGTGCCCTTTAAGGTAAATCAACAAAGTACAAGGTAGTTGCTTAGTTAGTTATACATTGATAGACATGAATACATCAAGTATTGAATTAATATTATTATTATTCGATTTATTGATTCTTTCTGTTTAAATTTATTTGATTTGTTTGTTAACTAAGACGATTTACACATCATCTATTTACTTTCATGTATTTCATAACAGAGGTTGTGATGATTACGGACTAGTTTGGATAATCATGATGATGATGATCATCGAGGATAATAATGTCCATGTTGATTGTTGACATTGAATATCATGTATTCAATTGTTGATACGAAACAGTTGCATACATTTTAATCGCACTTCAGTCTTTTGAAGTACCCTTTAACTACATTAGTTATCGGTAAGTTGAATCGACTTGGAACGATTTCAGTAAACGTATAAATTACTATAGGAATTCGAGAGTATTCGCACACAAACTACTTGTTACACACACTGACACATACGAACTCTATATTAATAAGGTAGTCAACATTTGTACAAGGATAGGAATATCACATAGGATTGTGACTAGAGTAATCTCCTCATACATAAAATGGGATTATGTATCAGTTGTCTTCAATCAATGGAAATGAACATTATCACTCCCTTCTGTATGTTAATGTTTGCAGTTTAGAAAGATAAGTAAGTTTCACTTTCAGATGAATTTCATTATTTGATTGTTTTAATGCATTCATTAACTATCTATCCTTGGTGTACTTATTGGTCTATCTATTTGTCTATCTAACTACGCATTCACTCATTATTTATCTGTTTATATGTGTGTATTAAAGGAGAGATTATAGTGCATATCATATCGACTTCTACGTTTGCATATTGCTTGGTCATGCCATTTAAAGCGTTTTTATATGCATCGATGATGTGAATATAACGTGAGTCGATGGTAAGTTATACAGAGTTGACACACGTGTAGATAGACAGAAGATGACACTGAATTAACAGGAAGATGAATACGAGAGCGATAAATGTGATAGTAAAATGTTTCGAGAAGAAGGAGAAATGATTTCATGGAAATACAAGTATAAAATGGAGGGGGGTCGAAGAATACAACTTCACTACTTTGAAAGACTCTGGAAAATTAGTAGTCACTGAATGTCTTCAAGCAGTGAAAATGGTTGTCTCAATGACTCAAAGTGACTGAAAATACTTGTTGATATTCCGACTAATGAATGGTTCTAGTAACCAGTCTGTATCAAAAATAAGTTCTAGACGTGTTTCTATTTGAGCTTATTTTTAATTTTGTTGACATTTTACGGGAAGATTGATTTACGTGATACTCATTATCCAGTTCGTTATTCAGTCGAGAATTTCAGTGATATTCCTAATGAGAAGGGAAATGAATGTGATGTCAGTATATTGGACGATAATTGTAATTCCAATGGACCTAGTTCAGTCATTTCTGGCAAAGAAAATAATTTTGAAAGCCTACCTCCTATAAAGAATATTGATTTAATCAGCGGATGCATACAATTTCCTAATGATAATGCTAATTTGGATTCTGATGATGATTCAGATGTTGAGGTGGGAAGTGATTATTATGATATTTGTGCTAATCAATCCGAATTCAAACTTCATTTTCTTTTCTAATTGAAATTTTCGATGATGATTCACATATGATGGAGAAGTTTGATACTATTTCTTTGTTAAGTACTATTGACAGTCCTAGTGAATGGGAAGAATTTATAGCTGAGTAGTTGTTTGGTACCTCTGAGAAGATAGAATCACATGAGACTCATTATATTCTATTCCTACTTTGGACGAAATTTCCAATGTTATGTCTAATTCGACTTTCGTTACAATTGAAGTTTGTAATGATGTTTTATTATGAGATGGAGGGAAATGATATCAACACATTGGACAGTAATTCTTATTTTGATAAGCCGAGTTTAATTATTTCTAATGAACAATATAATTCCTATGCTGTGTTCTTATTTCCTATAAAGAATAATAATTCAAGTGATGAAAATATAAAATTTTGTAATACTAATGCTGCTTCGGATTTCATTCACATTTCGGATGCTGATAACACAACATCGGATGGCCATGTTTATACTGATGATAAATCTTCAAATGAAGTTAAGGGTTGTATGAACAGCCACAGTGTGATCAAAGAAAGTATAGAATTCTATTGCTATTATCTACTTAGATCCAGAACGTTTAACAAACCATCTTCTCACCATTTCACGGCATCGTATTAATTACTTCAAATAATTTTGAAAATCCACTGCTATTTATTCCTATAACTATGCAGCATACTACTCATTTGTAATTCAGCAATACTCAGTCATATCAAGGAAGTATTAAATAGAAGAAATACAATAATGATGCTAATATATCATCATATACATCCAGATAGGTTGAAATATTCATACAATGGCCAAGGTGATGAAAGGGGAGATGATGTGGTGATCTGCGATATCTAGTTCAGGTGAGTCCGTTCAAATTTCTAATGTTAGTTCACAAATTAATGAGTCTTCTCTAAAACACTCGAATACTGCTCCCAATCAATGTACAATAAGATGAAAATAAAATGAATCTTTGTCAGAAGTACAGAATGAATCACAGGAAACTAGACATTAATTTAAACTGTGGTGTTAATTTGAGAAACAGTCGTGGTATTGTACAATTGTGTCTGTGCTTATTGAATTCCTAAATACAAATTACCTTTGTCTGTGTTCTGTGTCTTCTTGATTATTACCTGACGTTTTTCACTCGTGAATATTTGAAATTCACAGAAATACTATATCCACTCTCTGATTTACATTCTAATATTCATCAGTCATCAGCTGGCACCACTTTACCTACCTAATTAGTTGTGATTTATCTGCCAATTTCTCTATGCGATTGTTGTTGTGATGCGCATCTTAGTGCATCACCATTAAAAGCGAATGCCAGATCGTAATCGCAGTGCGCACAAATTGTCAAATTTTATTCCGTCATCTAAACGAATAGAGTCACTTCTGCTGTTTTCATTGCTTAAGTAACCTATAAAAATTTTCATCCCTGATTTTGTTGTAAGGAATACTGACATCGTCACTGTGGGTGGTTTCAAGAAACTCAGACAGTACGTTTTGAATCGACATATCTTGATTTAATGTTGGTTCGATTGTGGGGTGGGGAATTGTTTCAATAATCATTCTTGTCGCAAAACAAGTTTGGTGGTGGTGCATTTTTACAAATTTATGTCAACTGACCATTACATCTGACCATCGGAGTAAAGTTAACTTCCGTAACATCAGTTGGTACGAATTTTCAAGCTTATCCTGTAAGGCACATGATTGATAACTAAATAAACTTGTAGGCCACAATTGTTTGCCTTATTCACAATAGGATTGTATGCATAAGTCCAGAGCTGCAATTCCTAGACATATTACAGCTTTAGGCATTATCATCAATCAAGCTATTAATAAGTGATATACTGTCTTCTTCAGTAATATAGACATGGAATCCATACATATCCTCAGTTTATTTACGATATCAACAAACATACTATCAGGATGTTCAAATACTACAACCGTTGAAACAATGTTCCTAAACACTATTTTATCATCTCCAATATAAGTGCATTAATCTGGTTATCTGCGAACACCTTTCAGGAATCATCTTCATCATCATCATCACCATCACATTTCAGCATGAATTAATAAACGCTATGTAATTGGATGCATCAATATTGATTGCTAGTAATAGAGATGACAAATCAGATACGGGTTAACATGTGACAACATGGGCTGATATCATTTTCATCGTTCAACACACAATCAATAACTGATGACACGACTACATCCGCAAACCTTAACTACTTCCGTTGACTCTTAGTGGTACCCAGCTGAGACTGGCTTGTATCAAACACAAATCAATTACTTAAAAACAAACGTTCATCAAACCACCTCACACTCATACGCAATCAGTTTACCAGTGATTATCTTGAAAACAGTCCTTAGTTTCAAATTGTAACGTCAGTGATTACAATGGATTCAAGATCAAATAATCTAACTAAAACGAATATCGAAGTAATTAACTGTTGTATTCAACAGTTGTTTCATAATAGTGCTACTTATATTGTTTGAATTGATCCCTTATTGATGATTTAAAGTCTACAATATCACAATGTTAACAGATTAACTCTGGAGAACATTGATTACCTTTATGATTGTCATCATATCAGATTGTTTTATAGAAATTGATGACTGAATAATTATTCTGTTGGATTCACACAATACGCCAAACAGAAGTGTTATGCTATGAAACAATGTGAATTCTAATTATTTTCTCCGTTTTATATAGAACTCGAGATGAAGGTGGTCGAAAGTGTTCGCCAAAACAGTTCGGTCACGGAGTAAAATCTACGGTAATTAAAGCATCATTTCTTTCAATATTTTAATTGTGATATGATGACTAAAACTAATTAACATACAACTTGAGTGAAGTGGCATTTCTTATTGACTGTTGGCAATCAAGAGTAAATCATAAAAACGGTATCTGTTTTATATGTATACACAAAAACATTCAGCACATAGATATAACTCTAATATTCATCCTTCAGTGTGCTTTATTTCTGTTATTCACTAACAAAAGTCAAGTGTACTGTTCATTTGGAATAGAGAAATATTCTTATATATTGATTGTTATGAATTATTGTGACTTCCTTAAAAGTTCATCATAGTCACATTATAACCATCACTGTTGTCATTCTGTTTCCTCATGATATGTAGAATCAGTTAAATTCACTATGTTCACCATAACATTGTTACAAAATTATTAATTATCGTTCAGTCAGTCAGTCAGGGAAGTGCGTCACAGTACCTGGCACATTTACCCATACAGCCCAGTTACCACATCACATTTGAACGACAAATTCAAATTTCTAAGATTATCATTATTGTATAATTCAACAGTAAGAAAGAGATCAAATATTTTCACAAACAATAATAGAACTTAAAAGAAGATGGAGAGTGAATACAGTTGCCCTACTATCATTGGATCTGATCAATGTCATTCACTTTCTCTAACAAGTCATCCTGATTGTGACCCTCAGTTTCACTAGGTAATTTGAATCTACCGATATGGTTTAGTTCAACAGTTTAAAAAACCCCATAAACTGGTGCCACAATTTGGTTTCCTAGACTTGATCTTTCTCCCATCCTACACCTTCCACAACTAACATTGAGCAATGAACTAAGCTGTGATCATGGTTACAAACACATTTGTCAATCGAAACAGTTGATGAAGGTTTACGCATTTAACTACAATGACAAATCTAAACAATGATGTTAAATATATACAAAGGTGCTAAACAACGTCGAAAAATGGGCACTCAGACATTGTTTACTGATTGTCCTCATAAAACTCGGTTATCAATAATCACCAATCGAAATCAATTAGTGATCAATATTTACATTATAACATCAACTTGAATATACAGAGTTTATGCTTGTACACAGTTTGTATTCTTTCTCAATGATCTACCACTTCTAATAGATTGTAAATAGACTTGATAGTACTTATTTATATTACTACTAAATTTAGTAAATTTGATTAGTTGATTATAACAGTAAATTCAGTAATATTTATTCTGTATATATCAATAAGTAAAATGAGTTATATATATTTGTAAAATTCCAATGAGTAGAAATTAAAATTTCTGACGTTTCGCGGCTTAGTGTAAGTCGCTTCTTCAGATATATATATAACTCATTTTATAAACAACCTATCCAATGCTCAATTTATTTGAAATTATCAAAATTAACCTTGGTAATGATATATCAATATGTAGTTTCATACTACTAGAACACAATCAATAGTTTATGAATAAATTGAAATGGTTTAATGTAGATATGAAGGTTGTTTCGATTCACCAAAGATTGACGTCACATGGGTACCAGTAAGATCAGAAAGCTTCAGACAACTAATTCGTTCCTGTGTGGGATTTCTAAGCAGTCTAATGAATACAAGTAACCCAAATTTATGCCTACCTCCACAATTCCACAGCAATTAAATAACAGTAGTTAGTCCACTAGTGAATAACTTCATGATGTTGATGGAGTTCTAGTGAGAAGTCCTGGCCAGTAAAATCAGAGATGTCAGGAGTAAGACAGTTATTATCAGTAACAATTGATGATCGTCGCTCTTTATCAATGAATGTTGAGAATAAGAATTGTGCAATTTAACACCAGCCAGTCTAGTGGTGCTAATGGTTAAGGATATGGTTTTGAGTTGGATATATAGGCAGAATTCATGTTATGCACCATTGAAGAGTCTTGAACAATAACGAAACAGCCGACCAACAACTCATGTGTTTCAATCTGTAATGAATACAATCAATTTATCAAAATCACCTTTATAATTCAATGTGTAGTGTTAATTCATCATCCATCCAATTCCACAAAAGACTTTCAGATTCTCACTTTTACACTTCCACATCATTAACCGGTTCTTCTGTTTAAGTCGAACTTTGAAATTTTCCTTCAATAAAAAAAACTCAACAATGAGTCCTGATGTTGCGATGATGAAACAATCTTTGAACTGAACCTGCAACGTTTTAATCACTTAATCACTAATCAACGATTATAAATACTTTTCATTTTTGTAAGTAATTAATAAGCTTCAAGATGGATGAAAGAAACATAACGTGGAATAATCTTATTTAGAACAGCAACTTATTTGGTAAACTATACCAGAATGAATGAAATCGACAGTAGACATAGTGATTGAACAATGCAGGGACATTCAACGTATTATTGACGTATAAGCGCAACACTGATTGAATGTTTAGTACAACAATATTGTTAGTAAGTTTTGAAAACGAGATGATCGTAATAAGATGAGTAAAATGGTACCATGGTAAAGCGTCAATTGGTATTGAATCTCTGTGAATGAATAAATAGGCTCGTAAATGACTGTTTTAGAAAACTGTAGAAGGCATTCACTTAGCATCATGTGTTAACCAAATATCTTGATAGAATAGTTACAACAAATTCCGGTTATTTGCTTATAGCCGTTACTTCGAGCACGTTATCTTCATCTGTATCAGCTCCTGATACCCCTCAAGAGAATATCAAGCTTCTGTTAATTTTACAATTTACATTGACGCATTTATGCTACAGAGTGAGGGGACAACGAAACTAACTTTACTTAGCTTTTTTGAATTGGGTAACTTTATCGTATGTATCAGTCGAACAAGATAATTAAACAGACAGGTAAATGTCAATCATTTGTTTACTATTTCAAAACGCATCGATTGTTACTCAGTTCTACCAATTCCTGATTTTGACTATGATGAACCTAATCACGATAACGTAATGTCGATTACTGATTTCGTCGTAGAAATACGACGTCATAACGAACTACCAAGTACCATTCGATAAATAATAATAAAGACAATCATTTACTAATCACACTTTGTATTTTACTTATTACATTAACAAGAAAATGAAGCGAATGTTTTCAATTTGACTTGTTGCTAATCCAAGTCATACACAATTAGTAACTGAATTAATTTTTACCGACATTGTACTTCCATATGCTCACTCCAACTATGAATGATCCGATTACTACACCCGCCAAAACGATAACTACAATGTAGTACACATTGCTAGATTTATTTTTATGAGGTTGAGAAGCAATTGTTGTTTTTGTCTGTTCCTCAACGTGACGTTGGTTTATGACTTCCACTGTCATATTATCTGCATGTGACTTCTTGTCTTCTAGTTTATCTGTGACTGATTCTGCTTTCTTCGAAAAATTACATAGTGATGCATTCTGAAATTGTGAAAAAAACAATACCATTATTTGCATGTAAATGATCTTCGAAAAGAATAACTTTTGATGAACCTATCACAATAGTGTTCACTGATTATGTAATTGAAGTGTGTACAACACATACGTGAAAACTACTCAAATACCTTGAATGGAAACAACCATGGTGTAACTGATGTAGTTCAGCTGATTGCTTCTGCCATTATGATTATGATCATCATTATGTATATCATTGTGAAATATGTTAAACGAAGAAATTTCACGTTTTTGATCAGAGTGATTATGTTGTCTACTTTCAATGAAATTGATATTGACGCACATGGGTAGGGTAAATTCTGCTTGCCACACTGAAGCTTTGCTCCGTGATTTACCTTCTAATATTCATAAATAATCAGCTGGCGTTACTTTGCCTACCTGATTAGTTGTGATTTGCCTGCTGATTTCTTTATGTCATTGTTGTTCCGATGTGCACCTCCAGCAAGCAAATGAAAGTAAATGTTAGATGGTAACAGCAGTACTCACAAATTACCTACTTTTGTTCTGTCACGTAACTGAATAGAAGTACGTTCGCTATTTCAGCTCATAAACAGCCTATAATGATTTCAAACACTGAGTTTTGCTGTAAAGGATACTGACATTTACGCTGTGATTTGTAATATCCGAATTTCACAGTGTGAGTACATGGAGAGTTGTGAGCTATACACATTCTAGTAAATTTGTACAATCTGATAATTATCTCATGAGGAGTTAGTAATTGCATGACAATTTCAACTAGGCATTATCATGGTGTATTGAATTCGATAAGCGTAGTCAAGCAGATACATTCACCGACCTATTCATTAATATCTACACTTTCTTCTTATGCTTAACGTTGTAATTATGTACAAGTGATAGTTAATGCGTTTTAAAGATAAACTCACTGTTTATTTCAGAGTTATGCAACTGGGCTTTTGTATGTTGCTACACACAAGTAAATCTGAGGTCATTCTAAATTATACCTTCTGTAAGTGAACAGACTAGATCTAGTTGTAGATTTTTAATGATATAGAAGTCATTCAGTTTATTGATACTGTCACCTCAACATGTCAATTGCGACATTCAAATGGTGTGGCCCAGTTATGCTGATCAAATGAACTGCACAGAATTAGATGAACACGACGAATTGTGAAATGCTTACAAGAAATGAGTGTAAAAATGAACATTGATGTAAGTGTGTTTAATGTAAACTACAACAAACTAGAAACATCAACTACAGATAAATTACTCTGTGGGTTACTTACTAGAACACACATGTCAATTTCCGGACACCAAGTACAAGTGACATTGCGTATTGACTGAGTTGTGCAATTACTTTCGGTTGTTTGTGCTTGGCATACTTAAATGTAAATAAAGAAAACGTCATTCAATGTTTGTCTGTCATTCATGATGTTGTTGTTGTGAGATTAATATCAATCAGTAATCGATAATAAAAACTTACTCACTTAGAGTGTAGATTACTGATGGCAACTTAAGAATGACCTATTCAATTTAATTTTATTGTTTTATTTTGTTTCCCAACAACAAACAGTAAGAGAATGAATTAAATGATTGAGAAGGCCATTGTGTATTTGACGTCTACAACTGAGATCGAGTTATGGAAAATATGCCATCAGTATTCTGTTGTCTCTAGTTGTGACGGACAGCAAGTGTCGAATCGACAATCAACAACCCTGAACTACATTTATCATTCAAGAACATTTTGAATGTTAGAGTTTGAAGTGTAAAGCAAATAAGTAGCACATTTTATGAATTAGATTATGACTATAACAGTAATTAATGGAGTAAAACACAATCGACAATAAACTTGAAGATTTGAACAAAAGTTGATGGTCAGTTTGAGATGAACGATGAGGCAGACACAATGTTCATTGATTCATAGATAAACATTATCAGTGACAGAAGGGCGATCCTAGATTGATTAAGATTCATTAAACGCCTACCTCACTAAAAACGCTGTTCATGATTGTTAACCACTTTAACTTCATTGGTCATTGACAGTACAACTTGGCTTAAATTTGTGTTGATTTGGTAGACTCAGAATTACAAAGGGGAGGGGAACTCACATTATAGACGCGCACATACACACATAAAATTTCATGAAGTTGAGTTTACTTACTGTAACTTGGGATTAATGTTAACAACCTGTTCATGTCTGAATAAGTCACTGGAATACTTTTGTTGTAAATAAGTTCTTCATCGGTGACAGTTCCACCTGAATGAAAATTAATTTAAGAAAATTATCACAAATACGAATGACACAAAAACAATGTTGACATTTTTAGTTACTTTTCATGTCTACTCTGGTTCTTCTGAACATCTTCCTGATTTGTTCACTCAAATTGTATGATGTTTGGCTGGTGATTTATCAAGCCATTGAATGTGGATTTATTTGCCATCAATAGGTATCTTATGTGTACACAACAGATAACAGCATCTAGTTCATTATTCGTTCTACTACAACCAACCAATATACACTTCATTCTCAACAGTCACCCAGTAGGAAATTCCACTTGTTTAGTTAGACAAATTTTTCGTCACACTAGAAACTATTTGACATTTATTTACACTGAATTACAATGAATGTTACACATCATCCATGGGAAACATTCGATCGACAGCATCAATAGTTAATACAATTCTGTCAAGTTCACTTGATGCTTGTACTGGTGCTATAAGTCAAGCAAATTCAATGAACTTGCAGATTCATCAATATCACTTTGTTAAATTAACGACACTTCTGCAGTAATTTCACATACACACAATGATAGAATAGATCTTACTTCCATCTGCACTGCCATTATAAATTCCCTTAGTTATTTTTATTGTTAAAGGACAATTCACACGTACAGGATCTAACTGGAAGTCAGAAACAAATAAAAGGTAACATTGCATAATGTCTCAGAGGTATAATTTTGTATTCAAAATAGAAATCAAGTTACATTGTGTTTTAATTCACTGTGTGAGGTAATGATACTTATTTCTCTGTGTTGTTGAGTGTTTTATTAGCGCGTAATTGAAAGGACATCTAATCAAGTATATGATGAACAATGTCTTTGTAATCCATAAATGATTACTGAGAGCTGTGCCGACTAACTAACATGACGTATGTTGATATCCAGTTAAGCACACTTTGAAATAAGAGTGGGTTCTAATAAATTCATGTTCATTGCAAGGTACATGTAATTTGACGATGTGGTCACTCTTCTGAAGCCTATACATTTGTAGTAAACGTAGTCAACTAAACGTTGATTAATTTATAACAGGCTGGCATCTTTCTTGCTTTAGAAATGTGAAGGAATTTCAACTTATCTTATAAAACCACATATTCATCTTGAATTCGCATTCAGAGATGTTTGATAGAAATTAAGGCTGAAGCTCTGTGTTCAATGCCCAACTTTTTTGATGCAACTTACAAAATATTCTTGTGTTAACATTGTAGCTAACTTCCGAATGAAATCGTCTACCTTATTTAATTTGATAAATGGTAAGTGAACTTGATTATCAAAGATGATTTTGTCACGTATCCCACATTTGCATGATTTCAAGTGGAAGTAGACTTACTTGGATAAAACGTATTTTCTTTATTTTGATGAATATGATGTTGATGATTCAACTGAGTATGTTAAGTCGTCATCATCATCATCATTTACCGTTAATTCGTAAACACTCTACAATCAGTTTAGATTCTCATGAAGTGATTGTTTAAATTCCTCTTATGATTCAATTAGGAAAGTAAAAATTCTGATTTGATGAGTGTAGTGAAATAGACAACAACATTCACAATCAATGATTGATCAATGCACATCAAATAGGAAACCTACCCAATCAAGCCGAAATTGAATGGTTCTATCTCGAAAGAAAAACATGTCAACATTAGCTACAATATAAAAACAGAAATGTGACAAATCATTGATAACTAGGAGTGTGTATCATAGTCAACACACTAATCAATTCGTGATCAATGACGACGAAGTAAGTAGGAATTGATGTAAATATGGACTGACAGTACTAAATAATAATGTGTCTAATGCATTCAACTGAACTGCAAACCAGTGAATCTCTATTCCATGATATGAATTTAAAATGTTACAGAGCACAGCATATACTCACAGTTCGAGAACAGTCAACGTTGAAGATGGATGTGACTGAATATTGAAATTCGAAAACAAATCAATTGTTTCCTCGTCGAGTTCAGTCCTTTAGTATTTATCATTCCGATTTGATTGAGAAGCGTCATTGTTGATCTGCACTACATTTGTACACAATGATCACTTCAACTGAATGTGAACATTTTGATGAATCTTCACGCAGTTACTTAGTTCATGTTAGTGTATATACAATAATGTGTCAGTTTCACTCAACGATTCACATGATTATCGTTAACTTCTATGGAAATAATGGTAGTTAATCGAAAGTAGATTGTTACAGAATTCAGTAAATGAAATCGTGCCATAAAGACTACTTGATGATAATGAAGAACATAGAGTTAAGCAAACAGAATAACATGTTGGCACTCACCAAGCACTTTGGGGTGTGATTGGCAGTAATAAATGACTGTATAAATAACAGCGAGCCCTCTTTCTGCAAATTTAAGAAAATTAATACAGTTAACATCTCACTTATAACAATCAAACAACAATTTTCATCCTACCAGAAGTTAACATGAAGAAAAGGTTATTGTGATGTGATTCATAGTAAAGTATCGTTTAGTTCAAGTGAATAAACTCCATACGCTTCGCACGTTTTATCGCCTGTTAAACAGCTTATGAATGACACGATAAAAAAAGCAATCTTGAATCTGCTTTACTTTTCAAGGCTTTTGTTGTTCTGTTACCGCTGAAGTTTGTGGATCGCCACATTTTAAAGTCTGCTTGTTGTCAAGTCATTTCAAAAGATTCACCATTATTACTAGTTAATGTTAAGTGACGTGTCAATAAAATAAAATGTGAAAACAATATAAGTAAACTAACCGTAGGTTTTTATTTCTGGAAAATTACTTTTCAGATCGACATTGCCAATTTGTATCGATGTAATTCGATTGCCGGATTTAAAGGTATCAGCCATCAACACAGTCCCTTCAAAGTCAAAGTAACAACATCAACATATTGAAAATGTAAAGTGTGATATATTCAATACAAATATGAAATTGTTTCAAATCGTTGAGTTAACAATCAAATTAAACAAGTGGAATGTGTCATAGTTGAAGTAGGATTGAATGATGTAACTGTGTCATTAGTGTGTGACATTCACTTGATTCATTTATTCATTCATTCATTTATAAACAGTGTTGCTTCATTGCACAATGCGTGATATGATTCAGTCTAACAGATACTGAATGTGGATACTTAACAAGCAAATACATGTAGATGGATATACTGAACATACAAACAGTAATTGCTTACCATTTCTGAATGCGAATAACGAATTGAAACTTTCCTGATTGACTTCCTCCGTAAACCGGATGTTTTTAATCTAAATTCATTCAATTTTTTTGTAGCTTATTCACTTTAACTAAACAACCTACCTGAAACTTATTTTCAATTGATGGATAATAAGGTAACTGTTTACCTAAATCATATAATCTCGTTTTTACCGAATCAATATACTAAAAGTCAATTAATTATTAGTGCAAACGAATCTCATACAATCACTTACATGTGGTTTCACTGCTACACTGTTATCCAGAAACAGTATATTGAAGTATATCATCGACGGTATAAACCAGTATAACAAGGAACTCATTTGTCTCAAATCAATACTCATCGCTGCTCTCATCAATAAAAGAATGAAATTTCTTAAATTTACGTCGCTTTAAATACACATTTCAATGGTCTGTGTAATTCACTGATTGGCCAAAAGTTTTAGGTAACCACCAACTAATCATTGGTGTTTATTACAGTAGTTGTATTTGATAAGTTGATTGAATGTGTTACTTGTCGTTCTGAGTGTAGATTGGTTTCATGGTATGTTTCATGAGTGCGGCAGTCAACACACATCATTCAATTATGATGTTCTTTTTTATTGATTTACTGGAAACATTCTCACCTCTATTGTCTGAGACTAAAAATAATTTGATTTGACTCATAATTATTGTGATGGCGTTAGTTAAATGTACTAAAATCGCCTGGCACACTTACTATATACAGCGGGGGGGGGGAATCTAAGGCCGACAATCTTTAACGTAAATAAATAAACATGGAGATTAGATTTCGTATCGAATGTTTGGTGGATTGCGATTCATCTATGACACCCATATCATAGTATCAGTGAAGTGATGTAATTAACTGGTGAGATCTAGAAAAACGAAGCACATGTGACGTTAGGTGTTAATTGAAGTCTTCAATGAATTTACCAATGTTTGAGATATGAAATGATTGCAAACCAGCATCACATATGTTAACTTGTAACAACTTTGAACACAAGATGATCAAGTATTATTCTTCAAGTTATTACGTGGAACTGGTGTATTTCCCTCTCGTTTGATTGTAATTACTGATGTAATACTTAGTTACAGTTCGTAAGTAACAATTTCACAGAATAATGGATATCAGTCAGTGTTGTGATGGTGTAATTTTGAATTGTATTGACTGAAATGCAATGTGTAATTGTTGAATAGAATCTCTTAAGTGGAATTGTCGGATAGATTATGAAATCAGAATTGATGATGCTGTTGTTACGGTAATTCTCATCTGCATACACAGTGATCTCATAATAACAAAACATTCCATTCACTTTAGTTAAAGATCAACACATATCTATAATTCATTTCAGTAAGATCAAATTATTGCTGACTGGTAATCATAGTGTCTTTATTCTTGTTCCCATTAAGTGACTGTCAATGAAGAATGACGAAGAGTTAGAATGAAAGAGGAATTGGTGACAATATACTAGATGATCGGCACAAATTACACATCACGTTGTGTTTCAAATAATAACTGATACTTCGATAATACACAACTCATCAGATATTTGATAAGAAGTGTGTTAATATTTCAGTGGCACGCAACTTAGTCAGATATATGCTGCTGAACCTAATGCAACGATATACACTAAGTTCATTATATTCTTGGAGTAAGTGCTTTGATAAATTGACATCTCAGAAATTGTTATGTAATGATGTGAGGATCAAAAACCACTCTGATTAGGGAGGCTTAATTATCATTTCTACGACTGTATTACAAAATTATGAAATTAAATAGAGACCGACTTCATTTAACTCATATAAAAAGATTCGTTACTCATATCGAACCTCAGACAGCTCACACATCCAACACTTTAGATTAAGTCTAATGTTAATCAAATGTGTATTTTACTTCTAATTACAAATCTCATCCTCCATCTCTAACAAGTTGAAAAAGTAGAAATGGTGCTTGCTTTGTTTTTAAATGCCCACCTTCTTATGTGATGATCTCTGTGATGTCACGTTCATGAAGTACGCACAGTGAGACCTGAATATACTGAATTTGATTCCTTGATGTATTAAAAGATGTGAACGAATAGAGCATTTCATAGTGAAACTAAACAGTTAACTTTTTTTCTAGGTTTTAAGTTTTACTCAATGGACATTAATCCATAATGTTAACAAACGCCTTCATTATTATAAGTTGAATAGTGTGACGAGAAATCGAGTTGATGCATCCAGGCTCTAAGCAATTTTACAGCCTAATTATCATCAAGTTAATACATGCAAATTAGTAAAAAGGTAAATTTATGTGATATCATTAGGTTAACGCTTATTGTTCAGTGATATCACCTCTCAAACAAAAAAAATATGTAGAACGTAACAACTCAAACGTTAAACACAATGAAACATCAGGATCCACCATCAGTCAGGTTGTAACTAAATTAAAGCAGGTGCACTATAAATACTGGTTGATTTGATCACATACTTAATGGAATCATCATCATCAGAAGCATTAGAATCATTTGTGTCATTATAATCACCATCATCAAAAATAGCGTCATAATGATAACTAAGGACTGAATAAAATACATTCGTTATGAATTCGGTTGACTGTTTGGTTAGATTTAGCATATGCATTATGGAACGCTTAAAATATAATTTGGTTTGTCTGACTGGTTCATCAATCTTCTGTTATTTCTCAATTTAACCTGGGACTAAGTAAGCATCAGGTCATATGTGGAGTCATCGACTAGAGAGTAATTTTTGTCTTGAGTTGTTACAATGTAGTGTGTCCATAGATCATATCCATCAATTCTTGATTAATGTAGTTGGATACGAATCATAATTTGCTTGTATCTACTAGATTACATTCTAACTATATTCAGTAGTAATATAATTTCAATCTGTCTATACATCACAGTATATTATAGTAACTCATACACATTCACAATTCACAAGATGAGTGCATGTACTAAGCGAAAATAAACAGTAGTGATTGTATGACGTCTGTCGGATTCAACACACACCTACTCCAAATAATCATCTTATAAATTCTTTGTAATTATCATCTGTTGTCCGTATTTTTCAATGAAATATATTTTAGCATATTAATTTTGTTATGTAATATGTCTTTTATGTTGATGTTTGTTATGGCTTTACATTATTTTTATCACGATGTATTGTATGAATTATAAATTTCTATAAGAAGATGAAGAATCAAACTTATTTGTTATTACATTATCATTTGTAATGTTGTTTGATTTATAGACATCAGAGATACTGTTTACTTAACGGTTATTTATTGTATAGATTTATGTTTAGCATCTTCTAAGTTTTGTAAATGATTCGAACCTGAGTTCTGAAAAGAGATACAAAAATCTACATAAGCAAAGAAGTACATTGACATTCTATGTCATTTTGGATTGGTTCTTTACTTCATTCGAATGTTCGATTTTACTCTATTCATTAGTAATAATTCGACTATCAACTCTGATAACCGCAACCGATTGTCCACAATATGCATGAACTCACCGATATAAGATAATCCCTCAAAGTTATTGTAAAAACTGAATAAATACGATGTCAACGCAGTGTTATATATGACATATATAATTACTAAATGCGGAATAGACGTATATAAACTGTTACGTAAATAAGATTTGAAGCAATAGGATAGTAGACGTATGCAACTCTGTGGGTCTGCTTCAACTGGCGGTGTATATAATATTGAAGAAAGCAGGGGATGAAACTCAATGTCAATATTCTGTAAAAGTTATAAAGATAAGTTAAATGAATTAATTTGCAAACTAATATCATTTTTATGTGCTTTAATGTGAAGATTCTGAATGAATCACTTGAATGTAACCAGTGTTACTGGATTTAGTCATGTTGATCATATTACTTACAAGTAACTAAAAGTTCATTGTGTAATGTTTTCCTGTCTCGCATTGGTTTGTTATAATCCAGACAGTTTAGTTGTTGTTTATCTGTTTGTTAAAGGATAATTTATTTAACGAACTATTTTTGTTTTGTCATTTCTATGGTATGTAAAAATAACAGGCTGTTGTAACCGTCGTTGCTTTTATTTGATCAACATAAATGCAATCGAATATGTTATAGATAAATGTTGACAGGTTACCTTGATAACCAGTGAGCACTCGACAGCTGTTTCATTCTAATGTGCAAATCTTCAGCTGTGCTCATCCTAAATTTCGAACTAGGGACTTTAGGTTGACGGTGAAAGCCTAAAAATATGTACAACTGGTTTAGAATCTACCCGTAGAATTTCTACTTCCATCAATTAGTGAGATAAATTGCGCGATGATCATTCATTGTGATTGGTCATAACTGTGAGGAGTTCCACACTAGAACTAAACAGCTATCCAGTTCTTTGTGGTTTTCAAGGTTATCCTATCAACATCAATCTGTGACAGATTAACTCAACTAAACTTCATATCAATCTCCACAAAAATAGCCATCTATCAATTATGGCTTAAACTATCATTCAATTAATTAATTAACTAAGCTCACTATCAATACCTAAATCTATCTATCTATCTATCGATCTATCTATCTATCTATCTATCTATCTATCTATCTATCTATCTATCTATCTATCTCTATCTATCTATCTATCTATCGACTATCTATCTATCTATCTATCTATCTATCTATCTATCTATCTATCTATCTATCTATCTATCTATCTATCTATCTATCTATCTACTATCTATCTATCTATCTATCTATCTATCTATCTATCTATCTATCTATCTATCTATCTATCTATCTATCTATCTATCTATCTATCTATCTATCTATCTATCTATCTATCTATCTATCTATCTATCTATCTATCTATCTATCTTCTATCTATCTATCTATCTATCTATCTATCTATCTATCTATCTATCTATCTATCTATCCTATCTATCTATCTATCTATCTATCTATCTATCTATCTATCTATCTATCTATCTATCTATCTATCTATCTATCTATCTATCTATCTATCTATCTATCTATCTATCTATCTATCTATCTATCTATCTATCTATCTATCTATCTATCTATCTATCTGTAGCGGTAAATAATCCCCAAAATAAATAGTTGCATAAGCTATCGACATTGATGCTGACCATGTTTCTTTTAGCGAACACTACTAGTCGAAGGCGCGCGGTCACGCATCACCACCAGATCACGACTCAAACCACCGTGGGTAGCATCTCTCTCTAGTTTTCCAACCTAGACGTTGCTATCCCATTGAAGCTCTGTATACGATCAAATATAATTTCGCTTCCATCCATCAGTGCCTTCTGATTTCTTATTCTTAAGAGTGGGGTCCATTCGATATAAGCGGCTTTGGTTATACGACAAGCGTAACTTAGTCATATACCCGAGTACACTTCATTGGTGAGCAAGACGTGATCTGGACACGATCATTTACTGTGATTTCGTTCTTTTTTACAGTTTTTAACAAAGTATTATTGGTGGTTTCATTTTTTTACCGCATATTTTTCACAGTATCTTTGTATTTTCATACATCACTATTTTTATGATTTCAGATCAGACTCCTAAGCTAATTAGGATTAAAACCCCTACGCCTCCAAACTTTCAGCTCATTCTTTTCTGGGCAGTTAATGTAGAAGCCTGGTTCTGCTACGCAGAATCGGAATTTCGAGACCACTGTGTGACAGATCCACGTGTTCAATTTCTGGCGGTTGTCAGGCCACTTCCACATGTATTGAACAGATACGTCATCCCTTCTTTTTTCAGTCCCAACTGCCTAAAACCGTACGAACAGCTCAAGAGATCATTTCTCAAACGAGGAGATTTGTACGACAGACAACGTCTTGATGAGTTGTTTCACACCATTGAGCTTGGTAGCGGTTCTGTGACCGAAATGTTATAGCGTATGAAAGAGGTAATTGGTCAACGCACTTTTGATGAAGGTCTCTTCCGTCAAATCTTCTTATCAAAACTGCCACAAAAAGTTCAAGCAATATTGGTGACATTTGACAACAACCCAGTAGATGAACTAGCTTTATCTGGTGATCGAATTCTGGAGACCACCAGAGCTTGCCACAATCAGGTTTATTCCGTTACAGAAAAGCATTTTGAGACCGGAAACGAAATAACCAAATTGTGCAATACTCTTTCTCGTTTTCTCGATCTACAGGAACAACGCCGACCAAGCAATCCTCGACGACGAATTTCATCGCGCAAAAGATACTCATCTCGACCTCGACGAAGGGAAAATCCACATTGGTGTTGGTACCACAACACCTATGGCAAGAAATCAAAGAAATGTAGAGACCCCAGTTGTTTCCCTAGCCACAAACCCATGGGAAATTTTCCCGCTGTCACGCGTTAGCGGCAACCGTACCCGGTGAAAACAGCCGCCTGTTATTCATCACTGATGTGATAACGAATGTTCGCTCCTAGTCGATACTGGTGCAGAAGTCAGCGATCCTTCCTGCAACTTCATCTGATCGCCAACATGAAGCTGCATTTGATCTACAGGCAGCCGACGAAAAACAAATAGCCACGTATGGAAAAAATATGTCTACATGAACGTGGGCTTGCGCAAACCCATACACTGGATTTTCACTATCGCTGATGTGAAAATACCTATCATAGGCATAGATTTACTAAGTCAGCACAATTTGCTTGTGGACGCTAGAATAAAGAGGCTAGTCGACAGTAACACAAAACTGTACGTGCGTGTAACCACTGCTACAGGTTGTAGCCTATGTTCTCTTCGCTCTAA
Organism: Schistosoma japonicum; assembly: GCA_025215515.1. NCBI lineage: Eukaryota > Metazoa > Platyhelminthes > Trematoda > Strigeidida > Schistosomatidae > Schistosoma > Schistosoma japonicum. The sequence goes on from CM046061.1 coordinate 3,037,070, forward strand.
ACATTTAATTAATCCTTATTTCCAGCCAATACTTGGCAAGTATCCGGACCTGAATAAGGCGACGTCGAAGTTATCATGTGTAACTAGCAATCTTACACATCATATCACGAATACAGGTCTACCTGTATTCTCCAAAGCACGCTGACTAGCACTAGAAAAATTAAGGATCGCGAAGAACGAATTCGATCACATGATCGACCTGGGAATAATCCGTCCATCCAGCAGCTCATGGTCGTCTCCATTACATATGGTCCCGAAGAAAAATAGTAATGATTGGCGTCCTACTGGTGATTACCGACGTCTTAACGCACAAACTGCACCTGATCGTTACCCTTTACCACACATCCGCGACCTAACGGCCACGTTGAAGGAAATGACAGTATTTTCAAAAATTGACCTAGTGAAGGCCTACAATCAAATACCGATGACTGAAAATGACAGACCGAAAACAGCTATTGTAACCCCATTCGGTCTTTACGAATTCCTCCGAATGCCCTTCGGCTTGCGGAATGCAGCACATACAATCCAGCGTTTGATCGACGACGTGCTCGGCGGGCTCGACTATGTCCATGCATATGTCGACGACTGCTTGATAGCATGCCCAGACGAGGAAACGCACATGAAACATCTAGACACAGCTTTTAGAAGACTGCAGAAATACGGAGTTACCATTAACATACAAAAATGTCAAATCACAACAACTTTAATAGACTTCCTGGGGCATACTCATGATGCTAATGGTATACAGCCTCAAAAAAAACCAAGGTGGCGGCTATTCTGTTATATCCGGAACCAACAACCATGAAACAGTTACGAGCTTTCAACAAGCTGACATGCGTCTACCGATTCACACACTGGCCAGAAGCGATTCCACTCAAAGACATCACTAGTAAAACGATTGCTCGCGCTTTCGTCGAACGATGAGTAGCCAACTTTGGTTGTCCATCCACAGTAACAACAGACCTTGGACATCAGTTTGAATCTGGATTCTTCCTCGCTCTGACCAAACTTCTTGGAACTACGCGCTTCAGAACGACCGCTTACCACCCACAATCTAACGGTTTAGTAGAAAGATTCCATCAACAACTGAAAGCACCACTTTCAGCTACAAACATCCCTCAGTGCATCGACGCCTTATCACTAGTTTTACTCGGGATTCGTAACACAGTAAAAGAAGATGTTGGATGCAGTGTCGCCAAATTAGTCTACGGAACGACTCTTCGACTACCAGGTGAACTTGTGGAAACCGCCAGTTCAAACTCAACAACAATCGACAGACACTTTTATCTAACCTGCCTTAAAATATAGTATACACGTTTACGTACGTCGGGATGCCGTACGCCGACCTCTCGACGCAACTTACGAAGAGCCATACAAGGTTCTTAAACGTGAAACAAAGTACTATACGATTGACAAGAATGGCCACGAGGATAACGTCAGCATTGACTGCCTTAAAGCAGCCTACCTAGAAGGTACACCTTTTAGTGTCGAATTTGCTACAACACCGGAAAAACGCGACATGAACGAAGTCATTACGCCGCAAGCAATGACTAACTCGCAAGTAGAAGTATCAAAGAGCTCCATAACGCCGAGAGCTACGCGTTTTGGTAGAGAAGTACGATTTACAGAACACATAAACGAATATTATGTCAACTAATTTTCTCCCTATTCCCACTACCTACGTACGTATAACAATATTTTTGTCTTAAAAGAAATAATAACAGAAAAATAAAATTCCATAAACCCATTATTATTATTATTATTATTTTTAAAAAACATTTTACTGTGTTTATTTTATAAATTTTCTTATCAAAAGAAAGCGTTTCATTAGTTGTTGTCGGTGTTCAACACGATTTTTATAGACGCATTGAGTTACCAATTATTTTTTTTGTATATAAAATGCACAGATTTAAATTTTCTTTTTTCTTTTCGACTTCCAGGTCGTCTGGAAACAAATAGAAGAACGTGGAAGAAACTAAAATTGTTTTATGTACAATTATTTTATGCAACGACACCACAGTGTAAGGACCGACGTCCAAAAGCTGCACAACATCGCAAACTATCGAAGTAACGTTTACCAATATCTGACTCATTGGGTTTTATCATTTGGCTGGCAGGTCTAAGAGTCCTTACGAACGCATTAGGGGGGTAGTGAGCTGTTGTGGTGAATAATCCCCAAAATAAATAGTTTCATGAGGCTCTCGACATCGATGCTGATCATGTTTGTTTTAGCGGACACTACTAGTCGAAGGCGCGCGGTCACGCATCTTCACCAAATCATGACTCGAACCACCGTGGGTAGCATCTCTCTCTAGTTTGCCAGCCTAGACGTTGCTATCCCATTGAAGCTCTGTATACGATCAAATATAATTTCGCTTCCATCCATCAGTGCCTTCTGATTTCTTATTCGTAAGAGTGGGGTCCATTCGATATAAGTGGCTTTGGTTATACGACAAGCGTAACTTGGTCATATATCCGAGTAACACTTCAAACTGGTTATTGTAATTGAATCCCGGCAGGTTGTGGAGATTGGTACTTTCAATTGTTGCAATATGTCACAGATTGATGTTGACAGGGTGCCATCAAAAGCCAGGAAATCTAAAATGCACACTGATGAGCAGTCTCATACTGAGACAAAACACATGTTCAGTGATTCCTGGCCTCCAGCGATAACCTATCTACATCAATCTGTGATGTATTCAATCAATTAAAAATACCAACCTCACAAACCATCTCAATTCGATGTCATGAGGATTGAATCATTCGAATATCACACCATCAATTCATTGATGTTAACCTCAACCCCGTCTCCAACCACTCAAAGTGTTTTGTACTGTTACATCAGAGATGTAGTTAGACAACTATTGTTGACCAGGAGATAATGGACATGTATTCTGTTCTGGTATGAGACTCTTGAATAATGTCAATCGGTGTTGTGAGCAATCACATGACTGATGAATTTCCAACCTCCATGAGATCAAATGATCTTCAGATCATTAAGTCAGTCTCCATCGGTTTCCACTTTTATCATCTTGAGTACTCAGTTATATCAGTTACTAAGATATAGGCTTGAAACTACACCGGTAAACTGAAATAAAAATTATATTAAATCTGTAGCCGTGAAGAATATATTCTTCAGATCGATACGTAGGCCGCTAACATAGAACCCAGTACTAGTATGAAATAGATGTCCGGTGATTCCAGATGATCAATCGTTTTCCAGTTTAAACCAGTTTGCGATATCAAAAATGACAACTCAATATCCTTACTTTCATCATTTTTCTATGCTGTTTACTATACTACTTATAATGTCAAATACGTAGTAACAGAGATCATCAATTTATTTCTATCATATATATACTTATCGTTTGTAGTCAAAAGGTCTTCTTTATTCTATTTTTGCATCTATTTGTAATCGGTTACGTAACTCGTATATTGTTTTGTTAATGATTGATGATAGCAGACTCAGTCACTTACGTAAAGGAATAATCTTTATGTTAAATGTACCATTGACAACGTAGTTTAGGTAAATTCTACTTCTACCAACTCATTTATCTGACATGTTTATGACTACGTTTAGTTTGGGAATTTGAAACAGTGTAGATCAGAAGTAGAAAGGTGCAGGAAAGTAAGGACTAAGGTATATTTAAAAGATAAATGATAGGAGGCATATATTTAGACAAGAAGTTTAAGAAACCAATGAAGATTGAATCTAGAATGGAAAACATAATCGACATGGAAATGGATGAACCGATGTGATGTTTCTAGTAATTACTTTTTGCAGTGTTACCATATAAAGTAACTTTTCTGTTCAATGATCCATCCTTCAATATGTCAGTCACTTTCAAGAAGAGTGACTTTGGATGATGTCAAGTACAGTTGTTTAAAATTTGCCGGAGTTCGAATAGAAAGTCATTACATACACTTTGTTCCCTTTATTATTTTCATGAGAGCAAGAACAAATATTTGTGCAGAATAAGATGAATTCATTTTATTTCGTTGGTTTCTCATCAGCTGCATACAACCTAGAATAATACTCTTTTACAAAATTAATATCTGAAACAAGTTTTAACATACTCGTGAGAACGGATGGAGTTAGTTGAAATCAAGATTACATAAACATGTGAACATGGCTTAAAATGTTGGAGAAAATGCAGTGAATATATATACGATCCAAAAGAAGGTACCAGAAGGGACAACAGAGATCAGAGGTCAAATGATTACACAATATGAGGTGGTTGGAAATATTTGAGAATAAAGTGAATAAAACTCAGTTATTAAACTTTAAATGACCTAATTAAACACGAAAGTTGAACTTAACCATCTGAAAAACGATGATGTAACGGAGAGAAGGAATTGTTAAATCTGATCAGAAGAGAAAACGTATTAAAAGAAACTTTGCGAAAGAATAATAACAATGAAAATAATGACACATAAGTTAGGTTACCAGGGTAAAGAAAGGCTAATAACCGTTTCTTTTTGAACACATAAGTTTGGTTTCAATCGTTTAATGGCAATCGCTTCGGCATATTTTAGAAGATTAGAAGTTTTTTGTCTATTGAACACTTTAAATGATTGATTAATATCAATTTGGTGTCCTGTGTCAATTAGATGCTTAGCGATTGCGCTGTTAAATGTCTTTGTTCCTGTGAGTCGTAGATTTTTTGGAACATGTTCATTAAATCGTTAGTAGGCTCTTCTTTCTTTTCTGCCAATGTAACTGCTACTGCAGGTACACGTAAATTTATATACACAGTTGGTGGTAACATGAGAAGGATACCTGTCGATTTTTGATTGTTTCAGTGAACATGTTGTTATGTATGATATAAGCAGTTTGGCAGCATAATAAGTTCTCTTTAAAGCTGACCTAAGTCTTCTTCTGATTGTTTCAGCAATGTCATCACCTTTAAAATTGAGTTGAATGAAAATAGACTTCTTTTGGACTGTAGATTCATTTAGTTTATCAGGCTTTTGTTCGCTGTGTTTGTCAATAAATTTTTCGAGGTAGCCATTATTTTTTAGATACTGTTTAATGTTAGTGAGTTCTGTACCTATCATATCTGAAGTACAAATCTTTTTGGCTCTGAGAAACAATGTTTTCACTAATGCTATTTTGTGATGGATTGGACAGAAGCGATTAAAATTCAAGAACAATCCATTCCACGTCGATTTTCTGTAGATCGACCGTTGCACTGAACCATCTCCTCGACGTTGCATGGCAATATCCAGGAAATGAAATTTATTGTCTTTTTCTAACTCCATGGTAAATTGAATATCTTTATGTGCTTGATTGAAAATTTTCAATAAGTAGTTAGCATGTTATTTATTATTGCATACGATGAAGGTATCATCCACGTACCTTGAATAATGAGTCATTTCTTCAATCACCTTTTTTAGTTTTGTGTTTTCAAGATTGGTCATTAGTTCTTAAGTTATTGATCTGATTGTGAAGCATTCGTTAGAAGAATTAAGCCTTCTATTTTTGACCTTTTGAGATTAAGCAAAGGATCTTTGATGTATGCTCTCAGATAGTCTCATACTATTCTACGATGCATGTTCAGTACTTTGCGGTTTCCAAAGCTATTTAACTACTGTTAATTTAGAATATGAAGTATATTCACTGTTGAAATGTAATTTTTCGGAAGGAGATTGATACAGCTTTAAAGATTCAGAAGGAATCTGTTTAATATGGTTTGCGTATAGACAATTTTTATTCAGAACGTCTGAAATGCTATAAACCATCAGTTCCTACAAATAGATGAATAGGCTTATTAAATCTATATTTAAAGAGAATGACTTAAGTTCTTAGAACATTCATCATCTAAGCGACAGAATGGTGTTGACTGCTACCGCTGTCAATCTAATTCACTTCATCCTCACATGTAGTTGAAGTGATTCGTAACTCCCTCAGTATTTAGTAAATGTTCTTTATTAAACATTTTCAACTATTTCCCCATTCATTCAATGTGTGTGTGGAATTCAATATATTTAGAGATGGTGAATAAAGGTTTTCTCTACTCAATCTTATTGGGATGGAGTAGCTGCTTAACTTAAGTGACTCTGTAGCATAAACCACCCTAACTGTGGTGACTAGGAATTCCTGTTTCTTCAATACTTGCTATATAGATCAATAATATATTTAAGAAGATGAAAGGGAGGCTGCATAAAATGGGTTACAACTACTCTGATCAAATGCCATGACTACTTAAAACCTCGACTATGAGCATGAATGATATTTACGTTGAAGTGTTGATATTCTTCATTTAACGTCTAGTAACGAATACGTACAGTGTAGTTTTATTAGCATTTAGTGCATTTACACTAAGCTTATATATGCATCACAGATTTCACATTGTTTTACCTGTTACATTAGACTGCCCTATACCAATGTATTCATGACAGACTGTTGTGGATTGTAGTGGTAAATGATTTTCCTAAAATAAATAATTGTGTAGGCAGTCGTCATTAATGTTGATCATGTTTGCTTTATTAGACAATACTAGCTGAAGGTATTCGGTAATGCATCATCACTAGATTATAATACGTCACGTTAGTGAAATCAATTTCTCTGATAGACAGACTACATAGGTGTTGCAAATCTATTTATCCACTATGTACAATTGAACAGATCTTTCTCTTCATTCATCACTGTCTTCTACTTTCGACCTTTTTCCGTCGCATATGAGTTTGATCTTTAAAGATTATTCTGTTGAGACAACAATCAAATATTCGTTGTATCCCTGATATTCTTCAGGACAATTCTAACCACTTGAAGTGAGGTATATGATGTAGATTACACTCTAATATGTCGTACTCACCTATTAAATGACCGAAAATACTGGTTACAACATACCTTCTAAATTTGACACTACGAATTATCCTAAGTTGAACAATCAGTAGAATCTATAAAATCGTAGTACACAGCTGTTTGGTGCTCCTAAATTCATAAACCTACCAGTAAATCAATATCAAAAATATTTACTGTAAAAACCATCAGTTCTTATTACTAAGAACAAGCAGCTGTCTTACAGTAACAGTCTAGTTTTTTTTAATAGTTTCCTCAACCACATCTCGATCATGATGTCAGATCCAAATTCGACAACCTTCAATCAATCGATGCCTGTTACTCCACGTGGAGCAATGGCCACTGACCAAGATTCTCAAACCACCTGTTTCCTTCCCAGTTCGTCCCAAGTGCAGTTTATTTTTTTCATATCTCCCACCAATTCCCTGAGCAATGTGTTCCTTGGTCTTCTTCTTCTCCTTTGGATTTCAAAATTCAAAGTTAGTGCCTGTCTTGTAACTCAATTTTATGATTTCCTCAATGTGTGTCTTATCCACCCAGCCTCAGCATCTTTTCCTAATTTATTCCTCGGTTTAAAGTTGGTTTGTTGCCAGCCAAAGAAAGTTGTTGCTGATAGTATCTGACTAATCGATCTTTCACAACATCTAATTATACTCATCCGATAGTGAAAACTATGAAAAACAATCATTGACCCACCCATTATTTTAATTTTTCTTATCGCTTCAATATTGTTGCATTGATTAACTTCTTCACAGTGTCCATGGTGATTTCAAAGTGGATCAATAATGTTGTTATTGTCGATTGAATTTTTCAGTATATTTCAGTATACTTTCAATTAAACGATACATTGATAATGATGATGTTGTATTGTTTTTAGTCAGATGATGTAACCATACAACTCTTGATGTTAGGCTTTCTGTACAACATTATGTAGTCAGAAATCAGTTAAACAATACAGTTATTAAAGATCTAAGAGCGAATGAATTGTAAATGACCTATTTCTCAAGATACAACAGTATGTAAAATTAAATCGTTAAAATGTTAGGAATGGAAACCATCGGGGACTAACTTAATGATCTGAAGATCATTTGATCTCATGGAGGTTGGAAATTCATCAGTCATGTGATTGGTTACAACACCAATTGACATTATTCAAGAGTCTCGTACCAGAACAGAATACATGTCGATTATCTCCTGCTTAACAATAGTTGTCTAACTATATCTATATATCTATACTATAACAGTACTGAACAGTTCGAGTGGCTGCAGAGAGAGGTTGAGGTTAACATCAATGAATTGATGGTGTGATATTTGAATGTTTCAATCCTCATGACATCGAAATGAGATGGTTTGTGAGATCGGTATTTTTAATTGATTGAATACATCACAGATCGATGTAGGTAGGTTATCATTGGAGACCAGGAATCACTGAACATGTGTTTTGTCTCAGTATGAGACTGCTCATCAGTGTGCATTTTAGATTTCCTGGCTTTTGATGGTACCCTGTCAACATCAATCTGTGACATATTGCATCAATTGAAAGTACCAATCTCCACAACCTGCCTGGATTCAATTACAATAATCAGTTCACTAGTGACAAGATCAATGACATTCCTGAAAATCTAATGTGAAGTCTTGACTGATGGTTTTCACAGCTGTCTGAAGTGATACAGTTATCACCAATGACAATCGATGATTGTCACGTTAAATATCAAAAATAGATGGAAGTGAGGATTCTATTGTTGGATGCTGGCCACGTGGTGAAGATGGTTATGCATTCGGGAAGCTTGAGCTGTTGCAGTGTAGTATAGTGTGTGCACTACAGAGAGGTCATATAATGGGACGCAATAGCTATCCAGGGCACATCTGGTTTTCAATGAAACCCTGCTAACATCATGAAATCATTAATTCACCGAGTTGTGCTAGATTAATACTGAGTGAAAATAAACAGTAGAATTTGAGGAGTGACAATGGTATTCTTAGATTGTAGTGATTAAATATCAACTAATCAATCAATCAATCAGTCAACTAATCAATCAATCAATCAACCAATAAATCAACTAGTCGAGTAGTAGAAGAAGAACAATATTTGCTGTTGTCATTAATGTGAATGGATTTTGGATTCTCGATTTCAGGTTCATTGAGGCATTCCAACTTTTTCGTCACTTCATACGTGTACTGGATAGAGTATTGTAATGTTGTTTTATTCATTACTTCATATCACATACATGAATTCTAATGTATATGCATGTAGCTCTGTAGTAGGATATACAGCCTAGAATGATGTGAACAATGTAAGGAGAATTATATCGGATAGAATAATGCTTGGTAGCCGTTTATAGGCTCTTGGATGGTCTATCCACTAACAAATTCATAATAAAAATGAAGTATTTCACTACATTGCTTTACTGTCACTTTACAATAGTCGAAGTAGCATAGCGTAGTCTCTTATCGAAGATTCAATGAAAAACAAACAAACAAACAACGGGAAATGTTATAGGAAAATAGGTAATGCAAAGGACATTTAATAGTTGCTGTGCCAATTGATGGATTTCATTTCGAGTACTTGAAACCAGGAACTCGTACTGACAATGAAAATCTCCAGCTGACCACACTTACGATCCCACTTTCAGAATGCCTTATTGTTAAGCCACCGAGTTGAACTGCATTTTATATGTTGTGTAACTCCAATTAATTTGTTACATCCAATTTCAATTCGACAGATTCAACATCACCCGATTGTAATCAATGTAAGCTTACTGGCCATTCACACTGAGAGGTAATTTGCTACTGCCCGAGTGAGAAGATGCAAACGATGGATTCTAACTTTGTGGGGTATGTAGTAGTAGTTATCTACCGATGGAAATGTATGAGATCGAGTAACATATTTCATACATTGACTGGAGTTAGAAATATCAATGTTTAGATGTCAGCTCACTGGTATAACGGTTAAATGTTCACTGGGAAACTGAGGGCGTGTATGAGTACTGTATGAGTACTGTCGACTTGGTCCTATAATGAAATGAATCAGCTGTCCCACTCATTGGTTTTCGTTGATTATCTAATTCAAATTGATTCATGATGTTGAATTGTAGTATGCAGATATTTCTAAGTATTAAAAGTAAATGTCAGATGATGTTGTTTATATAGAAGTTAGATAAGAGCAAAGTCTATGAAGACAAACAATCGTGAACAAACAATTTAAATTAAATGAAGTAAATTGTTTACTTTTAGATTACGGAAGCCCTGATGATGCTATCTGCAAAGACAAAACAGATTCCACAGATCATGTTAATTCGGTAGGACCAACCAATGAGGTTTTGAGGTTGTAATATCTTAAAGCATAGTTGAAACAATCATACTGACGGTATGCTTTTTAATTTTGATGAAGAAATATACGCTTAAAATATCACCTATACATATGAATAATTTGAAAATTCAATTGTTTTGTGATTTTACTTGAAAAATTAACCAAAGTGTGAAGAAATATGACAGATGCATGTTTCGATATCCAGTACTTCCAAATAATCAGTGGTTGTTTAATTCAGATTAATTCTTGATATCAAATTAACATTCAACAATCTTCACAACACTTAATGACATTTTATTTATTATAAACCATCCAAACCAATGCTTCACTCTTAGTAATAATACCTATCTACTAATCCTCTGTTTTAGTATGATTTGTATTATCACAGCATTGTACGTATAGATGAGTAGATTGTTTGAGTTGTACTGTGACTGATAAGTGGAATCCATAATACGCGTTCCAACCTATTTTGAACACGTCATCTGGATGTACATGTATCTACTTACCAGTTGCAATTCAACTCAAACAATACTTGTGAATTATCGCTATGTCAAGGCAATCTGCTCAGGATGCACATATAACAACAGAGACTGATCAGTTTCAGTCCATGACAAATCAACAGGAAGATACAAATACATTCAAATCACACAGTAATATACTTCAGAATATACTACTTAAAATAGTGGGCATTTTTTCATTGAACAAAATAAAACAACGAAATAGTAGAATGAATATAATTTTAAAAGGAATGATGACAGTAGAGTGAAGCCATGTTTGATTGATGAGTTCACGATTCCGGTAAGTGGTTTCAAGTTATACATTGAATATGAGGGTTAGTTTTATATTAGGAGACTACTGAAATCAATGTAAGTAGACCATGGATTGTAACCTATGACCTACCAGTTTAAAATTAGATGTCCCAAGCATTCAGTAAGCAGTCCATGAGTAAGTTTGGAGTTCCACTGGTAGTCTATTACTCAGTATTCAATCGAGATTTATAGTTGTATACTGTATATATTTTACTTAAACAATCGCTTTACTTTGACAAATTAAATTTGTGTTAACATGTTAGAACACTTTCGATAGATTCAAGAAATTCGAACTACACATTGACTAATTACCGATTAACATGGCCAGAGAACATCATCAACAATCTACTCTGATAAAGGACAAACCAACCAATATGTGGGTGAAGAATAAAATGCTAGGTAACGATACTGGAACAAGATCGGATATATATTGTGGAGATCACCAAACTGCATCACAAGACATGCACTAACGTGAAATTCTCCTCAAAGGCAAAGAAAAGGAGAAAAACACGCAAACGGATTTTGCTGTCAAATGAGGACACACATGAAAGGAGTGAATAACATTTGAGAATAAGGGGGAGATGAGATGCAACGACACGATTATCTGCAGTCATATCGTCGGGGTTTTTTGCTTTAGGCGTTAGTGGGGAGAAACAGACAAATGAATGAATGAACTGAGTAATGACTAACATCTTTTGGATTTAGTCTCTAATAGATAGAACTTGAACAAAGCTAAGCACATAATTAGTATAACATCAGTCATTGGTGTTAGTTTTCGATAATAAAAATATATTCATCAAGAAAATTGCATAAATCATTTCTGACAACTTTTAGATAGTGTGAACTCTACGTTTAAGATTTTCTAGTGATTTCCAACTATCTAATATTAACTTAGTACTATCGTTAATCAGATTACCATCAATTTGTAACAGTAACAGTAATGTTGGTATGTTTCTCTTTTCAAGATGAAGTAACAATTATCGAATTGAATATTAGATATTGTTTATTCATTGCTATTATGAATATGTAGAACGCTTTGATGTTATACTTGTAAAGGTTTAACTTCCATACTGACATTTGTTAGTGGTTACATAAATAAATAATTTATGTAACCCTTCGTTCTAACTTTTAATATGCATCGAATGTTGTTTGTACTTAGCCATTTGTATGATTCAATAGAATAATGAAGTGTATAGTTCCTGGAATGCAGTATTCGAATGATGCAACTTGGATACTCACACTAAGAGTATAATATATTCATGTTCTTTATAATGTCAATTAAATTATAACATGAACAGCACTAATGTTTAAAAATGAAGTTTGAATAAGATGGAAACAAAATATGTCTACGACAATGTAGCGGTAAATAATCCCTAAAATAAATAGTTGTATGAGCTCTCAACATTGATGCTGACCGTGTTTGTTTTAGCGGACACGACTAGTTGAAGGCGCGAGGTCATGCATCACCACCAGATCACGATTCAAACCAACGTGGGTAGTATCTCTCTCTAGTTTGCAATCCTAGACGTTGCTATCCCAGTGAAGCTATTATTGCGATCAAATATAAGTTCTTTTCCATTCTTCAGTGCCTTCTGATTTCTTCACATTCATAACAGTGGGTCCAAGAGATAGAATTGATTCTGGTTGTACGACAAGCGTAACTTGGTCATATACCGGGGTGCACATCAACAGTAACTGGTTAGGTTAAGTTAGGCAATTCAAGAAGAACAACTAACTTTCAGAACTGTGTTATGTTTTACGACTTATGACACTGAATACGATTCTGTGTGCTGATTAGATAATAAAATATTCAAGACTTTACGACCAGTGACTGCGTAAGTTGGATTAACTTTACGCCCCACCGCCGATTGTTATGTATTGTGAAAATACACAATGCCCTTGATAATTGATAGTCAGTGTACGGACACGTCTGCCCCGAATTCGGAATAGAAGAAACAACGATTGATGAATCAAACAGACAGAATCGAATTCAATTATATTTCAATCATGCCTTTATATATATACACAAAATCAAACTACACAGTCAGTTAATTAGGAAACTTACATTAATACAGAACTCAGAAAGTAGTGGTAGTGAATAAGAGCAACTTGTAAAAAACCAATTATCTGCAGTTCATAGTAAAATACAATATACTAAGAGTAAATATACTAATCGGGTGGGTAGGATAAGAGGAACGTAACAGTGATAGAAATGAAATGTTTACATTACTCACAAGCAAAATAATTAGTATAACCCTCCATAATACAGTTCTGAAAGTTTGTTACTCTTCATTAATCGCCTAACATAAGAGTATGTTTTGCATAGCAAGTATTGGTGTGAAAATACCATCCCAACAGTAGCTGCTACCTTGACGCGGTGGTCGGGCTTGCCTATCGTGATGACCCAACTGAGCTATATTGGCTGGAACGCATGTTCCTCAAGGTCTTACCATGCCAGGCAAGTCTGTTGAAGAGCGATAAAATCAAAGGCAGCATCCTAAGATCTGTGGGCGAAGTCGTACTGCTGACTGCAGTGAGGTGTGATAGCAGTAAGGTGTTTTCCTCGGATAACCAGCATCTGCAGCGATGCAGCCTTCTTAACAGAAGGACAGGGTTAGAAAGGTCGACCCTTAAAATATCACACCTCACCATACTCCACGGATTTCCGTCTCCGGCAGTAAGGCCTTCTAAAGAACGGAGCTAACACTTCAAAAACTCCCCATAACAAGGCCGTACGTTATCGGCCTCAAGCAGTTGCCCTTTGGGCTCTGCGATCGCGCTCCAAGGTCACTATGACCAATACTAACCCAGTTTCCTTTTTCAGGTGCCTCGAAAAGTAATATCCTTCCATGGTGTGGGCAGTCAGGAAGTGACAATCGCCCTCATACCTCTAACAGCACACGAGATCATCTTGTTCGAGGTGAAATCCCACCACCAACTCTTAATAACTCTCTTATCACCATGCCTAATCATTCTAACATAATTTTATCACCTCGCGTCTCTAATGCTAATGATTTGAGTTCGCGTAACGTTTTAGAAGACTATTTCAATTATTTTAGTTTTATGTGACGTATGCATTTTATTCCTATTAAGATTGTGTCCTTCGTGCCCTGTCCTCCCATTTAGTATACTTACTGTTAGTATATCATCTGTCATGTATGAATTACAGTTAATAGATTGTGTACATGTTGCCTCAACTTACTACTACTGTCTCCCTTGTTTTGTATTAATGTAAATATCATAATTGGATAGCTGCGTAATCTAGTTTGTGTATATATGAAAGAATCCTTGAAATATAATATAATTCTATCGAATTGATTCATTGTCTTGTGTTCTTCCTATATCTTGCTTGAGATTGAACGGGCACTAGACAGACGTGCAGGGATCGATTAGGTATACTCATCAGCGTTTGCTATTGTAACTTCATTCGGACAAGATCACACCAACTAAATTAATCATACCTTCATCAGTTCTTTTACAGCTTATTATTAATGTCATAATAGGTTACACGTTACAAACGATTGAATTCAATTGTTAGTGTAAAATGTTCAACTGATGGATATTTAAACAACATGTTTGCTTGTTGAATGTAATGCACACTTATGATAGCAACAGTGAAATTTTCAAGTTTCTTATCACAATAAGATACAAAATATCAAGTTTATTGATTGATCAATGTGTTCTTCAATTGTAAGAGAGTACTAGAATTCAATCAATAAATTATAGTTAAAGGTTAACGATAGGTTGTAGTAAATAGTCAATAGGGAACAGTGTTCAACTTAAATTTCTTACCAGTTGGTACTAGTCATTAAACACTATCTGCAGTTATGAGTAGATTGATACTTACAGTGAAATTCCTACACGGATTCAGTAGCTTTACAGGCTACAATAGTAACAACTTAGATATTTTGGCTGGGATGTTCATTTTTAAAGATTCGAACTCCTATTCCTTATAGTAACAGTCGACGATATAATCATTGACCCCCTACTTGACAGATATGCCATTTATTAATGTCATCAATAAGAGTTTCATAATCGAAATAATACACAAAATTGATTGAACACTGATCGTAGGTTTAAAAATGTGAGGTGGATCTCCAGTGCCTTTGAAGTTATGAAGACGAGTATCACTTTTCGGCTGCTTACACCGTAGAAGAGTCCTTCTTACTAAAAAGTAAGGTAAGGATGGTTTTGACTGTCCAGGAGCGTGATGGTAGTGTTATAGAAGCACGAGCTCGTGACCTGGTACAGTTATGAGGATAACAAAGTCATATGAAGGCAGTTAGCCAAAATTAAGGATATCGACAAGGACTTCTTTGACCAACTGATAATGCTGTACATAATCATTCTGAAACCATCATACATATCTTACAGTGAAGTCATTGGGTTCAGTAATGATTTAGCTCAGAATCCATTACAAAATTATTTAGTTGAAGACTGTCTGTTTGAATGGAAGCATGAAATTTATATATTTTGTTCTTTAAATGTTTTTCATAAAACTTAACTGTTGTTTTACTTATTTAAGTTGTTATATTGTTTACAACCACTTAGGTGGTGGAATATCGTGACCATGAAGGCATTTAGTTAATTGAGTTCATCACAGATTGATGTTGACAAGGTATCATTGAAACCGGGTAGTACTAGACAGCTGTTTCATCCGAATATGGGACTTCTCAATAGTGTGCACCCTAGATTCTACTCAGTGGCTTCAGGTTGGCGAACGTCTAACAGTCTTCACAATGGGCAGGTATCCACTGATAGAATTCCCACTTCCATCAATTTATGATTTAGTATGACGATCATCCACTGTCGTTGGTGATAACTTTCTCATTTCCGATAGGTCTAAATTCCACTAGTCACAACTTCTTTCTGGAACGTCAGGAACATCTTGGGGCTAGTCACTAAGGAACTGTTTATTGTAAGTGAATTGAGGTAGTTTATGGAGAATGGTACACCAATCTTCACAATCCACCTCAACTGAACTATAAAGGTATTTGTTGATAAGTTATGAACAGGGAAAAGATTCAACTAGAAATACTTATATATACATATTCAAAAGTGCTACATATAAGTGTATTATGAGACTACTAACCACTTAATCTTTTTATATTTTCCTAAATGAATGCTCCAGATTGACTAATTAACATTCATGATATTTTGTATTGTCTCCATGTTATAACTGATGTTCTCTACATTAGTTATTCACTCGGTGCTTTCAAGTATCTTAGTTTTCTATGTGAATTCTTATCACGCTACTCGTTTAGGTCAGGAAAAGTATCTACATAAGTGTTATGTATTGTGAAAAATACACAGTGCCCATGATGATTGGCGATCGGTGTACGGGCACGTCTTCCCCGCGGCTACCAGTCCGCAAACAGACAGAATCGAATTCAATTGTATTTCAATAATGCCTTTATATATATACACAAAATCAAACTACACAGTCAATTAATTAGGAAACTAACATTAATACAGAACTCAGGAAATAGTAGCAGTGAATATGGACAATATGTACACAACCAACTAACTGTAGTTCATAGTAAGAAACAATATACTAATCGGGAGGGTAGGGTAAGAGGAACGTAACAATGATAGAAATGAAATGATGACATTACTCACAACCAAAATAATTAGAACAGTCCTCCAAAATACAGTTCTGAAAGTTTGTTACTCTTCAGTAATCACCTAACATAACAGTATGTTTTGAATCGCAAGCATTGGTGTGAATATACCATTGCTTTAATTAAGGTGATTTATTCGTAACAAACTGATTTTGACTGAATTTCACTGTAAATTAGAGAGCACTATATAACTGTTTCGTCGTATTATAAGACTATTTAGCATCTGCACACCCATGATGTCATCACAGATTGAGTCCAGCAAATAGTACTACTAAGATATCTGTTCACGAGTTCCCTATTTCAAAACTTTTTTCACCTTCTAGTTAAAGGATGTAACTGTTGAAGTTTAGATAAAGCAGAAGTGAGATAGAATTCTCCAATGCCACTGAATTACACTACCAAGTGATGAAAACCAAAATACTGACATAATATGCCTTCTTAATGATGCTGATGCTTAACATCTCTGGGATCGATCTCTAAGTGAGTACTTAGATGGATAATGATAAAGAGCCTCATATTACTACGAAACATCTAACTGGTGCATCCTGATTTTCACATGACGTAATGAGTGAATACGCGAATACCGTTTTAGTTCATTATAACTGATTAAACTTAGTTAATTCAGATAAATATAAGTTTGTCTACCTGTTATCATTAAGTCATCTGTCTATCTATTACTACTTATTAGTAATACTGTGATTCTTGATTTAATAAAACTAAATAACAATCTCAGTTGAAATCATAACACTTGGAAATATCTAATATTATTATACAGCCTTTATTTACATTAAAACTTAGTTATTCAATTTAAATTTATGTGAAATAAATAGTAGTATAATGAAAGTTTATCTAAGTATCTAAATGCTGACTATCAATTGAAAACAAGGATGTAATGTAATTAAACAAAATGTACAAACTAATTAATCGAATTCTACATTGAATAATTTTAAAGTATTAACTGATACTATGTTTGCCTAGTACGTAGTATTGATTGAAGAGTCCGGTTGAACAAGATGTAATCAGGTCAATGATGGAAATGACTGGATATAATATGTATACACAGCTGGTGTAAAGTAGTTTTGTAAGTAGTTGATAAGAAACTTTGTTTGGCCTAGGCTATGTTAATTGACATTCATCAACAATGTATACCTGTAATCTTGAGAAGATTGATACTCTTTAACCAAATGAATTGTAACACTTTCAATTAACAATGTAGTGTATACAACGTTGAATCACTTAGACTAGCCGATATGTTGGAAATGACTGTGTTATGCCGGAATACAAAGAAGCGTAACAAACTTTCAGAACTCTGGTTTCGAACACTATTTCATTTATTCGAACTGTCTGTAATGTAAACATTTTGTTTCTATTATTGTTACGCTCCGCTTGCCCTATCCTCCCGTTTAGCATAATCGCTGTTATTTTATTGTCTCTTATTATGGACTATAGTTAATTAGTTGTGTACAAGTTGTTTCTATTCACTACCACTATTTCCCTCGTTCTGTATTCATTTTAATTTTCTAATTGGTTTGTTGGGTGGTCTAACTTTGTGTATATATAAAGGAATGCTTGAAATATATTATGATTCTGTCTGGCTGACCTATTGGCTCACGTTCTTCTTATTTCGGATTGGGACTAAGTGGGCGCAGGGCAGACGCGCAATAACCAACTAGGCACTAGCAATTGGCACTCGGCCATCCAATCACCCAATTTCGTGCGTCATAACAGACTGATAAGATTCTTTTTTCACTAATGACTAGAAAAATATGGAACTAATTACTACTTAGTAATCGATTATTGTACACATTGCAGACATATAGGAAGTCAGCTGCAGGTTAAATAACAACAGTTGTGGACAGCACAGAAGAGTTACGTACAGTATACTCAACACATGGAAAAGAGGAGAAAGTTATCTGTTTGTGTTCAAGGAAGAATGACTGCTTCGAAAGTTTAATCAAAAGGTATCTACCTAATCAGTATGTTATTAGAAATCAACTTCGGCATTCAAGAAACAGATTGTCTAATCATTTGGACATGACACATTTTGAAAATAAGGGCTCTGAAACATTGAAATTAATTTCGCTTACAATCAACTTAATCACTTCATCTCAATAGATACTATTACAGTAGGAGAGAAAAATTCAATGTCATTCATAAACTAAATTGTATCGACAAGAGGATCATACTGAAGAGAGGGAACGTCTTTTACAATCATAGCATTGAAAAATATTCATTTACATCGACATAGACCAACTCAATGAATCTATACGACAGAGATCACTCAACAATGTGATCAGAGGTCAACCAAAAAATCAAGTCAACAGAACAAAATAAACCAACAAAGATAACGAAACACAGAAAACGCTACCACAACAAACAGATATAACACTTGTTTAGGCAGATGATGGAAGCCATATAGTTAAGTTATGCAGCCTGAAAAACATAAGATCAATAAAAGGAAAGAGGAATCTGAAGGCTCTTCGTTGAGTCAGTCTTAACTATGAACTCATTCAATAAGGAATAACTGGAAGAAATCTTGAAATAGTATACTAAACAGTTTTTTGAAATGGCATTACTGTAATATATATATAAAATACTATTGAGATATTCATACAGTTGTTCACCTAGTGATTCGCGTTTATTAAATAGTGTGATTTATTGCAGACAAATACGGGTATTATGTAACTAAGCATAAAGACTATTACCATACATTTACACTTTCGGTTAACCGACATGTTACCAGGTAATTCACAAATGGAATTCATGTTAAGTTGAATTCATAAATTTGAATAACCTTAGAAAACAATACTAGATATAGATTCAATTCATGTGTGGAATTTTCCACTTGATTTGATGTACATAAGTTATAAATAGAATTCGTTTGTAACTAACCGTTAATGTTGTTAAGGTCAGAATTTCATTAGTTTCTGTTTTTTTTTTAATGTCCATAGTCAGTAAATTGACTCCATACAATATTAGCTCACGAGTACATTAGAGCTGGATTAAGCTATGGTTTACGAATTGAGATGACACTTCTAAACTAACTAACAAACGTATGACCAGCGACATAATGAAAGGTAGAGGGTTACTAAACAGTCAGGTGTTTTGAGTCTTCTTTGCTATGGGATGGGGACTAAACTAACTTCTGCTCCAGTATTAACGAAGAACTGTGTTCCTGTAGTGATGTCTGTGACTTAAAATAATCGGCTATTACAGGTGTCTTCGATGGCAACAGCAGAGTGAAATCAAATTGTTATTTTCCCTTGATTTTATGGCAGACTGAAACTATACAAACTAAGCGTCCACTTATGACCAATCATATCACCTCCAATAGCTTCAACTTATAACCTACCAAGAAAAATTTCACGGATATTGAGGCATTTAGTAGATTCATACAACCATTCAATCAAGTCTTTCATACGGTTCTTGGATAAGATTTAATCAGCAGCGACAAATCGATAGTGTTCTATGTTGTTACAGTTCTATTCACAATAATTAACCCGAAACTGACCGAAGACACCATATCCCTTTGACTCATCAATGATCATTATCTTCTAAGAGAAACAAAACTTCAAAACTAAAACTTGTCGGAACTAATGGAAATGATCTTAACAATAAGTATACAAAAAAACGAAAGTAGCATAAATCGGATCCACAATATCTGGATTTATTGCAGGAGTAATGTAGAGATTTAAAAATTTCAGCATTGTCAATTATCGAACTAAAAATATGGAACTGCTGTTGAGACGACACCTTCTTTATCAACAAAAAGAATGAGTTGGAAAATGACTACAATCTGGTCATCAACATTTTTGAAGACATAAACGATAAAGTCAAATAAAAACCCATTTATCTTGGGTGCGCTGATCACCAGAACCAAAATAGGAAAACTGAAGACATATATGTACAGGAAATCAATCCACGCAGACTAAATCCTCAGTCATGACAGCAACAATCCAACAACTTACAACATCAACTCTATGTGAATTCTATTTCAAGAAGCTAAATTACACTACAGTACACCTACCACACGAGTAAATAAAGAAAAATATCTGATAATTGTCTTCCAAAAACGGTCATCTACTCAGCTTCATCAAGAAATGTCTCTCAAGAACACCAACAAACTCAAAATCAAACGCTGAAATCACCAAACGGATCATTCTACTGTGTGAGAGGCATCAGAACTTACAACCAGACTATTGAGGCGTTAGGAGTACATGTTGCACATAAGCCAATAAGTTCACGACAATCAATTCTGTGCAAACTAAAGAACAAGATAACAAAAGAAGACAAATCAAACTTCCTCTACAAAACAAACTACTGTAACTGTGATAAACACTACATTAAATAAAGCGGGCAATCTCTTGATCCCCGCCTGAACGAACACAAACTAGCCGTCAAGCGCTATGACATATCTCCTCTGATATAAATACATACAGACAATTATGGACAAAGGTATTATTGGGAAAACGTAGTAACTTTACACAGAGAATACACAAAGAAAACCAGAGAATCATTAGAAGCTTGAAATTTGAATCAGTCCCCCCCCCCACAACCAATAAACATATTGAAATAGATGCAATGTAGCAACCAATTAGGAAATTGACAAATACCTACAATACTGTTGTGTTGGGCGGTTAAAGAATAATAGCTGACTTCCAGAACTATGTTTTAGAAGACTATTTCAATTATTTTAGTTGTATGTAGTGTAAGCATTTTGTTCTTATAATCGTTACGTTCCCTTTGTCCTATCCTACCATTTAGCATATTTACTGCTAGTATATTGTCTCTTATTTATGAACTACAGTTAATTGATTGCGTACATATTACCTTAATTCACTACTACTGTCTCCCTTGTTTTGTATTAATGTAAATTCCTTAATTGACTTGAATTGTCTGGTTGATTCATATTACCACCTGGGGTCGAGTGGGCATTTAGGTAGACAAGCAATGACAGGTTAGGCCCTCTCGTTGGCGTTTGCTATTGCAACTTCGTAAGCACAATGATATATCAACAAATTGGTCATACACATCAGTTCGTAGTAGTTTTTGTTATCATAACAAATACTACTATGAATTAGGTCAAGAGGATAACGAGTCAAAATAAATGTACAAAAGATGACTCCACAAGTGTCAACAACAACAACGAATAAAATTGAAGTTCCACAGTACAATGTACTAGTTACTTGTGGAAAAAAAATTACATAGTTCAGTTCTATCAAATGTTTGCTTTGATGAAATCGTCCAGAATACCAATGAAAGCCACGTAATTAAACTATTTAGAAGGTAATCAAACCAAAACTATCCTCCTGAATGATAAATTTTCTCTACTATCTAAACTAAACTTCATTTCTATCACTACAAGAATCAATGAACTTAATTAACGAATTCATTACTTTACATTAGCACAATCCACCTAATGATTAATAAATAAATGCCACTTATACAAATAAATTATTCTTCATTAAAGAAATGTAATAAACTTACACGTAGAAGAAATATGAAGTACACAATAGTTGTTATCTACAAACTCAAAGTTATCAGGTCAATTAAGTTGTAGTTAAGAAGAAAATAAAAACCAAATCAATATTGTACACATATAAACTTTCTTCCATAGAAAATCTAACATAAAAATGAATGTGAATAAGTTGGATATTAAAAGATAAGAGATGTAAGGTTAGTTTTAGAGAGAGAGAGAGAGACATAAGGATGGAGGGAGAAAGAACTTACTGTACACAAGGATACTTCAGCAGTACAAAACAACATATAGACATATACAACGACATCTTATAGATAAATAAGAATCACAGGAAGCTTAAGGCACTCACATGCACACAGTAAAATTGGCACCAGATACAAGAGAACAGAAAGACATGAAGAAGAGTAATATTAGTGTTAGTCGATTATTAAAATAGAGCAATAATAGCAATATTAATAAAAGAGATTCATTTGTTCAAATTAAGTATCTGAGTCCGGATTTAATACAGTCTCTACTGGCGAAGTTATAAAACCAGTTTTCTCTAAACCATTGGGAAGATGTTCAGAAAGTGTATTGTAAAGACTATGTTTACGACGTGTCCATGCATTATCTAAATGACGACCTAAACGTGTTCTTAACAAAATCTCCGGTAGATTTGATAACATTTCACGTAGATATATAATAGTTGCAAATATTCCACCAGCTAAAGCAGCAAGTCGAGTAAAAAATGTACCTAATAATTCACGATCATATGTAATTTTTACAACTAATGGAAAAGTATCATAAATAAAGAATATTCCAGGTATTCCATGACTATCAGAAGCATGATCAATAGTTCTGTTCTATAGTAATCATATAGAAAGGCAAAAAAAGAAAACAAGTAATATGAAAGAATTGAATAACATAATTGAAAAAGGTAGCATCATATACCAACTTATTAGCATTCTCTTAAATAGGTCAAATATTAAAAAAAATATTATTAAATAATAGTTAGTAAGTCATGGACAACATAGAACCCTAGCATATCTACGCATAGGACCAGGTTGCTTAGCTATACTATTAATATTATAAGTACTTTTAAACGCTTCTAGGAATTTAAACTCACAGATAACTTTATACCACTTTTCAAAGTAAAATATCTTTTGTATATCTGTATTCTGATTTAATTGAAATATAAGATTAAACCATTTTACTGATGTCACACCTCTACACAGTCAGCAGTACGACTTCTGTCTCGGACCTTAGGTATGCAGCTTTCAACCTTACTGCTATTCAACCGACCGACCTGGTGTGGTGGGAACTATGGGAACAACCGTACCGGTTAGTACAATCCGATTAGTTCATTATAATTAGTAAGCTCCATCCCATTAAGGAAGTATATGCAATAAGTGATTCACTACAAATAAAGAGTAATTTAAAAGTGATAAGATTGGTATACTATAAATCCTGCATAACGAAGTTTTTATGACCTTAATTCACTGAAATTATTAGAGATTAAGTAGCACAACTGTTTACATTGACTCATTATGGATCATTTGAACGAATTAATATCAATATTCAACCAAAAACTTGTTTGCGCATTCAATATTGAGCAACAGTTTATTTTAAAGGTTAATGATACTGACCAGTTTCAGTTCATGACAAATCAACGGGAAGATTTACATACATCCCTAATTATAAATACTACTTATCAGTTTAGATTAACATAAAGAGTACAGGTTGTTCAAATCAGATATCTAGAGGTTGGACTTTACATAATTTATTCATTAATCGATTGGTTTCCTTTAATATAACTAATCCAATAAAAAGCATCCTTTTCGCAGTAGATTCAGCATAAGAACAAATTGTACACTTGTAAGTTTAGATTAGAAAACTTAAATCTTATGATATTAAAAATTCTTTTGTAAATAGTTAAAAGACAGTAGAAACTAGAACGTTGAAACAAATAAACATCATTTAACACTAAACAATAAGGCAGAAAAAAAAACAGTATGTAAATACTAAACATACTTGACCTAAAGCCATTAGCAATGACTACAACCTAACAAATCACCTAGTTTTGTTACATAATATTTTACTTCCAATTAACGAAAGCCTGAGACCCCCCCCCTCCCACTTCCACTACAATTATTTATTTAGCCAACAAACTAATCCCCATTAACACGACGGTATCAAATTTATGAGAAATAATTCAATAGGAAGTAATGAAGTAAATGTAGGTACAAAAGATTAAAAGAATTTAAGATTCAGAATAACATAACGTGTGAATATATTCGATTCACTGTTAGTGATTTTTAGTTATGTTAACCTGGGTCGCTAGCCACCGATCACGGTTATCACGCGGACTTCAAACAGGTAGTCTGCATCCACCAATGTGGTTCTAATCAACAGCAACTGACTTCATGGATTGATTCTATGTTTTAGTTTCGCCAAGCCTACCCTTGTTCCATTCTACTCCTAATCCTGCCAATATCTCGTGAGGAGTAAGGTTATATTCGGAATTATGTAACACATGTCCTAACTACCTCAGTTGATGGAAGTTAACGACCTCCTCTCCCAATTCGCTATGTTCCTTAGTACTCTGTATCCAACATCAATATCTTATATTCTCTCATTCCTTAGTATATGGACACAATTACGTAGATGTCAATGACCTAAGATCTCGAGCCCATGGATATCTTCTACTTTCATGGCCCATGTTTCGCACCAATAGATGAAGTAAAGAGAGATTTTATAATTAGGGCTTAGATTTTGTTAGACACCAACCCATCAAGGTTGATCGGGCTTCTGAGATAAGTGAAGTGGTTGACGTACTCAACTACTTCACTACACTACCTATGATTGATCTATGCGATGATGCAGACCAGTTCTGAAGTAACATTTTGCATGTAGAGGTATGGAAAGACATCCTGATTATGCTTGCATTGTTACTGAAGATGTTCAAGAGACTCAACACATTGTCAGTGTCTTCATCGAATAGGATTATATCGTTTGCATATGCAAAGTTGACAAGTGGACTTTCTGGAAGGAGATCAAATTCTGAAGAATCAGATAAAAATGTGTGATTTGTAGGAGGGCATCTATGATGAAGTTAAATAAAACGTATGGTATAATGAACAACCTTGACGAGGTTGATAATTATTGCAACAGTTCGCTCTAAGCTCTAACTCGACTAATGGTGTTCGAGTAGCAACTATTCATAAAGTTTATGCACGTTTGACATACGCCTTTTAATAACAAACTTTGTCACAGAACCTCTCAGCCTAAGCTGCTTTCAAGTCAAGGAATACTACCATTGTCAGACGATGGTAAGTATGCTTATGTTCTAGATTCGCATGAAAAGTAAATATCTGATTGATGCATCCTCGTTAGCGTCTGAGATCAGTCTAGGTTTCTGAGTTTGTCATTCCCTAGCTTCATATAAGCGATGGATAACTACGGAGGCTAATATTTTAGAAATTATGTGTCTGTTAGTTATTGTTAGATTAGACAGTGTAATATAACGCAGTGATCCAGTACAAGTTTATGGTTCAATCCAAACTTCTCAAATCGAAGCAGACATACGATAGTTTGAACTCACAGTCTTAAAAGTCAACATTATGCAATATTTTTAACAGTGACATTTAAGACAAACATAGATAAAAGCTAGTGATGAGAAAGAAGCTTAAACTATTAAAAGAAATTAGTAGTTACCTGTACAGTGGCGGCATACTGATAAGTCTCTGTAACATGAAATTGATTAACCACTTTAGTCGGCACCATTGTTACAAAGTATTGGAATGATGTTGAGGCTAAATTCAGTGAAACAAAATACACAAAAGCTAAAATGAGTATTTGATAATATCAATATTTATTTCTTCATTAATAAAGTTACATTTTGAGTAAACAAGTATGATATGTATCTGTTGCATGTACACAAGAGAGAGATATAAGAATAGTAAAATGTATATATTTAGCCTTATAGCCGATGAAACCAAACTAAGTACCTTTATAAGTCAATAATGTAACACCTTAATCCTCGACTTCAACTTCTGCCTTGACCCAATGAATCTACTTGTCTCTTGTAACTACTCAATCGGATTTTACTAGCTGGAATGCGGTATTTTTTTACGGTTCTAATAGACTATTCAAACCAGTTAAGAAGTGGTGAAAACAAAAGAGTGATGACTGTAACAGAGTGTGACAGTAGTAGGTGTGTTACCCACAGATAGAAAGCACTACTAGGGATATAGTCTTAATATCCAAAAAAAACACGTATCAAGAACCAATGAGTAAGTTTTATTGAGGTTAGAAGTAGAATTTCTGGTAAAAAGGAAGGTTAGTGATTTTCTAAACTTTATCTGACTGAGCCAGCTAAAATGTGTTACACGTGACCAATAATAAATTACTTAGAAGAGGAATACTTTATGACGTACAAAGAGTTTAGAGAAAAAGATGACGAAACCGATAACATATCATTAGTTCAAGAAGATGTATGCAAGTTCAACAGAGCTGGTTAACACCGTGGCGATAAACTTAATCAACCTACGGTTGAGGATCTTAGGAGACATCGACTGATATAAGTCGACGTAGTAAAATTATATTTAATGGTTTTTTTTTCAAAATTTTATAAACAGTATCATTTTATACTTCTTTATTCACTAACATCAATTTACCTCTCGAACTCCACACATATTTATCTATACACCAAAGTGGGTAACATTAGCATTCCTGTTATTCATTTTACTGATTTTTTTTCTCCTAAAAAGCCGATCTCTTTTTGGTCAAGGTGTTCGATTTTCAGCCACTAAGTTGCAGGTTCGCATCCCACTCCATTTACTTCGGTTTGGACAGCCAGGTAGCATTACCAACCATTATACACAAAGTCTGGCTGAGAGCTAAGTAAACAGATCTGTACCCGATGAGTTATAACTACACAAGTTGTTGTAAGTTTGCAGACTAGAATCAATACATACATTTTCCCGGACTCTAGAAATAATCGATAATAACCAATTAAGAAACTGAAACATGAATAAAATAGAGCTCACCAACAGCAGTAATTGACTCGATGGCTTCCAATGGATGTATTTGTCCATTAACAAGATCTCCAAAAGAAAAGTGATTTATTCGATGGCTGAAATTAAGATCTAGAAGAAACAAGACCCGAAAACAAAGTGTACTAAATCGAACGGAAAGAGTCCTGATTACGAAAACATTTACGCAATATATTCTGAAATTGATGGAAAATATTCGCACCACAAGTGGATACCTTTGTTTGTGTTGTGTTTTCTGATCTACACGGTCTAATTAAGAAGTGCTTATGGCCGTTCTAGACATCACAAGCGCCTACTCCATGTAGAAGCAAGCTTATTAATTATTTCACAAGTATTAAATGTTTTTTTTATGAATGCGTTTTGGTTTCCGAACTGAATGGCTGGATTGTGAAACTCATCGTTTTACTAAATCACATTATCAACATATACTTTAAATAGAAATGAGCAGTAAATGGATGGGCAAATGGAGTACAAATGTGGACCTCCCTCCAGTCAACTAAATGTCATATTCAGAGAACAACCTGTTCTAAGTGAATTGTGAAGAAACCCTAAAAGCTCTTTTTTCTAATGTATATGTAAATGATATCATCTACGAAAACAGTAAAAACTTTACGATTTGAGCACTCAGACCGAAGAACAAAACACTTCCAAAACCCTCCTATTCCACTACAAATCTCGATTTGCCATTATCTAACATTTTCATCTACTGATTACAACTGTCATATGGACTCCAGTCAAGTAGTCTGTACCTACAACTGTGGCTCAGATCAATAGTCAATGGCTTCATCAACTGATTCCACAAACTGGTTTAACCAGCCTCATTCAATCTACTACTACGTCCGGAAACATTATACGTCGAGGGAAGCAGTGTTTGAAAATACGCAATACACTTACCAATCTCGCCAGACAATAATGATTAACAGCTTTATCATACCACGTACAGATAAGTATTGTATTACTTATTTACATATGGGTTTATATGTAGTACTAGATATGCCATAAACAACCGGCTTTGGTTTCGACTGCACACGGAATAATGCAAAAAGTCAGCATTATTAGTTATATGAAACTATTGTATATTGACAAGTGCTTAAAAGGGAACACATTGGATGAACACAAATATTCTACTTTTAGAGCGTATTTTAATTCTCTTGAATATATTAAAATTAAACGGATAACAGTATAAAATTAATATCCCAGTTGGAGTCAGAAATACATTGTCATAAAGAATTAATCTCGTAAACTCTGTCCTGTATAAAATATAATAGATATTAATGCATTTCAAGGAGCACAATCATTTGTTATCCTATCAGACATTTCGAAAATGTTGGATTAAACTTAAATTCACAGACTCGATGAAAAAACCCTCCCATTATTCCCTTATAAGGAGACGGTATCGGGTAGAAAATGTGTTTCATAAAGTTGGAAATATTTATATCTTGAAGATTAGAAAAATTATTCAAGAAGTACTAGTTTTTTCATGTAGTTCACTTTCAGATAAACTCCTCATGAATGTTAGTGGTATAAAACCATGTAACCTAACTCATCAGTGGAGAAGGGTTCAAGACTATGACCTAACAATTAAAAGATTATGTTTAAACTACTTGATATTATATAGTGATACACGTGAAAACAATCCTTTTTAACTTTATGAAATATGAAAGACTCACTCGTTTTGCTTAAAAACGGTGCAACGTGTAAATGTAGATTTCCAAGCCCCTCCAGAGGTCTGCAAACAAATCGTGAAAAGGAAGCAAAGAGAAATAACATGGAGCGAGTAAAAAACTAGTGACTAATACAAAAATCAGAACCTCTTAGGCAATATTATCTATAAACAACATGATCACAGTTAGTTATCTTCGATTATACTCATATGTCATCGGGTACCTCACATCGATGTAAGCATTAAATTAAAATTAGACGGAAAGGTGATATTTACTAGGATAAAACAAGTGAAAAGCTAACATTTCTGAGTATAATGATTTAAAGTCAAAACATGCGAGGATAAACATTTACTTACACCCCATCACTATGAAATCTTTAGCATCTACTCAATTTTTTTTACTATTTTATCACATTCGTATTTCTCATGTTTATTTTTACATTCTTACTTCTATCTGCAGTTTATTTATGTGTGCTTGCAAAGGCGATCTCTGAAGTATTTTAGGCACTACAATTTCGTGGTTAATTGAAAACGTGTGCTATCGGCTTTCTTGCGGTAGTTTTTTTCAGCCACCATCTCAGCTCCTATAATTAAGTATTACATTTTGGCAATAAAGTACAGATTTACATACTCGATCCAGAGTCATACTCTAGGTACGTAGACTAGCATTAGTGGTCGGCTATCCACTTGAGGCAGATAAGTAGGGTCAGTTGAGTAAAAATGACACACGTTGCCACACTTTGCCTTAATGTGAACTGGAACAGAACCAACGAATACAGTTCCAAATGAGTGAGCACAACTCCAAAATGGAATGCATAAAAAGTAATAAAGTTTAAAGTCTGGAGACAATTATGGAATTGATTATTGAGTTAAGTGGTTTGTCGAGATTAGTCAAATTTTGAATGACAAGTGTTCATAACTCGCATCAGTTGTAAAGACAGTGAAAACCATAGCAATGAATAGCTACTAGTTAATCATGAGCTGAAACCTCCCACTAAATGATATCCCATCTGCCTATGGTTATTTTTATTATGGAATGTTTTAAGCACAACATCCTGATAGTAGATAAGCCATTCAAATGAATTTCTTTGGACTAAATCCAACTATGTTATAAAAGTTGGATAGAAGTACATGATTCCAATTGTTTCGACTAAGTACTTTCGTGACTCATGACGTTATTTTCACGCCTTAAAAAGGAGTATGACAAATCAAGGGGATGCTTTTTCAGATGAACACTAACCACTTCTGATCATGTTGGAAAACTTTCGTTGGAACTACGCGTACAAAGACAATAGGTAATCTGTATTAGAGAAAGGCTTCTTAACACATAAAGTGGGATAAAGGGAGTGGGAACCTGTGAACATTCTGACAAAATAAGTCACCGCCAACTATTTTGACATGTTTACATAAACACTGTGTGCAGTTTTTGATTGTTAGAAAAGAAATACTTTGTGCATAATATTTGTGGTGTTTCAGAAGCTAGTATATTTCTTGAAAACATCAAATAATCGAAAATCTAGAGCACTAGGGTTCTGATGCCTGGAGATTTTAAGAGAATAGTTACTTACTTTCCTAATAGTATATGTATGTTTCCCTCAACCTTTTTGACGGACAGAGTGCCAACAATTCGACAAGCGTCAGGATTTCGGCCACCAGAAACCTGTGTATCAGGTTCATTAAAGTTCGTGAAAACATTGGTATCCGAAGCATATTTCCACAACCAATGTTGAATCGCATGATGTTTTTCGCGGAGGGCTCCAGCTACGTATTGTCGTTTCTGTTTAAATACAACAGTAGATTATCAAATAACTACCGAGTCCTAAAAACGTCAAGCAAGCAAGTAATTTACACAGTTATGAACTAGAGCTTTGAACGACAAAAACAAATAAAAGGTAGTGACCAGTGCCGTGTTAACGAGAATGCTCCGCCTGAGTCCCTAAAAATTTTTTCCAGCGACTTGGGGACGTTTGTATTCAGTTTACTGACGGGATACAAGGCGTGTTAGAAACCTAATGTACGAAAACTTTCTTAGAAATGGACTGCTTAAGCAAACAAATTTCGGGAAAAATAAATGGCATAAAAGGAAACCCTAGGAAAATGCAGTAGTAAAATTTCGGAAATAACAAGGAAAAACAAGTGTTTTGACAGTAACTGGGGACCGAACAAATAGATATTTGAAGCATAAACTGCATTTTAAATAATATCAGTGATCAAAATTTGAAAATTCTATTTCAGCCTGGAAACCGGCTCTTCACAAGCCTAGAAAAAAGGTGACGCCAACCATGCCTAGTAACTTTAAATACAGAAAGTAAGTGGTTTCAAATGGTTGTGTGTGGGATAGAAAAAGCTTCGCCCTAAGCCTTCGAGTCAGAAACAGCACTGCTCAAAGTTTCTCCAAAGCGGTAGTAAAACTAATTCAGCGAGATCTTTTACCAATGGAAACTGAACTTATAAAGCCTAGTGGTATAACCTTTTTAACTACGTATATACAAATGTGATAATGCAGTCGCAGTATCTAACACTGAAAGTGAATTACAGTAATTTAGTACTCTAAAAGATTATTGAGGAAGCTGTCTAATTTCATTGGCAAAACAAACGTTAACAATAAGTTAGATGCAAATAGGAATACCAGCACTTGAACGAAAACTCAAGGTCATAATAACACAGAATACATACTTTGAATGCGACACGTGCTGGCGGACTCAGATCAAAAACAGTCGAGATATATTCGATTTTCTCTTCACCAAACAATGGGGAACCAGTAGTATCAACAACATCCATTGAGATAGCTAAAAATACCATATGATTAGAAGCAACTTACCATGACATGGAGACGCAACAACTATGTCAATATTGACTTTGATTTTACTATGGAAACTCTGAAAAGAACTGGTCTTACCCAGAAATATCCTTATCAATTTCATAAGAATACTTTACAGGCGGATCTAGATAGTTCCTAAATTCATTTACAAGCAACCAGGATATGCAACAAAATGTTAAAATAGTAACTAAAGTAAATCAACGTTTGTGAATGAAGTTACTTACGTAGGCCTCCACCCCATGTTGGTTTCTTGCATTCTTTCGGAAGTTTTGGGAAAACGTCTAGTTCGTTTATTAGCTTGGTGATAGTAGGACGTGAGTCGGTGTCAGTGATAACCACATTTCGCCTTCTGACCTCCATAAATGCAGGATAATTAATCTGTCGACCAAGGTGAAAACAGTGTAAATAGGATACTTAAACAAACATCTTGGAAACTCAAGAAGTTACTTAGAATTCAACAGCAATGTCAGTGTGAAAAAACTGAAAACTTAGGTTTATTATTGTCAGGTCAAATCTTTCTTATTTTTCATTAGAAGAAACCGCTAGTTTACTAGCAGTGGGGATATGTAATCATTTCCAATATCCTGGTGAAATTTTGTGCCTTTCACATATGGTAGGATGGTTCAGATGTTGATATTCACGTTTGATTTCGTGTTATATTCTGATGTGGCTTGGTACAAACCGTTCCTCTCAAAGACCGTCAAAAGACATTTTTATTTCCACTTGCCTTAGGTGTATTGCAGCATGTTTTTATTTCTGAAGTAAAGTTTATACACATTCGGTCAGTGAGTTATTAGATTGTTACCACTGTGAGTGAGAGTTTAACCTGTATGGGTTGATTTCCTGTACCTTTCGTTTGTCTGTATACTTTGTTGTTTAAATGAAAGCATTGAGTTAAGAGCATTTCGATAAATTCTGATAGGCTTCGACTTTAAAGTCTTGTATTTTCGAAGACTATGATTATTAATAATTCAACGAAATAATTTATTTATCAGCTTTGGTTTGAGTGGAAAAAAAAACTGTAACAGTGTAGGGCACAATTAATTCTTCGTTGCCAGTCTAATTTTGTGAAAGAACCGTGTGAAAGATTTGATAGAATGATCATATGAATCCACTAAATGAGTTCAATATCGTGAATTTTTCTTCGCACATTATAAGTTAATGTACTTGAAAGTGGAGTATTTGATCACAAGCGAACGTTTGGTTTATATATGATATATTTTCTCTCAGACGTGACAAACGAGTGGGTTCTTACTGGTGTTAAAGACGTACCAGAAAACCCCTTAAAACAAGCTCGAGAAGGCATATAAATCAAAAGGAAACATTGAGTCTAATTAGAACGTAGAAAGATTTTTATCATAAACTTCTAGACAACGAGGGGTTACGTGATATGTCTCTGACTGAACAGTTACCTTACTACTACTGCGCTTAGTAGGATACACAAATCTCTAGAAGCCCAAAAGACATTTGAGATACTATAAATATCTTAGTTTTCTGTACATAGTTGAACCTTGTAGTAAAGTGTTATTTTGCTGTATTTTCTTCCTTTTCACTCGTATTCCCGTTAAAGTGTAGTTTTAGCCTAGGGGTAGCATTAAATTTTGTGGATTTTGATAGAAAATCAAACACGCGTCACAACGATTGGCTTAGTATGGTCCGTGATACGATACAGCTAAATTATTTAGGGTAACAGGATCCTATCTCTGATTTCCTGAATAGTTTATAATTCAATCGGACCCAATGATTTGTTTCTTCCCAACCCACAGCTACTCCAAAAGACTAGACTTGTAAGAATATTATATTGTGGAGCAAGATATGTCAGACGAAACTAGCAAACAACGTTCATACATTTCACATTCGAAATTGAATTAATTGATGAAAGTTTAAAAATCAATCTTACAAAAATATCAATATAACACCTTTCGCTTGCTTTAATGGATGATTGTATTTTGGAAATTTTCAATCCCAACAGTATAACTTCAGTATGGCATTGCGTCATGGGAGAGCTGAACCATTTAATTTCACTTTTTATACATCGAATGAAATACGAACTGTCATTCTACTTGATCGTCATGACACAACAGGAAAACTGCAAAGGATTTTAAAATAACACCGAATTTACGTATATTACGAGGTACCTGAGTTAAAACAGACAAGAAGATCCCCTTTACATCTACACAAGGTTATGTCTACGGGTTAGGTTATTTTAACTGTGATACTTTCTATATTTGTGAGCCCTCTAGAAAAATGTCAACTTGTGCCGAAATACAGGATAGTTATATGACTGCCTGATAATCATTGTTGAACAGCAGTGCGTGCTATTTATCATAACCACAAAGTCAATATTAAAAATATCCATATAATTTACAACATTTTTTAATTACAGCAAAAAACAAATGGTTGAAGTTCTCACACATTGTTAAACCCAGTTGAGCTTAACAATAGGGAGGACCTTGATATTCATCAAACATGGTCTATCCATCCAAACGATCACGAATAAATTGTACCAAATTTCACTCATGTAAAGAAACACATAATCTTCCTTTAATTCTGTTGGGAAGAGCCAAAAACCCCTTGAAACAAGTTCAGAAAGGCGTAGAAATCAATAGAGAACATTGTGTCCAATCAGCACGCAGGTAGTTTTTACCAGAAAATTCTAGACCAATAAGAAATCACGTGACATATCTCTGATTGGACAGTTATCTTACTACTACTGTGTTTAGTAGGATATAGAAATCCCTAGAAGCCTAAAGGACATTTATAATAATATAAATACCCTAGTTTCTGTACGTAATTGAAACCTTGCAGTAAAGTGTTATTTTGCCGTATTTTTGTCTTCTCTCTCATGTTCACGTTGAAGTGTAGTTTTAGCCTGGGGGTCAAGTCAAAGCTTAGGAGTCAAATCAAGCGGTTCACTTAGACGAGATAATAATTGGCGACAGAGACTACGCGGTCGAATAAAGAATCCAAACCACGCGTCACAACAAAGTCACACACTTTCATACCAATCTACAGTACACTAACACGCACAAATATGCCCCCCCCTTTTAAATTGCTTTAATAAAAATAATAAAAATGGCTTTATTTAATTGTATGTTTAGTACAGTACGAATTTTCAGCATACAGTGTTGTAAGAATTCACTTTTTTTTCATGTATTCAAAAATTAGTGCTTGGTTATATCAAAATTACGTAATCGCTCCACATAGTATATCAAACCAAAAACTCTCTTTGATGTTAGAAAAACATGCGAAGACCAAGATAGATCAGAAGTAAAAGTTACACCAAGATAAGTAACATTCGACGTAGTTTTAATTATAGTATCTCCAATTTTACAAGCATCATGGGAATTCACAGGTGCATTTTAGGTGTTTTTCATGTCTTCGACTGAAACTAACCGTTCGATATTTGGAGAGATTAAGTTGAAGACAATTTAAACTAGATCATCTTCCAACATTCGCTAAGAAACTGTTCATTTCACAACAATTTAAGGGAGAGAAAACAGGCTTTAAAATATTAAGATCATCTGCGTATTTAACAAATGTATTTTTCATAGAAGAGGGCAAGTCATTCAAGAAAAATGTAAAAAGAACTCGGAAAGGAACAGCACCTTGGGGCACACCTAACTAACGTTAATAGATGAGGGGATCACTTTCCTTCGTTCATAGTATATTGTTCTCTTACGGAGAAATAAGAATACACCCAGTTGATTATCCAGCTTTCTATGTTCGTATTCTCGAATTTATCTAGTAACGTATGTTAATAGCTACCATGATGTCTTCGTTTAGATATAACTAGATTACTCACAATAGGTCGTAGACTTTTTATAAAGGTGTGTAAGTATTCAATTTGATACTGAGATATGATTGAGCAGTTAAAACAATATACGATAAAGCAATTTATTAAGATATTTGATAAAAAGTGGTATCCAAAGATTATAAACAAGCCACCAAATGACTTGGTATTATGCTACAGAGCCTGTATTTTGATTGTGTTAAATAATTTAATTTTGATTAATTCTTTTGTAGCACTTATATGTGCATTAATTCAATATAGTTATTATTTATGCTCTGAAGAAGCTATTTACCTTGGATTGCAAAACTTTGGCAATTTCAGTTTCTACTCATTAGACTATTATAAATATACATCAATTATTGTGTAAACACCTACAAATTATCCAGCTTTTTAAATGAATTTTCGTTCAATCGTTTATGTATGTCGTCATCCTTGAGTTGATCCTCAACGCTTTTAATACAGTCTTCTTGACTTACAGCTGCTGTGGTGCATTCTTCGTCGTCTGGAAACATGATAGTATCATCTTTGTATTTCTTATTTCCTTTAACGTTTTTTCCTCTAGGTAGTTACTTGAGTAAGACTTTTATTTGGCTGTATTAGTGTTAAATTTCATTGCTTATTTCTGGTGTTTTGAATAAGAACTCAAGTGAAAAAAGAATCTCAGTTTGAAAAATCCCTCGTATTACAGGGTAATCATTTTTTAATAAGCTGTTTATCTACCTTGATTATGTTGTTTTGACGAGTTCACTAAAAATAGTTGTTAGTGGTTTTTTCCTCGTAAACTTTGGGATAATGCTAAGTTTAGGCCTGAAGATGTTTTCCCTTAGTTCTCTATGTCTTTTGTCAGGTGTTTTTAGTTGTCAAATTACTCAAGTGTCTCAATGTAAGTATTTATTCAAGATTTCTCTTTTTCAGACATATGTGACCAACCCTTTCTGCATATTGGTTGTTGTATACAACCCCCGATTACTACTAATTGTTTGTAAAAGATTGTTCTATTTGATAACGTTTAAATGTGTTTTAGGTGCCTAGACACCTCACAAATTGAGATTTTAATTCATGTATTCATCTATTTATTATTCTTTAATATCACTTTTAGGTTCGCATGCAATAAATTGCCTCTGTCAAATTTAGAAGTGTTTGCTTCTCGATTGGCGGATCTAAGTCCATTAAGCAGATTTGACTACAGCGGTAAAATGTCTAGTACATGAATAATCTGAATAAGTTATTCCTAAACTTTCGCTTCTATATAAGCTTCCTCGAGATCAGTTACGAAATTCTTTTAATAACAAATAATCTTGAATATCACTTTGTAAGTTACTGGAGATCATGCTAAATTAAAATGTAATGAAAGGAAACACTCAGTTCCCGCTATAAACACCACTCTATGGCAAGGAAAACTCTTCCATTTTATTACAAATATGTGAGCGTGAAACTGAATTGTGATGCAAGAGTTAGTATCTTATTAGAACTTTCTACTGTGTAAGTATTGTGTTTTCTATCAACAAAATTCAGAAACAACATGCCGGCTGAGATACCAAAGTCATATTCTCTTCAGGAAGATTTTGGAGGAAAAACAAGTGCTACAGTCTGGAAAGAAGGGTGCCTTATCAAGATACCAAAGGGATGAGATCTTAGCAAATGCATAAACTACAGAGGTAACACTCTACTGTCACTACCAGAAAAAGTTTTCAACAGTGTTACTGAACCAAATAAGAGATCCAGTCAGCGTTCAACTACGAGATCAACAGGCTGGATTCCATGATGATCAATTGTGTATTGACTAAACTGCGACTGTGCGGTTCATTGTCGAACAATCAGTTGACTAAAACTTTTTATTTTACATCAATTTCCTTGACCACGAGAAAGCATTCGACGGTGTGGATAAAAGAATATTATGGAGTCTTCTTGGACATTGTAGTGTACTCGAAAACATAGTCAGGATCATACAGAATTCTTATGATGGACTGCACCGTAAAATCGTGCATGGAAGGCAGCTCACGGATCCATACGAAGGAAAGATGGGTGTCAGACAAGGTTGATAACTCTTGCCGTTCCTCTTTATTCTGATGGTTGACTGGATCACAAAAGCTACAACATCTCAAGGCAATCTTGAAATAAGTGGGTAACATGGATGCAACTAGATAACCTAGCTGTTCTATCTCATACACCAAAACAAATGCAGGTGAAGAAGGACAGTGTAACAGCAGCCTCTCTACCTAACAGTAAGCCTAAACATACACGAAAAATAAAGTAAGATCCTTAGCTACAAAACAACGAACACCAACCCAAATACACTTGACGGAGCAAATTTGCAAGATGGGAAAACTTTTACATACTTGAGTAACATCATCAATAAACAGGGAGGGTCTGCTGCAGATGTGAAGGCACGGATTGGGAAGGTAGGGCAAGGACAGCATTTCTAATATTGAAGTAGAACATCAAGAACTCAAATCAACTGTCAACCAACACTAAAGTCACAATTTTCAATACAATTTTAAAACACTTCTATTGTACGTAGTTGAAATTTGCATGTAAGAGATCACATCAACCTAACTTCCAGCTACGAATGAAATTTTAAAAAATACTAGTTGATGAATAAATAGGAAACATATTGAGGAAATTGAAGGCAGACATTAAAAGAAAAAATTAGCACTCTGAAAGAATTGGAAACGAAAACTAGGAGACAGTTGGTTGTAGAATACTGGTAGGAGGCATATTCTCCACGTGGGGTAACAGGCGTTTATTAATTGAAGTACAGAGAATAAACAGTGTATATTAAAAGTCTGAACAAATCGATAATGAAATGTTTATTTATGTAGCAACTTACAAATATAGGTTCGAAAGTTAAACCATCACAATTATATTAATATGTTCAATCTATACACAAATATAATGTGCTATGTCGGACCACTAAAGAAGAGTGAAAAACTTCCAGAACTGTGTTTTAGAAAACTAATTCATTTATTCTGGTCGTGAGTAGTATAAACACTACAATTCTGTTATTGTTACGTTCCCTCTTACTCTGTCCACCCGATTAGTATATTTACTCTTAGTATATTGCTTCTTATTATGAACTACAGTTAACTGGTTGTGTACAAGTTGTCCCTATTCACTACCACTATTTCCTTAGTTCTGTGTTAATGTTAGTTTTCTAATTGGTTCGCTGTGTGGTCTGGTTCTATGTATATATAAAGGCATGATTGAAATCTAATTCGTTTTCTGGTTCTTCCTGTTGGCTCATCAATCGTTGTTTTCTCTGTTCCGGCTTGGGGGACTGGTAGTTGCGGGGCAGACGTGTGATTAGTAATCATCAAGGGCATAGTATATTTTCAAATACATAACATTATGAATAATCATATCTAGTGTTTTAACGACAATTCAGTGTTTGTGCGTAGAAATAAGTTAATTTAGTGAATTGTTGTTACTTCATTTAGATTAGACACTCAAGAGTAGTTGCTACACATATCAGCCCCATTCAAATGTCAAGAAACAATCAATTCAATAACGCTGCCAAGTAAAATTCGAAACTATTGAAATTACGATTTACGATGAAAATATAAGCAACGGTTGACCATATCAGCTGTTGCCTCTCGGTAATCCTTGATTCCTAAATCATAATCGACTCATAATTCTCAAAGTTAGTAAACAAACAATGTCTAGGGTTTATTTTTGCAGATCAGTATTAGTATTCTGCCTTAATCAGACATTGTTTACAAATCAGAACAAGAACACAAGCGTTACATCTGCTGTTTCTAACTACACTTGTTACTATTTTGAGTGACAAGTTAAACTGTAAATGGACTGACTGTTTTCCATATTCAAAGTGTTATTCATTCCAAAAACTGATCAGTTTGAATAGTTTACAAAATAGTTTATGTATACAATTCATTTTAAGTACAGAATCTTGATAGAATCTGTAGCGACCACTGGTAATCTCGGACACAATATTTCACTTCGTTGCACATTCTTAACTTTACATGCATGTTACTGTATGACTAAACTGTGGACATTACCCTACTCTCCCTTTTCGGTTTCAGTTTACCTTGGTCTTGGTTCACTGAAATAAATTACGTCGTCATTTATAGAGACTGATTTATCAAACCAAGCTGAACAAATGCGGCTAGTTATAAGTTCAAAAAAAGCCGGTGTGTTTTATATTTCAGTGCTATGTACTCATCCACTGTATAGATGGAAACTGTAGCAAATAGTGTAACTGCAATCTAAAGTGCGAAGTACAACCGAGTCCGAAGTATTCACGCATATTGGATGAGTTTATTTTATCCTTCATAAATGAAACTTTGTGTCTTCTACTACAACCGCTCATAAAATAACACCGTTGAAATGTGGTCTGGATTGGGAAACACATTTCACAAAATAGATAATTAAGAAACTAGCCTTTTCATAATTTACTTTCTGAATGATTTGCTTAGGTTTAGCTTCTTCCAAATTACTTTAAAGATTGCTAACACACTTGCTCGTTCTTTGATCTATCTGTTGTTAACTATAACAAATATTATGTCGTGAACTATAAGCAATCACAATATACAGAAAAACAATCTTACTAGAGCCAGTAATGCAACATGTTATAAAAACTTATTGTTCTATTCCTGTAAGTCTGCCCTGATGTTACTAGTCCATATAGGTGTAAGAAAGAATCCAAGATAAATAAGCCAATAACCAGAGTCAATTCATATCTTAAGCATTCATTTATTTAAAGGTAAAGCCCGAACACACATCCAAACATTAGGAAAATAGTACCGATGCAGAATAGGTGCAACAATCATACGGAACTCGGGGTAACATGTACACGATCACCTAGTTATAGTTAGTCAATTGAAAATGACACAGCAATAGGTAATAAATGAGATAGGAGGGTGGGATATACAAATAATAGAAATAGAAGGTGATGTGTACATATAAAAATAGTTATGACTGATTACAATCAATTATTGTCTTATTGTATCACAAACTGATGGAAGTGGGAATTCTACTATTGTGTCCTGATCCAGTTGTATAGATTGTTAGAAGCTCTTCAACCTGAAGTTCCTAGGACGGAATACAGAGAGGTTCACTGATGACGAGTCCTACACTAAGACGAAACAGCTATTGACTTATAATCATGGTGATAATAATAATAGCTTCATTCAATAGTATGTTTAGTATAATTTTAAATTTTCGGTATTCATTGTCTTAACAAGCTATTCACTTCCCATTTACACATACCAGTTAATGTTCACAAAAGTAGTACCACCATCGCCATCACACTTTCTTGATGATAGAACGATTTTGATGGAAAATCTGGAAACCCCTTTAATGATACCAAAATGTAGTTATCCAAGTCATATACCTAACATTGTTGAATTGTAATTAGACCACAGTTACGGAATATAAGGAGAAATTGTAATCAGTTCCTTTTTTGGATAAGAGATCCACAGTCACGAATAGAATTCCTGGGGTTGACATCTGATGAATATTGTTTCTTTTTAGGGCGTATTACCAATCATTGTAACATCTTTCCATAGATCGCATTGTATTACTCATGACAAGTTGTAGATATATTATACAGCTGCTTGAGTACACAATGACATAACTGAACAGTTAAAACAAAGCAAAAAGATATAACTTGTTAAGATATTTCAAAAAGAAAAGGTAGCGTAAGATTTCAAACAAGCCGCCATTTTTTTCAGTTATACCCAACTAACATCAATCTGTGACAAATTGTGCCAATTAAAAAAACTTTGTCTCAATCTCTACATGCCATCTTAAATAAAAAGTCTATGAAATAATCTTCTGGAAAACAGTAGGATGAATTTGTATATTCCCATTGATTTGTTATAGACTGAAACTGGCAGGTACATTCAGCCGATGAGTCCCAAATTAGACGAAACGCGCCTCCTGGATTCCACTTGCCAGTCACAATGCAAATTAAATGATACTTCTGGAAAACAGTTTTTCGGCCAAATAAACAATCATCATCTTGATTAAGTGTATCTAACAAAAATACAATAGAAACAATTCTTTGTTAAGATTATTGATATATTTCTTGTTATGTTGATCAAACTAAAGAGGAATAAGTAGGACATACTGTTGTCTACGTAGGCGGGGGAAATATTGAGTATATTTACATAATTCAATATTTTCCCTTTCAATTTATCATTTATAGGTAAAGGGGGAGGGGGAGGGGTGCGGAGTAATAGATGAGAGTATTTAAGTAGGGGGTGGGTGGGTGTTTGGAGTACGACTTATTTAACCTTGAAACTTTTCAAACTCACATGTTATTAGTAGTTGATTTTTCAAGGATTAACATTCAATATTAACCAATCAAAATGAATGCTGTCTTTCATTTCGCCCACTCATTTATGACAAAATCTATTTTTAGAAAAAGGAAATTTCTATATTCATTAATGTATCATAATAGATTTTCATTTATGTAGAATGATATAGACTGTATCAATTGAATAAATAAGTAGTATATTATAATGATATTTTAATGAAATTATGATTCAATTAATGTTTGGAATTATTTATCTTCTTCTTATACAAATCTCCTATGCAAAAATACATACAAATCAATGGTTAGTACGTTTAAAACAAACAGATAACAATAATACTACTACTAATAATAATAGAGATGAATTGATAAAATCAGCTAAACAAATTGCTAATGAACTTGGCTTTATAACAATAAATAAACATTATTATTATAATGAACCAAATGAATTTATATTTACACATTTAGGTTTACCTTCTATACATGGTACACCAAATTATGTACACAATTATCGATTAAATCAACATCCATTCATTGAGAAAGCTATACAAATTGAAGGATTTCTACGTAGAAAACGTGGTTATCGTCCATTAACTAAGAATAATCATAATCATAATGATGATGATAATGATATAAATAGTAATAATCTGTCAAATGGAAGAGTATTAACAGAAAATGAAGAAGTATTAAGTGAATTACGAAGTAAAACTGATCCATTATTTACAAAAGAATGGTATTTATATAATGTTGGACAAGCTGATGGTGTACCAGGATTAGATTTAAATGTATTATCTGCATGGTCACAAAATATTACTGGTCGTGGTGTGATTACAGCAATTATGGATGATGGTGTAGATTATTTACATCCAGATATAGCTGAAAATTATGCTGCTGAAGCAAGTTATG
This sequence comes from Schistosoma japonicum, assembly GCA_025215515.1. Classification (NCBI taxonomy): domain Eukaryota; kingdom Metazoa; phylum Platyhelminthes; class Trematoda; order Strigeidida; family Schistosomatidae; genus Schistosoma; species Schistosoma japonicum. Next base: position 3,079,584 of record CM046061.1, read on the forward strand.
ATTTTTCTAGTAATGATCCATTTCCTTATCCACGTTATACAGATGATTGGTTTAATAGTCATGGTACACGTTGTGCTGGTGAGGTCGCTGCTATCGCTGGTAATGGTGTTTGTGGTGTAGGTGTTGCACCAGGTTCTAAAGTTGCTGGATTACGTATGTTAGATCAACCATATATGACTGATTTAATTGAAGCAGCAGCAATGGCTTATGCTCGTGATCTTATTGATATATATTCAGCTAGTTGGGGACCTACAGATGATGGAACAACTGTTGACGGTCCAAGAAATCAAACTATGCGAGCTTTAGTCGATGGTGTGAATAATGGTCGAAAAGGTAAAGGGAGTTTATATGTTTGGGCGTCAGGTGATGGTGGAGAAAATGATGATTGCAATTGTGATGGATATGCAGCTAGTATGTGGACAATAAGTATTAATTCAGTAACAAATGATGGCCATACAGCTATTTATGATGAATCATGTGCTTCAACATTAGCTTCAACATTTTCAAATGGTAAAAGTCCATTTCTCCATGATGCTGGTGTAGGAACTATTGATTTGTATGGAAATTGCACACTTCATCATTCAGGTACATCAGCAGCAGCACCAGAAGCAGCTGGCGTATTTGCTTTAGCATTAGAAGCACAACCTGAACTTACATGGAGAGATGTACAACATCTTACGGTACTTACATCAAAGCGTAATCATTTATATGATCGACAACATAATCATAATTGGACTATAAATGGTGCCGGTTTAGAATTTAATCATTTATTCGGTTTTGGTGTACTTGACGCTGGTGATATGGTACGTTTAGCAAAACAATGGAAAACTGTACCAGAACGTTTTCATTGTGTTGCTGGAACATTTAATGGACGTAAAACAGCACGTCTTGGTCAACCTATCCGATTAGAATTGAATACTGATGCATGTATGGGTAATTCAATAAATCAAGTAAGTCAGTAATATTTATAGAATATAATCAATGTAATAAGTATTCTTCTATTTAAAACAAAGTTATGATCTCCTGTTAAAGTTGATATACTACTGAATGAATGCTAATAACTATTTTTCTTTCAGAAGTAATACTTTACTTAAATATTAGATAGTTAGAACCTATTGGCATAAATCTCGAATCCTACTTTTTTTGTTTAGTTGTTCATATTCGTTACAGGTTGATATTAGTAGGGTATCATTGACAACTACCAATGAACAATAAACATCTGTTTTGTCCTAGTTAGAGACTCCTCAACAATGTGCCCCCCCTCAACGAATACAAACAACTAAACTTAATGCCTACCTACGTAGAATCAGCTTATTTTAGTTACTTTTTTGTTGTTGTAACTAATAAGTGTCGAAAATGAATATTCTACATGAGATTCAAATTTGTGTCACTGACTATTACAATCTTAAAATTCTTACTAAGTTATTTAGACAGTAAGTTGTGTTCTTATGAGATTGTTAACCAATACACTAATAAGTTAGCAACAGCTGAATATGCATTTACTAGCTTAAATGGTGTTTCCTTACCAGTTTTAGTGAAGTATGCAGTAAAATTGTCTACAACATGATTTAGTCGATTGAATTCGTCACCGATTGATGTTGGTAGGGTACTAATAAAAAATCAGGAAGTACTGGACAGCTATTTCATTCTAATATGGGACTCCTCTGCAATGCACACGCCCTGAAGTTAGTCACAAGTGAGCTGATTATTGTAATTGAATTGAAATGGTTAGTGGAGATTGGTGCGCACTATCTAGGATGCATACTGCTGAAAAGTCCCATGTTCGAACGAAATAGCTGTCCAGTACTTTCCGGTTTTTAATGGTACCCAGCCAACATCAATCTAAGACTAATTCAGTCAACTTAACTTAATATCAGTCTCCACGAAACGTCTTATCTAGGATTACGATATGAGTGTCATTATGAGTTCATGGTACATCAGCTTACAATTTTAAAAAAATGCTATGAACAAAGTCTTTATGAAACTGTTTTATTCAATCATGTTAAGGTACGTACGAGGAATTCCTTGAAGATGAATACTGTTTACAGTCTTCTCTGAATGATTGCACAGTAAAAGGCGGAATGAGACCCTAGATGATATAACTCTAATGTATTCACTTGTTTTCCTTTTGTGTTTTTACAATTACAGACAGGATTATTTCGTTTCGTGTTAATGTCCCCTTTATTTGTTGATATGTGGTTACAATCGCTGTCAGTACTTATTTTCACTAGATTATATACAGTTTGTGACTTATTTCACTAAGTGAAGGAAGTTATAATGAAATGACACTAAAACTGCAGATGCCTTGATAGCAACCCTGAACATACCAACTTTTATTGAATGCATATTTCTCTGTAGTATGCATGTTCGAAGTATAATCAAACCACTTTCCCTGAAACATTACACTTCCATCCTACCTGACAAGGTTGCTTAAACTGAAATTGCTTGTTTGATTCAATTGGTTACGAACATAGACTTATACAATCCGGGGTAAGGACTTTCCAACTTACGTGGATCTAGTCGTTAGTACGTGTGCGTGAATTAAAAGTGATATACGCGGGATTAAGTGTACTAAAAATACTTAATTACGGTCTAACCTCCTCCAGTTCTCGTAACGAAGTACCATGTGGGGAGTTATTTAAGAAATATACACTCATCCCAGCATCTACACGCGCTTCTTGACAAAACTAATTTAAACTGATTGTACACAAGTAAACGAATCTCGTTTCTACTTCACTCCATTTTATACTCTGAACTTTGTATTATGAGGTAAAGGTTGGCTTGTGATTGTGAGGAATAAACATTTACCGAAAATATAATTATATCCATGTTTAATCCATTTTAAATTATGATGAATAAATATTAAGATGGTTTGTGCTGATTGATCCAACCAAACTTTTTGTTTTCCTGACCACACAGCAGTGTAAATCTTTTTTTTTTCTAATTTTCTATCTTACTGATAAGTAACCTAAAATGTTGATTTCGAATTAAGCTTACTTTTATATGATGGGAATATGCAGCTTCTTTTGTACCTTAATGTTCCATAGATGTCTACATCTTAATACTCAAGAATTTATAAAATGCAAGTAAAGTGTTCTCATTATGTTAAGTTTAATAATTATTGATGAATTGGCCTGTAATCATACTTAAAACAGATGTAACATTCAGTACAATATTTCAATTTATAAGTGTAACAGTCAATACCAATAACACATTTAACCTGAATCCTAATTTGATAATAACTGAATATCAGTAAGCCAAAGTATCGTTGTCTATCCCAATAAATGATTAAGTTACGTAAATGTGTGCTTCGTGAGGATTGCTAACACCCGAGTGTTTATTATTTATTCTACTAGAGAATGGAATAATAAACGTCATCAATTATTGTCATTCTACCCAAGCTAACGTACGATTTGATCTAACAACTATCAGATATGTAGTAAAATACTAAAGTAATGAAATTTTTTAATGTTATGATCTTTACTTAACCAATAACCCTAATTGTTTGAGTTGGATTGTGAAATCCAGGATGTACATTTCATTCTGTTTGGGACTCAACCATTGGATGTACCTGCATTCTGGTGTTGGTGTTCATATTGGCACTCAAATTCAGTTCGTTTCATGTCAAACGCCACCCCGTTAACCACTAGATTACTGATTTCAGACAGTCACACTTGTGCAATGAGTATATACGCAAAATTAGAATGTATTTAGATATTCTCATTGATTGGTTATAGACTGAAATTGATCAGTCTCTGTTACCGATGACGTGTTCTGAATAAAGCGAAGCTCGCTTGCTGTATTCCGCTCTTCAGTTGTAATACGATTCAAACAATACTTGTGAATTATCGTTATATTGAGGCAATCTACTCAGGATGTACATATAGCAACAGAGACTGATTATTCCAGTCATGACAAATCAACGGGAAGATCCAAATGCAAACTAATTAAATAATCCTAATACCCAAACTGACTCATGTTGACCCTCGCGTCCTGTTCGTTCAGTAAGTTCTTCTTTCCCTAACGACTAATCAGAATGTGACAAAAAACCTATCAGTTCACCTGCGTTTATGAATCTTCAGACACTTGATAACATATGCCAACTGTTGGATTTAGTTAGAATGATTATGCTACTCATGAGTAGGCATATGTTAAATTTGTTTTAATACATAAATATTCCGAGAGCAGAAATAGTTTTTTGACTTCATCAACATCGGGTGAGATATTTGGATTAATCTAACGTGATATCAAATGAATCTTACACCAACTACAAAGCCACTATGGACCATTTATAGGAAGTTATATTCTGATAAATGTCTGGTACAACTGTAGTACAAACTGAATGATACAGGATTAAGTTACTATATTTAAACAATAATAAAGCATATATATATATATAGTCGGTTAGTGTTGTAATTGAAAGTATACGATTCAGTCAGTCAGTTTGTCCTGTACAATGTAAAAGCTGACACATACTTGCATCTGTTCAAATAGCAATAAAATATTAGCAGGATGCGATCCAACTAACAAGATTAACACTATTATGGAGTTTTCCAATAAAAAAAATTAGGAAAAGGTAAGTATGAAAAAATAACGAAGCTTAGAATCTAGAAAGTGATAAATTGTAAATGCATATAAGCCGTTATAACCGATTCTAAGTTATATCATACGATACCTTTACCCACTGACTTCACTTATCGTTCTGAGAGCAACCAGGTAGTTTCAACCTACTAATATGACCCAGAACAATAATCAACGACATTATGAAGTAATTCCACATACAGGTTTGACCATTCTTAGACTTCTTGTATCTTACTCCTACGCCAGTCAACACACAATACGACGAGGCAGGCAAAGACTAAGTATACGTGATACATGTCCCAGCCACCTCAATTGATAAAGTTTACCAGGTAATATTGAAGTGACGCAAATCATGTACACAACAAAGGTATTCATACAACAGTTCATCTAAAATTATCTCTCAAGGTTTCACCTTTCTAGTTTCTTCCTCTCTTTATAACAACAACTCACCACGAATCTGGAAGCTCTTGTGAACAATTTCTCGTGATATTGTGGATGTGCACAAATGTATGGTCCTTTACAAAGGCAAAATGACTGTTTAATGCACGCGTGGTTTTTTATTCTTTAATCGACCGCGAAATCTCTGTCGTCAATTATTATCTCGTCTAGGTTGATCACTTAGTTAGGCTCCTAAGCTTTGATACGACGCCCAGGTTGAAACTATACTTCAACGTGAACAAGAGAGAAAAGATAGGAAATACGGCTAAAAACACTTTACTGCAAGGTTTATTAATGTACAGAAAACTAGGGTATTTCCATTATCATAAATGCCCTTTGGACTTCTAGAAGTTTTCATATCCTACTAAACATAGTGGTAGTAAGATAACTGTCCAATAAAAGGCATATCATCTTTGACTGTAGATTCCTATGTATATCGCAAGATTAAGTGTCTTCGTATGATAATCGTATATCAGTTTCACAACAATAATGGAGTTAAAACTCACACAGAGAAATCGTAATAAATAATCATATATATCTTTGTCTGGATGGCTCCTAGAAAATTCAACGAAGCTTTCAGAAGCACTGAAGAAATCGAAGACATTCCATTCAATCACCATTTGACAAAAGCTTCTAGAATCTTAGCGTGTAGCCTACTGATTGTATAATAGTTTAAAACAACTGCATACTGATTGGATGAATGTAATGATGATTTCATTCTTACCGAAGACTATGAATACTCAAGTGTTTTGTACCATATATATCAGTTACTGAAATAAAAGTTCCTTTCTACTTATTATATATCTTCTGACTATTCCACTAGAAGTATTCAAGGCGTTTAAAGACTGAAGTTATACGCTATATTAAGCATAATCAAGTGTACGATATATCAATTCTTTAAGTTATTTTGTCTATACAGACGTTCATCATTTCTGTCACTTATATTTTTTGTTCATTTTCTTCTTCATTCTAATGCTAGGTTAACTATCTAGAACATGTTCAAGCATTTATCACAATTAAAGCAACACGACGTGGTGATATCACCTTATTTCTGACATCACCAATGAATACAACATCTATGTTATTAAGACGTCGACCTAAAGATGCAGATAATATAAGAGGTTTTACAAAATGGCCATTTATGACAACACATATGTGGAGTGAAAATCCTCGAGGGAAATGGTCATTAACAATTGCATTAGATGCTAATTCTAATAATCCATTAGGTTATGCAATTCTAACTGAATGGATACTTGTTGTGCATGGAACACAACAACCACCATATAATCATTTATCTGAATCAATCATCAATATTACACCAAAGTTAAGTATTGTTAAGAAACAACATTCAACTAAACAATTTGCCATCTGAAAATAAAACATAATGCATAAAATAGATTGATTTTATTAAAATTATTTTTATTCATATTGTGTTTATGTTGTGTGATGTTTGTTGCTATGGCAACTAAACAATTCATTGACTCATATGTAAACGAGTAAGTAGTTGCATAATATTCAATATTCATTGAAATTATTACATTTGAATACACCCATCTCGACTTTTTCTTTTCATTATTACATCATAACTGTTGTAAAAGAATTTGTTTTCTTTAGGCAGACTTCTTAAACGCAAGTCTAAGTAACTACTGCCTTTTCAATTCGTTTGTTTGTGTGTGTGTGTGTGAGTATTCGCCATCGATTGTTTTTTTCTTTGAAAAAAATATAGAAAAAAAATTTAAGGAAGACATGATTTGCGACATGATTCATGTCATAGTTACTATGTCAATGTGTCTGTCTATCCATCTGCATGTCTGTGATTCATTAAACTTGTCATAAGATTTTTGATTTGTTTTATTCATCGATAATAGTTTTAAATGTTTTTTTTTCGTGTTTTCTTTTTGACTGACTATATTCGTGACATTATCACGTGATGTTTTTGTTCCATTCAAGATTTCAGTAATGAGATTTATTTATTTATTTCATAATGTAGTCATCAAATAAATCACTTAGATACTAATATCTACTTGATGTTGTGTGTTTAGTGATTATGAACTGGTGTGTGTGTGTGTGTGTATTTATTAGCCTAAATGTAAATGTATGTATTGTTGATTGTCAATTAAAAATAAAATCAATATTGTGATGTATGACTTCCATTTTATTGTTTATTTTTCCATTTGAAATCATTACGTAATAGTCAATATTATGTATGTAGTGATTTCAACCGATTACCGACATGACTGAGGTGTGGTAATATACCTCAGTCAGTTATGAACAACATCAAACTTAATACATATGCTGATAGATTCAAGTTGTCATGACATATTAACATAACGAGAACAAATTTATGAGAAATAATTCAATAGGAAGTAATGAAGTAAATGTAGATACAAAAGAATAAAAGAATTTAAGATTCGGAATAACATAACGTGTGAATATATTCGATTCACTGTTAGTGATTTTTAGTTATGTCAACCTAGGGTCGCTAGCCACCTGATCACGGTTATCACGCGGACTTCAAACAGGTAGTCTGCATCCACCAATGTGGTTCTAATCAACAGCAACTGACTTCATGGATTGATTCTATTTTTTTAGTTTCTCCAAGCCTACCCTTGTTCCATTCTACTCCTAATCCTGCCAATATCTCGTGAGGAGTAAGGTTATATTCGGAATTATGTAACACATGTCTCAACTACCCTCAGTCGATGGAAGTTAACGACCTCCTCTCCCAATTCACTATGTTCCTTAGTACTCTGTATCCAACATCAATATCTTATATTCTCTCATTCCTTAGTATATGGACACAATTACGTAGATGTCAATGACCAAAGATCTCGAGCCCATGGATATCTTTTACTTTCATGGCCCATTTTTCGCACCAATAAATTACAACAGAGAGGACTGCTGCGCACTACACTAAACTTTTCGTTGAGCTACGAATATCACATCTACGTCACAAGTGCACGAAGTTGGCAAAAGTAAAGAGAGATTTTAGAATTAGGGCTGACATTTCGTTAGACACTAACCCATCAGGGTTGATCGGGCTTCTGAGATAAGTGAAGTGGTTGACGTACTCAACTACTTCACTACACTACCCATGATTGATCTATGCAATGATGCAGACCAGTTCTGAAGTAACATTTTGCGTGTAGAAGTATGAGAAGATATCCTGATTATGCTTGCATTGTTACTGAAGATGTTCAATAGATTCAACACATTGTCAGTGTCTTCATCGAATAGGACTATATCGTTTGCATATGCAAAGTTGACAAGTGGACTTTCTGGAAGGAGATCGAATCCTGAAGAATCAGATAAAAAAGTGTGATTTGTAGGAGGGCATCTATGATGATGTTAACTAAAACGTATGGTATAATGAACAACCTTGACGAGGTTGATAATTATTGCAACAGTTCGCTCTAAGCTCTAACTCGACTAATGGTGTTCGAGTAATAGTAGGGTTACTAAAATTCCTAAACAATCTAAGTTTAATTCATGGAAGAGACTATAAGATAAGCTTACTGATGATTCCCATTCTACAACAAAACAGCTGTCTAAAGCTCTCTGGTTGTCAACAATCGTGTTGCTAAAATCGTACTATGAAATTAACAAAGACTCGAATGATTTTAACAATTATGAATTAATAAAATAATCTTGGAATGGAGTAACAAATGTTTTATATCATGAAATATAAACAATCATGATACACTTTTGTTTACTCTGTCCCTGTTTTAATCCTTCAGCTGAATCGAAGAAACAGGTCAATTTAATACAACCACCAGACAGATCAACTATATTTCACTTATTTGTTATTATACATAGGAAACCTGATCACAATGAGGACATAATTGGAAAAAATAACATTTACACAAAAACAGGAACAATACTGACTGAATACTGGGGAACAGATACATAGTTTGATTTTTTGTTATTACTGAATGAATACTGATATATCTAATGGGAGATTAAGAAGTTGAAAACATAATAATAATAATACTAGGAATAACATAAAAATCGATTTACATGTAACTAAAATGAATCAAATAGTCATTTGAAAAACAGTTCCAGAAGTTAGTTGCACTTCTTGAATCGTCAGATATAACAGAAATTAATGAATTCAGAATAGGTACATCCAGCCGACGAGTCCCAAATAGGACGAAACGCGCGTCCTGGATTCCACTTGCCAGTCACAATCCAACTTAAATATAGAAATTAATGAACTTACTACTTGATATAACTTTGATAGTTAAGATGATATAGTCATATTATTGATAAGTAGCTAATAAAATTAACAAGAATTAGTTGGTAGTGAAAGATTTCATTGAAATCCCATGGTAAGAGAGAAGATAAACACAATTTCCATGTAAAAAAAAAGAATCAGGACAACAATTATTTTCATTTTTGTCATTGTAAGAAGAAATATAAAACAAAATGAAAACTAAACAGGGAGATTAGAGCATAGATTTACTTTAGGGAAGATTACTTTAAGTTGGTAACGAAATAAATCAATGATAACAGTTAATGAATCAAACAAAAGTAAACAATCTAATGGTGAAAAATTGACTAGAATCTATGTTTAAAAGGTGGTAATTAAATGACCTCGAAAAATTTTCTCATTTAACCAATGAACAACGAGTTATCATCATCAAGGTTTCTGCCAATTTTAACTGAAAATGAATACCATATATGATAGTTAGGATTAGTATTTAGGCTAAAGATTATGATTTTATTATTAATAATATGATTTTCAGTTAGTGTATATGTTATAAAATAGGTTTTATAGTTAGAATTAACATTAACTTAAATGGTTGGTGCCAAATCAAATAAAATTGAAGAAAACAGTAAGTAGAACATTTGGATAGGTTTTGCAACATTGATCGAAGGTTTTCTTCTTAAAGAGTTTTATTCAATATTGCCCTATGTTTCACCTTACCTCTTACTAAGTTTTACTCAGTCTTTATATTACATTTTACATAAAGTTCAGGCATACAATTAGAATTTAAGGTTAGAATCAATATATATATCATATAATCAGTATAATATTAATAATAATATTTAGAAATTAGTAGTTAAGAATAGAATTTAACGCTGATTCCTAAGCAAAACGTAGTGCAACGTCGGGTAGAATGTAATACAATTCCGGAATTAGTACATAGGTTGATGAATTTGTCAAACGTTTAGGCATTAGAGATAATTCGAATGACGCAATAAATGGTATTTACGAATAGTTACAATATTATTCAAGTAATCTGGAGTGTGCATTTCTGAGGAGTTCCATATTATAACGAAACAGCTGTCCAGTGCTCCCTGGTTTTCAAGTGGCATCCTGCCAACATCAATCTGTGACGTATTCAATCAATTAAAAGTACCAGTCTCCACAAAACCATCTCAACTTACTTATAGGTTTATGCATCATTAGTTAAATAAGACTAGATATATTATACCTTTGTCCATATGGTAACCTTAAGTGAAACGAGAGATTTATAGTAAGAACCACGTATTTTTATGGTTTATAGTTGGAGCCACTGTGGTTAATATCTATCAGTGGCGATGTCATTGTTATCTAGTAAATCTTTTCATGGGGATGGAAAAAGTTTGTATTTTAAATTATTTGAAAATGACCTAACAGATTTTCAATCATATGGATGAAATTCTTTATCATCATTTATGTGGCTTAACAGTGAAAACACCAGATTAAGAACAACGATTGACTTTTTACCTGTGTGAAATATTTATGCTCCTCCACCACTGGAGATAAAATTGGGTCTTTATTCCTAACAGACCATTCAGTAATAAATACTGTCCTTATAACAGAAAACATAGATTACTCAAATTGTTATTTCCGAGTATTCATCATTTTTTAGCATTTATGAATATGTACAGACCAACATGAAACCTCTGGGGCGGAATCTGTAGTACGCACCCCTAAAAAGTTTCACTTCAGAACAAAACTTCTGCCCACTGCTCACTGATTTTTAATGGTACTCTGTTAACATCAATGTGTGACTTATTCAATCAAATAAAAATGCCAAGCTCCACAAAAATAACTATTTCCATTCAGTTACATACAAATGAGTTATCTGATTATGGGATATGCAGTCAAATTCAGTTTTTTTTCGAGAGGTGATCATTTTAATTAAGGCGTTAGCATTTTGCATATATTGTTGTGTTGCTGAAGAGTTCTTAATACTTAAGAAGATTTTGTTTATAAGGGTTAACTTGAATTTTCCTAAATCCATCTACACACTCCGTATTACACAAGCAGTAGAATTAGATATCAACATTTTCGATCATATGCCAGTAAGTGATAGTATTTCGACTCCGGATTCTGATTCGCACTACAAATTGTTAGAATAGTGGCTTGTTGCAGTAACATTTGCATGTTTTATTTTCAAGAATCAGTAAAAATTACAAATTAAGTTTTAGTTGATTGAATTCGTCATACTGAAAACCAGGAAGCACTGGACAACTGTTTCGTCCAAATATGGGATTCCTTAGCTTTTATAATTCTACCATTGGGTACTGGGCCAGTGATGTATAGGGTAAGGCCCCAGTCTATCTGAAGCTAATGGGGCGGAACCTAAGGTGCACATTACTAACGACTCCCATACTAGGACGTGACAGCTGCCCAGTGCTCCCTAGTTTTTATTGGTACCCTGCCAACATAATTGTGTCACAAACTGGACCATCTAAAACTTAATACCGATCTCCACAAACCACCTCAAATCAATTACCAGATTAGATTGTTTTTGAAATATTAGACCCTATTCGATCATTGTATTTATGTGTGTGTAGAGTACTTTAATAGTATACTTGTATCAGTTTAACTTTCGAATTTATGTTTGTTAGTGGTTACATTAATAAATATTCCGTATACCCTTCGTTATGACTTTTCATATGAATCAATTGTTGTTCGTGTTTAGTTGATGTTAGTCAATCGAATAACGAAGCATATAGTTCCTGGAACATAGTATTCAAATCATACGGTCCACTCATAACTGTAACATTACTAAACATTCTTCTTCTCACCAATCGACAACCTGTAATATACAACTGAGCCAACTGTAGACAAGAAATCCTTTTCAAGGTAATCGTACATAAACATAAATAGGGTGTTGGTGATCAACTGTCTCCTGAATGATTTATATGAGGAAACTATAACAAAGCTGAATGAGTGCTTAACATTTGTTATGTTTTACGACTTATGACCAATGACTGCGTAAATTGGATTCACTTTAAGCCATGTCGCCAACTGTTATGTATTGTGAAAATACACACTGCCCTTGATGACTGCAAATCACTGTATGGACATGTCCGCCTCGCGACTACCAGTCTCCAAGCTGGAATAAAGGAAAACAATGATCGATGAACCAACAGACAAAACCATATTGTATTTCAACCATGCCTTCATATATGCACAAAATCAGACCACACAGTTAACCAATTATAAAACTAACATTATACAGAACTAAGGAAATAGCGGTACTGAATAGGGATAACTTGTATACAACTGATTAATTGTAGTCCATAGTAAGAGACAATACAATAACAGTAAATATGCTAAACGAGAGGATAGAGTAAGAGGAATGTAACAATAATAGAAATGTATTGTTTATACTACTCACGACCAGAATAAATGAATTAGTTCTCTAAAACACAGTTCTGGAAGTTTTTCACTCTTCTTTAGTAGGTCCGACATAACAACATTAACATTAAATTCTTCCAAGCAGTCAATATTAGTGTTATGTCATGAAGTTGACCATTTACGATTTACTTAACAATAACCTTAGCTAAGTTCAATTTAACAACGTTAACCATGAAAGGGATATTCTATTCTGAATGGTTGACTGTGATACGAATTAAGCTTAAATAAAATGGTTAGAGAACATGAGATCATTGATTCATCAGACACAAAAAAATTCATTTATATACCAAGTACTTTTTAATATATAGATAAAATGACATCACGCAAATAATCAACTGAAACAGTAGTATGAACACTATGGAAACCAATAAAATAACAGAGTCACTCATTCAATACCTGTTACCCCACATGGAACTTAGGCCGCCCACTAGTATTCTACAACCAACTCTATCCTGAGCTTTCCTTTCTAGTTCTTAAATTATGAACATTCTTTTGATGTCTGCCTCCAATTTCCTGTCCTCTGCAATGTGTTCTTTCGTCTTCAAATTTTCCTTTGGCCTTGAAAATTCCATGTTAGTGCTTGTCTTGTTACACAGTTTGATCATTTCCTCAATATGTGTCCTATTTATTAACCCACCAGGGATTTTTCTTAATTTCTTTCGTAGCTGGAAGTTGGCTGGTTTGTTTTCTTACACATAAAGTTGTTGGTGATGATATCTGGTCAACGAATCCGAAGTATCTTACACAAACAGCTGTTTATAAATACTTGTATGGTTTGGATGATACTTTTAGCAGTTCAACATGCAAATTTCAGCTGCATACAATAAAAGTATCTCCACATTGTATTGAAAATTGAGACTTTAATATTGGCTGACAGTTGATTTAAGTTCTTGATGTTCTACTCCAGTATTAGAAATGCTGTCCTTGCCCTGCCTTCCCAATCCGTGCCTTCACATCTGCATCAGACCTGTCCTTGTTTATTGATGATGTTGCTCAAGTATGTAGAAGTTTTTCACATTCTTTAAAGACTCTCCGTCAAGTGTATTTGGGTTGGTGCTCATTGTTTTGCATTTAAGGATCTTGCTTACCCGTTCTGCGATAGAGAAAAAACCTGCGAAATTTCAACTCAGAAAGAAATTGGAGAAGGACGCTGGAGGTGGATAGGATACACATTGAGGAAATCACCAACCGGCAGTCACAAAACAAACCCTTATATGGAATCCACAAGGCCAAACAAAAAGAGGAATATATAAGAACACATTGTGATTTACGGAATCGGAGGTAGACAATAAAAAGAATTGAAAAACACTTGAAAACAACTGGAAAGGCAGATTTGAGGACAGAGTTAGCTGCAGAATACTTGACGGAAGCTAATGCTCCACGATGGGCACTAACTGACTAACTCAATATAATGAAGTTAACACGAACTTCTAATAGATGTTGAGAATGATGATTTTCCACTATACAAGAGTATCACATGTAAATTTATTAATTAAATATATACAATAGAATTAGTCCATTAACAAATAAACATTGTTTTCATGTGTATCTATTGTTGAACAATGTCTAGTTTCTATAGACGACATGTTGCCTACACAAATGAATTCATTTATGAATAAACTGTACAGGTTGTAAATTTGAGAAATGATAAATTTAGTTTGATTATTGAATTAGTTTGCATAGCAACAAATGTATCCATTTGTTTTTTTTTTCGTTTCTACAGGGAAGGAAAAAACAACAACTGAAAGATTAATTTTAGCATTTCAGAATCAGAATTCATTTAGACTAGATTTTAGACATTCATTCATTTGATTATCAGTTTGAATAATCTAATAATGATAACATTCATGTTCTGCATAAATTTTACCTGAAAGTTTTTAAATGATAATTTCTATCCACCTCCTAACTTTATGTGACTTCGTAACCGACCATTTAGTCTACTGGTTTAGGGCTTATTCTTACAATGAACCTTTGTTTCTTACCATGAAATCTAATCGAAGATCACATTTCTAACACTAAAAGCTTAATTTTAGCTGAAATAGTTAATCTTCAGTCTAAATACTTATCTTAGTTATCATATATTGTCTATGGTATTTGTTTTCAGTTACAATTCGCTGTAGTATTGACTTCGACAGGGCATCTTATAGCAGCCACTGATAACCTTCGTCATAATACTTCATTTAGTGTACATTAACTTAGTATGCATGTTAAAGTTTGATTGAACAGTGAAACTTACCCTACCCACATTTTTCAGTTTCGGCTAGTTGAAATAAACTACTGCTTATTACCTTTAATGCAACGCTCGGAAATTAATAAAGTATTCAAGCGTTAAGTGAAGATAGCTATTAAATTATGCGGATCTATTTCATTTGAAGAGTCAGTAAGATGCCAAAGATTATCTAACCATTGAGTTAATTAGAAGCTGCAAACCAATAGTTCTATCGAATCCAGCATCATTTATTTCATAGTGTCTCATCGGTTAATTGGGAAAATTTGTGCAATCATTTAAATATCGCGATTGCACGTTTCTATACATTTGAACTGTATATAAACATTAGTTTATACAAATACTATTAGCATCATATACTAAATTTTGGCTGGCGTGCAGTCAAATATCTATTTTATTAACATTTTGCTGAAACCAGATAGGGATACGACTGTAATCTCGACTTCTTGTTATGACGACCCAAGCTACTATGATTGGTGTATGCGATCAATTAATGTATATGACCAATGTGAACTTATGAACACGATGGTGCAATAACAAACGCTAATAGGAGTACCTAGTTGGTCTCTGTATATCTCCTTGATGTCTACTCAATCTAAGGCTGGAATAAGTAAAACACCAACCAGTGAATTAATCAGACAACTTGTGTTATATTTCAAGCATTCCTTTATATATTAGACAAATCAGACCATACAGTCAGTCAATTAGGAAATTTACATTCATACAAAATGAGGGAGACAATCGTTGTGAATTGAGTTGACATGTACACAATCAACTAACCATAGTTCATAAATGTGAAATAGATATAGTAACCGTTAATATATAAAAGGAGAGAATAGGGCAAGGGGGGGATGTAATAATGATAGGAATCATTATGTGTACTTTGCATAAAACTAAAGCAACTGAAACAGTATTCTACAATATAGTTTTAATAGTCAGTTGTTCTTCTGTAATCGCTCAACATAACACTTCACTACGGGATTGGTCTATACACTATCGCGTTTTTGGCGGTTGGCCGGATATACGTGACACTAACAACCTTTGTTCTCATTTGAGATTCTGCAGTCAAACTAGAATTATTATTACATGTTGTAGTTTGCACTGTAAAATCATTCTATTTTGTTGCTACTGATATCAAGTTTGCCTTTTTGGTTATATCTCGTGTACTTACATTATTTCCCTGAATACTGTGATTACTTACTTACGCCCATTGCTCCTCACAAAGAAGCATAAGCCGCTCACCAGTATTCTCCCGAACAATTCTTTCCAGCTATTTTTAGTTGCTGTCCATTTGTTTAATATCTGTTTTCGATTCATCCACGAAAGTCCAAATCAGTCGAGTTGGATCCTACTTGTCCATTGAATTCCTCGCATCCCCTCCCAGATGTGGAGGTTTTCATGATCCAGTCAATCAATAGATAGAAGAGGAAAGGCGAGAGCAGACAGCCTTGTCTGACAACGGTCCTCACTGGGAATGCATTTGTCAGCTGTCCTACATGCACGATTCTGCACTGTAGTCTATCATGAGAATTCCGGATGATGTTGACGAGTTTCTCTGGTACACCGTAGTGTTGGAAAAGTTTCCATAGTGATCTCCTGTCTACACTGTCAAATGTCTTCTCATTGTTAATGAAGTTGATGTACAGTGATGAGTTCCATTCAGTTGACTGTTCAACAATGATCCGTAGTGTTGCGGCTTAGTCTGTGCACGACCGACGTTTACGGCAACCAGTCTGTTGAGCTCGAAGTTGAGCATCCACAGAATCTTCTATTTTGTACAACAACACTCTGTTGATGACTTTCTTTGGTACTGACAATAGTGTGATCCCTCTGTAGTTCTCACATTTGCTCGAACCTCCTTCTTTGGTATCTTGATAAGGTGTCCTTCTTTCCAGTCTGCCGGCACCTGTTCTTCCTCCCAGATTCTCCTGAGTAAAACATTAATTATTATTGCCGTTATGTCTATATCTGACTTGAGTGCTTCGGCTGGTACATTGTCAGGTCCTGCTGCTCTTCCACTTTTGGTTCGTCTGATGGCTTTGTCGATTTTTTTCATCGTTGGTGGAGTGAGATCTATCGAAAGATCTATAGATGCTGCTTCGATGTCTAGTGGGTTCAGTGAAGCTGGTTTGTTCAAGAGTTCCTCAAAGTGTTCTACCCATCTGTTCCTTGCTCTTGAATCTCGGTGATTGGCTTGCCTTCTTTGTTCTTGACCGGTCGCTTTGGTTTATTATATTTGCCTGCCAGTTTCTTCGTTGTGTCAAATAGCTGTTTCATATTTCCTTCTCTTGCTGCTTTTTTCGCTGTCATTAAAAAGCCTTCGATCTATTTTCGTTTGTCGGCTTTAACGCTCTTCTTTACTTGCTTATTTGCTTCTGTGTATTCAGTTTGTGCCTTGATTTTCTTTGTTCTTGTTTGGCTGTTGTTGATTTCTGTCTTCTTATTCCTCCCTTTGTGAAGTTTGCTCAGTCTGAATGTAGATCCATTCCTTACAATTGTGCTTCTTGTGGCCCAGAACTTCCTGACTCATTGAAGTTAGTGCTTCTTTGATTCATCTCCATTTTTCCTCCATATTAGTTTCTTCATCTTTCAGTAGATCTTGTAAGGCTTGGAACTTGTTTTTGAGAGTTATTTTGAATTCTTTGAGTTTGTCAGTTTCTCTAAGAAAGGCTGTATTGAACCACTGTAAGGCTGTTACTCCATTTGTCGATTGCTTCTTTAGCTTTAGTTTCATTTTGGTAACCCACAGGTGGTGATCTGAAGCTATATCAGCTTCTCTCCTGGTTCTCACATCTTTCCATTGATCTTCTGAATTTTTTATTGATGGATATTTGATCGATTAGATTCTCTGTAGTATGATCCGGTGAGATCCATGTAACCTTGTGTATGCGTTTGTAGGGGGAATATTGTACCACCTATTACAAATTTTATGAAAGCACACATATTTGTGAATCTTCATCATTCTCATTTCTTTCTCCCAGTTCCTGTCGTCCCATTATGTCTTCATATTTGGTGTTGTCCATTCCGAATTGCATTGTTTAGGTCCCCCATTAGAATTGTCAGATCCTTCATTGAACTTTTCCCCATCAATGATTGTAATGTATTATAAAATTGATCTTTGTTCTTGTCGTTGCCGTAGACAGTTGGTGCATAACACTGAATGTTGTTCATTGTAATTCCCTTCTTCATTGTCCTGAAAGATGCTTAGATGGTCCTGGGTTCATATGATTCCCATCCTACAAGTGCATTTTCGCACTTTCTTGGACATTATCAGAGCAACTCCTTGGGTGTGTGAGGCATTTCCTCTTCGTGATCGGAGTTTAGTAGCACTCTATCCTGTAGCTAATGTTTTTCGTCCAGTTTGAGTCCTTTGGGTTTCGCTGATTCCGAGTCAAGTTGTCAAGTTATATCTTTTCATTTCTGCTGCTATTTGATTGTTATTTCCGATCTCGCACATTGTCCGAACATTCCATGTACCTATAGAAATTTTGCTTTGGCTGTTAGAAGGGGCATCGGCCTCATGACTTCCGGAAAATTTTGGATTTCAGCATGAGGTGTCATTATCATTCCTTCAACTCTCAGGGTAGAGGTTAATTGGTTTAGTTTGCTTAATCTGGTTAGCGCTTTTTGTAAGCTTGTATTTTTTAGGATGGAAATGCTATGCTTCCCATACCAAGGATCGTTGGTTAAATATTATTTGTGACACGGGAGACTATGTAGTCTCGTATTCTGTTATTACGAACTGGTTTCGTTCATATCCAGTTCAAAACAGCTTTTCAACCAGTGAACTTAGATCTACAAGGTGTAAATCAGAAACACCAGTAAGTTATCATTTTACCTTTCATTTTATTGCCGAAGTAGCAAACGTAAACAACATAATGACAGTGCGGTTCCAGGTTTTCTTTATTTAATTTGATTTACCTTACGATATAATGACTATGCATCAACTACGCTTAGCAGTAGATGCTCAAAAAATAAATACAACTAACTTTCTTTTATAGATTTACAGCTTTGTGAACTTCATTTCATGCTGTAAAATGTCGATTCTACATAATTCTCTCGAAAGCATCCCTCAATAACAATCATTAATAACCTTTAGGGACTTAAGAATGAAGACAGATTCTGTATAATACCCTATACAACAAAGTATGCGTATTTTCTAATGTCTTTCAGGAAATACATTAACTGTAAGCTCAAGAAAGATCTTCGAAGCAACTTTATACGTTTAGAGACTCTAAGCCAGCAGCCGGTGACACAGTGTGCGCTTCAAACTGCAAAAGCTCCTGAATACTTTCCAAAATCAGGGAAAATCACTCTAAACAAACAGCTAATCTTTGTGATTAAGGACACGTTAAAACGGTTAAATATTCACAATTTAAATAAAAAAATCATGAAATACATTTCACACATTGGCAAGAAAGTAATATCAGCATGTAAAACTTTAGATAAATAACTGAGAGTTTTGAACACTAAGAAATTAAAAATTAGACTAACACTGTAAAGCGAACAAAAATAAGGTATACGAACCACGCGCTGTAAAAGACGTACAATATGAAGGAACCGGTAGAGCTTTCCATTAACGTATTCTTTTAGGTTGGTTGATAAAATGAATAGGAGTAATTTAAGTGAGAGTTAGATATAACTTCAGTTATCAAAGAGTAATGAGACCAGAAATTAAACTCCTGTGCGGCAAAAAGCAATAAATTTGTAACTTGTACAGTACTGGGGGAACAGGGGGTATATAATCGTGATGTATCGTATGGCGCATAACCCCCTTTGCCCAAACAGATTATTTGTATGATCCAGACCCAAGAACACAACATTATAAAAAAGAGCACAAAAGCGTTCGCACGAACATTCGCGGTAACGTTTTTGTGATCAGAGTAAACGTACCATGGACCAACGCATATCAAAACTCTATGAGTAATGAGGGATAGTGCGGTCAGAGGAACACCTTGGTCACTCCTATTTTGAACCCTTATTTTGTTTTTTTTTCCCTTATTCACAGAAGCTAAATAACTAGTGCTATACTTTTCAAGATAAAGGACACTTCTATTATCTAGACGTAGACCCAGGGAAAGTTGAAGGTTGTCTAGGCCAAATTGAACTAACTTCCCACTGTTATTTATAGAAACTTGTGGGAACCTGATAACAGTCATCGAAATACATAGTAGCAAAAATGGTCTTGACATGCTCTTCTTTTTGTTGCAACTCATGACAAGAGATATATGAATAAATTCCAAAAATGTTTATAAGGACAAAACGAATTATCTGTTAGCTTATTACCTACTTTCTCGCACAGTAGTTAACAAATGAACTACTCCTTTAAAAAAGTATTTTCAACCCTATCAGTTAAGACACTTAAAAAAGTTAAACTAACTAAAAATTTTCACTGCCGGAACTAAATCAGTCAATCCAGCCTCCTGTTCTAATCTATCTGAAACTGAAATGAAATTGGACACGAGTATTCAGCGCAATGTTCACAAAATTACGTTACTATTATTAGGCGTACGTTATCAACTTCTGTGTAGTTAGTGTAAAAATGGTTAGTGTCTGTCTTTGCGTCATGCACTAAAATAAAATTTTATGCATAGAATCAGCCTGCAACACAACAACCTATGAGCGAGCTGGAATTACTAAGAATGCAGATGAATGCAAAAACTGACGAAGTAATAATTTTGTTTTCTGTACTAATAATATAATTAAGACTCTTGAATCAACAAGAAACATGGTTCGTATGTGTGATGAGGTGAGGTTTTTGACTTTTAACCGGGATTCAATGTTTCATTTACTAATATAGTGCTAAGGATTTGCTTTAGAGAGGGAGTAATTTGTATTGCTAATTAACATCTACAATAAAGAGTTTGAATCGAGTTCTCTAAATAGTTATTTCTCAATATGTGGCGTGATAAATGTTTATGATAATTGTTAGTTCAGCTCCAATGTTCGTAGCTCCCAAAAATTCGCAAAATATTATAAATACCGTAGCGTTTCAAAGTTACATATTTACTCTGTTTACAGAATTTTGCCTGGTCAGTGCTCTTACTCGGTTCGTCAGAGCTCAGCATTATAAGCGCTGATCTTAAGTTATCGTCATTTGTTGTCCCGCTTCTCCTAAGTATATCGAGAGATAAATCATGTTATAGGAACACAATCTTTGGTTGCAAATCTAAATTAAAAGTGGAACTTTCCTGATGAAATTCAGGACATAAAAACTAAGCTATCTTCTTCGCTTATAACCCAAGATCTATTAGATTAACTTCTGCTATTCGCTCTTGAAATCAGTAAGCATCTTCCAACAAATCAAAAGTTGTTCTGATGTCAAAAGACGCAGATAGTTTATCTTACAATGCTATTTACAGGCGTATAAAAGCCTGACAGAGAGTAAAAATGTTATTAACACGTTTTTTGAAAAAAAGCTGACCTGTTATACGTGACTTAGTGTTCCTTGAGTTTTAACCTGTTCGATGTGGATGTCTTGAAGTTTTACAATAATCGATTATTTTTTCTAGTGGTATGACGAAATTTAGAATATTTATGTGCTCTACTTAGCACAGCAAATACACGATTCATTTACTCTAATCGGTTAGCTTCTCCACATTCCTGGTTAGTTAAAGGCGTCTTAGAGATTGGTATTTGTTTGCGTTATCCCATTCCTGTACCAAATCAGTACGAGATATAGTCAACGGTCTAAATATCGAAAGATGTCAAAATAACTGTAGTAACACTTATGATGAGAGAAAGACTAAACATAATGTAGTTCATAAAAATGAGTGTTAAAATATATATCAACCAGTACTGAAAACTCATGTAATAAGTGAATACATCTCCATCATTTTCCCGTATCTTCTAACAGTTCTAACTGCCGATCATGGTTACCACGCCAAGGCCATCGACGTAGACAGCTTTCACTTACTTGTGAAAACATTTACATACGGACGATTCTTCAGAGGTGTCGATTATGTTTTGAAACTGTTATAGCGCTTTCAACTCTTGTGCTCAAGATTATCATAACTTATTTTCATTTAATTAGTTTAATTAAGCTTTCTATTTACAAAATTGTCTTCTTAATGTTCACCTATTTAAGACAATACTTTTCTATTCTAAAAAGGATATTTTTACTATTGCCAAGTTCTTATAGCTTAAAAATCTATTACCGTTTGTTCATGAATTAAAGTCTTTACAATGTAATTCACTCACTATGTGGAAGCTTTTTGTCCTGAGCTGTGAACCTTACCTTCTATTTCAAGGTACACAAACCAGTGCAGACATACAGTGGTTTAGACTTTGAACCTAATGACTAATGGCCGAGTAATTTCATTTCTAAACAATTGCATCACACTTTGATCGTGAACTTGTTGATAAAATGTTTATCGAAATCAAACATTACGTCTTTCATTTTTATGTTACATGAATCACATAATCTGGCTTTTTAGTAACACTGCTTATAATTCTTTCAACTTTATCGAAAGGTTTAAGCACATTGACTCAAAAAGTAGCTTTTTTGATAATTACAGAGTACAAAGGTTGGCGCTCAAACACTAGGAAATCTGGAGAGTCAAGGCCGTAAGTTTTCAACTTATTTGTCTAACTTAGTTCATTTTTAATCATGATTTCAACTAGTAATTGAATATCAATACCTTGATTGTACTTTCTAAAATTCATGTTGGAAGAAATCGTGGTGTATTATGTAACTGCCAAATACGTTCCCTTTTGTGATTCGTTAGTTGTGTGAATATTTGTGCACAACGAAACTAAAGGATTGTTATAACTTGAAAGGAGTACTCATGAACTACCTGATATGAGCACTATGTTTGACTTTCTGAAGGAGTTCAGAAAGCTATGAAGTTCGACTTTAACCTTATCTGGACTGCAGTCAATGGAAATGTAGGGACTGTTATGACCTTATGATGTGAGGTTGTTGAAGCTTTGGAGTTGTCGATTTTTTGATTGATAATTCCTCCTCAAACCAAATGGACAGGTAACCTCCGTAAATAATCGAGTTAATATGTACACCCTTCGTCGGGATAAAAAAATGAACTTAGTACTATGTAATACAACCTGAAGTGCGTGAACGCTGATTGTTTATCACGATACCATCTTCCTAGAAGCAGATTTACTAAATGTTTCGAAAATGCAATTTATCAGTAAACAGTTCCGATATAACCGAAAATAGGCTCCGCAAATTGTCTTTTCCATTTCTTTGTCCTGATACATGCAGACAGGAAACAACAAAAGACAACGGCGTATCTCTATTCTTCAGTATTCCTATGTAAAATCTCAAGTGACTGTCGATAGTGGTCCGAATCAAGAAGTGCTTTTACTGCTCTCATACCTAGTACCTATACTTACACCGATTAGCCCACGAAAAGTCAACAACAAGTGATTAGATAAACATGGAGTATAACACACTGGATCTCCATATTGGTTAGGTGGGTTTGAGTGACCATGCCATAATACTGTATATGTATTTTGGAGACACTGTATACATCTATGATATGAGATCCAAGGGTCTTAGTCAGGAAGATTTGCTGACCGATTTGAAATTAGGCTCATGAATTGAAGTGTGATTTCAATAGATGCAGGATAATATTTCGTAAACTCGAATCGATAGCATTGATTGGATATGTGAACGAAGTCAAACACAAATATTAATAGTTGACAATAGTCGAGTTAGGAGAATTTTTAGTGATTGAAGGTGTTTGATGATGAACGTGGTGATGATGGTGAGTTTTGTTAGAGACATGAGAGTGGTCATTACTTGTAGGTTGCTTACACCTTGGAAGAGTTCTTCATCCTCAGGTGACTGAGAATGAAACTGGGTTGATGTCAGTCGTAGTAATTTGGGAGTATGACCATAGTGACCTAGGGACAAATACTTGAGGTTGGTCATTCACGGCCATTTTTGCTTAGTTTTCGAGGTATTATTTCTTTCCTTGTTAAATCCTTACTGGTGACGATGAAAATCCGTGGAGTAAGTTGAGGCGCGGACGTTTTTCTAACCCTGTCATTTTATAAAGTGGCAGTATCGCTGAAGTACTGGTTCTGATTGAAACACCGTCGCACCTATGTACAGTCAAAAGTGAGATTTCCCTCCAGACCTTAATGTCGCTACCTTTAGTTTTATCGCTCTTCAACTGACCTATCTGGTACTGTACCTATCAGCAGTGTTATTTTGCAGCCCATCTGGAATCAAACTTAGTTACTGTCATATAACTAGACAAATGAGTCGGCATCTACTAGTTGCCATATTTAAATTGAATCAATTAGCGATCTTTTGGGCATTGTTGTTTATTATCACTAGCGAGTAACTTTTTCACTTAAGTGGCTTTAGCTCCAATGGTCACGATTTCGTATTTGGACTCCGAGAGTGATGCTTTTTTACACTAATGGGATTACATTATGATTCGCTAATTGACTAAAGTTGAAAATGCTAACCACTGAATGTCGACACAGTGGTCTGAAGAGGTTCCGTATCAGGGTGAATCGGTTGTTCAGTCATTCATGGTTTATAATGGTTATCTACCTGCAATGAGTGTATGATTTAAATTATAATATTCAACAATCTTCATCCGCATCATGTTTAGAAATTATTTTTGAATCAATCAGTTTGAAGTTGATTTAAGATAATCATAAATAATATAATTATTTCTAAAGGTTGATATCACGAATTGATCTCATGTAAACCAGCTTTGATAACTAAATAGCACTTGACCACATCTTTATACTAGCATAGGTCTCCTTAGCAATCCTCATCCACTGTCCTCGCCGACGATCTAAGTAATTGCCTTTAGGCTTCGTGGCGATCATTCGGTTTTTAGACCATTGAGCTGGTATTGAATGGTTCACATTTCGAATTCCAGCCAGTTGATGGTATTGTGGGACTTCATGCGTTGCTATTAATCATATTAGTCATGATTGACTTCACTGGTGATGTTTAGTGCATTTATCATCAAATCGGTCTTGATGGGTTGGTTAAGATGTTTTATTGTCATTTTCGAGTTTCTGCATTTTCATATGCATTTGGTAATCATATTTCTTTGTCGTTCAGTAAGTTACGTTACCCTTTTATCTACTTAGAGTTTTTCGTTTTCCAATATACCGTTTTATAATAATAATAATAATAATAATAATAATAATAATAATAATAATAATAATAATAGCACAACTTATCGATTTACACATATCTAGAACAGCTGAGAGGAATCGATTCAAATATGGATACTATCCGCGAGGATTTACATGAAGCACAACATAATCTTGATGAACTCGAAAAGTGTTGTGGCTTATGTGTTTTACCATGGAGGAAGTGAGTTGTGTTATTTTAAACTTTTTTTAAATAACTGCACAATCTT
Organism: Schistosoma japonicum; assembly: GCA_025215515.1. Taxonomy (NCBI): domain Eukaryota; kingdom Metazoa; phylum Platyhelminthes; class Trematoda; order Strigeidida; family Schistosomatidae; genus Schistosoma; species Schistosoma japonicum. The sequence goes on from CM046061.1 coordinate 3,104,824, forward strand.
TGGGTAATGTCATCAGTAGGGCAATGACTTAGTGATTCATATTAACAGTTATCTCATAAAATCAATCTCCTAATCCTAACTGAACATACTTCCGAAAACACAACCGGAGCCTAATTGATTAGAAAGTTAAAGTAATATGTATGTATCTCAGTGATGTTATTGCACTGTTCACTGAGATTGAATGTTAGTGACCAAGACTTCGAAGCCCATTAACTATAAAGGTTTTTGAAGTCACAATGTCCAACAATTTATTCAACCAGTTTACAGCAGTAGTGGCTGATCAAGTTCGGTTTTGAATTTTAACTGCTTACACGATTGTAATTCTTTGTATGATGTAGGTATTCATTTCACTATAGACCGTGCTATGATGATTATGGTTACTTGTTACAAAAAAATCACTTTCTATACTTCTTGTGTTTACTTGAAGTTTTCTATGAGTTTGTGACTAGTTTACACATGACCAGTTAAATATTTTTTTTAGCTTACCAGTTTTTAAGACTGACTTTTAATCAAGGCCAATAGTCAGCAAGCTCGTTATCAAAGGCTATACCCTCATATAGCCAGTCGTAGTTTTCTAACAAATTTTAACTCCTTTGGTAGTCAGAATGACATTCTATGGCTTGTTTTGTTGAAAGTATATGGACGTTTGTCCTTTCTTGATTTCCCTTACTTTAAATGGATATTTCTTGATGAACCTGGAAAAGAAATTGGATTAATGATGGTCTTGTAAATCTGGTGGTGTGATTGTAGGTTTCAAGAGATTACCGCTTATAACTAGTTACACATGACCTTACTACCGGAGACGCATATTCATGGGGCAAAATCAGGTATACATTTTCAGGGTCCACCTATTCTAACTCCCTTCTTTTGTCGTGAGAAGGCAGCATCGCTACATTGTTTATTTGAAGTAAACAATCACCCTACTATTGTCACACCCCAGAACAATTAGTAGTACGACGTCGCCTTCTGAACTTTCAATTTTAATCTCCAACCGACCTGCTTAGTATGATAGGACCTGAAGAAACGAGCATTTTAACCAATATAAGTCATCACGACAGTCAAATCTGGTTCATCACGACAGTCAAATCTGTCCACGTTAACGTAACAGCTACGGTCGCAATATGGAAACAGAGTAATCGTTTCTGGGAATATTTAGAACATTTCAACCACGGGTTCACATCGTATACAACGAATATGCTCCTTGTCTTCCTCCAAATTCTAGTTTTTAAGCTTCTCATAATTTTCTCTTTACTGAATCACTTTTTATCACAAATCTCATCTCTGATCTCTATGCCTTTCGATTAGTACTTACTCTGTTACTACCCCCCCCTACTCTGGAATTTGTTCCGACAATTTAATCTCTATCAGCTTATTGAGGCATGGCAACTTGAACTGATGTACGCATGTACCAAGTTCTACGTTGTAACTGACTGACTGACAACGAATATGGTATTCTTAGTTAGTAGCTCCATGCTTAGCCTCTGGTCTATCCACAGAATTTTTCCACCTAATATGAGCGACTCTTCTAGAGCATCTTCGATTAAATACTAGCAGTCCCTAATTTTAAAGGTTATGTTTTTCATTTATAAACTTATTCATGGAAACTGCTACGCACTTTGTCTACCTTTTTTAGTGGTCATACTGTTATCTTACTTGCAAAAGCTAAGCGAGTACTTTTGAATCATATAGAGTTAGTTTCGCTGCTAAAATCTTGTAATGTTCCTATATTAATCGAATGATCTGCTACTCAACCTCATTTCAATATGTGAAGAGAATTTAATTGTTTGTTCTAAATGACATTTTCTTTTTTCCCTTTGGTGTTATTTAGAGTCAAACCGGATACAAGATCTCCAAAATATCCATCTAGTAGAAATGGCTATCCAACCGGAACTAGTAATAATTATTCGAACCCGTACCAACCACGTCAAGGACTCCAACAACAACAATATCAACAGCAGACTGGGCCTTTTATTAACAGGTAAACAGCAATTTTCTTCTCTAGTTGATCACTCCTTTATTGCCCTTTGTGATATATTCCCTCATCTTTCAAATACATTTGGTCGACGATTGGCTTTGATGAGTAATGTATACTGAAACCATTGACATATTTGCACTAATTGACTATTGAGTAGTGATTAATTTCATTTTTATCTAATCCTCAATGTTGATAGAATTCCATTGGCTAATTTGCAGTGTGATTATTTGTCAAAGTGACCCAGTACTTCACCATATTGTGGTAGAGAGCGATCGAAAGTGAGATAAAATCTTACCCGCTCTATGCTTCATGCTAGTCAGCATACATCAATTATATTGATAGAACAGGTTAGGACTCATGCTTCGCAACTTTACGTCACCAATCCATTAATTAGATTTCATTGATTACATGGTTCGACCATGTCACTTACTATTGGTCCTGTCAAATGATGTATATATCATCTCACCTATTCTCAGTTAGTGATTCTAAGGGGTCTTATAACATACACCTAACTAATTGTTACTGCGAAAGTACTTTCTGTCAGCAGATTTTTTTAACTGAGGAACTACACTGAGACACTATACAGTGAAAATATGTTTTACTTCGGCCAACCATCAAATCCATTATACACAGTTACTCATGAACTTATTGGTGCTAGTTTGAACGTTTTTCTTTACCCACCTAAACCTTCTCATGGATAGCTTTTACTGATTGTGAACCAGTGGCTCAATGGTTAAAACACTTTGTCTTTAATCATTAGATTGCAAGATTTAACTTCGCCATGGACTATTTCAGATTTCACATCATTAACCCTTACACAAAACTGGCTCAAAGTCGAGTATATGAATCTGTATTTTGTAGGCGAATAATATCTTCATCATATCTTGTATTTATTTTACAATGTTTTTTTTTTTTTTTCAATTTGACTTACAGAATCACAAACGATGATCGTGAAGATGAGATGGAACAGAATTTACAACAGGTCTCAGGAATGGTTTCTCAACTTCACACCATGGCTACTGATATGAATCAAGAAATAACAACACATAATCAAATTATTGATCGAATCAATCAAAAAGTTGGTTTTTTATGTAGATTTACCGTTATATTGTTGTCTACTGTTTATTACTGTTTTTTTTTTTGATAATTCTAATGAATCATCAGCAGTCACAGGAAGAGTGGTATGGAGGATAAAGTCTTCTAGTTTAAGCCTATAAGTCGTAGGTTTCAACTTCAATCCAATTCGGCTCTGACATATGAGTATCATCATTAACCATGCTCTACTAACAGCTTTGTGTACAGGCTGACCGAACTGACCAAAGTTCAGTCTATCCGGTGATCATAGTTTCGAATCTCACTTCTATCACCAATCTCCTAAGTATTGTCCTAGTAGTTAGAATTTTGAACTTTAATCATTAAGTTACAGATGTGAATCCCGTTCTATCTACATTCATTTGGATAGTCAAACTCAAAGCCGAATATATTAATTAGTAACTGGCAAATTTTCTGTTAATGTATTATTGCCCAACATTTTGACTTGAACCGGAAAATGCTTCGTCGGCTTGAATTAGATCGTCCGCATACCATCGAATTAAATGTCATAAAACTGTCAGATTGATTATTAATTCTCGATAGCATCATAAAAATGTATAAATGCTTACGTATTTCCTCGTTTTATCGTCGGCTGAAGTAGTAGTAAGTTTTTGTCTCTTTTCTTTGAATAGTCATTGGGTGGAGATGTATAAGTTATATTAAGAGGTATTCGTTTTGCACTCACTCACTGAGTCAAGTCTTGCGTTCACTATTGGTTTAATGTCTCGAATTCGCATAACTATAGCCAGATTATAACATCAAATACATTGCATCATGTAAGACTGCTGTTTGTTTGTGGTTATTTACGGCAGATATTTTTTGGCGAATAATAACCCCATAGTTTCATCACATCAGTTCTGTACTAGCTTTACGTTTCGCATATGATTCTTAATGACTTTGCAGTTACTGAGGTGGCAGACAAGCCAATCAGACTTGTCTTATGACTAAGACCTGATAGACTTGGAAGAGTGACCAAAGCCTCCTTCAGGAGTATGGATATAAACACCAGCTAATGAGGGTTAAGACCAAGTCATTTATTGCAGTAAAAAAATGACGTTTATGTATCACATACTGGAGCAATTAGTAGTAAAGAATATTGAAGTGCAATAATGGCTAAATTAGTGAAGTTGTGTATAGGATTCTGGTATAATAGGATCGTTATTAGGTTACAGTTAATTCGGTAAGGCACACATATACGACTATCTTTAATGAATCTGTGAAAAGTTTAAAATTTGAACAATATAAATATCATAAGTACTGAATATTTAACCAGATGCAGGTTAGCCGTAGGGGTCCCAATAGCGCGAATAATAGATTCGATAGATTGTGATTCCCGATTCTTCGCCCTGATATAACAATTACATAGATTCGTTAGATAGTGTGTTGTTGTATAATTTTTCTTAACCAAGCGTATATCTAATGCATTAAAATATATTTTAGGCTGAGGTTAATCAGTCAGAGTTGTCGTACGCTCAAAAGAAAGCTGATAAATTTCTGGGGTAAGTCCTTTATGTGAAGTTCAAATATTTGCTGCTATTTGATAATGACGTAACACTGATTATCAAATGGATTTACATTAGAGACCTTATATTGATCTGTTTCATATCAACTTATAGTGACACTTAAATGGTTAGGGCATTCATTTTCTAACTATTAAATCTTAGCCTACGTACGAACTGTATTTCACCTAATTTAGTTTTGGAAATCAATTAGTATCACTTGCTTTCAAACTTAGATTATCGCTCGTAGCCAATGTACACGAATTTGTACTTAATAAGTGAAAATAAATTTCTAGCCACCATGCTGTAAGTTCAAACTCTGCTTTGTTTGAGTTAGTGATGATATCAATAACTGTAATATAGAATTATGTAGTCAAAGTTACATACTTTGTTTGCTTATGCTTTTTCCAAATTAAAAACGATTTATCTAATACAGATTAAAGTCAAACCATTATTTGCAACTGATTATTTAAGTAAATAGTTTTATTATTGGATCTATTATATTAGGGTTATCTATCAATCAGATCGAAGTAGGTAGAATATGAAATCATCATGTAGCTGAGTGATTTAAAAATCAGTTACTTCAACTGATAAGCTCTACTTTAATCAAATGAATTATACAAATTGTGACAGCAATGTAGTGTATATCAAACTATTTTAGTCAATGATTACTTTTAATCTATAGTAGTATCATATCTAGTAATGAATAAGTAAAATATCGTATATTATCAAAACATTTTTTACATCCCTTTGAAATAACCTGGTTGTTGAGCAATAAATACATTCTACGATTAAATTACTGTAATAGCATAATTTTTGATAATGTAAATTTTATTCAACATGATATTTTACTGTTTTTGACATTATTGAATCTTCAATGAAAGTTATGTAAATGAGTTATTTCTGAGCTCAAATCAAGAAACCTTGAAGCAAGGAATTAATACAATGTTACATAATATACATTAGTATTGAGTACTAATTTAATTCAATTGCTCGTAATTCACACTTACATTAAAAAAGATAATGCATTAATCAAATATATTTATTACAAATCATTCTAGTAAATTGTTTGAGTTGAATTATGACTGGGAAACAAAATCCAGTAGGGGCGTTTCGCCCTGTTTGTGACTCGTTAGCTAGATGTACCTACATCCCAGTGTTGGAGTTCACGCATGTCCTAGATTCCACTTGCCAGATACAATCCAACCCAAACGATACTTGTAAACAATCACTATATCGAGGCGAATCCGCTCAGGATGTACGTATGGCAACAGAGAACTGATCAGTTTCAGTTTATCACAAATCAATCGGGAAGGATCCAAGTACATTCTAATTATACATCCTAGTAAATTTTGTAATCATCCACTAAACTTCAGTGTATTTACCTACTATCTTCTGCTTAGATCTTAAGTTCCACTAATCCGTCGTACAAACCTTTGTTTCATTTCTTCCTGTGTAACTATTTAGTAGAATTAATCATGGTAATTTAATCTCGTGCTAAGTAGATATGGACAACTTGGACCTATGAGCATAAATGCCATGCTTCTACGTTGTGCACTACTGAAGGTTTTATAAAGCATTTTTAACCTGACAACGGCATTTCTTTAGCAAACAACTTTGGAAGTAAATATTCACTAGCAAGGATTTTCCTACAAAGCTGTCTCTTGAATATCATTGATGACAAAACTACAGATCAGTGGTATTACTTAACAACCCTAACTCTATAGCTAATACAGGCGTATGGAGGTATCAAGCATCTCAGTTACAGTAAACGTCGATTTGACCGTTGCCTGCTGCCCATCATGATGACCTAATTAGGGTGTATGGACTGGAACAATCGTTAATTATGGTCGTACCACACCAAGCAGGGCAGTTGAAGAGCGGTAAAACGAAAGGTAGCAAAATTAAGGTATGGAGGTGGGGGGAGAAGATCGCACTGTTGACTATACAGAAATGTGATAGTGGTAAGGGTATTCTTCCGGAGATCAGCGTTGCAGTGGTACTACCTTGATATAAAGTAAGGATGGGGTTGCGAAGTTGACCCTGAAAGCACACACCGTTGACTTGCTCCAAGGTTCTAACAAGGTCAGAGGTAATGTATCGACAACTTTGTTAATTCGCTATCACGAATTGGTCCCAACTAGTCAGCCATTGATCATCAGGAAGCACTGCACGACTGTTTCATTTTAGTGTGGCACTCTTCGGTAGTGCACACCAACTACCCTATTAGGAGTCGAACCCAGGACCCTCTGGCTACGCAATGATCACTTTGCCATTAGACTACTGAGTCGGCTCTCGACGGTCGATATTTTTAATTCAGACCATTCGTGATATATTTACACGACCTTGTCCGTTGCCATTGTTGGGTAACTGCTTCACACCCGACACGGTTGAACTCCACTGGTTACATCTAAAACTACTTAAAATGGTCGTGTGTAAGTAGCCTCAATCAGTTATCCCCAGTCCACTACAGTCACTTTCCCAAACTATTACGACCAACATTAACCCAGTTTCATTCTCAGTCACCTCAGGAAGAAGAACTCTTCCAAGGTGTAAGCAACCTACAAGTAATGACCACTCTCATATCTCTAACAAAACTCACCATCATCACCACGTTCATTATCAAACACCTTCAGTCACTGAAAATTCTCCTAACTCGACTATTGTCAACTATTAATATTTGTGTTTGACTTCGTTTACATATCCAATCAATGTTATCGATTCGAGTTTACGAAATATTATCCTGCATCTATTGAAATTACACTTCAATTCATGAGCCTAATTTCAAATCGGTCAGTAAATCTTCCTGACTAAGACCCTTGGATCTCATATCATAGATGTATACAGTGTCTCCAAAACACATATACAGTATTATTGTATGGTCACTCAAACCCACCTAACCAATATGGAGATCCAGTGTGTTATACTCCATGTTTATCTAATCACTTGTTGACTTTTCGTAGGCTAATCGGTGTAAGTATAGTACTAAGTATGAGAGCAGAAAAAGCACTTCTTGAATGAATCACTATCGACAGCCACCTATGTATTTATAATGCAAATTGATTTGCAGCCTTTTCGATAGCTACGATAATCAGTTTGAAGTTATTAGGTGAATTGATTTGTAATCTATCATAGTAGTGCACTCCTAATCTTCCGGAAGTTGATTTTCATAATTTCTCTATTAATGCCTTTTTACTCGGTCTTTATGAATACTATTCTCATTGTTTATTATTTGTAAGTTTGTTTGTTATAATCCTCGTTTGCCATCCATATTATTATTTCTGTCTCTCGGTGTTGCTGTTTTATCATAACCCATGCTTTACTACGTTCACGTTAGGCTGTACGTTAGTGATGACTGATTGCCTGAACTGATTACTTATTTGACAATGAGTTGAATAATTGTTTGACCAAATAATATTGTTTGTCATCATAGAGTCCAAAGTAAAAAAACAGCCTACCTCATGTTACTGTTACATTTGACTGATGACAATTTGAATTTAATGTCACGTACACATAAAATTCGATTCCAACAATCTCTTCGGTACTTAACTCCAGTTCGAATTTTTTCAGAGTAATCATAAAGTATTGACAGTAATTAGTTACATATTATCTGATGTTCTTAATCATTAATACCTTTGAAACCTCACGTATGCTAGAGCGACCGGGAAGTTAGCGATGATGTCTGGGACAAAATACTAAGTAAGAATGATTAATCAGTTGATCGGGTTGTGGAGTTTCATCATCTGTGGTGATTGGAATATATATTGTTTATCCCCGACTACCACCTACCTCGCCTCACGATGTTCTTTGGTGTAGGAATAGAATCAGTGAAAATTATGGGCGACCAGACTAAAATATAGCCTCAGTTGACTGTTAGTTCGCTTGATAATCGCGATCAGTAGTTAGAAGTATTCGATGACATAGTTCCAAATCGGTCATGGTGAAGCAGATGCATCGGATCTTATTATTATTACCTTCTTACTGAATCACTATTTTGGTATGAATCTTGTCGTGTTAGTGTGGTATAACAACTTGATCTAATCCCCAAACTCTAGGTTGACTGACTGATTATGACTATGAATTGTTGTTCACTATAGTGATTAGGTTAAACTAAACAAGTGTGAACATACTAAATTACTTCACTTACTATGTTGTAATATCAGCCGGTAACTAGCAACAGTCCAAGTAGCTTCACATAAATGTGTAGTTTTCTAACCATAGTTTTATAAAATGTCAGTATTAGCACTAATAGTAATAGTATTAGTTGATCATATTTACGAAATTGAAATAAGGATACATTAGTCTCTTTCATGTTTCCTTTATATCTTCTAAGTAATTTTAAGATTTTTCATTGTTTTTGCTTACATTTCTTATTATGTATAATATATATCTGAGTATCTATAGTCATGTGAGACTATCTAATGTAAGTAGTAGCTAATGCATTGTATGATGTACGTATTTAAAACAATAAAACTAGAATACTATTGTATTAAGAGAAGACAAATCAATAAAGCATAAAACAATTAGAACAAATGAGAATTGGTCTTCTATGTTGTGATTTTCTCCTATGACAAAGAGAAAAATAGAATGAATTAAGAATAAAATTGACATAATATACTTTTCATCTTATTCATTGTATTACTGTGCCTCTGCTATTGTTATTAAGTGTTTCTAGTGGTTTTATGTTAACTGATCTGGAAGGTTTATGTTATTATTATCCAACATCTCTGTTATTGTTTCACAGAACATTGTCCATCTTTGTTAAGCAAAGGATTAGTGAAACGTATAAAAAAGTTCCATTTTTACCCATTTGACATCGAGTAGATCTTGAAAAATTTTGTAAAATCATTTAGTGAATTCCATTAATGACTCCATATGGCTTACAAGTCCATCTTCTATATACAGCGGAAGCTATTGCCATTCACATCCACAAACCTGATTTAAAATTTGTTTGTAGAACCACTCGTCCTGCTTTAGCTACTGACACAGGCTATAGCAAAATGGGTTGAAATAGGAATCTGTCTAACGTGCTTTTTCTTTTTTCAATTTTCCTCAATTTTTTCAATTCTTTTATCGTTATGTACTTAATCATCTTAATCGTCGTCTCTCTCTTCTTACATAACTCTTATGATATTTTTCTAACTCCATTATTAGTATGCATTGAGACCTCCTTTTCCGCTGACAAATTACTGTTATTATTATTGTCATCAATAATATTATTGTTTTTGATAGTGCATATAAAATCTTACATCAGAAAATTGTAGAAAGTTTCTGTTAGAACCGAGAAACCAGGTAATCGTAAACTGTAACTTCATCTTGTATTTTCTGAAAGCTCTTCCAACTCATCCGAACCACTAGTATCTGTTGAACTTACTGTACGCTAATCATCAACACCCAAAATCGTTTCATATGATGAAGGGGTCAGTTTTTCGAGAATCAACTCTGTTGGTCTACTGTCCCCAGCCATTTAGTCAGTAAGGAACTCTAACTTCTGTTTCGTAACAAATTACCAGGCCACTTTTCACCAACTTTTCTTAAAGACGATAGCGAATTCGTATAGAAGTATCGCGCATGATAATATTGCATTCTCCTACTCCACTCAGATGGGCTTACACAAATACGCAAATCATATTTTGTTCACACTTAACATAACAGGACATTTGTATGATAAAACTAGTTGTTATTTTTGTCTCTGCAATTATTATTCGATTTGTTTCTCAAGTACTATTTTAACTCATACTAATTAAATCGAGTTATTCGTTCTCTGGATAAGCAATTGAAGACACGAAAACATCAGAAATTAAAAGTTTCTACATAGTGAAATTTTACAAATAGATCATTTATTATGAACGATGCAAACTAATACTCTATTCAATTGAGATGGTTTATGAAGATTGGTACTAAGTTTAGTTGATCGGATTCGTCATAGATTGATGTTGGCAGGGTACTAGTGAAAACCAGGGAGTACTGAACAGCTCCTTCATTCTAGTATGGGACTCCTCAACAGTGCTTACTCCATGTTCCGCTCTAGGGGCTTCAGGTTAGCAATCACCTAACCCTATGCACCACTTGGTCAGCATCCAATGGTAGGATTTCTACTTTCGTCAATTCAATTGTCATTGGTGATAACTGTCTCGCTTCTGACAAGTCTAAACTCCACTAGTCACAACTTCTCATTAGAGCTTCAGGAATATCGTGAAATTAGTCACTAGTGAGCTGACTGTTGTAACTGAATTCGGGTGATTTGTGAAGATTGGTATTAAGTTTAGTTGATGGATAATTGTCGCGTTATTTCACGATTTAGTGGAAGTGTTAGTTCTGTTATTTGATCCGAACCCAGTTGTGTTTCTGGGATCCGCACTACCGACGTGTCCCATACTAGGATGAAACAACTGTCTAGTGATACTTGGTTTTCAATAGCACCATACCACCATCAATGTGTGATGAATTCAGTCAACTAATACTCAATTTATTTCAAATTATTAAGTAAACCTTTGACTACCATGCGTAATGCTTGTTTCAATCATCTCAATCAATGAAAATTATTGAAATGATTAACTGATTTACCATCGTTCCTTAGTACCCTACCTCTGACGTCATTATCGCTTACTCGGTCGTCCAAGCAAAAGCGATAGATATCTCGTTGATGTCAGCGATCAAATACCAATAACCTACAAATATCATCTACCATATCGTTAATGTTTAATCGTTTGCATAATCACTACTACTACTACGATTATTACAATTCTTATCTTTTACCTTGATAATATTTTTATCGTATATTGATACAATATATTAACTTATTCTAATGTACATTTATATTAGGCTCTATATTGAGTATATAACTAAATCCTGTACATTAGATTCATTAGTCATATCTACGAAAATCATTTTAATTACTCTTACCAATTATAGAAATAACATTATTCTTTTTAATTAGTTTCTATATTTATGATTTGCACTCTATTGTAACCATATTGATTTCTTGTTTATTGAATAATATTTTACGTAATATGTTGATTATAACTGTATTTGCATTTAACTTTTCATTCACTTTAACTGTAACTATCGTTTACATTATGAAACTCATTGAATTTTACATGGTATAACATTGAGTATATATGCGGATTGTATGCGAACATTTATTATTGTTAGTTAAACAAATTAGTATTGAATAAGTTATTCACCAGTTGTAAAAATATGCATACTAAGGTGATTTTATGGAAACTAAGTTTGCGTAGTTTATGTTTATTATAGATTAATGCATCTTAGTCGATATCAATCTATGACAAACACAAACAACTTATTATGTAATATTTGGAGTTCTAGTTAGAAGACATGACCAGTGGAGTTCAACTGTGTCGGATGTGAGGCAGTTACTCCACTGATAGCAATAGATGAGGTCGCGCGAACGTATCACGAATGGACTGAATTAGAAATATCGACCGTTGAGAGCCGACTCAGTAGTCTAATGAAAAAGTGTTCTCCTTGAAGCCTGAGGGTCCTGGGTCTGATCCCTGATGGGGTAGTTGGTGTGCACTACTGAAGAGTCCCACACTAGGATGAGACAGTTGTACAGTGCTTCTTGGTGATCAGGTAGATGACTAATTCGAACCGACTCGCGATATCAAGCTAAGTTATGTTAGCTCGAATTATTATTGGATGCTTAACTACAACTAGTGAATTAGAAAATCAAGAAGTAACCCGACCAATCTCAAATGTGATTGACTGTGTATTGATCAATTATTCACTGTTTATCATGCTTCGTCAGTTGTGTTTATTGATTACAATATAATTAAACTCTGTAGACGGAGGTGAGGTTGTGAATCTTTAACGACTGAGATTTTTAGGACATATGTTACATATGGCCAACCACCACTTACTCCGTCTCACAATGTTAGCTAGGTGTAGGGGTAGGTCGGAAGAGAAATGGAAGTTGTTCTTAAAGTCGTTTACTATTAGTCTGACCTGTGTTGGTAAGTATAGACTACCTGGTTTGAATCTGGGTTATAATCGTGATCAGTGGATAGAGATATTGACTGAAATTTGTCTGAATATCAGTCTCAGTGGCGTAAAAGTCACTCATTACATCTTAACTACTATTCCGATATTAATCTTATTGATTAGTCCTTGTTATGCTAATGCACTGTAAGAAGCTTAACATGCATATATGACTCATTTAGTGACGAATTTTTCCATTACTACTGTTATTTACTTTTTAACAGGCAACCGTCGAAACCGAATCAGAATAACAGTATTCTTCCATCAAGTACATCATTAACTGCTGCAAAAATGTTGATGAAATAATAGCAATGCTAGTGATCATTTAAATTTTCAATTGCTTTACATCAGTTTCATGTAAACAGTGTTTCAGCATTCATTCAATGTTTATGTATCTGTCTGTTATTGTTCTTTCTACACATTCAAGTGCCTTTGTAACGACGGATTATTGTTTCTTGTGTATACGTATACTGTCATTTTGTTGATTCTACTTTTAATAGTGTGACTTTATACTGTTTATCTAGTTTTTGGCATTGTTTTGCTAAGTTTTCTATCATACTTGTATGTTTCTTTTTTTTTTCTCGTGCATCTAACCCTACCAATATCATGTTTATGCTGCATACTCTACCCTAATCCTTCTGTCTTACACAAAACTGTAATTTTTCACAGTGCCTTGTTGGATACTAATATCACTGTTGATCTTTGTTTTTTTTTTTACATACCAAAAAAAAGAAAAGAACCATTCAATTATTCTTTTGATGTTTTTTGTGTCCTTCTCACATTGATTTTGTTGTTTATTTTTGATATTTTGTAATGATTACTTTTCATAATGAAATTCATCTTCATCATTCATTCATAACTACTGCTGAATACATGTTGATTATGTTTGTGTAAAGATGATTCTATTTGTAAGTAGAAACCAGCTATTGCATTCTTTTACTAATACTCTATCACTGATATCATTGATATACGTATACACACTTGTATACATTAACTAATATCTTCTTGTATTACCATATAATTTTCATTAAAGAAGAAAAAAACTAACAAGTACAGTATAGTGCAAGACAAGAGCAATGCCTTCTTCTCTTCATAAACAAGATTTTGTTCATTTATTCTACCTTTTATTATTTTTGTTGTTGACTATGTGTTCTACTTACATCTTTGTTAAGTAATCTCTTTCAGATTAATTATATCTTCATATTTCAGTTGATTTTTTTCTCCTTATATATTCACATAAATGCATACACTATGAACACAGTTGGTGATGATCATAATAGTTGAAGGTAAAGATTGTCTTACTATTACTACTACTACCTACTACTACTACCTCATTATTATTATTATTATTATTATTATTATTATTACTACCACTACTATACTAATAATAATAATACTGATCATTGTAATAAGTAATACTTTGTTAACTACTGTCATATCATTTACTTCAGTGTATCATTCATTAATACTTGACCGGATATTATTGTTTGTGAAATAGTAAAAGAGTGAATTTATTCAAACAAATTAATAATAAAATCGTTTATTCAAAGTGTATTAATTAACCTTTTTGCTATAATCGTATGAATGCAATATAACTGAATGCTTGAAATACTACTATTATGCTTTTATATTGTGTTCGCATATACATGTAACTCATATAGTAGTGTAGTATAGTGTAGTGTAGTGTAGTGCAGTTAGTATAGTTGGTATATCCATGTATAAAACAATTTTTTGTTGTCGATTAGCAGTTACAACAGTGAATTATGTCACCTGCAACGTTTTCAATGTTCACTAAGTGTATTGTATCCAATAAGGCTGATTAATTTCTAGTCATTTAGTGAATGATTGCTGCACTTTAATCCATACTAAGAATTACATATCAAGTGTATAGAGTTGTCCACAATTATTTCGTATGAGTATTGTGTTCAGTGGAGTACACTCCGACATGCCAAATGTAAACCATAAGAAAATAATGAAGGTTAAAGCTTAGAATGCAATTATTTTCCACTCTGATGTGCAGTACTCTTCGGAAAAATGGCCAGTAGTACCATATATATAACAAAATTAGTGAACGTTGAAAATATTACTGGTGAACATAAATTTCTAGATACTGTTTGTTCCCTTTAATGATTTTAGAGAGAATTCACTTCTCGAAGGATTCGATTAATTCACGTTATTCTTCTAAAACATTAATCAGTTGAATTACCTGTCGATATCCCACATTTCGTTACGTAATTGGTATATAATTAGGTTTCAAGTCATTCTCGTCTTAATACATTCAAATAGGTTTCTTCATCATACTATACGCTCAGACCGTTAGATTTCATCTAGTTGGAATATTAATGATTTCAAGTTTAGTCTGCAGTTAAGTCGTAACAATTAACGGATTTGCTTGAGATAGTCGCAATCAGTTGTTGAAGACACTGAGTGATTTGGCTGAGAATCGGTTTATTGGGTGGACGGGCAAATGCATCCACTCTATTTTTTGCATATAGTGTTCTATATTTTCAAACATTTTTATTCCTTGTTTATCTATGTTGTGGTAGGTAATCTTACTAATATGTTATAGTCGTACTAATGTAATATACATACATCAGTTGATACGCATATTTACCGGACCCTACCATGTTTTTACATCACTGACTGTTATATTTAGCATTATTGGTTATATACATCATTACCAAGGTTAATATTGATAATTTCAAATAAATTGAGCATTGGATAGGTTGTTTATAAAATGAGTTATATATATTTGTAAAATTCCAATGAGTAGAAATTAAAATTTCTGACGTTTCGCGGCTTAGTGTAAGTCGCTTCTTCAGAGAAATTCGGTTATTCATTTCTCTGAAGAAGCGACTTACACTAAGCCGCGAAACGTCAGAAATTTTAATTTCTACTCATTGGAATTTTACAAATATATATAACTCATTTTATACATTATTGGTTATGTTACTGTTCATGTAATGAATGTGTGCTATATTATTACTGGATAAATGTCACAAAGCATTTCATTCTAGGCTCCGAATTTTACGACATTTTTGTTTTTATTCTAGTATACCTAACTGTACTCTACCGACTTGTTAACAGAGCATAACCCGTCGACGATTTTAATTGAGATTACACTAATATTCTGAGCTCACTTTAGTGATTTTCAAGGTAGTGATAATAACATCACCTTTTGAACACTGAAAAGGTTGTCCGATCACCTTAGGATTGTCATATATTTTTTATAGTTCTACATAGTGGAATAGGCTTTAGTTATATAACAGTAGATCACTTCTGAATTATTACATATGTCAAGACAGTAGCCTATGATGCATCATGGTTTTCAGTTTTTGTCGACCTAAAAACTATTTGGCTACGTAACACAGCGAAATCGTCGTTTATTTTTTGAGACTACAGTCTAGTATCATTCAGATAATTCAGCAGCAGTATGTACAGTTGTTATTGTTGCCTGCATTGCAACCAAAAATGAAAAGCTATTCATAATATAGAGATAATGTTAAAGTACTAGTTAGTTGCTGTGTGTGTCGCCTCACTTATTATTCGTGGTGATTTAAGTACATACCGTCCAAAAATGACTTTCATAATAATATCGTTTTGTTAAGTTGAAATTGCACTAGCCATCACAACACTTTATATCAATTACAGTAATAGTAATCTCACTATGTACTGTTTTCTCCCGTATTAATAATATAATAAAACTATAGTGTACTTTAACTGGTAGACTCTTTCCAACGTGAATGATGCGACTCAATCAAATCTATCGACTTGTCAAGCATGAAATTAGTCACTTCTCACTGATCAATCTATGTAAATATCTTAGTCTTAGTCGCAATCAGAATGGTTCAGGTGGTGACTTTTCAAGATGTTAAACTGCATTTTCTAGGTTTGAATCCATCAGAAGCATAGATTTCATTAAGGTTGAAGGTACTTTTTGTCGATGATAGCTAATTAGTTTGTAACCTAGGCCTAATTCAGGATTTCTCGCTGGCTTACACTGTCTAACACTAATTAAAGTTTTCGTCTTGCATGTAGATGAATCGCTCAACCGACTTCACTTCAAACAGCTATAAACTTGTCTGTCATAAATAAGTTACATCTAACCACGATGAAACAGGTAGCTTTTAGGAGGAACATTCACATATAGAAAACTTCTAATTAGTTAACATTGTTAAATCAAATTTCTAACTTCTATATTTCACTTCATCACACTGTATTCACATATAATTTTTTTTACATTATATTTTTTTTTTTAGAATTCAGTTCTATTATCAATTTTCTGACAGTAGTAGCTATGCATGTATCTAGGTTACTGAGAACCAATGTAGGCTTATTTCTCACAATAGTTTCGTTACCATATTGCTTGAAATATCTTATTGTGACAGATTTATTTATTCACTGATGTCATGAGATATTTTCTCGAATAATCATGTGTTCGTTGTTATGTTTTTGTATTTTCATTGTTATTCAATTGACTTCATTGTTTTTATGCTTCAGATTGACGATACCAATTCAGTTTTTTCCATTACTACAAACAGCTACACTAATCACTTACTGAATATCAGCTATTGATGTGTATTGATTTCCTCTAAATAAAAAAATGTATCTACGCGACTAGTTTAAATCATCGCCTAGATTCATCGTAGAAGTAAAGGAATTGAAGATATCGAGATTCTATTTCGGTTCTATTTACTCTGATAAATTAGTGTTTCATAAAATTAGACATGGATTAAAAAAATCTCACGTGACGTTTGTCAACTTACATGCAATATATTCATTTACGAACTAAAAAAAGGATTTAGCATACAGCTTTGTGTTTCTTTAGGGTTATAAAACCTGACCTTTAAAAGTAGTAGTCATTTGTAGGTTTCTAGTATTTCATCATTACTCTTTTCCAAACAGGTCAGATACGGATTACTAGACAAAGATAGCAAATCATTTGGTGAAACATAATGTTTATTGACTTAGGTAATTAGGAAATATAGTACATATACCCAACCGCTGCCTACCATAATTACTTATTTTGATTGATGTAATAGGTTGGAAAATAATTAGAAACTTCTAAAATATGACTTAGCATCAATCTTTGAAGCCATTGATTATTATTCTGAGCCATGTTGGTAAGTGGAGGCTAATTAGTTAGTATCCACATAATAATAACTGATTAATTGACGTTTCTGGTATAAATGGAATACTAATTTAAATATTGATTGTTGTGTCCTAACGATTTGTTATCGTTGCTATAACATGTGATTTATTAATGCTAACTGTTCTTGTTTGTGATATTTGTTATCAAGTATTATATATTTTTTACTCTAGATATTAGTCGTTATCAATGTCATGGTTAACTGATTTAGCTAATAAAGCTGAGAATTTCTTAAATACCTTGGATAATTCAGCTGCAGAAGTGTTCAAGTCTAATGAGCAACAGCAATTCTTTGAAGATCATCACACTAGTGTTGATGTTGACAGTCGACATTATATCATAGATACACCATATAGTTCTAATCAACCGAACCAATCACATTCAAGATATGATCTGCCGGTTATAGTGAAACCATTGGAAATAATAGCTCCAACTAATTTTCATCATCAAGAATCATTATCAGAAAGTAATAAGTATATTTCACAACCCATTGAGTCGAATGCTGTCAGAATCACTCCTACAACAACTGGTAGTATTTCAGCGACAAGATCTGGATTGATGAATAACAACGTTCACTCAGAATTATCATCAGATGCTTCAAAGTAAAATTTCTCGGTAATTATTCTTTTAAAATAAACTCTGTATTGCTTTTCTTGTATGTATTGTCATATTTTATAACTTCTTATCATTTATAGTTCAGTTTATAAATTATACTTAGTTCATTTAACCTGATCAAAGAATCCTATGAAGAGCTGCGAACGTTACACTATTTTGAGTGACGCGATATCGTGTACACTGTTGTTGACGTTAGGTTGTTGGAGGCATTTAGCAAGGCGACTCAGATTCGAATCTCACAGGAAATATTGTTTCCTTCACGATTGACGAGTTTCAACTTGCTCCTTAGCGGCTTCTTCTAATCACCCAACATAATAGCAGTGCATGTGATATCAAGTCACTGAGATCATTAACCATATTTTGACTTATTCAATAGAATTCCACCAGTACTTCGAACTAGATAAACATCACATTGTTCACCATCGGATATGAATATCTGTCCTGCAGATGGTCAGTCGCTACGAGAACAGCTGATTGTCAACGTTTTCAGCCTTCGTATCTGAGTAGCTCTGGTTTGAATCTCATAGAGGAGTGCAGATTGTTGCAAAATATATATGCATCCTAGAATGTTCTGCTAATTATCTTCACTTACTTTATCAACGAAACTTGTTTAACAAAACCATCCATTTATCGACAATTAACAAATATGTAATGAGTATTACAGCAATTAGCTTACAAACATTACGTCTGGACTTCGAATTTTACTTCATCTACTTTAGTTTGATCAGCGGTACATTATTATTAAACTTTGGCCACTCATGAACAACATAGAACTTTGAACATATCTGCATCGGTCTGGATTGCTGCATCCCATCAACACAACAAGATAAATACTATTATAGTAGAAAGTTGTATTAAATTGAGTAATCATAGTAAATTAGAAATAGGAAGTTCGACTCGACAGTGAATCAAATTATGGAAGAATATAAAATAAATCTAAAACTCAGGATCTCTTTTGGAAAAACGGATTAACTGCATCTACGTCATTGAGGCAGATTCTATATCTTTTCATTCAACGTCTCCAAACATTGGTTTCGCTAACCATGTTGACCTTCACTAAATAATCAAACTTAACATCAACCAACGATTTTATGGATTGATATTAAGTTTTAGGCTTGATTGCCATTAGTCTTCCCATCATACTCCTACATTAGGAGAGAAAAGTGCACATCAAGGTAGATGGTGGTTTTACTGTGCTTGAAATGTATCCCAATCACCTTAGTCAGTGTTAATGTGTTACCTTATCAAATTATCGACCATCTTTCCGTAGTTTCTTGATTCTAACCTTATTATTGCTTACTCGGCAGTTTTAAAAACATGAGATATGTTTTGAATACATCTATGATTATGTAGCAGTAACTGACAAATATAATCTATCTTTGAAGGCCACATTTAGCATTCATGAAATAATGTAGAGTAGTAGATTGTTGTATAGTGTACTCATTTTTTGATTGGGAGATGGACATTTCACCTACATATGTTTATTATGTAAGATATTTTGAAGACTATATTTAGTTTATGATCATGTCAAATCTTTCAGTATACTACGGATGTCTGCATTCTGATTGCTGATTGTTAGAATAAGTTGATATGGTTGATCGAGAAATACCAACTTCAGAATGTGATCGGTAACGTCTTCAGGTATCAGGTAATCTAAATAATAGATCCATTGATAATGTAGAACAATGAAATTTAGGTAGATTGTACATATAAAATAAACGTTTACTTAAAGAAGCATAAGAAAAGGTGGATAGTTAGGAGTTCGACACTTATAGATGGGATGTATTATTTTAAAATCAACATGAAATGAGGATTCGAATACATAGTTCTTTAAATGTACAATTCAGGTTTGAAATGATGAGTTGACAACAATTTTTATGCGAAAATTTCTATTCTCTATTCATTTTTGACTGGATCGTTTAATCTTCATGAGGACTGTGAAAGAAGCCTCTGGTGGAACAATATGACCAGGACTGACTAAATATTTAAGAATAAAGCTATTGATAAGTTAACATTTACTTTTAGACGACCATGTAGGTTAACCATCATAGAAGCGTTTACGAAAAGTGTACTACATGCCCAGTAACTGTTTTGACTGTTGGAATGATAGGTTTTTCATTTTACAGACAGTATCGATGGTAGTATTGTGAAATTCGAATGTTTTCCAGGCCATATTGTGAACTTTTTGTGACTCAGAATACCTTTCCGCATATCCCTCTTCCTGTTCGTATGCATAATTCTAGTCGTTTTAAGTCATGAGCTTAAAATTATCTCATAGTTTTCTTTTCACGCACTAATTCTTTCGCCCTGAACTATATTCTATATGCCCACTTTTTTGTTGTTTTTGTTATTATTATCATTAAAATAACTTTTATTACTACTAATTTGATGTTAATCTTGCTGTGCTTTTAAGGTACATCAACTTAGACCGATTTACACATATGTTAGATTCGATGATGTTCATATATACATACAGATGTGATCAGTTACTGATTGTTTCCTAATACTCAATTGGTATTTCACATAAGTTTAATGGGGTCACAATTTCTACGAAGCCTTATAAACTCGTTACATAAAGTTTCAGTTTTTCATCTCTACAACATACCAACAACAGCTTGTATATTCACTTTGGGACTTGTTTTTGAATTCTGTCCTACCAAATTAGTAAATCTATTTGTATTCTCTACTACATTTTGTTTGCAGCATCGTTTCATAAAGTATCCCTACAAATGTTGTCTGATATTTTCATTCGACATACTTCATCATCCTTCATTTCCATTATACAATAGATCAATTGCATAATTAAATTGTATCAATGAATTTCTGAATACAATTTAAGATTTAATTATAGCAGCAAATTTTTCAAAGAAATTAACATTTGTTCTCCTACCAACTAAATCTTATAAACTACTGTTAGGAAAAAACGGAATAATTGTATTGTCTGTATTGATTGATTTTATCATGGATATACTTTTAGAGTTAACATTGTGATCGTTTGATTTCTCTGGGGTTGACCTCGTTCCAGGAGATAAACTTACTGACTTAGAATATGCCGATGATATAGTTCTACTGAGTGAAGATGCTGACAAAATGCAGAATTTTTTGACTACCTTAAACATGAACGTAAGCATGTTTGGGATGCGATCCTCCCCATCCAAATGCAAAATGCAGCTTCAGGACTGGCTTAATTCGGCACCAAAGTTAATGATAGGGAGTGAAACTATTGAATGTGTTAACCGTTTTACTTATCTCGGGAGCCTCATCAGTCCTGACGGTCTGGTGTCTGATGAAATCTCGGCTCGTATACATAAGGTCCGATTGGCTTTTGCCAACTTGCGTCACTTGTAGCGTAGGCGAGACATTCGTTTACTGACGAAAGGACGCGTTTACTGCGTAGCAGTTAGATCCGTTTTACTTTATGGATGTGAAACATGGCCTTTAAGGATAGAGGATATTCGTAGGATCCTAGTATTCGATCATAGATGTCTCCGAAACATTGCTCGTGTTTGCTTGGACCACCGAGTAAGCAATGCATGGGTTAGGAATAGAGTACTAGGTAAATACGGTAAGTCTATTGATGAAGTAGTGAATCTTCAGCAGCTTAGGTGGTTAGGACATGTGTTACGTATGCCTGACCACCGTCTACCTCGACTAGCAATGTTGTCTGGTGTGGGAGTAGGCTGGAAGAAAGCTAGAGGTGGCCAAACGAAAACATGGCACCAATCCATGAAGTCATTGACAATTGGGCTGGACCATGTTAACAGATGCAGACTACCTGGTTGCGGCCCACACGATGATCGTAACAAATGGTTAGAGACTTTAGGTGATATGGCTCAAAATCGTTTGCAATGGCGCAGGTGCATCCACTCCTTGTCTTCCTCTAAATTCTAATTTTTGAGCTTCTCATAATTTTCTCTTTACTGAATCACTTTTTATTTCAAATCTCATCTCTGATCTCTATGGCTTTGGATTAGTACTTACTCTGTTACTATCTTCCCTACTCTGGGATTCGGTCCAACAATTTAATCTTTATCTGCTAATTGAGGCATGGTAACTTGAACTGATGTACGCATGTACCAAGTTCTACGTTGTAACTGACTGACTGTATTGATTGTTATCTTAAAAAGATTGTACTCAAGTGATGAGGTTACTCACAAACTTTAATGATTGATGTAATACCCCATCAATGATACGATATCAGAAGATAATAACTGGTTAATAAGTATCAGTATTACTTATTATGCAAAAAATATTTTATACTATATTCATTTTAATCACGATTGTGTATTAGTTATCGAAGATGTGGATTCCTAGCGGATCAATGAAATTACGACATGAATATATCATGTATGTATGTTGCCATACCTCTAAAGTACATCAAGATTAACATCATGCAGTAGAAATTAATTCAATGGTAATAATAATAAAAACAAACAAGAGTGAACATTTAAAATATGGTTCAGGACGAAAATGGATGTAGCGTGGAAAGAAAGTTATAAAATAATTTTAAGTTCACGATTCAAGGGGGGTCGATGAGTAAATACATCTGCGCCATTTCAACCGACCTTGAGCCATGTCACCCAACGTTTCCAGCCATTGGTTACAGTATTCGCGAGGACCCCATCGTGGCAGTCTGCTGGTACTGACACCACTCAAACCAGCAGTCAGTGAATTCATGGACTCATGCCATGTCTTAGTTTGACCGCCTCTAACTCTCATCCTGGCCTATATCAGCCAACATCGCACGTCGAGGCAGACGGTGGTCGGGCATACGCAACACATGTCCCAACCACCTTTGCCTAGCATCCGTCGTCTAACCTCGTTATTACTTACTTGATGATCTCAGCTAACGCAAGCGATGTTTCGAAGACATCGATGGTCAAAACTAATAACCTTCGAGTGTCGTCTACCGTTAATGGCTACGTCTCACATTTATACAGTAAGACAAAGTAAACTTTTCCGCAGTACACTCTTCCTTTCGTTGAGAGACGAATATCTCGCCTACTCCATAGGTGATGTAAGTTGATAAAAGCCAAACGAGGTTTCTGAATTCGTACTGAGATTTCGTCAGAGACCGAACCATTAGGGTTAATCAGACTTCCAAGAAAAATGAAGTGGTTGACGTGCTCAACTACTTCACTCCCTATATTTAGCTCAGGTGTTTGCGAAGACCGGTCTTGGAGTAATAGTTTGCATTTAAAGGGGGGAGAAACGCATTCCGAACATGGTCACATCGGTGTTTGTTGCTGTTAAAAGATTGCATCTTATCAGCGTCTTCTCCAAACAGGACTATGCCATCAGCATATTCTAAGTCAATAAGTGGTTCTCCGAGTAGGAAATTTATTCCTGAAAGTCAGACTATAAGAGTGCAGTTTTCAACAGTAAATCGATTAAGGAATTAAACAAAAATGGAGACAGTAAACAGTCTTGACGAACACCACTTGAGGTTGTAAGTTCAGATGACAGTTCGCCATAAGCTCTGACACGACTAATAGTGTTTGAGTAAAGAGCCTTTACAAGATTCATATACTTCTGGGGTACGCCTTTCAATTAGTACCCCATAAATATCATAGTTATTTATTGCTTCTCAATATTAATATCATACTCTAGAAAAGCTGGGTAACTGATAAGTAATCATCGAGTTAGCCCAAGTTAACAAATTATCAATAAAACGCCCTTTATTCATTTGTCTATTGGAGAAGAAAATTCATATATCTTCCGATTTTTCAAAAGTTTCGGTTTGAATTCAATATTCATAAATAAATACTTCTTGGGCATTGTAGATGTTTTTTTCATTAGTCACTTTTAATATCAGACTATAGTTTATTCACTTTACATCATTGAATACTACACCTACTTCATTAAATAACTATAAGGTGCCATAATAAATGTCAATAATGCAGTTTTATGTAGGTAGAGGGATTCAACCTGTGTTGATTGAAAGAAAAAAATAATAACTTGATCATTAAGTTACGTCTAATTTGAAATTCAACAACTTGAGAGAAGAAATCCTCTGTTACGTTTGTCTAGAAAAAAATTTGTTTGTTATCAGATAAAGTGCTTTCTTTAGTGTAGATTTCATCATTGAATTGGAGTAGAAGAGGGACTATCCTCGTCAAATATGCATTCCAACACCCATAATCCTTTAGGATACACTACAAGAAAATGATGTGAGGAATTGATTATGAGGCACAAATTAGATGTTGAAATAGTAATAGTATGAAATTGGTAAACTTGACACAATGAATATGGTTCGAAAAGAATCAATAAAATGAAGGAAAAGAAAGAGAAATTGCTTAAAATTATATTAGAACGTGCAATTCACAGGACAATAAAGTAGGAGGAAATTTACATCACTGTTACTTACTTGAGTTCATATCCTTGATTTTTGATCACGTTTATCACATGTGTTTCAAACAAGTTGTCTGTAATTTTTACTCAGTATGATTCAATGATAAATTATGATAAGTGTCTAATAATGCTATTTGTGTTAACCATAGCAGTTGAAATCCGTTTCGAGTTTTCCATATTATGGCTTTTCGGAAGGTATCATATGTTCCAGTCTTCTATGCGTGACAGATGTTTTCAGAATCTCTTAAAAGCTATCTGAAAGCTGTTTAATTATTAACATTCAACCACCACCCACTAAGTTGTGAGTTCGAACCCTTCTCTGCGTTCTATTCAATAACCAAGTGAGCGATACTAAGGTAAAGTAAACAGTACGATGGAAATACAAGAACGTTGTTAATGAGGTTGTGAATCCTCATCAGCTGAGTTGGTTAGGACATTTCATTAATATGGATATTAATCAATAGATTCACAAAATCTTTCTTATGTACTACGGCATGATGGTTGTAGCACAAGTGTAAAATGCATTTGAATACATTCAGTTCATCAGTATGTATTGTTGTCGATTGCTGGACTATTTTCTGGATTACTGTTATCAGCGTTCTTTGTGTTTGGCCTTTCATTTTTTTAAAAATTGACCAACTTATTCCTGTATGCCAAAAATTTATAATTGTTCCAGTAAATAGTACTTGCTCGTTCCTCTTTTACACTCCTCCCTATCCTTTGATACTAATTAACGTGATACTCGTTGCCCAATACACTGTAACATTAACATCATTTAGTTTAAACTGAGCCTGGAACCTTTGAAGAAGAAATCTATTTCTGTTAACTTTACATTGTATTAGGAGTTACATCTGTAAATATAAGCATCCTTTATAAACTTCGCACTTCATTATACTATCATAGTCATATTCGAAACTTTTCTAAAAATACTTATACAGTTTGTAAGTAGAATATATGTATATCTTTGTTCAATTAACTTGAAAACTTGTCTTTGGTATACATTCTTAAGAGTAGAGGACATTCGTAGGTTACTGGTCTTCGATCATAGGTGTCTCCGAAGCATTGCTCGAGTATCGTGGGACAACCGAATGAGCAATGCTGTCGTTAGTAAACGGGTTCTAGGAAAGGAGGGCGAATCAATAAATGAGGTATTGAAACTTCATCAGTTGAGGTGGTTGGGACATGTGTTACGCATGTCTTACTACCGACTGCCTCGACGAGCTATGTTTAGCGGTGTAGGAATAGGTCGGAAGAGAGCTAGAGGCGGACAAACCAAAACATGGCAGAAATCGATGAAGTCACTGACAAGTGGACTAAGTCATGTTGGTAGATGAAGGCTGCGTGGTTGGGGTCCGCGAGACGAAAGTCACCAATGGTTAGAGACCTTGAACGACATGGCTCAGAATCGTTCGCAATGGTGCAGGTGCATCCACTCTTTGTGTTCTCTCAAAATCTAACCATCCGAATTCTCTATCTTTCTCCTTTCAAATTTATCTCACTGAATTATACTTTTTGAATCATATCTTCGCTCCCTAATTTTCTGCATTACTGCTAATACTTCTACTATCGCTGTCACTCTTGGATTTGAACTGACAGTTGCGTCTCTGTGCTGATGTGGTATGGCAACCTGAACTGATGTACGTACGTACGTACGAAGTTCTGCGTTGTATCTATCTATCTATTTATCTACATTCTTAGTTAAGATGCAATACAATCTAGATATCACTAATTCAACTATTATTGATTGTTTAATAAATTTGATACTGAAAGTTAATAAGTTGTTCTCATTTATCCGTAGCTACATGTTCACTCATGACTTAATCAATATGTTACTTTAATTTGAGTTTTTCATTTCTAATTATTAAGGAATAAAGATTTCAAATCTACAATAAAATCAAATTATTCAATGGAAAAATCAGCTGATTTAGATTTATTCAACTTTTTGAATACTAATAAATCAAATAGCTCAGATGATATCAATCGATTGAAGCATGAAGAGATTCAACAAGGTACTGTATTATCTACCAATAATAAAATTGATGAAGATCAAAGTAGTGGTTATGAAACATATTTATCAACTATACACTCTGAATTACCTGTTAAAATAAATGAAAATGAGGAGAGTTTCACTGAGACAACAAAAACATGTCCTCAATCGGAAACTGTACATGATTTAGGCGTTTCAAGTGGAGATTCTAGCAAACAATCGCTTAATACACATTCATCATCAATTATTAGTGACTTGCGGCTGGAGAATAAACTTCTTCGTAGTGAAGTCTCGTCTTTAAGTCAAGAAGTATCTGGATTATTACGACGTAATCATAAAAGTTCAGAAGAAATTAAACAACTTACTGGTCAGGTAAGTAAACACTCATCTTGAGTTATTTTTGTTAAAGATGATTATAAGTTATTAGTTAAAGCATATATTCGTATACTTGAATCCTACTATACATATATTTGTCCTACTTAATTGTGATATACTTTTGTCTACGTTGTATAGATTGATCGTCTCAATAATCAACTGAAAGATTCTGATCAACGTGTTCGTGAACTTCAGATCAAACTTAAAGAATCCTGATTTATGTAAAACATCAGACAACAGTGTTGAAGTATTAGAAGCTAAATTGAAACAAACAGAAGGAGAATTATCAGCTGTACAAAATAATTTAAGTTATTTACAATCTCAATTGGAGAAAAATAAGCTAACTATTGTAAGTATTATTTTGTGTACGTTTGTATTTGTTTTAATGTGTTAGCGTTTGTACACTCACTTATAAGTGTGCCCCATTCGCAAGAGAGCTAATAATTCTAATACTGTCTATTAACTATGCTACTTATAAATTATTTTCAACTGAGAACCGAACGAAATTAGTCCTATACTTGCAGCCGTCTATGGTCACTTATCTATAGACAGAAGTTCAAGTCATTTAAAACATATAATTCTACAAGTGAACAAGAGGAATGAATGTAATAGGCATACAACTCTTGCCTACAAATCCATTGAAAATGTTCTTCAATATAGGGTTGCGAAATCGAATACTTAGGATGTTATGACGAGAGAAAAAGTGGGGGGTGATTGGGGTTGGCTGAGTGCAAATGACTGGTGCCTAGTTGGTTATTGCGCGTCTGCCCTGTGCCCACTTAGTCCCAAGCCGAAATAAGAAGAATGCGAGCCAATAGATCAGCCAGACAGAATCGAAATCTATATTTCAAGCATTCTTTTATATATATATAAAATCAGACCACACAGCAAACCAATTAGAAAATTAACATGAATACAGAACGAGGGAAATAGTGGTAGTGAATAGGAACAACTTGTACACAACTAATTGACTGTAGTCCATAACAAGAGACAATATAATAACAGTAATTATGCTAAACGGGAGGATAGGGCAAGCGGAGCGTAACAATAATAGAAACAAAATGTTTACCTTACAGACAGTTCGAATAAATGAAATAGTGTTCTCAAACACAGTTCTGAAAGTTTGTTACGCTTCTTTGTATTCCGGCATAACATATGGTGAACACATCAAAAGGATAGAAGTGTCCTTGGGGATAGGAAACACTAAAGTAGACATCATAAATATTTGTAACACGAAAGACGTTAGATTCATGTTCTAACATTCGGTTCACGAACAAGAAAGTTTTCTAATTTAATTAATGGGATATCTGACTAGAATTATAGGCGTGTTCGCGTCTCTTGGATTCTGTCCTGTAGATTAAGCTTTTTGAAATGCGTTTGTCCGTATATTTTGTTGGATGCTGAGAGGCAGTCACTATGGCGTATTCTGCCTTAGACTAACTTTAGTTTCAACCAATTGTATTCTTACACCAGCCATTGTCGTATGTCTAGGTTGACACTGGCTTAAACATACGTATTACACATAACAATCACCTCAGTTGATGTAAACAGCCGAGGAAATACTATGAAAGTATTTATGATTATAAACCTACAGTCTACAGATGTCCATTTTCACAACCCATGTTTCACATTCATAGATTAATAGACTGTATGATATACCTGTCCTTTGCTTGCCAGACAGATATCTCTTCGACATGATGCCGCTTAGCTATTCTCATGGTTTTTATGTAGGATTGAGATATTTATACACAACCTGTGAGTTCGTAAACGATACCAATTACTTAAATATGCTTAATTATTTTCTAAGTTTATTAATACTCATAGACACCTGTGAAAATGACCTGTATTGACAATGTGTTCTTCTCACGCTGTTATTCATAAAATTTACGAAGCAAACGTTTTTATAGTCTCGTCAGAGTCACAACTACATGGAATGTACCTTAGTGATTAAAATAGCATACAACCGTTTAGCTGCCGATTCGAAATCCGTTTCATTTATCTCAGCTTCAGTAATTTTATAGTACGATTAATCCACTTTCGAACAGTGTATCTCAATGCCATGTACTTGAACTGGTACTAAGTAAATGAGTTGCATTAAATTACCCCTCAAAACTCACCATTAGTTATGGGAATCGAAGGTCCATTCTGACATATGATCTACTTAGGTATTAGTACCTTATATTGGTTTCTTGAATCAATCTATTCACAAATAATAAAAACATTGCCTTCAATGATGTGCGTATTATAGTTTGCATTACTATAATGGAAGCACTGCCTAATTTGTTAAAGAGTTCAACTTTCATCCATTTAGTTACAATTTCAAACTTCACTGTACCTACTTCAATTAGGGTAACCAGGTAGTATCACTAGCCATGACAAACATACTTTGACTCGAAATCAAATGCATAAATCTGTATATAATAAATGAGCTGAGGACTCGAAAGCTCATGGGTTTACGAATCGGAATGGCGATTCGAACTTTATACTTTAATTAAATGATAATAATACCGAAATACAGTTCAAAAGAAGACATAAAAAGGTATATACGAAAGAATAATGGAACTTAAATACTGTTAGAAGACGAACGATGAACGCATTTCTATCACTATTTTCCATTTTCAGCCATGTCACTTAACTGTATCTCCAATCGCCAAGTTTAGTTTAGGTGGTGGCCAAGTTGTCGGAGTTTTAACCATTTAGTAACTTTTTCTAATCCCACTCACTACCTAACCTACTCAGTGTCTTTCGATGTCATTTATGCCATTTTCTACCTCATAAATGAATGTATTCCTATTTTTCCTGTTCAGTTGATAGGATTCAACTGGCATCATGGAATAGATATATCGACATCGACTACTACTGTGTTGTTAATTAATAGTAGTGTATTCAGTAATTGTACTAGCCATCATAACTGTTAATTGTTTTTCACTTCACAACTTTATTTCTTTTGATTTATTCCCAGAGTACTTTGGAATGTAACCTTCAAGAATGCCGTCAGCATAAGTTAATTGCAGATAAGAAGGTTGAATTAGCTCAAAATGACAATATTCGACTAACACGTGAATTAACACAGTATAAAGAGAAAGCTAATCATATTTTAGCAATGAAAGAACGAGTATGTTATCTTCTTTTTTCTTAACTGATTAGAATATTTATAACAGTATCTCAATATATCATGCTAAACTGGACCTTACTGAGGTGTTTTTTTTTTCGCTAAAATAAATTACACTATTTAAAGAATCTTCACCCGTTCATTACGATATTTAAACTTACCATGGTCCAGTATCATTTTACATTTTGCCTATTTTAATTAACCTACTGAAGTCGAATTCAGTAGTTTTATTGTATATCGTAAACTTATTTTCTTCCTGATGAAATGATTTTTTCCGGCTATATTATTTTACAGTTGAGGCAGTTTTTATTCATAACAGATTGATGTAAGTTGGATGCCGTTTCAAACTAGGAAGCACTAGGCAGCAGTTTAGTTCCATTTTGAAACTGCTTAGTAGCACACAGTATTTAACTGACTTGAAACCCTATGGGTGGCATGAAACATTTTATTTACATTTTTTCGAGTTAACAAAAATTTCTCATTATTAGTAAGTCTTAAACAATATTGTGGTTATCCTCAACGTCCTCTGTGTTCATTAGACGTGCTGTATTCAACCACTGTTATGTTTATTTTTCAAATTATAAACTAATTTTAACTATAAATTAGTTCCAAGTGTCTGAAGTTATCCACCACAGTTAATAGATATAATTCAATCAGCATTACAAAGGACTAGACAGATATCATATTGGTCACTACTTCGAATATTTTATCATCTTGAACTTCTAGGAATCCCTTTTATGATATCAATGTACAGGTTGTTCTGTAGTACGACAGCTTATTCTGGTATAGAAACTTCGTTCTTATCGATAGAGTCGTCTTAAACTACCGACTTACATGACTCATAAGTTAATATGTTCGACCATTAGCCATCAAACGGCAGTTTTTAACCCTGCTCTGCTTCGGTTTAAACAATCAAGTAACGTCACGTGCCCTCACATGTATATTGTAACTCGAAGCCAAGTTCACGAATCTGTACCTGATGAATTAATTAGAAGAAAATCATCTGTACACATCCTATGCGCGACATTTATCCAGTTTTCTAAAAGTCTGTTTAGATTAGTGTTCAGTAATGGTTTCGTAGAAATTTTTGAATATTCTCTCAATAGGTGATCCTTTCATTACGTGGTCAAAATATAAACTCAGAACAATCAGAAACTAATGTTTATGGTAATGAAGATAGCTCAGAAAATGAATTGATCGCTTCATTACGTGCAGAATGTGATTTACTTCGTGAAGAAGGCTACTCGATGGCGTTTAGAAGTTGAGCATAGAGAGATGTCAATGCAAGAATTAGAATTGCAGATGCAAGCTGAAAAGGATTCATTACGGCGTAATATCGAATTGTCTGAACAGCAAGCGGAACGTGAAAGACAAGTTAGTTGACAATTCATTTAGCAAACTTCTTATTTGCTCTTCTAAATAAATGATGAATGTTTTGGATATTTTATTCAGTTCTTGATATCTAAGTTTCTGACATATTTTATTGTATCCTTACACTTGACTTGACTGATAATGATATAGAAAAAAATGATAGCCTTCTTAGGAACAAACACCTACAATCAAGCACAAAGACCGTTTGCTCGATAACCATATGTCTACCCTGTTACTGCTAGTTCCCAAATCTAGATTGAAGAACAATATAACTGAACAACAGACAGACTATATTTTACCTATTCGCTTTTATACATGCTAAACCTGACCATTATGCATGAATGATAAGGGTAATTACATTCACATAAACAGGGACAATAATGACTAGAAACTGGGTTGGCATGCAGATATATGGTTTATTAGTTATAGTTCCTAAATTAAAATGATAACAGTTCATGAGTCTAGTGAGAGGTTAGGATGAAGGAAATGTAATAATAACAGATGTAAAATTATCGTTTTACATGCACTCAAAATAAATGAAACAATCTTTTGAAAAACTGTTGGGAAAGTTAACTGTTGTTCTTGTGTCGCCTGATATAACATATTCCACATTTGTTGCTACGCCATCAATAAAAATACTTTCTGTCATTCTGGCATTGACCTAGTAGTGAAAGAACTTGACAACCATTCACTATGTGGCAAATTTAAAACTTCGTTTCGGTTAGGGTAACCATATATGTAGTGGAAGCTACTAGCTTAATAGATGGATATGTGTGACATTTAACACATTTCAATTTATCAAAATATGTGGATAATGTGGATGAATCGTATTTAAGCAAGAATGTCATATGTTAGGCTGTTAAATGTAATCAGGAGGAAACACTTTACTTTAATACATTTTGGTTTCTGACCAGTGTCAGTCAACTTCACACTATGGACGTTACCACAAAGTATTAATTCTGCAAAGACTACAGGTACGAGCATCATATAGTCACTTAAATCTAGGTCCAGCATCGTATGCTGAATACCTGCAGACACTTAACATCTGAAAATACTCCACTTTATGTTGAGTTAATTAGATTAGTGACTACACCGCCACTTTTTCGATAGATTTCGATCAACACTAATAGCTCAGATAATCAGTGACATGATTCACTGCTTGTTAATGAATCAGTGTAAGAACTTGTTTTGTGACGTCAATTTTATCGTGATGGACTTAAATATATTTCATTTAGATTTTTGTGTTAGTCGATTGAACAACATTATCCCCCTCATAAGTCATGGCATAGTTTTTTTTAAATATAGTGGAGGAGATTTAGATCACACTGTTGAAAGACTACCATTTCTAACATCAAAGCAGGAGACTATTTTGTATACGAAGGTGAAGTTCTATTTCAGTATATAATAGATGCATGTATAAATGCAAACCACAATTCGTAAGGTATCCAAACATCTAAAATACGTCGAAAGTTTAGTAACTGTAATCACTTTCTACAAGAAAATAGTAGGATTCTTCGGAGACATACAACAAATAAAATACAGTGAAGTTTGTGTCCGTATCCATTATCTCATACAAATTCGAAATGAAAATAACATGAAGGAAATTGATGCAAACAAACAAAATTTCAATAGAGCTAGGCGATTGTCAACTTTTGATTAAGCATGAAAATGTTATGCGATTATAATGATAAAACAAATTACACGTCGGGAATAGTTTAAATGAAGCTAAGTATGGTAGAACATCTTATTACACAATGTAAACTACTATTTAATTATAAGTAGTATAAATAAGCACACAAAAAGAAGTTACCTACTGTATCCAAAAAGGATTTAACATGGCTATAGATACTTGTATGTACTGATGCATAGTCATTTTTCATGTATTGTAGATAGTTTATTCAATATTTGAAAATTTTCAGTGAGGCCTCTTACTTCTTTTCATAAGTCAGAAGCATGTAAATGTTCTGGATACTAACTCAGTATGTTTACTTGCTAGAAAATCCTAAAAGTCTTAGACTAAAACTTGTATGCTTTTAGAAAGAGAATAAGTATCTATAATCAATCACGTATGAGCATTTCCTAAACTGAATGGTTGAATTGTAACGCCTTCATTGTCGTTCTAGGACAATGTCATAGGCGCTAGCAACATCAGCCTGTTCCAGTAACTTTGTCTATGAATACCTATTTTTGAGGGGTTTTATTGTCTTAATGTATTTTTTTATTTCATTCACTTCAATGATGAATCTTTAATT
Source organism: Schistosoma japonicum (assembly GCA_025215515.1). Lineage (NCBI taxonomy): Eukaryota > Metazoa > Platyhelminthes > Trematoda > Strigeidida > Schistosomatidae > Schistosoma > Schistosoma japonicum. The sequence goes on from CM046061.1 coordinate 3,138,603, forward strand.
GTTGTTTATTTTTCGCGTTTTAAAACAAACACATAAAAGCTTCGAGAAGAAGCTGACACCGAATTGGCACATTCAAGACAATCTCTACGTGATTTAGAAGAAACATTCAGTCGTCAGAAGGCTGATTTACACAACAAATTAATGTCCACTGAAGCTGAATTAGTTCGACTTAGACAATTGGCATCTAATGAACCAGCTAGAAATTATCCTCCTTCACGAACTGATCAAGTGAATATAATCACATTAGAGTCACGGATTAGGCAACTAACTGATAATCTTTTATCTAAACAAGATGCATTAGACTCAGTATTGGCACAAAATCATGCTTTAAAGGTAAGTCACATGTAGTAGCACGTTCTTTTACTTGTTCGTTTCAATCATATTTCCCAAATAGAGAGTTAGTGCTAGTGCTTATCGAAGCAATACTGTCCCACTCAATAATAATTCTAACGTTCCAACTGAAAATATCGATAGGAAACGTGGTTTCATTAGTCATTGTTGTTGTTATCAGTTAAAGTATTAGTTTACAAACGAACTTTTCTTATTCTTGAATTTCCCTGAACCTGAATAACCATTATAACCAATCTATCCCAGGAAATTCAAGTGAACTAATCAGCATCACACATCTTTTCTAGCTTTTAACTAATCTGATGATACTAATTGTAAATGATTATGTTATGAGTAGTTTTCCAAAACTTTCTCTGTTTAATAACAGAGCGAACAATGACACCTAAACTCTTACATATGAAAATATGTAAAGTCCTTATTCTCAAACCTTTATGTAGATATGCAAATAGTGTTTTAAGCACCCCTTTATTTCTAAATGAAGTTTAAGTTTAGGATTATGAGTTCAGTATTAGGGCTTAAGATTAGGTTTATTGTTCGTAGTAGAGGTTGCCTTGTTTGTTGTATACAACAGCATTAACAAAACCAGACTAGATAAGTTGATCAGTTAATGGATACTTATATTTGTACCATGAGTGAAAAGATACAAAATAATGAGATTTTCAAATTATTTTAAAATGATGACATGGATTTGCAGATCAAATAGATGCTTTTATTTGTGTTAGCTTCTGTAAATATATTGGTTTAATGTCAGAAGCTTTCATTTTCTTTCTGGGCAACATCATATTAAACTATACTGTTTCATTACTCACTAAGCATTAAATGATACTGTCCTAATAATATTTCTTGTTAAGGTTTGTCTCCGAGTGGAGGGGGGGGGAAGAGGAAGCAGTTTATCTATCATATGTGTCTTAGTATTCCTACTGAGTGTTTCATTTAATCAGTCGTTAATTGCTAAGGATTAGTGAGTTTAAGGGACACCTCGATACTTGCTAACGAACGTAAGACCGGCGACAAAATAACGGGAAGCTAAGCTAATCCGCAGCGCTCCAGCCCAGCTAACTAGAGTAAGAAGTTCAAAGACAGCAAGAAGCGTTAATTCCACAGGCAGCCTGTCAGACGACATTAACACACACAACTCATGCGTATATCTACAAAAACAGAGAGCGTCCTTGGAATGTCATAAATAGCGTACTAAAATAAACAATGAACCAATAGGATTTAGCGTCTTACCAAGTGGAAAAGGTGAGAAGGGGACTTTTTGACTCGAAAACAGGAAATTTAAATTTACACAATAAAACCACAAAAATAACAGGTTTGCCAAGTGAGTTTTGGGGATCTAACATCCTCAACACTAATAATCAAATGATTGCATTGTCTTCACTTACTTAGTTCATTAGTTCATTAACTGTTTGATTTGTATAACTATAACTGAATTATAACAATCTTATACTGTTGTTATGTTAGTAATCATGATTTTTTTAAAAATCATTCCATGATATTCATATTCATTACATTTTAAGTTCATTCAACTACTTTTTTTTTTTACCTCGTTGCATCATTTCTATCCTCATCAACTGTCATTTCTTATATCTCACTACTTTTTCCTTTTTTTTTTGTTTTTCGTTTGTCATTAGATTCGACTTGATCGTGTACTGAATGATAATGAAACACTTATTTCAGCTTTGCCTAATAATGATGCTGAATTAATATTGGAGAATGGCAGATCTTATCGTTCTTCTGGTACTTATGGATGCACTCGACTTAATCTACAGGTGAGGTTTTTGTTTTCTTTCTTACATTAAGTCTTGTTAGATGGTTTAAAGTCAATAGAAAACTCTTCCTAAACTATGTTTCTTGCCAATTGACATTTGTTGCTAAGTCTTACCTGTGTTATAATTTAGTGATAATATTTCAATAAGTGTCATCATTTCGAGACATCAATCTCTTACGAATATCATCTGTACGAATTGCTTACTGCACATTATTGTCGTACGTTTCAATTTGATAATCAGTTTACGACATATCGCTGTGGTAATAAAAATGCCATATAGGTATGGTATTTATGAATCTAATACGATGAAAATTTTTTATGACCAATTGATTTACCACAGTACTTTATTCATCACCTCTGTATTACTCAATCGATTGTCTTATCCCCTTCATGCGATTATTCGAAGACTCTTGTCACTTAAGTACTTGTAGCCTTCTGTTTTGATTTTCGGCTACCGATTCAATACGATACTCACTAAACACTTTTGAACTCATTGGCAACTGACTAACATTCGCATAAACCAGGTAGTTATTATTTGTCCGTTCTATGATTTCGCCATCTGTTAAGTGGTATCAATTTTGTGTATTGTATGAACTAGATTAAATATTGGGGCATCGTCTAACTTTTAATGAATGACAAGTGGAAAACTTTACAGCGAAGGCAGGGTAAGGTATATCTATCTCAACATCAAACAGTAGATAAAGAATCGAAACCTAGATAATCCACTATGGACAAGTGAATCATTTATCTCTTTAATTGTAATGGTATTTTTGTTCATATCTGGACTACTTAAAAATCAAGTATCTTTTAATAAAATTATGTTCTGTATGATGGTTGGTTTATTCATGGAGCCTTCACCTTCATTCTAGACGACTTCATTGACGCAAACTTTTGAAGGAAGTGGGCTTTGGGAATTTCAGCATAAGTGTTTAACAGCTTGTTCCATTGATCTTGAATTGACCTAATCGTTGGTGATGGCTGGTTCTGTCTTGTTTTCTCATTTATTTTGATTTCCTTTCCTCTTGATCTGATTCGTAGCATTATAGTTGCTTATTATTTTTCTAGTTGATGTACACATCGTTTGTATTCGTCATAGATTAATCTCATTTGGGTACCATTGAAAACTGAAACCAGCTTGTGGTGAATACAAATTTAGAAAATAAAACTAATTTCAACTCGAACACGATCTATGAATAGAATATATTCGTTAATAATCTCAGCGGATGAAATTAATGAAAAATTCCGACGTTTGCTCGGCAAACTGGTCCGAGCTTCTTCAAGGAAATAACCAAAATCAAAAATTATCGAATATAAATGTAAATAAGAGGTCAAATTGATTATGAATATCCAATTGCATACAGGGTATGGAATTATCATATGAGTCATTGTAAGTGAACTAATATTGGAATTGTTGTGGATGAAGGAAGGTGTGCATTTTGTGTGCAGTTTCATGTTACAATCATGTGTATACATGTACTGTTCTGAGTTACGTGCACGGAGAGGGATAGACAATCTGAAGATAGGATTGCTATCAAATCATAGTTGGAGGTAATCAATGTAATGATGATTATAGGTCAAAGGAAGGGTGAATATTCGTAAATGGCTACACGTTGAATGTGATTTGGAATAGAGAATTCTAAACAGAATTAATCAATTAATCAATAAATAAATGGAATGTATTGGAAATTGGAGTAGTAGAAGTTGTTAATTCATTTTTTAACCATTAGTTCCCATGGTCTAGCTAACAGTACTCTATCTCGTCGGTTTATATTATTCGGATTAGCCCATATGTGTTGGGCTTCAGCTGTTAGCCTTTCTTTGTAGGAGTTAAAACCTTTTTGAAGGATTTTAATTCCATCAAAATCGATACTGTGCCCTGATTCTATTGAATGTAATGCTATTGCCGATTTATTTTCAAGTTTCAGTACATCATTAGAGGATTTGGGAATATGCTTTGAGCAAATTATATGTTCCTCCATCCCTACATTCAATTGTCGTGATGTTTCTCCTACGTATTTGGCATTGCAATCATTACATTTGATCTCATTGACACAGTTCGTTTGTTCTTCGAACACGATCTATTTGCATTTTTGCACTACTTTTGAGATAACCTTTTTTTTCACCATATCCGTTTGTGTCATTTGTTAAGAAGCGTCTATTATAACTGAATTGATTACATTGATTCTCTTTTACTTATTATTGTATTCTAGGATACACCGATTCCAAAACACTTTAGACCCATAGCTTATCGTATAGACAATATTGGCATACGTATTGCTAATACATTACGCCGATTTCCAAATACTCGTTTAATTGTTATGATTTATTTATTTCTATTACATTTGTCGATAATCATTGCATTCTTCATGACTTCGAATAATGATCACAGTATTCATCGTAATAACATTGGAAGGGATAATGCTGGTAATAGTAAATTGTCTATTGAAAGTCCATCTGTTGCAAAGAATCCCCTACCTTCCCTTGTTTTAAATAAACCGTAAAGTGAAAGTGTTCTGATTGTTCTTTTTTCTTCTCTGGTGCCTTTCTCAACTTTTACCTCCTGACTTTTTGTTTGGCATAAGTTTTTTACATGAATCTTTTCATTTATACTACTACATTGTAATAGATAGTAGTATGTTGTTTAACGTAGTTGTTTTCAGTCTGTCATCAAGATCTGCATTGATTCTTTCTATTTCATGTTCATGTGTTATGCTGTATTGTCTAGAATATGAATGTTTTATTATATGCAAATCACTATCTATGCAAAATTTTCTTTCTGTACTGAATAGTGGGTTTACACATATTATGCAGACTATAACCCTTCCTTAAATCGAGTTTGATTACAGTGGATTCATTAATTTACATCTTCATTTAGTGAGGCATGAATACCCCGGCTCCAGTTTCCTGACGGAATCGAGAGTTCCGACTATTGAGGAGTCTCATACAATGAAGAAACGTTTATCTGATGCTTGCTGGTTGGTACCCAACCAACATCAGTCTATGACAAGGTCGTTTCATTTGAATAAACTTTATAAGTTAATAATTTTACAACATGAAGGATTGTTAGCAAATCTTGAAAGATACTAATGAATGATACTGAGGTTAAGCATTAGATAGTAGACAGATCACAAATTAATTGATGAGGTTTTTAATCTTCTTCTACTTAGGTGAATGATACATGTATTATGTATAATGGACCGCTGCCCATTTCGATCCGTGATATTGATTGGCGTAGAAATATATTGGTACATATTTAGTGACGGCGAAACAAAGATATGGTATCAATTTATAAAGCCGTTAAGTGTTGGGCTGAGCTATGTTGACTGATTCGTAATGATTAATTGAAGTTAACGTGATAACTATGATCATTAGTTGTAGACACTTGATATCATTTTCCAGAATGCATCAAATTATTTCGTATACAACTACATAAACTTAGGTTTAAGGTATTGCTATTTAACGGAAGTGATTATTATTGAATTCAGATGGTTTATGGTGATCTGTATTATGTTTAGTGTATTAAATTCGTCACAGACTGATCTTAGTAGGGTACCATTGAAAATCAGGAAGCACTAGGCAGCCGCTTCGTCCTATTACGGAATTATCCAGCAGTGCACACCCTCGATACTGCCCCAGTGACTACAGGTTGGCTAAACGCCTAACCCTCTGCGCACTGTTGAGAAGTCTCATACGAGGACAAAACAGCTTTCTAGTGCTCCCTGGTTTTCCATGGTATCATAATAATCGGTTGATTGTATCGAATAGGTAGTATAATTATCCTATGTGCTACAGTTCATCTATGTTTAACTGAACCTCTTATTTTCGAAGTTGTCAATTACAATAACTGTACAATCGTATATGTAGTCAAATTTCATATATAATAGTAGCCTATAATGGAGTAGACGTAATGCATCATGAAGACTAGGTTGTCAGAATCTTTATGGTATTAATTATAAGTTATGTAATAGTCATGGAAGTAATAAGAATTCGGAAATAAGTTATGTAATCGTTTTAATAGCTGTTGAAATTTTCTTTGTTAGACGACGTTATTATCTTATAAGCTATTTGTCAACCTAAGGAATAAGAAATAATGGCGAAGATGTTAATTAGAACATAACAAGGAGTTGAAAATTAATTATGTAAAACAAGCGAAAATAAGACCAAGATAAACTAACTATCTGAGTGTTGAATTGATCTATGTCTGGATCTTTCTCTTTTGAGCCAGTCTGTTTGATTCTGTAAATAATTTCAGATGATAAATTTAATGGGGAAGTTTCATCATGTGTTGAAGAATAGAGCTACGTTTACCTTTCAATAACTAGATGTGCTTGTATTCAGAGATACGTTTTGACATAGTTTGTTTTTGTAGTATCGAACAAAACTTACTTAATGATATCAAGTAAACTTGTGGATGCTCATGGATTTGACACAAAGTGGCGTCTCATCCAGGTTTATTCCATCCAATTGATCCAACAAGGTTATAAACAACCGGCTTGATTATAACTTATTACTTCAAATGTTTGACATTAAGTTCATTTAATCCATGTAATTTATATTAATCATTAACAATAGTCATTTGCCTAGCGTGCTAATTATCTTTCCTAAGATTTTCGAAGCCATACAAAGCTGTTTTGTAAGTAGATAGTTACTATCATATTTACAGTTTTTAATACTACTGGCAGTTATCAACAAACGTGATTTTCAAACAAGTTGGATTATCTAATGAGTATGGTATCCAGTCATTAGTTTGAGGAAAAACACAAAATGCAGAAACTGATGGTTATCATCTAGTTAGGTATTCATTATTCCATAGTCAAAATTTAGGCTTCAGTAAGAGGAATTCTAGCAGATTATTGTGTAAATGGAGACTGAAAGATACAACAAGTACCAATCCACAGCCTCTGACAACAAAATGCTCATGATTTCAACGATTAACAACATGGAACAAGTGCTATTTTATCTAAACAAATAGCATAAACGAAAAAAAAAATGCAACCTTGTATTCACAGACGAAAAATTTCTAAGAAACCAACCACTATCCCCGCTCTCCAACAAAAAGCAGAAACATCAATCAACATTATATTTCATACAACAACCTCCACTAAATTACATCCATGAATTGAACAGATAAAGTAAGCCAAATAAACAATATCAATTTAGTGTTAAGTGTTGTTACTAATTCTCACTCGGAACATCTCTAACAACACTCACTTCACTCAATGAACACTAAACTCACATTCTATTCATTGTATTGAGTTATCCATTGAGAATATTCACACAACTACACAATACAACAGAAATTGTCAATCATCAATATCACGAAATTCATTCAATGCATCAAATTACACTTATTTTACACACTCAGTCATCTATCACACACAATCACAGTAACACATTCAAGCATACACTCGAAACACAATTGTATACACTTATCACATACACATTATGCAATGCCAATGAAGTGTAGTTCGTCGATTGTCTACTGTTGTACACAGTCGAAGATGGTCTACATCATCATTTGTTAAATACTTCCAACACAACGATATTTATTCACTACATTAAAGTTATGCAAACATACTCAACACTACATCATATTCTGCACTAATACTTTCCAATGTGGCATTGACGAAATACTACTAAAATAGTAAGATAAATACCAGACAAAATTGATGACACGACAGTGACATCATCAGTTGTGAATGTAGAAATTGTGAAGAAACTATAAAATCATCATTATCACTAAGTAAATACATTTGTAGTTTTAAATTACCACTTACATGCCAAACATTCACATCCAATGTTCGTCACATGTAGGTCTAATATACGTGTGCATCGATACAACTCAATCATACACACTGTAATACACACTACAATCAAATAATCACAAATAGTCTATTCAGATTATCCCGAAGTAAGATTATTGGAAATGCTAATGCCGACTGGAATCAATTCCATACTTTCCAATCCAACAAAATCCAACATAAACCTCAATTAACCAATTAGGTGACTGACTCATCGATATTGAATCAAACATGGCTTTATTTAGTATTGAGGAGAAATTTGATTTGATCTACAATGTTCTCACTCGTTTCAACATTATTCGCATTAGTAATTTGAAGAAATACAGAATAGTGTATATTGGTGGTGTGGTGTAAACACAAAGTAGTTGATATTCCTGTCAACAACAGAAGTGAATATCACAACAGACTACTAATACGAAATGGATAAATGTTGATTACATACTATCGTGTAGTATCCGATCATTCATCGTTATCACGTGACAAGTGTATAGTCGAGATTTCGCCACCTGACATCCACCAACTCAAGAGCTCATCACATTTTGTAAACTACGTCAGTGAATTTGTTGCATCCTAATGACATTAGTTAAAAGTGAATAATACATACCATTGGTATGTAAGAATTACTTTAACTACACCTGATCTAAAAAACATTGTGAAGACAGTGACAGAAGCAATATGAAAGTGAAATCATATAATAACAGAACCAAGAGGTACATTGAAAAAAGAGACTGAAACTGAACAAATCAACGATCTGAATAGGTGAACACTTTCTGATTTCCACAATACAAATCAACACGACATCTGTGTAGACAACTCAGATGTCGAGAACAACATTCAGTGTGAAATGACTGATGTATAAACAAACAGTTGGTTATCCTAACTGCAATCAATCCATCATAAATATTGAATGAACTGAACTATCGAAACAAAAGAGTAATTGTCACACACATGACCAACCACACCAACATCCATCAAGTATGCTGACAACATCACCAACAATTAACACTTAAATTTATTCAATACTCAATCTAAAAGTTTGTTGATTAAGCACTAATCAGTCAACAGAAACATCAACATCCACTCAGATTACACATTTCTATTGAAAACAGACATAAATCGAAACGAGTAAACTGCCACATCCATGGAAGTATTTATGCTCATATCAACACAAACTACAATATTTAAAAACTACATTAATTAATACAAAACACAACTGGTTAAGAATATCATCAGAGTCAACTGATAATTTAACGAACAACATTGTACTGGGAACTATGAAAAACATCAGTCGTGCATTGACACTCATCAAATACACAACTAAACATTTCACAGAACACACTCTAAACTAAGCGTGATTGAGACAGATGGTTTAGGCGACAGACGACAATATTACCATTACACAATTCTAGTTGATCTATTCACAAATTAATTCATCTCATCTCATTTCACTATCAAATATTCACTTCAATCCAGTCAAAATTCAATAAACATCATACACAACATTTCAACATAAACACAATCATTCTCACAGTAACACACACATTTCAAATTCATTATCAATAAAACGAATACAGAGAGAACATAATTCATGCGGACGAATTCACGCATCCACCGTCATTCATATACATTAGTCCGTGAGTTGATTACACTATGCAGATGTTTACTCACTACACAGATGTATAACAACAGACAAGTGATGAGGAATAGGGTCGATGAATGACTGCTAACTACTGAAAATTACATTCAAATTATCGTTTACATAACCAGGATTACTCACGACGCAGTGATTGTACACTGACATTAATATGATCAACAGACATGACAGAAAACAATAGACAACTAAGGAAATACATTAAAAATAAATAATTGAATTCCACATCCACATCCACATCTAATATCCATTCACATTCTCATCCAAACATCAACATTCATCCGTCATTCACACAAATCTACACATCCATTCATAAATCAACATCATTTTATTTTCTTGAATGTCGTCTCATCCAACACTACATTACAGTCGAATAGAGTGAATAGACAAACCACCTTAATATCAATCCACAGTCTCGTCGATGTTAAACATAAAACGAAACTATTGTTACTCACTACATATTGACATTATTCACAACTCATATCAATCAACATTAAATGTCTGGAAAGTAGAATTTCTAGCAAACAGTTCACTTCAGCTAACTTCGTCATCATCATCGTCATCCACATTGCATCATTCTGATTGTCGTCAATTAAATCTACGTGGTGCACAAATATGCACATATCTAACTCAATTTCAATGTCAATGTTGTTTATGCATGGAGTATGTTGCCAAACTATTCAAGTATTGTATTATGACGATCATGTGTACGTGTGTTGTGTGTGTGTGTGTGTTGGTGTTGGTGTCTACATTCTAGTTCAATTAAATTCAACTTATGACTTAACAACATGCCATATGATCAAAGTTTAAGTATGTAAGTGTAAACTTTTGGCTGTGAATCGAATGAAACAATGAATGAATGAATGAATGAATGAATGAGTGAGTGATGATGCATTGCTCTCTCTCTTTCTCGGTGTGTGTGTGTATGTGTGCTAAAGTGTATGTGCGTGTCGATATAGCACTCAATTTCAGCCATATCAATCACTTAAATATGCGACATAATTCATTCACATTCATATTCTCATTGTATAACAATGCCACACGTTTTTTTCTAAGTGTCTAGAAAAATGTTTCTCAAGTGTCAAATAACCGGGTTAACGACTTCACAAACAATTTGTAGTTCCCCGATTAATGATAATAATAACAGCTGCTGTAGCAGTAGCAGCAGCAGCCGTAACCATAGCAACAACAACAACCAGGACAACAACAACTACAATAACAATAGTAGTGACATCGTTGATAGTTAACACGTAAACGTAATCATAATGAAAACCGTCATCTTACATGATACTAACCTAATAACACAACACATGAGACACGTTATCCAATTCGAATGTGCGAATTAAGCATAACCTGGCTCAGCACACAACAATATGTGGAACAGTAATATAATCTCAGAGATGTTCATGTCGCTTAAAGTAATAGACAGTATGTGTTTGTATGTGTGAGTTCTAAGGTTCACTTTCCGGAAAACACAAATTGAATGTCTTAGCGGTAATAAGATTGGTTTCATAATTTGCAGTGTTTGTGAAGGAGTTCACGTGAAACTTGCTATTTCAAATATAATTTTAGCATTGAGAATATGGAATCAGTCATACAAACAGTCATCTTCTTTACATTCATGATCAGCTTCTAGCTGTTGCCTTATTTATTTAAGTTCTATCAATATTTGTATTTGATTAATGATAGTTACAACGTCATCTGATTTAGATATATGCTAAGGTAGTCCGCGACTAGTCAAACATAAAGTACGAGACATAACACTGGTGACGGGGTAAACTATCAAAATGTCACTTACCTTCGAACAAGTTGAAGCTTTGCTGGAACGCCGAGAGAAACGCTACGAACAATTCCAGATACGCGTGCTGGAAACATTGACCCAGCAAATGAACCTTACTCAGAAGGGGCTGTCAGAAAACTCATGTACATCTCACGCCTACTTCATCATTAACTCTATCAACGAGTTCCATTTGCTATTACGTTTGATTCATGGTTTAAGAAGTACGAAAACTTGTTCAAGGTCGACTTGGAAAAAATTGATGATGCCGCGAAGGTCAGAATGCTCCTGCGTAAGCTTTGCACCGTTGAACATGAACGCTATACTAACTTCATCTTTCCATAGAACCCGAGAGATATTTCCTTCGAAGCAACAGTTGAGATCCTGAGGCAAATTTTGTGGCGAACAATCGTCCTTATTTAATATCCGCTATCAATTCCTAAAGTTATTAAAAGCAGGTGATGACGACTGGATGAAGCACTCAGGCTTAGTGAACCGTGAGTGTGAGCGGTTTAGACTCTCCAGCTCACTGGAATAAAGTTCCTGTCTACCCGTCTTCTGTCTTCTGATTTGCGACCAGGAGGGTTCAAGCGTTCGGGGTGCTAAGGTAGTCCGCGACTAGTCAAGCATCAAGTACGAGACATAACAATATATGAATCATTATCATCATCATTATCATCTATTTGTCACAAGAACAATGTTATTCTTATCCATTAGTATTGTATAACACTTTAAATGCAATTTAAATTATTTTTATCGATGACAGTCGAGTCGATTAAGAGGATGAGAAATTCAACAAACGTCACTTGCTAGTAATCAGTGATAATCTATAGACAACACAGATATCGATTGACACTGTACTGTAAAGAACTGATAGAAATAAATGACAGAAGAGTGCAGTTATATCTTATCATAGTTAAACAGCATCCACAAATATGTGAACTGGAATCGAATATACGTTCCGAAAAGTGAACATTATAACTTACAAATATATATATATATATATATATATATATATATATACTGTATTACATCATGAGACGAAAACATCTTTGAGAATATGTTACTGTTTCACGTATTATTGTATGCTAAGGCAGGTTATGCTTAATTCACATATTCGAACTGCATAACGTGTCTAATATTAGACATGTTTGTGCATGTATATGGAAATACCAAAACATCTATTGAATAATGATTTCCCAGTTGATAGTATCTTTAACTTGTTAAAATGCAAGAAAATATATGAGTATGGTAAGTTCAAGATAATAATTTGGTAGAATGCTTAGACAAGGCCCCATTCGTAAACATCAAACTAAGTACAACTTATGGTTATGGTGACAAGGACACTTTTGTTGCCAGATACAATGGAAAAATGGCAAAGATTGTTTTGTGTTCAACACATGATTACAGCCAAGCAAAGGAGCGTAAAGTTGACTATCTCCACATATCATCTGAGATAGAAATCTAAGATGTACAGTCAAATCGCATTCAGCCAAACTATCCGAACTTCATCATCATCACCAGTAGTCCCCTATTACCTAATACTACGTTTGTACACTTTAACCGGATTTATTTCATTTGCATTTCATCTAGAAAAAACAACGGTGTTTTCATCTTGACCAATATCAACTACTAAACAAGGAATACAGTCAGAAACGAAGACCGTAATGAAATTGCTCAACAATATCAATAGTAAAATGTCATATACTGTTAAACTCATTTTTAGACGCATTAATTGACAATAGCAAATTGGTTTCTCAATTTATATCATTATTGCAAACGCCGAAACGTAGTTGTAAGTCGATAACCAACTCGACCAACTAATACCAATATGAATTATTTCTGGTGACGGAGGAAAAGTTGATGTTATTCGACTACGCCTTGAAAGATGAACATTTCAGGGATGTAATCATAAGTGTATATTACTGACTTGTGGTGCTCAAAAGTTATGACAAAAATGTCATTCGACGTCAAATATACTTAGAATTCGATGATATACTATGTCATTGCACCTAAACTGGGGGTCTCATATACTACTGTAGAAATGTTATGACCTGAGAGATTTTGGGTTGGGTGGCTGAATGCCAAATAGGTGTGTCTAGTCAATAATTGCGCGTCTGCCCTATGCCCACTGAGTCCGAATCCGAAAATAGAAGAACAGGAGCCGTTAGACCAACCAGACAGAATCGACTCATATTTCATACATTCCTTTATATGTACATAAAATCAGACCACACAGTGAACCAATTAGGAATCTAACATTAATACAGAACAAAGGAGATAGTGGTAGTGAATAGTGACAACTTGTACACAACCAATTAACTGTAATTCATAGTAAGATACAATATATTAAGAGTAAATATACTTATATGGAGGATTGGGTAAGAGGAATGTAACAATCATAGAAACAAAATGTTTACATTACCTACAGTTCGAATAATTGAAATGGTATTCCAAAACACAGTTCTGAGAGATTGTTACTCTTCTTCAGTGGTCCCACATAATAAGGAACAACGAAGAAGACTGCCATTTTAAACTTCCGGTTGTACAAGTTAATAAAGTGTAAGTGTTGTGTTGAATATTTTTTTCTACTTTCTAGCTACAATAATATCGCAAATCGTTGGGCCTCTAAAGAAAGTAAGGAAGCTATCACGATCTTCGTGATAGAATAAACATACAAAAAGATAGAAATGAAGCAATTGTAAGTTGTCTGTCACAGTTTCAAATACTTTTACATGTTTATTGTTGTCATTTACTATATAATAAATATTTAAGCCTTCAATGTTAACTTTAGACAGTCATCGGATCATCGTCAAGCATCAACCAGACAAATAAGTGTTTCTATAGAATTTCTTCATCTATACTTTTACAGTGTCATTTTCCCAATATAACAGGAACTTTTTCTCATTCAGAATTCATAACTGTAAAAAGAACAGCCTGAAGACTGCCAAGATGATATGAATTCATCCCATCGTTCTTTTCTTGTACATTTCTTTAACCTACGTGATGGTAAACTTTCTCCTCATACATTGTCTTCTGAAAGTTGCGTTATTGCAATTGAATAATTATTTACTGAAGTTAGCATATCATTGTTTCTACACGGTGATCGAGATGATAGATTCATATAATTGCAATGAAACCTTACGCAAATGCTTTACTAAATATAGCTTAGCATAAAGCACGAATGGAGGTGGGTGGGATAAGTCTACTAGAAGTTGGAAATACGTCTGCAATAAGGGGGAAAGAGAAAAATCGTCAGTAATTAGGGAGAAAAAGAGGAAAGTTCATCTACAATAAAGAGGAAAATAAGAAGGAAACTCGTCTACAAAAAATGGAAAAATCCGCCTAAGGGAAAAAAAGCGGTTAACTGTCGATGTTTTTCCTTTATTTCTTCTTTATTACCCATGGCCATCATTCCATTACTTTTCCCTCCATCAACTTTATTTCCTCTCTTCGTTAGTTTGGGATGCGTCATGCCAATAGGTGAGTATTATGAATGTTAACACTCGTCAATGTGATTACGTTAACGTGTTAACTATCAACGATGTCATTACTATTGTTATTGTAATTGTTGTTGTTTTGGTTGTTGTTGCTATGGTTGTTGCTGTTGCTGCTACTGCTACAGCAGCTGTTATTATTATCATTAATCGGGGAACTACAAATTGTTTGTGAAGTCGTTAACCCGGTTATTTGACACTTGAGAAACATTTTTCTAGACACTTAGAAAAAAACGTGTGGCATTGTTATACAATGAGAATATGAATGTGAATGAATTATGTCGCATATTTAAGTGATTGATATGGCTGAAATTGAGTGCTATATCGACACGCACATACACTTTAGCACACATACACCGAGAAAGAGAGAGAGCAATGCATCATCACTCACTCATTCATTCATTCATTCATTCATTGTTTCATTCGATTCACAGCCAAAAGTTTACACTTACATACTTAAACTTTGATCATATGGCATGTTGTTAAGTCATAAGTTGAATTCAATTGAACTAGAATGTAGACACTAACACCAACACACACACACAACACACGTACACATGATCGTCATAATACAATACTTGAATAGTTTGGCAACATACTCCATGCATAAACAACATTGACATTGAAATTGAGTTAGATATGTGCATATTTGTGCACCACGTTGATTCAATTGACGACAATCAGAATGATGCAATGTAGATGATGATGTTAATGATGACGATGATGATGATGATGACGATAATAATAATAAAAATAATAATGTTGATTGATGACGATGTTAGCTGAAGTGAACTGTTTGCTGGAAATTCTACTTTCCAGACACGATTTGTCTCAATCACGCTCAGTTTAGAGTGTGTTCTGTGAAATGTTTAGTTGTGTATTTGATAAGTGTCAATGCATGACTGATGTTTTTCATAGTTCCCAGTACAATGTTGTTCGTTAAATTATCAGTTGACTCTGATGATATTCTTAACTAGTTGTGTTTTGTATTAATTAATGTAGTTGATTATTGTAGTATGTGTTGATATGAGCACAACTACCTCCATGGATGTGGCAGTTTACTCGTTTCGATTTATGACTGTTTACAATAGAAATGTGTAATCTGAGTAGATGTTGATGATTATGTTGACTGATTAGTGCTTAATGAACAAACTTGTAGATTGAGTATTGAATAAATTTCAGTGTTACTTGTTGGTGATGTTGTCAGCATACTTGATGGATGTTGGTGTGGTTGGTCATGTGTGTGACAATTACTCTTTTGTTTCGATAGTTCAGTTCATTCAATATTTATGATGGATTGACTTCAGTTAGGATAACCAACTGTTTGATTATACATCAGTCATTTCACACTGAATGTTGTTCTCGACATCTGAGTTGTCTACACAGTTGTCGAGTTGATTTGTGTGGTGGAAATCTGAAAGAGTTCACTTACTCGGTCCATAAACCTGCTAAAATTCAGTCTTTTTTTAATGAATATCTATTAACTGCTATTTAATTATTTCAAATTCATATTACTTCTGTCACTGTTTTCACAATGATTTCAGATCAGGTGTAGTTAAAGTAATTTTTACATACCAATGGTATGTATTTTTCACTTGTAATTAATTTCATTAGGATGCAACGAATTCACTGATGTAGAATTACAAAATGTGGTGTACTATTTAGTTGGGGGGGGGATGTCTGGTGGTGAAATCTCGACTGCACACTTGATGCGTGATAGAAGTGAATGAATGGATACTACACGATAGTTCGTAATAATCATTTATCCACTTCGTATTCGTAGTCTGTTGTGATATTCTCTTTTATTGTTGAAATGAATATCAACTACTTAGTGTTTACACCACACCACGAATATACACTTTTCTGTATTTCTTCAAATTACTAATGCGAATATGTTGAAATGAGTGAGAACATTGTAGATCAAATCAAATTTCTCCTCAATACTAAATTAAACCATGTTTGATTCAATATGGATGAGTCAGTTACCTAATTGATAATTAAGGTTTATGTTGGATTTTGTTGGAGAGTGTTGTGTGCAATAGATTTCAGTCAGCATTAGCATTTCTTCCATGGATCTCATTTTGAAATCATCTGAATAGACTATTTGTGATTATTTGATTGTAGTGTGTATATTTCGGTGTGTATCATTGCACACGTATATTAGACCTACATTAGACGAACATTGGATGTGAGTGGTTGGTATGTATGTGGTAATTTAAAACTACAAATGTATTTACTTAGTGATAATGATGATTTTATAGTTTCTTCACAATTTCTACATTCACAACTGATGATGTCACTGTCATGTCATCAATTTTGTCTGGTATTTATCATACTATTTTAGTAGTATTTCGTCAATGCCAAATTGCAAAGTATTAGTGCATAATATGATGTAGTGTTGAGTATGTTTGCATAACTTCAGTGTAGTGAATAAATATCGTTGTGTTGGAAGTATTCAACAAATGATGATGTAGACCATCGTCGATTGTATACATCGTTAGACAGTCGAGGAACTACACTTCATTGGCATTATATAATGTGTATGTGATAGGTGTATAAAATTGTGTTTCGAGTGTATGCTTCGATGTGTTACTGTGACTGTGTGATAGATGACTGAGTGTGTTAAATAAGTGTAATTTGATGCATTGAATGAATGTCGTGATATTGATGGTTGACAATTTCTGTTGTATTGTGTAGTTGTGTGAATATTCTCAATGGATAACTGAATGCAGTGAATAGAATGTGAGTTTAGTGTTCATTGTGTGAGTGAATGAGTGAGTGTTGTTAGTGATGTTCTGAATGTGAATTAGTAACAACACTTATTTAGTGTTGTTTAGTTGGCTTACTTTATCTGTTCAATTCATGGATGTAATTTGGTGGAGGTTGTTGTATGAAATATAATGTTGATTGATGTTTTTTTCTTTTTTTTGCTGGGTTTCTATATTTGGCAGCAATATTTGTGTTGTCTAGTTGGCTTGAATTTAATGTTGTTAATTTCGATGATCTTCGAAGTCGCCGATTTTTTCGTAATGTTTGTTTATCGTTTGTTTTTCCCGATTCGTTGTTTTGATTCTCTTCTTCTTAATCTGAGTGTCGGTTTTATTTGTCGCGTGTCGTTATCATGGAGCATTTGTTCTCTTTGGTTATCTTGTCAAACGTTTCATGTTACATTTAGATGTTGTTCCTGCATAATCGATGACAATTACGAATGTTACTGGATAAGTATGTTTTATTCTTTTTTATTAGCTTATGTTAGCAACTATAGTCATGTGTTTGTAAGTTGATGCTTTTCACAGTGGTGATCAAAATTTATGTTAATCAATGATTAGTATTGACATAATTCATTACTTTAGCCTGATTATTAGATTAAATAGTACATTTTTATATCTGTTTAACTCTCTTATGTTGAACCGTTGCGACTATCGATGATTCTTTGCCGTAATATTGTACATAAGGTCCTAAATTTTTCTCAGTTCTATTTACATGTACACTTAATGGATAGAATTGAATTAGTTGACTGAACTATTCTACATTGCTTGTTACTATGTAAACAGTATCTTCCTTCAATGATTACATTGATATTTTAAGTGATTTGTATGTTGTGTTCTCTAACTCATTCGAGTTTGTTAGCATATGTTTGTAAGTGTCAATCAATAAACCAATGACTGTTGCTCTTCGTGGAGCAAAAGCTATCGATTAAGACTCTCCAACCAACTCTGTTCTTAGTTCTCCTTCCGATTCTTTCTAAAAGCTGTTTATTTTTTTAATGTCTGGCTCCTATTCCAGGAGCAGTGTGTTCCTTGACCTTCCACTTTTCCATTGGCTTCCAGAATTCCAAGTTAGTGCTTGTCTTGTGATGTAGTTTGATAATTTTCTTAACATGTGTCCTATCCACATACAGCTTCTTTTATTTGGTTCCTTTGATAGCTAAAATTGATTGGTTTAATCTCTCTTACAGTAGATTGTTGCTAATGATGTTTGGCCAACGGATGTCTTATGCAAACAATTGTTTATAAATACTTATATTTAAGTTGGATTGTGACGGGCAAGTTGAATCCAACTCAAATATAACATGTGTACTATCGCTATATTTAGAGGTAATCAACTCAGGATGCACATATGACAACAGACGCTGACCAATTTCAGTCCATTACAAATCAACGGGAAGATACAAGCCTATTCTAAATTGTTTATAAATACTTATTTCATTTCATAGTTCTTGGTGAAAGTTTTAGCTTCATAAAATACAACTATCTTGATACTTGTATTCGAAATAGTAAATTTAACATTGTCTGATAGCTATTGTGGACTCCATATGTTCCTCAATTGTAGAAATGCTTCCTTTGTCTTCTAAGGATAGTTAAGAATCATTAACGTTTTCATGATTCATTTAGTATGATCCTTATCAGAGTGAATACAGCTTAAAAGAAATCATAATCTGTGATATCAGTTACTCAATTATGGTTTCTGCTAAATGCATAGCTGATAACTAATTTTCTAGAATCAAAATCATAACTCTTAGATTATTCCATTGAGATGAAAATAAAATACAACTTAGAAAACAATCCAATGGTTACATTCGTTAATCGGTTTTATAATTCAAGTAGTAGTTTAATTAACTCCTTGTTAAATTGATGTAGTTCTACAGAGATAGGTATTAGGTTCAGTTGTTTGGGTCTGCTGCGCTACATTAGAAATTAATAGAAGTAGGAATTCTACCAATTAAACGCCTGTTCTATAGTGCAGATAGTTAGGCATTTGCTATGAGATCTGAAACGGAAAAGAGGAAGGTCAAAAAACACATTGCGTAGAGAATTGTAAGCAGACATTAAAAGGATAAACAGCAACTAGAAACAGCTGGAAAGGATTGCTCAGGACAGAGTTCAATGGAGAATACTGGTGGTCGGTCTATTCTCCTTTGTAAGGAGTAACGGGCCTAAGTAAGTAATGAGATCTGAAAAACCAAGATTTCAATCAAATCACAAAAATGCTGTGTATTCACATGAAATCACACATATACACAATAAAAAAGAAATAACTTTTCTGTACTGCCTGGTAATTACTGGTTACTTATTAACAATAATCTATAACCAGCACAAACAACTTAGGACAGTTTTTTATTATATCCTATAATAATTTTAACTTTTATGCTTTTGTTATGCCGGACCACTAAGGAAGTGTAACAAACTTTCAGAACTGTGTATTGAGAACACTATTTCATTTATTCGAACTGTGGGTAATGTAAACATTTTGTTTCTATGATTGTTACATTCCTCTTACCCGAACTACAGTTAATTGGTTGTGTACAAGTTTTCTCTATTCATTGCCACTAGTTCCTTTGTTCTGTATTCATGTTAGATTCCTAATTGGTTTGCTATGTGGTCTGGTCTTACGTATTTATGAAGGAATGTATGAAATATGAGTCGATTCTGTCTGGTTAGTCTATCGGCCCGTGTTCTTCGTATTTCGGCTTGATACTCAGTGGTCATAGGGCAGACGCATAATTACCGACTAGGCACTAGTGATTGGCACTCGGCCAATCAACCACCAAATTTCTCTCATCATAACAACATTACTCATATTTTTCATAGTAGAATGTTAATATTCTTTATTACAAAATGTATCTACTCAAGAAAATTTTTTAAAGAAAAAACTGACTACATTTTCATTATCTTTAAAATGAGATCATTTTTATCCTACCAATGACGCCTTTATCTTCATTGGTATCATGGAAGTGAATCGGTATGTTCTCTTTGATCAAATGATAAACTAATTTCTTCAAAAGAAAATTTCATGATAGAAAAAATGTTCTTCAATGTTTTCTCTCTTTTCTTCTCAAACTCTTTACATTAATTTTTATTTTTCGTTTTTTTTTTATTTTCTTCATGGTTTTTTTTAAATTTATTTCACATCATCACGAAACAGTTGGCTTCATGTTGAGCACTCATTTGCACAATTCACTTATCACTAACACATATGACTTATTATCATGAATTTATGTAGTCAAGTGTAGATTGAATTAATGTAACATTGAAAAATTTTTTTAATTTAAAATAAAAGAAAAACAAAAAACATGAGAACATATTTTAACATGAGATACTATTTTTAGTTAGTAATCCTATTTAAGTAGTATGTTACAATTTCATACCAAAGTAGGCTAGTTTTCTATATGTCTAAGAATTAGGTTATTTAATAGCATAAAAGTAAAGAATATATTAAAAGAGATGAATAAGGTGGTTAATGACTGACAAGCAGAATCCAGAATGCACGTTTTACCCTATTTAAGACTTCTTGAGGTTATTCCTGGAGTTCTAGTGTGAAGATGTGAACGGTGGAGTTCAACCGTGTTGGATGTGAGGCAGTTATTCACCGATGACAATGGATGAGGTCGTGCAAACATATCACGGAAAGACTGAATTAGAAATATCAACCGTCAGGACCTGGCTCAGTGGTCCAATGGTAATGCGCTCGTCGCGGAGCCAGAGGGTCCTGGGTTCAGTCTCAAGACAGACAGACAGATACATCGCAGAACTTCGTACGTACGTACATCAGTTCAGGTTGCCATACCACATCAGCACAGAGACGCAACTGTCAGTTCAAATTCAAGAGTGATAGAGATAGTAGAAGTATTAGCAGTAATGCAGAAAATTAGGGAGCGAAGATATGATTTGAAAAGTATAATTCAATGAAATAAAATTGAAAGGAGAAAGATAGAGAATTCAGAATGTTAGATTTTGAGAGAACACAAAGAGTGGATGCACCTGCGCCATTGCAAACGATTCTGAGCCATGTCGTTCAAGGTCTCTAACCATTGGTGACTTTCGTCTCGCGGACCCCAACCACGCAGCCTACCTCGACCAACATGACTCAGTCCACTTGTCAGTGACTTCATCGATTTCTGCCATGTTTTGGTTTGGCCGCCTCTAGCTTTCTTCCAACCTATTCCTACACCGCAAAACATAGCTCGTCGAGGCAGTCGGTAGTTAGACATGCGTAACACATGTCCCAACCACCTCAACTGATGAAGTTTCAATACCTCAAACTGGGTCATGGATGCGCACTGCTGAAGAGTCCCATACTAGGACGAAGCAGCTGTCAAGTGCTTCCATGTGATCAATGGTTCTCTGATTCACAACAACTAGTGATATCAGGATTGACAACTATTTCCACAACTCCCAATAGTTACTAAAAGAAAGATATTAGATTACATTAGGATGAATTTGTATATTCCTATTGAAATGCTTAATTATATCTAATCTAACTGTTTTCTAAAGTAATTTTACGTGAATGAATTTATTTAATTATTTTGGGGTAATAAGTAATGATGTTTATCTTAATATCATAGTTGAACCGTGATTACAAGATACTCGAGTAACATAGTTCAAACTGATCAAACTCACCTTGAACATAGCACTTTCAACCACCTGTTCTAGTTTGCTACAATGCCTAACTTATAATCGTCGACATTCATTAGCGAATTATGTTGTCTCAAAGTTTATGAAGTTTACTAATAACTAGATCTATAAACATCAACATTGAGATGCAAGTGCATCCAGCCAACGAGTCCCAAATAGGACGAAACATGCATTTTGGATTCCACTTGCCCGTCACAATCCAACTCATATAGTCGGCTTCTGTTATCATATGTACATCCTAAGTGGATTGCCTCAATAAAGCGATTATTCACAAATTTTGTTTGATTTAGATTTTGATTTAGATTCCGCTTGCTAGTCATGATCTAAATCAAACAATATCAGATGTTCTGTTTAGTGATGAAGGGGAAATGAGTACAAATACACTAAAAAGTCATTTATTTTCAAATGTAATTCATTAAAATGATGATTTGATTGAGAAGCTTTCGTTGTCATTATTAAAGGCTTCATCAGTGAAAACTTCTGACTGATGTGAGCTGTAAGATTTTCTTTATGAGTAACTTACAGCTTGTACTGTCGACCTTGTACCATGAATACTATGAATCAAGTCAACTGGGAAGAGAATTCAAATAAATGTGCAATAAACAACAGGATATTTGTCAGTAACTACCAATCAGCTTCAAAATTTACCAAACAAGTTGTTAGTCATTAGTGCTGAAATTTCCATAGCTCACTTCTATCACAAGTGTACACTGATGAAGTTATCCAGAATGACAATGAAAGCTCTCCAATTAAAGCATCTAGCTTATATCATCATTAGTACTTGCTGCCTATCGTGGAGTATAGGCAGTCAACCACCATTTACTAACCGACAGTGTTACGTGCTCTTCCAGTTCAACTCAACTCCTATTCATTCAGTTTCACGTCTATATTTAATTCCTGGCCCGAGGTGCTCTTTGTTTTCCTTTTGTTCTTTAATATTCAAGCTACCGAGTTTACAATTTTTTTATGAAAAAGTTTGGTGATTTTCTAAATGTGTGTTCCACCCATCACCGCACCTGCGTTTCTTCTTAATTTCTCTCGCAGTTGAAAGTTGGCTAATTTGTCCTCTGACACAGAAGGTTGTTGTGAGCTATCCATTCTAATCCTTCTTTAGTGCTATTCATTCTAATCATGTCTTCTTTAGTGCTATTCATTCTAATCATGTCTACCTTCAATTCCCGGAGCCATTGGTGTATATATTGAGATAAGCGTATTTTGTTTATTTATCAATATTCTAGAATTCAAAATATATAATTTAGTGAAACATTTATTCACATTACATGGAAAGTGTTTCAAAATCTAGAAATATGATAATCTTACGACAAATAAACTTTCGAATGACTTTTAACCATGACGTGATTGCTTACAGTGGATAATAATGCCTCTAGACATTCATATATGATCTACACAAA
This sequence comes from Schistosoma japonicum, assembly GCA_025215515.1. Lineage (NCBI taxonomy): Eukaryota > Metazoa > Platyhelminthes > Trematoda > Strigeidida > Schistosomatidae > Schistosoma > Schistosoma japonicum. Next base: position 3,162,275 of record CM046061.1, read on the forward strand.
ATCACTTATACAGTGAATAATAATCCAACGGGGTCGTGGATGCGCACTGCTGAAGAGTCCCATACTAGGACGATACAGCTGTCCAGTGCTTCCAGGTGATCAATGGTTGTCTGATTTTGAACAATATTGAGTTTAGGCTCTACCTCATAAATGTTTGAATTTCCTGATATAATAAAAACGTTGGAAATGTTGAACTCTTGTCTAATTTGTACAAGTTCATTTACAAATTAGGTATTATCATTTTATGTCAGTTGCGTAATCGAGGTCGATTACATGTAAATGGATAGAATTCTTAACTATTTTTCTCTCACACTCGTACGAATATCATCGATAACATTAAACATATAAAAGTGAGGTTATTAACAATATTTCTGTAGCACTGCTTATGTTGAGTTGTAAGTGGCAAGCAGATTACAGAACGTGTGTTTCATTTTATTTGAAATCGTCAGTTGAATATACCTGCATTCCATTGTTGATGTTTGCACTGCCGTACATTTTATTGATTCCAACAGACATTCACTTGTTTATTCATCATAAGACTGATGTAAATCAGCGTGTAGTTTTCAGTATTCTACATTCACGTGGAAATTTCGGCTTACTACATTGGATTTTAATTAAACCATCAGTTAAAATCATGCTCTAATATGTAACATACATCTATTCAATGAAGACAGTGATTAAAATCTCTGAAGATAACATAACTACTGAACATTACAACATTGAAAATCACGTTGAACACTTTCAAACATCTAAACTTGAATGACAGTGACTTCGAAACTGTTTATACATCGACTATTGCAAAATGTACTTACTTACTTACTTTCTTACGCCTGTTACCCCTCTCGAAGGAGCATAGGCCGCTCACCAGTATTCTCCATTCAACTCTGTCCTGAGCAGTCCTTTCCAGCTGTCTCCAGTTACTGTTCATCCTCTCAATGTCTGCTTCCAGCTCCCGACGCATGGTGTTCTTCAGCCTTTTTCTTTTCCGTTTTCCAACAGGATTCCAAGTTAGTGCTTGCCTCGTGATACAGTCTGATGATTTCCGCAATGTATGTCCTATCCATTTCCAACGTCGTTTCCTGATTTCCTCTGCAGCTGGAAGTTGGTTTGTTCTCTTCCGAAGTAGGCTGTTGCTGATGGTTTCCGGCCAACGGACATTCAATATTTTGCGTAGATAGTTGTTGATAAATACCTGTACTCTCCTGAGGATGTTCGCAGTAGTTCTGCACGTTTCAGCTCCATACAGAAGAACTGACTTGACATTCGAATTGAAGAGTCTAACTATGAGGTTGGTAGACAGTTGTTTGTAGTCCCATATATTTTTCAACTGTAGGAATGCTGCCTTTGCTTTGCAAATCCTTGCAGAATGTAGTTATAGGCAATACGGCAACATTCTTACTGATAATATGTAATGTGTAATGTTATTAATAATACAATACAAGTAACACAATTTAGGTCTTTAGATATGACGACTTACAGTCACATTATAAGCACACAAACTGAATTCACCTTTCCAATTAAGAACCACGAATAAGTCTAACAGTAATCCGTTAACACAAGTACAGAGCAGACTTAAGTGGTTACATTGTTCCAGATAATAAATGGCAACTCCGACTATCAATCTACACCTGTTATCTAATCTATAACTTAAATAAACAGAACGTATTGCAAAACTAATGTCAATAAACTAGTCTCACCATGCGCTTAAAACCAAAATAAGATGAATGAACTAAAACGATGATGATGCATGACTGAAAGTTATTATACTTTGAATTTCTTATTCGTTGACAAATATCATAGAAGTCTATGTACAATTCGACTGTAGTAATCTTAAAATATAACAATATCATTCATATATAATTTAAATGTATTTGAATCTTCTTGTTGATTTGTTATGGACTGAAATTGATCAAGCACATCTCACTGACGACTCCAGGATAGAATGCAACGTGAGTCGTGAATTCCGCTTATCAGTCACAATCTTACTCAAATAATATCCTGCATAGTTGTTACTAATAAATGTTATGGAGGTTTTTAATTTTGATGTTTCTTATCATCGTCTAAGTTAAAAACACTTGATCGTCTTCATCATCGTCGTTGTTTATTGTCTATCCAACGGTAAATCAACAGAGTGTTAGTGAATTAAACGACGATAGCACAAATTGAACTATGATTGGTTACAACAAGTAACCAATGAAAATACATGACTGGTTCATCATGTGAGTAACAAGCATACAATGACAGCTAAGTGGAGATAAACAATCAAGTATTGTTTATATGTCAATTAAAATAATCTGGAATCTGTTAAAGTGTTCTGATGAAACAGTAGGATAGTCAATTTAAACAAAAAATTCTACAAAATATTAAAATTATTTTACAAGGTATAAGGAAATTCTTCCCGTTGTAACGAAATGAAATTAATTGAATACGTCACAAATTGATGTTGGTAGGGTACGAATGAAAACCAGGGAACATTGTACAGCTGTTTTGTTCTAGTGTAGGAACTCCAGAGCAGTGAGCAGCACAGATTGAAATTAGTCAATTATTGTTGCCAATAAACGTAAGCTAAATGCATTAGTAGCGATTCTCAAGCATGAATATTATTTGATAGTAGCAGATTAATGAAATTCAGGACTCTAGTTACATTCTGATTCTTCTGCATCTGAATAATGGTGTTCACATTTGGAATTAGAGCTCAGTCTGTTCAAGTCAAGCTCCGCTGAGGTCACCAGCTGAACAAAACAGTCCACATAAGTTGCGTAATATATATATATATATATATATATATATATATATATATATATATATATATATAATCTAGAAGTATTTAAATCTTCATGTTGATGCCGTTATAGACTAAAATTGATGGTATTTTATTGTCTAGACTCAGTACCTTAGTACTGAATAAGGTGATGGTCTACATGTACGGATTAATTTTGGATTCTTTGTGTCTACATGAACACAGATACAGTTACATTCAGCTGACGAGTCACAAATAAGACTTAAACGGAAGTTGTAAATTTCTTCAACATTAACCATACTTGTGCATCAACACTGAATCGAGTCAGTCCACTAAGGATTCACATATCGACCACAAGGACTGACCAGTTATAGTTCATGATATCGTTAATGGGGAGATACAAAATATTTACAGAATACATTTTCATATGAATAATATTTCTAATAAATCTCTTATGTAAAAATGAATTGTTCTAAATGACAGTCAGTAATTGACGATTAAATCTATACAAATGGGTTTACATCTTAACTGAAAGACTAAACTTCATCAAAATCTAGCGGTCAACATCAAGTATTAACATTTTGACAATAAGTCAGCTATGTATATAGTTGATAGATGGATCGGTAACTGGCACTTCTATGTTTGGTAGTACCTATAGATAAAAATAGATTGATACTGTTTGCATAATATTTGAGAAATACTATTTAGGTGAGATTTAAGGCTTTCTTTTAGAAAATATTTGCTTGATGATGGTTTCTCCGTCGACTTAGGTGGTTGGAAAGCCAACAATGCCTAACCCAACTCACGGTGGCTAATAGATGACATCAGTTCATGATAGTAGCCATGTAAATGTCAGCCTATGTGATAACGATGGTCCCTAGTTGGAAATGTCTTATTACTCAGAATCTGTCATACTGGGACAGATAAATTAGTACACTATTGTCCGTTTGATTCAAAATTTACTACCATTACTAATTTTTATGTGGCATCTTAAACAACCGCAATATTATAGCCACTGACATCGAATGTCTGAAAATAATAGTAGTAATCAGGAGATCCTGAACTTAGGTTTCATGGGGGTTAGCAGTTGTCAATATTACATATCTAAAGTTTGGTCAATCAGGGTACATATTTCAATCCTAAATAACTCATCGATAACTGTAGTAGACTGTAGGAATGAGTGGTGGTTATTTCGAATACCAACGTTAGCACCCATTCCTTTAAGAATATAGGTATATACTTGTGATAAATGCTAATCAACATAGAATGTAGGTTAACGGTTTCATTCTAACTACTCCTATACAATCTTCAGATGGTATTCCCATGCAATTTCAATCAATACATGAAATATCTCGAAGTCAATCCAATTTTTCTTGGGACAGATCTTTACTGCCAAAATCTATGAACCCACCGGTTAAGAATTATCATTCTAATTATTAACTATAGATAATCAAGTACACTTTATTCATAGACGACATAGACGACATCCAAATAAATTTAAACCAGCTTTGTCGAATGACGTATCACATGTAACTAAACAATCCAGATTGTAATCAGCTATTAGCTATAAAAAGGCATCTAGTTAAAAATGTTATCAGTCAGTATAAATTAACTAATTATGATACTTAAAAGACATTAATAAATAATCACTAATGACCAATTGTAAGTCGTAGCCGATGGTGTCCAACAAAGACTAACGGCGATCATAAATGAAACTAAACAGTGATCTTTTAATAAAGAAAATTGATAATATCACCAGTTAAATATCAACTGAATAACCTCGTAGTCACATTCACCTACACACAAACAGTAAAATATCTTGAAGTTCTGTGTTCGATTTCTGAAAGTATCATCAGTGTGAATCGGAATGCCTATTCATTTAATACTTAATTTTCGAATGTTCAACATCTGAAGGAATAAAGAAGCACAGTTTATATTTAAGAAGATTATGTTCTGTAAGTTATTTAAGATTGAGTGTATTTAGATATTCTTAGTTTATAATGAATGATGAATTAATCAATTCACAATAACTTGTGTTGATTAAGTTGCCTCTACTGAAATCTTCATCCAGTATTTGAAGTTCCTTTTCATGACGATGTAGAATTTGTAGGTAATAAACTAGTTTTTTCAGATAATTTTGTAAAACATCTGACATCTTCTTCGGCTCAAACTTCCACCGTTTACCAACTGCAACTAAGTAACTGTGTTAACGTTAATCCACTCTCCCTCCCCCCCCAACTTTACTACCATTGTTGCCGTTGTTCCGTATTGATGTCATTTACCTGATTTTATAGCTGTGTGATTAGATAATTTTTGTGTATAAGCGAATGAATGTAATACAAACTGATTCTGGTTGTCAGTTCACTTAATTTCTCTTTTCCTATCCGGCATGAGACTAGTATGATTAGGGCAAACTTAGGGGCATCGGTTAATCAGCTTTACTGTTTTAGCTTGGGCTAGGTCGCATTAGTAATTTCATCAACTGCAAGCATTATCTGTCAAAGTTCACGACATAGCAGTTTTTTATTTCGAAAAGTCTGACGTACTATTTCCGTTTTATTGTAGACTCATCTATAGGAAAGTTTACCAATTATATACGACTGTTCGGCCAATGTACATGAGGATCTTTTCCGCTATACATTCTGTATATTTCTTTCAATGACTCTAACTTTAGATGAATAATCATTAAGTGGCAACTAACCTCAGAATGTATCTAAAATTCTAGTGAGATGTCGTGACTGATAGAGTCCAAACTTGTACCAAACTGATGTTGGGTAGAGTATCATTGAAAACCGCGAAGCACTGGACAGCTGTTTCGTCCAAGTATGGAATAACTCAGAAGCTCTCACTCCAGACGAATGACGAAATATAACTCCATAGAAGGTAAAACAACTCGCAAAGAATGTCTTACCACATATATCAAGGTTTCATGATACCTCTGAATTATTAATTGTTTCATTTGAAGTCGATACTGATAGACGGGAGTGATTCAAGGAGAATAACTAACTGTCAGAACTGTTTGCCAAAAAATTACTTTATACGTTTTGGTTGAATATACACTTCACATTTGTATTACTAATACTTTTATATTACCACCACCCTATTCTCTTATTTCGCCTATTAACTGTTACTACATGATTTTCTATTCATGAATTATAATTAATGAACTCAGTAGGTGTTTCCTCAGTTTCCTAACATTGCTCCTAATAGCTTTGTATTGATGATGTTTCCTGAAATGGTCAGTTATACAACTAGCTTTTGCATGTATATAAACAAATGCCTGAGATATAGATAGACTTTGACTGGTTAACCGAAAAATCTGTGTTCTTTCTACTTCGGCTCTGAACTAATAAGAATCAGCTTAGACTTGAAGACGTAGTTGTTATGTTAGGCGACTAAAAGAAGAATAAGTAACTTTTAGAATCATGTCTTATAAGGTTATATCGGTTATTTTAGTAGTGAGTAATGCAAACAGTTTGTTCGTATCATTATTTAGTTCCCCTTGCCCTAACCTGTCGTTTAGAATATTTAGTGTTAGTATAGTGTCACTCATGTATGAACTATAGTCAATTAGTTGTGTACATGTTACCTCTATTCACTGCCACTATCTCCCTTGTTTAGTATTAATGTTAAATTCTTGATTAGGTTCATTGTGTAGTTTGGTTTTGTGTACATATAAAGCAGTACCTGAAATACAATGTGATTCTGTCTGGTTGATTTATTAGCTTTTGTTTTACCTTTTACTGGCTTGGAGCTAAGTGGATATTGGGCAGACGTATAGGGATTATCTAGGCACGCTCTTTGGCGTTTATCAGTTTAGTCTCGTGCTCATAAGTACATATCCGTAAATTGGTCGTATACATCAACAAAAGCAGTTTTTTTTTACCGCCATAACAGTTTTATTTTTGTCACTTACTACCTTCATTCATTATTGTATCTAATTTATTTACTTTCGTGCACAATTAATATTCGGCTATTACAAATCGGTGAGGCTCTGAAAACTGCATTGACCGAAGAGACTGAAACATGCGTTGCGCATGTTCTAACAGCAGCCTACCGTCAGACACGATGCTTCTCAGTGTTTGAGTAGGCATGGAAGAAAGTTATGGGTTGTCAAATCGAAATATGGAACCAGTCCATGAATTTACTGATCACTGGTCTGAGTCATGTTAGTACATTCAGTCAATGTGGTTCAGGTCAGCGTGAATACTGTAACCAGTGGTTGCAGACAGTGGATGAAATGATTTAGAATCGGTCATAGTGGTACAGGCACATTCAGTGTTTAACCTTCATCATATAGGACGTTTAAAATTATTTGATACCTTTCTTATTACGAACTACTTCTCTTTCCTTGGACTATGTACCATATATCCATTTATTATTATTATTATTGTTAAAGTAACTACAACTTCTACGAAATTGGTGCTAATGTTGATGTGCTACTGAAGAGTGGCAACTTGGACATATGTACATATGTTCCAGGTTGTTTGTTATACGCATACACGTACAAGCAATCATGCATTAGAATTCGATAACTGAAGCAACTATACTAATTTACACTTGTCATCCAATTCAGTGATTCTGATGGTCAAACATTAACCGACAGACTTAAAAGCTTGGCTGAAATCATAATTTTGTACTTTTGCAAAGTCCTAGTTCCGAATGAAATATCTATCTAGTATTGCTTAGTCTGCAGTAGTACTACTACTGTCACTACTATTATTCTTACTAGTACTGATACTATTACTAATAATGCTGCAACTGCCATTACTACTACTACTACTACTACTGCTATTACTACTACTATTACTACTACTACTACTACTAATACTACTGGAACGACTGCTATTACTAATACTACTAATACGACTACTACTACTGTCAATACTACTACTACTACTACTGCTAATATTATTACTACTCAAAGTACCACTCACAAACCAAAATAACTTAATAATAATAAAATAATTTTTTTGTAACTACGTGACTGCTGGGTGTGTCGGCGTGAATGTGTGTACGTGTGTCGGTGTGTGTGTGACTCATGCACATTTTTATCAAAAGGAAGGATTTTATAGTAAATTTTAGTATCTTCACTAAGTATATAAATAGGGTAAGTAGAGTATAACAGTAATAATAATAATAATTGTTATTATTATTGTTCTTAGCAATAACATACTACTGATTAAAGTAGATAGTAGACTCATAGATAATTCTACTTGATCAAATAGATTTAACATAACTTTGTTTAAATCAACAATTTAATTATTGTAAAAGTGAAAACACCACAAAAGAAGGAAAGAAGAAAACGACGACGACAACAACAACAAGAACAGCAGCAACACAATTCCAAAGTATCATTGTCTCAACAAGTAATGGAAGAAAAAGAGATTCAAACAGAAGATAAACATATTTCAAGTCATTTATTGAATTTAATCAATTTGATGTTTGCTAATCCACGTTGGTTAAATAAACGACAAGGTAAGTATCATAATGATTTTATAGAAGTTGATATTAAATGTTTATTGTATGTCATGGTTACAGATTGATTTCAGTTGGATACATAGGAACATAGTTATCGATTGAATTAGGCATTAAATGATTTGGATAGTGATTTAATGAAGATGGTTGATTTGATTACATGACAAAGCTGAGAATGTGTACTCCAGTGAAAAGTTTTATAATAGTCATGTGACAATTGTCTTATGTACGTAGGTTTTAAGTGATATCCAACCAAGATCAATCTATGACGAATACAAACATTACCATAAAGATTTAAATTGGATTGTGACTGGCAAGTGGAATTCAGGAAGCGCATTTCGTCCTATTTGGGATAACAGAGGCTGACCAGTTTTCAGTCCATTACAAATCAACGGGAAGATACAAGCCTATTCTGAATATCATAAAGACTTTATGATTTAGCACTGTTAATACATTGAATATTACGTTTTAATTAGTCTTTGTTAGGATATATACATCATAAATGAATCACCGCCGTAGTTTGCATAGTAGAATAAACGATGTTCTTGATGAATTGATGATATTCACTACTAAAGGTATTACGTCATAACGTAAACATTCAACAATACTAAGTTCCGGAAACATCAAAAAATTGATCATTCTTTAATAGAATAACATATGTATTCATCTTTGAATTCATTTCTGAAAGAGATTAATTTAGTTTACAAGAATACTATAGACTCATAATGCATTCATTTAATCTATGATAGAGACAAGTGAAAATTGTTAAAGACGAATACTTCATTCAATACATTGGTTGTATTGTCTTCTTGATAGATTATTTCCTATTTAACTATGAATATAATGACTTTTTAATGATAACCAAGTACTATGAGTACATTACATATTGATAATTAGTTACTAGTCAAGTCATTATGAAACATGATGATGTTTATTAGATCACACAGAATGTATTTCATCACTTCAGTAATACTTAGATTAATCTAAAGATGTCTGAATGTTGACAGATCTTTCTAATTAATTAACTCTTTTCAAGTTATAATGTTTCTATGATGTCAATTAATTTTAGTTGATACAACAAATGTATGAATGACATCGTCTATAAAAGAGACATGGGAAGAGTGACAACACTTACATTCAGGTTAAATGTGAATGTTAAATTGGATCTGGAGTTGATGACAACAAAATGAGAGGATCATCATACTTTTTTTTTGTATACAGTGTTTGTACTTTTTAATTTATATGACAATCAGTTAGTCATCTACAACGTTGAACTTGGTACATGCGTACATCAATTCAAGTTGCTATGACCTAATTAGCAGATAGAGATTAAATTGTAGGACTGAATCTCAGAGTATAGAAGATAGTAACAGATTAAGTACTAATGGAAAGGTATAGAGATTGAAGATAAGATTTGCATATGACAATCACTTCTACTTCTTGAAATATTTTCAGTTAAACTAAACTAACAAAATAACTATTCACATTCTAGTATATCATTGATGACTTATTCCTAACAGCTGACTGAATTGTCATCGAACTGTTAGCAGTTTTCACTACATCCATGATGAGACTTTCTGAAAGATTCTTACATGTTCATAGAAGTAGATTCTTGGAGATTCTATCAATGTAACTTATTCCATATAGGTAGTAGAATTGATAAATATAACAATGACATTTCAAGACTGTGTAGTTTATCCATCACTCTGAATATCATCATTAGGTAAGTAAAGATACTTTTGATTAGAAAGAATCACTCATTTATTCAGTTTCGATTTGGTAGGGTAAGGAAGATGTTTGTTCACTGTTAATCCTGGAGATGAAAATTTCTCAGCTGAACCAACTTCTTTCTGAATGTGTTAACAGATACAACTGTAACTGTGTATTTAACAAGGGAGTTCCACTCACTGATTACTGTTGCGCTCAGTCTAAGGTCAACTGACAAATAACTGGTTCTAGAATTCTAAAATGTCCTCGTAAATTTCTTATTCTGTGGAAGAAGAGAAAGTGGTGGTTACGCAAAAGGAGGCGGGGATTGAACTATTTCAAAATCATATATATGGCTAAGAATATTTCAGACCATAGTTAGATTCTATTTAGTTTCATTATTATGATGATTTACTTTTGTTTATTCTTTAAGCGAATGATAAATGCAAATCACATCATTCACCTCAACCCCCACTGCGTCCCATTTCGTTGACTTTTACCTTATCCATATCACTGCAAATGTTACGTAACTGTTTTAGTATTGAAGAATTAATCAAAACACCCTCTCCTCCACACACCCCCCCATCTACCTATATCATTCATTTATGTGTGTATTCGAAATACTTGTTATCTTACCATTGCAATTATAGAATCAGATTTAATTGATTGAATATGTCACAAATTGATGTTGTTAGGGTACCACTGAAAACTAGGGAGCACTGGACAGCTGTTTCTTTCTAGTGTCGAGCTTCTCAACAGTACGTACCTCAGATTTCGCACCAGGCACTTCAGGTTGACAGTGAACACCTAACCATTTGTAGATTTTGCACAATTATACATGACATATTACCATCCTAAAGCACTTACTTAAGTTTTTTTTTCAACTGATCAATAAACACAATCACATATTCAATAATCAATTAATAATGACGTTACAAATCATTCGTATTCAATAAACGTCATTTGTTGTTGTTGTTGTCATCGTTGTGTTTCTCTCAAATTATCTTTTTGTTATAAAAATCATAATAATAATAGCAACAGTAAAACAATAAATGTATCACATGGAAATTCAATGAACAGTATTCAATGGTTTCAATTGTAGATCATACATAAAATGAAATAAGATAACTTTGTGTTAAATAACTTGTAAGAATAAATAAAACTGATAATAACAATGGATTGATCGTTGCTCTCTCTCTATCACAAATTCATGGTGGTGAGAATTCTACCATTTCTGTATGCCGACCCAGCGGTGTAGAGAGTTAGATTTTTACCAACTTGTGGTGAGAACTGTTGAGGTGTTCCATACTGGAACGTAACAGCTGTCCAGTGCTCCCTAATATTCATTGGTACCCTACCAACATCAATCTATGACGTATTCAACCAACTAAAATAAAAATAAATTAATTTACTTAGTTTGCTTTTTTTTACTGATAATCAATGTTGAAGTTAATGTTAATGATTCAATGTTCAATGTCATGTAGTCGAGATTTCCAGAAAAAAGAAAAAAAACAGAGACATCCTCTAGAACAGTCTTAACAATCTGGATTAGTTAGCCTATGCAAACGAGACGGTGGATAGATGTTACGTGGTAGTGTTGGACACCATAGTAGCAGTGAACAACTATGCTCCTACTAGTAAATGAATTAGTTAAAAACTTTCAAGTTCAACGGTGATTACTTAAATGTTAGACCGTCCACATGTGAGACCGTCTAACAATCCGTGGTTGATTTACGTTTTTTTTTCTTTCTAAATGTATGAAATTTTATTGTCTTAATAATCTAGGACTTTGATTCGTTTGTATGTTGTCAGGTGAATCAAAAGTACATAGAGTACACATGAACTAGAATGAAGTCATATACTACTTAATATGTTTGAATAGATGGACAATATGATGAAAGTATTGATTAGTTCATTCTATTATAATTTTTATTTCTTATATGAATGTAACCAGACACTAATGCCAATCATTTTGTTTCTACGTTTAATTTGTGCTAACTTATGATAATAAGTCAATGCTGATATCACGAATTGATCTGAACCAGACAACCATTGAACACCTGCAAGCACTTGAACAACTGTTTCGTCCTAGTATGGGACTCCTCAGCAGTGCGCATCCACTACCAGCTTCTGATGGTTGATATTTCTAATTCAGTCAATTCGTGATACGTTTGCGCCGTTAGGAGCCGACTTAGTGGTCCAATAGTAAAGCGTTCGTCGCGGAGCAAAAGGGTTCTGGGTTCGGTTCCCAAAAAGGTCATGGATGCGCACTGCTGAGGAGTCCCATACTAGGACGAAACAGCTGTTAAGTGCTTCCAGATGATTAGTAGTTGTCTGCTTCAAATCAGTCCGTGATATCAGCATTAACAAATGAACTATCTCCACAACAACCCCCTTAATTATGATAATACGATAAGAAAATGAAGTTTATCAGGCCTATCTAATACATGTTGGCTATCAATAGACATTTTAAACAGTTAATAAACAAAAAAAAACTAAATGTCAATCTGATAATCAGAGCATAAGCAAAGAATAGGAAGGTGATGTGAAAAACATTGTGAATTGTAATCTACTTTGGATATATTGGTTAATATTACGAGTCCCAATTAGGACGAAACGCTCGTCCTGGATTCCACTTGTCAGTCACAATCCAACTAAAATAATACTTTTAAATAATTGCTATATCGAGGCAATTCGCTCAGGATGCACATATAGCAACAGGGACTGATCAGCTTCAGTCTATAACAAATCAATGGGAATATACGATTCCATCCTGATTACCTGAATACGTTGAGTGTAAGTACGAATTGTTTTTGCACATATAACTAGGGAAGGAGTGAAAAGATAACTGAAGTTTCGTATAGCTGAAACACCTCAAACAAACCTTGTCTAACACCACAATGTCTGATTTGTCATCAACTTTATAGCCTGTCACAGTTACGTGTATAACGATAGAAGATGATGGTTTTTTGTCATGTCCATATATTCTGTCATTTGAAATTATTTGTTTCAGAAGTCATTTAGGTGTATGATCAACTACTATTACATACAAATCACGAGTAATCCTCTGTTGTTTTTTTTGTGAGTCTACACGTACATTGAATAGCTCTGATAAACTAACTATTGTTATCTCATTATCATGATTAATCGTCGCTTTATATCACAGTAAGATGGAAGTGGGAATTCATCAATCTAAAGTCCCTCTGGAGCAGAATCAAGAGTTCATCTCTGCTGAGGAGTCCCATACTAGGATGAAGCAGCTGTCCAGGACTTCCTGGTTTTCAATAGTACCCTACCAATAACAGTTTGTTACGAATTCATTCAGCTAGAAAGGCACTGTTTTTAATGTATTAACATTTACCTTCTTGACTTATATATAAACAAGTGTACTATTCTATTTCTTTATGTCATCCGTGACGTAGTCTAAGAAGATTTATCCCATATGTCAGATGTATCCTTACATCTAGTAGGAGGAGGATTCGAACTTGTAATCCAATAACTATAAAAAAAAGCACTTCTTGTGATCGCCAATTCAAACATTTTGAGGGAACTAGCTATACCTAATCTAACAACTGATGATTTTATCAAATAGATAAACTTCTTTACTCATTACACATTCGTATATTTAAGCTTCAAAATATACATTATATTAATACGAATTAGCAGTACTGTCTGGTTACTTAAACCAAATTGGAGGTCGAACTTGAGATACAATAGCTGTAACATTTTTTTCCTCCTCAATGTAATACTATTATTAACCTACATAAATATACTTAGTGATTAAATGTCAAGTATTCATAAAATTCGCTTTTCTTTTTTTTTTATTCTTTCATGACATTTCAAGTTAAACGATTACGTAATCTCTTGAAAAATTGTTACTATACAACATTATCATCTATATTCATTGAAACATCAAAACAATCATTACCATCATTATCATCATGTTTATTATCATCATCAAATGATCTACTTATTATTGGTGCTGGTCAAATGAGAACTGGTACAACAAGTTTAAAATTTGCATTACAATTATTATGCAATCAATCATGTTATCATATGTATGATGTAATCTATCAATATAAAGAATCACATATACAAAAATGGATAAATATCTTTGAAATGGATGAGAAAGGTATTAATATACCAAAAATTTATTGGAATGATATTTATAATGGATGTAAATTTGCTGTTGATTATCCAACTTGTGTATTTTATAAAGAATTAATGAATATTTATCCAAATGCAAAAGTGAGTTTTATTAGATTATGTATTACGTAATGTAATAGTTTAAGGTTCGATTCCTTGGTAAGATGATAGTTTTTCTTACTACAACGGAAATATCTGTTATGGATGGTTATTTAACATAAATCAATTTGTCATATGAAATTATGATTTAACAATGTCTGCAACATCTTAATCTTACCAATGTTAGCTTACTAATGATTAACTTCTGGAGATGATTTCTAGAGTTCTAGTGAGATAAAGAGACCAGTGGAGTTCACCCATGTTATTTGTCAGATAGTCATCTATAGATGAAAATGAATGAGTTCGAGTAAATATATCGTGGATTGACTGAGTTAGAATATCAATCTCTGAGTACCGGCTTAGTGGTCTGTTGGTCAAATGATTGTCATATATCCTAAGAGTCCTGGTTTCTAATCTTGGTCATAGTATGAGGATTGTTGAAGAATCCCACAAGAGGAAAAAAACAGATGTCCACTTCCAGTTCTTGGTTTTCAGTCGATAGTCTTATTTAAACCCACTCATTGCGTCAAACTGAGTCTTATTTGAACGATTACTTTAAAGAATATTGAATTCGATATTAGCGATTTATCTAGATTAAATAAACAGTGAAAATCAGGAGCTGTCATTAGAAGGCAGTTTTTACCTTGTATGATACTTCTGAACGGTGCATATGCACAATTTTACCATTCAATTAAGCCCGGGACTTTCAGGTTACAAAGCAAATTGCTTAAAGTTGGAAACATCAGCGCGTTACATTATATTTTTAACTCATCAGATGAATAAACTACGATCCTAGTGTCCATGTTAACACCAAAACTAGAATACAGTTTGTCTCATGCAAACAACCAAGCAGGAAGATATAAATATCATAGTATAATATATGTATTCCCCATGCCAAGGTATATCCGCCTACACTCAGTGGACTAATGAAGGACGTTATGGAATTCGACACGAAACGTACATAGTTCAATTCCCTAATTCTAACATCAACACTATAATGTAGGTGCATGTAATTGATAAGTCAAAAACAGGATAAAACCCGCATCCTTGATATCAATTTAGATATGCGATTCAACTTAATTCAATGAATTCATGACCAGTGTTTTCATAGTCAAGTATTCTCTACAAAAATTAAGTGTATTTGCCTTTTTTACCCAATGAGACAGGGTTATAGATCCGAACTGCTAAAAAGCCTAGGCTTGTCACCCTCACAACCAACACAATACAACTTCCCAGTACCAGTTCTAGATCGTCAATAGTTGTCTCAATCAACCAGTCAGTACCTGTTGCCCCATGTGAAGCATAGGCCGCCGATCAGTATTCACCAACCAGCTTTGTCCTTAGCTTTCCTTTCCAACTCTTTCCAAGAGCTCTTCATTCTCTTCATATCTGTCTCTAATTCCCACAGCAATGTGTTCTTAGGTCTTCCTCTTTCCTTTTGGCCTTCAAGATTCAATGTTAATGCTTGTATTGTGACATAGTTTGGTAGTTTCTATCCACCTCCAGCGTCTTTTTCTAATTTCTTCCACGGCTGGAGTTCGATTGGTTTCCTCTCAGTTATAAGATGTTGTTGAGTTTACATGAACTGATTCTATAGATTATTGACGACGTGTATATAATTGAATATAAATTAAATAAACTATTAATTAGATCAAGTAAATGTATGTTATGATGTTAAAATTAGACATTGTATACTATACTACTTAAATACTAAATAACAGTAACTACGTCATTATAATACTTTAAAATAATCATGAGTAAATGGTTTCACTAAGAGTTAATATTTTGAAAATAAAGTTAATGAATGCTTTGAATTAAGATGATTTTACAGATTGGTATTCATGTTTAATTGATTGAATATGTCATCATAGATTGATGTTAATAGGGTATCAGTGAAAACTAGGAAGCATTGAATAGTTGTTTTGTTCTAGTATGGAACTGCTCATCAGTGTGAACCATAGATTCTACTCCAAAGAGGGATTACGTTAGCGAATGCCTAACTCTATGCGTTAATAGGATCGGTTTCCAAACATAAATGGTAGAATTCTCGTCTTCGATCAATTTGTGATATAAGCGCCATGATTCATCCACTGTCAATGGTGATAACTTTTGATAAGTCTAAACACAAGTCACAACTTTTCAATCGAGCTTCAGGAACATTGTTAAGTTATTCACAAGTAAGTTAATTATTGTAACTGAATAATTTTTATGATGAAGAATCAAGCTAATCATGATGTAAATGATGATCCTAATATGATCATCGTGATAGTAAGGATTGTTAGATGTAGATTGAATGCTATAAACACTGGAGGATGAATATTGACGACTACAATGTTCTATCTCTGATAGGATTACAGATGAGGATTCCTATGTATATCGGTATGTATGTACATGTATGTATGCTAGATCTCATAGAATTCTTTTGGTAAACTTAATTTATGAAAATTTTAATTTCTCATTTTCACTTCAGAATGTGCCTATTACACCTTCAGTTATTGTTTACCCCGAAGTAGAAAAATATTGGTTCATTGTTTGTTTTACTGCATTATTTGTGTCGCTTTCAAGAACGCTCTCTATTTTTCTGCATATATACGCATGAGTTGAGTGCTTGACGGGCTGCCTGTAGAATTAATGCTTCTCAATAGCACTAGACATTTTCCCCTAGTTAGCTGGGCTACAAAGCAAAGGAATAGTTAGCTTTACCTGTTATCGTATAGTTGGTCATACGTTCGTTAGCTAGTAATGAGGCGTCATCTTAACTCGCCACCACAACATAGAGCTTGGTACTTATGAGTATTAGCCCAAGTTTGCATATATCAGCAGCTAAGCAAAAATAACATTCAAATTAGTGGAAGTAATAGTTACTTTAAGCAGGAATATGTATATACAGAACGTGGATCGGAAAGAAAAAAGTTGGTTCTCCAAAAGACATAAAATAACTGTAAACTCACAATTGAACGAAAGATAAGGAGAGAATTCACCTAAATCACTGTAACAGATACTAAGCCATGTCACCTACATTCTCCAGCAAACTGGTTGTGACAATTTCACTGACCTCAACCAGATAGTGTGGATCTTCAAACACGACTCAGACTAGCAGTTAGTGAGTTCATTAATTGAGCGGCCGCATCTAACTTTTTTTCAATCCTATTCCAATATCTATCAACATCACGAGTTGAAGTTGGTACTTGTTAGACATAAGTAACACATATCTCAACCACTTCAGTCTATGATAATCCAATATCTGCATCAACTGATTTCCTGTCTTTTTGAAATACCCGACATTTAACTTTCGTATTATTTGCACGGTGATCGCAGCATATGCAAGCGATATTCCAAAGACATATATGATTAAATACTAATTAACCACGAATGTCATTTCTTCTTAATGACCACGTTTTGAATTCATACAGTAAAACAGAATGGACAAGGTTTTTACTAGAAATCTTCACTATAGGATTCCTTTAAAACGATTTCACTGAGTTTCTAAATCAAACAGTACAATTCAACTTTTATTAAACATGCAAATGAACATGTGATACGTACCTTTATGCACAACAGTGTTACAAGATGATGTAAAGACTGTCTCTCTTTCTAATCATAAATCACATGAATCTACTTATATTTACATTCATCACAATGTGACGTTGGTTGACTATCACTGAAAAACAGATACCACTAAACAGCTGTTTCGTTTCAATGTGATACACTTCTTAGTACTGCATATCCTCAATTCCATTTCATATTCAATCCTAGATCATTTAGATCAAATAGTAGAGGCTTAACTGTCTACATCACTGGATCAGTCCTAATTCCGTTGATAGAATTCCCACCTCCATCAATATATGATATAACATAACGATCATCGATTGATATTAATGATAACTGTTTGAAATCCGACACATCTAAACTCCACCAGTCGATTCCCATCACTACTCTGACTAAATCGAGGCCGCGTACTGTTGACAGCTTTCAAACTAGCTGAAAACAGTTTTTATTGATACACAAGCAACATCAATCTATGATGCATACAAATATAAGTAGATTCATGTGATTTATGATTAGAAAGAGAGAGAGAGAGTGAGTAAATATCTCATACAGTCACAACATCATCATCATCATCTAACATTGTTAAGCATAAACGTATTTATCACATGATCATTTGTATGTGTAATAAAAGTTAACTTTTGTTGTCTAATTTAGAAACTCATTGAAATCTTAATGAATGCAATTTATGATGAAGATTTCTAGTAGAAATCGTGTCTGTAACAAATACAAACAACTCAATTAAATCTCTATCTCCATGGTGATTCATGAAGAGTAACAAACATACTAAACTGTTTCTTTCAAGTTTATGTAAAGTGATCATTTTATTTCAAGCACTATCATGTTTTCATTGCCGTAATCTCTCCTCTAGACTAACAAACTGTATGACAATATTTATTACTTAGCAACCATGATCGATTAATTATGTATCCGTGCTCTCAGTTCCTAATCATTGATGTGTTCATTTTGTAATGAATGCTATTTTGTCTATTGGTACGATACGTAATCAAGTGTAGTGTGTGTGTGTGTGTAAAAATGAACGAGTAAAATGTAATCAGACTGAATGTTTGATGATTGTCTTGTTTTCTTCACTCTAGTTTATGAGGTGCGGTGGGAGATATGCTCATCGTAATTAGTCCTGTCAAAGTCATTGTTCACCACATACTGTGATTAGCCGAGTATTTTTCAACGTATATTTCACATTAAAACCACCATCTTAATTCAAATCTATTTATGACATTGAAAATTGAGGCGGTTTTTGTAGATTGATATTAAGTTTAATGGAATGTATACGTCACAGATTAATGTTTACAACAAACCATCCTAGTATGGAATTCCTCAGTAGTGTGCATCTAAGAGCTTCAGGTTGATGAATCCTCTCATCATCAATTTGTGCTGTATTCAATCAATTACTTATGCCAATAAACATTAAGCTTAATCGATTTAATCTAGGATACACATTGCTAAAGAGTTCCACACTAGAACGAAACCTCTATCTAGTACTTCGTAATTGTCAATGGTACCTTGTCAACATCAATCATATGATATATTCAATGAAATATATGTGTATATATATAATGTGTGTTTTCTACTACTTACAATCAATTTAGGTAATACTTACAATACGTGATGCTGATTCATGGATAAAAAGTTGTCGTGCTACAACAGCATCTGATATGGTCATGACAAAGCATATCACATTCACTGAGAATTTAATTTATCATTTACGTAATTTGCCTAGTTTACCATTATTACATGATAAAATGTATACAAAAATGTTTGGTAAACATTATGATCAAATGACTGATAATCAATTAAAAATTGCTTATCAACAATGGAATCAACAAATTATTGATTATGTACCAAAAAATCGTTTATTAATTTATCATTTAAATGATGGTTGGCAACCATTATGTGAATTTTTAAATAAACCACAACCATTGAATATTGATTATCCACATTTAAATAAACGTGATGATATGCAAAGAAATTTATTGAAATATCGTTATTTAGCGCAATTTTTAAATTTTGTAATCATTTTCATTTTAGTTATTATTATGTTGTATTTAATTCTTTAAATTAAAAAACACTGAAACTACTAATTTTGATATAAGTAGTTTCTTGAAGTGAAGTTTTATTTTAAACGTGTTTCTATGTTTTAATCATGAAAAAAAAAGATTTCTATATAAATTTGTATGAAAAATGTAAAAAAAAAACATAATCAGTGAAGATAGTTTTCTTGTTGATGATATCATTTATTTTAACTGTACGATTGTATATGCATAGGGAGATTACATATTTAATAGAAGTCTGATACTAACATAGAAGTATGACGTAATTCGGATGAATTTGTATATTTCTGTTGAATTGTTAGGGATTTTTTACGCTGTTATGTAATATACCAGTTGCACAAGTGTAGCCTTTTAAACTCAGTAGACCAGTTGTAAATGTGGTTGTGTTTGGCACAAGAGCAAGTGAATTCAAATCTGAATGTGAACATCAACGTTGGGATGTAGATACATTCAACCAACAACTTCCCAATAGAACGGAACGTGCATCCTGGATTTTGCTTATCAACTACAATCCGACTTAAAAAATAGAAGTATCACGTCAGAAAAATAAGCAGTCAGTGTTACCTAAGAAGGAAATCAAGTATTCTTTCAAGTATCAACCTATTGAAAGTTATGTAATAGTCATAAAAGTCATAAGAAGACACTAATAGATTACGTAATAGTCTAAATAACTGTTCGACTTGGATTGTGGTTGAAATGAGGATTACAGGACAGGCATTTTGTCCAAATCAAACAACACTTATCAATAATTGCTATATCGAAGCGATTCGCTCAAGATGCACATGTAGCAACAGAGACTGATCAATTTGAGTCCACAAAAAACATCAACAGAAAGATCCAAATACATTCTAACTATAACTATAAAAAAACTGTTGAAAGTCTCTTTTAAATATGGAATTATGTTAGTTTTCCACTTGATGAAATATAAAAACAAGAATAGTTGAATGATGAAGTAGCAACTAACTATTATTCAATATAGAATGAAAGATTAACTGTGGAGAACAAGAGATAATTATGGCTTAGGTGAAAATAAGCGTTTGAACGTCTTTCTTCTAGATGACTAAAACTTCTGCTGTACATAATTTCCTGATTTCCATCCTTTTCGAACAAATTTATGTAACTTTGTGAATAATATGGAAGTTTGATTATAGTGAAACAGGAGTAATGTATACACAATTGAGTAACTGTAATTGATAAGATGAAAATCACATAGTAACAGTTGATAGGTCGGACGGTTTAATAGGGCTAGTGAAACGTAATAACAATAATTGGAATACAATGTTTACTTTAGACATAATCACAATAATTGTAATAGTCTTCTAAAACACTACCGTAAGTTAATTGTTCCTACTGAATTGTCTAACATAGTCGATCGACTATGATAGGGAATTGAACTAAGGACATTCAGAACTACTAACTATCCCAATGTTTTCACCGTCTTAATGTGAAGTCCTGTCTGATGTATTTTAGATTTGCAAGAAATGAGACAGTTATCAATAATGACAACTAGATTATTGTTGCGCTATATTATAAATAGATAGAAGTGGGAATTCTACTATTGAACTCAGGTTGGCTCAATGACGTACATGGTTAAGAGCCCGCCATGAGATCTGAAGGTTCTAGATCCGATTGTGTGGTGGATTTGAAAGTTCTTACTGGTGAGGAGAAAACAGTTGTTCAGTGCTAAGTGGTTTTTGGTGGTATCCACTCAACATCAATATGTGACACATTTAAACAATTTAACTTTTCTTCACGAAACCATCCTCAATTCAATTAATATGCTTCCTAATAATCTAATTAATACGGAATTGAAACGTTCAACATATCCCACCTAAGTGTAAGCTGCTTCTTCAGGGAATAAATAACTGAATTGAATTAGCGTTTGCTTTGGGTAATACTATGAAACAAATCAAAACATTTAGTACACACACAGTTATGTGCACAAGTGAATAGGATCTTTTCTTCTCTTCTAACCAATACACTTTGATGCATGTTGATTGTTTTGAAGAAGTGGGTAACACATCAGAAACTTCAATCTTCATTCATTCATTCAAGTACAACGAATGTAATACATACTCCTTATCCAGTGGTCAATTTATTTGATATTATCAAATCTAATTGTTATTATGATAGCTATGCAGTCAAAAGTGTTAATCAATGTATGCAATTAAGTTGAGTTGAGTTACGTCTTGGACTTCAACCATAGAGTTGTAATCGACCTACAGATGCCAGTCTTGTTAGCAAGACATAAACTGACAACAAAACTGTAGAATAAAGTAACTTTTACACAACTTGCGACCATTGGATCTTGACTGTCTATTCAAACTACTTAACTGCTGAAAAAGAAAATAGACAGTTGAAAGAACAATAGAATCTTTTTCTTCAACTACACAGTTAATGAAAGCAATAACATGAGAGTGTTTCATACTTTGTATAGTTTACATTCAACTACGACATCTACCAAGTATACTTTTCTGAGATGGAAAATCTTTCACTTGACTGAATCGTTCTGGCAATTTTTCGGTGTACAGTAAGGATTACGAGAAGAAATCAATTTCTACATCACTGTTCTTTCCCATTCTGATAATACTTGATTCAACAATTCACAAATAACTATCAAGTAAGAATACAATCGACCTATTGATGTCTTAGCCTTCGTACTGAGTGTAACACCAACGCCTATGAAATTGGATGCCAGTGCTACATAGTTCTTAGGAGAATAGATTTTCGATGCCTCACTAAAGCTTGAATAGAAGATTCAGAAATACAGCAATCATCCCCATTATTAAACCTTATGAAAACGATAACGAAAGCTAATTGTTGTATTATCTGGACAAATATGAAAGTTTAAATGATTCACTTTGCTTTACATAAGCTAAACTTTCAAAGTCGGTCAACGTAGTCATCATAAAGTCCCCCCACCCCCAATCAATGACTTGACAGTTAACAGACAAGTCAGCAGATTCAACATAGAGCGACCTGAATTGTAAACGAAAATACAACAATGAAATGAACGGAAGTAAAAAGAAGAATATGTTTAAAATAATTTATGTATTAGCCAGTCAATAAACTGATGCTTATTGCTCCTCGTAGAGCAGTGTATCCAATAGAATGTATATGCTAATTTGATTATGTGACGGATAACAAACCAACCAACTTCCAACTAAGGAAGAACTTATGAAAACTGTTGGAGTGGTAGTGGATCAGACATATATTGTGGAAATAATCAAACTGAGTCACAAATCAAGTCAGTAACCTGTGATGCTTAGGGCTAAAAGAAAAGAGGGAAACTAGAGAATAAATCTCAAGGGAGTGGGTAAGGGCTTCAATTGGAGGCGGACATGTAAATAAAGAATATCATTTAAGAAGAACTGGTAAAAAGAGTTGAGTACAGGTTTAGTTGCAGAATGCTGGTCATCGGCCTATATGTCATATGGGTTAACAGACAATGGTCGATTAATTGAAGTCTTACGAATCATTCAATATCTCACATATAATAGGCTGGGCAGAATCTATATCATTCGTATTGTATTCAGTAACTAACTGATGAAGGCAAATACTGGAACCAGTGATAAACAATCTACAAGATAGAAGAACTCAACAAAACAACTATTTACAAAAATCAAGTTAAATTATTTAGAATTAATCACGTGAACAATCTCATTTAGTGTACTTATCCATTATACAAGTCATATATATAAATTACACATTAAAACATTATTCAAGGTCAATAATTGATTTCTTTAAACAACCTAAACATTCAATTGTCAATATTTTTGTGTTCATTTTAATTGATTGTCAATTTTCAATCTAGTTACTAATGGATACATAATAAACTAACTTTTTTGTTATAATATTTCATTTACCTTTTGAAATAGCGATCATATGAAGTATTAGTATTATTTTGTTAATATCACTTTAAATACTACTATTACTACTACTACTACTATTGCTTTCTTGAAGAAATACTATCATCGTATGAATCAAGTATGAATCAATGTAGTGTAGATGAAGTGAAATTTTCATCATATAAACGAATTATACCACATGGTTATTGTATAAAAGATGATTTATACTGGAGACCACATAATCTACCATTGAATCCAATTTATTCAAAGTTCAATTAAGTTAAATTCACTTAATCATTTATTCAATAATCAATTTAGTTATGGATTAGATTGGTCATCAAAATTACGTCATATTCAAGCATATAAAGATGAAAATAGACATGATGAAAATATTTGGCCAGAGAATTCAAGTCATTTAAGAACATTTCCAAGTAATCAGTTGAATGTTTATTTTATTGTGTGTGTGTGTTTGTATACCAAATTCATAGAATTGAATGATCAACATGGAATAAGTTCTGAATGGTTAATCTATACAAATGGATATGCTACTGGAAAGAAATGTTTATTCGATGGAGTACATCAACGTAGTGTTTATTGTAATACAGAATATACATTACATGATGGATTTAAGCATAAAAGAAGAAGTAAGTTAGTCATAGAGTGTTTATATTGTTAAGATTATGCAGCTAATTATATTATATGCAAAATAGTAAACCTTGTAGGATTAATCAGGAAAAGTATTGACCTACCCTGTGATTACTATTCCTTCACTTCCACCGCCCACCCCACACCATAACCCGAAAAGCCAGAATGAAGAGGACAGAACAACTAAGCCAATCATCAAACAGTCTGTTTGATTATGTTTCACTCATTCATTTATACACACATTACTATTGTCCAGGCAGTTTACCAGTATGAAGAATAACAGTCATACAAAATAGAGACATCAGTGATTCGGAACTGAGAGTACAGATACATAGTTAACCGATTATTATTTCTGAGTGATAAATGACATGGTACAGTTCATCTGTCCAGGAAGAGATTAGGGCGATGGGAACGTAATAGTGATTAAAATAAAATGATCAATCTACTTATGCTTAAAATAAACGAAATAGTTTTGGGAAAAACAGTTTAGAGAGTTAGTTACTCTTGAATCGTGAATTCGGTCAACACTAAACAAAATATGATATTTGGATGTTTTTGTTCGTTACTGCTTCATCTTGGTTGGAAATCATTGGAAATCAGGGAATACTGAATAACCGTTTTGTGATAGCATAGAACTTCTCAGCAATAAACACAAACCCACACCATCATCACCGATTATGCTATTGGAATCGAACCGAGGATATGCAGAACTACTAACTTCAATATGATTTGAAAGTCCAAATCAGAAATCGTGATTGGTGGAGTTTAAACTTGTTGGAAATGAGATAGTTATCACTAATCATAGTTGATATTGTCATGCTTTATCATAAATTGATAGAAGTGGAAATTCTGCAAATCACTACCAGTGATGCAGTAAGTTACACTTCCACTATGAAATTTCAAACTACTGAGTTCTATTGCATTGAGGAATCAAAAGTGCTTACTGACGGGGGATGTCCTGTAATCGGTCGAATCAGCTATTCAATATTCCCTGGCTTTCAGTATTACTCAACTAATATCAATCTGTGATGAATGCAAACAATTAAACTGAATACTTATTTCCACAAAACCATCTCATTTAAATATGCTATTCATGCTATTAATACTTTGAAACTTATAAACCATCAGTAGCAGGTCGAAGAGTTTAGTAAGTGACGCAATTTCTTATCCTACCATGAACATTGATTTCTCGAAGATGTAATGTTTTGCTGATGAGTAATGCATCACATTTAGTTCGAGTAGATTCTTGCTAAACCACGTCATATCAAAACACAATGAACAGGATGCTTCAGCCATTGAGACTAGTAAAAAACATTTTAACTTGGTCTATAGAATAAGTACTGGACAAGTATGACCATTATTTAGACTCTACTCTAATGATAACTGAAGTGGGGAATGTAATTGTTAAATTTCTTCATGGCTAGTATCAGCAGGTTTAACAGCCATATTCTAAAAGATACATACCTGAACCATGCAGTAAAATTTACAAGGATATGGTGAATATTTTGAAAAAGACAACTGTATAGTCATCAAGTTTAGTGTCCTGTATGAATTAGATTAGAAAAGTATAGCAGCTCTTGATTCACTTTAACTGTCCCTTACTTAATCAAGTGGAATGATGCTTAGAAAATCGCTTAATCGTATATCTGATGTAACTTATCAAATATATATAGATAAAATATAATTGGCAAGTATCATTTAATTTGGATTGTGACTGGCAATTGCAATTCAGGACGCGCGTTTCGTCCTATTTGGGACTCATCTGCTGGATGTACCTGCATCCCAATCTTGATGTTTACAGAGGGATTCGAACTCAGTCCGTTTCGTGTCAAACTTCCGATTCGCCCATTGCACAAACGTGACTGACTGAACTCAGTAGTTTAGTGGTGCACGCGGTGGCGTTTGACACGAAACCGAATGAGTTCGAATCCCACTGTGAACATCAACATTGGGATGCAGGTACAACCAGCCGATAAGTCCCAAATAGGACGAAACGCGCGTTGTGGATTCCACTTGCCAGTCACAATCCAAATTTAATGATACTTGTGAATATTCGCCATATCGAGGCAATCCGCTCAGGATCCACATTTAGCAACAGTGATTGACCAGCTTCAGTCTATAACAAATCAATGGGAATATACAAATTCATCCTACTAATAATTAGCAAGTATTTTCTAATTGACTGTTCTGATAACGGAAAGGTTGCAGAATGTGATATGTCTCTTGGTTGCAGCTAATGTGCTTTTGTTCTTGTTAAGTTATTGAATCAATTTTATATTGTCATGAGGATGTTATCACCGACTTTAACGTTTTCTCCGGTTATATCTTGATTATTATCGAACAGTCAGTACGTAGGGAAAGTATAATGTTGCCTTATTAATTGTCAATCAGAGCCCGTACGCGTCTACCCCGTAACTACCAGTCCCCAACCCGGAATGAAGAACACAAGATAGATGGACCAACCAGACAGAATCTTATTGTATTTCAAACATTCTTTTAAATATATGCAAAACTAAACCACGCATCATAACAATAGGGAGAGTAACATTTATACAAAACGGGAACAATCCTGACTAAGAACTGAGGGTACGTGTACGCAATTAAATGATCACAGATCCTGAATAACAAGTGATATCAAAACAGTTCTTGAATCCGATGGGAGGTTAGGGTGTTGGAAACATGATAAAAATAGAAATATAATAATAGACTTACATGTACTCAAAATAAATGAAATAGTCTTTAGAAAAACAGTTCAGAAAGTTAGTTACTCTTCTTGAATCGCCCGATATAACATCTGCAACATACGTTCAATGGATACTCACTGATACTGATTACTTTGTGGACTGTACTTTACTATTCTTCAAAGGCATCCTAAGAGAAAAATATGTTTAACATGATGTATTAGGAGCTTTACAAAGTTCTATGTGTACCTGTATGTTACAAACACATCTGCATACAATCAATCAGTGCCTGTTACCCCTCATGAAGCATAGGTCAAAGACCAGCATTCGACAAACCAACTCTGCTTTCCTCTCTTCGTTCCAGTTCTTTCAAAGTGATGTTCATTATTTCCATGTGTGCATTCAATTCTTCTCTCCACAGCAATGTGTTCTTTCGTCTCCTACATTTCCTTCGGTCTTCACGATTCTAAGTCAGTGGCTGTTTTATCATTCAGCTTAATGATTTCCTCAATTTTTGTTCTATCCAATGCCAGAGTCCTTTTCTAATTTTTTCCTTAGTTGAAAGTTGGTTGGATTGTTTTCTGACACAGACGGTTGTTGGCGTCTGGCCAACGGATCTATAGTATCTTCGTTAAATAGCTATTTACAAATACTTGCAGTCATTTAAAGAATGCTTTTGTAGTTCACCACTACAAGTTACAGCTTACATCCAATAAGGACTGTCTTCACGTTTGTATTGGAAAATTGCGATTAGGATGTTGGCTAGCAGCTAGTGTGAGTTCCAGATGCCCTTGGATTGCTTCTTCTTACAAAACTGTATCTTCATATCTGCATCAGATCCTCATTACTTATTATTGACACTGCTGCCCAGGTATCCAGAAGCTTTCCACATCTTCGTGAGTTTTTTTCACTAAGTTTGATGGAGTTGAAGTTCATCATTTTGTATCTAAGGATCTCGCTTTTCTCTTTATATATGTTGAGGCCTAGTGCTGCCGAGGTTGCTGCTGCATTGTCCGTTTCCACCTGTATTAGTTGCTGTGTGTACGATATAAGAGCTGAGTCATCTGCAAAGTCCATGTAGTCTAGTTTCGACCATGTTGTCCACTGTAATCATTCCAGTCAAAGCATACAGTCAGCATACTTTAAGTTATATACAAAATCTCCAATTGAGGATAAAAATAACAGTCTATAAAAGACTAATGATATTGAATCTGTCTTTTCGTTACATCACTTCCGTATTCTTATATCCTAATAATACAATTCAATTTATTTAGGTAATGATATTGAACAACACAATGGTATTTTTAATCCAACAAGACCAGGAGATAAACCGTATGGTTCTGTAGAATATTTACCAGATTTTTATAAAATTGATTCAGTTGTTCCAAAAGTTCAATTTGGGTAAGTTTACTAATAAACTAAAATAAATGTTTATTATTACTATGGAAAAGAACTATCTTTGCATAACTGTATGTATGTACTTCGTACAGTCCAGGATAATATGAGCATTGGTACAAGATGTCATACGACAACATGAACAGTAAATTAGGAGTAGTAGTTTCTTATATGGTAGTAAGATATACGAGTGTAGAGATATAAAGCATAATTCACAGAAATAGATGTTTTCTTTGAAATGTAATAAAATAATTTTAAGCTGACGATTTTAGGGAAGACAAAGAGTGAGTATACACCACTTTGATCGATTATGAACCATGTCATTAACAGTCTTGTTTGTGACGTTTTCATTACTGATAATGTTACTAATGTCCTGACTTATACTCAGAGAACCCAGGTATTGAGGTCAGTTGTTCTATGCCCACACATCTGTCCCGTGATTCCTACCCCTTGGAAGCAAATCTAGGAACACGTTATAAGTGAAGTGAGCCAGAAACCTACTAGTCACATTATAAGTCATTCATTCATTTACATACACATAAAACCGAACCACACAGAGAATTAATATGTAGAATAATATGTATACAAAAGAACGACCATAATGATCAAGAACTGAGGTAACAGATATACAGTTAATTAAGTTATTATTGCTGAGTGAAAAATAACATAATAACCAGTTAATGGATCAAATAGGTTAGGGAGAAGGGAACATGACAATGATTAGTCAATCAATCAATGCCTGTTAACCCATGCGAAGCATAGGCCGCCGACCAGTATTCTCCAACCAACTTTGTCCTGAGCTTTACTTTCCAGCCCTTCCTAAGCGCACTTCAGTCTCTTCATGCCTGACTCCAGTTCCCGACCCAGTGTATTCTTGGGTCTCCCTCTTTTTTTAATCTCCAGGGTTCCATGTTAATACTTATCTTGTGACACATTTTGGTGGTTTCCTCAGTGTGTATCCTATCTACCTCTAGCGTCTTCTCCTAATTTCTTCCTCTACTGTAGGTTGATTCGTCCTCTGCCATAGGGGGTTATTGTTGATGGTATCCGGCCAACGGATCCGAAGTATCCCACGCAGATAATTGTTTATAAATACTTGTATCTTATAAAAAGATGCTTTTCGTAGTTCTCTATGCAAGTTTCATCTCCATACAACAAAACTGTCTTCACATTTGTATTGAAAATGTTGACTTTGATGTTGACTGACAGTTGGTATGAGTTCCAGATGTTTTTCAGTTGTAGAGATGCTGCCCTTGCCTTTTCCATCCGCGCCTTCACATCTGCATCAGCTCATCCTTGTTTATCGATGATGATGCTTAAGTGTGTAAAGGATTCTCCATCTTCCAGAATTCCTCTGTCCAGTGTGACTGGGTTAGTGTTGGTTGTTTTGTATCGGCGGATCTTGATTTTCCCTTTGTGTATGTTGAGGCCTACTACTGCCGAGGCTTCTGTTACCTTATCTGTCTTTATCTGCATTTGTTGCTGTGTGTGGGATAGGAGAGCTAGATCATCTGCAAAATCAAAGTCATCTACTTCCACGGATGTTGTACACTGTATTTCAAGATCGCCTTGAGATGTTGTGGTCTTCATGATCCAGTCAACTGCCAGCAAGAAGAGGAAGGGCGGCCCAATATAACAATTTCCAACGATTTGATACCACAATCGTACAGATTTCAAACAATTAGTCTATATCTATCAAAATGGCTTAAACTAGCAGTCAGTAAATGATGCTGCGTTTTAGTCTTTCTGCCCTTAGCTATTTTTTTCATTCTACTTTAATATCAATCAACATCCAGAGTCGATAGAGGCGGTGTCTAGGCATACTTAACACATAGACCAATCACCTCAATCGATGAAGATGCAAAATCTCATTAACTGATTTATTCTTTTTATCAAATGTTAAGTGTCTAACCTCATGATTGACGAAATTTATAACATCATTCACTAGATACACTAAAGTTACATTTCATATTTTTGACACTGCCATATTGTTGATAGTTAAAAGGGAGTTTTGATCAACATTTGTTAGTATACATGCAATCTGAATGATTTGTCATATTACGACTAACAATCAAATCCTATACTTTACATTTCAGTCCAATCACAGGGTCTAATAATCTGAATTCAACTGTAGCCCACTGTTAATGTTTATAATGAGATAGGCTAGTTAGTGATTATTTATACTCAATAGTTTATTTAAAAATATGTTGATATTTGGTATTGGGTCTGAATTTTAAAGTGGAGCCAACATTCAGGTCTATGTATATTCAGATTACAAGGTAGATACAGGATAATGATTGTATAATTGATTCTACTGGTAGTCATAATCTATGTATCATAAAATTCAGTAATGAGAGAAGACAAAAACAACAGCTGACTACACTCACCATCTATATGCTATGTTCCAAATAACATTTCGATGTTATATAAGCTGGATTGTAGCTGATAAACTGAAATGACAACGCGTACTTTGTACTATTTGGGACTCGTTAGCTGAATGTAACTACATCCTAGTGTTGATGTTTACACCAGGACCTGAACTCAGTTCACTTCTTACAAAACACCACCGGGTTCAATACAAGTCTACTGAGTCTCAAAACGAAACTAGGAATTTGCTTGCCAGCTACAATTCATCTGCTAAGGATGTACATATAGCGACAGAGAATGATGAATTTCAGTCTATGACTCATTATTACAGAAGATTCAATTAAACATTTCAATATATTCATTCATATACAAATTAACCTTATAGTGTTTAGTAGTAGTAATAATAATATAACAATATGTACGAAATTATATTCATGACACAATCCTTTATTTCTGAATTCTTCCATTTCCTCAATGAAACAGTCATTGGCAATTGTTCTTGGTGAATATTACACTGTACAAAAATGTTAACCACATGGTTTCAATTCAGTTATCTTAAGGTCCTTGTTGAGATTAGGACTAAATGTACTGATTACAGTAGCATATTTAGGACAGAAACACTGAAATGATTAAATTAATTGGTATAGGATTACGTCAAATAGACTATTCAATTCCATTGCCTAACTCACTACAGAGAACCTTAGAAAGTTTTACAATAAATAGCTTCTAGTATTTCATTGAGTGGAAACATACATCAACCGTGTTAAAGACCTTCCAAAAGATTATGTTGTTATGGGAACAATTAACAGCGCGAAATCCCACATAATAACCCACAACAATAACATTCAGCTGAAGAGTTCCAAATACAAAGAAACTTACGTCCTAAATTCTACTTGCCAGCCATAATCCAAATCAAGTAATAATAGAGAATTGACAATTATTAATCTAGAAGATGGAATCCAAGATAGAAGTTTCGTCCTATTCAGAATTAATTAGTTGAATTCACCTGCATCTGTATTGCGATTTACACTGTGACTCTTAACTCAGTTCATTAATATTAAATACTATCATGGTATTTACTAACGTACTGAGTTCAAAGAGTCAAACTTGTGCGATAGTTATGTACATATAATCGGAAAATATAACCACTTATGTCATTCACTCGATTATCCATCAATAGTCATGGCTACTAATAACAGTTCATATTCCTAAATTTCATTAAATATTGTAACTATGATACTTAACTAATGTACTGGATGCACGTTACTGTAGAGTAGTAAACTAGAATCAAATAATTGTCCGATACTTTTTTGGTTTCATCAGTTCCCTATGAAGTCAAATTAAGTTAATCTTTGAATTGAGGTGATCTGTGGTGATTGGTATATTAGGTTTTATTTATCCGGTCGTTTGGTGCTCCCTGATTTTCACTGGTACCCTACTAACATCATTTTGTAACAAATTCAATTAATTAAAACTTAGCACCAGTCTACACAAATCACTTCAGTTCGGTTAAGATAATCAGCTCACTAGTGACCAACTTCAGGATGTTCCTGAAGCTCCAGTGAGAAGTTGTGACTAGCAAAATGTATACTTGTCAGTAGTCAGATAGTTATCACTGATGACAATAGGATGATGGTCACTGATAGAAGTGGAAATTCTACTACTGGGTTTCAGCTCAGGAGTAGAAAGAGTTGGGCGTTTGTCAATATGGAAACCCTGCGTCGAAATATATAATGCACACTGCTAAGGAGTCCCATGCTAGAACGAAACAACTTTCCAGTACTTTCTGGTTCTCAACGGTACTCAATCAGCAGCAATTTACGATGAATCCAACCAAATATAAATTAATATTTGTAAATTACTTTTACGAAAAATAATCTATTCTTTCTGCGTACATAGATCAACTTATGCTTGTTTGTATTTTCATTACAGTTTAACAACACATATTCCAAAACGAATTGAAGTTCCGAGATTTCCAGTTGATCCAATGTAAGTTGGCACACTTGAAAACTTCTTATTTTGTATTCATTGCTTCTAATACATGAGATGACCACAAATAGATTGACTGTTTGCATAGAAGGAGAGTAAATTAAAAGGATGCTATACACCAAAGAATATTTGATATGAGATTCGTCTAGTATTCAATCATGACCCTGTTAAGAACTATAACTAGGACTTTCAGGTTTCAGAGAGTCATTCATATCAACATGTAGGCATATATACTGAGAAAGCAAATAACAAGAGTGATACATTTGTGAACTATACTGATAACTAGAAATTCGAACTTCACTGACAACGAACGAGACTATTCCCCTCTTTCATTATTCCTAATCATAAACTAAATAAAGAAATCCAAGACACTTATTCATCGAAGTTCACTAAGAAGAGATTGTAAAACTTTTAACTATAAATGTATTCACTTGGGATAATTTAACAAGAAGAAACAGTACCAAAACATAAATGAGCCAATAGGATAACAGAGAAGACAATGAAAAACTGATTTCGGGTGGTGGGGGATTTTATCTGCAAGAAACTCCCTATTCAAATCAACGTAGAGCAAACTAAGTTATTTTTAGCGTTTAGTACTCCCCCCCCCACTTCCCTTAAGACAGAATTTATCGAAACAAATGAATTTACAATTTGCATTTTCAGCGTAATAACTGTAGCTATGTTGTAAGGGTGGCCTCAATTAATTTGATGTAACAGTGAGATGATCAATTCCTAAATCACAGTCGAATACATTTCAAAAGGTATAATCACAGTTTTAGATATTGGTATATTATCAAGATATACAAATGGATTGAATTGGGAGCATCTAGATTCTGGTTCTACAGAACACAGGTAACATGCCTAAGAGTCACAGTAACATTTTGTTAAGTTACTAGAATGGATACTATAATCATACAGTATGTTGTTAAGTCAAGATAATCCAACCTTTAAGTCTAAGTGAATTTTCACAATACATTGATTGATTACTGCACAGTAGGCCAATTTAATGTTCATCAAGCTGATCGAATTCAATCGATAAACACGTAATGTGGCCACAAGTCTTGATGACTTAACACAATTGGCTCTACGTAGAGATAGGTGGTTTAAGAGTATTCGGTATGAAACCATGGACCTAGGCTTTCAGGTTATTTGGGACTTGTCAACAAGACGTACTTGAAATATTTGAAGGAACATATGCTCTCATGCGGATTCGGTTCCGAAGTCATTCAGTTCCACACTATGCTTAGATTACTTGACAACATCCTGGATAACCAATTGTTACAGAGACTAACTTAACCCAATTAAAGCATACCTTCTAGTAATTAAACTTATGTTAGTGTGAATTATACTCAAAAAAAACTTTCCGTTACAATGAACCTGGCAACCTAATACAATGAATTATGATATTGTGCTAATGAAATCTTCAGACGCTCATTATGTTGTCTAGCGATTTCAATGATGTAATTCAGATGCTCTTTACCTACTTAAATGAAATAGGTTAACAACATATCGAGTATCGAATGATATAAATGTGTACCATCCATCTATTATCTCCACAGCCTATGTATACCTTCATATCGTAAGTGACTGTATGATATCCGCAAGATTATTTTTTGTAAGTGAAATTTCAATTAGAATGTGCTCTAGATTGCATCACATAATGTGTTCAATACATCATAGTCAATTTTTTATGAGGGAAACATCCAAAGTAATCAACCTATTATACAACTATACTAACAGAACTCTTAGGTAAGTAACACTCCGTGTTACATAATGAACTTTAAAATATCATCACTTTAAAAACTTCAGATGACGAATTGATTTGAGTTAGAAAACAATTGAAAACCAAGAGATACTATATAGCTATTTTTTTCTAGTGTAAGACTCTTCAATTACCCCCCCCCACACACACACACAATAGGAAATTGAGCGCAGGACCTCTACAGACTTCATCACAAACGCCAAATCACTAGATCACTGAGTTATTATCCTGCATCAAATAGTTGATACTTCTAACTCAGTCAGTCAGTCAGTTACAACGTAGAACATGGTACATGCGTACATCAGTTCAAGTTGCCATGCCTCAATTAGCAGATAAAGATTAAATTGTCGGACCCAATCCCAGAGTAGGGGAGGTTGTAACAGAGTAAGTACTAATCGAAAGGTATAGAGATCAGAGATAAGATTTGAGATAAAAGTGATTCAGTAAAGAGAAAATTATAATAAGCTTAAAAATTAGAATTTCGAGGAAGACAAGGAGTAGATGCACCTGCGCCATTGCAATCGATTTTGAGCCATATCACCTAAAGTCTCTAACCATTTGTTACGATCATCGTGTGGGCCCCAACCAGATAGTCTACATCTATTAACATGGCTCAGCCCACTTGTCAATGACTTCATGAATTGGTGCCATGTTTTCGTTTGGCCACCCCTAGCTTTCTTCCAGCCTACTCCTACAACTGACAACATTGCTCATCGAGGTAGACGGTGGTCAGGCATACGCAACACATGTCCTAACCACCTCAGCACTTCTAACTCAATTAATTCGTGACCTCATCTATTACCATCAATGAATAACTATCTAATATCCGATGTAGCTGAACTACAACAGATCATTTATTCTCACTAGAACTCTATGGAATGACAACCAGAAGTTAGTCATTAGTTAGTTGATATCATTATCAAAATCAAATTAATACATGATATGAAATTATCATTCAACAATTACAACACTATTCAGTTATAATTTCAATTTCTCTAATGAAAATTATAATGAATTCATTGATATAAGAAAGATTACCTTCATTGTATTCTATTTACATTTACTTTTGTAAAGTATACAATCAATTAAAGTTGAATCTAATCAAAATTTATTAGAATTACGTAATGAAATACATAAATTAGATGAATGGAAACCAGCACCAACATTAACAGAAACTATAACATCAGTAAAATTTTCAAAGAAATAAAAATGTTAACTTATATTAAATGAAATAGATTAATACAATTAGATGTTATGCATATTATCTTAATGATTTCAATGTACACTTCTATATGTTATGACGTCAATTAAGTATGCCTAGTTGATAATTGGGCAGCTTCCCGATGCCTATTGAGTTCCAAGTCGGAATAGAAAGAATACAAACCGATACACTAACCAGACAGAATTCAGTTATATTTCAATCATGCCTTTATATATACACAAAATCAGATCACAAAGCGAACTAATTAGGAAATTTATATTAATACAGAACTAAGGAAATAGTGGTAGTGAATAGGGGCAACTTGTACATAACTAATTAACTGAAGACCATAATAAGAGACAATACAATAACAGTAAATATGCTAAACGGGAGGAATAGGGTAAGAGGAACGTAACAATAATAGAAATGTAATGTTTACACTACTCATGACCAAAATAAATGAATTAGTCCACTAAAACACAGTTCTGGAAGTTTTTCACTCTTTTTCAGTGGTGTGACATTACACTATATGACTGAATTGTATTTTGCAGAGAAGGTTGCCAAGTGAATAAAATCTTACTTACTTACTTACGCCTGTTACCCCTCTCGGAGGAGCATAGGCCGCTCACCAGTATTCTCCATTCAACTCTGTCCTCAGCAATACTTTCCAGCTGTCTCCAGTTACTGTTGATCCTTTTTTATGTCTGCTTCCAGTTCGCGACGCAGGGTGTTCTTTGGCCTTCCTCTTCTCCGTTGTTCAACAGGATTCCAAGTTAGTGCTTGTCTCGTGATACAGTCTGATGATTTCCGAAATGTATGTCCTATCCATTTCCAACGTCGTTTCCTGATTTCCTCTTCAGCTGGAAGTTGGTTTGTTCTCTTCCAAAGTAGGCTGTTGCTGATGGTTTCCGGCCAACAGACACTCAATATTCTGCGTAGACAGTTGTTGATAAATACCTGTACTCTCCTAAGGATGTTTGCAGTAGTTCTCCACGTTTCAGCTTCATACAGAAGAACTGATTTGACGTTCGAGTTGAAGAGTCTAACTTTGAGGTTGGTAGACAGTTGTTTGGAGTCCCATATATTTTTCAACTGTAGGAATGCTGCCCTAAATAAAATCGTAATCAAAGTTAAAATAGATATTAAAATTCATAATAATCTAGTTAATGTAATATTGAAATGTAACAAACATCATGGAATAATCATGAAGTAACAAGAAGATAATGAGGTAATAGGATTGGTGTTATGACTACGATCTGCCAGACTTAGAGAAACCTGATTAGTTGGAATGATGAATGAATAACCCGTAGCATAGATAGAAAGAATAAACATCGACAAATGATAGTTAGGACTAAGTCAATTGTTGAATAGAAACAATTGTATTTATGCATCATGTACTGGACTACTAAGTAACAGAAAATACAATAAAGCCTGAATTACGGAAGTTGTGTACAGAGTTCGGAATAAAAGGATAATAATAAACCGAGAAACGGAAACACTTATGACAAACATTAATGAATTTGTGAATGTTACTGAATGTTTAACTAGATGTTGCTTAGTTGTAAGGTTCCCAGTAGCATGAATAGACTCAATAGATTGCGATTTCCGATTGATTGCATCGTTATAACTCATTTATTAGTAGAATTAGTTAACTGTTTTCAGAGATTGCGTAAAATAATAAATAAATGAAGACATGTAAAGTAGTTTGGTGACTAGGAAAGAGACAGATGTATATGGTTTCTGTTGTGAATAGAAGTGGACATTTGGAGGTAAACGCCAACTATGAAAGAGTTCTGTATATGGCTATTAATGTTGTATTTTTTATCGATAGGACTTTCTTTATCCTTCACTGAATCATGTGAAGTGAAATTCCGATATACGTAAGATGCATTTATCTCATCATAGACCCGATGCAATTGGATTCGTATGAGAAGTTAAGTTTATAAATACACACTGAGGTAATGGACCTTGATAATCTATCCTTGTTTTGGGGAATCAATTATGTCAACTTCATAACACGAATTTGTTTAAATCAGACAGCCAGTGACCACCAGGAAGCACTGGACAACTGTTTCGTCCTAGAGCGCGACTTCTTGGTAGTGTGGACACACGACCCCAGGACTCTTTGGCTCTACCGTGAGCCTTTACCATTAGACGAATGAACAGCCTCTATTGGTTAATATTTCTAATTCAGTCGACTTGTGATACATTTGCGCGACCTAATTCATTGCCACTGATGGGTAACTGCCTTACTCCAGACACGGTTAAACTCCATCGGTCATGTCTTCTCACTTCAGGAATTACCTTGAGAAGTTAGTCACTAGTTAAATCAATTCATGATATCAAATTAACATTCGCCAATCTTCACAACACCCAATTAAAATGAATATTGGTTAGCTTAATAACGAAGAAAATAGGCAGGTGAAATTAAATGTTTTTCTAATTGTTTGACTTCTCAACATGTCACTGAATAAATCACTACAAGAACAAGAATTTCCACGACAGTAATTTCATGTCTAGTTTTCCTTTAGATATGTTTTGTTAGGAATCACGATGGATACTCATTTTTACATAATACTTCATGGATGGTTTCAAGTTCTACATCGAGATCTTCAGTGCGAATAAATTCAGATGCCATAACCAAGTATACTCTCGATTAGAAATACTACAGATAACATCAGCCTAAAGATGATTTATTGACAAGATGAAAATTTGATAGAGTAACAGATTTACAGAACAACTATAATAGCAGAGTCTTTGAAAGCACAAAAAAATTATACTGTTGTATATTATGATCGACTTGATTGTTTTTGCTCCAAGGAGAAAAGACAAAGAAAACTGGGGGGTTGAGTCAATGTAATTGAAGTAAACTGATACTTGTAACTAAGTATGTTAAAACATGTGATGTCAGACAGTCAGCCAGTCAGTTACAACGTAGAACTTGGTACATGCGTACATCAGTTCAAGTTGCCATGCCTCAATAATCTGATAGAGATTTAATTGTCGGACCAAATCCCAGAGTAGGGGAGGTAGTAACAGAGTAAGTACTAATGGAAAGGTATAGAGATCAGAGATGAGATTTGAGATAAAAGTGATCCAGTAAAGAGAAAATTATGAGAAGCTCAAAAACTAGCCTACTCCCGCAACAGACAACATTGCTCGTTTCGGTAGACGGTGGTCAGGCATACGCAACACATGTCCTAACCACCTCAGCCGGTAAGGATTCACTACTTCATCGATAGACTAACCGTATTTACTTAGTACTCAATTCCTAACCCACGCATTGCTTACTCGGTGGTCCCAGCAAACACGAGCAATGTTTCGGAGACACCTATGATCGAAATATCTCAGGGGTCAATCCATCTGGTCCTGCCGATCTCCCTCGCTTTAAGTTTCCAATAGCCTTCTCAACCTCACTGAGACTTGGTGGACTAATGTTAATTTGCCATTCAGATTGTTTGGGGGGATGGTGGGCAACAGGGATGAGGCCAGAGGCCAGTTGAACTGTTCCCTAAAGTGTTCTGCCCATCGGTCTAATCTTCTGGATTGACAGTGAATAGTGGTACCATCTTTTTCGGAGATAGTTTCACTTACAGTTGGGTTTCTGATACCCATTTCCTTGATAAGTCTGAACAGTTGCCTACTGTTACCTATTGCCGCTGCCTTTTCCATCTCTTTAGCTTTCACCACCCACCACTGCTCACGATCAGTGCGTAAGCTTTTGATCAGTTTGTGATTAAGTTGCCTTCGTTCCTCATCATGTTCAGAACCAGACGGGATGTGATGCCGAGTATCTATCAGTTCAGTAGATGCAGCTGAAATCCACTGAGTTTTCCTAACCTTAAGGTCTAGTTTATTAGTAGATATTACTGCTCTTTCAACAGCTTTTTGGATATCATTCCAGGCTAGCTCAGGATGAGTACAGTTTACGCCGTTTACTAATTGGTTTTTTAGTTGTTCCTGGAATGTATTCTTGACTTTTTCATCATTGAGTTGAACTCTGGGGGGATCCTTGTCGTGGATCTTTTACGTCCAGTGAGTCGCAGACTAATACGCGCTCGCACCAAGGCATGATCTTAGTCTGAACATGTGCTCCAAAACGAGCAGCAGTCTTCTATCGAGCCTCTCTAACGATGGCTAATAGCAATGTGGTCTATTTGAGTCCAGCGTTGAGTCGATTTCGGAGGCCGCCATGTCAACCGATGTCTTCCCTTATGCTTAAAGTTGGTGTTTGCGAGAAATAAAAGCTTATCTGAACAAAGTTGTAGTAACCGGTCGCCATTGTCTGTTCGTTGAGCCCCAACACCATATGATCCACCTAGGTGCCTTTCGGTTTCATCTAGTCTACCTAATTGGGCATTAAAATCACCCCCCACTATTACTACATCAGTGAGCTTAGCTTTACATAGGTCATAAAGCTTTCTGTAAAATTCATCTTTCATTTCATCTGAGCTGCAGTCAGTGGGAGAATAGGCAGAGACAACAAAATGACAACGGCGTGTGTCCCTATCTTTACGAGTCCTTACCGTTCCATTTAGACGGACTGCGCACAAGCGACTGTCTATTGGAATCCAGTCGAGGAGAGCCTGTTCAGCTTTTAAACTTAGTGCTATACCTACACCAGCAAGGCCTCGAGTGGTAGCAGTGGAGTCCCCGGAAACACGAAGAGTGAACCGAGCAGATTCTTTATTTTCACAAGGTGAGGTCAAGCGAATGACTGTGCTTGGATCCTGTATACGCGCTTCAGATATGCAGCAGATATCGATGGAGCGGGATTCTAGAGTCATGGCTAAGGATGCCTGTTGTCCTATTTGACATAACGTTCGAACGTTGAAAGCTCCAATATACAACTTAGTGCGCGGTTTTAGGAGACCAGGAATAACGTTTCGTGAACTCAAATCACTAGCATTAGAGACGCGATGTGATAAAATTATGTTAGAAAGATTAGGCATGGTGATAAGAGAGTTATTAAGAGTTGAAGGTGGGATTTGGCTTCGAACAAGATGATCTCGTGTGCTGTTAGAGGTATGAGGGCGGTTTTCACTTGCTGGCTGCCCACACCATGGAAGGGTGTTTCTTGAGAAACCTGAAAAAGAAGGTAGATTAGTGTCGGTCTTAGAGACCTGAGAGCGTGACCGCAGAGCCCAAGTGACAACTGCTTGAGGCAGATCACGCACGGCCTTATTAAGGAGAGTCTTTGAAGTGTTAGCTCCGTTCTTTAGAAGGCCTTACTGCCGGAGACGGAAATCCGTGGAGTAAGGTGAGGTGTGACATTTTCAGGGTCGACCTTTTCTAAACCCGTTCTTCTGTTAAGAAGGCAGCATCGCTACAGATGCTGGTTATCCGAGGGAAACACCTTACTGCTGTCACACCTCGCTGCAGTCAGCAGTACGACTTCGCCCTCAGATCTTAGGATGCTGTCTTTGGTCTTATCGCTCTCCAACAGACCTGCTTGGCATGGTAGGACCATGAGGAACATGCGTTCCAGCCAATATAGCTCAGTTGGGTCATTACGATAGGCAAGCCCGACCACCACGTCAAGGTAGCAGCTAAGGTCGGGACGTCAAACACAATATCCTGACTATTGGCTAAAAACCAGATACAGATTATACAAAAAAAGACAGAGAGAAATATAAGTTAAAACTTTGTATTCAGTCGTGATACACAAAATTCTTTTCTACGCTTTCATTAACCGATTACAATTCATCTAGGCTGAATGTATCTGACGCTCGTGGGGAAATTCGGTGAGAAGAAAACAGATCTAAACACAGTTAATAATTATTTTTCCTTGAGGGTGTGGGGGGGGGAGTAATGCCTCTGACAATGTGTCAATGAATATCTTCTGGTTACACTAACTGTAATTTAATGAAGCTATGCAGGACTTAGACATTATTTTGCAATTACATTTATGGTTGTCTGTTGTTAATTACATAAAAAGAAATGACATTATTCATTAAAAACAATGATTATCTGGATAAAATACCTTGCAAAGCATAAATAAAAACATTACAATTGATTCCCAACTCCAAACTATCTAGGTAGTGAAGCCAATAGATCAATGCACTGAGATAATACTAAATTATGGGGACTAAATGTGATCGAAGATGGTTTCAGAGAAGTCGGGACTCGTCAGGCGAATCCCTGATAGATCGACAGTAACAGTCACAGGGAAAGAAAATGGATGAACCAGGACTGAATCCTCCAAGTAGTTCCTTTAAGATGGCAGAAACTCAAGCAATGCTGGCGAGCACTAAGTGGAATGAAACACAGATTATGCAGAATCTCCTTCCAACTATCGCCAAATTAATTTTCATCACAACATGGTGAACGCGATATCGAGTAAACTAGTCTAGTGGTCATATGACACGGTTGAGAGGAATCGGCCAATACTTTGTTTTGATTATAGACGTGAGTATCGCAATCATGCAGTTTAACAGATACACTTCCTTTTCATCGTGCTTGCCGATTTAATTGATACTTGAATACATTCCGACTTAAGATTCGTAAAGTTCAAGTAATTTTTCCTAGTTGATAAGAAGTGTAACGTCGTCAAAAGGGAGACGAAGTCTGATAGTAGCCGCTGATCATTCATTTTTTCGGTGACCTGAAGATCAAGTGCATAGTTCATTTAGAATTAAGGGCATTCAACTTTCTAAGTAGATTTTCCGTATCCACTAACCTGATTTCGCTGTTTTCCTTTTACTATGTAGACAACACCCTCGTAACACGAAGGGGGTGGGAGTGAATAGTATACCCCTATCAGAGATGAAAACTGTATGAGCATGGTAGAGCATATTCCGAGGAAAAGTGAACTTTCTTTATCCTCGGTAGTACCAGAAAATTTTGATGATATGGAGCCACTAACGTCCGCATAACTACCCAGATACACTGACTCTTTGATTACCTCTAACGGTTCACCTGAATAAGTGTAAACAGGCCCAAACTCCTGTCATTCATAAAGTACATTTAATTTGTCTAAATTTTGGAACTGAAAAATCTACTACATCTAGTTTTACCTCATATGACTTTGTGCGTAAACAGCGTTAATAAGTCCTATAGCCTACAGGTTAGGGAAGCATCAGTAACTATCCAATATCTCCTCAGTTGTCAATCGTTAGTGTCAATTTGTAACCAAAGCAATCTTTAGATTCAATCAATATTAGCAAGTTATACAAATATATATATCCATCAATTTTTACCTAAGAACATAACATTTTCATAATATGAGATTCGTATTTGGAGGCATTTCACTCATTTATGATAATTCTTTAGAACAACAACAAATATGCACTGCGCATCCATGGACCGAACTCAGGACTTTCTAACTTCTCGACGAGCTCTTCGTCAGTACATAACTTGGCCAGCTCCCAACGGTTGAAATTTCCAATTTAGTCAACTTTTGATATGTTTTGAGTGACCCCATCCATTGCCATCGGTGAGTAACTGCTCACATCCAGTATGGTCAAACTCCACTGGTCACATGAAGCCAAAAGATCCTAGGTTCAGTCCCTGGTGGAATCGTGGATGCGTACTGCTAAATAATCCCATACCAGGACAAAAGAGCTGTCTGGTGCTTCCTTATGGTCACTGGTTTTCCAATTCAGACCAATTCATGATACCGAATTCCCATTTAATAATCTCCACAGCACTCGATTACAATAACCATACGATCATGCATCAAATGGAGAACAAACAAGAAAAACGTAGCTTTTTACAACGATAATTTTTATACATAAGGATATAAATATATGTACAAAACTGAGAAATATATTCAAAAACGAAAATAAAGTATATGATGCATGTACTGTTTGAGAAGTTAGCATTAGGACATTATTTGTTCATTTCCTGTACGACCAAGCATACCTAAAAGAGGTGAGCAAATAAAAGATAATTCAGTGGTACTTTATGTACGATAACCAAATATACAGTCATTAGATTAATTGATTACTGAGTAGTAGCCAGTCTGATACTTGTTAGGTGCTTTGAAGTGGTGATTGAATTCTATCGATCTAATAGCAATATGACCACTACTCTGAGTAAATC
This sequence comes from Schistosoma japonicum, assembly GCA_025215515.1. Taxonomy (NCBI): domain Eukaryota; kingdom Metazoa; phylum Platyhelminthes; class Trematoda; order Strigeidida; family Schistosomatidae; genus Schistosoma; species Schistosoma japonicum. The sequence continues at coordinate 3,205,994 of CM046061.1, forward strand.
TATGTTGTTTGTATCATGCTGTAACGGAAAGTGCTTTAATTACGGCCGATAGGGAACCCTGGACCCAGGGTTTCGTGCTTACTGATACGCGTCAACAAAGTTTTCTTGCAATTTTGAAGAAACTGATACTCACTGTACGATTCGAATATATAACGCACTCTACAATCTGAAACGCTACCAATAACCGATTTTCTCAAAAATACAGATATGCCATTCTGAAGAGTGGTAACTACTACAAATTTACGTCCCGACAACTTCAAAACATACTACATGCACTAAAATTTCAAGGAGTGATGAATTGAAATAAAATGTTAAGTACAAATTTCATGTGTATAACTTTAAGCCATACTACATTTGTATATATGAAAATAACTGATGTATTTATCTCGTGTCAATACATGTTATACACCTTATAAAAAAAAGCTACTTATCAAATAAGAATACTTGAAATGGAAAAACAAGTGTGATTATTATCACAGGAACAGAAAGCAGTTAAATGATACTTACCTTTCTAATCAACAGAACTTCTGATAAGAAAAGTACAGTAATTTAAAGAAAAAAAAAGTCATTTTTTCCCCTGCCCTCATCCTCAACATAAATATGTAAATTATGTTTATTACACATTTTAGTCAATTGAATTCGTCACAGATTGATGTTAGTAGGGTACCATTGGAAACCACGGAGGATTAGACAGCTGTTTTGTCCTAGCATGGGGCTCACTGGCAGTGCGTACCCTAGAAATCTCGTACTAGGATGAAACGGCTGTCCAATGTGCTCCATGGTTTTCAATAATACTCAGCCAACATCAATCTGTGACGAATCCAATCAACTAAAACTTCATATCAATCTCAGCAAACTACCTCAATTCAATTTAGTACATACTTTGATCAACACTGATTCTAAATCGACCACTTAACTCTAGTAATAAACTAATCACAATGAGCTACCTAAAAGAATAGAACTAAACAGTTAATTAATCATACTTCATGTGATTTAAAACTAACTACTTACAACACAGTTGATTAGTACTGCTAACAATATTACGAAGAAATAAGAGTTAGTTACAAAGTAGTTGAAATATGAAATCTTTGTTTAAAGTATTACTAACCACACCTATTAAAGCTTATCCAAGAAAAATGAACAAAAACTATGTGCCCAAAATTTTTTGTTAAATCTGTACTATACAGTTGCCAGTTAATCAGTCACTTATTTATTGACTGATTAATAGATAATGATAAAGAAATTACCTCATTATCAGAAAATAGATTTGATTGTGACTAGATCTATCTGTATATTTTCTCACGAACATCTCTCCATTTTCCTGGGTCTATAATAAAAGGTGAATTGAATCAAACTGCTGATTTTAAATTGGATCAGTTTACACTGTCATCATTTATTTTCAGTGCGATTAACAAAAAAGGAAAACATGCATTAATTAGTAATTTTATAATAAGATTTGTTAGTAGGATAGAATCCTGACGTAGGTATACTTAAAATTATACTTAAATCATGGCACACTGATTAGTCCACAGTCTAACTAATCGGTGTCAGTAAATGGATGCAGATGATAAAGTATTTCTGCATTGATATGAGACTAAATCAAATGAAATAATTAAGGAGTACGAGACACTGAAGAACTTCATTACACTAAACCTACTATTCTACCTATGAATGTGTTTATAGTGAAATTTATAAGCATGTGTATGTATTCTAAATAGATTTACATCATTTTAAATTTTAAATTTACGGATCACATCAGTCGATAAACAGTGTTAACATGAAGCTCGGTTATCAACTAAAAATGATAAAGTCTTGTGAAATGAAGATCTCAGCAATATGCAGTCTTTTAAATGTCTTTAGTAACAGTGCAAGTACATTTGGGACGAGTTTCTCGCCCTCCGACTCTAAAATGTTACTTTAAGAGGGGTTTGGATTATCCCCTAACTTGACAGATAGGGAAATAGATGAATAAGTAAATCATCTCGTTTTTCTTGGGAGTCTCATCAGACCTAGTCAATATTTGACAAAATCTCGGTACTAATTCAAAAACTCGTTTGAATTCTACCGATTTATGGTATAGGTGACATATCCATCTGCTAACTAAAAGGTGAACATAATGGGCAGTAATCTGTTATAAGTCAACATGAAAATAGAGGATATGACTAAGCTGCAGGTCGTTCATCATAGGAGTCATAGAAATTTTGCACGCGAATTCTAGAACGACTGAGAAAACAACAGTTAGATACAATACTAAGTGAAGATGGCGAATCGGATGATGAAATTGTGAATCATCATCGACTGAAGTTATTAAGACTTTTCAGGAACTCATCACCTACCAGGAGATCCACTTGTTGATTTAGAATATGGTGATGTTAGGACTGGTCTTCATTAACACCTGAGCTAAAGATAGGGAGTGAGGTAGTTGAGAACATCAACCACTTCACTTATCTTGGAAGTCTGATTAGCCCTGATGGGTTGGTCTCTGACGAGATCTCAGTACGAATTCAAAAACCTCGTTTGACTTTTGCCACCTTACGCCACCTATGCCGTAGACGAGATATTCATCTCTTAACGAAGGGAAGAGTGTACTGCGCAACAGTTGGCTCTGTCTTATTGTATGAGTGTGAGACGTGGTCATTAAGGGTAAACGACACTCGTAGATTATTAGTTTTTGATCAACAATGTCTTCGAAACATCGCTCGCGTTAGCTGGGACTATCAAGTAAGTAATAACAAGGTTGGAAGACGGGTGTCAGGCAGAGGTGGTAAACCAGTCGACAGAGTCGTGAATCTTCATTGACTGAGGTGACTGGGACGTGTTGCGTATGCCCAGTCACCGTCTGCCTCAACGCGCGATGTTGGCTGATATAGAAGCAGGATGGAAGAGAGTTAGGGACGGTCAAACTAAAACATGGCATCAGTCCATGAAGTAACTAACTGCTCGTTTGAGTAATGTCGATAGCTGCAGACTGCCTGGTTGGCGTCCTCGCGAATGCTGTAACCAGTGACTAGAAACACTGTGACATGGCCCAGAATCGGTCACAATGGCCCAGATGTATTTACTTATTGTCTTTTATTAAATCGTGAGCTTTAAATTATTCCATAACTTTCATTCCACGCTACCTTAACCATATTCTACATATTCACACTCCTTGTTACTATTATTATTTGGTGTTAATTTTGCAGTGCCATAGGGGTATGGCAACTTGAACCGAGGCACACATGTGCCAGGTTCTATGTTGATCATACATACATTTTGACATGTATTATGCATATCCAACCACCCTCCCTCCCCTACCTAAACGCGGGATGCGAGCTTTTACAGTGGAATAACAAAATATTAAGGTCGATCGAACCAAAAGGTAGAATTAGCCCATCAACTTATTAACTGATGATCTGACCCGTGTATGTATGCATAACGTAGAACCTGGTACATTTATGCATCTGTCCAAGTTGCCACACCTCAGCAGCAAAGCGACATTAACACCTAGTTAGTAAAAGTAGTATTTGCTTTTAAAATGATTACAATAATAATAATAAGTGGATATGTAGAATACCGTCCAGGGAGGAAGAATTAGTTTGATGATGGTCCACAATCTCATCAAGTGATCTACCACATTTTCCTAATATCCTGTATCTAATCTGTTAAATCAAAGGGCTAAGAAACATTTCTATTTATTTAACAACTTAATGAGGTATGCTTGAATGAGCATTCCAGATTATTTACACCCAATGTTGACCGAGATTCAGCGACTACATTATGGTATGTATATACTATATTAAGTGAAGAGGAACTATGGTGAAACATATTTGCAATTAGCATTTGTGAAAAACTGTCATAAAGTACAGTATTCTACATGGAAGTTGCAAAGCTAATGAGGAATCATATGCGACAAGATTCGCATAATGCTAATCAATTATCTCTTCATCACGACAATTCACTAGCATATTCAGTAGTGATCGTCCACAAATTTCTAGGCTGTAATTTGATCACAACATAAAATTACGCTTCTAAACAAACAAGGTCGAGCTTTATATGACTTTGTTCCATCCACAGTGTAGAATGTGAAGAGTGAAAATGAGATATGAAACCCTAAAAGGCAATTGAATAGCATGGTCCTTGAGAATACCCAAAGATGTCCTCAAAAACACTAACTGTTACGGGATAAACACATTTTAAAGAGAATAAGACAGATGTACCGTATAATTAACAAGAAATATTTTTTTATAGATTTAGTTCGGTTATCTACTTAACATTATGTAAATCTACGAATTTTACTACCTACATACAATGAATATTACCGAAGATGCTAGGTTATTACTAATAGATTACGTATACAACACATTTCCAAACGAATCACAATAAAACTTCCAAATGCTACTTACATTTTTGTGATTTAAGGCAACAGGAGAAATGAAGTGTGCAAGTATGTGCTATGTTTGATTAGATTTATAATCAGTCAAGAAGGAGATACGAAAAGTGACAAAAAGAATATTAAAGTAACCTAACATATAAATGTTACTATAGACATCTCGTAATAATACAGTTATTAAGAGAAACGAAATAATGAAAACTTATGCCTTCTGTGTATTTCATAATGCTGAAAAATAACAATTTATGAACGTACCTCGAAAGTCTATAGGAATAGTTCCAGTACGTTCCATTTCTAAAATGTGCTGGTGTATTTCACGCAAACGTTTCTCATAGTCCATATTTGTCCAAACAGATACTAAGAGGACAGCTCTTCCAGCTATATGTGTAACCACTGTCATTAAATCACCTTTTGAAGATAATCGAAACTGATATCGTCGACCATCAATTAAAATTTCTTCAAAATGATAAATATTATAATGATCTAAATTGATATATTGGAATTTGTCTGAAAAAACTTCTTGAAGTGTATCAGCTTTAGCCTCAGGTAATTCCACTGACATGTTCAATCTTGAAAGAAAAAATTATCCAAAAAAAGTCTCCAGTTTCCAAAATAATTCAATATACACTGTGAAGTCTAGTGGTGCTACCCAACTGTCTAAACTCAACTAAGTGAAGTAAGACTCAAACATGTAGTTTAGTGGTTAAAAGTCGAAAGCCTTAACCCCTAAGCTACCTCTCTAAACAAAGTTGTAATAAATGAAATTTTATAGTAAGTGAACATAAAAATAATACAATTAAAGTGTCATATGACAGGTGTGGCACAAATAGGTTTCCTAGTCAAACCTTTGAATAGAAGGGAGAATAAATTTTGACTTTAGTTAACATACTTTTACTAGGTTGGTCATTTTTAACGTTCCATGGTAATCACTATACCAGCGAATCGGAATTAAATAGGCAAACATGACATAAGACCTATCTTAATTATATGACGATCTAAGTTGGGAAATAAATCAGACAGTGAGTACTATGGTTTCTTACAATACTCTTAAGGAGCGTAAAATGTATTTTTGGACAGTAAAATCTGTTTTTGCAGTTCTTTCCTGAACAGTATCTGATAGATGGATCAACCTACAAATTATGTGCTGCGTAAAAGCTAAGTAGTAAGATGTGAGAAACACAAGAAGGAATGCTGTTGTTACAAACAACCTACCCCTGTGCAAAAGATGTGTTAGTAAATTGGAAATCAATATGCCGTATACTGTGCAAGATCGTAGCTCACTATAGCAGATTAAAATATCAACATAAATTGTGCTTGTAAATTCGAATGTTAATAGAGCTTCCTGCTGGTCCTTACTTTATGTACCGGAGAGTTTAGGGCTCAAGTCTACTTCGACTCTTGAAAAGTAATGGCTGCAACACTGGATTTTACAGCCAATTTTCAAGGTTATTAGATGTAAATACAGGAGGAACAAGATAATGTCTTCCAAACTAGACACAATGGATTTAAAAAGAGAAGTTATAAATTATGGATTAACCAACAAATCTTAATTTCTTGACGTAGCCATAGCAGAAAAACCGAAAATCAATTCAGAAATGCTAGAAGGCAAGACAGTTCCAGACTATATAAGAGTATGGAAAACTTAGTGGCCTCATCTTTCCAAACATTAGGTTAGTGCATTCGACTTTAATTAATCCATTTACAACACATTTAGGCCAAAAATACATTTCCCTTATCGTCACCTATGCAGACAATAGACAGGAATTTATTTTTATATGAATAAACTAGTTAAACATCCGGCTACGGCGTTAAGTAGAAACATCTTTGATCCATTTTTAAATAACGAGAACAATGTGGAGAATCCATTTCATTTACAGAAAATATCCGATTTGGTCTTTCTTTGAAAGCTGAAAAATATGTGTTTGATAATCACTTCAAAGACCAGTACATCACGAGTGTTTTCACGAATTTGCGTCAGTTATTTTTAATTTTCAGTCAATTAAAGTGCCCAACAAATTATCCGATAAACCTAAACCCACTCTGAGTATGCTAGTAGGCGCTTGGTGAAACCAAAGGTTTAGACACTATGCATAACGGTGGTAAAGCAGCTCCATATTTCGTTTACACTAGCCCGCGAAGTCAAGGTATAATGTTAATTAACCTCCCACTTACAGCGGCTATTCGACACGTTCACAACATACAATGAGACAAGACATGGTCCGCAAAGAGATAGCATTACCACTGAGAATGATGAAATCTAGCTTATGTTTCACCATTTCTTAAAATAAATACTGGCCAGTACATAAGCCAACGGATTGTTCTAAACTTTCATTAATTAGTGTACATTGACTTCAGAAGGTACACCACCTACCCCTCCCGAAGATAGTTATATTTTAAAAACCCATTTGTTCTGCAATTTTTTTTATTTGGAGCTAGCTCTTAAAGTATCAGTTAGCTTTAACAAATAAGTAGAGCCATATAAATAATATTATGCAAAGGAAAGTTTAGTCAGAAATTAAGGAAACGGGAACAGTCTAAGAAAAGTCTAAGCTACCGAAATCTAAGTCAATGAGTTCTTGCTACACCCCTTTAGTTTATAATAAAACTTGTTTGTTAAGTAAACGTTATTAATATAATTACAAAAACTCAGATTGGTTCTCCATACTTCCCGTAGTGCCAAACAATAACCGATTTTTTGTACAAAATCAGAAAATTATATTTCTGAAAACAAAGAGATAAAATGTCTCCATGTAGAAAATAACTAACTTTTATGAAAACCAACGCCAACCCGCTAGAATTTTGAGTTGAGATTCCACCAAGGACATATATACCCTGTTTTAAACAAGCAAACGAGTAGCAAATCATCATTAGTAAGGATAGTAGGTTTAATAATTTAAGTTAATCTGTGTAGCCTGTCTTGAAATAAGCATTGAGTTTCTCCTTGTAACTAATTACTGATACTGATGAAACCAATTCGAACTTCAAACTTCGCTTCAGATCTGGGTCTAGGTTGCTGGAGTGTTCCAAGTTACTGGAATTATAGTACTCGTTGTATTCCATGTAAAACACAATTATATGATTATTCAAGAGTTGGGAGTAGAAGTGACTAGGTAGTTACTCTTATAATATTATCCTTCAGAATCTGAATAAAGTACATTGTCATAGCAGCTACTTCTGAATGATTCCGAAGGAGATATTAACACTGTCTTCTGGCAAAAACTTCAATAGTTTGCCTATTTTAACAACATTAGAGTTGGCATGAATTTGTCCTGGAACCCCTAGACAGTTTTGTGTTGTTTGTATGAAAGTGTAGTGGCATGGTACATTCGTGTATGCGCTGATAGAATTCTCTTCTTTGATGCTAGAAAGTGGCTTATCTTTAGAAGACCCGTTGTTTCACGACGTTGGTTCTGTTTCAAGATTTAGTGAGGTTTCTCTATTTCACCCGAATGCGTCCATTTCCATATATCCACGTTCATTGTTGGAACATGTTTTTAGCCTCAACACTGACCATCAATCATCATTAGCAGAAATACTGGCAGAATATTCACTATCGATCCAACCGGTCAGGCCATTGAGATTCTTCGAAGTAGAATGACAGCTAGAGTGAACATTGCTCTTTTCTACTTCTCTCATAGAAGTCCCGAATATCATGTTAAAACCATAAAGTTGGTTCTTGAAGCTGCTGTAACTTTCAAACCATTTCTTGACTATCGGCACAGCTATGGATACTAAGGGACTCAAAAAGCCCATACTGGCTCCATAAACTGAAGTGGAATTGATGAAGTCAGTTTTTAAGTTGTTTATGAAATTTGCTTGACCACGGATTCCGCACATGCGGAGGCAGGTAATGAGTCCGTTTTCTTTATCGAATACCCAAATATTGTTCGTATTTTGTCCAAAGATTTCCGTTGGTGATGGTGTAACAAGAATTTAGTGGTTCTGAGTTTATGATCCAATCATCTGTAGTGCGAATTCGAATACGAGTTAATCTGCCAGGAGCTGGTGTAGATTTACCTGCAGAATCAGAAAAAGACAAACAAGATCTTTGTTTTGAAGTTGGTGTGGTCTTTTCCTATTTAATTTAGAATGCTGTATATGAAATCCACCAACAACTCGGTAAAAATGGTACACACATTTAAAAAATTGCAAAAATTGAAAACTATTAAGGCGTGTAACAATTTGATGAAATCCTCGATGGATTATGGTGATTTAGAAATAGAAATTCCTGTTCAGCAGGTCTTCGTAGCTCAAAAAATGATGACAAGGCTCGTAAACTTGTACTATGCACCACACAAATATTGGAGTCGATCACCACTTGGTTGGATGGGATAGGTTGCAAACATCTGTTTACAGCCCCCAGACATCAATGCTCTAATGGATAGAGATTTTTATCAAAACTTTTTAAGCTACCATTGACTTCATTTTTGCCGAAACATTCAGTGAATTAGACGGGATTTGGATACATTTCTACTACAATAAGAAAAATTTAGCGAAACTATAGAATGGAAGGAGTCTACGACTAAATATGAATTACGTGGAGTAAGCACAAAGCACTTATTATCGTGGAAGTGACTTGCGACCTTTTACTGGGGTTGTGCGATGGAAAATGTATAAACCGATGGTGTGTACATCGGATACTGATGCCCTTAGTATTAATAACTGTCGTGGGGACAGAATACACCTCCGGGACCTAGGTGAGCTCGTTCCAGTTTCTAATGCTACCTTACAAATTAACGGGCCTTTCCTAAAAACCTTCATAAACTACAAGTAAATAATTAGATACACATAAAATAAATCTTCAGCAGAAGTGCAGAATGACCTATAAATATTTAGAAATTCATTCAAGCTGTGAAAGATGTGGTATTTGTATGAAGTAGCACTAGCATAGTAGATTGATTTGTGCTCTGATTAAATCCCAGAATTACACATAACCTCTATCTGCGTTCTGTGTCATTTGATTTATACTCCTATACACCTAGGCCTTATTCTGGAGTAGGAAGAGTGGTACTTGATTGTATGTGGACGATGAATTCTGGTTGCTTACTATTAATATTTTAAACCAGTTGGTATTAAGTATAAGTTACTGGCGCTCCATATTCATATCCTATCCAAACCCTCTTGGTATCAGAAATACATTTGATCTTACCGCTCCAGAAATAATGAAATCGTCTGTATAAAGAAGGGGTTGCGACTACAGGTTAAGAGAAATATTGTGAAATAAGTTAATCGGATGGGTTGAACTGGTCTTCCTAGTAATCTGTCAAAGTAATGGGTATTCTTATCCAAGCAGTCAGATCAAGAATACTAATAGTTATGTTGGCATGCGTATACAATTCCGTCAATCGAAATGCTTGTTAATATAACACTTACAACAGTAATACAATTTTTCTAACTTTTATTTGCAGGCATGTCTAAAATCACTAGTTAATAAACAATCTACTGCATTTATGGACGTATCTCGGTAATCTCCTGGTCGTACAAATAGTCATGGTCAGTCTACGCCGAGTTTATGGACGTACACTAACAGACAACATTTTAACCAATGTTCAGCATACCAGTCCTTGACGTCATTTACAAACAATAGGAAAATGAATTTTCCGACAATGGAATCATATATAGCAATCCACTAGTCGTTGTTAATTGATCAGACAAAACAGATCTCTGACTTTTGGAAATACCTCATTTAGGTTATCAGTTAACCAATCACTTAGATTCCCACTAATAATATTTAAACATAGTAACTTTAAACAAAGGATTCGATTACTTATCTTATCGAGTGATTTAAAGAAATCTAAGATCGTTAAATACACAGGTTAGTTGTGCACTGGTGAATAGGTACAACTCTCCCATCATATCAAGAGATTAATATTTTGGAACCTCACTGTCAAAAAACTATGCTGACTTATAGATAGTAAGGAACTATTAGGAACATAATTATTAAGCTCAACGTTAGTGATATTTCCCATGACCTTTGCTACTGTGGAGAGCAAGTAAACTAGATGGTGGTTAAAGATTACCGTTCAATTAACCACACTTTTCTTCCACTCAGTGAGTTGCACCTAGTTATTGGCTGACAAGAGTCTCCAGTGTGGAGGACAATATAAGTGAATCTACACGAGCTTTTGGATGGATATTATCTAATCCAGCTACATTACGTGATTATAAACACTTCAGTACACCCACTCAAAGATCATGAGAAGCTAGAGCTTCAAAATGCTTAGGCTAAGGTTGGAATGATTGTAACAGTCAGCAACTTGGGTAAAAGCACTCGTTTGAATGAAAATGTATCTGAATTCCTGTCTAATAGTTTGACAACCTTAGAATTAGAGCCATATATTATGAATTAGTCTCGACCCAACAAAGTTAGGGTTATCATTCTATTGCATGTGACTGTATTACACATTATTATGTTCCATAGATCACATCAGGGTAGTCTGATGTTTCATTCTATCCCTGTGTAGATCGACGCGTAAAGTTTGAAAATTGTAACTTTCCTTATGTAGTTTGTCAATTTGAATTTTAGTCACTTTCCTTCTTTTTTTAAATTTGTAACGCTTCTACTGGTTTTAAGAAACAACTGTATCATATAGTTTAATAATAGAATGATACACAACAGGGCTTAGCGCTCGATGCTTACCAATTGCTCATGAAAGCTAAGTGATAAATATTCTATCAGTCCCTCACTTCTTGATTTCACAGAAACGCAACAGTGACTGCCATTTGTTATAACTGTAAACATCGTGAATCTAAATAACAATATAACAATATGTACTTTATTCAGTCAGTTTAATTGTTTATCCGGTAGTCTTGAAAGATAAAATAGCTCCTTATAAAAAAATTGGATGCTTGGTTATCTGATTATTTAACACACAGTGGTAAATTCATCTTAAATTTTATCATTTAATCTCTTATCCAGTCTCTTTGCTCTGCTGCTGGTCTTTATTTGACTCTTTCTTTTTCAGTACTACTAAATATATAACTGGCAAATGAACTGTATGGAAAGTTATACTTCATATGGAAACGTACAGAAAACTGACCTTATTCTCCCAAATCCACTTTCGAACCTCTGAACAAGGTTGATTTTGTAAAAGCTCCGTCATTTAACCAATGTTCACTTAGTTTTGTCATGGTCTGATATATTTTTGTTGATCGAGTCTTTATAAATGGCTTGCATCTAATATGATGAAATAAATTATTATTTTAAATTATGTTACACAATTAGAGAAGGCTTAATCTATTCTTAGTAGAATTCATGGTATTCTATCAGACCTAGTGCTTACATGCTACTTACTACGTGAAGAAGACACTGACAAACCTAAACAAACGGAAACCATTAACTTTATGGCCGTTGAGGTTGTAAATCGTTCAAAATCTCACCACAAAACGATAATGTTTAATATACCTGATAAACTCACTAAACACAATGCAAAGATGACCATCCTGAAAGCTTGTAATATGTTACCTGTTACTTGCGATTGCGAAAGGCTGGGAAAACTGACAGAACAGTTGCTCATACTATTTTTCACCTCACATCAATTCTTGACACTAGATGCTTTGTTGACTTCGGAGATAACATTAGATCCCCTATTAGCCTTAGGCATATAAAGTAGTCTTAGACAAGATGATTTCGCAACCAAAGATGGCTAACAATTTTGACCAAATTTCACACAGCGATAAGAATCGAAACAGAATCTCACTTCTCATTCTCTCCAATCTAACATTAGCCCTCACCGTGTTCTATAAGCAGCTGTACACGAAAATAACAAACATCTTTCATCAAGAACAAGTGTAATCGAAATTCCGAAAGCTGGCTGTGTTGATGCAAATATATCGACTACCCTCAAACGACTAAATAACCTAGACACCGCCACTAGTATTAGTAGACATATGAACACAATCAGCACTGTTTGCGGCTGATCCCACTCCTAGAAGTCAGCTCTAGACCTAACAGACAGTAGCCAACAGACAGAAGGTAGCTAATTAACAATCACTTCCTATATGTGTATGCAGAGTGACGTAGGTCAACCTGATTCTATACCTCAACAATGCCTTAAAGCACAATGACACGCTCAAAACTGAATCAACGAAGACTTAAGGACTCCATCAAAGACTGGTAAAAGCAAAGCTTCTTTCAGCTTTCCGAAGATCCCACCATCCAATATAGACAAACCCTAACCTTCGACCAACTAAAAGTTAAATACAGTCACTCATAGCCATAACCCACTAGGTGTACCCACAAACACAAGTCCAACAACAATGTAGCGTAGTCATGTCAAGCTGATAAACATTTTGCACATTGCTTCGAATACCAGGGAGAAGTATCTTGTCGCAACTCAACCTCTTCTGCAGCATAACACTAACAAAGACATTCTTGACAAACCTCAATGCAACGTGATCAGTAGTGTAGAACACACCTCTAATCCCACAGAATATTAACCAAATGCGCTCTTTGTTTCTAAAAAGGGCTCGTCCTGATTACCAAAATATAAAATATTTGGACTCCGTACCCATATGTCATAAATATCAGTATAAAACACGAGTAAAACATACCTACAAGACACCTACAAACCCATTTAACAAACGTATAGCCCCCGAATCAGTAACCCTACACCTCTCATTGACAACTCCACATTGTCACCTATTTCGCACCCACAACTAATAAACCTTCTTTCAACTCCAGCCCACTACAACTACCCCAGACTGCTCGGTAATGCTCCGATGGTACATAATAACGACAAACCATCGAATTCTTACTGCCTATTATATTTTTGTCATATGAATTACCATTCGCTTTTCTGTCCATGTAGATGGTCTCAAGTGTCATCTCAAACTTTATCATTCTGATCATGTCTGTGAACTAGTGTGCTATCATGTACAAAAAGCTACTTAAGAATTGCTAAGAAGAGAAGAAACTAGTTATTTTCATGCTATTTTTTATTTAATTGTAAAGTGAGCGGAAACTGGTACTGCTTTTCATTTCCTCCGCTGGACCTTGTTAACTGTGATTGGTTGTAATGTCATTTTAGTATGCTAATTACTCTGTTTTTCCCAAGGTCGTTTTTGTAACTATATATACAGACTTGAATTATAATAGAAGCGAATCTTCCTAGTGCTCGTTGGTGTCTTCTTGATTTTGTCTCGGGGTGAGTAATCAGTATCGAGTCGTTGGTCACGGTTGCAAGTATCAGTTGGCGCAGATAGGTTCCCGATTATAGTTGCGGTTAGTTCGTGCATAGCAGTAGGCGTTATTTATTTATAATATTCCGACATATCAAGAATAAATCTATTATTATTATTATTCAAATGACAAATTAGCACTTCTCTAGTATCAGTCAACGTTATTCAAAATAAAAAAGAAAAATAACAAATATGCTCCATTTAATGCAACAGGTACACCTTAGGTTCCACTGCAAATAGCTTTACTTAAATGATCGTTTGTATCCTCTCACCCTGCTGCTTGTTCTTTTTCTTTTCAGTTCCTAACTGCCACGTCATGTTGAAATTATTACTTCGAATCTACGCTGAAAAGGGAAGCGCGTTTTGGTGGTCTATTCTTGTTACCTTAGTGTGAAACTTCCGATCTCCATCTTTTTCGTACAAGAACAAACAAGATCATGTTCATAACTGAAACGTATTTCATGTTGTAAATGACACTTTTGAAGACTGTGGTCCTTTTATACAACCTCATACATGTCCTAATAACAGAAAGTTGGCTGTCCTTCTATGTTTCTAGCACAAACCTTGTCACAAATAACTGTGCTGTACTTCGTTGCAATAAAGCCATTAGAAAGGTGGAGGTCGTCCAGCATACACGTCCAAAATTATGAAAGCCAAAAATATCAGTGACAGCGTTCTTAACTCAGTAACGTATTGAATGTGGCTAAAAGTACACGTTATATATTCCAGCTACTAATAGGCTATATATGGCTGCAAATACCTCTAAATTAATAGAGACCCTAATAATCACACGCTGCCGATTTTAGTCTCGATTATAAAATGATGTGTGGAAACTTTAATCACCCTAGAATCAGTTGGCATACATTCACTGATTCAACGTCTTACGAAAGCATAATTGGGCCTATCAACATACACGGTTGAAAACAACAAACTCAGTTCCGTCTCCTTGTTAAAGAGTAGCGTAATTAATAATGAAGCCTCAAGATCTTGATAGGTCGTCACAACCTACCCTATAATTTGGATTTTTAGGCATTGAAACTCTGTGGAACTTATTCTTTCACAAACTCTCTTAGTCACTAACTGCCTCTATGTATACATGCAATTCATTTTCGATGATTAAATAACTTTCATAATCCACTTGCTAGTAACGGTACTTAACTTTACAAACTTTACAGGTTTGAATAAAGCAGAATATATACGCGAAGATAAGATACATCAAGTTGAGATATCTAAGTTTGACAAATTAGGTGCTCTTAGTTTTTGTCAAACATAAGTGCATTTAGATAAACTGAATAGATGGATGACTTATTTAATGATGTATGCTTTGCAGAATTGATGATGTTGCAAAATGCCTGGATATAAATAAACTTTGTATATTGCTTTTTCAGAAAACTCCTAACGGTTGAATTCAACAGTAAACAAAGAGGAAAGTATATATTCAAAGTACGTAAAACAATTCGCAACGTCTGCTGCAATTCTCTATGGTAGGAGATACGTTTCTAAACATATTTTGTTATGATCCAGTGATAATCAATGACCTAGAACCTTCAGAACTAAGATGGTCTAACATGGTCGACATCGGTAATGAATACTCACATCTATTTATTTTAGGAAGTTACTTACTACATCAAAGTTAACTATAGGTCTTGTAGTTTAGCTGACCGTTCGATTTTGGTACTCATTTTCTGCTTTTAAGTAGACAATAAGCAAAACGCATCAAATAAATAGTATCGTTTAGTAATTTGGTGTTGCGGAATATTAATATCCACCACGATAAAGATATGGGGCCAGTTCTTGATTTTGAACTTGATTGATCTGAGATGTTTCTATAGGTGTGGACTATTGAGTTAGATCATATGTTGCTGTTGCAATTAACAAGTTAAAACCATTATGACAGTAAAATACGATAAACAAAGGATAAATATTATACATAATTATATATAAAAGATATATATTTTAGAAGTTACGGCAAATTAATTGCTCGAAATAAAAGTTTCCCTTGACAACAATAAGTGATGATCAATGGATTATGCTCCTAGGTGACACCACTTTTTTATTCACGAGTTTAAGATCCATAGGTATTTTTAGATTATATAAGTTTTAATAGAAACCTTTAGATTCTCTAGTCAATAGCAGACGAAATAAAAGGTAAACCTGTTGAATGTACTATAACTAACAATATTTATAGTTTCCTGGAACTGGTTATAGTTGTAATGACCATACATTTGCTAATCCTGATCAGAGAAAAATCCAAGCAAAATTACAATGAAAACGTTGGCCAAGAATTCATGTCTCTTCTGCTTAGTGTAATCAGTTTATGCCAGTGTCTCGTAGGTAAGAACGTGATCAAAAAGATTGTTGACGGTAACTAGGGTACTAAATTAATACATAATACATGTATAAACCTTGCAAATCTCAATAGTGAGAGCATACTATACAGTCAACAGTAATGTTCAACTGAACTGATACAGTCAATCTGTAAAAGTAGTAGAAAGTTAGAGTCTAAATATCGGTTAATTCTTAAAAGAAATATGTATTTCTGACAAACAATGAACGTATTTTTGACGACTATCAGTTAAACAGATCAAATAGTTAGATTATCGGCAGTAAGTCAATCTGACTTTAATACAACTTTAATCAAGATCTTACGGTTACATTACACAGGCATCCGAAAACAATCATAGAACATACAATAGTAAACATATAGTTGAACAGTTAACGGTTGTTGTCAAATGAATGATAATAATTTAGTGTGAGTCAATAAAATAAATTTAGTACACACTGGTAACAACATATTAAGAACAACAGAGAAATGATATGACGTTTAGGGGAGTATGAATAGTTATTGCTTGTTTTTACTAGATGACGATCTAACTGTATTTAAGTTGGATTGTGACTGACAAGTGGAATCCAGGATGCCCGTTTCGTCCTATTTGGGACTCATCGGCTGGATGAACCTGCATCTCAATGTTGATATTCACACTGGGATTCGAACCCAATCCGCTTCGTGCCAAACGCCACCGCATTCACCACTAGACTACTGTGTCCAGACAGTCACACTTGTGCAACGGGTACATATGCAATTTAGAATAGGCTTGTATCATCAGAGGCTGACCAGTTTCAGTCCATTACAAATTAACGGAATGACACAAGCCTATTCTAAACGATCTAACTGTATTTCGTAATAATATAATTGTAAACTGTCGATACATTACCGCATATTTACTCATGCACATCCACATTCTATAAGTGTATATATTAAAAGTTAGTGACGATGAATATAAGAGATTTACATTGGGAAAGAACGTAAATCCGACAAGCATGAAATCGAAACAAGCAGAGAGAGAGAGAGGTTATATCAATTTCTGTGTTCATTCATGTTATGACATTCAAATAATAAGTTTACAACTAATAAAACTAGTTAGTATGGTAGCAAGCGGAGGGGAATCAGCGATGGCTACAGGCGTACACAAGTAACCAGTGTTACAAAGGAAGTACACAGGGGGAATATTTTATTCATAGTGGGTATTACAACAGCTACAACAGTTAACGAGGGATATGTTGATAAATATATTTTGTCGATCATCAGATGGAAAGATGAATGGCATGTACAAAGCAGCAGAATGAAGATAGAATGCACAAAGTTTTAACTAATGGATTTAAACAAAAGTCTCTAAAAAAAACGATTATTGGATATATAAATACAATAAACTTTTAATATTGTTTGAGTTGAATTGTGACTGGCAAGCAAAACACAAGACTTGCGTTTCGTCCTGTTTGAGATTCGTCAGCTAGGTGTACTTGCATTTCAATGTTGATGTTTACACCAGGATTCAAACTCAATTCATTTTTTGTCAAACATAACCACATTCACCATTAGGCTACTGAATCCAGACAGTTATGACTGTCCAACGGGTATGAATACATAAATCAAGTCCAGACAGATTCGAATTTTGAACTTTTAATAAAATAAATTAGTACTTTTTGTATCAGCCTGCAAAAAGTCAAAGTGACACATCAGAAAGAAAGTGATATCGTCATAACAGAACTAGTTCTGTATTATCTTCTAAACTGTGAATTTTTTCTATATTTTCCTTCGTCAGTTGTATTTTCATTCGTAGGGATTACTGATCTCGTTGCTTGAACACTATTTAGTATCAAGTTGACTCATATATAAAGTATGCCAAAATAAACTCTGCAGTAATTTTTGATCAATACTGGGATATTCGACTATGTTCCATGATGAACCTTCTTGTTCAAGACTCCACAATTCAGCTTCACTCTTTACAAATAGATTTTTAAAAATATAAAACAATTTACCAAAAATCATTAATGGAACAAATTTATTTTCTTTATTTGTACGATCTGTTGGTTATTTCTTCTTTCATGATGCCACACCGAAAATGTTCACGCCAACTATTATTTCATACTCTACTAACGAAATAGTAGGGAGTCTGTATGTGTGGGTACTTATTACCCAATTCACCCACCAAAACTAGTTTTATGCTAACGTTCTTTACACTTAATCAAATAATAAGTTTAGGTGATAGATTGTCTTTTGTAATGACCAAATGAGCACTAACTTTACCCATTCATTTAATTAATTCAAGGATACTTGTGATGTTGTTTTGTTCTTACTGTTCTCGTTTTCCTTTTAGTTGTAGATAATCATGTATAAAACAAATATGGAACCTATCTGTTTAACTTTGTTTATTTCTTTTCTTAGCATCATAACATGTTAGCTAACTTGAAAATAAAGCATGCTGCTTCCTATACAAGGATGCTTACTCGAGAACGGTTGTGATGGGTATATGTTGGCTACTCTCCGTTAAAAATGAGCTTCAGTATCCAAACACTTTGTTTGTTATAGACAATGATGCACTGACATGAATGGCCGTTTGAAATATGAACAGCTTTATGGAGGATTAAATAGAAATAGTCCAGAAAGGTTTGAACCGTGGTAGTGTGCTCTTTGTTTCAGCTCAGTACTATGCTGTTAGAACAGCGTAGTCGTGCGGCTGGATTTTAATCTTGTTAAGTTCAACAATTATAAACAAACTATCAATAATTTCACCTTTGTTAATATCAGTGACTTATGCGCACACGATAATCACAAGATGCGTGGATGATTAGGAAGTCCAGAACAATGATACAACAGATACAAATTTGAATCAAAAAGAATCCAACGTCATAAATTCAATAACACGCCAAAATTCAATAGTACAGTACAGTGTAACAATATAGCAGACGTACCAACAAGGAAAATATACAGTTTAAAGATTAATATGTTAGTGGGTAACTACGGTCTGTATAAGATATTCATCTGTGTAGATCATGTTCACTGATTCTATTTTAACGTCACGAAGAAGCCTGTGAAATGGGGTGTTCTGTAATTAAATTTAGAGTACATTATTGTCATTATATTGATGTATTGTTTAGGTTGGATTGTGACTGGTGAGTGGAATCCAGGATGCGCATTTTATCCTATTCGGGACTCGTCTGCTGGATGTACCTGCCTCCCAATGTTGATGTTCATACAGGGATTCTAATTTAGTTCTTTTCGTACCAAACGCCACTACTATATTAAGGCAATCCACTCACGATACACATATGGCAACAGAAACTGACCAATTTCAGTCCATAACTAATCAACTGGAAGAATCAAGTACATTCACATTATATTGACGTATCATTTGTGAAATTGTCACAACACATTATAATTGTTAAAACAATATATGCCATGACTACTTAAACCCCATAGTTATAAACTCTACTCTAATTTATGCACTTATTTCTTCAAAATTCGTGTTTATCAGTGTTTACTATTCTATCAATACGACGATGTCTGAGAATTCTGCAAGGCATTTCAAAGTAAATTATTATCATCATATTACACATAAAAAGTGGAAGATTAGTTCATACGAGATATTCTCTTTCAACGAACAACCAAATTCAAAAGCTCGAGTATAATGAGTCCAATTGTTCAGTCACACTATGACTCCTAGAGCAGAATCTAGGGTATTCACTATTTAGAAGTCCCATACTTGAATAAAACAGTTGCTCGTAGGTTTTCTATAGTACACTGCCAACATCAATCTGTGTTGATTACAATCAGTTAAACATGGCAACAAAAGAAAGTGTATACAAAATTATTAATTGTAAATGAATTTCTGATTACAGTTGGGAAATGCATGTCATAGTAACCAGATAGAAACATATACAGTTTAGTCGGGTTAAATGATACAATAAAATTATGTTGATGAAATGTTCTCAATTATGAAAAAAAGGAACTAAGTCCAATATAACTATAGAGACAAGCTTAAATCAATCTGGGTAGAGATAATGTAGGGAAGTGTAAGAAACGCCGAACACTTTCAGAGACTTCAAGAAAACTTGTAGAAAACATTGAATATGAATGTATATTATAAATATACTGATGTAAATTAGGAGTTTTTGACAATACAGACTACTTGTATTGGAAGTAGCCTGCAATTAATAGATTGTATTCTGAAAGCCCAATCACATTTAATAACTCATAGATACAGTATCCAGCGAAGTATCAGGGATACATTAATTTTACCAGTGACATAAGAATCGGCAAGTACCTCCAGATGAATTTATTACATAATCATTCAGAACACCATAAGAGGAAATGATTATTAATCCAATATTATGATACCTAACACTCGATTGAAAACGAGTAGTAGGACAAATAACCATATTAAATGAACGACAGCAGGGTTCAAAAACAAAAGAACAACCTGGAAGAGGAGGTGGAAAGTGACATGCTAATCGGGTTACCATTTTTACTTTCTTACTAAACGCTGTTAAATTGAAGGCGCTTTTGTGGAAATCGGTATTTAATTTGCTTGTATTTGTCACAGATTGATTCTACCAAGGACTGTTGAAAAATGAGGAGGCATTGGACAAATGTTACGTCCTAGTATGGAACTTCTCAGCAATGTAGAACCTTGCTTCTGTCACACAGCCGAACACAGCGCTCTTGCTTTGGCAAACACTTAACCTTAAATAAAATATAATAATCAGCACACTAGTTGGAACATCAAGATGTTCCTGAATTTCAAATGAGCAATCGTGACTGATGATGTTCAAATTTGTCACAAGTGAGTTAGTTAGTTATCACCGATGACAATGGACAATCGTAGACCTGTAACACAAATTTATGGAAGTGGGAATTCTATCACTGATTTAGATAGTTAAGCGTTCACAGTGAGGTATGAAGGTTCTGACTTAGATTCTCTGGAAGAATCAACAGTGGGCACTCCCAAAAAATCCCATACTAAAATGATACATCTATCCAGCTCTCTCTATTTTTTAGTTGATGCCCAGTCAACATCAATCACTGATGAATACAAGCAACAAATGTTATTAAAATCATGTATTAGATAGCATATTACTAAACATTTAATACATATAAAGTGTTAATAACATTTTACAAGTAATAATTCTTCTAACTGATTTCATATTAGCTCCCTACTTCAGAAGGTCTAACGGAAGCACCGAAATAAGTCTTCCACAGATGAGATCCACAGAAAATTGCACAGGAAATATGTATTCAGTAATAACGTATATGAGAATTAGGCATGTTAGCGAAGTAGTGTATGTTTAAACTGAAAATCTATACAATAAGAAACTGAAAGTAGACATACGTGTCTAGTAAGGAATATTGGAAGCTGTGCATACAATGATAATAGTAATAATAATAATAATACAAAATTACTGTTCCTGTCATATTTTATGTTACTGATAAAATTAACGTAGTCTTAATACTTTCCTGGATACGGTAACCACGGATTGTTAAATTTATAAGAATCTATAGAGTACAACCTTAAGATTATAAGCTGTGTCACATACCATTTTACTTATCTCGGGAGCCTCATCAGTCCTGACGGTCTGGTGTCCGATAAAATCTCGGCCCGTATACATAAGGCCCGATCGGCTTTTGCCAACTTGCGTCACTTGTGGCGTAGGCGAGACATCCGTTTACTGACGAAAGGACGCGTTTGCTGTGCAGCAGTCAGATCGGTTTTACTTTATGGATATGAAACATGGCGATTAAGGATAGAGGATATTCGTAGGATCCTAGTATTCGATCATAGATGTCTCCGAAACATTGCTCGTGTTTGCTGGGACAACCGAGTAAGCAATGCGTGGGTTAGGAATTGAGTACTAGGTAAATACGGTAAGTCTATTGATGAAGTAGTGAATCTTCACCGGCTGAGGTGGTTAGGACATGTGTTGCGTATGCCTGACCACCGTCTACCTCGACAAGCAATGTTGTCTGGTGTGGGAGTAGGCTGGAAAAAAGCTAGGGGTGGCCAAACGAAAACATGGCACCAATTCATGAAGTCATTGACAAGTGGGCTGAGCCATGTTAATAGATGTAGACTATCTGGTTGGGGCCCACACGATGATCGTAACAAATGGTTAGAGACTTTAGGTGATATGGCTCAAGATCGATTGCAATGGCGCAGGTGCATCTACTCCTTGTCTTCCTCCAAATTCTAGTTTTTTAGCTTCTCATAATTTTCTCTTTACTGATACACTTCTTATTTCAAATCTTATCTCTGATCTCTATGCCTTTCCATTAGTACTTACTCTGTTACTACCTCCTCTACTCTGGGATTTGGTTCTACAATTTAATCTCTATCTGCTAATTGAGGCATGGCAACTTGAACTGATGTACGCATGTACCATGTTCTACGTTGTAAATGACTGACTGACTGTGTCACATACAGGTAAATCACATTACTTATAAAAACTATTAATTTTAGTCATACTATATTTTCACATCTGAATGGTTTAATTGTGGAGTTTCCATCATTATTTCAGATAACTTCATCAACGCAAACTTCTGCAACATTGTTAATATATGCATTTTCATATGTTTTCTGTTTATATTCTGTTTGTATTTTTGAAATTGTTTCACCCTCATTATGGATAGTGAAAATCTGTAAAATTAATGGGAAAATGTAATGAAAAGTTATAAAATTTAGGGTACGCATTGCTGATGAGTCCTATACTAGGACGAAACAACTGTTCAGTGCTGCCTGGTTTTTAATGGTACCTTTCCAACGATAATCTGTAATGAATTCAATCAACTAATTATACAATAATTCAATATAGAAACTTACTTTAGATAAGCCAACGGTAAAATAACTGAATGAACAATCTCCTTTTATACGCATAGTTTTGTTTATGTGCTATGGCGACAATTTCAACAGTCTGTGACAACTGTTCATACCCTTGGATATAATATCAAGCTTTTAGTGATAATGCATTTTCTTTTATTTTACAGTATGCATATTATAGGTTGATTGTGTGAAAGAATTCGGAAATATTATTACTGTACTCGTAAATTATGACTTACTTGCTTAGTTGTGACTCTGATATAACGTATCGCGTGTCAATTTGATATGACGTAATCATCAGCAGAACCAATGCAGTGGCTGGGAGCTCTGGAAATAGTTACACTATTGTTATGACGGCCAAACCAACCAGACAAATCATACAGTACTTCAAGCATTCCTTTATATACACATAAACCAAACCACACAGCCAGCAAATTAAGGAATTCAACATTAATACAAAACAAGGGAGATAGTGACAGTGAATAGAGGTAACATGTACACAACTAATTGACTATAGTTCATACATGAGTGACACTATACTAACACTAAATATTCTAAACGAGAGGTTAGGGAAAGGAAAATGTAACAATCATATGAATAAATTGCTTGCATTACTCACGAATAAAATAACTGATATAACCTTCTAAGACATAATTCTAAAAGTTACTTATTCTTCTTTTAGTCGCCTAACACAACAACTACGTCTTTAAGTCTAAGCTGATTGTTATTAGTTTACAGCCGAAGTAGAAAGAACACAGATTTTTCGGTTAACCAGTCAAAGTCTATCTATATCTCAGGCATTTGTTTATATACATGCAAAAGCTAGTTGCACAACTGACTATTTCAGGAAACAACATCAATACAAAAAAGCACTGGCAACATTGTTGGGAAACTGAGGTAACACCTACTGAGTTCATTAATTATAATTCATGAATACAAAATCACGTAGTAACAGTTAATAGGCGAAATAAGAGAATAGGGTGGTGGGAATATAAAAATATTAGTAATACAAATGTTAAGTGTATATTCAACCAAAACGTATAAAGTAATTTTCTGGGAAACAGTTCTGACAGTTAGTTATTCTCCTTGAATCACTCCTGTCTATCAGTATCGACTTCAAATGAAACAATAAATGATCCAGAGGTATTATGAAACCTTGATATATGTGATAAGACACTCTTTGCAAGTTGTTTTACCTTCTATGGAGTTATATTTCGCCATTCGTCTGGGGTAAGAGCTTCTGAGTTATTCCATACTTGGACAAAACAGCTGTCCATCGCTCCCCGGTTTTCAATGAAACCCAACCAACATCGATTTGTGACGAATGCAAATACTTAAAACTTAATGGCATTTCAGTTTAAATTTGGATTTAGTCTAAGAATATGACTTTAGACCAAGTTTTAGATTATGAAATAGAACTTATTGTATCTTTTATCATCAACTCAGTTAACCCTTTATGCGCCAAAACAGTAATCACTGTCAACAAAAGTGTCTACTTTATGCACCTATCCAAAGCCTACTCAGTCCCAGGCCGTAAGTGTGGAAGAACACAAAACTAATGAAACAACCAGACAGAATCCATTTATATTTCAAATAACCCTTTACTTATACATAAAACTTGATCACACAGTTAACAAATTAGAAAATTAACAATAATGCAAAATAAGAGAAATAGTGATAGTGAACTGGAGCAATGTATACGAAATCGATGATAAATGATCTACTAACAGTTAATGTATTAAATGTGAGGAATAGGCCAAGGAGAACGTAATAATAGCAGGAACAAATTATCCACTTCGCATACGAAATAATCAATCTTTATTAGGTGCCCGACGTTTCATAAAAAAATATTCGACTTTGTTAGAGTATTCATGTGTTGATAGATAATAGGATCTTATTTAGGAGTCAGGTAGAGAACAAAATAACATTTAGTAAGTTGGTTTGTTAAAGCGTTAACATACTAAATATGAAAAAGGTACAAGAGATGGAAATATAATGCTTTTATCAAGTTTCTGTTCACTTTATAGTTTATATTGAATGATGCATCACTTCCAATTTATTGGTTGGTGGTAACAAGATGTTCTGTTATTAAGCTCCTAATACGTCCAATGTTGTCCTCCCTAGATCACGTAAAATAGTGTTCCTGAATACTCTTGAATAAAAAGAAGCATTCCACTAACTGTAGACATTTGAATAGTTCCCTTAATTCCTCCTACTTCGACTTATTCCTTAAGCTCACCTCCCTTCTATATCTTCCATTCATCTACATAACTTACCTATTCTTATATACTTCAAGAAGTTTATATCAGGAAATCACTCCAGTTTGCTCTACATGACATTCATCATTAATTTAATATTGCGTGTTTATTGATTTCTAACCTTGTGATAACATGTACTATATTTTCTTAGGTTCAAATAAAACTACTAATATAGCTAAATTGTAGTGGTTTTGTGGACATAGGTATTAAGCTCACTTGTTTGTATTTGTCACAGTTTGACGTTAGTTAGGCACCACAGCTGTCTCAGCCTAGTATGCAACTACTCAGAAGTGCTCACCGTTGATTCCACTGGGTAATCAAATCTAGGGCCTTCAGGTTGATGAAAACTGATAATGCTTCGGTGATTATATGTGACACAAGACAATAACTATGATGAAAAAGGCATCATAACTTAGCATTTTTCGATATTCAAATAGAGCATCCATTGAAGATTGACATATTCAAATCACTTCACGCACATCAAATCGATACATCCATTTAAGCGCTTAACTGTCTTACTATCCTAATTAATTCAGAGGAGCTTCTCGGTGCTGGTTTTTACCAGGGTTACTGTCTCCATGTATCATGATCGGCTGTAGCTCGTATCATGTCATTGTTATTTCGTAATTTAGTTGTAAATCACTTTTCCAAAGACAGTTTTTGTCACCAGCAGTTATATTTTAAGATTTCATAAGATTGCATTGGACGGCTGCCCAGTGATACGGACGATTAGGTGTTCACCTGAAGGCTATGAGTTTGATTCGATGGTGAAGTCGAGGGTGAACACTGCAGAGGAGTTCCATACTATGACAAAACAGCTGTTCAGTGCTTCCTGGTTTTCAGTGGTACATAACCAAAATCAATTTGTGACAAATATGGATAACAGAATTAAGTATCAATCAGTTGCGAATTTGACGAAAATTGTTGTGGATATTAATTTATAATTTGATATTTGTTTTCATGGCAGAGTGATTTGGATTGGATGCTACTGAAAATTGAAAAGCGCCCAACAACTGTTTAGTTCCAACTTTGGACTCATCAGAAGGACACATCAACAGACCCACCATAGGACGAAACGCAGAATATTTCAAGTTTTGAAGAAAAATACTAACTACAGGTACTACTAGAATGCTTAAGTCCAATGGAAGGATTCGCACTCCAAGCAGTTTGTAATATAGCTCGACCATAACTGTCTTACTTCTGAAATGATTCTAAGTAATTTCCAACTAAGAAGAATCTGAAACGAACACAAGCAATTAAGTAAGATCAATTAAATTAATTTGTTATCAGTTCAGTAGTGACTAACTTCAAGATATTATTGTAATTCCAGATTAAAACCACGATTAGTGTGGTTCGAAAATGCTGACAGTAACACAGTCATTATCGATGGTATTGGACGATCATCGCGATATGCCATACCATTTGACTTCAGTCATCTTAGTAGTATTGGTGGTCAGGCATTATCCGTGAGACTTGGAAAGCCATTGATTCAATCTTAAGATGGGGTCATGTCCACACCTCGAGGCAGTTTTATACTAGGACAATACAACTTTTACCAGTCTTAGGTTGTCAGTAACAGCAATTTGCGACATTACCTAACATACATGTATCAGTCAACTATATTGAATGTCACGTTATACTACTGTGTAGATTTTAATAACCCAGGAGTACATACTTTAATATCTATTGCATTTTATTATAAGTGTAATAAACTTTCACTACAAATATATAGTCAGCAATAAATAAAAGCCAAATTTTAAAGTACTACTAACAATTCATAAATGTATCTTTATAATGTGCAAAATATTACTCAAATTTACTTCTGCCTGTAGTATGAGTAACATTCAAAATTTAATTCCTTAAAAAATACTTCAGTATGATAACGAAGAGATAAAGAATTAACCGCTGGGAGTAAATACTTCTGAAGTATTCACTTAGAAACTTCCATCCTGCAAACAATTTTCAGACGTCTGGAAGAGCTCACAGAAATGAGGAAGACTAAAGAGAACCTACTTTTAGATGACTGCTCGTTGAAGGAGTCTCTCCAATGTCATGAATGTGGCTTAAAACACTGGTTCTTGAAGTTCGGAGGAAAATCTTAATTCCATATTCACTGAAATTGATATTTTAGAATGTTTGAGGGTGAATAAGTCATCACAACATCCAGGATCAACTAACTTTTCAAACATTCTTCCTAAGAAATGTGCTAATGCACGGTATCAACCACTATCTGGTTTCTTCAACGGGTCTTTTTCTAACATTGTTATGCCGCAATGCGTTGAAGGAAATGAAGATAATGCTTTAACTGAATAAAGTTTCCACTTATGAGAGTGTTAAGTTGACTTATAACTATAACTTCTTCCTTTTTTAATATTATGTGAAAATTTAACTATGTAAGTTGCAGCTTGCAGTGAAAGAGCATATTGACTTGAAGTGTACCTGGGTATATGACCAAGTTACGCTTGTCGTACAACCAGAGCTTCTTCTATCGATTGGACCCCACTCTTACTAATGAGAAGAAATCAGAAGGCACTGAGGGATGGAAGCGAAATTATATTTGATCGTATACAGAGCTTCAATGGGATAGCAACGTCTAGGCTGGCAAACTAGAAAGAGATACTGCCCACGGTGGTTCGAGTCGTGATCTGGTCGTGATGCGTGACCGAGCGTCTTCAACTAGTTGTGTCCGCTAAAACAAACATGGTCAGTACCAATGTCGAGAGCCTATGCAACTATTTATTTTGGGGATTGTTTTAAGTAAACCTGAGAATATTAAAACAGAAAGGTGGATAACCAACTGGCTGTATTCATATTTCTCTGGATGAGAACAATATTCTGTAAATAAAGGAAAGTACTCCACTCATCCATTAACAAACGTTAGTGTATCCCGAGATGTTGTCCTTCATTCTCTTCTTCTACTTATTTTTCTATTGTGACCTAGCCTCTTCTACGAAAAATACTTTTTGCTAAGTATGCAGATGATCTTACTATTTGTGTGTCTGCTTCCTCATTCTTACATTATTCTGTAATGGATGGATTCTTAGATAATGTTGATTAGTGATCGAATTTCAATCGTTTTACACCTAATCCTTCTAAATGTTAAACTTGCACTTCTAGTCTATAATATGATAAAGACCTAAATATCCTCGTAAATTTGCATGACATTTGTACAGTCGGATGTTCTGTGATTAAGCCCATGTCAAATGTCACTTCAAATATATCATAGTCTTCAAATATTTTCTTAATAACAAAGTTTTTCACTGAACATGTGAAGAGAGAGATTACATTGTTATTACATTACTAAACGCGTATCATTACAATTTGTCAATCCATGAATATTACCTTTTATTTTATTTTGTTCCCTATTATTTTTGCTTGGACCTTTAACAAAAGACAACGTAATCCTATGTAGAGTATTAAAGGCTGTCAGTAAAGTATGCGGTGAGATCGTCGATGTAATAATGAACACGGTTTTAGATAAACATTTGAAACCTACCAAATGACTACCTAGTGTTATTTCATCAGATGCAAACCACCCACTCCATTTACATCTCCCCTCATTGCTGTTTATCTTCTAGCAGAATATGATACTACTACATTAGGATTCATAAGAGTATGAGAATTGTTTTATTCCGTATTTTTGGTACACATACTATGGAATAAGAAAGTTGTAAGGGGTGAACTGATTAGAGACCTACTCTCTTGAAAGTACAGGTTATAGTGTACTGTAGAGACTCATCAAAGTTTCATTTGAATGTTACACATAGGCACATATATCATCCTGTTTGCAATATATATATATATATATATATATATATATATATATATATATATATATATATATATATATATATATATTAAGAAAAGGAGCAACTTGTTGAAAGTCTACTGGAAACTCATGTTGTACTAAACATGCAAAATTTAGTAAATCTGCTATTATTATTGTTACACTTGGTTCGAATCAATCCTAATCATCTAGACCCTTATGATGTCACTTAACTTCCAAAAAAAAACAACCGAACAAATTCACAATCCGCTGACCAACAGAAAACTTCTATGTATTACCAATAATAACTGTAATTAGTATAATCTCATTATTCACACGTGGATAAGAGTATTAAGCACACCATTCCCCTCAGTGGTGTTTTGATCTATAACAGTCAAACAAAATAAATATCATTACTTACTTATTTGTACAAGTTGACTAAATATTACTGTTAAGTGGATATAAGAAATAAAAAAACTGTAAAACTTGAGATAACTATAAAGAGAATCCATTTACATACTTTATGTACACGTACAAGCAAGTGATTTATGGTGTATATATATTCATATCTGTAAGTTATAACTATCAAATTGTTTGTATATCTAAGAAAAATTAAATGTAATTGAGAAACCAACCTGACTGACTGAAAGTTCCAATCTTATAAACACCTAAGCGAAACCTACGAATACTCACTTGGTGAAAAGTTCCAGTAAACATTGAAGATAGCAATTGAATTTATGAATACACTCCGTCACAAAGTTATGCAAACTTGGTGATCCTTTATTTTATATGGTACAATCTACCCATCTATTTCAGATTATTCTTTATTAACCTTTGAAACGTACAGCCTGAAAGCAGACTAGACTCCCATCTAAGAACTATAGAAAATTTATACACCTTACGAATCCCAAGATTAATTATCATAATCACTCTTACCAATGACGTTCAAAGCAGGAGTTAGATGTTAATTTACCAAGACTTAGGTGACAATTAGTACAGTAAGTATCAAACTCTTAATGATTCGATCATATTGATATAGATCTATGAACCATCATGCCCAACCACCACCTACCTCGTCGCATAATGGCGACTGGCGTAGTAGGGTGGAAGAAAGGTTAGTGGTGACCAAACAAAGCATGGCATCATCCCATAAATTCCTTGACTTTTAGCAGATGCACGTCACCTGGTTGAGGTCCAAGTGATAATCGCAATGGTGATTAACCAATGGTTAAACATTGGTTAGTTTACAAGATGATATTATGTAATCAACCCATTACCTATCCCTCTAGTGGTCAAAGTATGATCATTAGATAGACTTTTAGCACCAAGTGGTTGTTAGTTCGAATGAGTTTGTTATAGGATTAGCTTTTAGGTGAGTTAGCATTTGCATGCTCTCTAACCTGCTATATACAAGATTTGTGATTAAAAAATCGGTAATGTATAACAATGTGCTTAACATGTAACACTAAAGTCTGCAAAAATTGGCGTTGATAACAAGGGTTTTCGAAAGAGAAAGAACCCAGGAAATCACTTCACTAAGTTACTTACCAAACCACTATCTGGAAGGAAGACAAAACAACTATGAGTCAACTTGCCAGCCTATAATTAGTATGCATTTTTAGTACAGTGCGTATTACTATAGGTGAGTTGGCGTTAGATGAGGAATTTCGCGTAGGACGAAAGTTGTGAAAATCCAAACTGTCATTGATAAGAACGGTTAGTTTGATGAATGTAGACAACTTCCACAACACATCGGTGTTGTGAAGGGCACCTAAAGAAGACTGATTATCTTCTAGAACTGTTCTTTTCATAAACGACTCATTATTTTTAGGTTGTATACGAAGTAAGCATTTTATTCTTAATATTGTTACGTTGCCTTCACACTATACTGCCATTTAAGGCATTAACTATTATATTGCTTCTCATTTATGAACTATAGTTAATTAAATACATATACGTTACTCAAGTTCACACTCACTATTACTCTTATTTTGTATTAATGTCAGTTCTCTAATTGGTTGACAGGGCAGTTTAATTTTGTGTATATATAAAGGCATGATTGAAAAACAAAACCTGATTCCGTCTGTTTGGCCAATCAATCGTTGTTTTTTCTCTATCCCGGCTTGGGGATTGGTAGTCGAGTGGAAGACGTAACCGTACATCAATTAGCAATTACTAAGAGCACTGTGTATTTTCACAATACATAACAATCGGTAAAAGTACAGCCTCTGTACTATTTATGCGAAACACTCACTAAACATATGTTGTTCTGGTTTAAAATTGTAATCGTTACATACCACCATCCATTCGAACAGAAACATACAAGCGAAGACTCACATTTGAACTTACTTGAGATAACTACTTACGTTGCTCAGCTATCATGAATAAAACTAGGTTTAGTACCAGAATGACATCTTTAAAAAACGGATATAGAATAAGTAACTTACTGTTGCATGAGCACAGACATTTCAAACCTAATTTTAATTTAAGATATTTTGTTCACTAATCATTTTATGCGACAATCACGGAAAACTTTTCAGTCACAAATAACATTTAATTCCTTTTAATTAGCACAATACCACTAGGCCTTTGAAGTGATGTCTTCCGACTCACATCACCCGATCTAGCTCATTCTCATCAATCCCATCATTCAACTCCCAACATCGGAAACCTCGTACGTACAAATTCTGAGATAGAAATTCTTCATTCAGTACTTTGGACTAACATCAATCATGTTAGTGAGCGTTATCAATTCTACCATATCATGACAAAACGTAAGTTCACCTCCCTAAATAACTAGTTGGTATGTTCGCAGTAACTACAAGTTAGTAGGACAGAATACAACCAGAAACGACTAGAATGCCAGACTTGCAACATCGAACCCATTCTAGAGTCAACACGTTGGTGAACCTGTCTGGTTGACCACTGAAAAACAATAAGCTGACCGGTTGCATACTATATTCATAATCATTCGTCGCATCTGAGCATATATCGTAGAGATGGGATGAACTGTTACACCCATTATAGCTACCTCGCGACTGAAAGGCAACTAGCACTTTAAACTCTTAAATAACCTTGCTACATGTGGCAAACGTCGACAAGATCGCGTGGGACTACACATAGGGAGAGGGACTGACTCACTCGAATGGCAGACGTTGACCTGGTTTAGTCATAGAGTAGTGACTGCATACGAACCAAATGAACTAAGAATACAGCAAGGATACAAATACTCAACATCGCCTAAGTTCTAACTAACCAAGTCAGGCTCCTTATTAGCATCTTGAACAACTGACAAAGGAATACATGTGGTTACGCTCACGCTGTTACGTAGGATTAATACCTGCAGGTTCTCAAAAGAAATAGCATGACAAAATCAAAAATGTAGGTAAATCACGTAAAAACTATATTGATACATCAATGCAATCATTCATTTGTGGAAAACTGTAGCTCTAAATTGAAAGCTTGCAAACATCCGATGCTGGTTGGCGGTAGATATCATCTTCAATTAACGAGGCCAAACTTGTCAACGTCAAACACAAACATCACTACAAAAATGTAAAAAGGACAAATGAGTGAGGAATAAGCATTTACAATCAGTTAAAATACTACACATCTCGTCTCAGACGGGGAAAGATATCTCATCAGCGTAGTGCTAGCACTTACTTGGTATCCAACAAGAGTTGTAACCAAATAACGACCACTTCAACGACAATTTTCCACAACCGCCCGTATTTCACTGATGCGTAAATCTACAAAGAATAACCATGTAGTTTATGAACAGAAGAATAAAAGTAATCAGATTACATAACACACATCTCGCTTCAGACGGGGAAAGATAGTTCATCAGTGTATTGATAGTGCATACCTGGTAATTGTTCGCATAACAAAGGTCGGTTAGTTTTCTGAAATTAAAAAGAAACAATGAAGTTCGAAGCCTCTCAGATTACTAAAGGAAAGTCATTGAGACAAGACCGAACTGTCAGTTGTCAATTGTGAAACTAAAGGGAAGGAGGTGAGCCTAATGATTGTATGGGTGTTTATTGTTTGACGCCTTCATGTCAAACAGTATTATACCCAATTGATAACAGCTCCATTTTACACCCACTGAACCTCACTGCAGTAGGTAAGATGAAGAGCTACAAGGGATATACGACACATCTGACAGCCAATGAGTCACGGTCCATAAACACTCGATATGCCTTGTTCTCATCAGTGAGACTTACCTCTACCAGTCACTGTGACACAGACAAGATGCGACGGTTATGACTTCGAACTTTTTGAGGGAGCTGACCTGCATGGTGTGCTCGCCACTGAGCTGACTAGCGCGTGAGACTAAATCCGATATCAAACTATCTGAAAAATTGCAAACTAATAATCGTAATTTTTGCAGTCTGCCTTTTAAACTGGTGCAGTGAATGGCTTCGTACGAGTGACAAGTAGTTTAGTTAGTACAAGTGGAAGCCGAAGAATCATTAGATATGGCGGGTCTGCCAGTGCAGCCCACATCACTAGTGTGAACAACCTGTAGGACATCTCCAGAGACGGAATAAGACAAGCAATGCCGCCGACAGTCCGCATTATGTGGCTGAAAAATTACCGATCTGAATGGCAAGCAGACTCGACCGTAGCTGTGGTACGAACAGCTTCAGTTCAGTAACAACAGAAAGCACACCACGAAACCCAGCACGTACCCAACATAACCCGCCTCGCTGGACAAATTGACCGAGGGCGCCTGACCGACAAGCATGACCTGAAAAATAAAACAATGTTGACCTTCAACCTTCAACTTTGTTGGTTGAAAGAGTGAATTGTTGTTCCTTGAGACCTATCTTGGTAGTAGGAGTGTTAGTGATTTCGGATAATACAGTATTGAGTATACTGCTTCGGAAACTGAGAGAAAAAAAGGTTAGGAGTTAAGAATAGGAGTGTCTCAGGGTCATGTATCCCCTCCGTGACCCTCCTGTACTGTACAGGATTCAGTCTTAATGTTCTAAGTTGTCCTACACTAGGATATGTTTTTCAGTTTTGCCACCTTTTTGGTTGTTTTTCTGTAGGACTTGTCCAGCAATAGCTATGTCCTTCTTAAGATAAGTGGACATAATATATGGATTTTTCACAAATTTGGGTTCTAGATAAGTACTATGGACATAAGTGAAGAGTTCTGAAGTCAAGCTACCTAAGGTTCTAGACAGAAACTTTAAGTCCGGTTGTGCTTAGCTGGCTGCTGTATGCCAATGGAAAGATACTCCTAGAGTACTACAGAGGTTAATTCCCAGATCCTTTTCGGAGGTAGGAGGAATATTTCTGTACCAGAACAAATGTGTACATGGGTTAAATTAATCTACCGAAAGTACAGTAAGTATTTTTTCCGGTAGTAGATACCAGAAGTTGCTTACTAGATTGGAAAACATGTATGCCACGGAGATTCTATACATCCTGTGATTATAAGGTGTTCTGACAAAGTTAAAAAAATAAGGTGGATGAACAGAAACTATTTGTTAACTTCTATACATTATTTAGTTCGGAATACTGCGAAACTCTGGCATCAAGCATGTATTAGCATATATTGATATACTTGAGACCCTACCAAGTTTGCTGCAAACCACAAGGAACATAGTTGGCGAAGATCATGCATACTACCCGAACTTTCCAAAGTTCATTCGATCCAACAGGATGACAATGTACGCCAGTTTTTATATCACGACCTGCTATGACCATTAGATCACTGTGCGTTGCCACTGAGGACAAAGAAATTCCTTTAACGTGGTAGTTGAGAACATCTTAGTAGCTAGTGTGTATGTGACCAGAAGAAGCCCAGCTGATAAACATTTTGGACTATCTGTTGACATTCTTTTTTTATCATTTTGTCGATTAGTTGGTACACTGCATTGTATTTTATTTTTTGGCTCGTGATTTCGTTAATACTACGCAGTTTGTAAGTATATACGTAACGTAAGACGTGAACCGTCGCTTTTCTAGGCAGTTATGAAGTTGGCAATTTGATAATAAGAAAAAATAGGGATATAGGATCAGAGGTGAAGAGACAAACATAAATGAGAGAGGAAAGATAGGAAGAGGGGTAGGAGTAATGAAACGACGACTAACATAGTAGTATAGCGAATGATAGTCAGAGGGTTAGATGATGTAGATTGGTAGGTGGGTAATCTTGATGGGAGCATGATGGTTACGAATGACGAATGTCGGTAGATTGGCGTGAAATGTGAGACGGAATGAATAGCTCCGGAGAAAATGAAAGGTAAAACGCTGAGAATGATAAAAGGTAGTGAGGACAGTGCGGCTGTGATAAACAGGTAAGCAAATATAAGTGTAGGTAGCATTAGGAGGGGGGGGGGGAAGTGGAGTGAATTACCGGAAATGACTTAGTGGTTGAGAGAAGGTATCCGTGGTGTTTGTTAAATCAACTGTTGTAACCACAGAATAGTGGCGAGCAGTGTAGAGAAAAATTAAGTCCATAGGAAGTGTTCATTTTACCTTTATTGTATACTATCAAACGATTACTAGGTTTCTAGAAAATCCACAATAGTCTTCTAAATTATTCTTTCCAGTATTTAGACTATAATGCTCATGTGACTGTCCAGTCAGCAGATGAAAAAATGATGTCTGGCTCCATGGTGACACATTGGCTGAGCGATATTCTGAAGACTGAAGCCTGAAGCCTGAGAGAACTGATTGTGTTGCATTTTGTCGCAGTAATCGAGGGGACAACTCACTCAATCCAGCAGATCCTCCTGCATTTAACAAGCCCGAAGTATTTGGCATATCCACTTGGTTGCTATCACTTCAAGGTTAATGACTCTCACACTACCTCTAGGACTAGCTGTGTATCATGCGAAGATCCACAGAAAGCATTACTAGATTGCTTGATTATGGCTTGTGCATTGTCTTGGTCTTTTCCAAGCACCAAAGACTATAAAACACTGGCGATTAAGACGGGAATTAATTGATGAGGTTTTGCTAACCAGTTTGTGTACATGAATAGTCACTTCAGATGAATGAAAGTCAGTCACTGAATTCGATTCGAGCTATTGAGATCGCAGTGACAATTATTCTCAATAGTCTCGTAAAATCTCATTGCTTTGGCTGTTTCATGACTAATAACGATATTCTATAGTTTCCTTTGTCCAAATAGGTATTCATTAATACAGTCACTCCATAGACGTTAATGAATTTTCGTCTTCAGGAAGTGTCCATGATACGAATGTTCCTGTAATTTCCTTAACTAAACCTCAACAGTTGGACCTTGCTTCCTTTACTGATGTTTCAGATTCGATTGTCCAAACTGTGGAGACAGCTATAGAGTAAACTACCGACACATTAGCTCTCCGTGTAAAATCCGATGATCCATTGGAATTCGAAAATCAATGTACTTTCTGCCAAGGTAAGACAGGTTATTGGGTTGCATACGATTCCTCAGAAGAATAACTAACAACACAATTTACTGTCCCAAATATACTACTCAACAGTCCCCTCTACCTGTACAACCAAAGGGATCCGAACAATTTACCAATCGATTTGTTCAAAAAGAAGTACGTTCCCAACAAATGAAGGAGAAGTATTCTGTTTGCAACTAACTGACTGAGTCAAACCACTCAGGTACAGACAGAAAGAATAACCCGTTCAGCTTACAACAAGGCCTTGTAGACCAGCAAAACAAAACTGAAGCATCAGTGGAATGCAATATATGTCTTTAAAAACGGAAACCAAACGTTCAGACGCCGAGTGCTGAATATAGAACTTAACAGGTTTCCAACTAAGATCCGATTAAGCCAAAATAAAAAAAACGAATTCCAAATAATGTAATTATTAACCTGTCGAGCAAATATTATTCTATACAATGATTTATAAATGTATTATTACAAAATTTCAGTATTGTAGGCACTCAATCTAAAAACATATGGTCAATAGCCCGGAATAATGGCGTGAGCCAAGAAATGGTAGAAGTGAAGATAAACAAGCCAAACACAAAAGTGAATGCAATAAATAAATCAAATAAGTTGGAAAGAGTTTGTGAAGAATAATTCACAAATTCGTATAATTCCTATGTTACCGCAACACTTCTCTCCAAAGAACATTAGTTTTTTCACAATCGAACAAATCAATGACGTCATCAAACAAATATAAACAATAATCAGCCAACTCACATTCAAACAAACAGTTAAAGATAATGAGTCTTAGGTCTTACAACAGTACGCCTAAGACCACGCCTAACTTGACGATCCTTAGGTCTTACACTAGTACGCCAAGGAACCATCACATGCATCTACGGCCTCTAAAAGACGCACTTTCCTATTTTCTATCACAAGGATCCCGTTCTCGGTTCTTTCCTTTACTTTCTTTACCTGTCCATCTCAACTTAGTATTGCACGCTGTACCGAACGTAGTGGCAATTTATTTTTCGCTCTGAAATCAGAACTAATCATAACCAAGTCACCCTCCCGTAATATACCTTACTAACTTTGTTCCACTTGTGACGCTGTTGTAACAAGGAAACGTATTTTTGAGACAAACGCTTCCAAAAGGCTTTCACCAAATAGCTAGCTTGCTGTCATAGCTTGCAATATTTGTTGGTTAGCTGTGATAGGTACTAAGGGTCAATTATTGACAACGCATTCAGCTTCAATCATAAGGGTAATAAGACACTCGTCTGTCAATGTCTGTTCGTGTGCAAGAGCGCTTAACACTCTACGAACCGACTGAATTATTAGTTCCCAAACTCCATCTCAATGACTGGCGGCAGGAGGTCTAAAGTGTCAATCAATCCCCTTTACAACTGATTTCTCATGGATACGACTTTGCTTCCGATTCTGGTGACTATTCTCTAATTCATGTCTTGCTCCGAACAAGTTATTTCCACTATCACTGACTATCTCTCTCGCGTATCCACTCCCCCCTTTGAACCTCATCAGCTCCATGATAAAGGAATCTATGGTGAGGTTGGTTGTCACTTCTAAATGTATAGCAATCATTTTCAAATATGTGAGAACACATCCGTACCGTCTCAGAAAACGTTTGCTCTACTTCACTGTGAAAGGTCCGAAATAGTCGACACCCACTGACGAAAATGTAAATTCACCATCCCCTACCCTGACCAGTGGCAAGAGTGTCCATCAGTTATTGTGTCGGTCTAGCATTCCTTCTTCGACAATGGATGCAATTCTCAACTACTTTTCTCACAGCTGTACCACTTATTAACACCCTATGTCTTTTGCAAACAGTTGCCATCACCTGGGTGAAACCCACTTGTTCTTCGGACTTATGGTAGTGCTCTGAAATCAAGTCAGTAACTGCATGTTTTGACAGGAGTATAATAAGATATTTACTAGTCTCACACCCTGCAATTCCCTGGAGCCAACCACCTATACACAATAACCCGTCTATAAATATTGGACTCAAGTTAAGTAAAGGAGATCCAATGGCTTTCATTTCTGAATTATTTCCAGACGACTGTGGTATTCTGACCTTTTTCTCAAACACTCTGCTTTGAACAAACCGAATCAGATCTATGCAAGCTAAGTCCATTTCTTCGACATTAAGTAAACACAAACGTTAGGATATGTCCGTCCTTCCGCAATATGTCTTCAGCAGATAACACTTGTACCTAAATAACAACGCCACAGCTTTGAGTTGTCTATTCCAGTCTGAAAAAAATAATTTACAAGTTGATGCATGCCAGGTTCGTCAACTACCAAATGCAAACCAACTGATTCCTTTAATTCCAATTGTGGTTTAATGGACTAGATGTTGGTTGTTGGCCAACACTCCTTAGATCTTTTCGAGAAACCGGGACCTTCACTTCGAATTTTAATGTCACCTTTACTGAATCGTATATCTCTGGATACATAGTAGGCTACGTTCTGCTTTGAAGGTACCTACTGCCACCTGATTCACCTTAATAAGGCTGCGGAATCGTCGAGACTCCGTTAGCTACAAAGGTCTTAAGCTGACTGCTCTTATTTCTAATGTGATTCAGAACAATCGCAGAGTCCGTCCAGAAAACTACCTCCGCAAACTCCCTGTCCAGTTCAGTTTGTAACTGTGAACCGATGCCGGCTGCCAAGACCACTGCTGTAAGTTCCAGACGTGGTATGGTCTGAACCTCTAGAGGTGCCACTCTTGGTTTTGCTAAAACTAATCGACAGCACGCCTTCTCATCAGAAACGTAACACTGAGAATATACTACATCTTCATACCTAACTTCTAAAGCATCGCTAAAATATGAAGTTCTATAAGCGAATGATCCATGTCGGGTGCTAGCATGCATCGTGGGAAGGAAATATTCTCTACTTTTCGCACTGTGTTCGAGGAATGCAAACCAAAATGCTCGCTCATTCTCCGTAATCTGTACATCCTATCCTAAACCTGATTTACATAACCGTTGTAGTAACTGTTTTGCGGGTAGTATTACCACAGCCGATAATCCTCGAGGGTCGTAGAAAGACGCTATACCTTCATGGATACCACGTCTGGTGATAGTTCGTTCCGGCATGTTGACGCTGGAAGTAAAGAAATCGTGCATAGTATTCTGGAATAACATCAACATACGCTTTAAGGAGATCTTTTAAAAATCAATAGACTTTACAGCATCAACCCGCCATTCCAGTGGAATGGATTCAGTGACTTGAAGACAGTTGCTTATCAACTTATAAAGTCTAAAATCACCCTTCTTGAGGACAGAGCCTAGTTGTTCAGCACAAGTCACTGCGTCATGTACACTATCCGTAGAAGCTACGTATTCGTCAACATTGAAGCTTTTATCTACAACTCTAAATATCTCCCATCGTATCCTCCTGAAACATGTCTACTGTCTTCCTGAAGGCAAAGCTAGCACAGAACGGAGATGACACTACACTAAACGGATGAACTGTCAAACAATACTCAACTATTTCTTGATCAATCTCGCCGTCCTTCCACCACAACAATCCAAACGCCCCTCTGTCACCTTCTAGAATCCTCACCTGCAGACACATTCCTTCAATGTCAGTTGCTGACGCTATCCTGCCTAGTCTGAACCGTAGGAGCACTCCTATCAAACTGTTAATTGTATTCGAACCACACAAAAGCTGATCATTGAGGGACAAATCTTGATACTTTGTAGCACAATAAAATACCATTCGCAACTTTCTTGTTTCTTAGGATTAATAACAGGGTGATGTGAAATATACCAGCAAACTCCGATTTAAAACTTCACTTATCAATTTTAACAATATAACCTCTGTTCAGACGTCCATTTGTAACAAGCTTGTATCTTTCTAAAAGATGGCGACCCCTAGCAAACCGTCTACGTAAACATTCTAATCTACGGCTAGCCACAACATAGTTATTTGGCGATTCGGGTCGCCTATGTTTCCAAGGTAACCCAATCCGGAAATGACCATCCACTAGGCTGGTTGAGCCTTCAACCATTTTTAGAGCATTCTTCGACAGAATGCTGTTTATGCAGATCGTCAAAATCACTGAACTCATGTTTATATAACCTTTCCAAGTCATCGGAAATATCTGAACTACACGTACATCGACACCACCCAATTCTACTAACCTGCCTGAGTTCTTCGGAACATGCACCACCAACCCATATGTGTTCGTATTCCAAATGGGTGTTTTCTATCTCTCAATTTATGCTCCAAAACCCAGTGTGCAGCTGGAGCATAACATCCAACAAGAATACCGATCGTCTTGTTGCGCAGTTGAGGAAATGGCTTATCCCTTAGATGATTCCTTTTTTAGCTGTTGTTGAGTAAGGGTCTCTGAATGACCTAGTGGTTGTTTCTTGATAGGATAAGCTCTACTAATTTGGATAGACTCTTTACCGTCAAGAGAAAACAATTCTACACTAACTCCTAGACACTTGTAATCAGAAGTCCCATTTATAGTAGTCGCATTTATCGAAGAAGTCTTACTTTCCAAACATAAGTGATTAACAATTCCTTCACATGTAAGGGATATATCAAAACTACCGTTTAGAAAGACAAAAATTTCCATACTTCCGTAAGGACCACACACTCTAACAGGAATAATGCCCAAATGAACGTGCGAAGAATTGATGTCCAAAGCAAAATGAACAGATGTACCATTGCCACCAACGTGAACAAGCGAATGGTGCTTAACTGTGCAGCCCTTTACTGAACACCTTAAACTTGACCCACACCTCCCGAGCAACATAGCCAGATGGCAGGCATAAGTAACATAAACCAAGTTTTTGTGCTTCTAGCTACTGATGTCCATCTTCAAGAACTCTGGGCAGTAGAATGCAAAATGTTTCTTTGCCGCACCTTTGCGTATTTTCAGTTAGACCGATTATAATTTGTTCCTTTGGCAAAATAATTCTAAGCCATCACCTAATATGTGACCAATAACCTATCTTTATCTAAAGATACAATAGTACTTCTCTAGAAGCCATTTATGCAGCTAGCTCCCTACTCGTACTTTACATAACGTAAGACCTATACTTGTACACACTTTATAATTTATGAGTCACTCGCCATTCTACATTATGAACCACTTGAGTTTAGAGGTAAGCAACAAAGTGAAATGCAAGATTAAGGCGTTTTGACAATCGAACGTAACTTACTGGACGATCAAAAGCAGTCCAAAGAAGCAGCTCAACCTTTGAAAAATAATTCTTACAAGACCTGACATTCAGATGGTCGACCAACCACTATAGATGTAAAGGCACGAGGTAACTCGTAAACTATGTGCACACCGCCAGTCCCAAACCATATCAAAATAGCTGTCTGATATCGTGTGCTGTTAAGGATTGACAGCGCAGGTGGTGATGACTAGTCTTCACTACCAGCTTAACATAAATGACTGGGAAGCACACTCTGAGATGTTATTGTTTAGAACAACAGTTACTTTGTTACTGAAAATTACTTCCACAACAACGGAACTACGTACAGTTGTGATTCTAAATATGTGAGATTAATCTCCAGCACAAGTGAAAACAAAGTTAACCAACATAGATTATGGAGGATATGTGGGATTGTGGCGCAGTGATTTTATCCGAAGAAGTATGAGACATAATTTAAACGGCGTTTGTTCCGAACAACTGCAACTATTCAAATGAGAGAAAGGTTTACACAAGTATGCTGCAGTACGATTTCTAATAACCGTCTTAATGTTCAAAAAACCCAAACATCAGATAGTTATCGAAAACACCTTTATGTACAGCAATTAACAGAAATTAATTAGCAGGTATAACCTTTTTCGCCTTGTTTTTCTTTTTACTCTTCTTCACTACTTTCACTCCATCTGACTTTGTTCCCTTCGATTTCGTGGTAATCTTCACCTTAGGTATTGGCTTTTTAGGTACTACGTGGCTGCTGGTTTTCTTTACTGTTGTTGTTTTTGTCTTTCGTTGTGATTT
Source organism: Schistosoma japonicum (assembly GCA_025215515.1). Classification (NCBI taxonomy): domain Eukaryota; kingdom Metazoa; phylum Platyhelminthes; class Trematoda; order Strigeidida; family Schistosomatidae; genus Schistosoma; species Schistosoma japonicum. The sequence continues at coordinate 3,248,106 of CM046061.1, forward strand.
AGAAATTGTAGGTTTTGACAAATCAGTCATTTCAATATCAGAACCCTCACTAGAAACCTTTTCATCCAACAAATTGTCCGTATCACTGTAGTCATCACTGGAAACACCTTCTAATTCAAAATCGTCCAGCTCATCTAAATCACAATTATTCACACTCTTGTTGTCATCTTCATCCATTAAAGCAGCCTCTAAGTCGAAATCGCTTTCGTCACTTTCGTCATCAGCGTTTGACGTATGTTTGTTGGATTTCTCATCGTTAGTACCCGCATAATTATCTTGTTTGTCTTTTGTTTTAGCTTTCTTACTTTTCTGTTTACCTTTTGATTTTGATATATGTGTTACTGTTTTACCATCATCAATATCATAAGATGAGTCACTGTGTTCAGATTCAGAGTCGGAATCACCCGAGTCTGTTTTTAGCTTATTGGAATCGTATTCTGTACTTGGTATAGGCTGGATAAAAGAAAGAAACAAAACGGTAAAGATATATAGACACATTTTGAAGAACAATGAGTACTTATTTTCAAGTTGAATACTCGCTTCCACATATTTCATGGTTGATTAACCGAGTAATACCAACACCCAATACACTAAATAGTGACTTAAGCTCAAGTACATTAATTACTAGGAGTTAAGTGCTCACGTTTGAAGTAACGGATATTGATGTTGGTGACTCACTGAGAATATAAACACCGAGATCTAAGTACCTCTAATTAAACAGACATAGGTAGGGCGAAGTATGCGTTTTGAACACCATATCTGACCACTATCGAAAACATAAGATAATGTATACATTGCGAAGACAAGACACATTTTCTTTAATGTTCTGATAAAACATTACTTTAAGCCGGATAGCTATTTCGTTCAATGAGTTTTAATTTTTATGAGTTATCTAACCAAGATCAACACGTGATGTGGAACTCCATGTTGCACAATTGCCACGGTATAAAGTAAGGTTGTTACCCCCCTCAAAATGACGTTTAAACTTGTAAGAAAGTAATACGATATGTGAAATTATAACACATGAATGGATTGTCACATGAGTACTTGATCAATTTAGATTGATTTCTCTTAGGGGAGATTCTCGAAAGATACATATCCCTTTAATGAAAATGTGCAATGAACTTTATTAAGCGAAATTAAGAAATATTAAACATCACACTTTGACTTCCTAGATGACTGACAATATGCTTACCGTAAAATCAATTGGTCCTCAACTCTATGAACATTAAGGCCAAGTATGTGCAGTATTAGCAAATTATAAACAAACAAGTATATTGATTAAAGTCTAAAGTCTCATCATTTAATTGGTAATCCATCACCTGATCTCGAACCTCGCTATTAATTAGTCACTGGTCCTACTATGAGCGACAACAGCTCCGAATACAATCTACGCACACTCTTTATGTTTATTGGAGTCTGATTCAACCGAAGAGAAAGTTGGCTACAAAATTTATATTGCACGTTCTCTTATTTATTAAATGACATTTACTAATGTTTACTTTACTTTACAAAAAGTCTGAGAAACCACTCTACATAGGTATTGGTCATAAGGATGATCTGTAAAATTATTGTAAAACTCCACCCAAGTCATTAGTTCACTATTATAACGATAAAGTCTAAGATTTTCAAATATTAACCATGTTGTAATTCCACCTCGAGCACTAACCGATATGATTGATGATATTGTCATTAATTCCCTTGAATCCACGCGTTAGATTCACATAAACTGCCTAACAGTTAATTTTTTTTCAAGTGAGCAAACTGATGACTAAAACTGTAAAGACACTAAACAATATAAACACGGATACTTACTTCCTTTTTATTACTTTCAGTTAAACGATTCAATTCAGTGGAACGAATTTTCTTATGTTGAACATAGAATTGCCAAAAGGGTAGAAGTTTGTTTGAATTATCGAGAAGGGTGCATGTTGATTCAATGTTTAACTAATGAAATTGTATTAATAAATAGATAAAACAATAAGAGAATGAAAGAGACATGTAAATTGATAGTTTTATAAGCATACCCACTATAGTTAAATACAAGTTGCCAGATCTTGGCATTATTTACTTAGAAATGTCAGGCGAATATGAGTGGTCTTTCGGGGACTAACAATGAACTAACACAGAGTCTCCAAAGCCCTTCATTTTAAAGGCTACATTTCACAGACACTAAGAGAAGCTAATTACAATGCTGGGGATGTTAGAACCATAGAATTCACCAGGTAAACCTATGATTTTTTGTAATTTATTTGTGAAAATTTGAATTTCTCATTTTCAAGCCGAAACGCCAATTTTTACCTGCAGTTTATGTTTAATATACGTATGAGTTGAGCACTTGTCATTTAATTGTCCGAGCTGCTTATGAAATTATATATTTTCCTGTTGACGTTGGATTTCTTCTTCTAGTTAGCTGGGCTAGAGAGCAGAGGAATAGCTTAGCTGTACTTGTTAGTATGTTGCTGATCATACGTTCATTCGCTGGTATCGAGGCGCTATCTTCATGTTGAAACACTAGCATACATGGATGCACCGAAAAGTCGGTCATTAACAACTAGATTAGTCATAAGTGTCATGTATAACAATATTTTGTATAATTTATCCTGGCTTTCAGTTGATATTTATTAGGTTTCACCGGACACACTACCACCAGTACTAGCAAATATATCCAAATATACACTAACTTCTCAACTATTTCCAACAGATTATCAAATAACGCAGGTATAGATATAGGCTGATTCCCGCCTTATTCAGTTTAGATCCATAATTTTACAAGGTTTTCCTCCTTTACTAAATACGAACGCCTAACCTCGATATTTATCAATTATTAGTTTTATCATATATCAAAAACAATCTGGAGAACTCATGTGCTTGAATGTTCAGTAGTTTGAAACACAATTTAAATTCATATTTTATAAATTAACTTGTTATATAGTGTACTTACTACTTTACTGTGTTAATAGACTAGATAAGTAGATAATCACTATACCCCAATCATCTCATTTCTTATCGTTAAACCAGGCACCGATGTATGTAAGTTCTTAACAATAGGGATAAATATATTGTTGATATGACTTAAACAGGAACAATACATAGAAATAATTAATTGTATTACTTACTATTTCATTTTTATTAGCTAAATTTCGAATACGTCGACGACATTTAACAATCCATTCTGAGTGTTCACGTACTTTTATCAATAAAGCTTTCATCTGTCTACAGAAACTGGCTACACGACAAACACGTAAAAATTGTTTTATCTAAAACAAATAAAAAAGATAAATTATAAACTGTGATTTTTATATAATGAACAGTACAATAAATAAGTGAATTAACTGATAAAATACTATCACTATAACAAAATCTACTCTCATCTTGACTAAAAGAATAAAGAATACTCATTTGACAATCTTGATATCAAGAATTGTTCTGAATCAGACAACCATTGACCCCCTGGAAGCACTGGACAGCTGTTTCGTCCTAGTGTGGGACTCTTCAGCAGTGCACATCCACGACCCGGTTGGCGATCGAACCTTGGACCCTCTGGCTCCGCGACGAGTGCTTACCATAGGACAACTGAGCTGACTCCTAACAGCTTGATATTTTTAATTCAATCAATTCGTAATACAGTTTGCGAGACCTCATCCATTGTCATTAGTGGGTAACTGCCTCACATCCGACACAGTTGAACTCCACCGGTCACGTCTTCACACTAGAACTCCAGGAATTCCCTCAAGGAGCTAGTCACCTAGTGAGCTGATATTTAGTTACAAGTTGGGGTTGTGGAAATAGTTAGTTCGATCCTGATATCACGAATTGTTCTGAATCAGACAACTAGCCAGAGGGTCCTGGGTTCGATCCCCAATACGGTCGTGGATGCGCACTGTTGAAGAGTCCCATACTAGGACGGAAACAGCTGTCCAGTGCTTCCAGGTGATCTATGGTTGTCTGATTCCGAAGCAATTCATGATATCAGGATTGACAACTAACTATCTCCACAACCCCAAGTTGTAATATTCATTTGAATTGGACTTGTGGTTAGCAGTTGGAATCCAGGACTTGCTTTTCAGTCCTATTCGAGGCTCGTCAGTCGGATGTACCTGTATTTGCTTAGGAAGTGAATACACTAACAGACTGATCAATTTCAATCCATGATAAATCAACGGGAAGATTTCAAATATATTCTAGAAGAATATTCAGTGAGAAAGCAGCTTCTTTTCAGCAATGTCGTTAACTTTAGCTACACAGTCGTACATGCATTAAGACTCCATATATTTTAGTCTATAATTAAATAAGTATTTCCTCAATCTTCAAAAAAACTTGTCAAAACAAACACACTTAAGTATTAATTATGAGTTATGTAGTAGTCTTAGAAGTAATAAGAACATAGAAGTAGATTATGTAGTGACGTAAATAACATGAATATTGTTTAAGTATTTTTAGAAATGATTGTCAACTTGGCTGAATATGATGATGCTATGTTGGAAGACTAAACAAACTATCAGAACAATGTTTTAGAAGACTATTTCAACTATTCTAGTTGTGGGTAGTGTAAACATTTTGTTTCTATCATTTATGTCCCTCTTACCATATCCTCCCTGTTTAGCATAATTAATGTTAATATTCAGTCTCTTATTTATTAACTACAGTTAATTAGCTGTGCACGAGTTACCCCTGTTCATTACAACTATCTACCATGATTTGTATGAATGTTAAATTCTTAGTTGATTGATTGTGTAGTCTGGTTTCATTTATATATAAAGGATTGTACGGAATATAGTTAGATTCTGTTTAGTTGTTCATCAATATTGTGTTCTTTCTATTTCGTCATGGGACGGAGTAGGTACAAGGTAGAAATGCAGAACCCAGTTAGAGACCCATATGTGTTTGATGCTGCGATCTCGCGCACACAAGGTCCCATCAACTACTTGGTCATACTCATCAATTATAACAGCCTATTGTTGATGTCATAGATGGAAGTAATACTTGAATAATGCCGTAAATGTTAACCAATAGTCATTAGAAATATATTAAAAATAATTGGATAATACTTATCGAAAACGAGAAAAGTGGTTAAAACAATGGTGAAACGGACGATTCCAATACTTCTTTTGTACAAATGATTTACGCTTGAATTGGTGGACTGATAAAGCGTCAATAGTGAGCAAGTATTTTAATTTGTACACTGATTTGTTTGACATCATGGATGATATGATAGAATGATCCTAATCACGTGTCTAGAAAATATGATTTGTTCGAGAATAGAGCTATTGATCGACATAAGATTGTATAGCTGTAGTAAACAACATTATCAAAGAGAAAATCTTTGATGAATATACTTTATGCTTCTATAATGAAGCAATAAGTTTACTTAATTCCATTTTTGAGTAGGTTCTAGAGACTAGTTATTTCGAAGATAGATTTCATTATTGAACAACCATTTAAAATGCAACCTCCAAAATAGTATAAATATGTTAGAATCATTGAAACGAGTGAATGTTGACTCAGTGTATGACTTCAGTATATGCAACCATGTAGTATCACTAGTTCACACAACTGAGGTGTGATTTAACGCTGAATACATAAACCTGTATGCGGTACATAAAATGAATCAACTAATTTTAGTCAATTAAAGTAGTGATATCCTATGGTGTGTAGACATAGTTTGGTAACTTAGGCCGATAAACATTTGTATCAGGTTTTATGCTATGACAGCAGTCGCTAAGTCTTTAGACAATACGATATTCAACCACTAAGTTATAAGTTCGAATCATGTCTCACCAATTTTGGTAGCCTAATAGCACTGACAGTCTTCACACTTAGATGATGGTTCGAAGCTATGTACACAAACTCGTATTTAGAGAATGAGAAATAATAATATTTAACTGAATAAATACTTCAGACTCACCTCGTTAATGAAAGGCAGAGAATACTCTGGAAACACGATTGAATTTGCATGCAAAGCCATGCATTCTGCTAGTAAATCAAATAACCAGCTAATGATAGCATCTTTCGATGCAGTTTCGTGTAGCTGACTGGGTGTAAAGTGAAGCAATAAACGTAAATCTAATGGAGCATTTGAAACACGTCCAGATCTTTGATTAAAATTAACCAACTGGAATACATCCAATAATAATGGTAGAGTAGGTATTAATAAGCGAGTATTTGTGGACAAAGCTCTTCCAACTAATGGCAGTTTATTATCATCATCTACTGACATTTGTTTATCTTCTGATGGTTTTAACTCACAGAGAACAGGTACGCCAGCCATGTTGTGAAGCATAGAGATACAATGAAAGCGTAACGGCAGCCAACGTTGACCTTTATTTAGTCTAAAAATAATAAATTAAAGCATAAATGCTATTTTTTGGGAAATGCTAAATGAAAAATCGGCTTAAAAAGCATTGTTTATCACTAAGAATGATTGAAAAATGACATTTGCATCACGTTACATTAACTTAATTCGACGATATCGGCTATTATATTTTTACTTGGAGGTCAAGTGATCGGGAACTATGTTTTGGTTTAGCTCGACGTCAGCATACGCGATAGATGTTTGACACTTTTTCAGCTATCATCAACTAATTATGAAAAATGAACTAAAGAAGTTATGTGATTAACAGTGGGTACAAATTAAACTGACAGTTCAGAAATCATTAAGCACTGTCTATTTAGATATTGGTGGGGAATTCAGGTTTAAAGTTTTATGTCAGGTGGAATTCGTCAATAGGATGTGTCTGTGATAAAAAACATCCATTTAGAGAATTACATTAGAAATACTACTATTAACAACTGCAGTCAATAAAGCAATCGTATGAGCCCACGCACTTTTGATTTGAACAATACACAATCACCAGATTCAAATTACACTGTTCATCTAATTCCAGAAGCTGGTGAATTCTGTGAAGCGAAATAGTGTACAGGTTGCCTGAAACTGGATTAACAAGCGATAATGGTTTAAATCAAAGGCAACAACAGTTTCTTCATGACTTCAAATCCTTCTCACTAATCAATATTAACAAATTAAAAACTGAAGTCAGAAACTAACTACATGCTAATTTCAAACATTCCGTCTAAAAGATGAAGAGTTATGCTAAATACGGTGATTGCCAGAATAAACTTATCGTTGATACCTAGAAATTTTCTTTTCGGACACGATTCGTCAATTAAGTTGTGTTTAGAAGTTTTACATAAAACAGACTTTTAAATAACAAAATAATAACATATTCACAATTAGTTGGACCAAACAGAATTGTCCTCTGGGTTGACAGGAAAAAGAATCTATCCATTTTAACAGTGTTTATGCTAACGGCAGTCGATTTAATCAGTGATATTTTATAACTGCCTAACAAGGTCAACCAACGTAATATTTATGTGGCTTGTTTAAGTAAAAATAAGAGAATCTATGCTTTGCCTCCTATAAAATAGTAGATAGCTTTTAAAAGTAAATGCATAATGATGGATGAATTTTTATCCTTACAAGTAATCTAAGTTTGATGTTAAGACTTAAAAAGTGAGGAGGAAATTCAAACTCTAAATCAGCAGGAGAAACGATAATCGAATGCCAATTTATTTATTCCATCTGAGACTACATAGAAAGTAGCGCTGTATACTACTAAGAACAATAACGGTAATACAGTTACACAGTTCGAAACCAACTACTACAAGATACACATAGTTTCGAAGCATCATGAATAGTTTCTTACTTAATTTTGTGAATATATATACAAAGGTAAAAAAAAACATATTTTAAAGAGTCGTGGTTTTTAGAACTTTCAGTAAATAGCTCAGTTACATCGTCTTCAATTTACAGGCATCTAAGCGACAAGATTTAATTGGAATAGATGAAAGAATTCGCTAATACAAGCTTACTTGATTGTTCCGTACACTAGTTGACTTAACGGATGAATAAGTGACTGTATTAAAGCGTGATCATTTCCATACCTCGAAGCAAAATCACACCATAAACGGAGACTATACACAAACTGCCAATTAGATACAGATTGCATATCTTCCTAGGAGCAAATATAAAATGCATAGAAATTAACCAAAAAACAATACGGCACTACAAACACAATTTGGGGAACAAAACAAATTTTACGGTACACAAAAATTAAAGAAAAATCACCCGACATGGTTAACCATAAAAAGAAAACTAGTTGTCGGGAATAATTAGTAAGACAAGCTATTCATAAATACAGGAACCAGATGCACTTAATCTGTCTCATGTAATCACAAAGAATAGGTGGTGACAATAACATGACAGATTACCCAAACATCCTTTGAGGTTAACTAACAACAGTGAACGATAAGCGCAACGCCATAAGACACTGTGCTGACATAAACCCTTTCAAAAATATGTGAAAAAGATAAAGAAATAATCAGGTATTTATACGAACCATAAAGGCCAGTTGAACTAAGCTATACAGCAACCCAAAAGAAATTTCTAAAATGACCATGAAGCAACTTTAACCAAAGAGAGACAGGAACATGGCTGTGGTACATTTATAAAAAAAATAACGATTAATATGAAAATTCGGAGCGTATATATTAAACTCAAATAATTAATAAACTTTTCAAGGTTACTGAGTCGTTTTGACTTTAAATTTGAAGAATGAACGATATAAAATCTGATCCATAAAACTATATAGCATGCTAATTGTAAGCCTCGGCAGGATCAGAAGTGTTTTAGTCTATTCTACACCCCCTTAGCATTTTTAGTATAGACTCCTGTTATAATATATACAAAATGAAGTTGTTGGGTGAATATGTGATGTTCGTATTTATAGCAAGGGTATTTATACGATTTTTATTTACCCGTAGATAGTTGTTCCAGGCAAAACATTTCGGATTCAATTTATCAATTCTATCTTTACGCTTTTCCAATTCTTATCGGTTTTTCGAAGTAACATTAGTGACATCGGAATATATGATTGTCACACTTCTGTTTATGTATGATTTCAGTCGTTTACACTTGACTTACAGGATAATAAAGTGACCTCATACTAGTATTCGCATTCTGAATGATGGCTTGGATACTAACTTGTCCTATTTTTCGCTCTTTCTAGGACCAATCATCCTAGAGGCCATACATAAAGTCCTAAAACAACAATTGAATAGATCTGAAGTTCCGCGACACCCATCGATTAGTCTAGTGCAACGCCCTACCAAAACAACTGGTATTAGCACCATAAATAAATACCAATAAGAAGAAACTGGATCCACTCCAAGAAACACATTGAAAGGATTAATACGAGTTACTCGACTTACTATTCTTACAACTGTAACTGAAGCAGCCATTACAAGCTGAGAACTGAAGGTTGTCCTACAAACCACTCCATTACCTCGGTGTAATTAACGCGAATCCACCTAAGTTATTAGGTACACTCTCCAAACACGACACAATTATTCCGGCTATGCGCCTCTACCTTGAGAATCGGTTTAGAAATGAGTCTGGGACCATAATTTAGTCATATTTACAAGACTTACGGAGTTACAGATAAAATTGAGTGCAATACCTACCTCAGTTAGCTTAGGTTTATAAGCGTAAAGTGTAGCTACTAAGAGCAACAAAATGTTGGACAGACTCCACAAAGATTAATTTAAAAAAAAAACAAAATCACAATTTGCCGAGTGTTGGGAAACTTACTTTGGTCTTGGAACTATATGCCTTTTCTTAGAGTTATGGCAAGTTGACGAGTGTAGACAAAAGCATGCATGTATGCCTCATCCAAGTTTTTACTGAACATCTCTAATAGGCATTCATGCATCAAGTTGATTTGAGCGATGTTGGAGCCTAAGACGAATTTACAATTTCTCACAAAAGCTACGAACATAAGCTTGATGCATAAGCCAGTGCATTCTTTTTTAACCGAAAGAGCTTTCATGATATTTAAGAAGGCTAGAAGTCTTCTTGAATCTTCGTCTTCGCTCCATGTTTTAACCATCAACTAAAGGTTTTATTCGTCAGCAAATAAAAAACCAAACCTTGAAAAATTTCTTTTCTAACTTTTCATGCCTAATAAGCTTTGGTATTTTGTTGTTAATCCGCTTAAGATCCAGGACAGGATCTTGTAACAGCGACTTCAGCATCCCTGCGAAGCTCGTACTTGCAACCTTGAGATTTTGAAAAGAGTGTTGCGTTAAAGACAATATCTAATTTCCAGTATATATGTGATAAGCTAGTATTCACGAATTAATTTTTTTTAGCTTGCGTTCTGATGTTTTTGTAATAGTTCTTGACTGATGCCGAAACGCATCATAAGCATAATTCGGTATATAGGGCGCTGCATTTAAAATTTTTTATTATTTGTTAAACTTATTTTAAAAATTTACATATATCTTTCTAATTTTCCGTTTTTCAGGAAATGAAACTTATGTGTTTCTGCGGCTTGTAACAAATGGACACTAGCCAGTTAGTTACTTGGTAGACAAAGTCATATACATATATGCATAACTGAATGCATAAGTGATTTTGACAAAAAAATTTTTTGAAAAGATTAGAGATAATTGTTATGTAGGTAAGCATAATAATTGGAGCAAAAGTTTAGAATACTTATCCTACTTAATGTTTCACATAGCGGACAGTATTCCGTGCTGTGACGTAAGTGTCTTGCGCTCCACTGATTGGGCTGCTTTTATGAGTACCGGTTAGGTGTCGTTTGGAGGATATGTTCTCAGTGGATGCCTACTCATGAAGTTGTAATTTGACAAGCGCTTTCTTAGGGGGATTTCACCTAGTTTCTTGGTGTTTCTTTATGGAATCCTTTGGATCCTTGAGTGCGTCATACGTCCAAGTGTGGTCATTTCTCACTTCTGTATTCAAGTAAAAAGGGTTTAGTTTTTAAAAACGGTCCTAGTATGGTTCAGATTTAGGGACGCTCACCTGCCCAGCTGATTGGTGCTAAACTTCCTCTGAAAAATTGGTGTTCTTCATCCATATCGGAAGACTATTGACACCATGATTTTCTAGGTATGGCCTGACGATGGCCTTAAGCGAAATGAGGGATATATCTGCAGTAATTGCTTCAAGTCGACTATAGAAGAAGAGTAGGGTTGCATTAGTTTTAGCCACTTTGCCATTATGACTTGCACTAGTGTGTAGCGAGGTTGTAAACACCAGACTGAAGTTCCACTCTGTCGAAGTATTCGGAAGGGAGTGACCACATTGAGTGTACTGTGCCTTGTGCAAGTTTTGAGACTCGATGTCTAACTATTCACCAACAGCGTAGTGATTCTGGCTAGATCGCAATAATTTAGTCAACTGTTGATGTTAGTCAAATAAGCCGACTGAATTACGACGACTTAGCAGTTACTAGAGTTCGAAATACTATTGTGCTTCATCTACTTAGCAAGTGCTTCTAATTAATAGAGTATCGACCATGATTGTTATCCCCATAACACAACGGAATAATAAAAAGTCACCAGAAAACGAATAATTACTCCAGCGTATATATTAACAGCAATAACGATAACAGTAACAATACTTTCTGAATAATATAACTTCCGAAATTTACAGAAACCTTCACTCAGTCGTTCTAGAACCAATGGCTGCTAACAATGAAACTCGCTTCAACCAAACAGCATTCATTGGTACCAATGTTCAACTTCATTAACCTTACTGGTCTGTTCTTTGGTGAGTTTAGTAGCCAGAGATACAACTCACTAAACTTGATCGTTTTCAGGACATTCTTCTCACCCATCATACTACTCGGAAATCAATTATTGTAGATCATATTTAAGATGATATTAAGCAATTTCACAGAGTGAAAGAACTCAATGGCTTGAATTTCTAGGTAATGCATGATAAGTGAATGGTATTTCCACTTCATGGTGTGTTACTGGCCGTCCTCAACAAAACTTCATTACTTTATTGATGCTTTAGAGGCAGGGCACAAAGTAGTAGCATATGTCCGGGACTCTACAGTTAGTACTAAAACATGCGCATCAACTCATACGTTACTTTTCAGATTGAAAAAGACTACTTAATACTGTAGACTGAAGATCTGGATACAAATGTTACCTGTTGTTAACACATTATGGCAGATCGCATATTCTCTTACTTTAGTGTACTTAAGGTAGAGTAGGCACAATCGATTTGAGTGGATTTGATTCATTATGTTCAAGGTATTAAATTCAGCAATGAAATTGAATTACCACTGACATCTGGGAGTTATTCATGAATAAAGGTAATAAGCTCTCCTTAACTCAAGCTGAGTTCTCTATTGAACCATTACATGTGAGTGGTTGAACTCAATTAAGCTTGTAGTAATAAGTTTATTGGTTTCTACCATAGGCTTACCTAATCGCCTAATTTCCTTATCCATGAATGACTCGGTACAACTGTTTGACTTACTTAGGGTTACGAGTAAGTCACACCACCTGATGATTCCATTACCATGACTCACTCTTACCATAGTGACCACGCTCCCTGATTGATACGAAGCTAGCTATGAGTTGAACTGTATTTGAGGAAAAATAATAAATAGAAGATAGAAGCTCACTGCCGTATATTCCATCCGAAGGCGCAGGTTAAATAACCACCGTTATCAATAATGTCTTTTACTCGTCACCTTGAAAAAACGCGATGTCCACTGAACAGAGGTGCGTGAGGCAGGGCTAGTTATCCCACTGACCCTATTAGCTCTCTGTCGGAGGATAAGGGCATTTTATTATACTGACATTCGTTTTAGCTGTTTAGAATCTATTTTTTCAACACTATTATGTACATGAAGGGCATTTTGATATTCCAAATTAGTGGCTGTTGTTTTAGAAAAGCTTTGAGTGGCAATTGGTGGTGTTGCCAAGATAAGAGTATTTGAAAACTTTACTAACCGTAGAAGAATCCATGGTACGCCAACACAAAAAGTGATGACACTTATACCAGTAGGCAGAGTTGAAGATGGTGATTTCTTATTTTTAAGATTGATTATTCCTTACTTATTACAATTCAGTAAGGTAAAAGTTTTGAGAAACGGCATGGATTTTTATTCTCATGAGTAACAATAAGAGTGATACACCAGTAAGCCTAAAATAGTAAAATAACAGATGTCAAGTAATCTATTCGGATAGGCCTGATTGATTGCGATTATGAGCCTTTAGAATATTAGTTGTGTTTATCCCACAGGCCAGATCAACAATAATAACACTTGATTGTTTGATAATACAGCGTTTACAACACCGGTACAAATTTTTTGGCTCTGATAAGAAACAAACAAGTCTAAAACAGTAAGTTGGTAAACAGTATATTTTATTTCTGAATGAATATATTGGCCATCACTTATTCCACGTACGTCACGACCAATTCTACGCGGGGAGTATGGAGCCTAACAACGGACGACAATTGGACCCAACAACGTTCAATAGCATCAGTATCCTAGCTCCCCTTAAAATAGAATTGTTTATCTCGGCACTTATGAGGTTTGTTGTTAAAAGAGAATTCTTGTTATGCAAGTTTCGTGCCGAAAAGTCTAATCTAGCTTAAGTCAGACGTGAATTAGAAAACTATCTTCAGAATCGTAGCCAATATCACATCCAAGATAAATTGCTAGCAAAAATAATCAGTCTGCATTTCATTCTATTTTCTCCAGCTTCCATCGATTAGGGTGGGGGGAAAAGTTTGAGAACAAATAATACAATGTATGCATAGAGTACTAGGCATCATGTACATGATCAGATGTTAACAGATTAGTGTCTTCTGACTTTTATAACAAAAACCAAACATATTATTAATATTAACCACAAATGGTGCAATGGATTTTAATGTCCTGCTCCCCGAAAAACTGTTGTCATTAAGAGAAACGTTCTGAACTTCAGTAAATCGCATCCAGGAGACGAGTATTCTACAGGATAATGACAATCCAGATAAAATATTCCGAAAGCACTAGTCCAGAAAGCTTTTTCCCACTACAACAGTGACCCAAGTGGTCGAAGTTAAATCGGAGTATTCAAGAGGGTGATATGGCTATGATCAGCTCTGTTTTCTCAGAGGAAAGCGAGAAGCCTATAGATCTAATCCAGTGAAAGCAGAGAAGTAAGGTTGAGGACAGGGTGCAGGGTCTATGCAAAGGATATTATAGGGATTTATGTTTTCATGCCCACTAGCTGGCAAACGATTGTAATGATCTCTAGGCACTAACAACATAGTTTCTCTCTCAGATGCATTGTTGTAAAGCTTATAAATCACTAGTTATCGTCGATTGTGTATAAATTCTAATTACTTTCTAATTATGTTTATGTGATCGATGTTAAGAGTCAATTCTTCAGTAAAAAGAATTAATGCTTTTACAGTTGAAAGTGTTACAATTAGTGAAGCACACAGTGAATTATTCTTGTGAAACGATTTCTTTAATATAAATTATACGATATTTTTGCACTTAGTTTTATACTTGATTTGTTTCTATTCCATCCCGCCTATTTTAGTTTTTACTTTTAGTTTGACTGCTTATTTCTGCACTCCGGATAACTGCTTTTTAAAGCCTTGAAATGTTCACCTCTTTAATTTGCTTCGAAGAACAACTTTATAAAGAATGGAAAATATAATCGTTCTACATGGACTTCATTGTCTTTCGGCTAAGGCTTACCTCAGTCACCAGTCACGATCTTGTATATTTGTGCCCTTATCACCCAATACATGTGGAATTTGGATTCAACAAAATGAGACTGCGACTCATTCACTACCAACCTTATGCTGTTAAATTCAAAGCACAGTCATGAGTAACCTGACAGAAGGACCAAACATATTATTCTTAAGAGTTGTGTTCATTCTCATTTAAACCATAAAAATAGTGTTTTATTCCTCACCCCCTAAGTGCAAGGCTATCTTGAATAGAACGTAAAAGGAATTTTAAAATCCAAACTACCTTAGTTTGGATTGAAGAATAACTGTCGAGATTGGTTTAGATACACGTACTCTCGCCCAATCAAAATTCAAAGCAAATGGTTGGGTGAGGAACGGTTCTATGTAAAATTAATTATACAAATGTACATTATTGCCTAAACAAATGTCACCACCAGTTACTCAACCGAAGTTTATCCCAAAAATTGGAATAATCAATTTATTTTCAAGGAATAAGCAAAAATGTCACTTTATCCTTTAGGGATAAATTGCGTATTTTTTGCCTGTCCAAAAAGTAGGACCTAAGTTTATAGAAATATCAGTAAAAAAGCATCAAAAGGTATTTGTTACAACACAATATTTCAATTTCTGGAAATGTGCGTCAACCCACAATCTGGAAATGCACAAATCCAGTCAAACCAAGCAATACAATCGAAAAGAGGAACAGACCAATATAGCTGCTGCCAAATCCAAAATGTCCAGTAAAACAAAGTATATGAAGTTCATAAGAATAATAAAAATTCAGCACAAACGCGAGGAAAAGCAGATATCACAATAAAAACAAATAGCAACTATCTCATTTAGAGACTAAAGGTTATTAAAATGTACAACTAAACGGATTAAAGGGAAACAAATGTATTTTGAAAGCAACACAACGAATTACAATTAAAGAAAAATGTTACTTGGAAGGATTTTTAAACAGAACCATCAAAAAATATCTTACAGGAACCTTAAAGTCATTTTGTGAACTCAAGTTTGAACCTTAAAACAAAACGTCTGTCCTGGCTGGGCTTATCATCTAGAACATGTGTAATTTAAAGGTAACTACATTATGACTAATATGATTCTAAATGCTCTCGGATACCCACTAGAACAATTGTTTTAAATTTGGTTTTAATACCTTTTATAGAGACAGCACTCGTAATTGAAAGATCCAATCTGGCAAGTAGATTGTAATATCCCTTTTTAAAGAGAAATCGAATTTTGGAATTCCTAACTGGTTGGACTAGTTCAATTGAATTCCACTGGAACCAGTATGAAACAATTTGTATTAATTCCATGTCTAACTTGACTTCACCAATGTTTATTGACTAGACCCTTTCAGTTAGGATATTGCACTACTGCTTTGGTGGATGCTACATACTTGGTCGTCTGTAATTAGTAGATATCGGAGAACCGCGTGAAAGTGGAAACAATAAACAGCCTACGATATGACTTACAAGACCGTCGGGAGCAAGACATGATTTCAATACGTATGTGACATGAAGACGAAAAATAAAAGGAAGCAAGGCTTAAACTAACATGGATCAAGGAGCGTATGGGGTTTGCAAATGTTATTGCTTTTATGTCCTGAAATGTAACACAGATAATTAGTAGTGACGTAAATATCATATATAACGTTTTGTGTTTTCACAATTTGAATTATTGTATTGGCCAATAGCCGTTATTACGCTACCAGCCGTCAAGTGATTACGCAGATCTAACTACCCAGAATGATTGCAACTAGATTTTCTTAGTGATAAATAGAAATAATCCAATCGTCGTAGTACACGTGCATTTGCACAATAATTACATATATCAACAGTTCAATGGACAGCAACAGAGTATAATAAAACAGAATTACGAACGCTTCACAAGTTACATCTAGTCGTATTTCTTCTTGATTTGTCATGTGAAATAATCAAAATGGGCTATTATGGCTGCTCCGATGGATGAGGCTATATTGTGTCATCTGTACGAATAATCAATCACACTTATACGCTGACAATATTAACATCCAAAAGAACTCAAAAACTGAGTAGTAAGTTATTAATAAGTACCAAACGTAATATCGCTGTAAGTATTCTACAGAAAACTCTGTGATAAACCAACTCACAATATTCGCACCACTAACTCCATCCTAAAATTAAAACGACTGATTACTTCACATCTAGAATCTAATAATTTGTACCGAATCCTTCACAACCTACAACTTAACATCGAATAAATCAGTAACCGCTTATTAGGATACTTAAACCATAAACACTACAATCATGTAAGTTGTATAGAAAAAAACAGGAGAAAGAAGATTCTGGTTAGAAGTTAATTGTTTCACTACCACTAATCTTTTTTATTTATTTTATATATTCTTCTATATCTTTTGTATTCCTCAAAGATTATGAACTGCACTGGTCTCCTTCAAACGACCTACTTCTAACACTGGTTAGCAATGTACTTAAAACATCAATAACCCACCGCTAAAAATCACCCTACAGAGATCCAACCATAACAAAAAAATATCCTCATATGTGTATTTGGTTGGCGCTTATGTCCAAGTTTCCAACACCGTCGGCCTAATCTTATATCTGAATGTGCTCTGTGATCCATTTCGTAAACTCCCAGCTATTTTCTAGAATCATAGCACCATAGATGAAAAGTGCTTGGTTATTTTTTGGAAGCGAGTTACACCACAATATGTAACTCTGGTTCCCATAGTACTGCAAGGTTTGTTGTCTTTGGTTTTGTTTTTTAATTAATATCTTCATATAACCTGCATTTCCTAACAGTGTCTCTTTACCAAAACTCTTGTATGTAGATAAATCTGTTTACTTTGATCATGCCTGGTATGCCCTCATGTATGAAATGCTACTTGAGAATTAAGCTATAGTCGTTGTTAAAAAGTTTTGATCTTTTCTGGACGGCGTGATGCGCTTTTGTTTAGACTAGTGCAACTTTACTCATTCATGTTTTCTCAGAGAAATGGTGTCATTATTGTGTTGCGTCCTAATTTTCTGCCATTTACCAAGTTATATATACTATCCGGAAATCGATCATCTCCATTCACAATCACTCACGTGCACACACACATTGTGTGATATGCGTATGATCAAGAAGCCTCAGACGAAGATGTGACAGATAGATTTTTACACGACAAGAATCCAACAGTGTAAATCGCACAACACACCAAGATTTCGAGTGCACGATGATACTCAGAGAGCATACCTACAAGTAAACGTATAGTATAAAGTTTGTTATGTTAAAAGGAACAAAAGCTTCAACAAGTTTTCAAAAATGGATAGGGGGTTAGGGCCATCAAAACCTAAGAATACTAGAGATGGAACCCGAGATGCGTAGATAATTAAGATATAGAATAATTTTCTCGAAAGCAATTTTGATGTTTTATTATTTCTGCTTACTTTACCAAGGTCAGCACAATAGGGAAGTTAGATAACTACAACAGGATTATACCAAAGTCCTGAGACCAAACAGGTAACATCAAGACGCGATAAATAAAAAGCCAGTAGGTTTGTAATAGCTCATCACAACGATATTAAATATATTGGATTTCGGAATGTTTATGGTTTAATCCTTCGAACCTACAAACTGCACGGAAGACTTACTAAAGTACAAAATAGTCAAACAACACGTCCTTGATGACTTTGGATTTCAGCGTATCAGTAACTGGCGTAATCGTTAGCAATGCACACACTAGTGACAATCATTCACTCTAAATCCTATTCAATTTCATTTAAATTATCTTGAATACTTAGTTGAATGCTTGAACAGTTTAGTTGCTCATTATTTTGATTGAATGCAAAAATATGGCTTAGTCAGTGTCTGACCACTTTTTGTAACTCAACTGCTTCGCTGAAACACGCATTTTTATAATTCCTTTAGTTATCTCGTGAATTATCTACATTTATTAAGAACTCCCTAGAAAATTCAGGGATTCCAAATGTCATAAAAATAACATCGGGTACCGATCTTTAGTAGAGTCTTCCGCCTACTGGAGTTAAGTCGTAATTCCTAATGGGCTAAAAGCACCCATATTTAGCTTACTGAAAATAACATATTGATATAAGTAAAAGTTTCGTACGGGGCCAACTAAAAATGGAGCCATTGAATCCGTAATTGTGTTTGCTATGACTAGAAAAAATATGGTTGAATTATCGAGCGCCATTTGGGCGTGCCTTGTCGATAAATGCACGTCTGCCCTATGCCCACTGAGTCC
Organism: Schistosoma japonicum; assembly: GCA_025215515.1. Lineage (NCBI taxonomy): Eukaryota > Metazoa > Platyhelminthes > Trematoda > Strigeidida > Schistosomatidae > Schistosoma > Schistosoma japonicum. The sequence continues at coordinate 3,266,933 of CM046061.1, forward strand.
CAAGCCAAAGATAGAAGAACGCAAGACGATAGACCAATTAAACAGAACCATATTACATTTCACACATCCCTTTATATATACATTACACCTGACCGCACAGCAAACCAATCAAGAACCTAGCATTATTACAGAACAGAAGAGATAATGGTAGTGAATAGGGACAACTTGTACGCAATCAATTAATTGTAGTTCATAGTAAGAAACATAATACTTAAAGTTCATATACTAAACAGGACGATACGGTAAGAAGAACGTAACAGTCATTGAAATGAAATGTTCGCGCAACTCACAACCGAAATAATTGAAAGGGTCCTCCAAAATGCAGTTCTGAAAGTTCGTTACTCTTCTTTAATCACCCAGCATAACAGTTTCATGACAGGACGATATGACCAACTGCTTGATGTGACCTTGTACTCACCAATTACAGCTATCAATGAAAAACATGACTGTCTAGTTGGTGGTAAAGGTCTGCTCCGATGACTACTCCATCTCAGGCTGAATAGAAAAAACGCAGGACTGGTAAACAAATCAGACAAATGAAATTATATTTTAAGCACTTCTTTATACATATATCTAACTTGACCACACAGTCAACCAGTTAGTAGAGTACCATCAACACAGAATAAAAGTGACAATGGTGGGGAACTAAAGTAACGTATACACAATTGAGTAACAGAGGTTCACATACGGAAAACCATAAACAGATAGTCAATTGGTCAGACAGGAGGATAGGACAAGAGGAATATAATAATAATAATAATATTCGGAATGGTGTGTCTACCCTACACACAACTAAAGTAGTTGGAACAGCCTTCTAAAACACAATTCCAAAAGTTAGTTACTCTTCTTCGATTCCCCAACATATCAAATTGAATATTTTCTGCAGGATTACTTATAACTGTTAAATCATACAATATATTTATTCTTTCAAGTTCAGAATGTCACAGACCACCAACTGACTCTCGCTTTCGGTAGTATGCTAAGCGAAGTCAGCTGACAATTGGTCATCGTATAAGTCAGTGTTCACATACATAGACGCATTAGGTATGTATGTTACGATCTGGATTTTCGGTAATTATGCTTCGCATTTTGTCATGACTTCCTGTTCTCCCCCCCCTCAACTTCTCACATTCCTCTGTTTTAAGCTAGTCACTAGTCTATAAAATATGAATGATTAAATAAATTGGACTATTGAACAAAAAAACAAAAAGAGTGAATCTTGAACATCATGATTCCGCAAGCTGGAATATATCTAATAACTTTAAATCAAAATATTTTTCTCTTTTCAATGTTTCAATAAAAATATTTTCATATGTTTCTTTGTTGTGTAATTCTTTACAATGAATTCAGTTATACGTAATTGTAACAGTGAAATGATTCATTGAGGAATTGAAACAATTATCAACATGAGATGTTAACAAGTACTTCATAATCAGTAACAACAATAAACGTTTGTTATATTCAATGCAATTAAAAACAGACATGTAATTTAAGCGTGAAATATCCTAGAAAAGACTATCAGTGTAAAGGTTCACGTCTGCTTGAAAGCTACTTTGTATTCTGGGAAGTAGAGGGTCATGTGTTTATAAAAATTTAGAAAAAAGATCAGTAAAAGAAGATGATGAGCAATTGATTTAGTAAGCACATTAAATCAATCATAATGAGAAAGAATGCATACGTAAACCTGTTGTGACCTGGTTATGCTGCTGGATTCGTAATCTCATTAGGTTCAACAACTATATATATATATATATATATATATATATATATATATATATATATATATCAGTAATTTCACCTTCATCAATAACAACAACCTATGTATACACGACAATCACAGGGTAAGTGAGTGATTAAGAAGTCCAGAACGAAAGTGCAACATATATATATATATATATATATATATATAAACCCAAAGAATCCAACTCTATAAATTGAACACCCCTCTTAAGTTCTACAGTACAGTACAGTCTGAGATTTAGAACATATACTGATAAAGAAATACAAAAGTACGATGATTATTGAGTTTGTGGGTGGGCTAACCACAACTTCAACAAGTTTTAGGGAGAAGGCATGATCAACAGAGTGTTGGGGATGTTAGATCCCCAAAACTCATTTGGCACACCTGTTATTTTTGTGATTTTATTGTGTAAATTTGAATTTCCTGTTTTCGCGCCAAAAAGTCACCTCACCTTCAGTTCATGTTTCCCACTTGGTAAGACGCTAAATCTTATTGGTTTGTTGTTTATTTTAGTACGCTATTTGTAACATTCCAAGAACGCTCTCTATTTTTGTATATATACGCATGAGTTATGTGTGTTGATGTCGTCAGACAGGCTGCCTGTGGAATAAACGCTTCTTGCTGTATTTGGACTTCTTACTCTAGTTAGCTGGGCTGAGGCGATGCGGAATAGCTTTGCTTCCTGTTACTGTGTCGCTGGTCTTACGTTCGTTACCGGTTATCTCGGTGTCACCATAAATTCGCGAAACCTTAGCACAGAGTTAAACCATGTCAGGTATGTAACAGTTATCCACTGATGGCAATAAATAAAATCACACTAACAAATCGAGAATTGTCTAAGCTAAAATTATCAACTATTAAAAGCCAAGTTGTTTAGTGATCTAATGGTTAGCCGTTTACAACAAAATCTAAATTTTCAGGACTCGAACTTTTGATAGGGGTTATGAATGAGAACTACTAAAATGTGTCCAATATCAGTTTCTAGTTATCAAATGTTTAGCAAAATCAAATCACTTCATAATATCAGATTCAACATTCAACATTAACAACAACACACTAAACTAGAATTCCAATAAAATTATTTCTTACTAAACATTCTTAAATCAATTTTATTGTTATTAACAAAATGTCAACATTAAGTAAACAAATGAATTGTAATTGTTGAATGAGGATATATGAACTTGTGCTTTCTTCTATTGAATACTTCTATGGAATAGTTGATTGATTAGAAAGGTCATCAGTTGTTTTGGTTTTTTTTCTAACTGATAACAATGTGAATAAAACAGTAAACAGTTAAACTAAACTTAATGTAACTAAGTTGAAATAAGTTTTGTTATGATTAGTATTTAATTATGTAGTTTGTATTTATCAAAGATTGATTTTAGTTAGATAAAAATAAAAACAATCAATTAATCAGTGTGCTGTACCGGATGGGGAAGTCACCTGCTGAGTCCATGTTCGGAAAGAAAATGTTCGGACCATCTTCAACAGTATGCTTCCATCTAAAAGAACAGACGAATCCAAAGATGAAAGGCAACGGACGACTATTCGTAGTCTTCAAGTGGAGCGAAAACGTACTTATCAAGTCGTATCAAGGTATTAGGAACTGGGATCCGTGTATCGTCGAACGGCGGATTGGAAAAGTATTATACCCAGTTCGGGGACGTTTTGGCACCTGCATAAGACATATTAATCAAATACGAAAGAATGGAGGAACAGTGAGAACACACGACCGACTTCCATTTCAAATGCTAGTGGACACATTGCGGAAAAGTCCTAGTAAGAAAGAACGCAGAAGATGTAAAGCCAAAACAATCCAACCATGAGTAATGAATCGTAAAAGAAACATTGTGACCAGGTTGCAGGTAGATCCAAGCAGAAAATCATACAAACAGAACCTTAAAGAGGGGAGGTGCTGGGATGGCTCCCAGAAAACTCAACGAAGCCTCCAGATCCCTTGAAGGAGCCAAAGACAGTCCATCCAATCACTGATCGATAGAACATTCCAGAATCTCGACGTGGCACGTTCTGATTGGGTAACTGTTGAAACTTCTTAATTCGGATTGGATGGATTATAACACTGATTTTTGTTGTTCAGAAACTATAAATACACGAATATTTTGTAACTAACTTACTCTCCATCTCACTGGAATAAAGTCCCTGTCTACCCGTCTTCTGTCTTCTGATGTGCGACCAGGAGGCTTCAAGCGTTCGGGGTGCTAAGGTAGTCCGCAACTAGTCAAGCATCAAGTACGAGACGTAACACAGTGTCTGTTACTTCACGTGAAGCACAGGACATCGACAAAGATTATCCGACCAACTCTGTTTCGAGCTTTCCTTTCGAGTTCTTTCCGAGGGCTATACAACCTTTACATGTCTGTCTCCACTACAGCCCCTCTACTCACAATGCATCTTTAGTTTTTTTCTTTGGCCCAAGTTAGTGTAATTTGGTGATTTCCTCAATGAGTATCCTGTTCACGATACCACCAGCTTTCTTTCGTAATTTCTTCCTCATTTGGTTGGTTTGTTCTCTGCTATAAAAATTTGTTTTCTGCGTTGTCTGATCAACGGATCCGGAGTATCTTGCGTAAACAGCTGTTCATAAATACTTACATCTTTTGAAGGATGCTTTTCGTAGTTCTCCCTAGAAGTTTCGGCTCCATGCAATAAAATTGTCTTCACATTTGCATTGTAAATTGTGACTTTGATGTTGTCTGACAGATGATTTTAGCTCCAGTTTCAATTATAAAAATTCTGCCCTTGCCTTGCCGATCTGTGTCTTAACATTTGCATCCTCCTTATTTATCGTTAATGCTGCCCAAGTATGTAAAAGTTTCCACATTTTGGTAAGATTCTCCGTCAAGTGTAATTAGGGTGGTGCTCTTTATTTTGTATCTAAGGATCTTACTTTTCCTTTTGTGTATGTTGACGTCAACTACTGTGGAGGGTTCTGTCACACTAACGCTTTTCACCTGCGTTTATTGCTGTGTGCAGGATAGAAGAGCTAGGTCATCTAGAAAGTCCAAGTTATCTAATTGCATCCATATTACCCACTGTATTCCTAGCATACCTTCATATGTTGCAGTTTCCTAATCAAAATTGAAATATGAATCGGTTGAAGTGTGAATGTTATCGTTTGATTCCGGTTTATGTAGTGACTATCGCTAGTGAGATTGCCTAGTGGAAGTTAGTCATTCTAACTTACTTTATTACCGTGGCCTGATAGACTTGATACAATAATGATTGGTTGGCAATATATCTGATTGACAGAAGCCTATCCCAGAGGTATGGATAAAGAGATCAAACACCAACAAATGAAAGCTAAAACCAAGTCATTTATTGAGTGGAAAACAATAGCTTTTATAATTTCATATGTTGGACAAAACAGTAATAGACTGGATTAGGGGAGTTTTATATAGAAGTCAAGATAATAAGAAGTCTTAATAGGATTACAAAACCTGGAGAAGGAAAACAGTTAAGACAACAGTTAGTGAACCTATAAACAGCTTACATCTTAAGCAACATAAATATTATAATTATTAAATCGTCAACAAACAGTAAGGATCACGATATCGTGAAAAATACATTCCGTAGACTGTGATCTCGATTTCCTATTCCAACATAACAGTTTAGTAGTGTTGGTTCTTAAACATTCGACATGTGACATGAAAAATATTGAGTCGATTCCCGGAGGACATTAAAAACACACTTCAAATGGGACAGAGAATTGAGAATTACAACCTACTGAGTCTTTTCTTAGTGATATCAGGATCTTTAACTGCTAACTGGAATCTTTAAGCTATGAGTAATCATAATATTTGCATCAAATAAAGTGTAAGCTCACTATCTGTCATCATATCTGTTTTCACTCACAAGTTGCTACAATTTCACTCTGGTCCCATTATCCCGGATTCTGTACACAACTTCTCTAGTTCAGTTTTTAATGCTTTTTGTATTCCCTGTTACTGATTAGTTTGGTAGGTGATGCATAAAAACCTTTGTTCTTATTCATTAAACGATTCGATGTTGTCTCCTCTCTGCTGGTGTTATTGTGTGATTTCCTACCTCTGAAGAAGACTTTAGTAATTTGGGCACCATGGTAACCAGTTAGTATTCACTTAATTAGGAAGTAGTTATAGAACAAGTCCCACTGGCTCGCCTATGCGTAAGGTGAGGATTTACGTATTATAGTCATTTCATGTCATACCTTTACACCAACACACTGATTATGAATTTAAAATTGAATATTTCATGATCATTGGTCATTCGCAACAAAACGTAATGGTAGTGAGTTCGACAACTTGACTTGGTAAAGGGTTGTCTCCAGCTGACGAGCTACCCACCAGGACAAAACACGCAATGAAAATTGTCACAATCAATTGTTAGAAACCACTTTCAATGGAAAATATGAAAAATATAGACAAACAGACAAAAGATGTTAATATGACGATGGTAAAATGATGGATTGTACCAGCTACTTTGAACAAAGGGCTCAAGCTTGGGCAATCCATTCGCTAAAACTTTTACTTTCTGGACTACTTTGATCCTACATTTCCAATCATGTAGATGATATTGAAAGAGGTCTATGTTGAAGCGAAGTGATTACAATTTATCAAATGTACTAGTCCCATTACATTCTCCTTTTAAAAACAACATGCTAAGTGTTATATTGAGAGACTGAAGAAGAGTAACTGACTTTCAGAGTTGTTTTTCAGAAGACTATTTCATTTATTCAGAATTGATTACTTTATTACTATTATTGTCATGTTTCCCTTGCCCTAACCTTTGATTGGACACATGGATTGTCATCATATCATTTATTATGCAGGGACTATAATCAATTAACTGTGTCCGAAATGAGGTGGTTTGTGGAGAATAATATTAAGTTTAGCTAATTAAATTCTTCACAGATTGATGTTGGTAGGGTACATATTAATTGAAGTGGGGATCCTATTGTTAAATATCTCCCCTGTGATGCAGATGGTTCGGCATTAGCCAACCCGAAGCTCCTGGAGCAGAATTTAGGGTATGTGCTGTTAAGAAGTCCCGTACTAGAACAAAACGGTTGTCCAGTGCTCCCAAGTTTTCAATAGCACCCTGTCAACATCGATCTGTGACGAATTCAAGTCAACTAGACTTGACTTCATTCCTTCAGTTCCTAGTCATTAATGACTCAGTTTTGTATAGATGTTATTCATTCTACTGGTCTGCTGTGTGGTTAGGATTTACATGTAATATAAAAGAATGAGTGACAAGTGATTGACTTAATTGTGTGTGAGACTCAAAAATAGGTACTGAATAATTATTCTGTCCTAGTATGGAACTATTCAACACTGCTGATCTACTATTATACCGAGATTGTAGATAAGGTGATTCATTTATGACGTTGTTGGATTGTAGCTGTCAGTTGGTATCGAGAAAGTGTATCTCGTCTTATCTGGATGTATCTGTATTTCACTGTTCAAACTCATTCAATTTATATGGATATTTGAGTTTCGCAGAAGATATTTTTAGTTTTAATCAACAACAACTATTGGATACCAGTTCAGTGGTTTCAAAATTATGGTCTCATATTGAAACTTATAGGCTTTTGTCATGAAATCGTGAATGCATACTATTGAAGAGTTTCATATTAATCCAGTCCAGTTATCTAATAACAGTCTCGGATTCTCGATAATTATGTAATCCAGGTCAAATTCGAAAATCACACATCGAGGAAATCATCAAATTATGTCATAAGACAAGCACTAACTTGGGATCCTCAAGGTGAAATAACACTTTTAAAGGGGGTGAGAGTAAGTTGGAGACAGGCATGAAAATAGTGAACAGCATCTGAGAAGAACTAGATGGGAGAGAGAAGGACAGAGGTGATTGGAGAATGCTGGTGAGCTGCATGAGCTCCAAATGGAGTAACAATCATTGATTGATTGACTAGAATTCAACAATCATCACAACACATAAATGTAAAAGTTACCTAACTTTAAACAAAAACTCTTTTTGCTCTTTTTGTAATAAAAATAGAATTTACTTCATAAGCAGACATAAATGCTATAAAATTTCATTATTTTATTGTAACAAAGATTGAATTGTTTCTTATTCACCAGTTACTTAAATAAGTCTTTATCAGTAGTATAAAATGTAATCATTTAAAATGTAGCGAAAATTCCTCAAAAGTTTAATTGCTTTAAGTTACATTCAGTTGTGATTCATTCAGTGTATATCGTTTACTTATGTAAACAATCGGTTATGTTTAAAATAGTTAATAATAGAAATGAGTTAACTAGTTGATGACAATAACATTAATGATTAAAGTACTAAGCTTTCAACTAAGAAGTCATCGATATTCGGAGAAAAAGAGAGAAAGTCGATGACTTCATGAATTGTAGTATTGTAAAGATTCAATCACGCTTTGAATTCATGCAACTAAAGTGTCAATACTGTGTGTTTTAGTAGAGAACTCCATGCGCCAAACGAAACGATTTGATTTTAGTTTTTAAACTTTCTTAGAAGACCCATTCATACCGTCCATTATACTATAAGCTACAACACCTAACAACTTACGATAAGATAGCGGAAATGGATTTAGGCGTCTTCACTTATTTTCATATGACAACTCAACATTTTAGTACCATTTTCGAATAACCCATGAAAATATATTTACTGCGTATACGCAGCAGGGATTTGCTACTTGAACTTCATACTCCAAATGAAGCCTCATGTATGTAGAGTACAATATGTGTAAAATTTCTCCACCCATATTCAGAGATTCCCTTAAGAATAGATCAGAACATCAAGATGCTTTTCTCAGCGGCCACCATAAAGTTGTTAATTATTGTGAGATCACTTCTAACTATAACTCGTAAATCACTGTAATCCATAACTTCATGTAATGGTATGTCATTCATTTTATAGCTGTGAAGATTGCCCTAATGACTAGTGTTCATTACTACACTTTTAATGGTGTTAATTTCTAACATCCACTAGTTTGTCCATTGAACAAGAGCTTTCAAATTATCTTTGTTGTTTGTACCTCTCCAGGCTCTCATATCATCCGTAAATAATAGAACTGACAAGTTCGTAACTGTGAGTAATTTACTGATGTAAATTAAGAAGAGAAAAAAAGCCCAGAATTATCCTTCCAGAAATTTAACTATTTACTACTGCTATGATGGAATCTACCATAGACTTATATGACGTAAAGCAACTTGGAGTGAACATTATCTTTACTTTCAGAGTTCCAGTCCAATAAATTATTAGTGTGGTCAGGTCAGTAGATAAACCTGATTGTCTATGAGAAAATGGATGTTGACGTATGTTTATAAAGAAATGTGGTAATGAGTATCAATGAAACAAGTCAACTAATAAACTAGATAAGAAGTCTATATTCATATGATTAACGTTTAAGGGTAATCTCACAGTATGCAGAATTAATCATTGATTAGAAACAACAATAAACCATACATTTCCTGACGTAAAATTGGCCCCATTACATGTAACGAGATGTTCAATATATCAAACATCAGTTGACAAATACCCATCAAATATCATATTGAACAGCCAGAAAGACGGGTCATTCACGTTTTATTGAATATATCCTAAAGAACTTAAGCCTCTTAGGGTTAAAGATTTTGTGTAGCTCAATTGGAAGGCATCAAATAGACACAGGAGATGTAGTGAACACAATAGATACCTTTAAAATAATAAACAAACAAAGTACTTCTATCATGTTGCTGAAGGTGTTTCAATTAAAAGGCTAAAACAAAACCAAAAAGAATCGGAGAAAAATCTTCAATTCCTTTGGTAAGTGATATGAACGGTGACATATCTGGAAGAAGATATGTGATTGGTTAATTAGTGTGACAGACGTATAAGTCAATGGCTAGACCTTATATATATATCTTGTATATTATTGGTTTATTATTGTTGTTGTAATACATGCGTGTGAGTGACTAGTTGGCTTCTTGATAAATCAGTCGGATTATTGTGCCTGAGCAATAGACCAAGGTAAGGATGGGTGCTAGCTGTAGGACATAGCGCTGCAGATAACAGAATCGATAATATCGGCTATGTCTGCTCAGATACAACAAACGGTGATCATTCTTATTTATTCATTGATTTATAAACACTATTTAGTCTTTGGTTTTGTTCATTAACTTCACTTGTCTCTGTTATTTATTATGTAATCAAGCCATGTTCAGTTTATTTTAGATCCAATATTTCTATGTTAAACTCTTCTCCGTTTGTTTTAGTAGGTCCATTATGTGGCCAAATTATTGATACCTTAACCCCGTGAGAGACCTATCTGACCCCTTGTCTATTAAGAGTAACCAAACTTAATTCACATTATGTAGTCAACCCAATTCCAACTGTTTATAGAACTATGATTCATTTTGTTGGTAAGACCTTTTATAAAAAACCCTTTTACTTCATCTGTATTTCAGTCTTGTATGTCCTTCTCTGAATGAACAATCCCTCCCCCATCCTCACCATTGAACTTACAGTGATATTTACATATTACAGCAACCGCCTGTGGTATGTAGCTGAAGCGAATGCGGCAAAATACTCAATAAATTCGATGCATTCTGCTAACATTATCTAGTATCTATTCAATCATTACTGGGATCCGTTACATAAGAAGATTGTCTGTTCGTTCAGCTTAATGATTTTAATGTTTCATCAAATCGATCCAGATATCATTAAACTTAATATTATAGACTTAGTACTATAAAGTGTCTTATCTAGAATAGACTAAATTGGCGGATCCAATTATTCAAAGAAAGGAAAAGATTAAAAGTTAAGGTCAGGTATATTCTGTGATAATGGGACTTCAAAACAACTTGGATAAATGCATCAATACCAATGACAACATGACAGGTAGGACGGTTACTCTACTCGGTAATAATACAGAACTCTATAAGTCATGTGTACATACACTTCAGTCATCGGTTTACACGGTGTTTACGTTCATCGATTTGATTTGATTCTAGACTAGTTTCTCTTATTTCATTTCTTGTCTCCTGTATATCCTGAAAATGTCTAGTTTTTCTTTATTTTAAATCTTACTTCGTTTACTGTTCACTGTTGCATCTTTCACAAGACACTCTGCTATCTACTACTTATAGGCAATCATATAAGTAGCCTCCATCAAACTATTATTTAATTTAATGAGAATAGTGTCAATGCCTTATTAGATTTTGTTTCTTGGATATAGTTTTCGTTAAATATTAACTTCTATGACAATGACAGTTATACGTAGAGTAAATGTACAATCTTTCTTTCTTAAGAGTTAATGAATGTTAAACTGTAGTTAGTTTTTATATCAACTCATTCATTTAGATCTCTTTATGTATGTTTGTACGAAATAGTTGCTAACAGTTCCAAGTACAATCAGATATATAGTAACTAGATATTTAGGCGATGTTTTTTAGGTTTGCATGATGATTTCAATAACTGACAGAAATCAAATTGAATATTCAATGACTTTAGAATATCATATACTACTGATTAGTTATTTATTAGTAAATTTTCGAAATAATTTTCTTATAATGTCTGATTACGTAATATTCAAGCATAGCCAATTGTTTAGTAATTTTTGTTACTGCCAATCAATTAGAAACAATTGGAGTGTATTAGTTGAGGCAACCTAATAAAAGATTCTGTAACATAACATGCAGGTTACTTTAAAGAAGACTATGAAGTACTATAAAGCTTGTTGGAACTCTGGTTGTTATCATTGCTGAATCAGATACTTATATAATGTTTGGTATCGATATGACATCTAAATGAAATGTACTTTAGTATCGATTCCTGACTTCCAATGAGTTTCACGTCGGTTGATTCATGATATCAAATTTAATAACTGTATCATATCATAACTTTTCATTTAGTAGATGTGTCCTGTATATTATAGTGTGATAATCATTAAAGATGTTATTTCACTCTAATGTTTACTGCATTGGTGCATATCAATTATTGTGTTTTATTGATTTGTCCATAGAATTGTCGGATAACTTCAGGCTCATGAGGTTTCATCATAAAGATTACACCATAATACTCGTCGCCTATCCATTAATACAACGGAAGAACTATAGACAATGGTGGAAACAATACTTTTAGTGAACGTGTGTTGTTGTTTCTACTGAGCCCGATGCTTATATAATCCTTTTATTAACCTTATTCCTTAAGTGAAATATGCCCGTATAACTCTGCAATCGCTTTTAACCAACACCTGAATTAACAACTTCATTCCGCATGGAATATAAAATGTGGGTTATCAATGTTTATGAGATAAGTGATCTCACTGACCCACAATAAAACAACCAATTTTAAAAGTGTTGGCACCATAGGTTCCTCCTTTTGATTACATTCTAACATGCATACTTTTATGGGAAGTGCAAAATTAATAGGAACTCGGTATTATATCCAAGAGTATGAGGGACAAAGAGTTTGAATTGATGCTAGGAGTCGATATTGTCTAGAAACTTGGTATGATCCTGTTGTTAGTGGTGAAATTACAAATTGGATCATAACGACGAGTCTTTTATTGCAAAATTGTTGATTGAGAATAATACGATTACGGTCAGTTGCGGTTTAGAGTTCACCCTCGGTCTTGAACAGGACTTTCACAGTGTTCGGAGGCTCCATTATTGGCTTAGTCATAACAACATAGCTAATTTGATAGTAATCAATTCGTCTTACTGCACAATACCAAATAATAACAATCAACATTAATAACTAATTCCAAGACTTTATTTATAGATTTTAATACAAACTAAAACATGTCAATTAGGAATTAGCTAGCTGTCAGTGACAATAGATGAAATCATGAAACATCACAAATTCACTGAAGTGATTCACTGGTTTCACTAAATAAACGCTATTTCCAATGGTTTAACGTCGTAAGATCACAGATACTTTAGTTTCGAACTAAGAAGTAATAATCATTTGTTGTTTCTTGGCTTTCAGTAATCAATCTATGGTGTAAAACCTCAAATTTATCAGTCTCTACAACATCATTAATTTACAACAAGTTATTGTTCGATTAAATTCATCGCTGACTGATGTTGATAGGATATAGGTGATCACTTCCTATTATGGGACTTCTTAGCAAATTACACCTGAGATTATACCGAAGGGGCTTCAAGTTGGTTAACGTCTAACCCGATGTACCACTAGGTCGGAATCCAATCGTAGAATTCCCACTTCTATCAATTTGTGATATATAACGAGACGATCATCCATTGTCATCAGTGATAACTCTTTCACTCCCAACAAGTCTAAACTTCATTAGTCACGACACCTCAATAGAGCTTGAAGAACATTCTGAAATTGGTCAAAAGTGAATTAATTCTTATTTGATTGAACTCATCACAAGCTGCTGTGAGTAGGGTACCATTAAAAACCAGGAAGCATTGGACAGCTGCTTTATCAAAGTAGAGGGACTACACAGCAGTGTGCTATATCACAAATTAGTTAAAGTGGAGATCCTACTGTTGAATACAAGCCCAGTGGTACAGATGGTTAGGTTGTAAATCTGCAACTCCTGAGGAGTCCCATATTACGACAAAACACTTATCTATTACTGTATCGCTGCCCTAGCCTACCAACATAAACAAGTTATTAGTGATTACATCATTTTACATTGAATGATGAGTAATAACTGTACATTCGCTAAGAAGAGTGAAGTACTAGTAATTTTTATTCTTTGTAAGTCCTCTTACCTTTTGTCATTTTTTATTGATTATAAAACTGAAGATAATCGACAGTTTTGTCCATGATTTTGGCGTTGTCTTCACTGTTTTTAATAAGTTTCTGTTACATTTAGTTTATGTCTGTTGCAAAGTTGTTCCTGTAACTGCATAAACAGAATCACAATGAAGGAGAATTGAATCTTTTTAATACGAAGTACCTAGCTGGTTTAACAAGGAAAAATTCTGTTAGCAAATCCTTAGGTCATTCTGGCTATCATTAGCAGCAAATGCAGGTAAGGATGGATAGTGTAGCAGCAGCCTTGATAGCAGTAGGCCTCGCTATACACAAAGGAAAAAGCAACATCGTCACATTCAAAACACCGAACACCAACCCAATTACATTTGACAGGGAAATTCTGGAAAATGTGAAAAACATTTATATACATGGGTGGCAGTATCGACAATAAACAAGGAGGGTCTGATGTAGATAGGAAAGCGTGGATTGAGAGGGCAAAGTATGGGCAACATTTCCACAGCTGGAAACATCTACAACTCAAACCAACTGTCAGTCAACATTAAAGGTAGAATTTCAACACAAATATGAAGACACTTCTGTTGTACAGAGCTACAACTTCCATGAAGAACTACGAAGAGCATTATCCAAAAGATACAATTATTTATAAACAACTGTCTGTGTAAGATATTTCGGATCCGTTGGTCAGATACCATCAGCAACAACCTCCTATGACAGAGAACAAATCAACTGAAATCCAGTCGAGATAGAAATTATGAACAGATGCTGAAGGTGGGTGGATTGGACACACATTGAGGAAATCACCAAACTGTGTCACAAGACAAGCACTAACTTGGATTCCTGAAGGATGAAAGGAAATAGGGAGACCGAAGAGCACATTGTTTCAGGAATTGTAGACAGACATGAATAAAATGAACAACATATGGGAGAGCTGGAAGGGTAGGCTTAAGATAGAGTTGGTTAGAGAATGCTGGTCGGCAGTCTATTCTCCACATGGGGTAATAGGCACACTGATTGATGTCGTTAGGTCACTAGTCGTATGTGTTCGATTTATTCGTGTAGATCAATTTACGTGTAATCAAATTTTCAGTAAATAGTTCCTTATTTAAACGTATGCAAAGGCTACACTAAAATAGAATCTGCTCATTGTTTAAGTGACTGATTAGATTATTGTTAATAGAAGATGAGAAAAAAAAGAGAAGAAAAGGAAAGAAAAGAAAGTGAGTCACATAGTGATTAATAGAAATAAAACATTTTTCTTGTCTACAAAAATAAAAAAAATAAACTAGAAAACTTTCCTACCTCCTCCCCACTCATTTAATTCACTTTGTGTGTTCATGTTATTTAGTAACTAAGATACAAATGAAATTAAATCACTGAAATTTTCATTTGATTATACCAAATAAGAACAAGTGAATACAGAGTGAAGTTGATAAAATAAATGGAAATAAAACTGAAAAAACAAGAACGAAATCAGTAGTATAGACTGAGAAACATTAATTCTTATAACGTATTATTAATAGTATGTATGTAGTAAACATTTTCAGATACAACACAACACTTTTACTTTACTTAAGCCTGTTACCCCTCTCGGAGGAGCATAGGCCGCTCACCAATATTCTCCATTCAAATCTGTCCTCAGCAATCCTTTCCAGCTGTCTCTAGTTACTGTTCATCCTTTTTATGTCTGCTTTCAGCTCTCGACGCAGGGTGTTCTTTGGCCTTCCTCTTTTCCGTTTACCAACAGGATTCCAAGTTAGTGCTTATCTCGTGATACAGTCTGATGATTTCCGCAATGTATGTCCTATCCATTTCCACCCGCCCACAGCTCTTCTAGGGTTGTTGCCGGTCCCAAGCCCAGGTAAAGGAGGAGGGTTGGGCATAGGGCTAGCACCCCTATCCCGTAAAATACAAGTTTGCTAAAAAAACGCTAACCAGAATAAACAAACTTAACCAACAACACAACAAGCATCAACTAAATCATATTTTACTGAGATGTGGAAACATCGACATACATGGACAACATCATTACTCAGCAACAAAGGGAGGTCTCACTCATATATGAAGACACGAATTGACAAGGTAAGAAGAAGGTTGGCAAGTAAAGATCATCTAGAGATGAAAATAATTATCAATAGACATCAGCGTCAAAATTTTTAATACAAACGTCGAAACATTTCTATTGTATGAAGTTAAAAGTTGTATCGAGAACTATGAAAAGCCTCATTCAAAAAGATTTAAGTGTTTATGAACAGTTGTTTATGCAAGTCGTCTACTTCCGAAGTTTTGGCCACACACTATCAGTAACAATCCACTTTTGCAGATTATAACCTAATCAACCTATAGGTGAGGAAGAAATTAAGGGAAAAGGCTGTAGGTAGATAGAATACAGTTTGTGGAAATCATAGAACTGCCTCACAAGACAAGCTCTATCATGGAATTCTGAAAGTCGATCGGAAGGAGGAAGACGAAAGAACACATTATGGTGTTGGTGTATGTGTGGGGGAAGGCGGTAACTGGAACCAGAAAAGAAAATAATGAATAGGATTTTTGGGATAATTTTAAAAGAGTGCTGCGGCCAGAGTTGATTAACGAATTATGATAAGTGATGTATGCTACACGAGGGTGGTAACATGTGACTGAATTGGAGAGTAATGAATATAATGAATTTTATTTGATACATGGTTTTAACAACATTAGTTAAAAACGTAAAAATGGTAACTTTGTAACAATAACGTTTCCTACCTGGTTTCTCATTTGTTGTTGCACCTCGCTATCGTCTGCAAAAGATATACGTGTTGGCCTTAATGTTCATTCTCAAACAGGTGACTGGTATTATAATGCTTTCCTCGGTTATAATGTGCTCAGTGTTTACATCGTATGTCTGTCTTTTTCTGCAACTGTCAAATCATACATCATTTGTAAAACTAACAAAGTCCTGTTGCTTCTCTGGATACTGTATTTATGAATTATTAAATGTGGTGAAGCTCTTGTAAAACAACCATCTGATTTAAACTATGGTTCATACAAGCAAATTTCACTGGCACTTACTCACTTACTTTACATCAGTGTATTTATGATGACGGTTGATATATACACTTTCATATTTAATTCTATCTGTTGGTACTTGTATATTCTCTAATAGTATTCTACGCCTTCCACAGTCTCTTTATCTTTTATTGTTATTCATGAATGATTTCAATTAATGAAGAAGTTATGTAGTATGAAATGCAATCAACTATTTGTAAATTCATTGAGATAAGATAAATGATAACATAAGTGATACATAAAGATCGTGGATTCTTCAAATGTGATTGATGAACAACTTAACAAATTATATATAAGGTGATCAAAGCAAAATATGGTCTAAGTAGTTGAAGCCATTGACTATCGGCCTGAATCGTGTGGATAGTAGAAGTAGTAGCAGTAATAGTAGTAGTAGACTACATGGTTGGGATCAACATAACTGTCGTAATTATTAGGTGGTTGGAGAATCTGGGCAATATAGCTGTAAGTCAATAGCAGTACAGTGGGTGCATTTACATATTTTTCTGTCTTGAATTTTAAGCTTGAAATTATTTTATATCTTTCATTATAAATATTCGTATTGAGCTGAAACATGCAGAACTACTTCAAACATCCTCAGGAGGGTACAGGTATTTATAAACAACTGCCTACGCAAGATACTGAATGTCCGTTGGCCGGAAACCACCAGCAACAGCCTACTATGGGAGAGAACAAACCAATTTCCAGCTTAAGAGGAAATTAGAAAATGACGTTGGAAATGGATAGGACATACATTGCGGAAATCATCAGACTGCATCACGAGAGAAGTACTAATTTGGAATCCTTTTGGAAAGTAAAAAAAAGGAAGGCCAAATAACACATTGCCTCGAGAATTGGAAGCAGACATTAAAAGAATGAACAGCAACTGAAAACAGCTGGAAATGTTTGCTGAGGACAGATTTGAATGGAGAATACTGGTGAGCGGCCTATGCTCCTCCGGGAGGGGCAACGGGCGTAAGTAAAAAGTTAGTTGAAAATTTTGAATATTCACCACATTTTTTCCACCACTAATGTCTTCACAACTAATTTTGCACAAATGTCGATTTGTTGTTGGGAAGTAATGTGGCAACACAGACCAACACAATTATGTCTCAGGTTTGGCGATGTATATGACAGAGTGATATATTTTAGATTCAGAAAGTTTGTGCCATGTTATATTCTTCATTCAATGTCGCTGATAAACTAATGTCTCACTTTAAACTTGGTTGCATTGAACACCCACGTCTTCAATAATTTACTAAATGACATTTAATCACAATGAAACTTTATGTTGTAGAGTTTTATCTATTGCCAGTACGAAATGTATTACATAGTAGCGGATATTGAAAAATGGTATTCTTAGTAAAGCATTTGATTTAGAAGAAAACTTCGAAAATAGTAGGAAGGTAAGTTTAAATAAAAAATGGATAGTAAAAAGTGTATTCTGTAGGTTGGATGGCTTGATTGTAAAGCTTTAACTAGTATTCTTGATCATAATGAAGAGAGCTTATTCCAGTTATTTCAGTACTAATATACAAGTTTACACTCATTGTGTTCTTTGTGATTAGCTGTCTTTTCAGGTTTTGATCAGTAGATGTAAGCAACTATGAACATGATTAGTAAAATGAACTTAGGTGTTCTGATGTGTAGTAAAGATACGAGATAACCGACCTAATTAAGAACACACCGACTACTTGGCATAGTGTCAGAGTTATAAGTCTTCTCAAGAAGCACAGAACGACAGAATAACACCAGTAATGAAGGAGCAATGTCAAGTCGTTTAGTGAGTATAAATAAAGGCTCTAATGCATCACATACTGACCAATTAGTGACAGAAAATGCAAAATATATTAAATAGAACTAAAAGAGTTGTTTACATAAATCAAGAGTGAGATCGCGATAACTCGTGCAGAAAAACAGATTTGGTAATCAGTAATGAATTTTTAAAAATATTCACAATTTCAGAAATACAGGCATAACAGTTACTGAATGTTTAAGAGGTACATCTTAGAACTAAATGGTCCTGATACCACACAAAATTGACTACTCAGATAGTGATTTCCGATTCCTTTACCCCTTTTAACAAATATAGTTAAGAAAACACTGAAATTATGGATCTCGTAAACTCATGGAATACTAGAAAATGTTTTACTGAATGTATCGACAGCTGGAGCTGTAACTATGTGTTGACATGAAGAGCTTTACTGGATAACTATTCCATGCGACAGGCTACAGTCATAATTGTTCTTAGATTTGTGAGGTACCCTCATATCTCATATCTCTTTTTCTGAAACATAAGAATCAAACAAAAGCATATAAAATCTGAATTTACAATTAAGTGTTTAGTATACTGTGATTAGATGCCTTCAAGTTTCATTATTAGAATGATTCTTTATTGATTTCCCTGTAAATAAATTATACATATGAATTACACTCACCTCCCCCCCACTATTTCATTAATTCTTACTTTATTTATATCGTTGCATGTATGACATAATTTTTCTGGAAGGAACATTTGACCTGATTGTAAGCTTTGATACTTACATATAGTTACTGATAGATGTATTCACTGATTGTCGATTATATCATTTCAGTAGTGATACAAACTTCCAGAAGTAAACAGTATGTCCATTTTGCAAGCTGAAAAACCTTAAAAGAAAAGAATCTTCTTTGACCAAGCGTCATTGTTTTCGATATGGGAATCAAGGTGGTTTAATCGAGACTGACATTTAATTTCGTTACTTGCATTCATCACAGATTAATTTAAGATGAGTAACACAGAAAATCAGAAAGGACTGCACAGCTGTTTTGTCATAGTATGGGATTCCAGATCCCCAGTTCTCCCAGTTTTTCTAAGATACCCAACACAGATCAAGTAATGGTGAATAAAACAACAAATTAAGTCCTATTCGCCACAAAACAACCTGATTTGATAATAATCAGCTTATTAGTTGTTAACTTCAAGATATACTTGAAGTGTGAGTGAGTTCAGGAATATCAGGAATGAGATAATTATCAACGGTTTCCATGAATGATCGTCGTGTTATGCCATAAACCGATTTATGTGAGAATTTCACCAATCGGTCACAGATCAGCGGTGCAGACGAATAAGCGTTCATTGTGTGACTTTTAGCCTTTATGTCGGAATTCCTTACGAAACCTACATTAGATACTGGTGAAGAATCTTATATCAGGACAAACAGCTATCCAGTATCGAATACAGGTAAAAATAGGTAATTGTTAAGTAAAGAAATATCTCGTTGATTAACTTACATTCTTGAAAACAATGTGACATACAAAGATAGATACAGAACTCACTAACATTAAACAGTATCTAAAAAAGAATGGCTACCCCGAAAAATTCATTGATAAATACAGCGAACAAAAGCCTGATAAACTAAATGAAACTACAGTCCAAAAGAAGTCTATTTTCATTCAACTCGATTTAAAAGGTGATGACATTGCTGAAACAATCAGAAGAAGACTTAGCTCAGCTTTAAAGAGAACTTATTATGCTGCAAAACTGCTTATATTATACATAACAACATGTTCACTGAAACAATCAAAAATCGACAGGTATCCTTCTCATGTTACCGCCAACTGTCTATATAAATTTACGTGTACCTGCAGTAGCAGTTACATTGGCCGAACAGAAAGAAGGGCCTACTTACGATTTAATGAACATGTTCCAAAAAATCTACGACTCACAGGTACAAAGACATTTATCAGCGCAATCGCTAAGCAGCTAATTGACGCAGGACACCAAATTGATATTAATCAATCATTTAAGGTATTCAATAGACAAAAAACTTCTAATCTTCTAAAATATGACGAAGCGATTGCCATTAAACGATTGAAACCAAACTTATGTGTTCAAAAAGAAACGGTTATAAGCCTTTCTTTACCCTGGTAACTTAACTTTTGCGTTATTGTTTTCATTGTTATTATTCTTTCGCTAAGTTTCTTTTAATACGTTTTCTCTTCTGATCAGATTTAACAATTCCTTCTCTCCGTTACATGATCGTTTTTCAGATGGTAAAGTTCAACTTTTCGTGTTTAATTAGGTCATTTAAAGTTTAATAACTGAGTTTTATTCACTTAATTCTCACACATTTCCAACCACCTCATATTGTGTAATCATTTGACCCCTGATCTCTATTTTGCCTTATGGTACCTTCTCTTGGATCGTATATATATTCACAGCATTTCCTCCAACATTTTATGCCATGTTCACATGTTTATGTAATCTTGATTTCAACTAACTCCATCCGTTCTCATGAGTATGTTAAAACTTGTTTCAAATATTAATCTTGTAAAAGAGTATCATTCTAGGTTGTATGCTGCAGCTGATGAGAAACTAACGAAATGAAATGAATTCATCTTATTCTGCACAAATATTTGTTCTTGCTTTCATGAAAATCCCAAATGAGTTTGTTAAACGGCATTATTTTATTGCGTATGGAGTAAACGAGGCGTTGATTGGGTTTAGTTTCTAAAATGATAGTGAACGTTTTTCGAAGTGTACAATAACGTGAAAATTAAGATGAACTGCATCCTGTAAATGAGTATCACGGAAGATTCTGAATATTTTCAGTAGCTTTTTATTTATATCATTCAGTATTTAAAATATTCATTCATTAATACAGTACCGGTCGAATTCTATAGATAATCAAGTTGTAATGTAGTCAGTAGTTAATGTAACTTAACATAACGAAAACTATGTTTAGATAGAATGTTGTTCGCCAGTGATTAGGAAAAATCCATGAACTTTGATTTTATTTTATCTAGGATTCTTGTCTTCAGTTTTGAAGGGAATGATGCTTCCTTGAGTATTTGACACTAAATCAACCAATTTCACAGTCTGTGACCGTCATAACTGAGTTAATCAGGCCATCTTAGATTAGTGACCAGACTACAACCCGATTAAGAGAATTCAATTAGCATTATAACAGAGTTGATAAACATCAAACTGGTCACTGCATAGTAATCGACTAATGCATACAACTGAGGTCTATAGGGGATCAGTTTCTGTACTTATAGCTTAATGATAACAATCACATACTGTAAAACTAGATGACTTATGTTATCTCTTTTGAGTAGAGCATAAGTTTCCTCAATAACTACAGTAACGAATACCAACTGGTATAATATCTAGCTCCAGGATATTCTATTGACTATCCACCAAACCAACATAAATATTATGAAACTTATTAATGTAACATTCTATAACTGATTTACTCTAATAAACCATCATACTTAATTATATATGAATGCATTAACTTCAACTTCAAGTTGAGAACTTTTTCAATAGAATGATACAATCAAAAGGAAAAAGCAGTTTTAGTATCCATTAGATAAACCAACACAAGTGAACATTTTACAGGTAAACAACTGTAAGCAAAAACATCAACACAAATTGACATTCTAACTAGTTTGTCATTTGAAAAAGACAAGATAATAATAAACAGATGATTATCAAACATTTTATTATGTATAGAAAAAGAAACACACTACTAAAACACTACTGTTGAAGAGTCCTACATGAGGACGAAACAGATGTACAATGCTTCCTGGTTTTCAATGATACCTTGCTAACATCAATCTGTGATGTGTTCAGTCAACTACCCAAAAGTTTGTTTACTTATTATGGCAAAAGTAATCAATTAGGCCAGGATTAATCAACTATTTCCTTCACTTCTCCCTGTATCCATTCCCAGTAACCAAACAAAATGTTCAATGTAAAATCTATATAAAATGTAGTAATTTCAATTATCTTCATATTATTCTAATTGATGACTACTGAATGTGTCAATGGAGTTTATATTGAAGGTTTCATTTAATGTTCCTAAAACAATTTCTATGAACCTATTTAGTGTCGAATAATCGACTTGTTGAAGACAGACTATGCTGTAAAATTGTTCCAAGAGATTAGCTCGTAGATTTATTCCAAGTGAAGATCGATACCAGAAAAGGCTGCTTACTCTCACTTCTGCTATTTCTTCTCGTGAATGACTGGAATATGAAAATCTCAAGATCATTGAGGAAGCACGGAATACAGTTGACAGCTTGGATGCAACTAGATGACTTAGGCTATGTAGATGACCTTAACTCTTCTATACCACATGCCTTATTAGTAAGTTGTGGTAGTATACGGTATATTATTTTAAATGATTTAGTCTTTTTTTTAATTGTGTGCCCACTCTCTATCAGATGAGCTATGATGAAGATGCGAATACACTTTATTTTGCCTTTACCAAACTAAGCCTGAAAATGTTCATTCATTTGTTAGTTCAGTTATCTGGTGGTTTACCCTAATTAGCTTTCTCTACAGAAACAGATGAACTGATATAGTCACATTGCAAAAGCACATTCAGGTGACTTATCCGTAGTTTGAATGAAAGCATTCCGCTTTCCCATAAGTATACTTACTTTCTCATGACAAATATCACTTCAAAAAATGCATAACATGGATCAGAAATCCAATCTCCATTGAATTCAATAAGCAACATACATTTAAGCTAATATCAAAAACTAAAATACCAAGATAGCTTGAATGTGATTGGATCATCCCGTTGATTTGTCATAAACTAAAATTGATCAATATCTGTTGCCATATACATCTCAAGCGGTTGTCTCGATATTGTGATCAATCAATCAATCAATCAATCAATCAAATCAATGCCTGTTTTCCCATATGGAGTATAGGCCGCCGAACAGCATTCTCTAACCAACTCTATCTTAAGCTTTCCCTTACAGCTCTCCCAAATGCTGTTCATTCTCTCTATGTCTGTCTACAATTCCCAAAGCAATTTGTTCTTGGGTCTTCCTATTTTCCTTCATCCTTCAGGATTCCAAGTTAGTGCATGTCTTGTGACACAGTTTGATGATTTCCTCAATGTGTGTCCAATCCACCCACCTTCAGCATCTGTTCATAAATTCTTCCTCGACGGGATTTCAGTTGATTTGTTTTCTGTCATAGAAGGTTGTTGCTGATGGTATCTGGCCAACGGATCCGAAATATCTTACACAGACAGTTGTTTATAAATTATTGTATCTTTTGGATAGTGCACTTCGTAGTTCTTCATGGAAGTTGTAGCTGTGTACAACAGAAGTGTCTTCACATTTGTGTTGAAATTCTACCTTTAATGTTGACTGACAGTTGGTTTGAGTTGCGGATGTTTTCAGTTGTAGAAATGTTGCCCATGCTTTGCCTTGTCAATCCACGCTTTCCTATTTGCATCAGACCCTCCTTGTTTATCGATGATGCTGCCACCCCTGTATGTAAAGGTTTCTACATTTTCCAGAATTTCCCTGTCAAATGTAATTGGGTTGGTGTTCGATGTTTTGTATGGGATGATGTTGCTTTTTCCTTTGTGTAGGTTGAGGCCTACTGCAACCGATGCTGCTACCTGGAGCGCCACTAGGGCTGCTGCTTGTCTCAAGCCTAGATAAAGGAAGTGGGTTGGGCATGAGGTCAGCAACCTCATTCTGTAGAACAACAACCCCACAAAAACCTTTATCATCTTCTATCATCGTTATTGTGTTAGTTCATCAATATTATCAGCAATGGATTATGATTGTAAAACAGAATCTAGAACATGAATTTCATTCTATTTACAACTTATTCTTAATAGTCTACATTCATAAATAAAGACCTTAACATCATAACTTACCATTATGTCAATAAACTTACTTTGTTTACATTAATTGTTCCTTACAAACTCCCCGGTTCTCTTTTTTCTACTTTTCTTTCAATAAATAATGTTTTCTACAGGACCTACATTCAAAGAATGTAGGTCCTGTTTTTCAATTGTCTTTTTGTTTTTGCCATTTCTTGTTCATGTTCAATTGTTGATTATCAATAGTAAATAAGATCATGCATAAATAAGCATCTTCTTTGTAGATAAAACTATTTTCCATGCAAAAACAACAACAACAACAGCAACAACAAAGATGAGTTGAACTTTAAAGAAAATTCATTTGTCTACCTGTTTTATCACAGAAATTACTTATTAATCTATAAATAGTAATATTTTCCTGTGAAAAAATATCTGTGTAACCATTGCTACATCACCACCACTACAATCAATATAATCACCATCATCACCATCACCACCACCATCAGCATCATCAATACAAAAACAGACCCAGATTTAATTAACTGATTTGAAAAGAAAAGAAAAACATAGTTTCAATGTAAGCAACCATAATCAAAAATAAACAATCAGCGATGAACTAAACGAACATACAACTATCTATCGACTACCAATCTTACCCTCCCCCCATCCACTGTTATCACCATGGCGTACTCTTGCTTACGTATAAATGAATACAATTCTCAAGGGAAAAGAAATGAAGGGGTGACAGGAGGTATACGATAATATATAAATCAGATTAGAATGTGAGTAAAAATTTTAGATAATTTCAATCAACATTTTGTTGTTGGCTTATTTTTTTTTTCTTCTTCAATATTTTCTTCTTTTCTTTTAAAATGATAACAATCCAAATGATGAGAGGTGAATTTCAACAATGTTAACAATGTGTAGGTGGCATTTATTAACTGTAACATTGGAAGTAAATAATAAATTGTTACATAAAGAAAATCAATTACAGCATAATATACTACTGAATTGATTGTAACTAAGTGAAAAATAATAAATAAAAAAAAATAAAGAGGAAACTGTGAGAAGTTATAAATCATCTTAGATTGTTATGGATACATTCATGGATTCAAATGAATTGAACATTGAAGAAAACAATTTATTGTTTCTTTTTTTTGTTTTTTCTTTGTTTTTTATTTGTCATACAACATTGTAACTTCTAGATAGAACTTAGTAGTTAGAATGAGTTTGTTTAATTACAAGTAATGTTTAATGGCATATATACCCATTGTCTAGACTCCATAGTCTAGTGATGAACTCGGTGGCATTTGACGAGAAGCAAATTGGATTCAGTCTCACTGGGAACATCAACATTGTGATATAGGTACAGTCATCTGACGAATCCCAAATAGAACGAAACGAGCATCCTTGATTCCACTTGCTAGTCGCAATCCAATTTGAACAGAACTTTGTACTGTTTAACATATTTTGGTTTCATGTTTATTTGCTGGAATTGTTTAATGTGATAACCCTTTATCATTAAACTATTCACGTAATGGTGATAATATCACTGACAATTGGAGTGGGTATGAAAGCTTAAAATGCCGTTGGAAGCATGCGGACCCAAAAGATTACAGTTGTGCGTTAATGATGATAACAGCTAATACGAAATATTGGTTCATAATACTAGAGGAAGAACAAAACTGTGATAACTCGTATTTGATAGCTTGGTTAGCCGCAGACAACTTCGGCAATGGAACACCTTGAACATACCTAGTCGCAAATTCAGAACATAAAAGACAAGTAGGCAGAAATCTTTATTCTAGTAAGAGAGACTGAGTTATGTACAAAACGTTCGTATATTTATATTTTTCTAGAACAATAAAATTATCTTCGTAAACCATTTAATTCGGATTAGGAGGTTTCAGTCATTACCTTATGAGAACTTACCATCTTGAAATTCTGGATATTTCTGTCAATCAGTGGTTGGATGAAATATCTCTGTCACTTTAATGGGTTCTGAAGTCTTCGTTGAGGTTTCTGGAAGCCGTTACAACAAAACCTTTAACAAGTATTATCAATTCAGGGTGACTAATGATTACATCGCAATTCGACTAATAGAACTTGATTAGTAGTAAGAAGTTTTTGAGTGACGAAACAGATATAACTGAGGGAGACATTTGTATTGTCGTTGTTTAGTCCTTTAAGCTAGATGATGTGATTACGTCGTTATTTTAATACTGTGTTACCAGTAATCTTCAGGGACTGTTTTCATTCAGTCTCATCAACATCAATGATCATATATCATATCGTTTAACTGTGTACTTAAGTATAGATAGGAGAGATAAGTTTCCACATTGTTTAGTATAGTGTTTTTGTTGGAAAGCCTATGAAAAATCTAACACATTAACCGTGCTTCCTAAGTTCAATTACAAAATTTACCAGTTTCTTGGGGTTGGTAACTGAAAAGATCCCATCTATAAAAGGTTATCTAGAATGTCATAATATACTTAAACAATGCGAAGACAAAACATAAACCAGGGACTTCAGACATTTATATATTTCTTAATAGGTATGTTAATAGAGTTGTTTTTCAATGTTTTTGAATGAAACGTGTAGCATTCTGAATTAGTTAAAACAGTAGAGATTTAATAGGATGAATTTGTATAATCCCATTGATTTGTTATAGACTGAATTAGGTCAATCACTGTTGCTGTATGTGCATCCTGAGCGGATTGCCTCAATGTAGTGAATATTCACAAGTATCATTTTTATTTGGATTATGACTGACAAGTGGAATCCAGGAGGCGTCCTGGATTGGTAAACGCGGTGGCGTTTGACACGAAACGGACTGAGTTTGAATCCCACCGTGAACATCAACATTTGGATGCAGGTACATCCAGCCGATGAGTCCCAAATAGGACGAAACGCGCGTCGTGGATTCCACTTGCCAGTCACAATCCAAATAAAAAGGATAGTAGAGATTCAGTTGCTTAACACATATCATATGATAATAAATGTGATGTATAATGGACTGACTGGGGATGCTTTTTAAAAAATGAAATTGTTTAAGTCAGATTGCTGCTGATAAGTTGAATCCAGGACTAGTGTTTCACAATATTTAGGACTCATAAGCTAGATATACCTGCATCGCAGTGTTGATGTTCACACCGGGACTCGAACTCGGTCCGTCTTGTGACAGACGTCACGTCATTCCCCACTAAACTGCTGAGTTCAGACTGCCACACTTGTACAGAGTGTATGTAAGCATAATTAGAATGTATTTAGATCTTCCTGTTGATTTAATATGGACTAATATTGATCAGTCTCTGTTACCACATATGTATCCTGAGTGAACTGTTGCGATATAGCGATATTTCACAAGTATTATATAAATTGGATTATTACTGATAAACGGAATCCAGGAGGCATATTACGTTCCATTTGAGATGTACCCGTTGAATGTACCTACCTCCCAGTACTGATGTTCAGACCGAGACTTTTTAATTTTAGTCTGTGACCAATCAACGGGAAGATCAGAATACATTCTATTTATAAAAGTGAGATATTACATCCTGAATCAGTTGTTAGGCGTTTATTATACTGGTAAACAAGTCTACAGATCTTGGATTTAATGTCAGTATGGAATCGTTGTTCGAATTCTCTCAAACTATGATTAGTCAAATATTCAATATTGGTAAGATTTTCAGCAATTTGTCAATTGATACCATCTTATAACTTACATAATTGAACAGTCTCCACAAACTTCATATATCAGTAATAAATTAATGTGTTCATTATTGACTGATTCTGAGACGTAATTCACAAAATTCTAGTTATGAATTCATGATCATTGAATTATGACCATATTATCATTTCAATCATAGATCCATTAATGGTAATAAGTGACTGCCTGATAACAACGCAAATCGATTGAGGTTAGAAGTCGAAATCCATGGTTTGTCGGTTAAGCACTCACTTTGAAGCTACATAGGCACAATCTCGTGGATATTAACTTTTGGTATGAGTCCCATACTAGGAAAAACCAGCTATCTAGTGCTCCCTGGTTTACAGTAGCACCCTATCAACATCAATCTTTGACAAATTCATTCAATTACGATATTCAACAGTCTACACAACCCCCTTGTCCTTCCTTATTTCAATAACGGTAGTACCGCTTTTTGTCATTCATACAATACAACTTTGCAGTATTATGTACATGTAGCATTTGAGCTCTTTTATAGGTAATGTATCAATCTCAAATGAAATGTATGGCGTTTGACTATATTTCCTTGATAAGGTTTTTAATTAGTATAGCAAGATTATGACTATAAGGGAAATATGATCTATTTGAGTACTCTTTAACTGAATGTACTAACAACTTTGTATTAAGGATCACCATGGAACTCGTATTCAAAGTAATGCAATAGGAACAATAACATAATTAGACAATTACTGCAAAATAGAATGAAGAACTCATTATAAATCCCACTAATAGTAACAATTCGATGTTTCGATATGCTTTGTTATGCATTGTCTCATCTAGGGTCAGTGTTATATTGAGCCTATTAAGGATAACTTATATTTTGTTGAACACTTATTATCTATGATATTTTCATTGGTCAAATTGTAAATTTTACACTTATTCATTTAACGATTATCGTATATCTTTCCCTTCCCGAAATATGTTGATTACAATATCCTGAACCTTGTACACAGGTCACTTAATTCAGCGTTCACTGTATCTCGTGTTACGAATTTTTCTAGTGTATAATATATGAAGGCTATTGGTTTTACTTTATCTCTTACTTTACGGTGTTTTTTTATTTATCTATCTAATCCTCTTGACGTAATGTTCTAATCAATCAGCATGTTGAAGTTTACTAGGTCGTTTCATGGCAAAAGTCCAATTGGTTTCTTCTTGGTACCTCAATTCCCCACCCCACCTAATAATTAGAACATGAAATTGTAATGGATGTTTGAATCAGAATTAAAAATTATAATAAATACAGCTGAATACAAAATATATAAATGTGATAAGTGTCATATATTCACTGTCGTAAAGAGAAATACTGTCACACTTACCTTCTGTACACATCGATCAGATTGAAAACGTTTGATAATGATCAACTTTTAAAAAAAACATACCAATTAGAAAGTTTTATAGTTTAGTATTTTTCTCTAATAATGGCATAATGTTCATCAAACAATAGATGCCTCTAGCTAAAGAACAAGATACCATGACTGATGAATTCCATGCACATCTATCAAGTGTACCTATTTATGTATGAAGATGGTTTAACAAAGGCACTTCTTCATTGTATCATTAAGTATATTTTGTCATGACTAGGTAGAGGGCAGCACGAATCAATCATGTCTTCTATTCTGCAGTAGGTTTAAGTAATTTAGCCTTAGATTCTTTATTTGACACAATCTATAAAATTCAGTCAAGCCAACGTTTCAATCTATCAACTATAGAAGCTTCGACTAACAATAACTTAAAATCTTAGTTGTATATACAAAAAACGGTTTGCGAAATCACTTACGTTATCCTATTCATAGTGTAGGTCTCAATTCATCTAAATTATTTATTTATTTGTAAAACCAGCCACACAGTGACAGGAAGCTAAGCTAATCCGTAGCGCACCAGCACAGCTAACTAGAGTAAGAAGTCCAAAGACAGCAAGAAGAGTTAAATTCCACAGGCAGCCTGTCAGACGACATCAACACACACAACTCATGCGTATATATATACAAACAGAGAGCGTCCCTGGAATATCATAAATAACGTACTAAAATAAACAATGAACCAATAAGATTTAGCATCTTACCAAGTGGGAAACACGAACTGAAGGTGAGAACGTGAATTTTTGGCGCGAAAGCAGGAGATTTAAATTTACACAATAAAATCACAAAAATAACAGGTTTGCCAAATGAGTTTTGGGGATCTAACACCCCAACAGCAATATGAATTTTCAGCATACAAAGTTTCAATAAGTTACTGTTTTTATCACATTTACATTATGAGCAGTTGCAGTAAACTGAGTGAACTCATCAGTTAAGTGAAGTAGGACCGATGACATGCAGTCTGGAGTCACATAATCATTCGTAATATGTCTATATTTACTTGTATTCAGATATTTTGGTAGGCATTTTATTGTTAGACAATTGATATCATCACGTGTAAACTTAAAGCATATATGACTTGATTTACACCAGTTCGTTTTCACGAAAGTAGCAACAACACCACTACTACAGTTTTATCTTGAAGATATAACGATTCAAACGAAAAATTTAGAAACTTTTTAGCAATACCAAATTATCACCATACAGGTCATGCAGTTAAGATTCTTGAATTGTGATTAAACTGCAGTTACGGTATATATTTAGACTAAGGAGAAGTTACACATAGTCCATTATTCCAATAAGAGATCTACAGTTATGACTAAAAATCTCATGAATAAACATCTGGTGAACATTGGGATGCAGGTACATCCAGCCGATGAGTCCCGAATAGGACGAAACGCGCATCCTGGATTCCATTTGCCAGTCACAATACAAATTAAATAATATCTGGTGAACACTGATTCACTTAACGCATGTTTCCAGTAACCATGATGTCTTCACTTAAATCTCACTGTACTACTTACGATAGATAGTGGAAATTATATATAGATATATGAGTACATAATGTGATCAAGAGACATGATTGAGCTAATAAAACAGAACAAGAAACGAAAAAGTAACTTGAAAAAAATTAGTAGTCGAAGATTTTAAACAGGCCGCCGTGACTGTCACCATGTTAACTTTATCGACTTTTATTTTTACACCACCCTAACCTAATATTACTCACCCACCCCACCGATTATGCAGATTTCATGTTTTAAAAATCATACACTTCTTCAGTTACTAAGTGATTATTGGAAATATACGAAATTTCATATGGCAACTAATCAAATAGTTAGAATTATCTGATAACCTACACTTTACCATATACCATGGAAATGCAAATGTATAACTTGACAATGAACCAGTTAGATAGAAAACTCTCCATTAAATGAATTTATTTTATGATTATTTTATTGAAATCGTCAAAGTTTTTTGTTGGTTGGATACTAATAAAGAGTATTGGACCCCTTAGCAGTGCGTACTCTAGATCCGCCTCAGGGTCTTTAAGATGGCGAACATATAACTATCTGAACCAGTGTGAACACTGCTGAGAAGTCTCATACTAAGACGAAACAGCTATCCAATACTCCCTGGTTTTCGGTGGTGCCCTGTCAACATCAATCTGTGACGGAATCAATAAACTAAAATTAATACCAATCTCCATAAACCATCTCAAGTCAAATTTGTCTTATTACTGAGTGTATGAAGATTTAACTAACTTTTAAATAAAGATTTCCAAGAATATGATCAGTAAACGTAATAGAACGAAATCTCTTGTTTGTTTCTATAGGTATGTGTCTACATCATTGAGCATATTCCACGACAGCTAAGATTAAATGACCAATGTATTTTTTGATTAGTGTCATTTTTACGTATCTTCTTGACGGTAGGAAAGAGGATGATATTTCATAATCTTCTGGAATAACAAAAACTCAAAAATCATTCAGTTTAATGTATTTCACTGAAGCTGTTCATAATAAACTGTTACAACCAAACTTATGTATTCTGAAAATATATAGTTGTCAGTTTAGCATAGACTTAGCATTTATAGCTTTAAATATTTGCCTAAGCAACATCTTAGTCCACGTATTTTTAGTTATCCATTACCCTTTCCATTGAGCATTAACCAGCGTTATTCTATTTAGATATCCATTTTGAAGTTATGATTACATAACTTTTGATTTGATGCTTCATTAGTTAATAAATTTGTTGACTGAAATCGTTAGGGAATGCTTGCAGTTGGGTGACATTGAAAACCAAAAAACATTGGACAGCTGTTTCTCCTCGGCAGTCCTAACCGTAGATTCCGCCTCAGGGTATTGACTGGTGGAAGTCGGATTTATCATGAGACAGTGATCATCGATGACAACAGATGATCGTCGCACTATATCACAACTTGATGGAAGTGGGAAATGAATGCTAACCCAGTAGTGCAGAGGCTTAGAAGCCCATCAACCTAAAGCCTTTGGGTGTGAAATCTAATGTATTCACTACTTAGAACTAGAATGAAACAGCTGTCTTGTGCTTTCTGTTTTCCGATGGTTTCCTACCGCCAACAACATATGACGAATCCAATCAAAATAACTTGATATCCATCTCCATAAAACCACGTTACTTCATTCAATAGATTTATCTCAATGTAATTTCAGTATTTAAGTTGGCTTGTGACTGGCAAGTGGAATTCAGGACACAGTAACCTAGTAGTGAACGCGGTTGTGTTTGACACAAAGCGGACTGAGTTCGAGTCCCAGTATGAACATCAACATTGGGATGCAGGTACATCCAGCCGATGAGTCTTAAATAGGACGAAACGCGAGTCCTGGATTCTGCTTCCCAGTCACAATCCAACTTAAATATATAATTTGTGTAGTACCGCTATATAGAGGCAATCCGCTCAGGATGCACATATGGCAACAGAAGCTGACCAGTTTTAGTCCATTACAAACCAACGGGAAGATACAAGCCTATTCTGAAGTAATTTCAATATTTTCACATTTCTAAACATATGAGTACTCCGTTGCTTTGAACACATCTATTTATCATCCCTCCATAATTATCGTCTAAGTATACAACCATGAAATACAAATGAATACTTCTACCTTTGTAATTGTTTTAATTAAAAAGCAAAATGAAATTTATGTCAACACTTAGAACACTGTACTACTCTACTATTGATAATTGTCAATAACATTTCATTCATTGTTAACATACACATAATATTTAATGTTTCTATGGTTAGCCTAATTGAAGAAAACTGAATCTTGTAGTGAAGTAGTGGATACTTTTGATAGGAACCAAATTTTTCTGTAACTAAGGGAATTTGATTAAACTGTGTGTTTATATAACAAATGATATTCAGTTATATTAAACCTGATGATTGACAACTGATCCATATTGATACTTCAACCTACTATGAGATCTTAATTAGTTGAATAGGTTGACTACTCATCTAATCTAATGGGTTAGTTGTAATAGTAGTCACTAAAGAAAATGCATAGATTTCAAACTTGTATACAAATGTATATTATGAAAATTTATGGTGTGTTTAAATTATACTATTGAATAAAGATACTACTGATAAGATGTATTCATTTTTAATTGTTAATATAAACAAATGTCAACATTCAAAGTGAATAGAGTTTTGTTACAAAACATTTCATAGCTTAAATCATGGTTAGCAAAGTGGAATACACCAAGTGGATTTCATTGTATTTGAGACTTACTAGATAGATGTATATGAACCCATAGTGAATCAGTGGAATGATACACATTCCTTTAAATTTATGTATACATAGGCGTTGTATAAATTTAGTTGTCTGAGTTCAGTAGCCTAGTTGTCAATGCTATAACATTCGACACATAATAAACAGACTGAATTCCAGTCCTAGTGTGTACATAAACATTGAATCGTAGATCAATCCAAATGAAACATTCGTCTAGGATTCTACTTCTTAGGCATAATTCAACGTATTTCACGCTTATGGACTATCATTATATTAAAGAAATCTGATTCATAAAGCATATTTGTCAACAGAAACTATTCAACTTTATTTCCAATAACAAATCAAAAGCAAGATACATACATCTTGAAGTCATGATATTTCTGTTTAATTTCATACGACTGTTTCAAAGTTTAGAAAATAGGCGAAAATAATGAGTTAGTTACATTAGTATAAATTCAGTTTACTTAGTTCTCCATCCCCTACCTACAATCTTAAGTGTTTAGTAATGACCATTACAAAATTGGTTAAAAGTATTTACAGAAATGTCTACATGAATCGCTTAGTTTTACAGTTCACATCTTAGGTAATGATAAACGTAAGTCCACTACGGTAGCCTATATCAGTAGCTATCTGAGTTGAAGCCATAAACTGATGACAAATATGGTCGGTTAAATTACAATCTACTTAAAAAAAACTACGGAATAACAACATTCTATTACTAATCAAATTAAATAAAAGTTCCTAAGTGACTATAAAATTTTTGCTCTGGTCGTTAGAAGGGGTGGCATCGGCCTCATGACTTCCGAAGAATCTCGGCTTTCATCATGAAGCGTCATATAAATTCCTTTCACTTCCAGGGCAGAGTTTAAATGGTTAAGTTTGTTTAATCTGGTTAGCGTTTTTTTTTTAGCAAACTTGTGTTTTATGGGATAGGGATGCTAGCCTTATGCCCAACCCTCCTTCTTTACCCGGGATTGGTACCGGCAGCAACCCTAGAAGAGCTGCGGGCGGAGGATGAGCAGTAACTGGAGACAACTGGAAAGGACTACTCAGGACAGGGTTGAATGGAGAAGACTGGTGAGCGGCCTATGCTCCTCCGATAGGGGTAACTAGGCGTAAGTAGTCCTAAGTGACTCAATTAAGAGAGTCGAAATATTTGCAGAAAGCGATGTTGATTTTAATAGATTTAAAGCTAAAAATCCAGCTAAGAACAGGACTTTGGAACTCTATAGTCACGTGACTAAGCAAGACTACAGATCGTGTAACACGAAAGTTGGTTGATGGTACGACATAGAACAAGCTTAAACCAAGTTACCTGTACCTACCATTTATGCATAGATATGCCTTTGCACATATATAACTAGCGTATAACCAAGACTAGTATTCAAGGTGATTAGTTCTTCATACTATAAATTGGCATGTTATCTAGTTAACAAACTAGAATTAGGGATGCTTCAAAGAAGATTGTCATCAAAATGGATAACATGCATACATGTAAAATTCTGATTGTCTCCAATATTATGTCATCATTATTTGTTATCATTTCTTCAGAGGTAACAATCGATGTTATTAGTCGATATTCTGAATACATACACAGATCGAAGTCACAACTCAAACAACTACTAAAACTGCGAAGAAGAAACGTTCAGTTTTAATCTATCAATGAATTATATTGTCAAACTAATGTTGTGGTTATAGAAAGACCTTTAGTATCTATTCTTGACATTATATTTGTAGTGAATATGGATAGACTACAATCCTTGTTCTTTTATCTATGAGATAATATCATTTGCAAGGTATGCTGGTGATGTAAAACATTGAATAAAGTTTACTCTGATATGAATGAATATGGAAAAAAGACATCCCAACTGTTTTTATATGAAACAACTGAACCAGTCAACAGACATTGTGAACATGTATTAGTATACTGTATCAAAGATATAAATCAATCGAGAAGATATTTTTGAAACATTCTTAGTATGGTAACAGTAACGAGTTGTAATCAAGTGGTTACGTAATAAGGAAACAAAAAATGATATTATAAGCTAAGCAAAAGCAAAGAATCATTCCCAATGGATAGTTTATTTTTTACACAACTTCAAGTTTTTGATGTGTATTAGTTACGAAGTTAGCAAAATTTAGAAGGATAAAATATAACTGTTTATGACATTCTTCTTGCCCCCTCCCTTCTTGATGTTTTATTTCCACGAGATCAATCTATACATCTTAATCAAAAGTCTGTAGCTTTTTCCTTTTATCTGATGTAACTTCACTGACTGAGACACAATTATCAGGGAACTTTCGATTGACTTATCAACCATATAGTTTCAAACAGTATTTTAAGTATAGTTCTAGAATAGATTCTGGTTACTGTAGCGTTAAATCGATCTTAGAACATTGCCATTTCTAAAGTTGAAATTCATCAATAAAAGGGGGACTGAGAAGAGGTAGCTTTGTTATTGAGCGTAACCACTAGCGACCTATTGCATTGAATTTGTTGTATATAAATTCATGAATTTCCTTACATCTCCATTGTTCTTTATTCAGTATATGGTTTGGTTATATATCATTCAATCACTGCCTGCTACCTCTCGTCGTGCATGGGCTGATGACTAAGATACTCCAACCAATTCTGTCATGTGCTATTATTTCCAGTTCTTCCCTTTTAATATCCATTTTTTTACGTCTCTCTCCAGTTCCCCCCCCTACCACAAGGTGTTCTTTTGTCTTCCTCTTTTCGTTTGGTGTTTAGAATACTAATCTAGGACTTACCTTGTGATAATTTACCTATTGTGTGTATTATCCACCTCTTGCATTTTTTCCTAATTTCCTCCTTATCTGAAAGTTAGTTGGTTTGTTCTCAACCACAGTTGTTTGGTGCTGATAGCATCTGGTCAACAATTTTATAGTAGATAACTTGCATAGACATTTGTCTATAATTACCTGTATCTTCTAAATGATACTTTCCGTAGTTCCGGATGCTACTTTCAGCTGAGTACAATGGAAATTGTAACTATGAGGTTGCTTGACATCTAGTTTTTGAATTTTTCATGTTATTCAATTGTAGAAATACTGTCATGTTAGTTAGCTTACGATAATGTATTAAGTGCTCGTTGTTAACTGAACTTTAAATGTTTAGCAATAAATGTTCACCGTTGTTTCTTTATTTTTTTGCTGTTAGGAAAACGTATAGCAAACAAAAATAGGCTGTATGGTGGTGGAATTGAGTAGAGTAAAGTGGAGGTGGGGTGGGTGGAAACAATTTTTCACTAATCTTATTATCAACCAATGAAAATTCTCCATATGAAGTATATAAACATGTTTAGATACAATGAAGAATATACAAAGAAGAACAAATAAGTACTATCACAACAACTACTGAAGTATTCATTAATAAAAGTGAAAAAACAAATCAAAACACTATTTTATTTGTAAAAAGGAATTTATTAGTAAGTTAATATACTACTCATTAAATGTTAAATGTTTTAAAGTACCATTTCTTTTATGTTTTAATGAATTTACAGTATTTTCTATGATCAGTTAAAGAATTCCCAATTTCCGATTTCTATAATAGAAATCTACTTGTATTTATTTACTGATGATATTGATTGAGGTAGGAGTAGGAAGGATGAATGGTGAGGAGTGGTTAAGCTTATACATGGCAAGTAGTCCGTAAAGTCTTTGATTTTTGTCTAAGCCATGTTGGTTGATACAGACTACATAGTTGGGGGTAGGGAGTGGAAGGGGTCAGCTTGTTAGTTACTATGAATGGCCGGAGACAATGAATGACATAGCTAAGAATAAATCTTAGTGGTGTAAGTGTATTTATTCTTTATCATCTAGATCTTTTCTATTGAATCATATTGTCTTATTATTCATGTAAATTTGATTTCATTGTGCTAATATGGTATCGCAACTTGAACTCATGGGCAAATGTGCCAAGTTCTATGTTGTACATGATTGACTGAATAATGTAATTGTCTTTAGTTAGGTTATAATGATCATGAAGATATAGTCAATTAAAGTGATTGACTTTCGACAACATTCACATCTATCTTCGTATGATTTTATCAAAATATGAATCTTTATGTCGATAGTAAGTTATATCATCATCATCATCATCATCATCATCATCATCATCATCATCATCATCATCATCATCATCATCATCATCATCATCATCATCATCATCATAGTTCTCACTACACTCATAACTAATATCTTCTAATCATAAGATTACTTATATGATAACTTGTCTATTAGATCATTGCAAACAAAAACGGTTGATTTGTAATACTTATGACGACAGTATAAGTCATAAATCCATTAAATGTTTTAATAGATGTAGGTGGTAAGAAGTGAACAGAGGGTTTAATACTGTTAATGTGATTATTATGGAAAGAAAATCAACAGGCTACGGTTGTTCAAAACGTTGTCAATGTTCACTAAATGTGTAGTATAGAGCATTTCTAGTTACTTTCTTGTTCATTTTTGCAAATGTATAGTTACTATTAGAGTGTAATTCATATTGACGATGCTCAAATCGGCCGAAATTATCACGTAATTGTCTTTATTGTACATCGCATTACAGCATCATGCGATATTTTCGTATTCCTATTAATCAATAGTTCAATACCAGATTAGAGTGAAGTTAATTTGTGCATTGTGAAATAAGAATTCATTATCAAACTGACCTATTTGATTGTAGTTTCATGACGAGTTATAAACAAGAATGAGGCATATACTCGATACATTGATATCATGAATCTTTATTGAAGTGTGTTTGATCAAAGCTCTTTTCATTTGACTACTTAAACATCTTTCTTGAAAGGAGGTTATAGTTTATAGGTATCATAATTACCTGAGTCAATTAAGTAGAACATTGTCATCAATCACTAGGTATTATTCATTACTTTGTAAGTAACTTGAACATTGAATAATTTTGAGTTTCATTTGACTACTAACCTTCTAAACATTGTAAATTTTGCATGTTATTTCTTTATGACAATAGTCTTATTACATCATCAGATTTATAGATAACCGGGAATTGATTGTTTCTATGAAGTAGTTATGCAGTAGTGAACGTAACTAATGTTAGTGTTGTTTAAATTTCGGTGCTACAAATAAGGCATCTAATTTTCCTTGCATAGAAATCATTTAATATTATTGAAAGATTTGTATCTTGATTTCATGCTAACTACTATTCATCAGTTAAACATATTCATAATCAAAACGAATTGATTTTCCTGATTCAAGTTTGAATTCAACTACCTAATGAGATAGACAATGAGTTGTTTCTCCCATTTAGTACTCATCAGCTATATTCAAATTTAGATGTTTATACTGGTATTGTGATTAATCTGATTGACTTAAAATGTGATGAAATAAGCAATTAAGTTACTACCTACAATCCGTATAACTTGTCTGAGAAAAAAAAGCAAGTAGTTTTATAGACAGTGTGATGATGTTGTTATCGAATCTCCACTGAGCTAAATCTTGGAAGATTTCTGCTTAGTGAAGTTAGACAATGACCCTTTTTAATGTCAATATGTAAATGATACATTCGTAATTCTAAAAAGCAGAAATGAAGTACAGAAACTATTAGAAAAATTTAATAGTGCCCATAGAGTTGTTAATTTCACAGTAGAAATTGTAAGTAACCGAAGGTTTATCACTCCTAAACGTTTTGTTAAGGAGAAAA
This sequence comes from Schistosoma japonicum, assembly GCA_025215515.1. Lineage (NCBI taxonomy): Eukaryota > Metazoa > Platyhelminthes > Trematoda > Strigeidida > Schistosomatidae > Schistosoma > Schistosoma japonicum. The sequence goes on from CM046061.1 coordinate 3,306,137, forward strand.
TCAGACAGATCCATCATAAAATGACATCATTAGGCCAATATACTCATTTTCTTAGTTTTGTACTATTACAATATAAAAAACTTAGTTAAATCGATGATCCACGAGTTAAAACTATCTACTCTAAAAATGAAATCGAGAAGGAGCATAAAACCGTCCACAAACTGTTATACCGAAACGGATATGCACCTAAGTTCCTATCAAAACATGTCGGAAAGTAAACTAAGATTGAAATTACCAACAGTATAGAAAATGTCTTTGTTTCTTGAATCACTGTTTAAAGGAGGTATAGTCAGTAAAGTAGTGACATGTCGGTTAAACAATGTGTTTGATAGGCATTTAATGCAACTGAATTAGTCATTTTGTTCTTTAGTCATTCCATTTTTGAGGTCCCAAAATAAGGGTTAATTGTCTTTATCCATCACATGTGTGCATTTGTCAGTTTAACTGTTCATGTTGAGCTAGTTACATTGAACGTACGACTTAGGTAAATCCATCATCGTACTTACAGGCATCATACTTCTTGGCCTGTCAATGGACAAAAAATGATTGAAAAAAGTTGAATCATGGAGCACTAAATTGACGTAAGCACCATCTTCAAAAAAATTTACAGAATCCAAACTAACTTACCTTTTGCTTCAAGATGTAGACTCTTAGAAACAATAAGAGTCATTAGTAACCACATTGATAAACCAAACCATTGGGTTCATAAAAAAGGTTTATATTTCCCTTCTCTATTCTATAAGGTTAATTCCATTATATAATCACTACTTACAATCAACTGATCAGTCCAAACTTACTCTTTATCCTTTATTTCTTGTGTTAATAACTTTATACATAATCTAATCTCCAAATCAAAGTTCATATACTTTGACTCTTCAGTACTGCATTAGCCTTGTAAAGAGTTAATTAGGTCTTATGTTTACATATCTAAATTTCTTTTGCATATACCATCAACAAATATAATCAAGAATTTTTGTCCATGAAAGAATGAATAGATTCATAAAACTTGGGCGTCGAGGGAATATATAACATATGAATAGAATACATTTGTCAATAGTTTCAGTAAATGAAATTTAAGAAAGTACCATTGTTTCTGTCGTCAAGCTGGTCTGAGCTTCTTCAGGGAAATAAATAAAATAAAAAAATTGTCGAATATAAGTGTAAATATGGGATCAAATTTCATTGTGAATGTCTAGACGTATGCAGAACATGAACCTACTTTTACATGAGTCATTATAAGTGAACTATAATAATGTTGAAGTGTTGTGGATAAAGGAAGGTATGTATTTCATGTGTAATTACACGTTACAATCATTTATGCACATTTACTATACTCTGACCTAATGTTCATGGAAAGAGATAGACAATCTAAATATTGACTTATTGTCAAATCACCTAAATTGAAGTAACAGTAAATGAATGTGACAGTATTTATGTATCAATGGATGAATGTATATTTGTAATTGGCAACTTGGTTTAATGTGTGAATTAGTCTAAATAATTGGTATATGTTTGTATGTTCCAGTAGTAGTTAATGTCTGAATTCCTTTTCTAATTGTTAGTTACCAGGATACAACTAACAGTACTGATCTCTATCTCGTCAGTTCACACTATTAGGTTTGTCCAATTGTTTAGGATTTCAGATATTAGTCTTTCTGTATAAAGATGCAAATCCTTTTTGAAGGACTTATATTCTGTTAAAATTGATGATGCGCTATGTTTCCATTGAATATAATGATACCATCGACTTATTTTGAAGTTTTCTTAGATCTTCAGACGGTTTAGGAATATGTATGTTCCTTTATCTTTACATTCAACTGTTATGATAATTTCTCCTATCTATATAGCATTACATTCGTTACATTTGATCTCATAGACATGGGTTCATTTGTTCATGATTTGGTACGGTATCTTTGATATTTAATATGTTTATTTAGTAGAAAACATGTTTATTGAAAATTTTTCGAGTCTTGGATTTTTCACTTTGATATAACATAACCACATTGTCATTTCATTCATTGAACCTTCGGTTTTTCTTTCTTATTACACTCTTCTTTAAGTATCTTTTTTTTCAACAAAATTCTTAGGGTAACTATTTATTATCAGTATGAATACTACTGAATTCAATTCAATTCAGTTTTTTTTTTATTCTTCGTATCTCTAACCAGTTCTAGTTACCAAGTATACTTTACATTCTATTTACCAATAATTACCAATAATCATTATCATTTATATCAATATTGTTTTAGTCAGTATCATTTATTAATATTGATTTTTATAAAAATGGATGAGGTCGCGTAAACGTATCACGAATTGACTGAATGAGAAATATCAACCGTTAGGAGCCGGCTCAGTGATTCAATGTTAAAAGCGCTCGTAGCGGAGCCATAGGGACTTGGGTTCGGTCCCTAACAGGGTCGTGGATGCGCACTGCTCAGTAGTCCCATACTAGGATGAAACAGCTGTCCAGATCTTCCAGGTGATCAATGGTTGTCTGGTTTAGATCAAATAGAAAACTGTAGATTAATGTTGAATATTGATGAAGAGAAATAGTTTCTTTTTTTACTTAATTCAACTTTAATTATACTTTGGCAACTATCATTGTATCTAGGCGACCCATTCAAGATGTAGATATACAACAGCACAAATTGATCAGTTTCACTTTAATAATAATAAAATCAATAAGAAAGTATACATATACTTTTACTACATTAGTACACTTCAACTAACAACCCTATGATTAAAATAAACCGGAAATAAGCATTACACTGATCAAGTAGGCAATTAGCATATTAACATTAAGATGTAGAAGTTGAATAATATAAAAGGATTCCAGAATAGTAAATATATAAGTAATAATTTGTAGTTTTAATTAGTGTAAAGGTGAATAAGAGAAACCAAACAAAACAAGAAACAATGATCATTTAAAAAACTGAAGTATTTAGTTTCTATGTATTAGCTTTCTTTGGTAACTAAGATGAGATCAATTGTATAGAAAATAAAAAAAAAATAATAATTTTTTAGTATAAATTTGAAAACAAACAAACAATCGTATATTAGGGATCCAGGCATACATTCATACACACCAAGATAAAAATTGAATGTTATCATATGTGAATTATGCAAACTATTATCATTTAGATGGTATTCATTGAACTATTTGTAACTAATGTAGTAGTGTTTTATGTATTGAATAAGAAATTACATTTAACTGATTACATTAAATATTTATTACAATATTTAAATCAATTGAAGAATACCACGTATGGACGAAACAACTGATGAATGCTTTCTGGTTTTCAATGCTACTCAACTACCATCAAGCTGTAACGAATATTATACAACTGGACTTTTAAAGTGTTTTTTAATTAAATCGGTTGTTTTATTAAAACAATCAGATATGTCGATTATGTATGTTTGCATAGAATTCGCTTACGATATATGCAAGTTGGTAGCATTCGAGCAGAATCTTTGAATCTAGGTTATGTAATAGTTAGTTTTAACTAGCAAGTTTTAATTATGTTCATTGCAGAACAGATGATTCCCAAGAAGAAATGGAGCTCCTAGATTGATATTACTCAGTGAAAAATATGTAATTAGATGATAAAATAGCAACTACTTTCGAATCATAGTGTATATCAGCAACTGACGAGGTAGTATAGGAAATGCAGTCATCCTTAACTGCGTATATACGTGACTTCATTAAAATAAACTTCTGAATGAATTTGAATGGTTTATTTTAGGCGTAATTTATCTCATAATTGGAACGTCTTTGAATCATCCTGTTGATTTATCATGAACTGAAAATGATCAGCCTCTGTTGCCATATATAAATCCTCGGTGGATTGTCTCAATGTAACAATTAATCACAAGGATTGTTTTGGTTGGATTATAACTGACAAGCGAAATCCATGATATATGTTTTATTCTATTTGGGACTTATCAGCTGAATGTACCTGCATCTCAGTGTTGATGTTCATACTGGGACTCGAACTCAATTCACCTTGTATTCGTTGCTCAAGTGTGGCTGTCTGAACTCAGTAGGCCAGTGATGAACATGGTGGTGTTTAGTACCAAACGAACTAAATTAGAGTCCTGGTGTTACTATCGACATCGAGATACAGGCACATCCAGCTGATTAGTCCAAAATAGGACGAAGCAAATGTCTTACATTTCACTTGTCAGTCATAATCCTACTCAAATTGTAATTCATCTCATGTTTATTTATTAGTGTGGAGAATCGAATAAGATTAAAAAGGACCAAATAGACAATTGGTAGCAAACCATTTTTTTCTGGGTTTCTAAGATCAACAAAACTTTCCAAACCTGTTTAAGAAGTATAAGGTCGTTGAATTAGACAATCATTTATTGAATAACGTTGTGCATCATGAACCAAATAGTTGGATAGTAATCATTCACCAAAGGAAGACAACAGTTGTTATAATATAGTTGTATGTTTAACATTGTATACATATGAATAATATTTAGTTACATAAAGTGTAATATAATTTAAACTGAATATAATTCAAGTAGAGGATACTTCCGCATTGTCTACATGCCATCTGTGAAGATAAATCTTTTCTATTGAATTTCTAGCTAGATTACTCACATATATCATATACATATCAGCTTACGATGATTCTAAATCACTAGCCATAGTAACTCCAACAATTCAATGAACTTCATCTTTACTTAGTAACATCACATCTTTGGGTGGGGTGAGGGGGAACGTTAAGTGGAACATAATTCCATAACTTCATATATTGATTACTTATTTCTACGTTTTATTTATTCATTTATTCATCTAAAAATAAATAAACAAACAAACAACAAGAAAAACATTGATTCGTTCAATTGTACATTGAATATGTAATGTAATGCTACAATGACCAGTAACAAAAATGATTAGAAAAAAAAAAGGGAAAACAACTTGTTCATTTTTTTTTAAATTCTTTTCTATCATTGTTTTCTTTTTTTTTTAAATTTCAACTTCAATCATGTTTAATTTAATGTTATTTAGTTCAATGAACCGGTATAGATTGTTGTTCAATGTTCAATTAGTACATTGAAACAATCGAATTATTGAATGTACCGTAGATCATTGTATTATATTGTATTGTTGAATATTGAAATATATTAAAGTAAGAAAATGACAATTATCAGTAGATAGATAGTTTAATTAATTGACTTTGTTACAGATTGATATTGGTAGAGTACCAATGTAAACCAAAGAACATTGAATAGATGTTTTCTCCTAGTACGAGACTCCTCAACAGGTGCAAACCATAGATTCAGACAACTACTATTGTGTCACCAATTAAAAATATTTAAGAAATTCCAAACGTTGATTGGCTAGTCTATAAATACGTCGCGGATAGTTTAATTAATCAGTTGATTCTAAACTGCTGATAATAAAAAGTTTATTTAAATCAATAAGGATTATTAAATAATTTACTCGTAGGTCATTCAGGAAACAATAAATTCAAAATATGGATATCTAACTTTCGTATTGATTACTATACCGTCTCCTTTCCCTCGACCCCCAGGACAAAATACTATGGAGTACTTTGCATGTAAAGTCAGTAATATGTAGTTATCGAACCAGGTTTTGCCTAAATATTTCATCTACTTTTAATAAAGTAAGGTTTTCATTTATAGGCCATAACAACAACCTTATTATGAAATCACTGTTACTTTATGGTCATACTGAAAAGTTTTCGTAATTGGATGCTCCATATCATACTAGTTAAACAAGTAGTAAATTAGTAGCTTGTCTCATTTTTGAAACTTTTTAGTGAAGCAATTAGTGAATGCAGAATGGCTGATAAATTAACGAATAAAAAATTTAGCTGATTGAATTTGTCATAGACTAATGTTGGTAGGGTACCATATCAAACCAGGTTGCACTAGACAGCCGTTTCGTCTTAGTATGAGACTTCTTAGCAGTACACAACACAGATTCTACCCCAGGGGCTTCACTCTAACGAATGCTTGACATCTTCACATTACTTTGAAGTTCTAGTGAGAAGTCATTAGCAGGTAGAGTCCATTACATATTGACAGTGCGACAATTGTCTCCAATAGTATCAGGTGATCGTTGTACTACGTTACAAACTGAATTAAGAGGTGCTTATTCTTAAGTATTCGCAGTAAATCCCAAAGATTCTGCACCCAGTTCTCGTGGTTTAGCACTTTTGAAGAGTTTAGAACTAGAAGGAGTCGCTTGTTCAGTACCTTTTGGTTTCCATCGGTTTTCTAATCTATATAAATTCTTGATATTCAATTTGAATTCAACGATCTCTACTTCATCCAATTAAAATTCATAGTAGGCGATAAGACTTTTATTATTATTGTTTGAGAAAGGACAAAAGGAACGAAGTAATTTCTTTTCAATTAGTTTTTTTATCAAAGTTTTACAACAGATTTAAAATCATTACCAAATAATCAGTAGTGTGTTACATAATAATCTTCCAGGTTTAAAGGTATTTGTAAACTAATTACAACTAATTAACAAAGGAATTAAGATATGAAGATGAATAGGGTAGTTATTGTCTTAAAAGAGAGCAAATGATAAGTGAATGGATTGGTATGCTGTTGATTACATCATATTTGTTGAGAAGAAACCGATGAATTAATTATTAAGAAATCTGATGATTTTGACAGTTACATAAGAGTTGCAATTAAGAGATGTCAAAATTTTGAAGTCATGAAAAGAATATATCGTGGTAATAATAATAATAATAGAGAATTGAGTGTAATAAATCATTGTAAACCATCCAAGCATTGGCTGTATTAATGGCCAAGACAAGGAAGAGTCTGTACAAATTTCTTATGTATACATAAGTCCGGTTAGAGAATGTAGATACCGAAGGCTTCTGCTATTTGTGAAAGATGTACTCGTAAACCATACAGGAGATTGGGTAGGACTCGATAAATGATTTTAAAAGCTCTCTTGACATCTACTTGATGTTCCGTATCAACCACATATGTAAGTATAAAGCTATAGTTTACTTTTACTCAGCCATAGTGAGTGATATTTTGAAATTCTACAACATACTTGTTAAATCGTGAGCCCAATTTAATTGATATATACACATAGATGAGGCGAATTCAGCGAGTCTTTTTTGTTCCTGTTCAAATGACAGAGTGATTGTAGAATATACTGTGTAGTTTCGCTGTGATAAACATTTTACAACACTTTTCTAATTCATTGTGTCATGATTACACTAATGTTGTCATTTAAGAATCGTAATTTGAGAAAAATCAGTTTCTTACGGACAGTTACATTTTTCTATTTAGTTTTTATAGACAACATGTATTTATTTCGGAATTTCAGAGGATAAGTGTTCATGCTGAGCGTGTTGCAAATGTTGTTTAATTATTCTTTCATAGTATCCTCAGAGCAAATGCATCTAGCGTGATGTGTTAGATTTTTTACTAGATTCCTTTAGTTTCTCCATGGTACGGAACTGCATAAATGATTATACTGGCAAACCGACGTTGATTTTCCATATATGCTTCTCTTCAATGTATCGTCTGTTCTTCGAGTTAATAAGATGTCTTAGAACAAAATATTATCATTATTCTTTTTTTCTGGTTAGAGTCGTTTTTAGCAAGGTTGTTGTTTTACTGGTTGGCGGCCTATGCTGCATATGGGATAACAGGCGTTGATTGATTGATTACTTTTTTTCTGATGTAAAAGGGATTAATGAATAGACGTTGTAAAATCTTTCAAGTATTCCATTGATATCTATTTTATCTATGAGGAACTATAAATGTATCATCTACATAGTCAGAATAGAATATTTATTGGCTGATTCATTTTTGAGATGGTCATTTTCTAGTTCTGACCAAAAGAAATCTGTGAGAAGTGGGTCTCATGATGATCACATTGCGACACAATTTGATTGTCTGTAAGACTTATTAAACTGAAAGTTTACATTCATTGTACATCTAGGGATTAACTTCTTTAGCGTAGAAACTGGAATTTCAGTTTCTATATTTGTTTTAATAAGTTCGCTGTTATACAAAATCTACTGTTTCTAGTAGGGGAATGCTAGTGAATATGAATGATATGTCTAGTGATATCATTGATTTATTCTCAACTCTTAGAACCTTTATTTCGGTGGCAAACTTAGTAGAGTCCTTAACGCTATGTTTGACGATCTCTCAGTAGGGTGAGGGCAGTATATATTTCCTACAGGATTTTAGCTAGACGTTGTTAGAGAGTGATAAACAGCATGGAATCTAGATCCAAGATTTCCTTCAGACTACCCTCACACAGCCAAACTGCTTTCCGTTGGTGCTTTCAAGCTTAACACAATATTGCTTTCTATAATTAATCGGTCTGTAAAACAAGAAGTTTATTAACAATAACAATTATTCCAAAAATAGATCAGAATAATGTCTGTAAATGATGCTAATTATTAATTGTACCATCTAATATTTCTAGCAGTGATTAATGTCTGTTAAAATTGTCATTCACCTTGGTTACTATTGGTAATAAATGCAATATATTATTTATTGTATAGTGAATAGTGACATCATCACCACCACCACCTCCTTTTCACTCTGGTGTTTTTCTGCCTTATTTACTCATTTATGATGATGCCCATTAATTCTGTTTATTCTAATCAAATGAAAGTGTAAATTAATGCCAAGAAAATATATCATGGATACTTTATGATGTTAATTTACATTCATAAATTCTGTGAATGCCTTGTTGGTTTCTATGTTTCTCTTTTACATATAACTTCGTCTATTATCCCCCCCCTCTTCGCTTCCTCCATTCCTCTACCCTCCCTTCCTTTAGAGAAATTATTATTCTAAGAAATGGAGGGGGGATGTTACAATTCATTTGATGAAAATCTTACTTTCGATTACATTATTATTTTCATAAAAGTAATTGTAATTTATTATGTAATCAAAATGTAGAATAGTTGTCAGCTTAAGACATAAATTTCCGTTCAGTCGAATAATTAGTTGTTATGATTACAATCCAATTGTCATAATCAAGTTTGGTTACTATAATTAATGTATGGTGTATAGTGTTCTAAATTAATAAGATAAATTGACATCAGTTTATGCAATAAATAATTGTGTTATCCTAATTTTTGGTTGCCTCATTTATTATCGGACAAAATATCTCAGCATGGAATCGAAGTAATGTCCGTAGTTATTTAAGTTGGATTGTGACTAGCAAGTGGGATCCAGGAGGCGCGTTTCGTCCTATTTGGGACTCGTCGGCTGGATGTACCTACATCCCAAGGTTGATGTTCACAGTGGGATTCGGGCTCAGTCTGTTTCAGTGTCAAGCGCCACAGCGTTCACTACTAGACTACTGAGTCCGGACAGTTCCACTTGTGCAAACTCACTGTGAATATCAACATTGGGATGCAGATATATTCAGCCGACGAGTCCCGAATAGGACAAAACGCGCCTACCGGATTTCATTTGGCAGTCACAATTCAAATTAAATAATACTAAGTGGGAATATTTCAAGCGTTGGTAACTGTCTTCCACTTTGTTCATTCTAAAAAAAATACGTGGAACATACACTATGGAATCTATAGGCCTCGTATATTAAAAGTGGTTACTGAATGATTGTTCCTAAACGTATCACCACTATGAATAGCTACTAGATACTGTTTGTTTCGATATAATTGAATAGTAAATAGACATTTCTTTATGAGAATTCCTTACAGTAGCTAAGTTGATAATCGTACACACAGCTATTATTAATGTGTAAACTACTTGTAAATAACTCTAGATGTATGTATTAGTCGTTAGGCAAGCGGTCACTAATGTGATTTTTATGAAGCTCTTCATAGTTTTGTGTGATAACTTGTACTCAACAACTTGATTAACTGCGGACAACCCTAATACTCTAACGCTCTGAACCCACATAGCCACAAATTCGGAAGATAGAAGACAAATAGGCAGGAACCTTTATTTAAGTAAGAAAGATAGAGAGAAAGTGACTGATGTACAAAATATTTATATATTTATAGTTTTCTGAAACAATAAAAGCATTATTATAATCCATCCAATCGAACCATGAAGTTTCAGTCATTACTCAATAAGAATAAGCTATTTTGAGATTCTGGAGAGTTATGTTAGTTACTGATTGGATTAAATGTCTCTGTCTCTTTTAAAGGTTTTGGAGGCTATGTTGAGGTTTCTGGGAGCCGTCCTAATCTTTTTGATCAATTCCTATTAATCGAATTCCAATGAGCGAGAAGAGTCAATAGTCTGAGTTACTTAACATTTCGGGCGCTTTGGTGAGATGGAAGATAGTTTCAGTTTAGTAGGTAGAGAAGCCTACTTGATTTAAGTTTCCTAATGTTTGGTCTATTGGCAGACCAATCTATACATCACTGTTCATTAGGGAGCAAATTGTTACCAATATATCTTAATAATAACTGTTAGTGACTGTGGAACTGGGTGATTTGGAGTCGACTGTAAGTTAACCTTGCTAAATGAAACCTAGATTCAAACAGACTTTCCTACCGACTACCATCAAACCATGTTTCATAACTCCAGGTACTTGAAAATGATAATATAAAATTGATTACTATCTGCATTATACATGAGGTGAAAAATGTCTGATAATGCTTGATACAACACACTTATTGAATATTGAGAACATTTCTAATTGGATATCTTCATTCTACTTTACGGTTTTATCGTTCAAAGAAACATTTTAGAACCAGAATATGAATGCAATTACTACTAGTACTACTACTATGACTACTACTACTACTACTACTATACTACTACTACTACTAATAATAATAATAATAATAATAATAATAATAATAATGGCATGAATGTACACAATAAAGTTTAATGATCCCGGAATTTATCGATTCAGTAATTAACCAGGTCAATCTCATTTGCTTAAACGTAAAAGGGAGCGGGAAATAGGAGGGGCAGGGTCATGAAAACTAAAAGGAATAACGGTAATAATAATAACTATCACGAAAGTTTATAGATATTTTTTCTATTGAAAAATTTCATACAAATAAAACAGACTACTCCTATATATACAAAATAGTTAAAGTTCATCTTAATTAGTAGTATAATTCATTAATTACTGAAATTTATTTAAAAAAAATCAAATAATAATAGTTAACGCTACAGTAGAATGAATTTGTATATTCCCATTGATTTGTTATAGACTGAAGCTGGTCAGTCACTGTTGCTATATGTGCATCCAGTGCGGATCGCCTCGATATAGCGATTATTCAGAAATATCATTTAATTTGAATTGTGACTGGCAAGTGGAATCCAGGACGCGCGGGATGCAGGTACATCCAGCCGATGAGTCCCAAATAGGACGAAACGCCTGTCCTGGATTCCACTTGCCAGTCACAATACAAATTAAAAGTTAACGCTACAGTTAATACAATGAGACTAAAGATATGCAAACTCATTTCACTTGGTTAAATTTACTAATATATGTCTTTTTCATTAGTTAGATGATTATGAATTACTGTCATTGATTGATATCATCTAGTATTTCTTTCTTAATAGTCAACAGATTGCATCACTAGGTAAATTAGAACTTGTGTCATCTAGTGGTAATTTTGAAATCGGCAAACATAACTTATAGTTCCAATAAGTCAATCAGTTAGTCAGTTACAACGTAGAACTTCATACATGCACAAATTAGTTCAAGTTGCTTAACTTCAGTTAGCAGATGGCAATTAATTTGTTCGATCGTATTGCATATTAGTAGAGGTAGTAACAGAGTTAGTATTAATAGGAGGAGATTAAAGATCAACGATTATATTTAAGAAAATATAATTCAGTAAACGGAGAATGGTAATGAATTCATAAGCTAAGAATTCGGAATGGATACACCTCTGTCATTGTGAGCCATATCATCCAAAGTCTCTAACCATTTGTTACGATCATCAAGTGGACCCCAACCAGGCAGTTGGCACCCATTAACATGGATCAGTCCAATTATCAATGACTTCATGGACTGATGCCATGTTTTGGTTTTGCCGCATCTAGCATTTTTCCAGCCTACCTCTACACCAGATAGTATTGCTCGTCGCGGTGAGTGGTAGTCGGGCATACGTAACACATGTTCTCACCACCTCAGCTGATGATTATTTACTACTTCATTAATCGATTTACTATATTTACCTAGTACTCGATTGTTAACCCACTTATTGTTTACTCGAGTTTCAACGTAAGAACGTGGAAACGTCATCTTGAAAACCACTAATCAATAATATTAAGACAAACAGGAGTGGCTGATTTTTATGTGACAATAAATTAGGTTATAATACATGTAACACCTTGATGACACTAGTAAACTGTAAACACCTATAGATCGATGGAAATCGCAATGACTGCATCACAGTGAACACCTGTGTCACAAGCGTAATCCTAAACAACTTCTAACATACTTTTAAACCTAATCTTAGTTCCTAACGTATTTTAAACCCTAAAAGTAAACTTATCTTAACCATAATTCACAACCTACTCGTATAATCCAGTGTACCGTCAGGTACACTTATCTTTAAAGGATTAACTTAGAAAGGAAAATAAACGACAATGTTCTCATAATTTTTTGTTCCAACAGACGATGCGACAAAATACAGCACCATTACTCAATTTTCTGCATTTTTGGTACAGTCATTCCGTTACTATAAACAAATGACTTTTGCAATATACCTACATCCTGTAGGGTACGTCGGTAACCCCACAGATCTTTACGAATTGAAATTGTGCATCAATCAATCTAGATAAACAACATCACTTACAACGATTTCCATCATACATACAACAACCTTCAATCACTTTCAAACCAATAACACGTCTGTGACTGATTAAAACGTCAACGTCCGTTCGTCGAAACTGTACGTCATGTTGACCCCTAAATCTGTAATCCTGACCTGTTATGACTATAACAATCGACGCTATGTAAAATGTAGATGTAAATACTGATAACTGGCAATGTAGTTACCGATATATTGGGGTGTTGTCCTTAAGTGATAATCAATACCTATCGATCCTTCGGTTGTTCATTCATCAATTTGACTAATTCGACTTCAGTCGATTATTACGGAACATTTTGAGCGAAATTATCAGATAAATAATTACAAAGAAGAACAAACAAACCATAGGTAACCAGTGGATTAACTTGTAAACTATTTAATATCTTAGTTGACTGAACTCGTTATATATTGGTTTTGATAAGGTACCAATGAATACTAGGGAGAGTTAGACAGAGTCCGCTTAAATGGTTTCAGGTAGGCAAATGGCCGACCCTCTTTAATACTGAACAGACATCCAATGGTAGAAAGTTTACTTTCATCAATTTGTGAGATTGTATGATGATCATTCATTATCATCGGTAGTAACTATCACACTCGAAACAAGTCTAGGTCTTACCAATGTATGTCTGTGATGAATTTAATCAACAAAGACCTAATACTAATCTCCCTCCAAGGTACCTCAACTTATTTGAAATCTGTTGAGAAGGACCAATTGACTTAATCGCCAAAGACAAGAGATGGAAGTGTTTATTGTCTTTTATTGTTTGAAGATAATAACAAATCGTTTACAGAACAAAATTAGTCATTACCTTGTTCATGACAGTAACATAGAACGATCCAAAATAATCAGAAAACAATAAAAGTAACCAACGAATTTGGTTGGTTGGAACTAGTGACCTATTCTATGACTACTGAAATTTCTTACAACAATTGTGATTGTTCACATCAATGTATTCTTTAAGTACAGTTTTCTGATTTCATTGAACTGTACTTTAACTTGAACATTCTTGATGTACTAAGTCATATTATATGCTCAGCTCAAAGTTGACTACATTCTTACGTGATAGCACTTTTCTAGGTAGTTTTCTTAAAGGGCTGACAAAGATGAAGAACTATTGAAACTCGAAAACTGTTGTACGTTTGTTATATCCTATTCTAAAGACTCTTTTGTAGTGTTCACATACAGTGCTAAGAAGAATCGACTTTGTGACATTCATATCGATCAGAGAGTCTGTTACCCCTCATAATAGCTGTAATAATCTCTAGCTTATAACATAAAGTAAATAGTATGCATATTAGATACCATTTAAGTTATTGAGTTCAAACATATATATGGAACCATTACATAAGTTTCATGTTGAAGTATGACCAGAAAATGCTTATCCAGAAGGACACTGATGATGGAATTGAAGGTAGAAATGTAAATATTGTTCGGAGGTTAAGTCCCTTGATCCTTGATAAGGTCATAGACATGCGTTTTCAAAGATTCTAATACTAAAATGAGACATCTACTTGCTAATTCTTCACAATAAATGAACTAAGCCATAAACAAAGCGAAATGTATGTCGTGTATTCCAACAACTGAATAACCTATGACTAGTATCGAAGTGATCTGATCAAGATGTTCATATGGTTACAAAATATCAACAATGAAAAACGACAAACGCCTATCGACTTTATCTATAAATAGGCATTGATATATACGTAGCAATCTGTAGGTGTTTAGCTTCCAACATTCAACTTCTTTGTAGTTAGCTCTTATAACTAAGTCAGTGTTCTCAACCTTGGACATTTAAACACTGAGTTTAGACGACTAAGTTGGAATGAATGGAATTACACTGTACAAATGTTTATGCTCGTCAGTAAGAGATACCGATTAACGTTTTGTTATTATTCTAGTGATTAACAGTATTACATTAATGAGTTGTTATTTCAAATGGCTTCTTTTATATCTATGTGAGGTTGTGAATATTTACTATTGTGGCATTACAATATCAACCTAATCCTTCAGAGAGTCATAAACCAGGTAAGATGTGGTATATATAAGCATCGGTACAAGTTATTACATCAACCTAACAGAACTGATGAAACTACAAAGTGAAATAAATTAATCGACTAGCTCACCTACTTCACCTTTCACTAGTAGTTCAGACACTGACAGTGAACAATCATGAAACGGCACTAACATTCAGTGATTGAAAAACGTATTATAGACATATATATCGTTCAACATAATTCGAAGACTCCTCATTTAGACAGCGTTATCACTATACAGTCCTACTTGATTTCTCAACTGTTTACCACTTTGAGGTATAAATTATCCTTAACTTATACAAGTTAATCTGTGAAATATCTAAATCAGTCTAAGATCATTAGCATATTATATCTACATATTCTGGTTCAGTGGTCTACTGGGTGAGCATTCATCGCAAAGCCTGAAGTTCTTGAGTTCGATTATTTGGTGGCATTATCGGTGTGCACTACTGAATAGTCTTAGACTAGAGCGGAAAAGTTGTTCGTTGTCGGTTTCTGATTTGCAATGATTATCTTATTCAGATCATTTTGTAATATCAAATTCATATTCTGAATAACTTTTGTTTATTTCTCTCACTTTAAACGAAGCTGTTTTAGTTTATAATAAAAGTTAGTTTCTTGCCAGACACCTTCTTCAAACTAACTATCTTGAAAAGAAAACAATACCCAGTTGTTTAGCAACTTACTACAACCAGACAGTAGACGATGTATTACAGTGAAAATTCTAATAATTAAAATGATCATTTACTACTTGAAAAATACTTTCAACGTTCACCCTTCGGTTGTTTACATCTTCTCTGAAAATAGATTGTGTATTGAAGGGAGAATGTAGTGTAAAGTGTGTGAAAATTTGAATAGGAGAAGAAAAAGAAGGGAAAAAATGTGACTAGACTACTCAGTAAGTACATTAGATGTATTTACATATAATAGTGAAAACAAAAGACTAAAGTGTGAAACGATTCAATCGTGAGATAATATCAAATATGATAACTCAAATAAGACTTTGGTAGGGTAAGTTTTTGAAGTATGTTGTCAACTAATCCACAATGATTCTAAAAATATGATGTATTAGATTCTTCTAGGTTGTAGATATAGTATACTGACATATGGTAGATAGTCTATACTCTTGGTTGAAGAGATTTGTCTTTCCACCCATATAGCATGAAATCAAATCTAATTCTTTTGTCTAATTAGTTATATTAACATTAGTGCTCCAGTTTTATGTTGATTATCATGAAACTGTATTACGAGGCAAACATTATATTCGAATCCTTAAGGCCAGATATTAAGAGGAAGACCAAAGAATACATCGCGTTGGAAACCTGGAGGCAGACCTAAGTAGAGTGAATAGGGTTTGAGAAGAATTGGAAAGGAAAGACTAGGACACAGTCGGGTTTAGATTACTGATCGGAGGCATGTACTTCATTAGGCGTAACAGGCATTGACTGATTGATTGATCACTTAGAAACGGATAATATATCATGGAATACGAACCAAGGATAGATTTTTACTTAAGTTTATGTACACCTACACTCATTTTGAACGACCACAAATTGTTTGATTCTAACTAGTAATCACTATTGATAGGCATAAAAGGTACTGAGCTATTCCTGTTACTAATATCCCACAGTTTATAGTATCTATGATTTCATTCTTTAGGCTTAGTAGACCACCTATTAAGATCAGTTTTGACATTTGCCCCGACAATTTATTCTACAATTCACATATCAGCTGACGTAAAACTAACGATTACTGTCTCGTTTTTCTTCATGGATTATTGTCATTCTCAGATAGTTGCTAACTACTATGCTAGTTTTAAATGTTTGAATGTCTGAACTAGAAGATGCAACACTTAAACAACTATCCAATAATCCAATTATCTTAAACAACCTTAACAGTTAAAGTTGATTAACCTGACTGGTTTCTAATTAAAGTAGATAAAGTTGAAAAAAGAAAACCATCTTAAGATTCTATAAATAGGAAAACTTTAGTGCCTTTACAGAATCCTAATTTACATTGTCTCTTCAGTTGTCTGCAAACAAACTACTTTTCATTCTATATCTGCTTAACCAAGCGGGAATTAGTTATTAGTGCTGATTATTAATCGAAACTGATCAGTTGGAAACTTGTAATCAATTCTTTGATGGTGGTGAACAGGAAAGAGGTGCATGAGGTGTGGGGTGGATAGGAAGAAGATTTTGTATCTACCTGCCTTCATCAATATTTTTATCCGTGTAATTTTATTTTGTCTTCAAAGAGAATCTACTGTCTTCTTTTATAAACATATGAGTCATTTTGATTCTTTGAATTCATCACTTACAAGTATCACTATTGAGCTATTGAAGTTGAAATTCATTACAATTTGATTACACCACCACCACCACCACCACCTTCATCGCCAACATTAACAACACCATAAGAAAGTATCCAATTCTTAATTTATGCTTTAATTAGATTACATAACAACAGATTGATACTCTAATAAAAGAAAACATCCGAGGAAATCTAAAGTGTTTTGCTTCATTAAACATAAATGAAATCGACCAGATGAAAGTTAGAAGGCGAAAAGGAAACGAAAAGAAATTAAGAAAGTTTGACGCCATCAGCAAAATTAAACACAACAAAAGACTACAATAAACTTAGGTCTATGAGAAATTTCTAAAATTAGAAAGTTCCATATTCATAGGTCTGTTGAAAGATTAAGAAGAAGAAGAAGACTGTACAATGAAGAAGTTGATCACTCCGAGGATGACATTAAGTAGTATCTATACACAAAATTTGTTTGAAATTGACTTTAATCGAAAACATAGAATGTGAGAGAATTGTAAATCAAAAAAATAATTTGATGCCTAAATTGTACATACAAAAAACATGTTGTGAGATCGGCTTTCTTTATCATTGGGTTCAGTAGTTATTCTCACTTAGTCTACTGCATATACTGTAACTGTGGTCTAATCACAGTTCAAGCATTCTCGACTACATGATCTGTATAATAACAATTTCGTATTGCTAAAAGGTTCACACATGTTTTGTCAGTAACGTTTTCTCATCGAGAAAAATTTTGGTCATCATGATGTTGTTGATACTTTGGTGAACATGAAGCAGAATGTACACATTGAGAAAGAGTAACTTGTAGAGATAATGAATACTGCGAATTCATGTTGTACTAAACATACTATTGAATTAAACTATTATTATTATCACTATATCTATCTTTAACTAAATTTTCCCGATTTTCACTCACAAATATTCACCCTTATCTAATAATAGTCACAGTTACTGTCACTACCCTACTGGTTACACAATTTTCAGGTTTCATAAACTCTCCGCCCCCCTCTCCTTTAATTATTAATTGACTATTTATAACACTAGGTAGTCAAAATAATTTCACTTGGTGACTAGTCAAACGTTCTAACAAAAAAAAATTATCAAGACCCAAAAATACCGAACAGCTGTTGTGTCCCAAACGCCACGGGTTTATTCTTCAAACGGATTCCAGAGTCTATACTAATTTGGTGTCCCGTGCTAAGATGATATATCTATTTAGTTTTTTTTGTATCGAAGTGGATAACCAACGAATATCAATCTGTGATGAATAAAAACAACTAAATAAAACAACTTTAATTCAATTACAATGATGAGATTACAAGCGATCAACTTCAGGCTGCTACTGAAGATTTAGTGAGAACTCTTAAAGTTCAAACTGGTTGGGAGCTACTGGTAGGCAGCTACAACTAGTAATAATAAGTGATCATTTGAGCTATATATCGAAATTTTGAAAGTGGAAATCTTACCATTAAACGCCTGGCGGCTTTGATGGTACAGGATGGTATAGCGTTTATTGTGAAACCTGAAGATTATTTTCCTGATTCCATTGTAAAACAGTTGGTAACCACTGATCAAGAGTATCATACTTAAACAAAATAGTTGTCCAGTTCTCCTGTTATTTCCAGTGGTATTCAATCGATATCAATCTGTGATGAATACAAACAACTAAACTTAAAACTTATTTTTACAAAATCACCTTGATTCTATGAAGTAAATATTGTATGATCATCAAATAAATTCAGTGTACTGCTGAAGAATAAAGCCATCTCCATTGTGCCCTCTTCTTGTTCATAGACTAGTCAACCTGATTTGTTTAATCGTATAGTTGATTGTGAAAGTTAATTTTTATTTAGGTAGATTAACAAGTAATTGCCAATCCTGATATCACGAATTGATTCTAATCAGATAATCATTGATCACCTGAAAGGACCAGACAGCTATTTCGTCCTAGTATGGGACTCTTCAGCAGTGAGCATCCACGACCCCATCGAGGATCAAACCTTGGACCATCTGCCTCCATGACGAATGTTTTACCACTGGACCACTAAGTCGGCTCCTAACGGTTGATATTTCTCATTCAGTCAATTCGTGATACGTCTAAGTGACCTCATTCATTATCATCAGTGGGTAACTGCCTCACACCCGAAACGGTTGAACTCCACCGGTCACAGTCTTCACACTAGAACTCCAGGAATTCCCTCGAGGAGCTAGTCACTAGTGAGCTGATATTTAGTTACAATCGGGGTTGTGGAAATAGTTAGTTGTCGATCCTGATATCACGAATTGTTCTGAATCAGACAACTAGCCAGAGGGTCCTGGATTCGATCCCCTAATACGGGTCGTGGATGCATCACTGCTGAAGAGCTCCCATACTAGGACGAAACATCTGTCCAGTGCTTCCAGGTGATCAATGGTTGTCTGATTCAGAACAATTTGTGATATCAGGATTGACAACTAACTGTCGCCGCAACCTTCCATTTTTAATTAGTAATGATGAGAGATTCTTCAATTAAGATATTAGTTAACTTACCTCTATTTAGAGTAAGATTCTAAGGTATATTTATAAAGAGTTGACTTCATGAATTCGATTTAATCTAACGTGTAGATACTTCGCAAACACATTCAAAAGTTAAAGACCATAAAATTTCGACAATCATATCAATGGTTCATAATCATCTTCAATCTTGAAGTTGATCTATTTTCTTGTTAGTAGCATTATTAATGCAATATTTATATAATAATAATAATAATATTAATAGTTTATTTCAATAGTATGTTTAGTACAACATGAATTCGCAGCATTCATTGTCTCTACAAGTTACTCTTTATCAATGTGTACATTCTACTTCGTGTTCACCAAAGTACCAACAACATCATCATCACCACAGTTTTTCTAGATGAGAGAACGTTACTGACAAAACATGTGTAAACCTTTTAGCAATCCGACTTTGTTATTATACAGATCATGTAGTCGAGATGCTCGAATTGGGATTAGATCACAGTTACAATAAATGTTTAGATTAAGGTAGGTAATTGTAGTTAATAAGTTATCTACAGTAAAGTTTTAGAATCTCAGGAATAGACATATGAAAAGTATCGATCCGTTTTATACAAGTGTTGCCAGGTATCATGTAATCTTCTCTTAAATTTCACTGCATTACTCACAATAGGTCGTAGACTTTTTATATAATCACGTGGGTATACAATTCGATTTTGGGAAATGATTTAGCAATTAAAATGAAACAAAAAGCAAATAGAGTAACTTACTAAAATATTTTGAAAAAGGTAGAAAAAGATAGAATAAGATTTCAAACATGCCGCAGTAGGTTATCTATTTATTGATTTTTGCATAAATGTATATGGTTTTTCTTCCTACTAAACAATTTTTCAAGGAGAAGACAAACGAGTAGAAGTAGGAGTTCTGTAATTGGATGCAGACATGGTGGTGCAAATAGTCAAGCGTTCACCATGAGACTTAAAGGTTATTGATCCAATTCCTTGGTGAAATCGATGGCGTACACTGCTAAGCAGTCTTATACTTATAGAAAACATATTTCAAGTTCCCATAGGTTTTTATTGTTACCTAACCAACATCAATCAGTGAAGAATACAGCCATTCAAAATAATGCCTACCACAATAAAACTACTTCAATTCATTTATAATATTCAGCTCACTTGCGACAAATTTTAGTCTGTTCCCAAAGTTCTAAACAGAATTCGTGACATTTGAAGCTTAAACTTGTCAAGAGTAGAATAGCTACCATCAATCGCAACTGATCATCATTTCGCTGTATCACAAATTAAAGAAAGTAGGAATTCTACCATTCGACACCGGCTGGTTGACTAATGAAGGTGGTTAAGTGTTCTCTGCAAGACCTAAATACACTAGATGTGCTTACTTAACATACATTTACAAACTCCCATAGTGTTCAATTCACGTTGGTTTTCATTAATATTCAATCTATATGTAACTGAAATGAAAACATAGCAACTATTGTTTATTGTAAGAGACTGTTAATAGTCTTTAATTGTTAAGTGTGAACATTTCAGATAAATTGAGTTGTACTTCTTTTCTCCCTCCCAATCCCCTTCCAATTCTTCTTGATTTCATTTTAGGAACCAAATTGAAAATTTCAACAAAATGTTCTTAAAACAAATAAATTATTTCTTGTTTATTTGTATGCTGTTTACATTCTACACTATGTCTACAATAAAAGCAAAATACTCTAAATGTAATACAGTTGCTTGCGAGTAAGTTAATGTGATGCTTATTGTATTTTTATTCCATTCTATTAGTTGTATTTGTAATTCAAGTTAACCAGTCTCTGTTACTATAGGTGTATTCTGAGTATAACATCGAGATGGATAATAGTTTGAGAGTAATCAGGTGAGGACCATTGATCGAGGTTAAATGTTACTTGAAACTCTTCAGAAACGTGAAACCGGCAAACTATTAGAGAACTTATACTACTCGGGTAGATTCGATTTTGGGTTACCTACTTCATAATCTTCGATTTTTTCTACTGATCTATTCGGACCGCGACTGATCCTGTCCTAGAACCAAGATGTATACATTGATTATTGATTGTACAGTGACTAATTTGATGTTCACCATGTCTTTCATAGTGCCGTGCAAATTCTATTAATCCGCTAGTAATGTTGCCACTAGCCCAATTGTCTGAATATCACTGATACTATTTAAAGATAGAATCCTATTACGAAGTTATGCTCACTGAAAAGTGAATCACCTACGTATAACAGATGCTTTCAAAACGCATTAACTAAAATGCTCGGTAGTCATTATAGTTTCAGTTTTGATTGAATCTGATATCACTGGATTACAGTGTTCTTCTAGATAACTTAATAATAATAAACCAAAGAGTGATAATTCAACATTAGATGTTCATTGATTATCAGATTTCTTTGTAAATATAACACAGTCATCCTAATCCTCATTTTAAAAATTGATCATAACCAGCAACGTCAGTGAGTAATCAAAGATTTGATTCAGAGTTTCCTACTGACTACCCCAAACCACCTTTCGTTTAAATGTAGTTCCAGTGATATCGATTAGCTCAATCAATAGAATTAAACAAACAATATCAAAGACTGGACAAACATCAAATTGGTCACTGGGTAATAATTCTATTATGGATTCTGACTGCGAAACCAGTTGCATCATTGTTATAATCAGAATTAGGTATTCCGTATAACAGTCACTTAGTAAATCAAAAAGAACTGAGAAGTAAAACCAATAGTATTAATATTCATATTAGTGGTAATAATAATAATAATAGTATTGCACTGTATTCTCGAGTACCAAAGCACAAACTTGTCAGCAATCATTCTTGACAGGAATTTGCATCAGATCATATCGCTGAACGTCGAAATACGAGCATCTTAAGTATAGATATGGATGACAGGAGTCTGGTTGGGGGGGGGAGGGGAGAAGAGAATTGAAAAACAAATGACACGTTGGGAATATGAAGATTGGATTAACATACTAGACCAAGAAATATAGTAATGGAAATGAGTAGAAAGGCATATAAACACATACTCACACGTAAGCAGGAATATGTGAATTATCCAACATAGTAACATGTTTGTAAAAACACTAAAAGTTATAGTACACTTACGGATCATTGATGAATCTTAACTTATTATTTGTATTCGTCACTGATTGGTCTGAGTTGTGTACCAGTGTAAACAATGCCACACTGAATAGTTGATTCGTTACGCCAACAATGTGTACTGTCGATTTCTATCAATAAATCGAATTCAAGATACTTGGGTTTCGAGATTAACATTTAATCACTAGCTTCCTGTAGTAGAATCCTTACTTCAATCAACTTGTAATACAGCTTGACGGCCAGTTTTATTCTAATTAGTTCAAGAAAAAATTTTCTAAAAAATAATCATCCTGGTATAGTCATCGATGTTGATTGAAGCCAACAAACGATAACTATCTTATCATAGTTTAATATTTAGACCCAAACGTCCTTGAAAACATACAATGAAGTATCAAGTTAGTCCTTGTTGCTATATGTGTATTTTAGAGGAAGAGAAGGGGGATTAGGAGATTTAAGTGCCTTTCAATTATACATATGCATACCCACTTGCACAAGTGTAGGGGTCTGCACTCAGTAGCCTAGTGGTAAACGTGATAGGGTTTAATAGGGTTAAGCGGAAGCATCAATACTGATATACTTATACATCCAGTTGTCTAGTTCTAAGTAATATGATAGAAATAATCTGGATTCTAACTACCAACCACAGTCAAACTTATTTCATACTATTAATTCTGTTCACTGTTTCTTGACTATTTTAGACGATGTATGATGTCGGAACTAACTACTTTGAATGAATGTTGTTCACAGCCTTCAATACATGAAGTCTGTAGTTATTGTGATCAAAATTCTGAAACAGAAAGTGATCTATCTGACTTGTCTTTGTAAGTTACATTTTGTAGTAAACAATTTCTTTCTGATATAGTTCTCATTGTTCACATTAGAAGATAAAAGTAAAAAAAGTAAAGTCTGCATAGTGATGTACAAAGTAGGTAACTTATCACACATACTAGGTTAACTTAACATCTAAAGAACATACTTCATTAGTGTAGCTTATATCCAGTTTGAGATAAGTGAAGACTACTGAATACAAATTTCAGTAGTAGAGACGACGATATGCACTGATGATGAGTTCTATAATATGATGAAGGGGTCACCCAGTTATTTCTGAGTTATGATGTTTCTTCGGTTACAATTAGTTTGTGATACAAATCTCTACTGATATTCTTGAATGAATTCTTCAGTGCTCTACAAGTTGCTAATGTTCGAAATCGATACTCGACACAGACATCGTGTGGATTATTATAATTTCCACTGGTTAAATTTATCACAGATTAATGTTGGTAAGTATATTTAGAAACTAGGAAAACAATGGATACCTGTTTCATCCCTAGTATGGAACTAGTCAGTAGTGCTCACCTTTGAATAAGCTAGGAGAATCGGACCCAGGACCTTCAACCTATGATAAGTCCAGTAAACTGAACTTAATACCGATCTCCAAAAATCACCACATTCCGATTACTTTAATTGCAGTATCTCTAGCTTTAGATAATAGGATCAAACCTCAGAATAATCCAAAGCATTCAGATGTATAAATGATTCACTTGATGAATGTTTCGTCTTACGAATGAATACACAAAAGATACCTAAATAATGGAAAACACTACAATCATTTCATTACTTATGAATACAGACGATTCATGTGACCCATTTTTAAGGTTGCGTTTAATAAGTCATCCAATGAGTTATCATTAACACGTCGTTGAACTTTCAGTCATACGTTCCAACGTTTCTCTATCTCCTTTGGTTTGAAAAACCTCTTAGTAAAGCTAACCATCACATACCCGGAATGTCAATCGAAATCATCTACATTTATCTATACCTAGAAAATCATAGATCATTCATAGTTAAATGATCATTTCATTGTAAGCTTACAACAACAATATAATGTAAACTGAACAATGATATTATTTAATTTGTATTGTGACTAGCAAGTGAAATCCAAGACGCGCGTTTCAGTCCTATTTGGGACTCATCGGCTGGATGTACCTGAATCCCAATGTTGATGTTCACAGTGGGAGCAACAGTGACCAGCTTCAGTCTATAACAAATCAATAGGGAATATATAAATTCATCCTACAATGAACAAAGATATGTTGTCCAATGAAATGAAATTGTCTATCTGTTCGTCATAAAAAGATAACATCTTACCGAAAGGCAAAAAAAGGCGTTGATCAATTGCAATACACGAATGTACTATAACAGATCATTTTGTTTCTCAAAGGAAATTATGCAATGATGTACAAAGAGATGTTATATGTAATAAAACTTTAAGATTATAGTAGCATAGAATATAATTGATAGATCAACAACCTTATTAGTGTTTCATTGAATTGTTATGAAGCCGACTATCTGCCGAATGCAATTGTTTACGTAGAAATTCATAATTCATTTAAACTTTGAATTTGATATATACTATGATAAGAATAACAGACTGATGTCGGTTGAGTACTAATGATAACCAAGGAGCATTGGACAGCTGTTTAGCTCTAGTGTGTGATTCATCAGCAGTCTGCACCCTCAATTAAATCAAGAAATCGTACCCAGAACCATCAGGTCTGTCGGTGAATTCTAAACTATGAATACAACTGAATTTAAGTTCGATAGTAGAATTCATATTCCCAAGTAAATAGTAGAGTTATCATGATTCTCAATAATTGATAGACGCTGTGTGTCAAAAATTAGTTGAAATGAGAATTTGATCACTGATAGCCGACCTAATGGTACTACTGAGGACACATTTCCCGTCGAGATCTGCAAGTCGATCCTTTGGCTGAATTAATTGTGCACTTTAATGAGTGTCCATTCGAAGACTAATCGAATTTTCAGTACTTCCCATTTGTCAGCGGTAACTAACCAAAATCACTCCACGATGAACACTAATAACTGAACGGATTATCAGTCTTCACATGATCACCTCAACCCAAATGTTGCGTTTGCTTATATTTAGGTTATGAGAAGTATGACATATTGATAAACAAATCATTTAGAATATGATTTCAGTTAAAATGATTAAATTTAGTTGATTGAGCTCGTCTCGGATCGATGTTGACACAGCACTATTAGAAACTAAGAAGTATTTAACAGCTGTTACGTCCTAGTATGGAGCTCCTCAGAAGTACACACCCTTTAAGATTTAGGCTGGTGAATAATTACACTTAATACCATTCTCCACAAATCATCTCAATTTAATTACAATAGTCAGCCTACTAGTGACTAACTTCAGGATGCTCTCGAAAATCTAGCGACAATTCGTAAACTGATGGAGTCCCCACTTGTTAGGACGGAGACAGTTGTTCCTAATGACAATGAATGATCGTTACAAAATATCACAAATTGTTAGAAGTAGCAATTCCACCTCTAAATGCCAGTCAATCTAGTGGTTCAGAGAGTTAGGCGTTCGCCAACCTGAAGCTCTTAGAGTGTACGCTGCTGAGGAGTCTCACACTTGAAAGAAATAGCTGTCTAGTGCTCCCTGGTTTTCAATGGTACACTGTCAACAACAATCTTTGACAAACTCAACTAAATAAGCCTTAGGCCAGTCTCCACGAACCCCCTCAACTCAACTGAAATGATTTTGTTTACTTTTGTTTTTAATCTTTTAGCGACCTACTTTCGAGTTATGCTGAAAAGACGAGGAATGATCGGTAAACGTCGTGGTTTCATGGGTTAAAATGAAGCGTCAATTATTTTCATTTCGAAGAAGTGTTTCAGAGAAGAACAAGAGGAATATTATTATCAAAACAAATATATATTTACATACTACTTAAATTTATTCATCTTTTATCAATAATAAGTAGTTTCATAAATGTAAAGTTGAACAATGAAATTTGAATATAATTAATAATTATAGATGTATTGAATGTGTTGTTTATTTACATAGATGGTATCAATGAGATATGAATGTTTTATGAATGAAAGCATTCATTAGTGCATTGTTGACAACTACTGAAATAGTTAAAGTTAATCAATTAAGTAGTATGTTACAGTATGTAGATTTAATTGTAGTATTCCATAGAATAGAAAGTAAAATTTTCAACATTTTTTGATGTAATGCAAACCGTTATGTGGGTCGTGAAAGTGAATTATTTTATTCAATTAACTCAAATTCAAATAAACGTAGGCATTTTGGTGGGGGCATTAACTTACATTCAGTTCGTTACTTATTTACACAGAAAGCTGCTAAATCTTCGTATATCCTTTGACTCCATACACATGCAATAATCCTATAACATGTATAATGAGAAGTCAACAATGAAGATTTAGAGAGAAATGTATTTGGGACTGCTTTGAATGCTGCTAGTTGCGGGGTAGGGGGGGGTAAAGACAGTTTCTACATGTGTGCTAGTAACTAACTTCAAGTTGTTTCTAGAGTTCAGATATGTCGGCAGTGAAACAGTTACCACTAGTGATAATGGATAATCATTTTTCTGTATACAAATTAATCAAGGTAATAATCCTACCATTAGACATTGGTCAATCCAATGATGTAGATGGTTGAGCATCCGCCGTGTAACCTAGAGAACCTGGATTCGACCCCACGAAGAAATAAAAGATTAGCACCAGTAACGATTCCAATACTTAGACAAATCAGCTGTCCAGTTTCCCTTAAGGATTTTAATGGTACCTAATCGACATTAACCTGTGATGAATATCAGCAACCAGACTTAATACCAATCTGCACGAAACCTACTCTACTCGAAGTCAGAATATTTAGTACCACGTAAATACAAATCTAATCTTGTTAAAGTTATGTCATCACTTGGACTATGATGGTTTAAACTAAGATACGTTTATGCGTTTGTTATCTGTCTGAAAGTGTGATAAAGGTAGTGATTGACAACATTTTAAGCTCCACAGCATCGTTAGCAAACAGTTTTGTACTACTTTTAGGTATCTTGCCACGAGTCATGATTTCTCGAGTGGACTCATCAATGTAGAAGATACCACAATCAACACAACCTAACTTGTAGACACAGTTTTGTAACGATGTAAATGAAATCCTTTCTTGTATGCTAAATAAATCACTTCGAAAAGTGTTAGTTATTTTGAATTTCATGTTTATTTTAGTATCCTTTGCACTTCTGTTGTGTTGTAGCTATCATGTACAACGACGGTACCATTCCATGACATTTCATTAGATTTTCTACAAATCCATAATAGATCATTCTGTTTCGGTACTTTCTTAATAATATTGATTGGAATATTATTTATATGTATGATATTAATTGGATTATGAAATTCTTGTTGTCTATCTTCTTCTGATGCAATAAGTTTGGTAGATCTTTTGAAATGATTCAGAGCTTAGGAAATCGCCTCACTGAACGGATACACTGAATAAAAATGAATATGCCAGTCTGAGTGTGTTAGTTTCTGATAGACGGTTAGATTGAGTTTTTTATGGTAGAGTATAATAATCGATGTGTTCTTGAATTGAATGTTTTAAACCTCCAGTGAATCTATTCATTGCTAGATAACTGTCTTATGACTAACCTGTTAACGCTACGATTTTGAAATGACTGAATCAAACACAAGTTTATTCAATGCTGCAATCAATAGATGTAATACAAAAATTAAGTATTTGTCATATGATCTTATAACTGATCTTTTCTTGACATATCACATTGAAATATTCAATATCTGTTCAATAAGACCGCATAAATTGACAGTCAAGAAAGAGGACTCTTATTGTCATTCATTAGTGATAACTATTATCTTCTTAAAGTGTAATAGGTGCATATTATCAGGTTCTGTTGGCAATCAAGTTTAAAACTCTAATAAGAACAGTTATAAATTAACGTAGTTCATCGTTAAAATCAAACTCTTTGAGTATATTTCAGGTTCATTTCCAGTTTGCTTAGGACGTGAGTTGCACATATTTGCCATGTAATTTATACAAGAGCTAATATATTCAGTACTCCTGAAGTTACTCATACAGAGTCTATCAATCTAGTACAAGTTTTTCATCAATCAGGATAGGTACCTGTAGCTTTAACAGAATATCAAGATGATAGTATTGAATTTAATGAATGTTATCTTACCTAATGCATAACTACTTAAGATCTTAAAATAGTTTCTGTAGCTTGGTTGAAAGGATAGTTAGTAGTAGATGTATGCACGGATGTAAAACTCAGTGTTGTCAAACTGCTTTCTTTTGATCATAAAGGTATCACTGAATAGAATAACGATACTATTAGGATTATATATAAGTAAACTATTAATTAAGGTGCACAAAATACTGATATTTCGGAGGAGGGAAGTGATGTGATATACTGTTAGTGGGTAAACACCTCAAAGATACCACACAGTGCTGTCATTTGCAACATTTTTTTCAATATTCACTTACTAGGTTAAACATTTCAGATTATGTTTTCGGTCATTTACTGAAGGAGTTTTAGGTAATAAAGTGTAGTTTACATAAAAGACTAATTCTAATGTGTTTGGAATCTTTCCACTGGGATGCAGGTACAGTCAAGCCGTCGAGTCATAAATAGGACGAAACATACAGTCCTGAACTCTACTTGCCGGTTACGAATCGAACTCAAAATAAAAGACTACTGTAATACACTGTGAATTCGGATATTGAAAAATCTAGTCATAGAACAAGGACAAAGATGACTCTCTATTGTAATAGGAACGCAGGTAGGCAAGTAATCAATCAAAGTATTGGAATTATCCTCAAAAAAGGTCTATGAGTATGTCAGTACACTTCGAACATAAATATACCTGAAATTAAGGTTTGTTATGAAATGGTCAACTATATCATGACATACAGTGCTGATGCGCCGAATAAACAGAAAATAATGACTGTAGATGATGGATAATATAACTTTCAGTGTATTGAGCGGGGTGTTTTCGGTTATCCTGTATTCTCTGAGTAGGTTGGCTTTATTATTATGAAAGTTTAATTATCAATCTAGATAACTTTTGTAAGAAATCTAATTCAAAGCAGTAGTCTAGAATGATGAAGATATCTCCTCAATTCAACCATCCATCTCATAGAATACAGTATAAACAAAATTGTCCTCATGAGCTCCAGATCATTTCTGCCATCACCGTGTAAACAATTTTTTTATGTGTACCTTGTTACACTTCAAATAATTTTAGAATAAATAAATAGGAGTGATATGATATGTTTTATGCTCGTGGACTGATATTACAACGTATAAACTTCTGTGTCAGAAGCTTATGGGTTCAATTCTCTGGTGGGTTATGGATATAAATTGCCATAAAGTCCCTATATTAGGCCAAAACATCTGTTTAGTTCTAGTTGTTTAGTTTTTCAATGTCCGTCTAACCTACATTATTTAGTGACATCAAATTACAATTCAATAATCTCTATAACACCCAACTACACCTATGTCAACAGATGAGATCGAGCAAACTTATCGCAAATGGACTAAAGTTAGAAATATCAACTGTTAGGAATTAGCTCAGTGGTTTAATAGTAAAGCTCTTGTCGCGAAGTCAAAGGGTCCTGGTTTGACTTATAATAGGGTCGTGAATCCGTATTGCTGAAGAGTCTCATACTAGAATGAAACAACTGTCCAGTGTTTCCTGGTAGTCAATAGTTAACTAATTCAGGCTTATCAGTACTATCAAATGAATGGTATGATTAACTTTACAAGTACTTTTTTTACCAGTAAATGGATATTCTATGTTTCTTGAAGCATTAAAAGTAGTTGTGAAAGTAATCAACATGTGAATGAGAAGCAAACAAAAAGAAATCAACAATCAACACATTTCTTCGGTTAATTATCTTCCGATTATTTTTAGTTTGTTATTGATGTTGTAAACAGATGTTACGTAATGTCTGATATGTAGGAATTTTATACTGCATCATCAAGAACTAACTAGTGTCTAAGTTCAGGAGGTAATTTTTATAGTGCTAGTTGGATGTAACTATAAGAGCTCAGTCATGTGATACGTTTATCTATGAATGACATGCTATAATCATGATACAATACTGCGAATTTACTGAATGTCCTGGAGTTTATCTCTGAAGAGGTTGTACATATGGATTGTTGTAAAGCTGTATACTCAGATGAAAAGTTATCCAGCGATTTCTGTTGTTTAATTGTTGTTGAACTAAATTCAGTTTGTGATGTGAAATTTTAAACTTTTGGTAATGAATTAGTGGATTACTGTGTCTAGAGGCCTATAGATAATTAAAAGAATAGAGAGCATGAATTATCATTTTGTTATAATTAACCGTTTATGCTGTGAATTGGGATTTTTTCATTGGCTCTACACGTGTGATAGTTGACTTACTAACCTGAGATGATGGTGAAATTTTGTAGCTTATGTGGATGATTTCGGTGGTGATGTGTTCTTTGAACTGGACTGTTTCATTGTAGAGCTTCTTTTATCTCCCAAGTCAATATTATAAGAACAAGCTGTTAGTACGGTCTATAAAACAACCAAGGAACTACTACGCAAATGTACACATAATCAAATATATCAGAATAAAATATATGCAATCAGCCATGGGTGACAGTTTTAAATTCACTTATAAATCATCAACAATGATGGTAAATCATCATTGAAAACCTGGATAAGTTGGAATATGGTTGTAAGTACATGTTATAACAGCCTACAATATTTTAGACTAGGTGATTGTGTTGTCTCTTCAAACCCCCAGTCTTGACAGATTAACTTAAGAACATTAAGGATTCTGGATATAATCTCATCTGTTTGATCTTGATTGTTTGGCTTTCATCTATATACGAGAGAAGCAAAGCCACCTAGAAACAACCGTAGAGTAATAAGCTTGATTAATATGATGTTTGAAATACCGGGTTCAATAATTTTTAAACGTTTAACTACAATTTGTAAATTACACCTGTGAGGAAACCAGGTTGATTTCAGATCTGTCCTGCAGTTGTATAAACTAATTATTCACTATTCGTCAGGTTTAGAACATAGACATACTTTTCAGCTATTTTTATTGACTTTAAAATAACATTTGACTCTGTAGGTAGAGAGATTCTATACAAGTGTCTAACATTGAAAGGTGTAGCTCAAAAGTAACATAAGCCCTATAAAGGCTTCTACTCAAACACTAATAGCCGCGTTTAGAACTGTTATCTGAACTATTAACCCCAAGTAGTGTCCATTAAGACTACCCACTATCTCGATTGTTGTTTAATTTCATAATGAATTTACTTCTACAAGTAATACTTAGATTGTCTGAATTTCAAGGATTTGATCTTCTATCATGAGATCCACTAACGACTTAGAATAACGTGGTCCTGCTTGGTGGAGGCGCTGGTAAAATGTATCACCTTTTGGTAGCACTGGGCAACAATGTTACCGTGTTCAGGATGCATTCCTTACCCTCAAAGTGTAAAGTGTTGCTTCAAGATTGATATCTATCACCACTGGAACCAAAGGATCAAGAGTAAAGTAGTTGGTAGCGTTAACCACTTAGCTAAAAATTCTGATCGATCCTGATGAGTTGGTGTCTAACAAAATCTCAGTATGGCACTAAAAAGCATATTTATTTTGTACTTAGTAGCGTCATTTACGGCGCAAGCCATATTTCAGTCTCAGCGGAAGGACATGTATACTGTTCAACAAACAGTTTTATTGTATAGATATGAAGTATGTTTATTATCAGTAGTCACCATGAATGGCTTACTAACATTTCATAATAGATATCTTCGGAATATCTCTGTTGTTCACTGAAATTACTGGGTTTAGACGCCGAATGTTTGTGGAAAGATGATAAGTCAGTCAATGGGGTTGAGAATTTTCATCAATTGAGTTGGCTGGAATAAATGTTGTTCATGCTAGATCATCGACTTTCTTGACGTGTAACGCTGACTGATACTGGAGTAGAATGAAGAGAACTAGGTGAGACCAGACCATAACATGCAATCAGTTCATGAACCTACTGACAGCTGATCTGAACAGTTTTAGTAGATCCAGATCACTTGGTTGTGGTAAGCGCTAATGTAGCTATTAATAAATAGAGACTTTGTTAGACATGAGTCAAAATCAGTCACAGTAGTGCAGATACATTCTGTCTTTATTCTTCTTTAAATCATGAGTTTAAAATCACTTTATACCTTTTATTTCTACGAAATAAGTCTTATTCCGTGAACATAATTTCTTCCTACTACCATTAAAGTAACTATTACTTTTTATATCTTGATGTTGGATGTTGTTGTGCTACTGTGATATTGTAACTTGAATCAATGTACATTTGTCTCAGGTTCATTGTTGTATTGACATACATACTCAGTTTAATAGCATATTCTCAGGAAGTGAAACAATAATCACCGAATGCAATGAAATAAAGTAGATGTTAATGTTAAAGATAAGTTTTAGTAATTAATAGTTAATCTAGAATCTGCCACATATGTGCCTCTATCTATGTTGTCACACTACATTGGAACAGTGATATGAGCAGTAATAATAGTAGTATTAGTAGTAGTAAAAATATTTGATCATAAGGAATATTAATTGAGAAAAAAAAGATTATAATCTTATTAGACAGTCTGGAATTTAAGCTGAAACAAATTGAATGATTCCACTCGATTTTATCCTATTTAAACCCATGTATCCAACCGTTGGTTATAATAATCTTATGAACACCAATCGGATAGTTTACACCTGCCAGCATGAATTGTTGCTACACTTTAGTTTGGTCACAGCTAGCTTTCTCCAAACTAATCCGCTAGTCAAATTCGCTTGCCTAGGTAGCGTATTTTCTTATCATTGGATTAAGTATCGACTAATAAACCTTTCATGACCCAAGTAATCACAATCCTCCAAGCAAATACCATGGTTTTATTTTACACGGTAAAACAGCCAATAGGAATACATGTCATTTACGTGGCACTACTACCTCACGGTAATATTTAAATGAAAAATATCATAATACTAACTGTTATTGTTACAAAACGTAAGAGGTCATAGTGGTGATTCAGACCGACATTTGAACTAATATCAATCTTACATTGCTACTAAAAGCTTGTGGAGATTGTTTATTGCAGCAGTTTACATCATCTACTGGCTGAACTAAGACAAACATTAAAAACTAGGAATCACTGAAGATCAATTCGCTTTAACGGATTGACTTGAATTAGACAACCATCAATCACCAGGAAGCACTGGACACCTGTTTTGTACCAGTATGGGACTTCTCAGCAATGCTCATCTACGACAGAATCAGGAAACGAACCTGGGACCACTTCTGGTTCTGCGTCGGACGATTTACTATAAGACCACTGAGCCGATTGGCTTCCAAAGGCTGATATTTCTAATTCAGTCAATTCGTGATACGTTTGCGCGACTTCAACTATTGTTGTTAGTGGGTAACTGTCTCACACCCAACACAGTTGAACTCTACTGGTCACATCTTTTCACTGGTACTCCAGGAATGACCTAGAGAAATTAATCACTAGGCTATTAATATCAATTTTAATCGAATGTCATGCAGATTGTTGAATGTCAATCGTTAAGTGTTTACTACATGGTCACCAGACATGAAAAACATTCTATTAAGTTAACATTTATCTCATTGTTTTGATTGTAGTATTCAGAAAGTACTGTCAAGTTTGTTATGCGATCATAATGAATGTTTATTGTAAATAAAATGGTCGAAAATCGTGTATGTTGAAATTTGATTGATGTTTCTTCTAATGTTCAATTGATAAATGAGATACTTTCTTCTTCTTCTTCGTCTTCTTCTTTATTTTTTTCTTGTTGTTGTTTTTCTTCCTGTTTTTTTGACTATCGATTTCATTACTTTCAAGAGATTGTTGTTAACATGAATGATTAATTGATGACAAAACTCTACACTTTTCTTGTTTAATAAAATAGGATTAAATTGAGATGGTTTGTGGGGATTGGTATTAAGTCTGGTTAAATTTCTTATAGATGGATTTTGGCATGGTACCAATGAAAATCAGCAAGCACTGGACAGCTGTTTTGTCCTAGTATGGGACTTATTAGCTTGTGTGAACCCTAAATTCAGTTCCAGAGACTTCAGTTTAGCGAACGCCTAACCGACTGTTACACTGAGACATGTTTAGCTGATGCTAACATCAAATGAAAGTATTATTCTTCACAAACTATCTTCAATTTAATTACAATAATCAGCTCAATAGTGAGTAACTTCAAGATGCTTCCGAACCTCTACTGAGAAGTCGCGACTGATGGAGTTCAGACTTGTCGGGAGTGATACAGTTATCACCATTGACAATCGACGTTCGTTGAATAATATCAAAAATTGATAAAAAGGAAAGATAATTCAACCATTCGTTGCCAGTCAGCCCAGTAGCGTAGAGGGTTAGGCATCCGTCAACCTGAGTATCCTGGGGCGGAATCTCGGAAGAGAACCTTCTGGGGAGTCCCATACTAGAACGCAACAGCTGTCCAATGCTGACTTGTTTCCATCGGTACCATGCCAACATCGATCTATGACGAATCCAACTCAAGTAGAATTGTTAGTAGTATATGAACATTATTGTAGATTTTCATGTTCGAAATGAATTGCAACATTTCCACATAATGAGAATAAATTTACGCTTTCGATTCCACAGAATCTATTCAGCAGACGGCATAAATAATGAGCTAATCATTTTGAGATCCATCTTCTTAGAAAAGAGATGTCCTACCAGCTTTATTATCGACTAGAATATGTAGCGGTCATTACATATAAAACACACTGTCTCAGAAATAAGAATCATATATAAACTTTAAATGTAAGGGATATATCGCAAGTAATATGATTAAAAATCGTTTAAGAATATTGGTTAGAATGCCTGTCTACATCCAGGTTTTTTCTATTTTCAATCACACCTCTCAATCCTAATCTAGTAACACACAATTCCAACCAATATCAGCTCACTGGTGACAAACTTCTCAAAGTAATTCCTGAAGTTCCAGTGAAAAAACGTGTATCACTGTATCGAGTATGAGACAGTTACCCACCGATGGCAAAAGATGAGGTTGAACAAATGTATCATTGTGTGTATAAACGTTGTATTAACAAACTAATGTAACCATGAATAAATGTTGACTTGAAGTGCGATTGTTTGTAATCGTCAAACGTTAATGTTGATTCAATACAACTGAACCCCAGTGACGGCTAAATAAAATATTATCTCAGTAAAGGACTTCTCAAATGAGATACTCACAGACTGCCTAACCATGGACTGAATTCCACTCTTGCTGAGTACGTACAAGTATCAGTTTCATTTGGTCGTCTGAAGTCTAATGGTAGGATTTTTATTTCGATCATAAGACTATTTTACAAATTTGTCGATGTGAGAATTCAATGGACACAACTTATACGGACTGAACCAGTAAGGAACGAGCATAACGTTTCAAGTTCACAATGAGCACTCGAATACATCTTGTTGTTGCTAGAGTGTCTTCTAAATCTCAATAATGATAAAATTCTTGTAATTTCTTTATAAACTATAAGATTGTTAAGAAAAGCATTAGATTATGAATGTGAGAAGAAACAAGTTTTCAAGACATAGGAACTCTAGGTGAATAATGCTTTCGGTGCATTGAATGTTGGTGTAAGAAGTTCATCAAAACTGACTCCATTTTTACTCGTTCCAAATTAAAACTGAAACAAATCCCTACATTAATAGTTGATTGAGTTGTTGGGATTAAAGTAATGACGGCTACTTCACTTGCAGATATGTTTGTAATGGCAGCAATTCTTTCTAAATAAATACTATCGTGAAATATGTTTCGGCATATTAATTCCATTATGTATTCAATATAGTGGGGCAAGAAATACCGTCTAAGCATTGATTTGCAAACGAAGTATAATAGGAGACGACAAGTTTAACAGAGACTGAGTACGTAGCCTTGTTTGTTATTATTTTCAGCTCTTTCATATATGGTATAGATGACTAGACAGAGGACATTGCGAAAGGATTCCTGACAAATCATTCACAAGTATCATTTAACTTGTATTGTGACTGGCCAGTGAAATCCGGGACGCGCGTTTCGTCCTATTTGGGACTCATCGGCTGGATATACCTGCATCCCAATGTTGATGTTCACACTGGGATTCGAACTCAGCCCGTTTCGTGTCATACGCCACCGTCACGTCATTCACAACTTTACGTAGGCTAGTAGAAAAATGCATTTACCTGGAACAATAATATATGGTAATCATTAGAAATCTTATAAATCCCTTTCAAACACAAGATACGTACAAAAAGTCATAGTGCATCAGAAATACTTCATCGACCCACCAATAGGAGTTCATATGAATAAAAGCGGAGTCGATTGGGGATCGAGTAAAATGTCATTTACGATCAGACTTTAGATCTGAAGAAAAGATGTCATGACATCACTTGGACGAATACTTATATAAAATAGATTGTATAATTAAGTCGAATGAACTTGAGAATAACTCTAATATGTATTTTGATGACAAGAAACAATATATCGTGTATAGATAATTTGGATGAGTTTGAATCTTTTTGTTGATTTGATATGGGTTGAAGTTGATCAGTCTTTGTTGCTGTATGTACATCATAAGCGAATTGCTTCGATACAGCGAAGACTCACAAGAATGATTTGAAATCAATTGTATCTTAGAAGATTGACAACAAAGACTGTTTAACTACAGTCCATATCAAATCAAAGTAGAGATCCAAACTTATTCAAATTACATATACATCCGCGTTGAACAAACGTGATTGTCTAGACTTAGTAACCTATTAGCAAGCGAGGTGGAGCATGACACTAAACAAACTAAGTTCTAATCCCAGCATTAATATTAAAACTGGGATTCAGGTACAGTTATCAACGATTACAATCAATGATAGATATGTCATACATCACAAATTAGGTGAAAATAGGATTTGTACTACTGTATACCGGTCCAGTAAGTGCAGTGTGTTAAGCTTTTGTCAATCTGAGCATCCCGCGTTTAATTGCATGATGAAATCAAGGATATTCACTGATGAGAGGTTTTATACTAGAACGAAACAGATGTCTAGTTCTCTCTGATTTCCAATGGTGCCCAAACAACATCAATCTCTAGCAAATAAATGTAACTGGACCAATTATCTATCTACTCAACAACCACTCCATTTTAATAGCCATTGTCCCTTCTGTCACAACAATGTAGAAATGTTCTGTACTTAAGATGAAATTAAAGCAGAAATTATAAACATCAAATAAGTGCCGAAGAATGAATGCTTATTCATAGGTTTTCATTGATGAATAGTGTAAAAATAAAACTGACAAATCAGGTTTTATTCCATTTCGACGATAAAGGTAATGATGCTGCAAAAACAATCAGATGAAGACTTCACACAGTACTAACGAGAAGGTATTATGCTGTTCATTTAGGTATACCATATAGATTAACTTGATCTCAAAGACGATTGAAAATCCACAAGTATCCTTCTTATGTTATCGCCAAGATTTGTATAACTTGCCAAAACAGTTTAACTGGCATAACAGAAAGAAGAACCTCTCTATGAATTTATGAACATGTGCTAGAAGTCTACAACTTGCAGGAATAAATAGATTTACTCGTGCAATTACCAAACACCTGACTAACATAGAACACCAGATGGGTCCTTTTTTGAATCTTTTACAATATCCCGAAGACGGAAAATATTAAACCATCCATAATTTGCTGCGACCATCTCTATTGAACATTTCAAACCAAACTTTTACATCCAAAAAGAAACAGTTATCAATCTTTTTTCACTTTGATAACTTAACTCGTAATTTATTACATTATTGCTAATACATTTAACAAAAAATCTAGTTCGCTTGATTATGTAATCATGTCATACCTTTTAAGTAGCATATAAGTAACTGAGCTCAATTTACATCAGTTCTAAGTGTTGTCAGTTGTTTATTCTCTAGTCTTTTATTACGTAATTACTTAACATTTCTGACTACTATTTTATTTGTTGTTTCTGATGCCTTTCTCTAGTATCATGTTGGTTTACTTTCAACATTCTATGCAATCTATTATTAATATTAACATGTCTATCATGTTGATATGGTCCAAATGTCAACTAACTTCATCTTCATATGTATGTCAAACTTTGTATTACCGGTTGGTTTGAAGTAACTGATGAGGACATAATCGAAACTGAATGAAGTGTCATTTTATTCCTATACATGCAGTTGTTCTAACTCTTCTCTAAATAATAAAAGAACCACTGTGTATGATAATTCACTTATAATCAATAAAACAGAATGTCTATAAATACAATATATTTGGCTGTCTGAACACAGTAGCCTAATGTTGAACACAATGGCGTTAGATGAGAAACGAACTAAGTTAAAGTCCCTATGCAAACATTAACACTGAGATGTCCAGTGCATTCACTTGACGAGTTCCAATTAGAACAAAACGCTCTTTCTAAATTCCACTTGCCAATTCACAATCCAACTCATATAATCTCTACAGTTTATAATGATGTTAAAATTGTTAATATAACCCATGAATAGTAACCTACAGATAAGAGTTGAGGTCAATTGGTTATCTATTAAGTAAATTCTAATTGTTCCTCTTTTTTTATTCTAGAATGTTTTATTTTCTACTTATTGAAAGAGTTACTGTTATGTTTTTGACAGTTTTAACTCTTTTAAGTGAATAAGTGTGTGTGTGTGTGAGTGTGGTTATGTCACTGAAATTATCAGTTCATTGAATTCATTCTGATGATAATCAGTTCAATTGATTATGAGTAGTATCAATTTGTAATTGAGTATTGTGAACACTAGTGAATCATAAATTTTGATATTGTTATGTTGCGTAAAATTTGTTGGTGAGTGACCGAATGTCGAATGAGGTGTGCCTAGTAGATTAATACGCGTCTGCACTATGCCCACTGGGTCCCAAGCCAAAATGAGAAGAAACACAGGCCAACCAGACAACACTAGTGAACTGCGAATTTATTTACATAAATATATTGATTTTCATATCAATTAATTTACAGTGATTATTCATCAAGTTAAATCATCATCATTTAATTAATACGATGAAATACTGTCAAACTGTACTCAGGACTAGAACTCACATTGAATTCAAATGATGTGATGAAAGTTTACAAATGAAGCTTACAAAAAATCAATACAAATTGTTTCAGTTGAATTAAATCAATCATTGTATCTTTGGGGATTAGGAATCCCTAACACCTCCCCTTTTTGAAAAATAAGATTATGATGGAGCTCCGTGTATTCATTTGATTCTGAGTGCGGTTTGTACAACTACAAAAGTTATTTAGAAAGAAAAGGAAAACATAATTAATTACAAATCACGTAAACAACTACTATCTACCACTGCTCTCCTCCTCCACGGAATGTTGTGGGCTCCTTGTGTAGTAACAAGAACAATATTTCATTGTATTAAACATGCATGGTCTTTAAGCAGGTATTGATATAACTCATTTGAATTGGGAAGTCACGGATTTGACCACATCTGGGGCGTACCTTGACAACAGTGACAGTTCTCCTAGGCTTAATGCATCTCTTTGCTGAAGACTGTGGCTTCTTGGGCTGAATAGACTGTCTGGGTACACTTCTCAAACTGACTTTCTGACTCGGACTGGTGGTTGTGCTGTGCACACGTAGGAGAAGTACTTTGTAATCCTGTGGATAACGGTGAAATTTCCGTTATCTCATCACCCAGGTGTTCCACCTTTGGACTGACCTGGGCAGAAGTCTCAAGTGCTTCATCTTGCTTATCTGGAGTAGCGACACTAGGCACACTGGAGAGAGATACTTCTATTGGACATTCTCTCTGAACTTGGGAGTCGATTTCGCACGTGGGCTGAAGTTGTGATTCGTCTACTGACTGTAAGCTAGTGCTGCTGATCTGAATACCCGTTTGTTCCAGCGCTAAATCAATTACTCTCCGGTTTGCGATTAGAAGCTGATGCAGCAACATGGTCGTTCGCTCACTTAAAACCAACATGCTGAAATATTGACTCTGCTAGCTGCAGAAGTGATGCAAGGTCAATAATAATAGCTTGAGATGCTGATTGCTCCTTAATGAGACGTAATTATGAACCGATGACCTTGATATCACCGAGTTTGTTGTGATTCGTTGATTTTCCATCCATCGCCAACCGTTATGATGTGAGTAAAATGGTAAGTGGTGTTCTTCTAAGGCTGCATTCAGACCTGTTGAGAAATCAGCAGCTATCATCAATTTATCTCAGTTAAAAAAATTATTGAAAATAGCTGTTTCATCTTAGTATGGATGTTTTTTGTAATTAGCATCTATGATCCATCGAAGAATCGAACCCTATTTACATGAAGAACGCTTAAGTATTAGACTACTGAGTTGACATTTCCAACTGACTAAATTCCATATAGATTTATAAAACTTCATTCCATAGCCATCAGTGTGTAAATATCTAACAGTCAATATATATTGATGAATTCGATGTCATCAGTTTATGTGAACAGTTCACTGGCTATCTACTATGTCTAATCGTCATTTAACGACATTTCGATGGTAGATATTAACCTTATAATAACATCAATTGAAAACTAGAAGTAACTAGAAGATCTATTTCCTCTTAACATGAAACTTCATAGTACCACTTAAATGTGATCATTTAATAGATCAACATTTCAAAGAATCAAGTTTAAATGCTAAAATATTGACAACAAACCATTGGATTAAAAAAAATCTGTGCTTAGAAACATAGTGGAAGTCGTTTTTGCAATACTGTATGCTGTTATTGGATTTGTGTTACTTCTTGATAAATCTAATGATGTGAAACAAGAATTTCATTCAGTAAACAGATCATTTCTTGGTGACTTCATTTTCCCAGCCGTACAAATGTATGGATAAGAGTGATACTAAATATACTAATTGTTGGCCAATCATTAGAACCAATAAAAAATTTTATTCTTATTCTAACTGTTCTAGTAAATATAAGTATCGTTAAAATGACACAAAATCTAGGAAATATGTTTTGTCTTATTTGGGACTCATCAGATGGACGTTTGAACATTGACACTAGGATACAGGTACATCAAGCTGACGAGTCCCGAATAGGACGATACGTACGCCTTGAATTCCACTTACCAGTCACACATCAAATTAAATTACACTTTCGTTTGTTTCCATGACTAACCTGTTGTCATTAAGTTTCATTACGAATACAGTTGTGAAAATTAAGTCTCTGAGAACTGACCTCTTCGCTGAATGAAAATCTCGTTCTACATAACCTATTGAGTGTTTTCCATTCAACCAAAAAATCAGTCTAAATAGTCGTTCAGTAAAAATACCCGAACAGATATTTGTGAGTGGTCTGTTCATTATGCATTAATACTTCTTTTGTTAAATAAAGAATTCTAGTGTCCAGACATGATTAAGAGAATGAGGTGGTTGGCTATCATTTAGTTTGAATGATTGTCAAACAATAATGGAGAATTAATAGATATTTACAATACAAAGTATATAGTAGTAATTCCGTAACATGAAAGCTAAGTGGTCGTCAAGAAGCATAAGTGTCCTTTGTTTTAATCTTGTTTAGGTCATCACTGCTCATTTCAGACTAATTGTATACTTGGGAAGGACGGAATATAGTTTTTTAGTGAATCTTATTTTTCAGTGATTGTCTAGCTAGATTAGTGTATGGTGTAGTACTTCAAACAAACAATGAATAGAAGTGCAAAAGAAAAGACATATGGTAGGGTCGGAGATTATTGAATGTTTGCCATACATTAGTAATTCACACCTACAAACATATACAAGATCAAGTGAAGAGAATTACCAATCACAACCAGCTTTTAAGTTGTAATTCTGTAGTTCACAAATCATACTTCCTGCAATCCAACTAGCTACAAATTAAACATTTTTAAAGAAAATTATAGCATGATTAGCTTATTGATAGTTTTGACAACCGTCAGTCTATCAAATAATCTACCCATATCCAAAATAAGGTTGGTATCAACCATGCTTACCTTGTATCTTCATCGTTGGGGGTATTTCACTTTCAATGAGTATTTGTTGATTGGAAACGCATAGTAGTTTGATGAAACAGCTTTCTGGAATATCGAATTAAACAGTTAATTATTATTGACTATGCGCGAAGTTCATATTTTGAAGCGAAGTGGTAGAAAGACAGGAATAAGGCCACTACTTAATGTCTGATTAATGCACATCATACCAACAAACTTTAAGATCACTAATTTGTCCCCATATCAGTGAAAATTAATAGAAAACTCTTTAAAAAAGCAAATCAATAATACATTTTCCGACCTGGAGTTAGTCAATCACCACCTATTATCCAACGTGCAGCATACGCCAGTGACCAGCATTCTCCAACCAACTTTTTCCTGGGCTTACCCTGACCTAGAGTCTATCTCTATCCATAGAGCTAATTAGTCAGAATAATTATTAACTTGTTCAACGAATATGAAAAAGTTTTTGAAAATTTGTAATTTGTCTTTGGTGATAATCCTCATCAGCAAGATTTAAATGTTGATACGTCCAGCTGACAAGTCCCGTATGTATGATAGTTTCATTAATACAATAACTTTTTTCTTAAACTGAACAAGTGAAATTAGTGAGTGATTCACTAAGTTCTTGAATATCAATAAAGAAATATTACAAACTCTTATGAATACTTTCAAAATCAGAACGTATTCATATCTTCGCTTTGTTATTATCATGGACTGAGATTGGTCAACTTCTGTTGTTGATGTGCAATTTTAGGCAGTAGTTTCGATAGTATTAGGATTGTAGATGACATGGGAAATCCAGAAATTGTATTTTGCTCTATCTTCAGCTTGTCAGGTGAATGTACTCTATTCAATGTCTTGCATCGAGAAATTCCTTCAAGAATGTACATATAACAATAGAGACTGGCTAATTTTACTTCATGACAATATCAACAGATAGATATAAATAATTCCAAATTGACTATATATGCAATCATACAAGAGTGCCTTCCTGAACTCAGTAGCTGAATGATAAACGCAGTAGAGCAGATCGATTGAGTTCGAGTTCCACTGCAAACAGTTGTAAGTAGATATATCCTGCTGACTAGTTTCGAATAGACTGAAACGTACTCCACATTTCTATTTACCAGTAATAATCCAATTCTATACATTCATCAAACTGCTCAAATTCAGTATACAGCGAATAAGGTGATTAATCAAAACAAATTACTTTATTTAGAAAGTCATCTTTCTTTTAATTACTTGTTAATTATTTAAAATACTTATATGAAATGTATGAGAACATACTACTGAATTAATCATTCATTCTCTCGCTTAACTGTCAAACGTCAATAGCTTCGTTGTATGTTATTGTTGAATACTAACATAAACTGATACACATGTAGAAATAACTTCCTATCATGCAAGACTCATGAATGTTTGTAATTTATCATATCGCTTACACCTTGATAAATAGTCGAAAATTTCACTTTCTTTCAGGCATACATCTTGACAACTAACCGCTAAGATAATAAATACCAATCAATTTTAACAGGTTTGATATTTTGGAAACTAACGAAAATGAAATATCATATGACAATCAATCAATCAGTAAATGCCTGTTACCTCATGTGCAGCATAGGCCGCCGACTACCCTTCTCCAACTAGCTCTGTTCATACCTTCCAAGTTCTTTCCATTCTCTTCATATCTGTCTCCAGTTATCGATACAGTGCTCTACTGCGTCTTCCTCTTTATCTTCTCCCTTCAGGGTTCCAAGTTAGGGCACGTCTTGTGACACAGTTTGATGATTTCCTCGATGTGTATCCAAACCACCCACCTCCAGCCTTTTTTCCTAACTTCTTCCACGGCTAGAATTCGGTTGGTTTGTTCACAACCACAAAAGCTTGTTGTTGATGGTATCTGGTCAATCGATCCGAAGTATCTAATGCAGACAGTCGTTTATAAATACTTATATCCTTTTGATGATGATTTTCATTGTTCTCCATGCAAGTTTTATCTCCATATAACTGAAGTGTCTTCACAGTTGCATTGA
This sequence comes from Schistosoma japonicum, assembly GCA_025215515.1. Lineage (NCBI taxonomy): Eukaryota > Metazoa > Platyhelminthes > Trematoda > Strigeidida > Schistosomatidae > Schistosoma > Schistosoma japonicum. The sequence continues at coordinate 3,350,882 of CM046061.1, forward strand.
AAATTTTGACTTAAATGTTGACTGATAGTTGATTTGAGTTCCAGACGTCCTTTAGTTGTAAACACTGCCTAAAGCTCCTCTAGGGTTGCTGCCTGTCCCAAGCCCGGATAAATGAGGAGGGTTGGGCATGGGGTTAGAAACCCCATCCCGTAAAACAATAACCTTCTTAAAAAAATACTAACCAGTATCATATGACAGATCGATTGTAAATAAACAATCTTTGGAAACAAGTCAAGACTTTGGGTACAAGCATAGGAAAGTTACGCCAAAGTTACCATCAAACTACTCTGTTGCTCAATTCATTAATTGCTTTTTTACCAATGAGAACATAGCAATTGTCAGTATGCAGTTTATGCTGAAACAAATAATAATATTACACAGGATATGAAGATCTTAAATGATTTATCAATGAATCATAGTTTCATGTAGTAATATTTCTGCCTCTATGAGACGGCAACACAGAAGCTCATCTGGTTAGCTTTTTTTTAAGCAAGCTTGTATTTTACCGGATAGGAATACTAGCCCTAGGCCCAACTCACCCCCTTTACCCGGGATTGGGATCGGCAGCAACCCTAGAAAAGCTGCAGGTGGAAATAGAAATTCATCTACGTGACTAAATAGTTGTCGATTATTGATACCATTGCTGGGAACTCAATGCTTTCCTAAGCGTCCCCAAAACGCCTTCATGTTGATAGTATGCATACTTGCCGACAAATCCACAAACTATTCCTTGTATTGTACAGCACCATGGTTACAACTGAAGTGAATGTATATGTATGCATTCGAAAATCCTGCGACAGCCATTGTTGGTGAACAATATTGTTGACCACTTTCCTCCACAATTAACACCCTCTTCCCTGTTGTAATTTCGTCCTCATATCAAACATTTATCTGTTTCAACAATTCAACCAACATCATCAAACAATAGTTTCAAACCTTTTAATATAACACTGTATATACTATGAAGATAATTGTATTGCTTGATGGTAGTGACTATGGTTACATTTACTTTACTGTACAAATGGATACTAGATGGTCTGAAAGATAATTGCGCTAGTAGCAAGATCATCTGTCATAAATCAAGATTACAATTATTGAAAACTGACTCTGTTCTAATAGTGTTCTTACACCAGTAAGCCTAACGTCTTCACATATTTTCATCCTCATTAGCCTATCCCAATCACATTCACTATTGATGTGTAAGGCAAAATTACGTCTTCCATCGTAAAACAGAAAAGTTTGTCAGTTGAAATTCACAAAATTCATGATACCAATAACCTGTTTTTGTTACGAACGTGTTTGTTATGGCCTGGAACTGATTAACCTCTGTTGATACATGTGCGTGCTGAGAGAAGTGCCTCGATATAGCAGCCCAGACGCATTCGAATTATGTATACATACCCGTTGAACAAACATGGCTGTCCGGGCTTAGAAACCTAATAGCCAGAGAGGTTAGATATGGCAAGAAACTAAGTGAATTTGATTCCTCGTGTGAACATCAACATTGGAGTGCAGGTATATCCAACCAACTAGTTACAAATAAAGCTAAATGCTATTCCTAAATTCCACTTGTTAGTCAGAATCCAACTCATAACAATTGTTGTGTCTTTGATTGTTTCTCCCTAAAATTTTCACATAGTTCTTGCTTCTTACTAAACTCATGTCAACAGATATGCATTGTTGTATAATATGAACGTAGAACCAAACAACTACTAATTATTTCAGTTGGATTGTGAATGATAGGTGAAATCCAGGACTCACAATTCATCCTAGTCGGGACTCATCGACTGGATGTATCTGCATCCCGATTGTTAATGTTCACAGTGGGTTTCGAACTCAGTCCGTTTTGTGTCAAACGACACCGCGTTCACCACTAAACTACTGAGTTCAAATAGTCACACTTGTTCAATAGGCACATTGATTTCGAATACTCACTGTGAACATCAACAATGGGATGCAGATACATCCAGTCGATGAGTTCCTAAATAAGATGAAAATGTGAGTCCTGAATTTCACCTATCATTCACAATCCAACTTAAATATTTAGTAGTTGTTTGGTTCTACGTTCAGATTATACAACAATGCATATCTATTGACATGAGTTTAGTAAGAAGTTAAAACTATGGTGAAAAATTTCAGTAAGAAACAATCGTTATATCGAAGCAATTCGTTCAGGATGCATCTATAGCAACAGAGAATGAGCAACTTCAGTCTATAACAAATCAATAGGAATCAACAAATTCATTCTACCTATTAATTACTATCTAACTTCAATGATTCATTACAATCTCTCATAGACAAAAGCCACAATTTCATTTAAGTTAACTACTAATTCAATTGTTAAATGATCTCAGTAGTAGTTTCATGCATAAAAATCTGTTGTATATTAAAACAAAATTTATAAAAAGCGGATTTTTTCTCGCCATCTCCATATTTCAATTGTATGTTTTTCTCTTGTTTCATTTCTTTTTTTTCTTTGCTGTTCTATTTACTAATTGATGCATAAATTTAAGTATAAAAGAAAAAAACTGTATGCAGTAAAAAAATGATGTGATATGCATAGAAGAAAAAAAAAGAAAGAAAGAAAGAAAAAAGGAACTATGGTATTCTGTTTTAAAGAATTTCCTTCCTTCCTTGCTTCCCTCCACCCTCAAGTAACCCCCCCCCTTCTTTAATAAACCTACCCTGCCGACATTAGATGATACATTTTCTTTGGAAAAGGGTCAATTTTGTATTGTGTTGTTTGTTAGTTTTTTTTCACAGAGAAATAGTTCCTTTTAGCTTCTGTAACCATAGTAACAGATGTGAAAAAAAATGTACTAATGTATTAATTCTTTGTTGTTTACTTTTTTTTGAATATTAACGTTTATTAACTACTTAATAAAATTGACAAAATGCATAGATGAATATACCATTAAGTTGAATGTTTTGATTGTATGATAATTCATCAGATTTTTTTTTTAAAATGTATACAAATTGAATTGTGGTGATTTGTGAAGATCGGTATCAACTTTAGTTGGTTGAATTTGTCATAGATTGGTGTTAGTAGGGTACCACTGAATTCTATGCATGTACTGGACAACTGTTTTGTTCTAGTATTAGAACTTTTCAGAAGTACGCGACATAGATTTCACTGCCATTAGCTTTAATTTGATGAACGCCTAACCGACTGCACCATGGTAGAATTCCCACTTCCATAGGAAAACGAACTGTTGGCTATGTATTCATTGTAATATGACAGTGATAGGAAGTGAGACGTTTTGTGGTACAAAACAACGGCTGACATGTACATAAAAATATTGGTGATGTAGAAATGAATAATGTGAATGTTAAGCTTAGTTGACTGCTTTATAAGCCATGGGCAATTATGATCCACCATTTTTAATGTACTAATAGCAAGAAACTTTTTACAGAGTTCTATATAGGTCTATTCACAGAAAGTTTCTGTTAAAGTAGTCAGTTATTGAGCTTTTACAATTGAGTATCAATTTGGAAGAAAAAGGAATCTAATAATATACTACTTTACACAAATCTGAAGAATTTATAGTCCTAATATAATAGAAGAATATCTTAAGGGAAATGTTTATTTGAAATGGTTCATGTTATGTTTTGGTGCAATATATATAATGACCTTGATAATCACTAATCACTGTACAGACACGTCAGCCTCTCGACTACCAGTCCCAAAACGGAATAGAGGAAAAACAACGACTAATGAGTCAAGCAGACAGATCAGATCAGATCTTTATTTCAATCATGCCTTTATATACATGCAAAATCAGACCACATCATAAACCAATTAGAAAACTGACATTAATACAAAATAACAGTAATAGTGAGTGTGAACTGGGGTAACGTATATGCAGTCAATTAACTATAATTCATAAATGAGAAATGATATAACAACAGTTAATGCCTTAAACAGTAGTATAGGATAAGAGCAACGTCACAATAATAATAATAAAATGCTTACTTTGTATACAACCAAAAATAATGAATCGTTAACAGAAAAAACAGTTCTAGAAGATAATCAATCTTCTTTAAGTGCCCGCCATAACAGTTCATTGACATAAATAATAAGCCCTGAATCTAGAAATATCAAATGCTTCCAAGTTAACGAAAGTAGTTTATATGGATGTCAATTTCAAGTGTGGCAAAACTGAAGAAATCCCTAAAAACAAAGACTTTCAATTTAATTAAATCATCGTTTATTTCCCGTCTACTTTAAGATTACTGTTATCTAACTGTGTTTTATTAAACCACTTTTATGTACGTTGATCGATTCACTTGTTTTTGTGAAACTAGTTATATAAGTCGTTCCATGAGGCATTTATCTAAAAAGGTTCAAAAATATCATCCAGTTTAGTGAAGTAACATAAACTGTCTTTTTAACATGTTTCTAGATATAAGAATTTTCTCAGGATGCATGATAAGAGATAATCACTTGGATTAAACATCTCAGAAATTGAACTTAAAATGGACTTTGATAAAATTAAAATATATCAGAATAGTCTCACTGCATATAAACAACTATTGATAACTGAATCAATGTATATATGAACGAACATAAATAACTTGAACAGAAGTGACAAAACATAGTGTCACGTATCAACGACTGTTGATTAAGTAATACAGCTCTGGCGTTAACAACTACTACATCGATATCGGCAAGTACTGGACAGCTGTTCTGTCCTAGTATGGGACTCTTCAGCAGCGCACATCCACGACCCCACCACGGATCAAACTCAGTACCTTTTGGCTCCGCAGCAAACTGTTTACCATCAAAACACTGAGTCCGCTCCAAGCAGTTGATATTTCTCATTCAGTCAATCGGCGATGATTTTGTGCGACCTAACCCATTCCATCTGTGGATAACTGACTTACACCCGATACAGTTGAACTCCATTGATCATGTCACTGAACTACAATTCCAGCAATTACCTCAAAAAGTCAATCACTAGAGAGTTGATATTAGTTGTAATTGGGGATTGTGCAGATAGTTAACTGTCAATTTTCATATCACGAATTGTTGTACAATGTTTAACTAACAACTAACTAATAACATAATCGTTAACATATTTATTGCCAACAAATGCTCTAATTCTACGTTTAATGGTTCAACTAACCCTAATCATCATAAAGTCTAAAGCTTAACTTATTACTGTACCCATAGTAGCAAATAAAAGTAGATATGCATAACAACATACACATCCATATCACCAATTGATCATATTGTTATACACACGAAGATCGAAACAGATTATTGCAATAAAGCATTCGAATCTTTTAATTCCAATAAATGAGATTATTATTTCAACTTAACTTACCGCCTAAATTCTTTCAACATATTCGATCAAACTTAAATGAATGACTAGACAGTGTTTATCTTCACAGTATTCAACATAACTTGTATTGATTAATTCAATGAAGAAAGTTGAAGAACTTCATACGAGTATGTCGGAAAGTGTTGTATTCGAAAAATTGTTTTTGTCTGTATGTAAAAAACATAGTCAATGTCAATTTACTACGTTCTATTTCTTTTAGTCTCACTGATTCTGTTTTTCTTTGTGTCTTAGTGTTGATTATGTAACACATTGCAAAGTTATAAGTTGAATAGAAAAAAAGCAAAAAACAAAAAACGAATGTTTCTTTTCCGTGTCAACGTCATTCACTTCTAGTTCCCTTCCTTCCTTTCTTCTTTCTCTCTCTCCCTTCCCTTTTTTGTCTCTTTACAAAATCAAAGAATCATGCAAAATTGTCAAACTATTTCAAAAAGTTAAATCAGTAAAACAAACAACTTCATTAGAAATCTGTTTTGTTTCTTTTTTGTACTTTGTTTCTTTTATGTCATTCTCATTAGAAATCTAGTACAATGTTCTTGTGTTGTATTACATCATATAAGAACTAGTTAAGTATTCAGTTGAAATTATCTTTAAGTTGGTGATATAAACCAATAGACAAATATACAAGGATTTACTTAAAGTGATTTCATCATTTACGAAATAGCCAACAACAACATCAAAAAGTAACGTTGTTGTTGTTGTCGTCGTCAGTTATTGTTCTCTTTGGTTGATTACATAGAAACTGATGTAGCAGACATAAACAGAATTCCATTAGACAATTAGGTAGTAACAGTTTTATTGTAAAACAAAACAAAACATTATTCATATAATTATTGTCACATTATGAAATTATAGAGTGAAGTAATTTAATTTTGACTAATGAACGTTGAAAAGAGGGAATAGTTTACTTTATGAAGGTCTATTTGTACATTGGTATCTTTCACTTACCACAGATTGGTCTTATACTATATTCCTTTTGGGTTTATTTTCTTATTTCTTAGATATTTTGCATGCACCTTAATTCTGTTTTTATCAACTGTCTATTTTTGCTAATTTATACAATATTCTGTTAGATACTACTTATATGCAATTTTCCAAGTAGTATTCACTACACAACTACTATTTACGGCAATTTAGTATAGTGTAAGTATTCTAGAATATTCAATAAACAAATCAATGTAACTAACATATCCAAATTCACATCATTCATACTTTATAGGAGAAACTGAATAACAATGCACATATAGGAAGTGAAAATCATACTTAGTAACTAAGTGTAGAATGGAGTGGGGTTTGAGTTGACTGAATCCAAATACCTTTATAAACACTAACGTCATAACTCAAGTCTTAAGGAATGGCTTAACAGATTTCAGATCCTGTTATGAACGAGAAACTTGAGCAGCTACTTGATATGACCTTGTATGCACTAATTAGCAACGGATCAGTGACAGTTATGACAGGTTCAGTTCGATGCTCATGTCCTATCCACTTCAAGACCGATAAACCAACCAGACAAATCCTTCTGCTTCTTTATACGTAAGTAAAACCTGACCACACAGTCAACCAATTAGGAAAATGACATTAATGTAGAATAAGGAAAACAATGATGATGACCTGGGGCAGCGTAAGCACAGTTAAATAACTATAGTGAATAAATGGGAAATGACATACTAACAGTTAATGTATGATAGAGGAAGTTAGAGATGTAACAGTAATAGTAACATAAGATGCTTGGTCCACAGACAAGCTAAAATATATGAAATAGTCTACTGAATAACAGTCCTAGAGGATAGTTGATCATCTTTAGGCGCCGAGTACATCCAATACTACACCAGATAAGCAGTGCAAACCGAATAGTAATATGAATTTAATGAAATAAATCAAGACTGACACAGTTTTAAAAAAAACATTGAACCATTGTAATTTCGTTTTTTTCTCGTCACTTGCATACAAGCACACGTACATAATTTGATATTATGAATAAGCTTGAATTGAGTAACAACTGAGAACCACGGAAAAACTAGATAAATACTTCATCTTAGTATAGTGCATTTCATGGGTGAGCATCAATGACTTTACTAGTGGTTCGAGCTTAGAACTTCGAGGCTAATTCAAACTGGTTCGTAAAATTGAATTCCGATTCAACATTTCTATAATAGCTAATTACAGGCACATTTATTTGGTTTTACATTCGTAGAAGAGATATCATTAAAAGCTAGTTGTTATCAGGGATCAATAAAATGGAAAACTAGACTTTTCTGGCGAACTCAAAAAGACCAACAAGAATAAAGATAAAGATTTCAAGGTTGCGTGTATAATATAATTCATAAAGGTTGTAATGGATCAGTTAGTGATGACTTGTAATGATGATGTTATCGTTAGTAATTTACAACCTCTTGGATTAGTTGGTGCATGATTTACTTGAGTTTGTAGGATGAATATTGTTATACCTCATGTAGAAATGGCCAATTCCATCGGTTCTAGTTCATACGTAAACGTAAACATTTTTACAACTTTCAGAATTTCTCCGTCCAATATGATTGGGTTAGTGTTCTTTGTTTTGTACCAAAGGATCTTGCTATTCCCATTGTGTATATTGAGGCCTACTGCTACTGAGACTGCTGCTACACTGTTCGTCTTCATCTGCATTTTTGTGTGTGAGGGATAGAAGAGCTAGGTTATCCGCAAATTCTATTCATTTATGCGTTTATACGTTGAACTCAGACGAAGGTTTCATGATAAACAGGAGTCATTACATTACGTAATAACCTACATTTTCATGAGAACAGATTTCTAATTTGATCAGTCTTCACAACCTTTTTACTACAGCGAACATATCCAAGAAGATATCGAATAATAACACTTTTATACTTTTCCTTACATCCATGAATTCTAGAGTAGTTGCGTCATGTTAGCTCTGAAAATATACACAATGAATGGTGTGAATAAACCTACCGGGAGTTTATATTTAGTAGGATAATACTAGAATATTATTTTCAAGAATTCGATTGTTTATCCACAACCGTGTTCATAATAACATCGATGATTTCATCGAATAAATTCTACTAGTAGTATTCGATACTCAACGCAACAGCACATAGTGTTTTACCAAAAGTACGAGGGAAAACAATAAAGCACAGTATAAAATAATCGGTAATGTGTAAGAAATGACAATCTTTAGCCTGATAAAACCAAGTGAAGTGAAGTGAAGTTCAACGTAGACTTGATTGCAGAATCCTCAACTGGATAAACAACCTGCTAATTCATGAAGGTGTTCACGTTCTTTTCATGTCTTAGACTAAAACTAACACATAAACATTCATAAGGATTAAGCTTAAAACTATTTAAACTAGACTCTCTATCAACCATCTCTAACTAACCATCCATCTTAGAACAATTTAAAGAGGAAAAAGTAGGCATACAAACAACATGTTTACTAATGCTTCATTTCGTAGAAGAGAGCAGGTTATGCACGAAAGATAAGAAAAGATGAATAGGAAGAATTGTACTTTAATGTACACCAACTACTGTTAGTAGATGAATCAAGTGCTTCCCTTTATACATAGTATATTGTTTTCTTTCATAGAAGTAAGAATACAACCAAATGATTATCCTATTTTATGTGTTAATGTTTTTGGATGAGTTCAATATTATACCTCCAGGAACATAATCAATGGCAAAGGTATAATCGTGAAACGTACTTCCAAGGCATTTAATCCTCCTTTTGTAACTATATACTACATTATGATGCAAGACAATTACTGTTCCAACATACTTCCATTGGATCTATATACATCTCTACACACCAATGGCAGCATAACTAATCACCTGCTTATTTTTAATATATACAATATCATGTACATAAACCTTGTATTCGTCATTATCATCCAAGCAACTGCTAAAAGCCTGTTCAGTGATCTAATGGTAAATTGTTCGCCACGATCTTGGATTCTGTCCTTGGTGGCGAGGAAAGGGTCGGAATACGCACTACTGAAAATCCCCACACTAGGATGAAACAGATGTCCAGTTCTTTCTAGTTATCAATGATTATTTCATTCAAACCAATTTATAATATTAAATTAAAATGATTTCTTGCTCATTGTTCAATATTTACGAGTTTTAAGATTCAGTTTTCCTTGAATCATTCAATTTGTCACGTAAACCAACGAATATGCCTTATCAATGAACACTGAATGGAATAAAAACAAACTTCATTATTTGTTCTAGAATTAAACAGAATAAACATGGATTGTGTGGGGATTGATACTCGATTTGTTGTTTGTATTCGACTTAGGTTGATGTCAAATGAACACTATTGAGAACCAATAAGTAGTTGATAGACGCTTAGTTCTAGTATGAGACTCCTTATCAGCACGCAGTCTCGACTGCAAAAAGCAATCAAACTTTGGTAGTTTAGGCTTAATAATGTAAACGTAATCATCTGCTTCAATGGACCAGTGTTCAGTAGTAGGATTCTCATTCTCAATAATTTGTAATATTGTGCTACTATCATTCATTTTTATTGGTGATAACTGTCACACCATGACTTGTCTGTACTCCGTCATTCACAACGTCTTAACAGAAATTTGAAGAACATGTTAGAGTTAGTAGACTCAAAATTTCTGGGTTCAATTCCCTGGAGATTGATGTTTAATTAATTGTTTGTTTTCATCACAGATTGGTCTCAGACTGAGTACAACTGAAAAGACGGAAACATTAAATAACTGTTTCCTCTTAGAATGTGACTCAATGGTAGTGTGTATTCTTGACCCAGAATAAAGTTTTCGGGTCAGAGGACAAAGACCCAACAATCGGCATCTTTAAGCTACCATCGAATGGCAGGGTCCTCATGAGACTGGGAAGTCTAGTGAGGTCACGAGTGTGCGATGTCTTTGAAGAGTCGTATACCTAAACGAAATAGATATACAGTATTCCATAGATTTAGGTAACACCGAAAAGACATCAATATTTGACGAGTACGAATGTTACAAGTATCAGGTTACCATGAAATAAGTATCAGGATATAGTGAAAAGATCTAACCGACAGAATTAAATCGTCAAGGCGAAAGTTATCTATTAACTGTACTTTGAAAGTAATGATCGAAAACGTTTCTCCTATGTAAATGCATTGAATGAATAAATATAAACCTAGTACATGAAATATACGTAATGTTGAAGGAAGACTAAAAAATTCATATTATCGATTCTCCATCATCATGTGTATGCACAAATGAAGAGATTCATTTCAATAATACACACATTCATAATGCCACTTGGTTATCATTAGATATCTGGGTTAGACGATCTTGTTAATCACTTATTGTAAACCATGAAATGGCGGTACAAATTTGCTGTTCACCAGTACGGAAGCTCACAATTGTGTTCATCAGCTTCCCCATCATGGAATTAAAAGTAGCATCTTTAACTTATTCGGCAAACATATAACGTTCAGACCAATCAGCCAGTTGCCATTCAACGGTTGATAATTTACATTTCAATTAATTCCCATTGTATCCAGGCTACTTCAGTGATTGCTATCAATGAGTAACTGTCTCATCCCAGACATGCCTGCACTCAACTGACCATGACATCTTAATAGAACATTAGGAATTATCATTTTATGTTAGTCACAAGTAAGTTGATATTCATTACGATTTGAATATTGCAAAGATGGTTTAATTTGAATTTGATGCTAATTTCTCAATAAATAATGAAAATAATAACCATTTATATTGGTACTGCAGAAATTCAGTAATTTACGAGGTCGACAGGAATCCACTTGAGTCAGTAAGTCTCCATTTGCTGTGTATTGTCGTAGTTATTGTCTTACACATGGAGAAGCCTAAACTGTATGTACAAAAGAAACTGGTTTACCCTTAAATTTCACCATGGACTTGACCCGAAATTCTTTCATATAATTCTTCAGATCATGAGTTTACTCTATTATGTTACTACCTTGTTTATCTTGCAAAATATTTCCACATTATTTCTTCTTTATATCTCTCTCATTGAAAGAAACACGTTTTTCACTCTAATTGTTATCTATATCTCAGGGATGTTCATATTTATCTGCCAATTTATTTGTTAACGTAACCAAAATCTAATGTTTTTGGATCTCTATTTACCTTTTTTTTGATCTTCTTGTCTATTTTAATATTTCCGGTGGTTGTTTGTTTTACGTGATTTTGAAGATTCCTTTCTTTATTGGCAAAATCTACATAATAGAATAACAATATTATTTTAGGTGATTGAATCCTTCATAGGTTGATGTTTGTAGAATACTATTGAAAACCAGGAAATAGTGAATGAGTGTCTAGTCCTAGCACGGGACTCCTAACCAGTATACACCATGGATTTTACACTAGGAGCTTCATCATGGCGAACGCCTAACACTTTACACCACTGTTCCGACTTTCATTCAATTGTAAAATCTTCACTTCTACGAAATTTTGATATGGCGCGATAATTGTTCATTGTCGATCCCAACAAGTATGAACTCTACCAGTCACAACTTTGTACTAGAGCTTCAAAAATATCTTGAACTTAGTGATTAGTAAACTGATTATTAATATTGCATTAAGATGGTTTATAGAGATCGGTATTAAGTTTCATTTGATTAAATTAGTCACTGACTGGTCTTAATACGATGCACACTAATGAGGAGTTTCATAACAGAATGAAACTAGTACTTTCGAGTTTTCAATGGTGCTCTACCAATAACAATCTGTAACTAATTCAATCAAATAAAACTTAATATCAATCTTTAGAAATGATCTCAATTCACTTACATTATACATTAGATTTTGTTACTATGTTCAATTAGTTATGGTTACCATCTCAACTAATACCACATTTACAATTCAATCAGTTGTGATTGTATTTCTGTTAATCCAACATACAGTACAGTATTGATAAGGAATTCATTAAGTAATGCATTACATTCAAAGAATGAAATTCTTATCTTTTCAACATTCAATGAATATTATCCAATTGATTTACAAATCAACATGATTCAGATATTAAGAAACCAAAAAAAAAAACGAGGACGAAAACGATTAAACACTGAAAGTAAACCAGAAGGTACAAAGTCAACTTCATAGTTGAATAAATTTTCTTTATTACCAATTGAATGAATAAAATTATAAATAAATAAACAAAAGGAAATGTATACTTCATTATGTATTAATTCATTGGAATATACTACTGTTAACAATGTACTTTAGTAGATTAAATCAATGATAATTAAGTAAATAGTTTTGATTGGTTCCCATGTGAATGATTATGTCGATGAAAACAAAACCTCTAATTCAGTCAGTTTAGTTTAAATGTAAATGTAAATAATAATAATAATAATAATAATAATAATAATAATAATAATAATAATAATAATAATAATTAGAAGAAGAAGAAGAGGGAGTATGTAGTTTACACCTTATACAATGATAAACGGAATTCAATATGTGCTTTTTCATCCTATTTGGGATTCATTGCCTGGATGTACCTGGATTCACTCAGGATGCATATAGACCAACAATTTCAGTTCATGATAAATCAATGAAAAGATTTAAATAATGTTCGATTATTGTAAATCGGAAAGAAACATTACTACTGTAACTTTGTAATTCGCTGATTAGAGTTAGATTATGATTAGCGGGTGACATCGAAGACATTAGTTTTATTCTATTTGTTTGACGAACCCGTATTCCATTGTAGATAATCACATCGGAAGTTGATCTCAGTTTGTTTGTGTCAAACGCCACTTTGTTCATCAATGACCTATTAATTTCAGATAATTATAGGTGGACAGAAAGTATGCTTATATAATTTTGAAAGTGTTCAACCCCCCCCTTCTGATGTTGTCCCTGAACTGTGATTGATCTCCCTTTGTTAACGTACATCTTTAACGAATTGCCTCAATAGCGTCATTTCACAAGCAAGACTATAGTTTGACACAAATGGACTCAGTTTGAGTTCCGATGAGGACGACAGTACTGGAGTGTAGCTGACAAGTTGCAAACAAGACGTTACACGTTTCTTGGTTTTCACTTCCCAGCCAGATCTCCACCCAATAAAAATTGAAATTATTGCTGATGACAATTGTTTCAACTCATTATGCAATCGTACGTAAGTTCCTTTGAAAAACTGCAAATTACGATGGAACAAATGTTCGGTGTTCCTGTGTTTTCTTTGATTATCAGTTTGTTTATAATCCATCAGGAGAACGAATTATTTATGACTGTTTCATTAAATATACTTATGATGAAATACAGAATTTAAGTTTAGGCGTGTTTCGGAGTTATGAGGTTTATGTTACTACACTTCAGTGTCAGTGTTCACAAAGAGACGTTAACCCAGTATATATCGCTTCACGAAGCCACTAAATTCAGTTACTTATTCGATTTTTTAGTAACTGTGAGCAACAAAACGGTATATAATGATGATTTATTTGTATCGTTTAACTTTTTCCTACCTTTCCCCTGTGTTATGACTTGGATCTTAATACCTAACCAAAGTGTCAACATTAAAAAACCTCCTATTTTGAACCGGATAGAATAAGCTCATTCTGAAAATGAAGGTTTACTATTATAGGTTGGCTACGGATAACCAGTTACTAGGATGAGATATAACTAGACTGTTATTTGTTTTACTATGGAACACATTAGTTGTGAATCCTCACGGTGGAGTCAACTACGAGGTTGACAACGTTACAGGATTTTCGGCCAACTAATAGTTTTTTGATAACTTCAAAGTCTCTCACTGTGCCAGTGAAACTCATCAACTTGACAGAGGAATTCGGTAAATTTTAGGGTAACGCTGTGACTATTGAAATTTCAAAATTTTAAAGACAAGACAGTGGTCAACATTAGGGATTGATTTATTGTACTTTATTATAACGTGGATTATGATTCCAAAGCAAAGATTATTCTGAGCATAGCACTTAGTATGATGAGAAATTTTTTAAGGTCACGTGGATGATACAGATGTCGTTACTGTTGTCTAAACTAAATGGTTTAATCATGGGTTTCTCATTGTTGTTCTGAAATAAATCATTACTACATATTTCAAGTGAAGATTTTAGCTATTTGACGATGGTTAAGTCAGTTTACCTCTGCGGCACTGTTTGTAATTATTTACTTTTGTTTATTTAATTGGCTACATTTGCCTTTGTTTTCCTTGTGACTGTCTTATTGAGATGATCTTCGACGATATAGTTGACAGACCTTTTCCGTATGGGTATATATATCGGATCTATTTTGATGCGTTAATAAATCAACATATTTCAGCTTAGTAAATATACTGTAGAGAGTATTAGGTATTTTGAATAGAGTATATCTAAGTTTGTACATGTGATGAGTTAGGTACTTGACAGTGAATGACTAAGCTCAGTGACAAATATAAGGGGCATCTAATGATGTTATTTTTATTTAGACTATTCTAGTAATGAGAAGAATCTTACTTCTTGCTTACTTACTTACGCCTGTTACCCCTCTCGGAGGAGCATAAACCGCTCACCGGTATTCTCCATTCAACTCTGTCCTGAGCAATCCTTTCCAGCTGTCTCCAGTTACAGTTCATCCTTTTTATGTCTGCTTCCAGTTCTCGATGCAGGGTGTTCTTTGACCTTCCTCTTTTCCGTTTTCCAACAGGATTCCAAGTTGGTGCTTGTCGCGTGATGCAGTCTGATGATTTCCGCAGTGTATGTCCTATCCATTTCCAACGTCGTTTCCTGATTTCCTCTTCAGCTGGAAGCTGATTTGTTCTCTTCCAAAGTAGGCTGTTGCTGATAGTTTCCAGCCAATGGACATTCAATATTCTACGTAGACAGTTGTTGATAAATATCTGTATTCTCCTGAGGATGTTTGCAGTAGTTCTTCACGTTTCAGCTCCAAACAGAAGAACTGACTTGACGTTCGAGTTGAAGAGTCTTACTTTGAGGTTGGGAAACAGTTGTTTTGAGTCCCATATATTTTTCTAACTGTAGGAATGCTGCCCTGGCTTTGCTGATCCTTGCCCTAACATCTGCATCGGATCCTCCTTGTTCATCGATGATGCTCCCCAGGTATGTAAAGGTATCCACTTTTTCCAGAGTTTCACCTTCAAGTTCCATCGAGTCGGTGCTCTCGGTGTTGAATTTGAGGATCTTGCTCTTTCCCTTATGTATGTTCAGGCCTATTGATGCTGAGGTTGCTGCTACTTTGGTTGTCTTCACTTGCATTTGCTGTTGTGTATGGGATAGATGTGCTAGAATCTTAGGAATTAGGTTACTTAAACAACAATATAGAAATAAGAAAACTGAGATGAATAGATCGAAAGTAATAATTTTAGAATTGGGTTGTGTAATATGATTAATCAAAAAATGGAGTGTTTCTGAATTATGGCTGGGATCAAGATGTAAAAGAGCTTTTATCAAGGAGAGAAAGAGAGATAGAAATAGAAGGAATTGATCACCAGTAAGACTTTTATAAAGTAATAATAGTAAGATCAAAATTGAACAAACTCGTGTTCTGAAATACATTATGCAATAAATTAAGATTCAGTCAGTGGTAACATCAACGGTTGAATCAACTTCCTTTGTATACGTGGTTTTACCTTTTCTACGTGTATGGCAACGGTTTCAGTAATGCATAAAAGGTGAAAACTTTCTGACTATGGTACATCTCTGTTAGCCACATAGATAACTTTGAATGAGGTATCTGAGTTGATTGCGTAGGCGGTAGTCACGATAAGTTCTGTAATGGCTCTTCGAATCTACCACTGTTGCTTCTCTATAACCACTCAGGTTATTGGTCTCAGACTCTTATGAATAACATCTGGTTCGAAGGACCACTATATCTTACTTCACACTATCAAGTGAATCGATAGACACATTAAGGGGTCAAACGTGATAATTTACCCTTCGTGTGATTTACAAATAAGTCTAATTGAAAACAAAATTCCTAGAGAGGCTACAAAAATGATTTTTTGACAGCATTTTCAATTCATCTGGTCAAAACATAGACAAACAGATCACCTAAGAATTAGATGTTAATGTAAAGTTTAGTTTAAGGAACAGAGATTTAAGATTCTCTGGAGTTGGTTGAGGGAGAGGTGAGGTTTGTTTCATGTTTTTCTCCGTTAATCCTAATGGGAAGCGAAATCAGTCGCCACTTTTTTGAGGGAACTTAGTTGATCATTGATAGATTGTGTGTAATGGGGGGAGGGGGAGAGATAGCCATTTTTTGGATTTTTGAAACGAACGAGACAACACTCTTACTTCTATCCATTTATCATAGACATTCCATTCTTTAACTGATCTTATTATATAACCCGATTCTAAAATGAGCTGAATCGACTTATCACACTAATTTTCAAAAATCCTTTCATTACTAGGATAGTCTAAATAAGAATAGCATCGCTAGATACTTATGATTTTTGTTACTTTGCTCGAGCATTCATACTAGCCAATTTAAGTTACACTTCTTTCTATTTGTTGTTGTATTTGACCAACTGTTAATTCATTTTATTATCATGAAGATCTATGCATGATTGTACAGCTATGAGAATGAAACCTCCGAGGAGAAGTTTCTTCACTGAAGAAAATTCTTCGTATTCCATGAAATATGCATGAAAATCTAAAGAATGTACAAGTTATAGTCTAAATAGTTCATAGAATTTATTTCATTAATAAAATCGATTACATTTAGCCATCTTCATAGAATTTCATCTTATTCATACTGTCAAACTTCATCAATGTAATCACGAAAGAATAATCCACAATGTGTACCCATTCGCTTTAATTCTTCAACACTTTGTATTTCACCATTAACATTGTATGTACCTGGACCAGGAACAAACTGTACAACAGAGAGATTATGAAACTGTAACATAACAAGTAAATTTTAACAAAAGTGAATCTCAAGAAAAAAAGAATTAAAAGATCATCGAAACCGTTTTCATCAAGTATCTAAAGCAAAACTTCCATATTCAAAGAGAATCAATGGTTAATCTCTCTCTTATGGCAATGTTATTATTATAATCGATTACGTCACTTAGTTAGTAGGTACAAACTACCTGGTTGAGGTCCGCGTAATGATCATAACCAGTGGTTACGGAGATTAAATGACATGCATACATTCCCCTTCATTCCTCTCTAAATTCTAAATTTCATAATTCATCATAATTTACTGTTTACTGAATTATATTTTCTTAAATCTTTTCTTTGATCTCAAATCCTCTTTATTAATATTAGCATTGTTACTACCTTTACTACACTGGGATTCGATTCGAAAATTTCATCTTTATCTGCTGATTAGGGTATGGCAACTTGAACGAATGTATGTACGTACAAAGTTCTACGTTGTGACTACCTGACTGACTGTAACTAAAGGTAATTACAAGACATATAGTAATAGTAACTCATTGAATTCAGTTCTGAATATCATCAGCCAGTGTGTAAACTTCTATCTCAATATTTACATAATATTCCAGTATTCATAACTATAAAAACTACATAAGAATTACTAACTTGATTAAATACGTTAAAGATTAATTTTGGCAGAGTACCATTAAAAACAAGGAAGCACTGATTTAACTGTTTCGTCCCAGTGTGGAACTCCTCAGGCAGGCAAACATCTGACCCATTACGCCATGTATTCAATCAACTAAAAATACCAATCTCTACGATCCCTCTCAATTTAATAACGATAATCAACCCAATAATGACTCAATTCAGGATGTTCCTGATTCTTCAGTGTGAAGTCGTGACTGGCGGAGTTCAGACTTGGTAGAAGTGAGACAGTTATCACCATTGATAATCGTGCTGTATCACAAATTGATGAAAGTAAGAATTCTACTACTTGGTACTAGTCGGATCAGTGATGAAGAGAATTAGGTGTTTACTAAATTGAAACCCCTAATGTGGAATCTAGAGTGCACACTACTGATGTATCTTATGCTAGGACAAAACAGGTATTTAGTGCTTTCTGGTTTTCAATGGTACCCAACCGACATCAATCTCTGATAAATTCAATCAACTAAACTTAATACCAATCTTCATAAATTAAGTCATTTCAATTACTATCTTGTCAGAAATAGATATCGATGATCATGATGAATGAATACTTAAATATACACTTTATACTTACCGACTTTGATCGTTTGAATCTAGGTACTTGTGATACAAATGGAGAAGTTATGCCAAATTTATCTTTAGTTGATAAGTTATAAGCACCTGGTGGAGGTATATTATCCTTATAAATAAACAAAAATAAATGAATAGATGACTAAATCGTTACTCTGATTTCTTTCAACTACCCTAAAACCACAAGTACATGATGATCAGAAAAAGAACAAGTAGCGTGATTGTTAAAGCAGTAATGGATGTAATGAAAAGGAATCAACTCCAGTCCATCTACTTAAATATGTATTCTAAATTATCTGGATTTATATAAGGAGATCTTTTAATGTTTTCACGTAGAGGATAGAAATAGAGATTATGTCATTTGCTTTGTATTGGGACTGAGGTGATCTGATGGATATTAGTACTTAGTTCAGTTGTTTATTTTCATCAGAGATTGATATTCATTGGATACCAGTGAAAACCAGAGAGCACTGGACAGTAAATTTGTCCTAGTCTGGGAGTCATTCCAACAGTAAAGTATAGAAATTAACAAATGTATTATTTAAATGGCAGCTCACATTTTTCCAACTTACTAACATGAGACGCTCTACTGGCATTAAGGTTCCCTTGAATTTGAAGTAAAAATACTCAACATAGACAGCATTTAGGCTATAGATTAGAATATTGTAATTGGGTGTCGTGGAGATTGTTGAATGTCATTTTGATATCACAAATTGGTCTGAATTAGACAACCACTGATTACCCAGAAACACTGGGGAAACTGTTCCATCCTAGTATGTGCTATTCAGCAGTGCGTATTCACGACCCCATAATTAATCGAACTCAGCACTATTTAGCTCTGCGGCGAACGCTTTAATACTAGACCACGGTTTGGCATTAGCTGAGTAGTCTAATGGTAAGGCGTTCACCTCAAAGCCAAATGCTCCTGGGTTCGATAACTGAGAGGGTCGTGGATAACCACTGCTGAGGAGTCCATACTAGGACAGATTAGTGATCCTAGCGCTTTCTGATGGTTAAATGACATAATTTAAAAAAACATCGCTTTTGAATGTTATTTTATTAATGTTAATCGGTGAATTCTTAATTTTTAAGTGGCGTTTATTATGTTCCTTATCACTTTTTGTTTAACATCAGTTGATGTTAGAATTGTGGTATCCATCTCTGAATTGTGAAGAAGATTTTTACATTGAATGAATGTACAAACTGAAAGTCAATAGACTAACTAAAATGCTAAGGATTACCTATAATTAGTTGTTCTATTGGAGTTTCTTTCAACTGATACAATAGAGGTTCATTTTAGTTTAGCTTTGACCGTGTTATCTGAGCTGAATGAACACGATATAGCTGTTATGAACAAAGGAAACTATTTAGAATAATGAGAAACAAATCAAAGATGAAGTGAATTTACCTCGGAGACGACATCATCGTCAGTATTAAAAAGAATGAATTGGGAAATCTTGATAATCTAATCAACAATAACTTTGATGACATAAGATTAACTTTGCAAATAGAGTCAAATAACAAACTATCATTGTTGGATGTGATAATCATCAGAACCAACACAGGAAGACTGTTGACTCAAATATACCGAAAACTAAGCCATAGTGATCAAATTCTTATTTACAATAACAACAATCCGACAACTCATAAAATCATCCATGTGTGTAAACTCTATTTCAAAGTGTGGAGACACACTGCACCACGTCTACCACACTAAAAAAGATGAAGAGAATTACGTAATAATTGTCTTCGAAAAGAAAGGCTGTCCACCTTTATTTTATCAAGAAATGTTTGTCAAGAAAACGAACAAACTCGAAATGAAGCATGAAGACCAGCAAACAGATCATCTTTTGATACATGATAGACAAATTGGAAATTACAACCTGCTGTTGATTCTGTTAAGAACAAACATTCCACATAAGTCAACGAATTTACTGCAATCTGTTGTATGCAAACCGAAGGACAAGATAATGAAGAATAAAAAACTAAATACTATCCACAAAATAAAGTGCATCAACTGTACTAAACACTACATCGGTTACAACAACTGACCTCTTCATCTCTGCCTAAGAAAAACATCAGTTAACCATCAATTACTACGATAAATTGTCTTTTATATTACTGCATATGGACAATTATGAACATAAGTCTGACTGGGAGAATGTAATTTTAGATTGAGGAAACACAAAGAAAACTGGTGAATTTGTAAGATTTCGGCATTCAGGTCAATCGTCATTTGATAAATACACTCACATAGAACCAACTTATCAACCAAATACATGCAGTTATTAAGCATGTACAATACTATGACGAGTCAAACCAAGAAGGAAGGAAATTACAATAAAATATACTAAAGGTGATAGAATAATTGTTGATAACAACTAATTAGTTCCAATGAAGACAAAAGAAATTGGTAGTCACTGGTGAAGAAAATTACATAGCTCACTTCTATTTAAGGTATGCATGTATGAAGTTGTAAAGGATGACGATGAGAGCTCTTTAATTAAATCATCTAGCTCAGAAGACATGTACAAACTAAAATCATCCTTGTAAGCCATAAATCACTACTATCTCAAGTTCCTTATGTACGTCTATGGAATGTAAATATACTGGTAACGTTTGACATGAAAATGAAAAAATAACAGGGGTTGGGAGGAAGGAGGCAGAGAAAGAAGTGTAAAGGATTGTAGTTAACACATTTGTTTACCAATAATGAATGGTGCAGGATTTTGACATATGAGATAATTAACTGTATAGATCACACTATGAAGTTAAAAGATCTGACAAAATGTACTGTGATGCTAATTATGAGAAGAATTTGGAGATGACAAAGGTGCATACGAATGCCTTTCACACTTGATCTACATGTAACATGTAGTAATACACAAAAGTGATTTGTGAATCCGTTAACAGATACTTCCATTGTCATCATGGATTTGCTATGAGGACGCTTAGGAAAATAATTACATCTATTCAGTAGGCTCAACTGTCGACAGCTATTTAATCACTTGAATAAATATCGGTAACATTACTACATAAGTATGATTGTAAATGGGTGTTGTAAAGATTGTATAAATTAGACATTTATTAATTATTAGAAAGTATTGGACAGTTGTTTCGTCTTAATACGGGACTCTTCAGCAGTATGATTTATATATTAATTATGTGAAGCCTTAATAATAACCTTTCTATTAATAATGTTGTTTTACTCAATAAACTATTCATTGGCATTTACCATCTTCTCATAGTTTGCAACAGTTTAACAGACTGAGACATTTATCTGCTTCTTTATACAGTCAACGTCGACAGTTTATGAATCCCTATTTGGCTCATTTCTATCATACACTGAAGTTAAGATGACTAAAATTTAAGCTACAAATACTTTACTCAATTAAGATGGTTTGTAGAGATCGGTATTCATTTTAATTGATTGAGATAATCATAAACTGGTCTTGACAAATTACCACTGAAAGCCAAGGAACAGTGGTCAGCTATTTCGTCCTAGAATGAGACTTCTCAGCAGTGCGCAGTCTAGATTTTGCCCCTAACTTTCTGTAATACTAGGCTGACATCCAATGGTAGAATTCCCACTTCCAAAATTTTGTGCTCTAACGTCACAATCACCCATTATCATAGGTGATAACTATCTTACCCCCCAGTACTGCTGAGGAGTATCAATCTGGGACGAGACAGTTGTCCTTAATTGTTAGTGGTACCATACCAATATCAATCGGTGGCAATTTCAGTCAACTTAATTAAATACCTTATAGCTTATAATCACGTTATACTTATTCAGTACTCTAAAATATTCAACATAATGTAAATCATTATTAGTAATCTGCTTAACATTGAGTAGATATTTTTTTATTTGTGTGTTATATACTGCTGAACTGCCTACATTAGTTGTCATTAGTTTCTTCATTATTTATGATAGTTATGACAAAGAAGACATAACCTCATTTAAGTAGTATTGAAAGCTACATCTGTTTAGGTGTAAACCACAACATCGTGTCATGTTATGTTACTTTAACTGTTAAAACTGATTTATAGAGTAAAGCGGAACATTACAATTCAGTAAAAATGTGGTGTATCTTTTAAATTTTAGATCATTTACTTAGAATATACATTTAATTTTGAGTAGAACATAAACGAGATTGGAACGTCTGTGTTGGCTAACTATGTGTAGAGTTGTTTTCCACGTGGCGTTGTATAATGATCTGGTGGTGATACATGATTAAGCGCTTTCAGTTAGTTGTATCTACTACAATAAACATAATCAATGCCTATGCAACTATGTATCTAGGGAACTATTTACGGCTACAAAATAGAGGAATTTATCATATTGAAAGAAGAATATCAAGAAGAATAACTATCTTTCGGAACTGTCTTTCAGAAGATGATTCCATTTATTATAAGTTCATGTGAATCGATTGGTATTTTGTTTCTATGATTGTCATGTTCACTTTGCCTTAACCTTCCATATGACTCATAAACAGTAATCATACTATTTTCCATTTGGCAGTAAAATGTGATTAACTATGATTTTGTTCCACGAGTTCTTAGTCATTATTGTCCTTTTATGCAAATGTTATTCTACTTATTGGCCTACTGTGTGTTCAGGTTTTGTGTGTATATAAACGAATGAATAAAATATGATTAGATTGATTGGTTGTTGGCTCATTTATCTTATGAACTTACATCCGAATAGGGGACAAAGAATCATTGGGTAGACGTGCGGGCATAGAACAACGGCTTTAGTATCTGAGCTTTTTGGTATTGCATTCTATCAAAATTACAATTCCCGTACATAGTTATCGGCCGTAGTTTACATTATATCATAATTTCTGTGATTATGATGCATGATCGATCTCTAATTATCTTTAATCCTACATATACAAGATATTATCGGATATAAACATATGATATATGCTATGATTTTATCTCATGTACTCACTACAAATTGATCTCGGTTGGGTACGACGGTAAACTAGTCAACTTTTTCATTCTAGTATGACACCCCACAGCTATACACAGTTTCAATTTCAATAAGAAATCGAACTAAGTAGCTGGAGTGTAATTCGAATACGTTATTTGTAATATTCCTATTGGTTCGATATGAACTGACATCGATCAGCCTCTGTTATCATACGTTCTTCCTAGGTGGATACAACTGAAATTCACAAATTTTAATTGTAACTAGCAAGTGGAACGTATGACGCGCCTTTCTTTATCTTATTTTGAACTTGTCAGCAGGATGTATCTGCATCCCAGTGTTAATGTTCACTATCTAACTCAAACAATTCTTGTAAACCATCGTTACATTGAAGTGATCCGCTCAGGATGCATATATGGCGACAGAGATTGATTTATTTTATTCCATGACAAATCATAATCAGAATGATACAAATACATTCTAATTGCATAGAAACATAATAGTATTAGTGAAAAAGTGGATAAATTCAATTGTAGTTTCATATCAGAACTCATTCATAACTCAGTGAAGAGAACTTAGTCTTTAAACTATTAACCTATCAATCAATGGTTTGCAATTTTAACAAAGGTACATGAAGAACATTCTATATTTAACAATCTCTACAATACATAGTATTAATAAACATCTACTAACTAATAACTAGCAAACTTTAAGGCAATTCTGGATCTATAGTTTGAGGATGTGACTCTTCGAATTCAACCTATTTAGAGTATTAGATAAAATTAAATCAGAAGATTCTAGATAATCACTTCTATCCTGGGCTGAAGCAGTTGTCCAGTGATTCATATTTTTCACTAATATTTCTAATGAGATCAATTCAAGATGTATTATTCTATGTAAATAGGCTTCCATATACCAGTTAACTATCATGTAGTCATAATCGACAACATTCAAAATTACTTTTCAAAGTTCTTTGATAAAAAGCTATTGGTTAGTGATCATTTCAGCACTCCAGATTGTTACGGATCATAATTGAAATTGAAAATGTAGAACAATTCAGTGACGCAATTCAGTGACTAAATAAATTTACAAATATTGCTAACTGACTGAATTACAAATGTCAACTATTAAATGAAAACTTGGCTCAGTGGTCTAATGGTTAAGCATTTACTGCAAAGTCTACTGCTCTTACTCTCGATCTCTTCTGAGATCGTGAATGCATACTGATGAACAGTCTCATACTAGGATTAGACATTTATTAGGAACGTGAAGTCTTAATATGATCCATTTGGTGAAACAAAATCTAAACAAAACATAAGTTCTGAATTCACATTTACCAAAACACAACTTTGTATAATCAGTGATCAGTCAGTGCATGTATGTGTAGATTATGTGGGTTCAGGTCAGTATGAACAACATTAATAAGTGCCAGGATTGATGATGTCTACAACTCTTACTGTTGCTTTAGCACTCAAATACTTTCCTATTTGTGAATTAATAACAATGTATTCTGACTTAGATTAACATTAAACTCGATTGTTACTAGTTAATGATGCCCAGTAATCCTGGGACGATTGTTGCTTATTACATAGTAAATTAATAAACTTAATTTAAGTAGAATGAAAGAAAGCTAAAGGTGGTCAAATCATTGTTTAGTATTACTTCATAAAAATACTAACTGTTTGTCTGAGCTATGGTGTTAAATGAAAACGACATGGTTGGAGTCCAATCAAATGTCAAAACGGATGGTTTAATACTCTAGATGGGTGACATTCCTTAGAATCAATGACAGTTGAACAGGTTTATTTACACTATATCTTTTCCTAATTTTTCCTTCTCTCTGAACTATATTCTACGTATCTTCTGTTTTCTTCTTATTATCATTGAAGTAATTACTACTTCTATCAATTTGATGCTTATCTTATTGTACTGCTGAAATTCGGTAACTTGGATTGATGGGCTTATGTACCATATTGTATGTTATTGTCATACATATAACAAACTATATTTCTATGACTTACTACTTTTTGATTTAAAATAGATCTAGGATATTTTGATTTGAATACATTATTATAGGTAGGAGTTTGAGTGCTTCTATTGAAGTCTTCATTATATGGATTATATTGACCTGGAGCTAAACATAAATTCTAAAAGAAACAACAAAATCATATGAATTATTCATTAATATGAATATTATAGAATTTCAAACTGTTATAACTTGTACTTGATAGCTTGATTAATAGCTGACAACTTCAGCACTTCAGAATATTTTGAACTCTTCTAGTCTCAAATTCAGAAGACAATAGACAAGTAGGCAGATTTCTTTATTCTAGTTAGAGAGAATGAGTTATGCACAAAATATTCGTATATTTATAGTTTTCTGAAACAATAAAATCATCATTATAATCTATCCAACTGGGACTGAGAATTTTCAGGGATTATCCAATGAAAACAAGCCGCTTCGAGATTCTGAAGGGATCAGTTAATCATTGGTTGGATGTAATGTCTCCGACTTTTCAAAGATTTTGGAGGCTGTATTGAGATTTCTGGGAACTGTCGCAACACAGACTTTATGTAAGTAAGTCTAATGGAATTGATACTTAAAACACAGATTTCTATCTTGTAATGTGAAGATTAACTTCATGAATTCTAATAACGGATTAGTCCTTTAAGGTAACTGATATATCAAATGAATCAAGATGAATGACTAACTTCTTAAAGTAGTTCCCTGTAGATTATTTTATATATTTTGGTGATATTTACAAAAGATGTTTCATTTCCTTCATTTGTACATGTTTCCTTCGCTTTAACCTCTCATCTG
The DNA here is from genome assembly GCA_025215515.1 of Schistosoma japonicum. NCBI lineage: Eukaryota > Metazoa > Platyhelminthes > Trematoda > Strigeidida > Schistosomatidae > Schistosoma > Schistosoma japonicum. The sequence goes on from CM046061.1 coordinate 3,377,098, forward strand.
ACAGATTAACTGTTGCTATGTCATTTTACATTTATAATTGTAATTTATTAATTAAGTACACCTTATTCAAGTTAGTTGTTATTGTTGTTGCTATTGATGTATTTGCCGTACTAATTAGCTTTAGGTGTGGTTTAACGTGTATATAAAGCAATGCTTAAAACTTTAGTGAGACTGATAGAGTTTGACTAGTTTCAGTTCGTAACAGACCAACAGGAAGATCCAATTACATCCTGATTATAATTACATACTAGTTGCACAAATGTGACTGATTGAACTCAGTAGCCAAGTGGTGAAACAGGTAATATTTAACAAGTAACGAACTGAGTTTGAATTCAAGTGTAAGTGTCACCACTGGGATCCAGCTAACCAGTCCCAAATAAGACGAAACGCGCTTTCTCAATTTTATTTGTCAATCACAATCTAACTTAAATATATGGGACTTCATTTGCTTGGCTCAATTTCCTTGTGTTATTCTATTCAGCTAAGAAATGGGTGGACTAGAAATATGAGGAGGGATTTACAAGTAGAGAACAAACAATCTTGTATATCTTTTCAATGTTGGCTCAGGATATCTCGCTTGGTCAATATCACGTTTTTGTTTCACCGTGATTTGAGAAGAACCGTTTCCAAGAGAACAATAGTCCGTCACACTTCATTTTTCATGAATTCTATAATCTACTAATAGTTTATGTACACAGTTGAATAACACTCTGATCAATGTTCTTTAATAGCTTATTCAGTAGAGAATATTGATGCTGAAGTACCTCCATTCACATGTACCATTCCGATTAATAGATGGATTCAATCACCTCCCCGTCCCTCCCTCCCCTCTATAAGTAATACTTTTAGTAATATGATCTATAAACTGAAACATGTTGTCATCTACATAATCTATTGTGAATCTAATATTCGAGTATGTTTTGTAAAACAATTTTCAATATTCCAACGATGTAAATTTAAGCAACATATTCAAACAAATAAAACTGTTTCATCCTAGTATAGGATTCCCCAGCATTGCACATCATTGATTTCGCCACAGAGGCTTCAGATTGGAAAACACCTGAACTTCCACACCACCTGAACCTACTATCATCCAATAGTAGAACTTCCACTTCCACTAATTTATGATATGTATCGAGGCGATCATCTATTGTCATTAGTGATAACTGTCTAACTCTCGACAAGTCTGAACTCCATCAGTCACGACTTCTCACTAAAGGTTCGGCAGCAGCCTGAAGTCACTTAGTAGTGAGCTGACTTGAGATGGTTTGTAAAGTTGGTTGAATACAACACAGATTGATGTTATCATGGTATCATTGAAAACCATGAAGTACTGGACAACAGTATTCTACGTATTATTCTATGTTTGATTATCATTTTATTGTTTTTTTTTTTTCAAATGAAACGTATACAATGTAAAACAAACGATATTTTTTTCAATGTTTTCGTAATAATTCACTTTCGTTTATTCCTGTCAACTAAACTATTCACTATACAATAGTAGTATAATACAAAAAGAAAAAACATAAAATATATTGTGAATACCGCTTGACATTGACAACAAACTACTTATTATTGTTCAGTAGTATATTCTATACATAGAAATAATATAACAATAATATAATTCTATTACATAGTAACTTACTTTATCGTGTAAACCAAATAGTAGATCATTGAATTTTCTTGGCATATTCTTAAATGAATACGTTCTATGACATTGATTCAATCTGGGTATTTGTTTTTTTTTTTTAAGATATAAACAGTGTTAAGTAAACTAAACAACAAGTAAATCACTGTCATCGTCATCGCCATCATCATCATCATCATCGGTAGCAACAGCAACAGTAACGTCATTTCAATAAGTCAAGTGATTTATACATAGAATAATTCTGATTGTAGTCAACATTGATCTTATCTTTAAATCTGATTTACGTGTTAGTCGATTGATACGAACAAACAAACAAACAAAAGAAATTTGTTTTATTGAAAGAAAAAATTTTTTTGTTGTTGAGATGTCACATAAATTAACTAGTTACAAATGTAAACGGAGATTTAAACAATGAATGGATTACGTGGAAACAGTTTTTATTTTTTTTTTTGTTTTGTTACTTTTATTAGAATTTAAATGAATCTTTGGTAAAATGTAGTTGATAGGAACTACTTTGGAGTAAAGTTTACTTTTTTTAATGTAGGGAGTGGATAGTTGAAACTTATTAGTTAAGAGGGGATTCGAACTTGAAACATTTAGTTATGTAGTTATACATTATAAGATGCTTACAATGTAACGTATCTGTCTCTTCAATGTAACATAAGTTTGAGTAGTCAATTGTAAGATAGAAGGTTGTGGATTCTTAGAAGACGTGGAAAGTTGTAGTGAGAGTAATCGGTAGAGAACTCGTTAAATTGAGCTGGATGCTGTTTTGGCATTCATCAGTAAGGTGCACGTGAAATCTCTGATGAACTCATGGTTTTGGGCAGATTCAATTTCAGGTCACCTAGCTTCACAATCTGAGACTGTCACCTAATAAGTTGTCAACTAAATCAATAGGATTCTATCAGCATAATAAAGGACTTATTATTCAAATTAATCACTACATAGTGACAAACCTACTTTTTACAGCTTACTTCTGCATGAAAGGTCCGACAAGCTTAGCAAAGGTGGTATCAGTCTGTGAAGTTTGATGACCTGGGATCCTAATCCGCCCGGGAAGCATGAATTTAACACTAATGAGTGCCAGACAGCATGAAATCTAGTTCCAGTGTTTCCTGCCTTGTACTCTCACAACAGTTTTCCATCTTTACATAGTATTATTGATGCTGAATCACTAAAACTAGTGACCATATAACGACTAGATTGATAACATTTATTCACCACTATAAAAAACTTGACAAACATCGAATAGGTCACTACACAATGACAAACCAGTTCGGTTCTTAGTGTTTGAGACTTGTCAGTAATAAGAATTTAAAATTCAAACAACAATTAGATTTTAAGATGGAATTTCATTCATAATAATTCCAGCGTTACCAACGAGTTACTAATATGGTAGCTGATATTTACATACAACATTGACTGGTTAACGTAATCACTGACATTTTACTTAGTTAAGTGACATACTGGTTCAATGAATGAATAATTGAAGGTGTTTTATTTAGTTTCACTATCAAAAAAAGTAACTCATTTCGCTTCTTTGACAAAGAGTCCTTGATAAATACCACCATCATTCATCATATTGTCAACTCATAATGATAAACAACACTGTTATTCATATGCTACTCTTACTAATGTTCATATTGCTATACTAATGTTCAGTACACCTAAAACAAGACCTAGAGTCTGCTGTTTTAATTTCTGAAGACATGATACATTAAGCCATCAAAATGTATCAATATGAATCAGGAACTTTCGTAAATTATGTTCAGTTAATGATATGCATGAATACTGAAGCATTTATAATGCTCTTTGATGCATTTCAAACCGTGTGATGTCTAGTTCCACAGTCTGACAATTCGATACAGAATTATTTAAATTATGATTAACCTCCCGTAAGACAAATATGTTTACACTTAACGATCACTCATTGATGATCATTGTCATGCCTTGTAGCGTGAAGTGATCAGTTCCAACGTATGACCGGATGAATTCGTTTCAAACACAAGACTACACAGTTTGAAACTACTATCACTGACCTATTACTATTAGGTCAGTAAGTGGTACGCCGTATCATATGTAGGTATAACTGTAAGGTTCCAATTACCTCGAAGTCAAAGTCAAGCCTTTATCTACTAGTTGACAGTATTAAACACTGTAATTGACCAATATCTATTGTTATTTTATGTGAATCCTGAGTGAATATCTTCGATATAAGCCTACTGTTATAAATTCTGAAGGTTTAATTATAAGCTATCACTAAAATTCGGATGTAGTGTTTTGTTAATTGGATTGCCATCTTTATATTCACATGAAGAAATGGATCCATTCCAATCACTTTAAATATCATTGAAATATGTAACCCAGGTGGATACAAATAGAATTCTAATGCTGATCTCAGATAAACGAAATCGCAAATATTTATAAGTCAAACATGAATTATTACTTTAAAAAAGAAGTAAAACAGCATACTTTTCATCTACTCCACTAACATCATATGCACCAGGAAGTAACCATAAACCATCATTAGTAAACATTGGATATTGTTTCAATCGACCGGTATTTTTGAAACTAGAAGTAACTGGACGTTCTATAGCTGAATGCTTAATATGATATCGTGTAGGACTTGGACTATACTAAAATGAAATCAATACAAAAATGTTACTTTCATAAGAAAAAGTTTTAGTGAAAGGTCATGACTTGTGAAGTTCAGACATGTCAGGAGTAGGATGGGTGACAATTATAGCACTAACTGCTCATCGAGTTATATCACAAATTGAAGTGAGAATGAAGTCTACATTGGAATATTGACCAGATGGTATAGTTCGTTAAGTATTCCCCTTGGAACTTAAAGAATATGTGTCCAATCTTTCAGTGGAATCAAAAGTGCACATAGTTGACTAATCCTATACCTTGATGAAACGCCTATCTACTTCTTGGTTTCTAGTTGTACCCAACTAACATCCAACCGTAATTAATACAAACAACAAAACTTAATACTTACATGGGGTAACTTAGAAACACTAATGGAGCTAAAACTTTGGGAACGATGAAAAGCGTCGTTTAAAGATACAAATACTTATAAACAGCTGTTTATGCAAGATACTTTGGATGCATTAACCAGATAGCATCGGCAACAACTTTCTGTAGCAAAGAACAACCCAACTAACCCTTCCTCCCCCAAGTCGATGAAGAAATTAAGAAATAGATGCTAGTGGATGATGGATAAGACTCACATTGAAGGAAATTACCAAACTACGCCACATGACCAGCACTAACTTAAAATCCTCAAGAAAAAGAGAAAGACAAAAGAACATATTGCTCCAGGAATTGAAGACAGACATGTGAAGAATGAACAGTACTTGAGAATAACTCGACAGGAGAGTGAAGAACACAGTTGGTTGGAGAATACTGTTACACTTCACATATCTCGCATTAGTATTCCCGTTCTACACTTATTTCTATGAAAATCACTTCATTTTAAAAAAGAAAAGCGTTTTTCTCAACTGATATTTACATCATTAAAACAAAATTAAATTGAAAATTGAATAAACAAATAAGCATATACTTCCTTTAGTGGTTATATACTACTTAAATTAGATTGCTTTTGTTTTTTTCTCATCATAATATAAGTAAATGAAAAATAGTTAAATTGTTCAATTTACTATTGTTGTTGTTATTGTTGTTGTTTAAGTGAATAATTCATTAGTCATTATCTCATTCCTACATCATTTAAAATGTTGATTACTTTAGATTAACATTAAACTGTATCAGATGAAATGTAAAAGATCTTCTATGTTATTGTTGATTACATGTTCATATATAAGTAGTATGTTATTGCATTAATTAATAAAGTTACATATTAATTGTTTAAATTGAATATTGAAATGGACTATCTAACAATGATGATGATGATGACTTTGGCAATAATAGTTTGGTTTATAGCTAAGAGATAGAATCTAGAATGAACATTATCATCCTATTAAAGTTTTGCAAGTTAGATGATGTACATACATTAGAACTCGAACTTAATCGTTTTCATGTCATTTGTCATTACATTCATCATTTGACTACTAAGTCTAGACATTTCTCTCAGTCCTTCATATATAACAAGAGAAATCGGATCAATAGTATCGATAGGAGGATACAAACACTTCAAAATTAAGAAGATATGATTTTTAGTGGAGGTTAATGCAATTTATCATCTCTGGCAAACATAGAGGGTGGAAACTCTAGCGCTCGTTATTGTAACTTTGTGCGCGCAATGTTGCATCAACCACTTAGTCATACGCATCAATCATATCAGCTTCTATCTAACTGGCATATTAGTTTGGTACCCTTGAAAACGAGAAGCCATTAAGTAACTATATAGCCGTAGTATGGGACTTCATACCGATAGTATACACCATGGCTTTGTAGCATCAATTTCAAGGCTCTTTTCAAACCCTTAATCATCAGTACCACTGGGCTGATTCATGTCATGTAAATGGGTTCCCACTTGAATCAGTTTGTAATAGATTAATAGTATGGACTAGTTGAGATATTGTTGTTTTTGAAATTTACAAGCATAAAAGCCTGTAATCATGTAAAATCTGTGCACCTTTCCTATTTTCATTTAAAATGACTCTTTTCATTAGGTTCAATCAGTGATAATTAAGTGATCCTGATTGATACATCTGCAAACTCTGATGGTTGAATGAAATGGTTCCACAACGTGGACATTCTAAGTATCATTTAAGCTTATATTTATAATATGCTCTAACCAGAAGATATAAGAATTAGTTACAATTAGGGAGGTTATTGTGGACATAGTTAATTTGCCATTGCTAATATCACGAACTGATCTGAATCAGACAATCATCGATCACCTGGAAGAACTGGACAGCTGTTTCGTCTTAGTATGGGACTCTTCAGCAGTGAACATCCACGACCTCGTCGGGGATCGAACCTAGGACCCTCGTCTCCTAACGGTTTATATTTCCAATTCAGTCAATTCGTGTCACATTATGCGGTATTTCATCCATTGTCATCAGTGGGTAACTGCCTCATACCCAACACAAACCGACTCAGTGGTCCAATGGTAAAAGCGCTCGTCGCGGAGCCAGAGAGTCCTGGGTTCGATCCCCGAAGGGGTCGTGGATGCGCACTGCTGAGTCCAATACTAGGACGAAACAGCCGTCCAGTGCTTCCAGGTGATCGATGGTTGTCTGATTGAGATCAATTCGTGATATCAGCATTGACAAATGTAAGAATTAAATTTCTAATTAGTTAGTAATTTTAGGATAAACTTATAAGTAGTATTCCGTTGAAAATATAGTTTAATCAGGTCTAGGTTTCAACATGACTAATGCAAATTTTAATGGATACCTAATACTGTATGGAAAAACCAAAACTTGAATTTCAGATCACTAGTCGACATGATCAGTTAAGTTCGACTATGTCGTGTGAAGGCCACTTATCCCCCGATAGCAATTGATGAGGTAATTCATTTATATCGTGAATTGATTCACTTACAAATATCAACCATTAACTGTCAACTGGCTCGGTGGTCTAACGAGTAAGCGTTCTCTATGGAGACTGAGTGTCTTGGGTTCGACTCCCTGTTAGAACTGTGGGAGGACAAATTTGCCGTACAGCACCAATTACAACAAAATGTTACAATCTGATTTATGTCGCGTAGGGTTTTGATAAAATTATGAAAGAAGTGTAATAAGCGGTTGAATTACATCAAACACGAAACACTTACAGTCATTTGTGATTTGAACCAATTTCCCCCGATCAACGACTGCGTATTTATCCCATTCTGACTTCGGCTTCGACTTTTTCAACTAAAAAATGTGACATAAACAGAAAAGGCGTTAAGGAAGAACAAGAGAAGTAAATTCTATGAATTGACTTTAAGACATATAAAGCCACTATAAAAACTTCTATCTGTTGGAAAACATCGACGACTTTTATTATGAGCATGTGATGAGGCACATTATGATCTTTATATATGAATGACTCAACTGATAGAGAGCATGGATACAGTAGATGATGGTATCATGAAATAGATAATTGTATGGTAAGTAGTATTAAATCGATGTCTGACCCCTTGTACATAAGTTTCGTACGATTTTGCACTTGCTATAAAGGTGTACTTGCAGTAATTAAGGAGTCGACATCATATCACTCAGTGTTACAACGTGAAAGATATTCGGGTGGTTATTGACTCCCTGTGAGACTGACGGGCTACTGAATAGCGACTATTGTGGTGTTTATCTTGCGCTTTATAGTACCAAGTGAATTCTGTAAATCTGGTTAAAATATGATGTTGATAGTCTGTGACTCCATATTATTTTGTGAGGCTCTGTCACTACGTAAATAACTCAGTTATAGGGGTGACACAATGTCAAACATTTGAGCTTGGGATACAATACTTTGATGATCATTAGTTTCATTAAGATTTAAGGTACCAATGATAAAGGAAAGTAACCTAGTTTTAGGGCTTTTATTAACTGCTCTCAAACCCCGATGTATGGAAACACTTTGAGTACTAACCTTAATACAATTCGATCGACAGTAATCTAGCAACACTATGAAGAAAGTAGACAAACATCATATTTATCACTACTTAATGACAATAAGTGTGGGATAAATTGATAATTACCTTTTAGATAGATTGTAAAAGTCCTATGGATATATGTGATTAATGGATTTCATCTACTTGAGATAATACCAGTTATATGAATAACTAGTAGACAATACAGTCAGTTAATTAGACGTGTAAACATGAACCACTGAGTACTGACTGATTGATTTTAAGGTAATGAAGCTACTAAGTGACCTGAAGATTATGAATTTTGCCCCATACACAACATGATTACTGCTAACTGTTGCTAACTAGAAAACTAGAATTGTTCACATTTCTCAATTTTCATGACTACTCTACTGATGTAATTCATGAAAATGAATAAATTTTCTTACATTCTTGATATTTATTTACATGTATTCAATTCGGATTGTGACTGGCAAGTGGAATCCACAACGCGCGTTTCGTCCTATTTGGGACTCATCGGCTGGATGTACCTGCATCCCAATGTTGATGTTCACCGTGGGATTCGAACTTAGTTTGTTTCGTGTCAAACGCCATCGCGTACACCACTAGACTACTGAGTCCAGACAGTTTTGTTTGTGCAATGGGCGAATTGTTAGTAGGATGAATTTGTATATACCCATTGATTTGTTATAGACTGAAGCTGTTCAGTCACTGTTGCTGTACGTGCATCGTGAGCAGATTGCCTCGATGCACATATAGCAGCAGTGACTGACCAGCCTTCAGTCTATAACAGATCAATGGGAATATACAAATTCATCCTACTTCTTATTGGGATAAGTTTTTGATTATCAAGTTTTCATCGTTATTCTGAACGATTTCATCATGATCAAGTTCTAATAGAAGTGAAATATACAAGTTTCTAAGTAAATAAGTATATCTACCTATTCTAACATCTTCGAATCTGATTGGTCATTGTTAAATCCGTTGTGTAAAAAACACTTTCGTCAGTATCAAAATAACTGCTAACTGCATATGATTAAGTTCATATTATAATCAGCGACGAACTTAGAATTGCATTTCCTTGATAGTCTTATTAAACGAACGTTGAATGATTTACTTCAAAGACGCATTTATGGAAAGACGTTCTAGAATGAGCCATATAAGAATTTTTAAAGTTAGGTTTTGTTAAGCAACTAAAAGAAATTCAATACACTCTTTATCCTGTCGTTCTAGACAAATATGCTTTGGCGATTCAATAGAGGAGTCAAAGCAAGAGAATTCTGAATTCGAGTCCTAATGAGTTACTGCATATGTACTGCTGAAGAGTTCATATTGTGACAAAAGAGCTGTCCAGTGCTTCCTGGTGCTAAATTCAGACCACACCTTGACATCAAATTACAAGACAAACTGTTGTAATTTTAACAGACGCTTATTGAAAATAGTTACCCACCTAAATTCTGAGATAGAAATGTTAAACCAAGTCTACACTCTGAGTAAGTTTCAGCAACCAAAAAGAAAACTCTATTCATAAGCATTCAATTCAAAGGAGACATTGCATCTGATATTTTTGGAAACCGACTATTAAAATAATCGAGATAAACGTTTAATGCAACTTTACTATGCATTGTTTTCTTCAACTGGACTATGATTTGCAATTGCGTATAGGATAACTACTTGCTTTGAACCATTTTCTGTGTATCTACAGGCTTATCTACTCTTCTTGAGAAAGGTACGTTGGATACAATTAGCTTTAGCTTTCTCAACACATCTCCGTAGAACTTTACGTTTGACTTCTTAAAGGATAATGCAAAGCATAAGAACCTTGGTCCTAGTATATCTAATATTCATTAATCATTCTACTCCATCTGGACATTCTGTTCAATTCATCAACATTATCAAACGGATAGGACTAATGACAGCACGAATCAGGTAACTTATGAACTACTATAGTGTTAGCTAATTCATAGCTACCTTAAATGGGATCTGTGTATACAAAATCCACAATTGCTAACTCCTATTTCATCATGATCATAAAAAAACAAGATTCTCTTTTAAAATTCTTTTTGAGACATACTTTAAAACCATTAATTACTTATCACCTTTTTTATTGAGCCTTCCCCTCTCCCTTTTTTTCCCTCTTCCTGTCTCCATGGTTTTAACTTTCTTTATCTGCCTCACCACTCTCATACTTGTTAAGTAGACAATTAGTTTCCCATTTTATCATTAACTGGTTATACAGTCAGTATTTAATTGACAATTTTTTTTCAAAAGAAGTCTGAAGTTCCTTAATTCAGTTCTCTTTCGGAATCATAGATGGATATTGTTAAAGAGTCCTATAGTAGGACAAAACGATTGTCTAGTACTAGTACCTGGTTTTCAGTGGTTGTTTAACTCTAATCGATTAGTAGTATCAAATCTAACGTTGATAATCCTCATAGCATCCAAATTCTTATCGATACCCATCTAGTACTGACTAATCTCTGAAGTTCTAGTGGGGATAAGTGATCAATGGAATCAAACTGTGTTATTTGTGAGGCAGTTACGCACAAACGATAATGGATGAGGTCAAATAAATCTACCATGAATCGATAGAGTTACAAACAGTCAATCTCTGGTTGCCGCTTAACTCATTGGTCCAATAAGTAAGCCTTGATGAGGAAGTATGAATATCTTGGTTTTAGCGCCCCTGACAGAATCATGAGTGCACACTCCAATAGCGTTCCCTACTAAGACGAAATCACTGTCCAGTACTAATTCCTAATTTTCAATGGTTGAATAACTCAAAGCGAATTCATGATATCAAATTCAACAGTCTCAACAAACTTCCAATAACTGTAAATGAATTTGTTGAAATGGATTATTCTCCAATTAACTATCTTCTATCTTTCTTAATTGATGTAGTAAGGTTACTTTCTTTATCTGTAGGTTAAAATAATTATCATATTTGATGAATCCATTTGTCGTCTAGTAACAGATGTATTGCGTTTATTATGACAACTTTCTTTTGTTATTTAATTCATTTGAAGCTGATGCCACAACTCTTGGCAACTAATCGTCATATTAGAATTAGTTATACGCACCGAGTGAAGTATTCTAGTCGTTTTTCATTCTAAAGAAGATGTAACTTTGAGAATCTCATTTAACTACTTACAATTGTAATTTAGTGTTGTGGAGGCTTTTAAATGTTAATTTAATATCAACTTATTAGTGACTTACTTCTCGAGGTAATTCTTGAAGTTTTAATAGGAATGATTTGACCAGTAGAATTCATTTGTGTTGAGTATGAGGAAGTTGCCTACTTATGGCAATCGATTAGGTCATGTAAATATATCACGAATTGACTGAATTAGAAACATTAACCGGCTGATAGGTCTTATGGTAAAGCTGTCACCTTGGAATCGGAGAATCTTGGGCTTGATCCTTGATAGAGTCTTAGATACTGATTGTTGAGATGTCGCATACTAGGATAAAATATCTATCCATTGCTTTTTGTCGATCATACGTTGTCTAATTCAGAACAATTTGTGATATCAAATTAACTACTTATAAGTAGATAATCTTTTATAGCTAAACTTATCATTACTGTTAAGGCGTATACACTACCACAAAAATCATTGGAAGATTTCTTTTTCATTGGAGTTGTAAATGCTACTTTGGACCACCTGTGTATATAATACTGTAAGTTTAACTGATTTCAACTAATACGAAAGAAGATCACCATTAAATTTGAAATTCCCCTGAAGTTATGTGAAGCCTTAAATATAATCAGAACATAAGGATTGTATATGACCTAGTACTGTTCCTAGATGAGTGTTCCTGAGTGAATCGCTTCAATACAACGTTTTTCACATATTTCTTTAAAGTTACTCTAAAGTCGGAGTTAGTATCTCAAGTGATTAACGTAATGATCTTTAAAGTAAGGAAAAACTGAATTCATCTCCAAATGTGATGATGAGCAATTGGATCCATGCTGTTGACTAACAAATGGGATACAACTCACTACCTAGACTACATTTGATAGGTCTAATAGAATGAATGAACGTTGATTGACCTATTGAGTGTTTACAGATGACATAACCAACTGTATACATTATTCCTAACAAATTGCATAGTAACAATATGACTATGTAATAAATCGAATTCATTCATTTTAAGTAGTAAAGATTATTTTATCATCTAATAATGATATGAACTGCATGACTACCACAGATAGTAACTGAAAGCTGATTTACTTTTACTATAAAGTTATCAATCTTCATAAGCCACCTCAGTTTAAAAGAGACAGTTGTCAAGTTTACTGCTACCATGGTAACTATGATTAGAACGTTTCATTATTATTATTATTAAACATTTTATTATTGTGATTGATTTGATTAGATTATGTAATCTACTCTTCGTAATTTTTCATTCACCTTTAAAGTATTTGAGATATAAACACACCCAACTCTACTAAACTTAAGTGACCTTATTAGGATGAATTTATATATTCTCATTGATTTGTTATAGACTGAAGCTGGTCAGTTTCTGTTGCCATATTGTGCATCCTAAGCAGGATTATCTCGAATAGCAAGGCCGACGATTTCAGCCGACATGTCCCGAATAGGACGAAACGAGTGTCCTGGATTCAACTTGCTAGCCACAATCCAACTAAAGTGGCATTCAGATTAAATCTTTTATGGTTACCATATTGTTAATTTTATTGATTTGCTAACTCATGGTAATCACCTTTTTAGTATTGACCTTTTAAATGACCTCATAAATACATCCACACACTGGTTGAATATATCACAGATTGATGTTGGCAGGAAACTATCGAAAACTAGGGAGTAATGGATAGTTCTTTCGTTCTAGTATGGAATTCCTCAGCACTTTGCACCCAGATTCCATACTCGTGGCTTCAGGTTGGTATATATTAAATGGATATTCAATATCTATCCAATATCTATGTTGGCCATTACGATTACTACTATGAGAAACTGTTTAATAGTCATCCGTCAGCGTAATATTTTATAGGCTGCTTACTGAAACATTCTATAAATAATCAGCAAACTTTTCCCTGTGATTCTGAATGATACATGCGTGTATTTGTTTACATTCATTCCTTCAACAGACAAATTTTATATACAGTTTATTAATTTACAATCGGTAAGATACTATAAATTACGAAGTGACAGTATACCGCTTTTGCGAGAATTCAAACATTCCGTTCTTCGAATCCTTGCATAGTAGGGAATGTAACCGAAGTTAGCATACTAAGTTTCAATTGATCGAGTTCGTTATAGATTGATGTTCATCGGGCATTACCATAAACCGCAGTGAACTGGACATATCTTTCATCCTAGTAAAGAACTATTAAACAGTGCGTATCTTTTAGAATAGTAAATTTCCAGTAGATGTAACTACATGTTAAACAAATTTTGTAACGATACTTTCAGGGTGTACATCTAAAAGAAGATTGACGTTTTTCTTAGATGGGTTAGTGAGGAGGGATGGGAAAATATTTGTACTTCTGATAAAAACCTTTTATGGTCTGAAAAATTATCTTTTGGGTAATACTGTTATCCAATCAACTAAACGTTATGCTAATTTCCTATGAAACCATCTACAATTCAATTACAACAATCAGCTCATCAGTAACTAACTTTAGGAGATTTCAGAAATTCTAGTGAGAAGTCTTGACTGGCAGAAGTTCACAGGTTGTCGGAAGTGAGACAGTTATCACTAACGACAGCGGATGGTCATCGAGATATATCACAAATTAGCGATTTCTACCACTAATCTTATGCCAACTTAGAGGTTCTAAGTTCGATTCCCATTCGAGGTTTAGAACTTGCCTACTAGTGAAGAGTCTCATATATGGGCAAAATAGATGTCCAGTACTAACTAGTGTTTATTGGTATCCTGCCAACATAAATCTGTGACGAATCCAAATAAATGAACAATTAAAGTTGTAATGAAGCTGATGAGAATCAACGACATAAAGAAATGAATTCATATTATTCTGTCACTGATTGTTTCTTACTTCATTCAAATGAAAAGTACTTTCCAGTTATTAGTTAGGAAATGATAATATTTACAGAGTTATATAGACAATTAAGCTAAGAATACTTTCTCTTCGACGAACTGATTATTACTAAAGAATGTATTCACTAAGTACAAGAACACCTAATCAACTCGAATGAACGTTAACTCCTTATTCCCTTACTCCCCCTCCATCCACCAGGATCGACCTTCATCATTATCTATCTTGTTAAATAATTAAGTGTAAATGAGGCATAAATCAGTATATTGCTCTACTGGAATTCAACAGTTTAAATCAGATCTTTGTATACATAAATCCTTGGATGTTCATCAATGTAGTTAAGTGGAGAATTGTCATTTATTCTTCTAATTCTTACATGAATTCCATTATAGAATAGTTCTTCATTAGTTAAGCAATTACGTAATATTCTATTCAATCATTGTGTAATCAATAGATAAACATCATATAAGTGATCATATTGTACAGATAGAATAAATGATTCATTTAATTTATATTGTGACTGGCAAGTGGAATCCAGGACGCGCGTTTCGTCCTATTTGGGATTCATCGGCTGGATGTACCTGCATCCGAATGTTGATGATTCATTTGTTGACATAACATCTATCATTAGTGAACTATGTTTGTTTTCTTTATAGTGACATAGATAGACTCTTTCTGGAAATCGTAGATTTATTTAAGACTCCTCTACTACACTTCTGTTAGTGTAAAGTTGCTCTTTGTTTTTTGGTTTGATAACATTCACTGAATTGGATGGTTTAATTACAGAGATTTCATTGTCATTGTGGACTATTTCATCAGTGAAAACTTCTGATAGAAATAAGCTATGCAATTTACTTTACAAGTGACTATCAATTTATTCCGTTGAACATGAACGTGATTGATTGTAATTGACAGTTGTTCTGTCAATCTTTGCATGTATCTATTCCCATTTCACCTGATTAATCGCTATATTGTAGTTGTTTATTAATTTCCTGTTAGGTTGATAAATTTCATCGGTTCCAATGTGTCTGTTGGTTGATAATCGACCCTGAATGCTAAGATTCTACAAACTCTGTTGTTGTTCAGTCTTTCACCCACTGTCTAAAATTCCTCACGTTCTCCTAATTATATTAGTGTCTATAACTGTACGTATATAATGATATAAAAGAATGATACGTCGTAGAACATGACGGCTAATTGATGTTTATCCAGGTCAAGGGCAAGAGGTTCGTTGCTATGACCGATATAGTGTTTATCACAGTTAGTATAGGTTATTTTGTAGATGACGTTTAGTTTGTCTTCCTCTATTATCTTGTCGTTTGGTTTGCATACAATTGATTGTACTGAATTTGTTGACTAGCGTGTGATTATTCCTAACGGCGACAATAGTCTGGTTGTAATTACAGATATGTCTTTCATCTATGGTAGAATGATCTGTTTGGTAATTTCAACGTTTGATTTAGACTTTGTTGGTGTTCTATGAAATATATCTTCATGAAATTGGGTAATTATCCGTTTTACTGGAGGATGAACACTAGGTATTTTTCTTCATATCTTCGTATTATGCCCGTACTGAGGTGTGTTTACACCCTTCTAAATAGAGTTTGTTTACAATTGACTTCATAGAATTGTTTCTGTAAAAATTAAGAATTTAATCAATAAGAGTTGGTTACCAGGCATAGTTGAGTCCACAGTTTTCTTGTGTTGATACTGGTAGTTAGCAAAAAGAATTCTTTTTAGAAACTTGGCATTTATGTCAATTAGTAATCAATAAACACATTAGAAAATTGATAAACACCTATAATACTACGATGAATTAGGTCAGATGGATGGAGAGTGAGAATAAAATTGGCAAAAGTTGACTCCGCAAAGTGTCAATAACAACCAATGAAATTCAATTCAGATGCAGGGTACATCCAGCCGATGAGTCCCGAATAGGACGAAACGCACAGTCCTGGATTCCACTTGCCAGTCACAATCCAACTTAAATATAACAATAAAATTCAAGTTCAACAGAATAAATTGTTAGTTACTTGTGAAGAAAATTAGATAGCTCACTTCTGTAAGATGTTTACTCTTCATGAAGTCGTCTAAAATGACAATGAAAGTTACAGAAATAAACCATCCAACTTAGAGAATATAATCAAATTAAAATTGATCTACTAAACTACAAATCCTCTCTACCATTTCAGTATACACCTTAAATGTAACATTGATTTACATAAACAAGAATCAAATAAAATAGTAAATAGGACACTCGACAGATCATTCAGTTAGAATCTACTATCAATTAAGTTAACTATGGATGATAATTGATAACTACTTTTACAAATTGTATGAATTGGATTGTGATTGGTGAATGGAATCCACGACACACGTTTCATCCTATCTAGGACTTGTCGGCTGAACGTACTTGTATTCTAGTGTTGATGTTCACACCGGAACTTAAACTTAGTTTGTTTATTGTCACACGCCATCTCTTTCATCACTACGCTACTGAAAAAGGTACACTTGTACAACGGTTATGTACATATAAATGGAATGTCCTTGAATCCTCCCGTTGATTTATCATATAATGAAATTGACCAATCTCTGTTGCCATATATACTTCCTAAGTGGATTATCTCAATATAGCAATAGTTCACAAGTGTAATTTGAGTAGTATTTACATAACATTTGTGAATTATCGCTGTATAGAGGTAACTCACTTAAAAAGCATATATGGCAACAGAAATTAATCAATTTCAATCCTTAATAAATCAACGGGAAGATTCAAATACATGGCAATCATACCTTCACTAATGATTATAATATTATTATCATTTTTATTATCAATTATAATAGTAGTAGTAGTCGTCGACGTAGTACTAGTAGTAGTGGTAGTAGTAGTATTGTGAGTAGTAATAGTATTAGCAGTAATAGTAGTAGTAATAATAATAGTAGTCTGAGCAGCGTTAGTAGTAATATTAGTGGTAGTAATGTAAGTAGTAGCAGTAGTTCTTGTTGTAGTAGTGTGAGTAGTAGTAATAATAATAGTATTAGTAGTGATAGTAATAGTAATAGTTGAAGTAGTAATAGTTATAGCAGTAGTAGTAGAAATAATAATAATACTAGAAGTGGTAGTAGTAGTAGTAATAATAGTAATAGTAGAAGTAGTAGCGGTTATAGCAATAGTAGTAAGTAGTAATAGTAGTGAGATTAAAAATAGTAATAGTAATTAACAATATTATGATTAGTAGTAGTAGTAGTAGAAGTAGTAGTAGTAGTTATAGCAATAGTAGTAGTAGTAATAGTAATAATAATAATAGTAGTATTAGTAATAGTAGTAATAATAATGATAATAATAGTAGTAATATTGATAGTAGTATCATTATTATTAATAATAAATGAATCAATTAAATAATGACAATTCAATATATATTGATTACCAATGATTTGATTGTCCATTTCTTATTTATTCTTTCATTATTTATTGATTGATTATTGACTTTAATTAATTTCTTATCAAGTGAATTTATTGAATTTGTACATTTTTGTTTTAATGTTAATGTTGAATAATTTTGTTTAATTAATTCCATTAATTGAAATTTAACACATTAAATACATTAAATATTCAATTGTTTAAATAATTAAAGCAAGAAAATATTCAATTTTCATATTAAAATGTAAATGTGTTTATTGATTTTGTTTTAATTGTTAAAATATTTTGTTTAATTTATTTAATACACAAAATTTAATGTGTTAATTAATTCAATCAAGTTGAATTATGATGCATTGTGATTGGTTAAGTTAAAATTTCACAATGGCGGCTTTTTCTTTTTGATTTTGATTTTTATGAAATTTGAATTTTTAAATCAACAAATTAATCAATAAATTGTAGTATTCACTGTGTTTATTTATAATTTTTATTGATTATTATTAATAATTTTTTTAAAATTTATAAGGTTGATATTTGAAATTGATTAAAATGATTAAAATATAATAAAAGAATAAATAAACTGATTGTTTAAATGACCGCGTATAGTTTTTGTAAATTAACCAATGAGAGATGAGTTATTTGAGTTCAAGTTGTAAATAATTTGACAAGATTATGAAAAACTACAACAAATCAAGCTGGGTTAGGTGGGAGGTGGAAACACAGATTACACTGAACAAATTTGATGAAGCTAGACGATTTGAACTTATATTCCATTCATATCAATAAATACAAATGTATAAAGACAATTGAGAATCAGCCTCTACAGCCATTCGGTAGACCTCAAGCATATACATGAGAAACAACTGAAATCATTAGATACAGAACTATGAGTACTAGCACATAATTACACTTGACATAGAAACTCTGTAAGATGTAGAAACCTGTACATTCCTGGGCATTATTATCTATAAACAAGGAGGATACGATGCACATGTGAAGACACGGATTGACTAGACGAAGGCTGAATACCTACAAGTAAAAACATCTAGAACTCAAAACAGTTGTTAAACAGCATCAAAGTTGAAATTTTTGAGACAAACATCAGGAGAGTTCTACTATATGGAGCTGAAACTTGTAGGGAAAACTACCATAAGCATCATTAAAATGATGCAGACATTTATAAACAACAGCCAACGTAAGTTACTTCGGATCCGTTATTCAACAAAGATCTACAAAGACAAAGAACTAACCAGCAACTTTTAGCTGAGCAAGGAAATCGGAAAAACCTCTAGAGATGCATTGGACACACATTAAGAAAATCATTAAACTGAGTCACAAGACAAGCACTAACTCAATCCTTAAACCCAAAAGTAAAGAGGGAGACTCAGGAACACATTGTGTCGGGAATCGGAGGCAGAAAGTAAAGAATAAATAACACATGAAAAGTACTGGGAAGGAGAGTCCAGAACAAATTCGTCAGGATAATTCTGGTCGGCGACCTGTTCTCTACATGAGGTGACAAACATTAATCGACTGATTGATTTAAAAATTAGTATTTAGACCGGAGATTAGGAATTCCAGTTAAAACTAAGCTTTATGTGTTAGGAATATGATTTCATTTCAGATTTCCGGTTAAAAATATAGGTTTTGTGGTAAAAATAGTCTGCGCATGGAATTCTCTTCCACAGTACTTAGTTACATTGCTACCTGTCAATGCATTCAGAAAACAGTTGAACCAGCTGACAGTTTCCTATCTCTAAGCTTGACATACCAAATCCAATTTTCTGCTTTCAATCACATTAAAACTGACTCAGTGAGCTAAAATGTTAGTCCTAATGCCCATAAGATTACAGAAATGTGCATAATACATTGAGAAAATGTCTGGAAAATAGAGAGCTTTGTAGTGCATTACTTAATCTTTTGTTTTGAATTTTGGTTTTAACTAGAACTTCCAAATCCTACTGCTAACATTAATCTATACAATAAATGCTGATTCAAGTCTTTAGTCTCAATCAAAGTTCAGCAGTGTTATACAGTTAAGTAAAATCTAACGCAAGTTAGGGAAAAATGTAGGTTAACATTGAACAAAACGTAAAGTTATCCTGAAATGTATAGTAATTTGACGATTACGGTTATTACCCCGCTGAGATATAATAAGCGGTATTCGTTAGCAGTTGTACTGTTGTTGTTTATGAGTACGTTTTCACATTATTAATGTAATGAGGCAGATTATCTGAGGGCTTCCACCTCCCTTTCCTCACCCATAAAAGACTTCAGTGAACTAGGTTTATAGTGAGAACCGAATATATGTATGGTTTACGATTGACGTGTACGTGAATGCATCTAAGAAAAGATCTTTACCCTTTAGAAAAGATTTTCATGAGGTGGAGTAGAAGGGGGAGTGAGATATATTGTAATGAATCTTTATATCTAATTCTTTTAAAACTGACTTGCTAACTTTTCAGGATGAATTTTTTTACTGTCATAAGTGTGGCTTAACAGCGGCATTGTCACTATAAAGCTATGATTAATTTACTTACCAAGGGGAATATGGGTATTCTCTGTAACTCAGATACTTTTAATTCCCAATAAACTATTCACTCATAAATACTGTCTTTTTATTGGCTCAAGGTGGTTGGTCAATCGGATCTATAATTGACTTATACGTCAATTGAACTTTACCATTTCAAGTATGAAATTTCCTCCATCCCATATTGTACACTAGCCATGAAATATCCATCTAATCAGTATTACTGTTTTAGTCGCATAAAGATTCATATCTTCAAATCATCTAGTATCTTGGTAAATTGACTAGTAGTAGAAGCTAAAATACTGATTTCGTCCTATTTGAAACTCATCAACGGGATACACTATCATTTTAATTTTATTGTTTGTTCATCCAATGAAATTTATATCTATCACCTGTTTACTTCCTATTCTTATGTAGTTCAGATTACTGCTGAATTTTATAACAAGTATGACGTTATTTGTAAAAAGAATGGTATATTCTCAATGTTGACAATGATCGGTCCCTATTAAGATACGTATATTCTGAGCAAATTATCCCAATAATGTCAATTAGTTAAACATAATCTACTAAATTTCTATTGTAATTGGCAGGAAAAACCATGAGAATAATTATCATTGTGTAACTTGCCCATACATCTTAGTTAGTATGTTCTTGAATGATTCAAGAGCCCGACCGTAGATGCTATCTTCATGTGGTGATCAGACATGCCTATTGTAATGACCCAACTGAGCTATATTGGCTGAAACATACGTTCCTCTAGAACTCATTATGTCAAGGAGATTTGTTAGAGAGCGATAAAACAAAATGCAACAGCCTAAGGTCTGTGGATGAAGTCTTACTGCTGACTGTAATGGGTTGTGATAGCAATAAGGTGTTCCCCTCGAATAAACAGCATCCATAGGAATGCTGCCTTCTTACAACAAAAAGAAGTTAGAAAAGGCTGACCCTAAAAATGATACACCTCACCTCACTCCACAACTTCCTGTATCTGGAGGTGAGGCCTTCCAAAAAGCGAAGCTATCACTTCAAAAACACCCATGCCCTTCACCCACTACATAACAAGGTCGTTGGTGATCGGTCTCAAGCGTTGTTCCTTGGGATCTACGATCACGCTTCTAAGTCAAGCAGACTAATAATAATCCAACATTGACTCTGATTTACTCAGAAACCGATAAATATTTCACTTTCAGCTACATTTTGCGAAGCCATCTGGTAACTAACAAAGTAATTCAACCTGAAAATAGTCTCAATGACAAATTTGCTTTATCTATTAAAACTACTCATGAGTAGCGAATATTTTATGTAAGCATTTTATTATGATGGATTATACTTACCTTAAAGAGTTTAACAGACATTTGAGCAAGACTAAATTCTGCTGCCGACCTAGAGCTGACAAATCATCATTGAGATAACGATCTCAAGGTTGTTGCACATATTTAAATTAAAGATGATTACTTTAAATCGTTTGATTGTCATTTTTAATGAGGACTTCATTATCAATAATCTGAAAATATTTTAACTTAACAACAACGGTACGTTGTTTGTGGAATGAATAGGAGGGTGGTATGAGTTTCATACAGCCACAGTGTAATGAGTCTTAAAGAAGACATCAATTAGGATGGTTAATTCCTTTGGTCTTTCAAGATTAGCATTACGATAAACATGCATGATAGTTGGTATGTGGATAATGAAGATGTCGCTGCACTAACATCTACTCTAATAGACATAGGTAAAATTTCTAAAATCCAGTAATACTAACAATCTTTAGGTGTATGCCTGGATTTGTCTCCAGTAGATGTTAGGAGAATCGTTAACGTAGATGGAACTAGAATGAGAAAAAGGAAATATAATAAATGGGAATCTGTTAGTATACAATCACTTTAATCTAACTATCAGGTTTTCAATACTTAAGATAGAACATTAGGAAAGGGATGTGTTTAACATGTCGCAGACAGAATGTGAAGAAGTTCAATATTCATTGTTCGAATATACGTCCTACATATGAAAACAATTCATAAGGATGGCTAGTATGACAACAATCGTGTGGTTCTTCATCAATGTCATTTTATAGATGCAAGTAACGGTGTTCCCAATCAATACACTGAAACATATTGATTCAATATAAAAGTATTTTTGAAGCCTTACAAGGGTGTTAGGGTTCGCGAACTAAGATGACACCTTGATACCAGATAACGTACTTATGACAAGAGATACAATAACAGGTAGAGCTAACGGGTAGCTATTCCTCTGTATCCCAACTTAGCTAACTAGAGGAAGAAGTTCAATGTCAGGAAGAAATATTTCATTTCATCAGGTAAATAACAAGCACTCAACTCATGCGTTTATATACAAAAAAGAGAACTCCCTTAAAAATGTCACAAATAGAGTAATAAAATGTACAATGAACCAATGAGATTTAATGTCCTACTAAGTGGGAAACACAAACTGAAGGTGAATTGGGTACATTTTGGTGAGGAAATAACTAAATTCAAATTTCCGCAAATTAATCACAAAAATAATAGATTTACCGAAAGAATTCTGATGATCTAGAATCTCCAACAAAAAATTCCAGGAATACTGTGAATTGGACTCATGCGACTGTGACTATATACGAATTATATCATGACTTCATCATACAAACAACTATCCAAGCCCCTGTAACAATGTCATCACATTTTATAATTTATTACCCTCTCCCTAACTACTGTGATCTCAATAGCTAGAAAATGTTTCAAAGTATTTTGTATTCGTCTAAGGTTAGTGGCAAAGTTTAGTTACTTCAAAGACTTTACTTTTACTATCAACTATAGGTTGAGGCAATCGATTAAGCTCAGGACAATTGTTAAAGGTCAAAAGAAACCAAGCATTACAAAATGAGTATTTGGAATTTTTATACTGTTGGTTTAGTTTGTTACTATGGAGATGGTTAACATGAAATCTAATCATTGAATAATAATAGTAAGTATCATATTCAATATTAACAATACATAGTACAGTACGAAGTAATTTCAACAAGCTACTATTTTCCTACATATATGTTAATAGAGTAATTTAATCAAAGCTATACATGAATCCGTTTCCTAGAGCATCTTTCAACATGGTGAGCAAAAGATAACCTTGATCAATCATATCTTCTATTCTGTAACATGTAGCAGATATATGACATTCAGCCTCAGAATCTTCATTGGATATAATCTATAAAATCCAATCAAATACATCCACATCTAAATTTACTTTATATTCCAGAAGCTTCAGTTATATATAATTCGAAGCCTGGAATGTGTGTACAAAAAGTAATTTGTTAGATTGCCACTTCACCATGATCGTAGTGTAGACTTCAGTTCACCTATTTGGTTTATTTATTTGTACTTAACCATCTCGACATATCTCATTCCTACCTTTATTCATACTCACTATTATTATCATAATGATGACGTAAAGTTAGGATATGTTGGAAGAGAAATAGTTATCATTAATGACACTGGACACTCGTCACGCTATATCACAAATTTATCGAAATAAGAATTCTATTGTTGGATGCTGGTCCTATAATACGGATTGTTAAATATTCGTCTTGAAACTTGAAGGTTCTGGGTTCATTTCTCTGGTAAAATCGAAGGTGCACTTTCCGAAAAGTGTTGTAACAGGACGAAGCATCTGTCCAGCCCTCCCTGGTTTTTAGTGGTACCCAACCGACATTAATCTGTGACGAACACGAACAATTAAAGTTTTATAATAGTTAGTAATTTTTATTTTTACGAGCATAGACCTCTAGTCATATCAGTTTCATCTTCTTCTGCATCTTCTAGTAGATATACTGGTAGAGCTGTATTGTTCTTCTTTACATGTATGAATTCTAATGCAGATGTGTTTTGTTGAACCAAAAGGCATTAAGAATGTGAATAAAATGAACAGTAGTCCTTATCTAACAGAATAATGCACTTGATTGTTGTTTGTACTATTTCAAAGATCTATACACAAATATGTTCATAATTATTGTTTGATTTAGACTGTGACTAGCAGCGGAATTCATGACTAGCATTTCGTCTCCTTTGGGATTCATCAGTTAGATGTGCCCGCATCCTAATGTTGATGCTCACACTGGCAACTGATCAACTAAAAGATCCAAATACACTCTAATTACATATTCATAACAACATTTTATTCTATTTATTCATTTGAAATGAGTACAAACAACCATTTGATGAGAATAAGATTGTGATTCGTTTTACTTTCTTTGGTTCTTGTGAGCTTCACACAACCTGAATACATTGAATAAGTAATTGTCATGGTAGGCATTTAGCTAAATCAAAAATGATGATGTAACACAATTTTTTTAAAAATGAAAGGAATGATGTAATGAAACCAAATATAAGTTACCAAGGTGAAGCTCCAGTGACAACTGTTTACTTTGAAATCTTGTTTAAATTGTTTAACAGTAATAATTTCAGTGAAATTCAAGAGACAATATTCTATTTATTCTTTAGATAATGAATGAAATCTTTCATAAAATCTATACTCCTTTGTTATGACGCGGAAAAATTTTTAATTGGTTGATCGAATGCCAATTAGGTGTGCCTAGTTGATAAATGCGCGTCTGCCATATGCCCACTGAGTCCCAAGCCGAAAACAACAAGAACACAAGCCGATAAACCAAATAGACAGAATCAAATTATATTTCATACATTTCTGTAGATATACATGAAGCCAGACCACTCAGCGAACAAATTAGGAAATTAGGATTAGTACAGAACATAGGAAATAGTGTTCTAAGACAGACAGACAGATACAACGTAGGACCAGGCACATAAGTGCATCGGTCCAAGTTGCCACACCTCAACAGCATAGCAAGATGATCACCAAATTCATAGAATCAGTTACTTTGATGGTAGTAATATATAAAAGGAAGATTGCATATAAGGATATAATATGTAGAGAGAGAGAGAGAGAGAAAAAAAAATTAGTTTGTAGAAAGAAAGGTAGAGTAATTTTAGTCTCAAGGTGTACGTGAAGACAAAGAATGTATACACCTACGCCATTGTGATCGATTCTGAGCCATGTCACCAAGAGTCTCCAACCACTGGGTACGGCAGTCACGCGGACCCCAACCAGGTAGTCGACATCTACCAATGTGGCTCAGACCAGAAGTTAGTGACTTCAACGACTGATGCCACGTTTTGGTTTGGCCGCCCCTAACCCTTTTCCAACCCACCCCAATACTAGTCATCATTGAGCGACGTGGTAACCGGTGTTCGGACATACGTAACACATGCCCCAACCATCTCAGTCGATGAAGTTTCATAACCTCATCAACAGATTTACCATTATTCCCTAGTACCCTTCGTCTAACCTCATTATTAGTTACCCGGAGATCCCAGCAGGTACGAGATATATTTCTAAGACATCTGTGATCAAATGCTAGTAACCTACGAGTGTCTTCTACCCTTAATGGCCATGTTTCACAGCCGTAAAGTAGAACAGGACGAACTGCTGTACAATATACTCGTCCTTTAGTTGATAGACGGATATCACGCCTACGCCATAGATGACGTAAGTTGGCAAAAGCCAAACGACCCTATAGTGTTCTAAAGCACAGTTCTGAGAGTTTGTTACTCTTCTTTAATCGCTTAACATAACACTCCTATTTGTAACATTCATTTTGTATTGTTAATATTGTTAGAACTTGTTATTCTTCAATTGTAAGCATGAATTAGTCATGAATGAACACGTTCAACTAGTTAACAAATAAATCATCTTATTCATATTTATTTATATTTGTCGTAGTTTGCTATTGATTGAATAGCGTTGGGTACTAAAGAACATAACATAGCTGTTTCGTCTTAGTGTGAGATTGTTCAATACCGACCACTCTCACCAGGTAATCGAACACATGTCATTCAGGTCTTACAGTAAACACTTAACTGTATACACCAATAGGATAGCTTACAATAGTAGAAGTTAAACATTTATCAATTCTTAATATAGCTTGACGAATGAATCTGTAACGAATACAAACAACTCAACTTGATAACCCTCTCTATAAACTACCTCAATTCAATTATAATAATCAGCTCACTAGTGATTAAGTTTCAGATGCTCCTGAAGTTCTAATGAACAGTCATAATTGGTGGAGTTCAGATTTGTTGCTTATGAGACAGTTATCACCAATAAACATGGAGGATCGTCGCACTATATAACAAATTGATGAGAATGGTAATTATACCACTGGAAAATGGTCTGTCCAATGGTGCAGATGATTATGGTTCATTGTGAGACTAGAAGTACTTGGGTTAAATTCTGAAATCGTATTAAACGTTAGAAATTACTCTGAATTTAAGAAAAGCATAATTTGGTTGTATACAAGGTGTTCTTCAATACTAAACTTCATTGGGTTTTATATGATCAAAATGTGATAGGGCGTAACTAATTACAATATACAACTAAAATCAATAAGAAAGGTTAAATAATTAAGAAACAGGTGAATGACAACGAGGACAAACAATTAATGTTAAAAAGGTTGGAAGAAGTATTCAATGTAAAGAAGATAGTTGGTAGAAAAGATATGTAGCTTATGAGAGCGGGAGAAGAGGGGGGGCAGTTCCTGTTATATCACGCTCTCTGAGCTGGAAGGTTTAAATGTGGAGATTATAACTCACTTCTATTGGACGTTTGTACAAATGAAGTCATTCAGAATGAGGATGATGATGATGATGATGATGATGATGATGATGATGATGATGATGATGATGATGATGATGATGATGATGATGATGATGATGATGATGATGATGATGATGATGATGATGATGATGATGATGATGATGATGATGATGATGATGATGATGATGATGATGATGATGATGATGATGATGATGATGATGATGATGATGATGATGATGATGATGAGATGATGATGATGATGATGATGATGATGATGATGATGATGATGATGATGATGATGATGATGATGATGATGATGATGATGATGATGATGATGATGATGATGATGATGATGATGATGATGATGATGATGATGATGATGATGATGATGATGATGATGATGATGATGATGATGATGATGATGATGATGATGATGATGATGATGATGATGATGATGATGATGATGATGATGATGATGATGATGATGATGATGATGATGATGATGATGATGATGATGATGATGATGATGATGATGATGATGATGATGATGATGATGATGATGATGATGATGATGATGATGATGATGATGATGATGATGATGATGATGATGATGATGATGATGATGATGTGATGATGATGATGATGATGATGATGATGATGATGATGATGATGATGTGATGATGATGATGATGATGATGATGAGATGATGATGATGATGATGATGATGATGATGATGATGATGATGATGATGATGATGATGATGATGATGATGATGATGATGATGATGATGATGATGATGATGATGATGATGATGATGATGATGATGATGATGATGATGATGATGATGATGATGATGATGATGATGATGATGATGATGATGATGATGATGATGATGATGATGATGATGATGATGATGATGATGATGATGATGATGATGTGATGATGATGATGATGATGATGATGATGATGATGATGATGATGATGATGATGATGATGATGATGATGATGATGATGATGATGATGATGATGTGATGATGATGATGATGATGATGATGATGATGATGATGATGATGATGATGATGATGATGATGATGATGATGATGATGATGATGATGATGATGATGATGATGATGATGATGATGATGATGATGATGATGATGATGATGATGATGATGATGATGTGATGATGATGATGATGATGAGATGATGATGATGATGATGATGATGATGATGATGATGATGATGATGATGATGATGATGATGATGATGATGATGATGATGATGATGATGATGATGATGATGATGATGATGATGATGATGATGATGATGATGATGATGATGATGATGATGATGATGATGATGATGATGATGATGATGATGATGATGATGATGATGATGATGATGATGATGATGATGATGATGATGATGATGATGATGATGATGATGATGATGATGATGATGATGATGATGATGATGATGATGTGATGATGATGATGATGATGATGATGATGATGATGATGATGATGATGATGATGATGATGATGATGATGATGATGATGATGATGATGATGATGATGATGATGATGATGATGATGATGATGATGATGATGATGATGATGTGATGATGATGATGATGATGATGATGATGATGATGATGATGATGATGATGATGATGATGATGATGATGATGATGATGATGATGATGATGATGATGATGATGATGATGATGATTGATGATGATGATGATGATGATGATGATGATGATGATGATGATGATGATGATGATGATGATGATGATGATGATGATGATGATGATGATGATGATGATGTGATGATGATGATGATGATGATGATGATGATGATGATGATGATGATGATGATGATGATGATGATGATGATGATGATGATGATGATGTGATGATGATGATGATGATGATGATGATGATGATGATGATGATGATGATGATGATGATGATGATTGATGATGATGATGATGATGATGTGATGATGATGATGATGATGATGATGATGATGATGATGATGATGATGATGATGATGATGATGATGATGATGATGATGATGATGATGATGATGATGATGATGATGATGATGATGATGTGAATGATGATGCTGATGATGATGATGATGATGATGATGATGATGATGATGATGATGATGATGATGATGATGATGATGATGATGATGATGATGATGATGATGATGATGATGATGATGATGATGATGATGATGATGATGATGATGATGATGATGATGATGATGATGATGATGATGATGATGATGATGATGATGATGATTGATGATGATGATGATGATGATGATGATGATGATGATGATGATGATGATGATGATGATGATGATGATGATGATGATGATGATGATGATGATGATGATGATGATGATGATGATGATGATGATGATGATGATGATGATGATGATGATGATGATGATGATGATGATGATGATGATGATGATGATGATGATGATGTGATGATGATGATGATGATGTGATGATGATGATGATATGCTGATGATGTGATGATGATGATGATGATGATGATGATGACTGACCTGATCCGATGATAAAGTTCCGTAATTAAATCATCCATCAATCTATCAAGATCTTAGACTATGTTCATTCGTACTTACAGTTGATGTAAAATAATCTTCATTCGAAGTAATTTAGTACAACAATCAAAATTTCCAATACAAATACTAAATCTATATAATATTCTGTAAGTCAGAGGTACCAGTGATTTGTAATGGAATTGATGAACGACCACCAATATGATTGGAATATACACTTCTATGAATTTATTCAATTAGATTAACTCTTTATTCACTGTATTGTTTATTATGTTTATCTTAATACACTAGAAGATTAATTATGTTGCACTTTCCGTTCCAAATTTAATGATCCTAAATATCATTACTCGACATCCCATTAAAATTGAAAGTCACCAGAAGTCATTACATGTGTTATACATCCTAATAGACACTAGGTTGGATTACATCAATACTCAACTGATGTTGAAATGATAACTGACTAATTGTCAAGTAACCTCTTATATGTGATATGCTTAATTGAAACTATCATCATCAGGATTATGACTAAACTCAACAACAGCTAGAAAATCTAATGAAATAGGTTATAGGAATATATCAATTTTCTAAGTACTAACAACATTAGTCGATTGTTTCAATCAAATAAGATGATTCAGTCAGTCATATACAACAGGGAATTCGGTAAATATGTACATCCATCCAAGTGACCGTTCCATTTTAGCACAATAAAATGAACACCGAAGTTGTAGACACTTATATCAATCAGTGGTCGTAAAAAATGTATGCCATGTAAAATATGAATCTATAGGGATTAATTCAATGAAGGAGGTAAACGGTCTACGGAAAGATAAGCAGTGAATACACCTGTGCGACCGTGACCAGTTGCGGACTTCGTCAACTAGTCTCAATTAGTTTTAGTAAAAGCGCGGAGCTAAACTAGGTAGTCTGTTTCTACCAACACGCCTCATACCAACAGTCACAGATTAATGGCACTTAATTTTGTCCCCTATACAACCTTCCATCTTATTCTTAGGTCAATTATCAATGAGCATCGAGGTAGACAGCGTCTAGGCATGTTTAATGTGCTCCAATTACTTCCGTCGGTGATCTACAGTCTTACCAACTGGTTTACCATCGTTCCTTCCCCCCTAAGTATCTTAAGTCTAGCCTCATTACTAACCCAGGCAACCCTAACAAACGATAACTATGTCTTAAAAACACGTACGACCAAATCCTGTTGTCTACTTTTAAATGGCATGCTTTACAACCATGTAGTAAACGAGTTGACTACCCCTGCCTTGAACAGACAAATAACTCACCGACATTAGAGGTGAAGTATGTTTGTAATAGTTAGGTGAGCTTCCCTAAACCGTGTAGCAATCTTGTTACACACTAACCCACCAGACTTCTAAGATAAATGAAGTGGTGGAGACGCCCAACTACTTTAGACCAATCCTGAAGGAACATTTTGCATTTAGAGGAGAAATGTATCTTAAACTTGCTTGTATTGTCCTTCAATGTGTATTCCGAGTGAACCACCTAGTAAGAAGTTAATCCCTGGAAATTCAAACGAGGAAGAAGTTATTGTTAGCTGAAGTGTAATTAAGTAAAAATGAAGCAGCCTTGGTGAACAACACTAGAAGTTGTAAGTTTAAATGAAAGTTCACCATAAATTCTAGCTCAACTAAGCATCTTTGTGTAGAGCTTCCACAAAGTTTATGGACTTTGGGATAGGTCCCTTTCAATTTGATTTCAAGTCAAGAAATGCCATTATTGTCAGATGCTAATAGGTATATTTACGTTCTGAATTCTGAAGAAGGGCGAATACCTGATAAGTACATTCAGATCTATGTCTGATACTTAGTATTTCAGTTATTATCATCGAAGCTAAGACCTTAGGTAGTTTACCAGTCAAACTGATTTCACTGTTGTTACTCTGTAAACGAGGACGATCAGTGACCTGAGACAGGAAGATGGGATTTAGTCCAGCTCCCAAACTTATGTAATGTATCAGTCGACATAATTTACAGAAGCGGACAGCCACTCTCATAGATTTTCAAAGTTAATCAATCAGACCTCGCTGCTTGAGATTAGCCACAGCTTCAACTTCCGCAATAATCGGGGAAACTATCGATAACATAATCAGGTAGTTGGAGAACTGATGAATAGATGCAGGCCAATTGAAATGCTCTCTGAAGTGATTCACTCATTATTACAAACATCCAGGTGTAACGTACAGAAAACCCGACTTTTTCCGAAAATCTCACTAAAACCTAATTCTTTGATTCCGATTTCTCTTATGAGTCTGAACGGTTTTCTACTGCTACTTATTGCGGCTACATTTGCAACATACACCTATGATCGGAAATTCAGCATTGGACTATACATATATATATATAAAAACTGTTTTGACTCCAAATAAGAATTCTTCTGTTTCTTAAGCACCCACACCTCACCAACTCCCATGTACTACAAATAGGCTGGAGCAGGGTTGCATAAACCATAGCGTGATAAAACCATTGGTGGTGATTTACTTTGCAGTTGAGTTGCACTTTTTCCTTACAAATAGGAAATGAGTCGAAATCCCTAGCCACTGGCAGAAATTTATTTACTCATAATTACTCTGTAAGTGCTAAAAAATAACGAGATGATAGTCTTTAACTGAGTGGTGAGACTCTTTTACATCGCATTTTATTATCTCCTTAACTAATTATTCAAATATACTTGGCCTTGAAGTACACTTCAAGTGTAAGAGCTAATAATGCTATTCGACTTACCAGAACAAATTAGGTGGGACGGTGCTCGAACGTGCGACTTAGCGAGCGAAAGTCGAATGCCCTAACCACTGGGCCACAGCTGCACTTACACCGAGAGTGGATCAGTAATCTCAGATGAACCAGATATAAAACGTCTTAATACAGCTGACCACAGAAGGAGCTTGCTTCTTCCTGTATATTATCATATGGCACCTCATTTAGAGATACCCTATTCACTGATACAGCATAGCGGTATTACTAGATAAGTTGGCGAACAAAAGTAGTCGTATCTCATATTTCTACATTAACAAATATGTGAGCAGTGTAGATTAAGAACTAGGATGATGTACTGAAATGTAATATGAGACGATGATAAAATGTGAATTCACTGGTAGCTTATACGACTAATTATCGATTAAACAATCTAGTTAGAAACGTATACTTTGTAAGCATCAAGCGCCCACAAGCTATTATTAAAAAAATTGACCAATAATCACAGGTCTTAATTACACACTTTGTAACTCAAAACATGCCTAGATCAATTGAACATGTATCTGAAAAAAAATAGCAAACACCCTGGGAAAAGATAAATTTTAAAATAAAAATTAGAGTAAAAATTGTTGCTGTACAAGTTAAAAAAAAAAAAAGAAAATTTGCTTAGAAATAAGTTGAATAAGACTGGGAACACGAAGCAGAAAACAAAATGGGGATAGACGTGTCAGAAAAGAGTCCTTATCTCCCATGCACGTTATCATTTAATTTTAGCTATCCTACATAGTAAAGATAATGTTATAATTTACATTAAATCATGTTCTCAGTGTATGAACAGGATAATTTGTCGGGATTGCTGAATAGGCAACTTTTTTCTCACTGAAAAAGTTCTTCAATATTGTAACTTGTCCAACTGAAGTTATTACTACAACAAATGTAATAATGATACTCCACACAAAAACAGCTGAATTTAAATCTTCAGCTACCAAGAAATCGCCATAATCACGATTTTTTAATTCAATCCCATAACCTTCAGCACGTGATAGATAATGATGCAGTACCTCTATGACACTATCCAATAAAGTCATCACAGTTGGGAAAATCGGCAACCCAGCCTCTTCAGCTAGTGATTCAAAATCCTCTGGTCGAATTTCGAAATATACAAGTTTATGTGATATAGACGAAAACTCATTACTGAAACAAAAGGAATAAGTGCCATTCGAAGAGATTGTTGTGAAAGGGATATCATCTTCTGAGCCACGCTCAACGTTAGAAACGATTACTTGTTTAGGATCTTTAATTGAAATATCCACATCATTTTGACCCCCATGAATAACATGGTAGCTAAACACATACTTTCTTGAAGCTGGAAGATCTTCATAGAAGCAAATAGCTTCATTATCAGGTAACTCGAAAGTTAACCTACTGGGATAACCAATCAACGATCCCAATAAAAGACTAAACACAAATAAACTACTATACATCGATGACAATGTGTGACAAAATGTTTTCGTTCTGACCAAGTGTACCTAGATTAATACAAAGCAAATTTAATGTAAGAAACAATCTAATAACAACCGAATACTATTATGCATATATCTAATATAATTGCGTAAATTATCTAATACTTTTCAATCATCATGTACGGATAAAAATGTTATCAAAAAAAAGTGCACACCCTCTGAATAAATATTTTGTTAATGGATGCAAGGGCATCACATCACCACGAACCATAACTAGAAAAGGTCTTCTGGTTATTTTATTTGACTTTCGAGGTGTCTACGGTCATGTAAACGTATTTGAAGAAACATGAAAGGCATAAAAGTGAAATCTCTTCATCCACGACGAAAGAGAATATTGGAAATAACTAACGAAGAAATCAGTTCCTTCTTAAACATCATGTTAACTTAAAAGTATGGATTTTAATTTAAGAAAATTACATCATATTTCTAAAGTCAGTAAGTGGAACATAGGACGCCTTTATAAGCTAGCCACTAAAATGATCTTGGTTTTAGTATTTTCAATTAATGGCATTTAGTATTAAGTGTATCTAACTGCCAATCAAAATGTGAGCGTAATTTTCTGATATGAGGAAGATGATACTAGCAAAGTTTAAAATTTCGTTTACGAGGCTGCAAGTCATCTTTACTTGAGGTGGCCGAGACATGTGTTACCTATATCTAATCACTATTCATCTCAACATACGATTTTTGATGGTGTAGCTGGTTGTAAGAGATCAAAGAACCACTAAACCGACGCGAGCTGTCAGCACATGAAGTCATTAGGTGTTAATTTGACCACTACAGTTAGGTGGATTATTTTCTGCTTAAGGTCTAAAGGATAAACATAATCAGTGAATACGTCAGATAGCATTGATTCCAATTGGCCACAATGATACAAATACATTGACATTAACGCAGTCTCCGTAGCAAAGTACTTAATTCTATACAGACAAACGTGGTTATTCTAAGTACAGAAGTCGATATATTTCCCGAAGTCTTAAAAATGTACTCAATCGTTGGTAAAAGTCACGGACATCATATGGTAACAGGGCATATCCATCTACTCGTCGTTTTGTGAACTCAGATATCCTTACTAATACCATGTGAGAGGCACGTGGCTTCTCTAACAGAGGATTTCGACTACTCATTTGAAAATCCCGATTAAATTTTAACGTATGACATGCCCCATCTTATTTAAAACAAGAAAAATCAAAGTAGATAACAGACTTCCCTGACTGAGTGAAAAGAAGCAACAAGTCTTGACATGCTACAACGGCAGTGTGTGGAAAACAAACATATAACTAGTATTACCAAGCCTATACAAAAGTGTGGTCTAGTCATTGCCAGGAACGCCCTACCTTAGATAGGGTAAATGAGTGGCAACACCAGCGAACATACATTAAATGGAGTTGAAAAGGGGATAAAGAGCCTCTAGTTGGTTTCCGAACGACACTATGCATGGCTGCCTATATAAGTAGCGTAAGTGATTTCCTTACGATCGGGAATACAAGGTAATCATAGAGAAAGCACTTTAATGAGAAGTCAAAGTAATGCAAAAACTACGAAATAATATTCGGGAAACATTGATAAAAGATAATGTACTTAAAACAAACGCCAGGCACTTGAAAGAGAACATTGCATTGGGCACGTTTTGTGACTGTATTTACGAGTATAAAACAATAAAATGTAACGCAGAGTGTGATTAAAACTGATTCATTAAACAGAAAGAAAAAAGATGTTCAAACAAGGAAACGGGGTAGTGGAGATTAGCAATTACTAAGATTTCAGAACCGCTGATACCAAGACAACTATGTAAATTCAGAATACGTTACTAAAACTTCTCCACACTGTTTTTAATAATGTGAAAGTATTGGTTAGAAATCGAAATTTGAAAACCATGCTACTTCTGTAAATGCCACGTCACAAAAAGTGCCGGAAAATTTGACCGGCTACAAAACTTTCGGGTTTTTACTTAACGATCAGAACGAGTTTCAAGTTACTTGGTGTGCCCGTAATTTACATAATGGACCTACTCCGATTCTATATGACACGCCACAAACAGATTTAATATACGGTCCCAATTTACGTATTTGAATGGGCTTCGCTAAACAATATGATCATGGCTACAACATTGCCATCTGTAAATTTGAAGCCACACAGTGGACAGAGGATTTAAAAATTTCCACATACTAGCTATAAACTACACCTGATAAATTTACAACACCCTCACCGGCAAATCTGTAGCCTTGAAATGAGCGCCTGTTGTTTGAAAATTTCAAACAACGAACACGATATATTGATATATCGCTAATACCTATACACAAATCAATATACTTAACTGCATCACATTTCTAGTCACTAACGATCCCAAACTTTCACAACTAAGATTTTTAAAAGCTTTGCTAGACTTCACGGCCAGTTATCTAACTTCTGTACGGCGCACTAATGTGAACCAGGTGATTTCTTGTCCGGAGGCCACTTATTCGTCAGCCTAGGTGACTACGTGACATCGTAACCAGTTATGGTGTCATTACTAAAATCAACTGTAATCAACTATTGTTAAAATTCACACTATCTATCATAGATATTTTGGCTGTAAATGCATATTAAACTATTCTACATGATTGTTGATTGCACTAAATTGCGTAGCTACCACAGAATCATAGGGCGTATTTTTTCGAAAATACAATTTGTATATGGTTTTCTTGTTGTGAAATATGTCACTTTAAGTTTTATAAAGGATAATGATTACATTTTATTATCGTTAAGAACGAACTACAGTGCATTTACGTCATCTAAGACCATTTAGGTAATTTGAATTAGGTTTACATGATTACTATTTTTCCAGGATGGTTTATATTGTTTTTACTTTGTAGTGAACAAAATATACACGACTGATGTAGTGTGTTCACATTTTGCATGCAATAGTTGTATAACTCCAATTCACGTTTTTAATCTACATTCGCAGATGGTGCTGTGGTGGCCTGATTTTATTTCAATTGAGTTATTGAAACTTACGAAGTTCATGCTAAGCACAGAACTTATAAGGATAGAGTTATTGAAATTGCAGTAAGGATGCTGATCAGTGGTCAACTTATCACTGAAAACACCGGATCATTCTTGAAACGATTTACATAGTGCCCGACGAGTTACCTATGAGTAATGAAAATGTGCAAAGGTAGTTCAATGATGCAAAACTAAAGTTTACATAACCTGAGCATGATTAAATGCAGAAATACAGAAACATTTCACTTATATAAATTGACTTTCAGGCAA
Source organism: Schistosoma japonicum (assembly GCA_025215515.1). Classification (NCBI taxonomy): domain Eukaryota; kingdom Metazoa; phylum Platyhelminthes; class Trematoda; order Strigeidida; family Schistosomatidae; genus Schistosoma; species Schistosoma japonicum. The sequence goes on from CM046061.1 coordinate 3,414,025, forward strand.
CATATTGAAAGTTTTTCGGAGTTCAGTTAAAACGAAACTTAGGTGGCATATCCTTACCAATCAGCAGGCGTAGTTACATAAAGTTCCAGAAGCTGGAGACAGATTACTGTACTGATTAGCAATGAAAGCAGTTTTGTTCACTTGTATCAAAATTGTATGAATCATTTCACATACTGATGAATATTTATTCGCACATATTTTAATACGGCTTTTCATTGTAGCTTGTTACAGCGAATACAAAGTGAAGTTAATGCTAATCGTACAGTGAACACATGCTAATGTTTACGTTAGCTACGTTACGATGTAGCCTTTCTTTTTGGTAACCGTATATAATAGCGCACCACATGAGAAAGATCACGTTTTGGGATCTCATTCAAATTTGTTATTTATTAGGCCATTAACTAGGAAGAATCACTCTTTTCAAATATATATTTTCGCCTTTATAATAGATCATTTTAGTATCAGCTCTTCTTACACGTAATAATCTATGCATCCATGTAATGAACGACTTCTTCTCTTCACAGAGCTAACTAGTTAGACATCTAATGTGACTTTTTAAATAAGTGTTGACACACCTCACCGTATTAACATTGTATCGGTGAATAATAATAACGCCGATTGTAAACAGTTGGTGTAACTTGTACATAAGATGACACTAATCACCTATCAGTTCAATAAAAATCAGGCTCGAGGATCAAGGCAAGTAAGCTGTTGGCGTAGGTCATTAAGCCTATCACTAGAAATACACTAATATGCGCAAACTACAGTAGGCGAGTATCTTATGGTTCTGAGTACTGTTTAAGGCACAGAAACACGTCTTTAAGCGCATTGTTACATAGGTGGTAGCCATTTCATTAAAAATTAAACTGCGAATGATTGTTAGCTAACAATGAGGACATTTCATAGCATTGTATCAAATAGTCGCACTGAATTTCCTGGGATATAACGCATACATTACCACGTACTCTATGAACCCTAATATACACCAATCTGTACTACTGCAAATATGGAAATTCAAAAAGGCAATTATTAAGTATTAACCATTTATTATAGACAAATGGTTGATATTGAATGATACAAGCAGATTCTTTTGTGAATGAGGTGATTACGGAACCCGTAGAACACAAAAAACCACTAGATTTAGGTATGAGAAAACTTACTTCCTACTTATCGCCGAACTTTTGAAAAATCAATCGTCCATTTCTCTGTGTATTCATTATTTTTTTCAGTAGCTGTTTAGACGGTTTGAAACATAAGGCCACACTGTTTATTAGGACACTTATGTCAAAACCGTGCATCCATCGTTTACAGTGTCTTAGCATAATATCAACTGTCGACTTAGTAAATTGTAGCAAAGATAAAACTTACTAGTGAAAGTACTGTCTCTTAAATGTGCTAGTAACATGTGCCAACATGGATAACGGCATTTGATATACGTTTGGCAGGTGCACTCACCCGAAGTCAGATCCACTCCGTATAATTTCGATCCATCGTTAATTAACATGTAATTTTGAGTGGCTAAACTGACATACAGGTCCCGAGTCTAACCAAAGTAATATAAAGTTAGTTAAACTTGATTTACCTTCTTGCATAGAGCAACCAACGATCGCACCTCATAAAAGATTTCGTGCAGAGATGGTTGTGCGTCACGATGTATGAACGAACGATATACTCATTGACATTCAGCACTACACGAAACATAGATTTACAATCCAAGCATTCAGACCTAAAAATGTGACAATCACAGTTCAACTTACGGTTTGTTTCTCTGACCACTCTCATAAGATTTTCTTTTATTAACAAATGCACATTTAACAACAATTAAAATGTATTTAAAAGACGAAAACGAGGTACTTCGACTTTGCGAATGAATATAGTGAGTGAAGGTAATCTACGATTGCATTAAATTAATGAATTTACAGACTAAAACGCTCCAACTGCTTGCTCTACATCCTCCCAACTGCGAAATCGTCGGCTAAGCAATATATTTTCAGAAGCTGAAGCAATGCTTTCAGATCTACACTTATTTCTCGTGAGGAACAGGCCAAACAACTATTATTCAATAGGTAGATACATAAAAAATATAGACTTACCTATTACAAGTCATATTTATCCGTAAATATAATGTTGTTGAGATTTGTGAAAGTTAATATAGGATGACCGGTCTGCCACGCTGTAAATAGGGGAACTGCCGCTATGCACCTAATTGCTCAAGGTCACAAAAATGTCATATTGCGGCAAATCAATCTAGGCTGATGCTTATCTAGTGACCTTATCCCACACATCATGATCTTCTTCACATTGGTTTTAATGTTTTAGTGTCGTCCAATAATAGGTTTATAGATATATGACTATACTTGTTTCGACACTTTCAGCTGGATTGTCATGTTTTCAATTATTCGTTATTTTATTTTATGCAAACCAGCTGACAATTAACTCATAGTTAGGACGAGGGACTGTACGCCTTCATAGGACAAAAAAAGCCCGGCATGAACGAAGGGACACACGAAAAACCCCCGGCCACGATTCATAAATATGCCTACGGAACGGTTGCAATGTGCCAGTCAAACACGATTAACAAACCCACTTGGCTAAAAAGTCTCGAGAAAACTCAAAATAGCTAAGCAGGTTACTGGTTCGGAGGTCGTTTACCAACCCAAAGCTACTAATTATAGCAGGCCCCCAGGGAAAGCCTTTCACTAAATCTGAGGCAGAAAACTGAACCACGCTTGATCACCGACATGGCAAGCACATCTTGTAAGACAGTAATTGGGTATATTGAGTTCAAACCCAGGTTAGTCTTAAGAAAACTAAGAGAGTTAAAGCCCAAATCACCGATCTACGATAACATGAGGCCGTTGGTATTAAAGCGATGAGCCATAGCACTAAGCCAGCCGATCAGTAATTTCTTTCAATACACGTTACAATCCAAAAGGTTGCCAGATGAATGGAAGTGGGGGATTGTATTCTCAATTTACCAGGGAAAGGACAGGAAAGACTGCACTTGCTATAGGCCGGTAGGAACGCTTCCAATACTATCAAACGTTTTAAAAAGTATTGTGGATGTTCAAGTGCGAGACTTCCTCGATAATCGAGATCTGTTTCACGATGCACAACATGGTTTCCAGTGAAACAGCTTCCGTACTATAAACATCCTTCTGGCTCGGGACGACTGAACAACCTGTTGGGACACTAGCAATCAGGTTCACGCAACATTCCTGGACTTTGTTAAAGTGTTTGACACTATCCCACAGCCTGCTCACTCATAAAGCAGTAGTATTATGCTTCATAAAACCGTTACTCTTCTGGCTACAGAATTACCTGCAGAGGCAGAAGTTCTTTACGACACTGAACAGGGTGTACTTAAACTGGAGGCCAGTCACGTCATGGAGTATCACAGGGCTCGATCTTCGGGCCACTGCGATTCCTAATTTTCATTAATTGCCTTCCACAAAATATCTACTAGTCCATTCTTATATACGTGGGCGTCATAAAACAGTGAAGAGCTAAGGAAGAAGACGGGGACACAAAACTTTTACAACAGGACCTGGCTAAGATAGCGAAATCGACTGACTACATCGATCAAACTCTTGATATACAAGAATGCCATGTAATGTACTACCGCACTCTAAGTGGTACTCAGCCAGACTATTACCTTGGCTAGCAACGAATAATTAATACCTCTGTGGAACGAAACCTAGGCTCGACTTTCACCGGTAGGTTAGAAACTGCGGAAAACCACCATATGGATGTCACAAAAGTACGTAACGTTGCACTGAGTCAGTTAGCATCTGGTCATGCTGACACCAGACCTCTTTTTCACAATATTTAAGACATACGTAAGACTGCTTTTAGAAAACCACAACAATGTCGCACCCCCTCAACCCTTAAAATGGATCCTGATCTTCTAGAGAGAGTTCAGAGGCGAGCAATATAATGCGTGACAGGACTTCGGAACAAACAATACTCTGACCGATTATGATAGCTGGGGCTGTTCACTCTGAGCTGTAGATGGTTGAGAGGAGACCTAACCACCTTATACAATATGTTAAGCACGACTGTACATCCAAATAAAAGAATACTGGCTGCTCCACACGCTCATACATCTCAAATAAACCCACGGACTATTGCCCATCAGAGCACAAACACAGGTGGGAGCGAATTTCTTGTCATTAAGAGTTTTGTTCACATGCTGCTAGAGGAAGTAAGCGCAGCCACTACCTTGGCTCGTTTAAAAATAAAGCAGTACAACTATGTGTACCATTATGGTGTACCTGGAGCCTTCTGAAACAGGGACTACAAAACCTTGATATTAGTTCCTTGAACCTTAGTAGTCTGAACAATTATTTATTCTGCTCTATTTTCTTAAGCCTAACTCATGGATTAGACAACGAAGGACAAAACGAAGAGATGGAGACTAGTTCATCACAAGGGTTTTAAAAAGAGAAAAAAAGGAAAACGAAAGAGGGAAAGAAAGAAGGAGAAAAAATAAAGAAAGAAATAGTGATAAGTAAACCAGGACAAGAGCAGCCATGTAGTTAGGCAGCCACAGAAAGAAGCCGATGACCAGGAACCGAAACCGTGTAGCCGAAGATGTGAGCAAATCAGATATATATATATATTGAATATTGGATATTGGAAGTCACCATCTAACCGCCTATAACTCAGGGAGAATAGCTGCATCTGACATAACCGGTCAGCTTTGTGCTTACTCCTGAATCCAATAACTCACTTTGTGGTCTGCCTATGAGAGTAGTGAGAGCGATAAGCTGAGCCTCCTGGTTTGATCGTATATACGTTTTAAATGCTGCCAACGAAATCAGTATAGCGTAGTGTATGACTTAGTGGATTTCACCAATTATCAAGTATGTCTATGAAAAGGAGATTAAAATATCATTCTTGTCGAATGCTAGTTACCCATTACCCACGTAGGTGATAATTCTCTTGATTATCATTTGATATTTAGCGATGTATCATGTGACTTTTAGATGTTGAGGCTTAGGCGTTTTTGTCTGATGTCCACTTCCCTATCCATAACAGGTCTTGATATATAGCTTAACTTTCTTTGCCATATATAGTAGCTCTTTACAGTATTACGTTGCCTGCATAAGCAAGAATTGGCGTGCATATGATTAATGGGATATCGTAAACTAAAATGAGAAACTACAATGGCACGAGGATGGAACTTCGTATGACTCCTGACGCTCATGGCGTTCATTTTGAACAGACCTTGTGCATTTCGGCTCACAATTCCCTCACCAGGAGGTAGCTCCACAGCCAGGGTAGCAATGGTTTCGTGAAACTCATCGAGAGTGTCTTATGAATTATCAGGTCATAAGATACTGTTTCGATTATTTTAGCAGAGTTCAGAAATAATACTTAAACCGAAATGTTTCCGTCCTAACAAGATGTTCAGTCGTCCAATTTTTAAAAATCCATGTATTACAAGATCGATTTCACCGACAGCCCCATGCAGTAAGTTGTGATTTTCACTAAACTCTTGGATCTGATCGCTCCCAACACTTACAGTAGCCTTGGGTAGAATTTGGAGCATTACCATGAGCTCGTAAAAGCGTGGCTTCCTTTAATTTGCCGCTCCCCACCACCGACTGCAGACTGGAGAAATAATTACTACTTTCCACTCCCCAGGTAATTGTTTGGATTGTAGAGAATCCTAGAAGAGATCACTAATGAGTGTGAACAGGTATTTCACAACATCTGTTCAGCACTACCAGCCCCATTTTATCACGGCTCGTCGATTCATCATGTTTCAACTAGAATAGCTTACCAGGATTAGCACTGGCTTGATCTCGAAGTATTGCAGTCTTATTTCCCATGATGTATCCGTCAATTTGCCGAACAGGACTAAAGAGGGTTTTGATCCCCTGCCGAAGTGGATGCGAAACACTTCAGCTGTTCAGCGTTTATGATGATAATACCCCCGGGTCTTGTAGCAATTAAAATACCTGGATTCATGATAAAATTCTAGACTGAAAGTCAGATTAGATGTTTTGGGTCCTCAAAAAAATCCCTGGCTAGATGAACGTCTAAATGTCTTTTGTTGTCCCTTAAACGTAACTGCACCTATTCCCTAAGTGCGAGTACAACTCAAGATCAGAGTCCTTTCGCGAGACTCTCCACTCATACCAAGCAGCCTGTTCGAACCTGGGGAGTCACTTGGCTCCATGATTCACCCACGAGTCCCTCCTAGTTGATTTGCTTAAAAAGACGGAAATATAATTTGGTGTGGCTTCGTTGACAATTATATCGGCGGTTTGTTACTATTCGTCTATGAATTATTTCTCCTAGTCCTCAGACTGCGAAGCATAGGTAAGGTATTCAACTACGGGCAAAAAAGCCCAGTTCGATTTCCCTAGACGACATTCGGTATTATCCTCATTCTCATGATTATAAGATAAATTTGTCCATGGCGTTTGTGATAAGGAGTAGCTATCGTCCAATGAAGAGAGATGGGATCGTTTTGTGCAAATCACGAAACAGGCTGACGGACTACAGCCGATTCATCGGTCTTATCACACAGCAAGTAGCAAAATTTGCAAAGAATTTACTCTCATGTTCGAGGTGTTCGGGTAAATGACATGACGTACTAGTAATGATCAGTGGATGTGGGCCTCACATGAAGACAAATATGGGAACAATAGTCTTTGTCTCTTCCTTAGGAAAAGATGACTTGATAAATATTTGTGTTTATTTTATTTAACGATGTCGTATTTATCTTTATCTCACCTCTTTCGTAAACTCTTTTCATTACTAACATGTATGGAACCTGTATTCACACACTACCTTATAAGTAATGATTTTCCGACGATTACTATTTTCACGAGTTTACTTTAATCAGTTTATTTGTTTAAGTTTTAATCAGCTTCCTGTGTTGAAATACTAATTTGGGTGGTTTTATTGTTCTTATCATCACCATTATTGCATGTGTTCCTTCAATACTAATCTGCACATTTCACTGCTTCTTATCAATAGTTATGCGATCTATCTACCTCACTGTTACAGTTAATTCGCAAATTACCATGATTGGTTTGACATTTACATATAAATGTTGTTGTAAATTATGATAATTACTGACCAACTACTCCATTAATCGACACTAAAAACCCATGGTTCATTTTTGTCTAAAAACACATATGCCTTACTAGATGGCGGCTGAAATGTTACATTGATCAATTCTGTAGTAGCTGACCGGCTGAATCTTATAGGTGACAAGGACGTTGTCGATCAATACAGTAAGTTGTATAGAGAAGCCTTCATTTTGAAGGGTATTTTTTTCTGTTTAATCGGTAACAAACAACGCGACAACAAGTAAAAATAATAGACGCATCACATCTTACCTTGAGCTGAAAAACAATGATCTATAAAATGCTTTGTTTATTTAGTATCAGTATCCAGTATATATGTAACGAGTCATTTTAAACCGGTAGATATTTATATATTTATATTGCTTTAAATTACCACATAAGAGAGTGGAATTGTTAATTAGCTAATATGTCCAGGAGGTTCAAAAGAAGTCTTTCCATAATACCTTGTCCTTACCCTCATAGTTACTTTCCTGGCCTCCACAGTGGTAACGACCGATGCTTAGATGGAACCTATGGCCAAAATGTTGCAACCTACATCTATCACCTATTTTCGCATACTGTGTTCCACAGCCGCATCTTAATTTAGAGTATACTGCTGCTCAGTATATTCGACTTTTAACTGTGTCAACAGTGAGGGATTACTGAGTGTGCTAAGAGGTTACATCTTCTGTTAACTGACAGCAAATCCCGTCATTTAGACACCATGGTCATCCAGTATGTCCCTAAACCATTAGGATATATTGAGTTGAGAACGCCTAAATCATAGTTCAAGTAAATTTCAACGATGTCTAATTACTTAACAACATGCTGTATAATCAAAAATGGGTTTGCTTTAGATCTACTTGGACAGTAATCCAGCTGTCCAGTCAAAAGCAAGGCGGGCTGAACAAAACATATATGTATCAACGAGTATTTAAAAAATGACATGCATATAATCAAATGGTTTAGCAATATGTGAGATAACCAAAGCCAACAAAGCCGGGCTATCAGAAAATAAATGATGTGGGCAAGTAACATTTTAGTAATGTATACATATAGTTACCCTCACTCTAGATCAGTAATATGCCTTCTTCCAGACATGTCGGGTTGAAGAATGGATACCTCGTTCACACTACAGCTAAGCGAGTTAGCAAAAGCCAAGCAAGCTTCCAAGATTAATGAAGCAATTTTGTCAGAATACGGCTTACCAGTGTAATGCAGAAACCTCAGAGATTCGTGGTGCTCAGTGAATTTACGATTATCCAAACTGGCTAACAAGGCTTGTTTCTCTGAGCATACTAACTTTATATTATTTCTCTCTATCAGCAAGCACGTTCAAGGCAAAGTTAAACCACCTTGGAAGATACACTTTCTAACTGGTTGTTAGACCCTAGATTGATTACTGGGTTAATTAGGTAGTGAAGTTGTAACTGCATTACAGTCAGAGTAACACAAGTGATATGTACTTATATTTTTCGTACACCAACTGACTTTGGTCGCATATACAGTTGATCGATGCACGTTAATGGGGACGTCAATACGAAGAATTAGATAAGGATGCACTGGAAACCAAAACAATTCAGCATATAATAAAAGATCACGCAGCCCGGAAGAGAGGAAAGTTTAACCATACACTGAACATGCATGCACAAATAAATTTAAGATATAAAGGTTGATATCTTGGATGGGCAGTCTAGGCCTCTACAGGATTCTAAATATATTTTCGTCCAATTCTTTACATTGTTATTTTAATTCACGTTAATTCAATCATCTGTACATGTGTATAAAGTCAAATGGATACAAGGGGTTGTAAAGCTTAATTATTCCCTGAACATACCAATTTTTAAATTCCAAACTTATTTGCATTTACATGTTCAAGTTGTGACTGAACACTCCTCTTCCAGTCTGTTTGGATCTTTGGTGGTTGATAGATTAGTTAGACTTCAAAATACATGCCTATTCAATTCTTTTTATCGAATTCTTTATTTACATACATCCGCTTAATCGTATATATGAGTGAAGTCAGTTGATATACGAGAAGTATATGTACATAAGACTTTTATCTAGCCGAACCTAATACAACTACGATCCATCATTTGCAGTTCTCATAGCAGACGTCATACATGGTTTTCTGGTCGTCTCAGTATAGCTATTTTCGCAGGTTCATATGGACATAGGATAAAAATTTAAGAGAATCATACTTATCTACTATCCAACACTGACAGTTTTCTCCCACGATAAACATAAACACTCCAAGGTTTTATTCATGCACTCGGACTTAATGAGTTAGTTATAAAGTAACTTACTACATAACGTATTTTTTCTATATTGAGATAATAAAATGCGAAAACAAACCTTGATGTTTAAAGGATATCATAATTTAATTAGTTTTTAACAGATCAATACTATTCTGTACCGCATAATACTGATTGATTGACCAACGTGTGAATCCCAGACCTATAGAAAGAAAATTTCCTGACCCGATTAGCTCAGTAATAATTTCTCACTATGAGACAGCATGACGTAAGTTTAAGTCCCACAAGGAGGATTATTTTCCTATAGATTGAAGGTACACCTTGCTAATTATCACGAGACTTAGTCAGTACGTGTTTTGTGCCATGTCTCTTTACTCGCATCTCCTTAGTGTTTTTAAAAATTAAAATAATTGGAGATTGATCCTTTTAATTCATGATTTCTGTAAATGTCATATTTGTTTGTACAGTTCTACTTTTAAGTTATCTTGAACATCAGATTCGCGAAGATAACAATTAATGTCACATGGGGTTGTCAAGCTCTAGTAATTTTGAGCTAGAATTTGGTCAGTTTTTTCTAAAGTTAGATAGTTATTATCAATTGTATTGACTGATTGTCACGCTAAAACTCAAATCAATGGAAATATGAATAGATGAATAGATGCCGACCAAAGAGTCCATGTAGTTAGATGCTTGCTGTGAAACCTGAAGGCTCAGGTTTGACCCCATGATAAAATCCACTGTGTTTTGTTGGATAGCCCCATACTAAGACGGAACAGATGTCTGATGCTCTATAGTTTTTAGTAGTATCCATGTGAGATCAATCTGTGGTGAATACAATCAACATTAATAATTTTATTTGTATTTTGATTCATCATTACGATTTTGAACATAAAATTAATAGTGTTGACTGATGACACAGACAACTGCTATATGAAATAAGGAGAGTGAAAAACAAGAAGGAAGATATTATTAACACAACAGCGTTTGCGTGCACGAGAAACATATAAGTATACATGCTGCATTATTGCTAAGGTTTCGCGAATCAAAGAGACATCTTGATACCTGCTAACGGACGCATGCCTAGCGATACAACAACAGGTAAGCTGAGTTAATTCTTAACACCCCAGCCAAGCTAACTACAGTGAGAAGTTTAACGTCAGCAAGAAGCGTTTAATTACAGAGGTATCCTGGCAGACGGATAACAAACATACATCTCATGCGTATATATACAAAAAACTGTAGATCGTCCTTGGAATGTCACAAACAGCGTACTAAAATAATCAACGTACCAATAAGATTTAGCGTCTTGCTAAGTGGAAAACATAACTGAAGGTGAAAAGGGAACTTTTGGAGTGCGAAAACGAGAAATTTAAATTTACACAAACAAATCACAAAAGTAACAGGTTTGCCAAGAGAATTCTGGGAATCTAACATCCCCAACAATTATCTACAGATTATCATGTCATTCGTGAATCAGTCGGTTTGTTGCGTTCTACTTGTGCCATTGATTTGTAACCGCGTTAGATCCTATCAACTATATATATACTATCAATAATTTAATCTTTGTTAATCATAATGACTCATACAAACACGACAATCACAGAATGCGCATATTATTGAGAAGTTCAAAATAAAGACTCAACAGATATGTATCTGAACTTAAAATAACCCAACATTTCGAATCACATCACGCGCTGAAACTCAACAATACAGTATAGTCTAACATTTAACACAGATACCAACAAAGAAATATGCCGTACAAATACCATAATGTTAAGGGGTAACCACGGCCTCTATAGGCTGAACAGTTGATAACTTATTTCTGCAAGTTAGACATGACGTCATATTTTTTAAATTGTACAGCACAACTTTTGACCCATCATGTAATTGATAGATTGACCTACACATCAATCTTGTGATCTACTACTTCTGTTGATTTTCTTAAAATGATTCCAAACATACTTATCCATTACTGACTTCATTTAAGAAAGAAGTTCTACAATTCAACATGAAAGCAGTGACTTACAGCATCATACATATTTGTATGAAAAGATATAGAACTAACCAATATGTGACTGATGATCATTAAATGACACAAAATTTAAGTAATATCAATCATTTATAACGTCGATTCTATGATGTTTAAGTAGTTTCCGTACGTTTCTGTTCAAAGTAGAAGCTGCCTATCTAAACATCAAAGCAAACAAACACTATGTATAGCTTCAATGTAGGTTTTAATCAGAGGAATATAATTCCCCATCAAATCAATAAACTTGTACCATATAATCATTGGAACTCTGAAAATCACCATAGAACTATATCCAACATGAAGACTATAAATGACATTATCATAAACTGAAACTGTAGACGATAATCGATATAAATCAATGAATCAACAATGTCATCTGATATTATTATTAATCATGTATTAATGACGGATAAGATTCACACAGAAAAATCCAGTTTCTTTAGAAATGTAAATGCAAGTTGTTGATAAGCACAAATTAATAGGCAAAACCTACATTCAAATTTTATCACCGATAACTTTAATACGATGTAAAACTGATGTTTATTAAAATACAACTATCGTACAACTAAATGAACTGAAGCACCTGGGGTTGAATACAGGGTGACGATTGCTGAAGAGTCCCACACTAGGACGAAACAGCTGTCCAGTGCTTAATGGTACCGTACCGACATAACTCTGCAACGAATGCAGCCAATCAAAAGTATTATATGAGCTTAGGTTTTTCATATCATCGTCATCAGTATTGCAGATACAAGATGTACGATTGCTCATTTGAGGGTTATTTGTTCACACCATTCATTATGCTAATAGACTAATATACACCTGTGTGTATCAGTTCTAGTCAGTTGTGCTGTAAACCAACTGAACGATCAAGAATCGTAAGAGTGCGGTACGATACATTATTACATATTATTATATATATATATATTCGTGAGAATTCGTGACTGGTAGAGTTCAGACTTGTTAGTAGTGAGACAGCTGTCACATATGACAATGGATGATCTTTCCTCTTTATCACAAATTGATGAAAGTCCTATGCTGGGATGAGACAGCTGTACAGTGCTCCCTTGTTCTTCGAAGCTATCCTACCAACAACAGTCTAAGACGGAATTAATACTGACCTCCACAAATCACCTCAATTCAATTATATCACATTTATAACTGCTTGTTGTGGAGATAGTTGATATCACAAATCGATCTGAATTAAACAACCACTGACCACCTGGAAGCACTGCATAGCTGTTTCGTCCTGGTTTAGGACTCTTCAGCAGTGATTGATTGTACAACTATTATAATACAATTTGGATGTTGTATTATTATTGAACACAGAAACTGATATGACTTACATTTCCCGCTTGTTTCGACTCCATGCTTGTCGTATTTACGTTCTATTTCAAATATAAATCTCCTATATTCATCGTTACTGACTTTAATATATACCCTCATCCAGTAGGTTGTGGATGTGTATGAGTCAATATAATATACAGTGGCTTATAGACACTTCGGAATTGTGTTGTTATGAAGCAGAGTTAGATTTAGATCCAGTAGAAGCAAACAATCACTATTTATACTTCCTTAAAGACTACACAGTATCACAGATTTCATTAAATTTAATATGATACATTATGAACTGCAACCAATCATGATATACAGAATAATAACCTTGTTAGGAACCAACAAAGTGGACAAGATATGAAGACTGATTATTCCACCGCCATTAGTTCACAAGCTGAATAGAAGAACACAAAACAATTGACTTGACCTAGACAATAGTCTTACTTTCATTTCAAGCATTACTTTATATACACGTAAATCCTGATTGTTCAAGCACTTACTTAAGTAAATTACATTATTACTGAACGAAGGCAATAAGGATGAGGAACTAGGGCAACGTGTACACAATCAACAAGTTATAGTTGATGAATGTAAAATGACAAAGTAGCAGTAAACAGATGAGACAAAAGGTTAGAGTGATAAGAATAAGTAAATGATGAAGATCAAATGTCTCGTGTAAATACAACTATAATATACGAAATAATCTTCTAGACAATAGTTTTTGGAAGTAAGTCGTTTTTCTTGATTCATCTGATCTACCACAACTGTGGATATGTAGCGTCGATGGAAATTAAATTAGGGAAATGTTTAAGTTGCTGTTTCTAAAGAGGCCAATGTTTAGATAACCCTTGATCAATATCTGGCTCCTTAAATGAAATAGACCAGTATAACTCAGCATCTATCTTTGACTAACTGTTTAAGCACTCTAGAAGGTTCTGTGAGTTAAATAAAAGGCAAAAGATTAGCTGACACGAGATAACTTATTTCAACAAGCCAAGACTAATCAAACCAAAACCAAAACGCGTAAGGTTCGCTGTTCAGGTGTTCTATACTAAGTTGAAATAGCTATCCAGTTCTCCTTCGGTTTTCGTTGGTACCTATTCAACGCTAATCTGAGACGAATACAAATAACTAATCCTAATAATCGTCCCCATAAAACCACCTGTATTGAAATTTGTCTACATCTATTACTTAAAATCATTCCAATATGAAATTATACCTTATCAAGCAGTGACAATTAACCTAGCGCATTGCATATATCAGGAATAGGGGTTTGGTCACCTGGTCTATCACTGAATCATCCAGACCTATAGTTTCTAGTGTTTGGATTCTTATGTAAAGGATTTCTGATTATCTTTAAGTCACTTTTTCAATATACCTGTTACATAAATTAGAGCAGAAATGCATTGATCCTACTTGAAATAAAGATGGATACAGTTAAGACTGATGTCTTTTACGAAGAACCAAACGTCTCTTATATCGGTCCCTTCCCCTTTTTGGAACCATAAGAAACGGAATATCATGTACCAAGCCAACGTGATTTGTTCTTGTGGATGCAACAATAATACAATTTAACTCTGCTGAAGCAGATTAACTTATTTGAACACGTTGATGATGCTGTGTTCCCTCCTCCCAATCCGGTTGGTTGCATTATAAAGCTCTTACTTGTGTTTGTTTTTCAATGAAATCATTAGAACTTACTTCAATGCTTTTCAGTTATTCCACATGTGTTAAATCAGTATGTAGTGATGACTAATGTGTTTCCTCGTAGGTTTTACTAATGATGTGTACTTTTACAACTCTATTGACCATTCCATCCATCTTACCACCTTATTACAGACTAGAAAAAATCGATCTTTATGGATATGTCTGACATGCCTTAAGCATTTACTCAACCACTTGGTGTCAGTAATTATCTTTGTGCATTGATACAAGTGATATGTAGTGAGTTTTAACCGCTACAGATAGCTGATGACAAAATTATTGATGCTACGTAGCCAGAACCAATACGATGACCACATTAGTGAGACTAACTGTTCGATGTCCTTAAATATACCTTGATCCGGCTAATTCTTAAGACGGATAGAATAACACAAGGAAATAAAACGAACTAGACGATACCTCACTTAAATTTCATGCATCCTTTTATATGTACGTAAGTCATGACTGCACAACCAACCAGTTGGGAACATATATTAAAACAGATCAAGGACAATAGTGATAAGAAACGGAGATAACGTGTACGTATTCAACAAGTGACAGTAGATGAATGGTAAATGACACAGCAACTGTTCGAAAGTCAGATAAGAGGTTAGGTCGAGGAGAATCTGCAAGTGACTATAATTCAAACGTCTCGTTTACATACAACCATAACAGACAAAATAATCTTTCGGATAATAGTTCTGAAAGTTAGTTATTCACCATGAATCTCATGATCTATCAATTGGTGATTGTATCCTCATTTCATTTCTTTGCTAATCTATATGATCACACAAAAAGCAGTATCCATTTAACCCTACTACGTCCCAAGATAGCAATTTTCACTGGCAATCAGTTTTATTCTATAGATTATGTTGTTTGTCGTGTGAGTTTAAGGGAAAGTTGATAATGTGACTTATTGAGAATTCACCTTCTTGTTTAACTATTCAATGATTTGAATTGGACAATTATACTCCAATTATAAATAGATTTAAACAATCTAATATAAGTGAATTGAGATGGTTATTTTTGTAGAGATTAGTATTTCTAATTGATTGAATACATCACAGATTGATATTAGCATGGTACCACTGAAAACAAAGGGGCACTGAACAGCTGTTTCGTTCTAGTGTGGAACTCCTCAGCAGTGTGCACCGCAGATACTATTCTATTTTTAAGAAGTCGCGACTGGTGAGGTTCAGACTTGTCAGCAACGAGATAGTTATCATCAATGATGATCGTCGTGGTATATATCGCAAATTGATGAAAACGAGAATTATACCATTAGATGCCGAACTAGTGGTGCAGAGGGTTAGGTATTCGTTAACATGAAGCCCTGGAGAAGGAATCTAGGATGCACACTGCTGAAGAATTCCACGATAGAACGAGACAGCTGTCCAGTGCACCTTGGTTTTCAATGGTACTCTATAAACGACAATTTGTAACGTATTCAATCGGCCTAATATGAAAAAATTATATTCTGGTATCAACTTGACACATACTTTTCAGTTGTATGTATCTGTACTTCAAACAAAATTCAACAGTACAGTACAGTCTAACATTTAACACACCAATAAAAAAATATTGAGTACAAAAATCATTATGTTAGGGAGGTAACTATGGCCTCAACGTATACAGAATATTAGATAGCCGGAGACAATAGAAAGGTTATTTTAAAGCCATTTTTAACCCTACTAGCTACACGTCAGTAAGGCTTGCCCACATGAAGAAGCCAATATACTAAGTAGGGATTCATATACTTGCCTTTAAGCCACAACTTATGTTTCAGAGTTAATGATACTATTCAGTGGCTAAAACCAAATTGGGTGGTACAAATTTTAAACCTACATTCTAGTAATTAAAACTCGGTCCATTCAATACTATAGTCAGAAAGAATTGAGCTCTGAACTATTCAAACCTCTATTGACCTTCTATTATAATGGGACTTTTATAAACCAATATCATTTCATGACCTAAACAACAGAAATTAAAATTCCACAGGGAATGTCAATCTCTTGAGATGGAAGCTGCACTATGTTGATAAGTAGAAACTACTACCAAACCTACATCCAAGGCTCTCTCTATTTAACACAAGGTACTTTGTAATGTTGAACTGACGAACTTAGTGGATATTTTACAATTTGACTAATACTCAGGTCTAGTGATCACTTAGGGTATATTTCCAATGTAGTTTACTGATTACCTGAAAATTCATTAAGACATAGTAACAGTAATCTTCTTAAGATTCAACATGTACATTTATGATGGACCAGACGAATCCCGATGAATGGTTAACTATCGGAACTATTGTCCAGAAGATTAGTTCATATATTTTGGTTGCCTTTACACAAGACATTTCATTTCTATTATTTGTATATTCACCTCACCATAATCTGTACACTGTTGCAGTGTCATTTCCCATTCATTAACTATAACTTAGTTACGTGTACACTTTATCCCCACCCTCCCCACTTCCTTATCAGTGTTGCCTTTGTTCTGTACTGATGTTATTCCTTTAGTCGGTTAGCTGTGTAGTCAGGTTCAACAGGTATATAAAGAAATGTTTAAGGCATAAGTAAAAATTCCCTATATTGACTCTATTTTCTTGTATTCATCCACACAGAATGGGGAGTAGAAATATGATGGGAAGACTTACAGACAGAGAACATCAACATTGGGATGCAGGTACATCCAGCCGTTGAGTCCCAAATAGGACGAAACGCGCGTCCTGGATTCCACTTGCCAGTCACAATACAAGTTAAAAGAATTAGTCTTTATGCTTTGTTAGCTGTATTAACTCAAGCAAGTTTATTATTATTCTATATATCGTGATTGTTCGTAGGTGACGACATAAAAGTTATTTACGGTTCTTAAATCTCCACCGAGGTTTTAATTTACTTGTATTGATCTTTTCAATATGAATGACAATGGAATCCTCCCTCAACTAAGAAATGTAGTGATTTCTTGATTTATTCAAATATGACTATTTGATCGTGATTACATTTTCAATTGTTCATAACAATCGATCTCAACTTATTGATTAACCCTACTCCCCGTTTAATTAAGAACAATCGATTATGATTTCGATTAACATAATAAATACGCGATTAATCAATGTAGTGGATCGCGTCTAGTCAGAAGGTACTTTGCATTCTCGAGGTGGGAGTGTGTACTATTACATGCAAAAGAGTCTAAAAACGAGAAGAGTAAGAAAAAATGCGAACCGATAACTCAGCGAGCACATCAGATACATTCGCAGTCAATAACAAGAGTTGAGTTGGTCGATAAATATCCAGTAGCCAATATGAGCGAACCCTTCTTAAGTGACTGAGTAATATGAGATCCTAGAACAATGACTAGGTATTCTCAGCCCAATATTCTTGACCACAAGTCGGAGAAGGAAGAAGATAAGATTAACCCAAACAATTCAGTAATAAGGATCATCCATTTCATACAATAGATCATATGTATACATGTAATACCAGACCATAAAGTAGACTAATTATACTAATAATGATGGAAAAAAACCCGACTAACATGTTTTAGTTCTTAGGTGAAAACTGATAATAATAACAATTGATAGGTTAAATGGGAGGTCGGGAAAAAGGGAACATACAATTCATAGAAATAATAGTTAATGTATATACAATCAGCATATACTATGTGACTCCCCTGAAAACGAGTTGTTTTTCTCTACTCGCCTGTTATATCAGTGATCGATTAACATAAGACATGACATGATAACCAAGGTTAACTTGGTAAACAAAACTGAAGATTGAAAGCCATTTAGAATTGGTTGCAGTCAGATCTATTTTGTCAATTGGGTTCCACATTAATTCTTTCTTGTTGAGAAGATTCACTAACTTTTTAACGAAGTGACGTATATTAAGTAGCACGCTTGGAGATGGAACACTATAATGTACTTCTGCGCAAATATGCGGTGATAGTGAAGAGTTACAAAAATAGCAGTTTGATTAAACCAGAACAATATTGTCGTTACGGCATCACAGATCATTTTCCCGTTCGTTTAGTGCCTGGATGCTGTAAATTAGTGTAATTTCCACCCCAAGTTCTAATTTTTATTATACTAGTTTTTTTTGGTATTTTGAACTGAACTGATATGTTCATCGCAAATAATTTTCAAAAACGGAAGACACATTAAAATGGCAGCATAGCGAGTAATTTATATTCATTATAATTTTCTAAAACACTGCCCGGAAATCCACACTAAAGAAGATTGCTTTGTTAGATTACTTCCTAGACCTTCGATATTCCAGTCAATCCACAGAGCTGTGCAGCATCGTGAGGAGTCTCATGGTAGCCGATAACCTAAATCGGCTTACTCGCATCTTGCCAAAAAACTTATATGACCTTAATCTTCTAATATGATAAATTAAGCAAAAGTTTAAATGCTGTAATGCCTAATTTGCAACGTGAAACAGCACAGTAGCATTCTAAAATTTTGGGATGATTCATGGAAAGAGATATTTTTGGATTGAGCAGAAGATTCACTTAAAAATTTTTAGAATGAGAATTTTTGTTAGATACTCGACAAGTTCAAAGCATAGCCTCACGCTTCTAAGGAATATCCCCGTTTGATACCATAGTGGCTGCTTAGTGGTTAAAATGTTTAACTCTCAAGCCTAAACTACCGATTTTGGATTCAGGAAATATGTTTTGCCCGTATCGTCGGTATCTTGAAACTCATAAACAGACTAAAATCTCGTAAATATCGATACAGGCGTCGAAACTGTCCGTAAACACACATAGGATTGGTAGACTATGCAAGCACAGAAACGCAAGAAACTAATGCCTTATTTTGGCATTAACGTTTTTTGAACTTTAAATTGTAGGATACGTCACGCATAAATAGAAACATGTACCATATTGCTAAATCACTTTTGTGGCCAGTACAGAACCAGACTCATGTTAATGAACGATTAAATTAGCGAAAAGAGATAAATCAATCTCAGGGAAATGATACTTCATCCAAATAGATCAATAACAAGTACAACGCCGGAAATTAACGCCAGAGGGAAGAAAGTTTTCAATTCTCGGTAAACAGATGACTTATGAAACCGTAACTCGAGTGCAGTAGAGTCAACTGTCTAAAGTCGATTACACAGGACCTTTCTGTAAGTTGTTTTGTATAAGTAAAGCCTATACATTCAAGACTTTAACACCAGTGAAAGAAATCCACGGGGGAAGAAGTACTAATAATAGGGCTGATCATTTCTAATTCACCTTTGTTGTAGGAAGGCAGAATCCGAGGGAAACACCTTACTGTCATCGAAATTCAGAATAGTTGGCAATACGGCTCCGCCGTCGAAATTTGAGGTCAGATGCGTTCAGTCTTAATGATTTAGAGTAGTATAAGTGGAAGACAAAAACCCTACTAGAGCAACATGTTCCAGTGAACATAGATCAAGCAGGCCACCACATGAGATAGAACAGCACAACGTAGTACGTATTTCTGAAGTGTTAAACACTAAGGATTAAGACATCCCATGACTAGCGACTACTATTGACGTTGAAAGGACTGGTATACTACAAGAATGTCACCCGAATTGTATATCGCTTAACAGAACAAAAAAAAACGCAAACGAAACTCGATTATACGAACAATAACGCGTTTTTGTACGCGTGTATGTGCAAGAGGCGCATAAACGGGGAGAAAAACGTATTATGAACAAGCTAGCAATACAGTATGGGCAAATCCAGCACAATAAAATGACTTGTAGCTTATTACACATTAAAAAAGGTCACTCAGATCCAAATGTTTTTTTAGAAAAAGTGAAATTCGGAAGACTAACGCACAAACTTGAAGTGATAGTTCCACATACACACGGTGCATAGACCACTCTCAATACGCATACAGTACAATTTACAAGTTGAAACCATAATGTAAAACAGATAGACATTTACCCTGTAAGCTGGCTTTCTGTGTGTATGCGATAATAAAGTTAGAAACTTTTCTCAAAAGTTTGAGTGACTTGAAAAGGCACATCTGTATCAAGAAGAGAAAACTATGAGAAAAAAGATAGTATAAGAGAGAGAGAAAGCAAAGAGTGTATGAAAATAAATTAGGATTAGTTGAAGATACAAATATGGATAAGGTAAACTAACACAAAATGGTGATTGATTATTAAGTAATAGTAATGAGTTCATACATAATGTTAAAAGCAATAGACCTCTCTTCTCTCGACTTCTTAAAGTTGAAATACAACAGATTGTGTGAGTGTGTACCTGAAGGATATTTACTACTGTTTAAAACTCTTGTAAAACAATTGGAGGAATTTCTAATGATGAAAACACTGCTTGATGTTACAAGTAGTGACAAAACCAAAACTAATACATGCATACATACCAAATACAATAAAGCATCCTAATCACAGGTTTAAGAAGAGATTGTGTATGCAAACACGTATAAATTACATGTAGTATATAAGTAATGAACCAGGTAAGTTTGAACATTAGTAGTAACGGTTGTAAAAACCCAAATTTAACGCTTCATGTAACACTGAGTGAACGAATAGATTTCATGTATATACTAGTAAATTCAGAATAGTAACAAAAACTAAGTACTCAAACAACAACTATAGAAGTTAAGATGTGAGCATGTAATATGCATATATATATATATGTCTTTTCAACTTCATTGAAATAGAGGTATACACACACTTAAGTATGAAATAATATGCAATATGTGATGTTGGAAGGACAGTTTATTCCTGATATACTTGTGTTGACTGCTGTTGTCTACCGATACCGCGCGGCTTTTGATTACCTAGAGATGAATCCATGTTGTTCAATTGACCACCGCCAGTATTAGCTGTCCAGAAGTCGGAATTTTTCGGACGAGTTTGATGCGACCGGCGTGGTCTATTATGAAGACTGGAAAATAAAGAATAATAACACAAGTGATGCTATATCATGTATGATTTGCTATCGAAGGCATCATTCTGACGAGGAATCATTTATTACGTTCACCTTGGTTATCCGATATGGTGAAAAACAGTTTGAATATAGTTGGGATCCACTAAAGCTAGAATTCAAATGGTCACAACTTAATACTGACATTGGATACCTTCTGAATTCTCTATCTTTCTCCTTTCAAATTTATCTCACTGAATTATACTTTTCGAATCATATCTTCGCTCCCTAATTTTCTGCATTACTGCTAATACTTTTACTATCGCTATCACTGTTGGATTTGAACTGACAGTTGCGTCTCTGTGCTGATGTGGTATGGCGACCTGAACTGATGTACGTACGTACGAAGTTCTGCGTTGTATCTGTCTGTCTGTCTGATATCCAAGACAGATACAACGCAGAACTTCGTACGTACGTACGTCAGTTCAGGTCGCCATACCACATCAGCACAGAGACGCAACTGTCAGTTCAAATCCAACAGTGATAGCGATAGTAAAAGTATTAGCAGTAATGCAGAAAATTAGGGAGCGAAGATATGATTCGAAAAGTATAATTCAGTGAGATAAATTTGAAAGGAGAAAGATAGAGAATTCAGAAGGTTAGATTTTGAAAGAACACAAAGAGTGGATGCACCTGCGCCATTGCAAACGATTTTGAGCCATGTCGTTCAAGGTCTATAACCATTGGTGACTTTCGTCTCGCGGACCCCAACCACGCAGCCTACATCTACCAACATGACTTAGTCCACTTGTCAGTGACTTCATCGATTTCTGCCATGTTTTGGTTTGGCCGCCTCTAGCTTTCTTCCAACCTATCCCTACGCTGCAAAACATAGCACGTCGAGGCAGACGGTAGTTAGACATGCGTAACACATATCCCAACCACCTCAACTGATGAAGTTTCAATACCTCATCTATTGATTTGCCCTCCTTTCCTAAAACCCGTTTCCTAACGACAGCATTGCTCACTTGGTTGTCCCACGATACACGATATTCGGTGCTGTTGAGTTATTCAGCTGTATTGAGTCGTAACAGAATTCTAATTACAGGTGGAAATTCTGAGGGTCTATGATTACCCATTAAATTGTGAAGCCATTTGGGCAGAATGAAAAATCACTCGAACTAAAATTCAGACACACAATACAACATACTCCGATGGTTTAGTAATATGCTGGGTAACCAAAGCCAATTCAAATGATACTTACACGATATGACGTACCTAGTAACAAGGTCAATGAATGTATGCAGAAGGAGCATACTGTTATTAGAACGACGGTGGCAATCCCGAAATTCAAGTACTGACTACTTTATTTATTATAGGAGATTTAACAGGTCTAGTACCAAAAAACCCCCTTCACCTGTTTCGAAACGTGTATCGGATATGAGATGTTTGAACATCAACATACGTATGCGTCTTAAACTATCTGATCTTTTTTGCTACTTCAAGAGTCAGAAACGATTGATGTTTAGTCACGACAACAGTATTATAGACTCAATGAATAAGCAATGATGAGATTAAGTGAAGAGCAATCGATAGAAATAGTTAGATTGATTAGTAGGATTATAAATTCTTAATAACTAAGGCGTCTGGAATGTGTTGCGTATGCCTAACTATATGCTTTCATTAATTTCATAAGAGATTTCCAGTCAAAATCCTGTGAAAAGACTGTAGTCTTCTCACTTGAATCTCCAACTATTTTATCTAAAGACTATGTAAACACAAAGAGATTTACATGCAATCAAAGGTTTGGTGCGCCTTATCAGCGAATGTTGGTTACAAAGATTAGAAAGTATCAAAAACTTGAAGGATATATGAATCTATACGTGCTTCCAAGGTAAACTGGAACTAAAAGTTTAAAAAGCCACCTACCGACTATGTACAGATTTATTCACCCTTGAACGCATATTGTCAACTGAACAACCTCCATCGTCCTCTGAAGACGCATCACCGCAAGGAAAATTATTTCCGTTGTTAGGGTTGAGAGTATCTTCACTTTCATCACCACGTTCCCTGTCAGAATAAAATCCATTAGGAGCTGGAGCAGAGCGTCCTACTCTGTTGCTTCTCCCACTGTTTGCTCGATCCCCAGGTGTGCCATCAGGGATATTGTTAGGCTCTACAATATCTGAGTCTTCAGAACCTCGACGACGATCGATTACATCCCCATTACTATTTGTGTGATTATTCCAATCTGAATCACGAGCCGATCCTCCTCCACCCATGCGCCGACCATTCCTTCCACCGTGACGTGGGATTCTTCCACCAGAAGTACGGTGACCATATGATTCACGAGGCTAAAGTTCAATTTACAAAACACATAATGAACTATTATGTCAAATCATGTGACAATATTTAATTCATGTTTTTTTTTTTACCAAGAACAAAGTTCAATAAGTTCAATTTAAACATAGAATCCCTAGAATATCATTACTTGGAGTGCATATAACAAAACAAAAGAACAACGAAGAGCAGTAAGCGTTGTTACATCCATGAAAATCGACGACGATAAAATGAAGACAACAAATAAAGGGGGGATGTGAAATTCAATTGTCACTTAACAAATATTAAAAAAAATAACAAACGTTAGTAAGAATTCCCAAAATTAGAAGGGTCAATCATAATTAACATAGAGCTTGAAAAATGTACATTATCTCGAGTTGCCAGCCAAGAAAGACAAGATTAATGGCAAGAGTCGTGATAATGAAGACTAAACATTGAGAATATGGTCCCAAAGCTCCTGAAAAATGGATCAAGGAATACTGAGACTCATGATCTACAAGAAGCTACCGAATGAATGCATATAGGCTACAGTGATCGATTTTCAGCTGTCATTAATGTCACCAACCAATGATAGCAGTTATAGTTTTGACTCTGAATAAATAGTATGCACCGGGCAACAGTCAGTTATTTCATGAATTGATGTCACGCTTTAGTTCAGTCAGTTTTAGCCTTGCCCCAACGTACTCCAATGTCAGCCAATGCTACGTATCGGAACAGGCATTGACTGAACATATGTTTACATATCCCGAATATCTCAGACGATGAGGATTCATAACCATTTTTGATTAAGCATATAAAAGTGGTTTCTAGTCAGGTCGAAATCATAGATGCACATGATGTTTTGTGAATGTACGAGAATTTTCTTTCTCTTATCTATTAATTTGTCACTTAGGAGGTATTGGGGATTCGAGTTCAAAAAAAGCAGGTTAGTATGCATTAGTCTAAGCTCAAGTACAAGATTAATCACATTCCTATTCAAGTTAACTATAAACTTTCCCAGCTGTCTTCAATATACGTTATTTCCACATTTTATTGCATAACTCATATAGTGTGCAGTTTTAATAAATGATATGATCGAGAAAGCCTCCTTCGCTGAACTATCTTTACCCATTGAGTCAAAAAAAACTTCTAACTCACGAATTGCCACATAACTCTGATCTATACACCAAACAAAATACTGAGAAAACAAACGTGGAATAAATTACATACCATTCGCCTCGAGCCTCGATAAAGGACTGGATTCTCGTCGTCTGTGTAAGGTCCAGGATTAAGACTATCATTTGCACCCATGGGAGGATGTA
Source organism: Schistosoma japonicum (assembly GCA_025215515.1). Taxonomy (NCBI): domain Eukaryota; kingdom Metazoa; phylum Platyhelminthes; class Trematoda; order Strigeidida; family Schistosomatidae; genus Schistosoma; species Schistosoma japonicum. The sequence continues at coordinate 3,438,941 of CM046061.1, forward strand.
GCAGGCCGCCACGACCCGGTCTACGTCCGCGAACACCTCGGGCATAGTTGGCAACACCACCTCGATCACCCCAGCGTCCAACTGTTGGACCACGAGGTGGATAGTTTGGACCAGTGTCCATTCCACCATGAGATAGACTACGTATTAATTCATGCTTTTCGCTCTAATCAATTAAATAATTAATGCAAAATTTGAAGAAAATGGTACTTATGTAAAAATAGTTCACATAATTCGTTAATACCAATAGAGAGGACAAGGCTGAAAATCTTGTATAATAAGACTGTTTGAAAATTTGCAGAGGTAACTTTTTTGAAAAGCAAAATAATTAATATAAACTGGGCTAAGTAACTTAATAAAGTAAATTAAGTGAATAAAAAACTAAGAAATGCTCACATAGAGCTTGCGTAAATTTGTTTGCCCCAGTCGACAATTCACACTTACTCCGATTAAAAATCTATGCTTTAACAATTGAACTGACATCCTAAGGCATTTTTTAACTAAGTCTAACCTAAATCTGATGCCGAAATTAAAACAGGTTTGAAACGCGTGACGTATATCCTAGCTATGTCAGAAAATGAGGTTTCATAATCAAATCGTTTTCTACTGAAAAATTTTAATTAACCTATAGTTCCTGCAATATACGAGACAGTTTGAAGACACCATAAGTAAATATTCCTAAGATTCTTAAGTTGTTCACAATAAGACGAACATTCGCAGTACGCTAGATGAGTTTTAAGGGATTCATATGTCTTACAGAAGTTACAGATGCAGTTATCTGTTGAGATTAAAGAACTTGTAATTCATATACTCACAATGGTGCTATTAGAAACAATATCCTTGGAAATGTTGGTTAAATTTAAATTCCAGAACCAGCCAGCTGATAATCGCATCTATCAGAGAACATCGGTCAAACAGTTTCCTCCTAGCGTTCTGCATATATAATTACTTTTATTTGCATATTTTGATCAAACTTATTAAATTAATGAATGATTAGGGATTCCCGTGATGAACAAGTGAAAAATTGATAACTCGACGTTGGGGATCTTGGATGATATACCTCGGAACAATCCATAATGATGAAGATGGATTTCCTATAATCTCTTTTAAACTATGAACCTTACTCCACGTTTAACTCTCCTTGCCTAGTTCGGTTGAGATGACAGATGCAAACTTTTGTGGATATTCAATTCAATATCCCAATTAATCTACACTGATGTACAACAGACAGAAACAATCGTAAAACACGAATTTACAACTGACCTCCATTTTTTCAAGATCATAGAAATAATCCATTTGGAAATTAATCAATAAACGAGCTTTTTCGATTGAATCCGCTGTACCGGCCAATATAAAACCACCATATTCCTCATCTGTATGTGGTTGTGAAGATGTTTGAGAACTTCCAGCCTAAACAAATTCAACAGAAGATTAGAACTACTTCAACGACGGACGTATAATACTCGTGGACTCTAAACTTGCGATAATTTCCAGGTTAAAATGATACTCATAAAGCTTGAATAGCCAATGAGTGAGTTGTTATATATGTTAAATATCGTTAAACAAATTTGCATTTTTGCTAATTTCAGTTACATCCAAAGTTGCTCTGGTACAGTTCGAAATATGACTAACAGGTTGGCTGAGTAATCATACCTAAAGTAGCGAGTCAGCTTTTAACATTATCTAATCATGGTAAACTACTTAAAAATCAAACATCTAAACAAGCATATCGGACAAAATCCAACTGGAGACATCCAATGTAAGTAGAAAACGAGAGTCTTCACTACAATCTGATAGGTCCAATTTTTATTTATCTGTTTTATAATGAAGTTAGAGTGTAGTCGACAGTGAAATCATCCTATTCTGACTTGGTAGCTTGGGAGTGGACAACACGATAGTGTTTAAAGGAGGTGAACTGAGTCCACATCACAGTGCAAACATAGACACTAGGATTAAAGTGCATCCAGTTGACAAGTAATACATACAACGAAACGCATGTCTATGATTCGAACCCAATACAATTATTAACTTTAATTTCTGACACCAGTTCAAAATGCACATATGAGAACAGAAACTGACCAATCGCAACTGGTAACACCAATGGCAGGAAGATTAAAAAACAAAGAATCTAGGCTATTAGTACAATATGACAACAGAACCACTAACGTTGCGACAATTCACTAAAATAATTCGGACACTAAATAGCAAGCCTGATACTAATTAGAAAAGTAAAAGCCTCTCAATAACGACAACCACTGTTTCAAGTCTGAATTAATTTAAATCTAAGTTGCTTTTAGACTTCGATGTGGACTAACTCGTTGAATATTCACCCTTCGTTAGGTTTTAGTACACAGACATACCGACAACAGTGATATTGTTTAAATCGAAAGCAGCATTCGACTCCTTAGACCAAGAGTTACTATGACAGCGCTTATCATTAAAAGGCCTATCTCAAAACCACATGAACATTATGAAGTGTTTCTATAAAGTTATTGACTTATGGCATTACACGCGTTAGTAGATGCACATAACCTGGTCGCTATCTGAGCAATAATCGCGATCAGTAAATAGAGATATTAGATAATATGGCTGAGAACCAATCAAAGTACATAGATGCATTATTTAGAATCTTATGCCCCACCATTTTTCCAGAAAGCAATTATTCTTGTCAAGCAATATTCTGACATTAAACTGACCTTGTTGTGTTGATATAGTATGGCATATTGAGCTAATGAACGTATGTATAAGGCTGCAGGATTTATGACTGACTGAAAGAGTCAAGAACATTTAATCCATTGAACTGATAGCTTTAGAAACACAAACGTACTATGATAACGATGACATATACAGGATATAAAGTGGACGGAAAGAAATATGTGTTAATTACCTTCAGAAAGACCCTCCGCATCGTACTTGCTAGGGGACGGCCTGGATAAGAATATTTGACGACATCTGATTGGTTATTATCATCACTGAGAGGTACAGGGCCTTCCATATGGTCATCGAAATGAATGTGAACAACGCCGGATTTGCGAATGATGGACATAATATTAGAGGTTCTTTTCCCAATCAAACGTCCTACGTAACGACGTGGAACTCCTAAATATAGCTCGGAATATTCCAGTTTAGCACGAGCTTGTTTTGCAGCTTCTGAAGTCTAGAATATCAAACAATTAGCAATAATAAACAAGATTAAACTGAAATATAGAGTTCACTGTCATTGATAAAAAAAGAATCAGTTGCTGATTGTCATTCAACTCTATGTACTAAAAAGATCATATATGTTAATTTTACTGATCGGAAGGGAAATGCTTTTATTTTCAGAATACATAAAAGGCAGAATCGTTGTCTTAAAGTTATGAAGCTTTACTTAGCGATTGGAAATAACTTTAAGTTCATATTTATACAATAAAAGTAAGTCTGTTAATCCGAATTCTGTTGGAAATGTGACGGCGGCAATCGCCTTTACACAGCCTACATTGTAAAAAGGTCCATTTATAGGTACCTGAAAAGGAAACTGAAATAATTGTGATCTAAAAGACACTTAGTTTAAAAACAGAGCTCAAGACACAGCTGTCTGTAACCGGTCATATAAAACCCTTTTATTGGTTTAGGTATTTTAGCTCCGTATTTACAAAGGCCATGCCATCAGAAACAGATCCTTAGAGTAATGTGGCGTGGAATTTTAGGGCCGACCATTTTGTAACACTGACTTTCCATTATGGGTGAGCAAAATCGCTGAAATGTGGGTTGTCAGAGGGGGTAATCTTACTATAATCGATTTTACAATCAATTCAATTTAGATTTAATGTCCTTATGAACCTCCAAGCATTATTTCACGCCATTTACATTATAATTTGGTGAACTAGGTTATTTTTTATAATTGGGTTTTATAAATACTCGTCTAGTCTAGCATTTGTTTGTTAGTTGACGAGCTTGAGTGCCACCTTATTACAAATCTGGCATAATTGTTCTGATGTACGTCTTGCTGTAAAAGCCTAGAATTTAATTATGTGCGATATATTAATAGTTCTCTATTATATTTAAAATTTTGGAGTCAATTACATCTATTTCAATCTAGACAATTAGGTCATCATAGTGTGGCTTAGAGAGGAAATATAAATACCGATTAGTGTCCATGCTAATACCTTGTTCGTTATTAGTGATTGTAGGCATGAAATAAGTCCTAGATGATAGTTACGTAACTAAACTTCTGCTAAGTACGAGGTTACTTGCATTTCCATAGTGATTACTTAGATACGCCATCAAGCTAAAGTTCCAGTATCTACAAGCTTCCCTAAAATTAGTAAAACATTGAAAAATCAGTGTTGTGACTACTGTAAACATATATATATATATATATATATATATATATATATATATATATATATATATACCAACCCCAAACATAAAAAAATGAGGAAAGTATTTAAGTATTTTAGAATGCGTTACATCATATCTTAATACGAACTAACGGAAAATAAGTGGACACTTGTATAATAGTAATAGCAGTTCCATTTTCTATATATTGCTGAGAAAGGATTACTAAAAGATGATATATGAAACTTATCATACGGAAACTTATCGCTTACTAACACAAAACACCAGGTTACTAGGAAAGGAATTATACCTTGGCTTCTACAATAAACATAGCAGCATCGCCAAATTCTCCAGAGTTATTGACAGGATCATTGTCTCTTGTGCTGTAATCGGATGGTTCCCATGATTCAATACGAATAACATCAGGGATTTCTCTCGCAGCACGAATATTTACCCCACGAGCACCTATAGCTAAGCCCATTAAGTGTTGGGGAACATAAAACTTTTCAACGAATAAACTAGGATCGCTGTTCCAGTCTCCGGAATTTTTCGTCCCACTTGATCGTGACACGTCTGGTCCTCGATTGACCTGAAGAATGATCAAATATGAAACATTTATATTTAAAAAAAACATAAATTTTAGTTATATATATATAATGAAATTTTCACAAAATAATTCCATGAGGAATATATGAACCATGAACTGACATGAATTAACTACAAACATTTAACAAACACGAAGAGTGGCAAGTTTAATTACATAAGCGAAGAAAATTCACATGCTTGAAATACCTACGTTTTAAAAATAATTATCGGTATCAAGATTGTATAAAAATACTAACGGAAATACCTGTGAGTGAAAGTCAAGGCACGGGGTGTGAAAAATTATTAAATATATAAAGGATAGGAGGAAGGATATGTTTTATCAATGGTACTTCTCCTAATATTAATAATGGCATTAGGACTGAGATTAAGGACACGGTAAAGATAAAGATAGGACATGCTTCATATTTTCATGCTACACAGTAACGTTCGGTTAATTGACTCTATCAACAGAATATGCTTATCTAAAACACAAACATACTAATCACCAAACAACAGAACTCATAGGTTAGAGACACATGAATGAGAGAGGCAATACAACAAATCTATGAAGGCTTTTGATTTCCTAGTGTGCGTAGTCGGTAAAAATGTTTGCATAAAATCGACAGTTAAAATAAATGAAAGTTGTTTGGCCTTTTGAATCACTGTCAGGTCGTATACTCCAAAAACAGAAGGAACTGCACACACATATTGAGGAACGGTTATTTGTGATATGGTACCTACTTTTAATTAAATGTAATGGCTACGTTGATCATTTTGAAATGTTGGCTGAAAGCAGACAAACTTCACTAAACCTAGTGTTGCCTTTTTGTAACTCTTTAAATCATAATAGATCGTACATTTTTAATGAAGAGAAAATATATACGTCGTTGATATCAAATTGCATAACAGAAACAGGATTATTACAATTCATACAACAGTTTATAAGACAAATTGCTGGGAGCCAACTTAGCTCACGAAATTGTGTTGTTCATCAATGGGTCCTATCCTATTTATCCTCTTCATGACAAATCGACAGATCCCATATGTATAAGAAATATACGAACGACACATTTATCATACGAGACGCAAATCATGAACCCGAACAGTATATTGCGACAACTGATACTTGAATTTTTTTCGTATTTTATGATGTTATCTATTTCTGTTTCATAACATCGTGTAAAAATTACTAGACACACTATCGCACGACTTTAGTGAACGATATCGTGGGAATGAAAATCGTCGATGAGTTGTCTTTTCTTCATTCTCAATGACACAATGAACTTCTTACGTTACTAAGATATATTGATGCTTGTTTTCACAACAAAAGAAACACGTTGAATTATTGGAGGATATATTGTACGCACTTTAGGTTTTCTAGTTACCTGGTCATTTTTTATAATATATTACTCAATCATAACAACTGTGTCCTGGTTGATCGAAATAACTAGGTCATTTGTTGCCTAAGCTTGGAAACGAAGATTAGTAACATCAGACAATAAAAACGAGCATCATCTTACAATAGGGATCGGAGACTCCTGGGAAGTAAAATTCAACAAACCACTGGTAAAACGATGGACTACATATTACAAAATGAGATGAATGAAAGCTTACTTCAAGATTTCGCATAGTTTGTCGCAGACTTCGAGTCAAAGCCCATTTCTGGCGTAACATCCTTAAATGAGTGTCCTCCAACAAGGCAACATTCTTTGCTGTTAATGGGTCTGTTGTTAACACAACCAGACAGGAAGATTCGTTATCGTAGTATAAGCTGACAGGACCACCACAATGGCGTAGGAAATCATGATGGACAGAGGGATCAGAAGCACTGAAAAAAAGTGACAATGAGCTTTTGTGATAAAAGTTACTTAGACCCATAGTGAATAGTATCGCAGGACTGAAAATAAAGTGGAAACGGCACAATTGTTTAGTTTTTATCGTTTTCGCCGATTAGTGAAAGACTTACCAGATTGTTTGGGTTGAGAAACCTAACTTATCTCTAGGCAATTGAAATGTGTAAACGTTTCGAGTTATAGAAAAGATGTTAAGTATAGGAAATCTATGCATTAAAACTAACTAACACTTTTTATGATGAGGATCATACAGAGTACTATGCGATTAGTTGAGACTGTAATCGAAAGTTAAGTCGAGGACAGAATTAAATGTCTTTGAATTTCTACCATTCAAATGAATCCACGAAAATTACAAACCAAGCTGATATGTTGCTGAATGATGATATCATCATCATTTGGTCTGAATAATAAAACTATCCACGGATGTTATATTAATATAAAACATAAATATGAATTATTTTAGTATGATATTTTCCATATTCCTAAGCAACGATCAAGTTGCTGAAAGTTCGGAACAATATTTGGCCAAATCGTTCCATCTACTTATCATTACAACATATTTTCGGAGCAAAACAAGTTGGTTCCATGTTGTTTATTACTATCTTTATAATGATAGATATACATACTTATAAACGATGGACCCTGCACAGAGGTCCCATAGAGTACATAAAAATACTCTGAAGTTGTTAAGCGATGAATCAATTATTAAAATCGGCAAACAGTGAGTTCAGTCGCTTTGCAAGAAGTTCAACAATCCTCAACAATGCCGACTAAGATTTAGTATTGTAATAAAAGCTGTGACAATTAAATGAGGAATAATAAACGCCATGCCATACTTTCGTCGATTAAAAGTGACTTACAAGTCTGCTAATTCCTTCGGGATTTCGATACGATGTCGGTGAATGATATCAGACGACAGGCATGGACAATCATCACTGGGTTGCCGCAAGAACTTGCGACTCACAATCTCTGTAACGTTAGAAAGTTGTGTACATAGTGAAATTTCTGAAGGTGTTGCATCAGCTGGTGGAGTTACATTAAGCTTTACAACGGCAACATCATCTCGAATCTTGACAACGCGACAAGGCCACCAAGACGGGATAGAGAGATTGTCCAGATGACTATCTACTAAAAGTTCAACCTCTGGTTTGTTGGTGCCTTCATCACCCCAGCGACCAGGTAGTGTAATCGTATTACCAGAGGAATTTGGAGTCTGATCGGTCGCCACAGAAAACAGGGCTTCCCCATTTTGTCCAGGTTGAATATCCCTAGGGATGCAACAAAAATCAAATATATTAGAATTATGAAAACAAGCAAACAAGAATTATGTCACATTCTGTACTATTTTAAATTTATGTGGCAAGTTTTTGGTTATCCACTAAGTGAGCACAACAAGCGAAGATGAACTGGTAGTGACTCATAATGGTTACCAAGACCAAAACTAACTTCTGATCAAACCTGAACCCAGTGGTGCTTACCGCTTGAAAAAATAGGTAGTTAATACTAACATGATTTTTAAACAAAACCCGATAATAAACTAAGTAGAAATTATTTATTGTTTTTAGTCTTTTTAGGCATGGAATGAGGCTATCCCTGAGTAACTGCCAGATGGAGAAAGAATTAGCTACCATGAAGTGAACAGATTAGTTACACTCACCCTTATTTCTACAACAGTGACTAAATCCTAATGCATCGAAACAACCGGAGTGAAATATGAAGGAAACCATAAGATTATTAGTTTCGAGGATTTTCTTGGAGCTCTAATAACCCCAAAGAACTACATGCTTTAATGAACAGCTTGTAGTGAGTCTTACGATATGACTAATGGTAAAAATAACTGATGAGATCGTACATACGCATCACTGAGACAATGTCGTGCGCCCTCCGACTGCATTTCAGTATTTTGGTTGAAGCTGACTCATAAATTAAAGGAAATTACAATTAGGTGTCCGTATTGGTCTAGATATCAAGGGAGATTGATATGAAATGGTGGAATAAACAGATAGGAAATTCGAAACTAGAGATGAAGCACTAATCAAAAATAGCAGACCCTTCGATAGCACAGAGGGTCTCCGAGACTGGCCAGAACGTGGTTAGAAAGGGCTTAACCAACGCATATTGTCCGGTTGATCACAATTGGAGGAAGGGCATGGACAGACGTTCACTGGGTCACTGACTGCTGGCTTGAACTGTACTAATTAAAGGTTCCCTAAGTGTGGTCTGAATATTATGATTACTAGTTCCCTGAGCGGTGGAGGGCTTTACTTAAAATACGAACAGGGACGATGTCAGTCCATGAAATCATAATTGCTTGTGAAATGCAGAATTTCTTAAGTGTTAACTATATTACAGCCTTAGCCGACTCATCTCCAGTCAGAACGAGTACTCGTTAAATTTTTTCGAATAACTTAGCATTCATCTGTTCATTGTTTTGACAATTACGAAACATCCCCTTCAGTGTTAGTTGTCGTAGTGTGCAAAGAATTATGATTGTTGCGCAAAATCACTTCATATACATTTAACTAAATGAAACATAACGAACTTAGGATTGCCGAAGCAGTTGTGAAACGAGCTGTGGTGCTATAAACAAGAAATAGACAGATTGCTAGCGATTTCACAAAACCAACAGTTAAAATTTACTGCTGTCTACAACTCCAACAAAGAAAACCAATTCATGCACAATGAAGTACTATATGTGTATGTTTTATAAAAAAAATTATTTCACAGGGCTTCTAGTATTACTCAAGAACTAACCTCCCAGCAGTTGGCGGCAGTCGTACGTTTTTAATTGGGACCTGTTCTTCTTCATTACTACGACAAAGGTAAGTGAGAAACAAATAACTTTAGCCTACTTTTCCGGGTAAAAAACAACCACTTTGTCGTCGACTACATTACGAAGCACAGCCTATGAAGTATTATGGATGTGGAGAAATACTACTTACTTTTATATATTGATTCAGACGTCCCTTTACTTCTATCCCAATCATCTTAGGCAAGAATAACCAAAACCTAAATGAGAGCACCCACACTCACAAACAACCGCAAAACTACCTATGAAAACAAATAACACCTTCAACTCAATAGTCAATATCCAATTTATAAAAATGGCTTTGAAAACGACAAAAGTTATTCTGTACGTAATTGTGTACAATCCCATTATGAACAAAAATTCAAAAAAATCTTTTTCTCAATAAGACTTCGCATCTTGCCATAGTAGACTACTGATATTTTTCTGTTTGCAGCTCCGTGAACAAATACCTGTGAGTAATCTTTTCAACATGATGTGAGGCGATCCGTTTGGTCTTCAAGTAAACATCAGATTTTCTTTTAATGAACTCTGGGAGAACTGATCGAGCTACTTTAGGAGGCTATAAGTTACGAAAGCTTACCATCCTTGAACAGTAGATATTTGTCGGAATGTATTTGTTTCCGCCTAAATAAGTGTTACTTAAGACGATCAGATGTCTGTGGAGCCAGTCTGGTGACGATAACTAAAGACCTGTATAATCTGAGATTATTGGTGACAAAAGCATAACCTGGTCTGTCGTAGGTCCTTAAAGACGTCCAGATACCATACCAACTCTGAAGTAATAGTAAGTCTGCGCTCAAAAGATATCTAAATTACTGTTGTCGAGGAACTCTTAGAGATCATTATATAAAACGGATTTCATAATTTTTAGGCATGTCAATAAAATTACCATCCTCAGTTTGTTACAGGAGGCAAATGTCATTTGCTTTTCAATAATAGAGAGTTGTAGACCTACTTCAACTTGTCTCAGACTCCTCTTGTGCCAAGAATTCTGATAAAAAACTGCCACAATTCCCACCGGAAGTAGCAGGATAAGATCAATTTTATATGCTGTAGTTAAATATCCACACTTTGTATCAAGGGCTATGATTATGGAAGATGCAAATAAAAATGACATGGTTCGCAAGTAATTATACACATAATTAAACCGATTATTAGCATTTAATCAAACACTCACTACTTGATTCAGCTTTATCTTAGTATGCATTGTTTTTGTATACAAGTCAATCACTGAGTTGTAATCCATATGTAAATATGACTGTTACTTATGACGACTGATTCATGTGTATTTCACACCACTATTCGTCATGTAACTTTTCAGAATTTTTTTCGACTGTCTATAATGAATGTATGTCCATGTAGTATTTATGTCGATTTATGTTTCTGGAGGAAATATAGTTCATGCCCAGCTGATCCTCTATTGACCAGAATTAAGCACGGACATTAAATTGTCAGTTGTGAAGAAACTGCCTAAAAGATTGCCTGAAAGCAAGAAGTAAATTTTGAATCTGTTGCGACTTAAGTTGACTAGTTAAGAGTTGATTTCACAACTTATGTATACACGAAAATAAGAAAGCTTAAGTATTCATTTATTTCCTTTTTCTCTATAGGGATTATGATTTCTATTATCTTATATTGAATGTTGAGAGACTTTGTGTGTTTGAATGTTATTATCCCGCTCGAACTGTCTCCTGCCCCCGATACGAAATAAGAACCTATTACCAAAGATTATTGTTTATTCTGTTAAATTAAACGGAACGTACCTAAACGCCAAAAGAAACTTGACGTAGCAGTTTTCATTAGGCAGGTCATTTACTGAGTACTGGAAAAACAGTGGGATCTACCGTAATTCCTGGAAAGAGATTGAAGTAAAAAATTGTTTTATTAGCTTCAGAGTCCAGACAAATAGGTACACGGAAGTCATCACATAAAATAAGTCCCAGATCCTATCGACAGTCGAGTAATGAAATGTCACCTAGGAGTTATGAGGCAGTATTTTTCTACCATTTAGCATTAGCATTCTTAATTTAGTGATACTAAGAGGGAAAAATCTAAATCATCGTTAGGACTTGTTTGTAACCGTTGACCAAACAAAGTTGGAACATGTACTAACTCTTGAAACAAATGTTGTCATGCATTTCTGCATTTATCACCCACAAACCAACGAATGCTCGAATATTGTTCCATTGGTAATATATAGGTTTTAATATGATACACATTTCGGCATATCGCTTGTTTAACAAGAACTTAGTATTTGATTATCTCTGGCACTCTTACTTTTCTTACAATTTCAAAAATCAGTTTTCCTTAACACCACTAGATTTAGCAGTAAAGCCTTTGTCGAATCAAGTAATCACCTACTGGTTTTTATAAGACCGTTGCAATCACTGTTTGCGGACATTTTTACAATTCCTCACACTCTCCTGATTTCTAGACCACAGCCTAACTAATGATGCTTTGAATTTTATTAGTGGCAAAAGAAAAGGCAATAAATAGGCAAGTTTTATTCCATATTATTAGATATACTGAAGGAAACACCAAATACAATCTAAGGATATTACTGTATGGAATAAAATGTGACCAGAAATGGTGAAGATATGGTTATTTTGAGCGCATCTAAATTTGATATTTTTAACTTTGTTACATGTGCTTCATTTACATTCAGATTTTATTCTTGAATTCCCTAATAGGATGGAATTGTCAAGCTCAGTTTTATGTCGCTGCTCAGACAGTAATTAGTTGTGTAAATTTTTCACTTGGTATTTATTGTTTACATTGTGCTTATTTGTAATCTAACTGCTTTACCTCTCACTGTATTTGCTAATCCGAAAGGTTTCGATATATTAATTTGCACTTTGCATACGATCTGATCCCTTAATGAATTGTAATAAGGTTGAAATGTCATTAAGTGCAGAACACAATGGATTCACTGAACTCTATTTCCAGCTACGTACAGATCATAAATATAATTGATAGTCATACTATTTATTTCATGAGAATGGGAAAAGTGAGGAGTATTTAGAAAGTCGTACTCGATATATTAGGAAATAACAAACATTAACGAACGATAAGTGATTGAATCCATTGCCGAACTGTTTTGGTTAGTTCAATGAAGAAGAGAAGCTCGAAATTCCTGACTACAATATTTGCACAATTTCGTGAACTCCATCTTAATTATGTTACTACTGTTTTCATGGATAATAATTGTATCGTGTAATACTTTTGATTAAATTATAATAACCATACAGTTGCTTTTAGTTTGAAAAAGTCTAGAGTGATGATGAATGGGCCATCTTAATATAAAAACAGTCATTTATCTTTGGGTTTGTTATGATGCAAGAACTTCGGTGGTTGGTTGGCCTGATGCCAATTAGGTGTGCCTAGTCAATAATTACGCGTCTGCCCTATGCCACTAAGTCCCAAACCAAAATAAAAAGAACGCGGGCCAATAGACCAATCAGACAGAATCCTATTATATTTCATGCATTCCTTTATATATACGTAAAACCAGACCACACAGCAAACCAATTAGGAAATTAACACTTATACAGAACAAACGAAATAGTGACAATGAATAGGGAAAACTTGTACACAACTAATTAATTGTAGTCCACAATAAAAGACAATATAATAACAATAAATATGCTAAACGGGGGGATAGGGTAAGAGAAACGTAACGATCATAGAAACAAAATGTTCACATTACACACAGTTAAAATAATCGAAATAGTGTTCTGAAGCACACTTCTGAGAGTTTGTTACCCATGTTTAGTAATTCGGCATAACACATACCTCTACAAGTCCTGTCCACTCATTTAACATTGACGATATAGTAGAAGGCGATTGCGTAATAAATTTCATATACTTTTTATCACATGAAGGGCAGTACACAGTTTCACATGATGTTATTCTAAGTTTGTCATACTCATATTTTATTTGAGACGTAAAATTACAACCAGTCAAATTTGAATCACTGGATTCATAGTAAAATAGCATTATATATCTGCTTTATTTTCTGACCACACTCTTTGTTTCTTATCTTAAGGCTAAAGCAGTTAACGCGTTATTCTAGATTCCTTTTGTTCAATTTGTCTTCAATAATGAAACAATGAAGATATGTCTACTATGTATACTGTTAAACAAATAATGATTAAATACGATTAACTTTCTTTTATGACCAAAAATATGATTGTTATTGATTTATTAAAGACCGGCTAGATGTGCCTTGTCGATAACTGCACGTTCGCCCTATGATCCTCAGTCCCAAGCCGGAGGATACAAGAACACAACTTGATCGACCGACCAAACAGAATCATATTGTATTTCGAACACTCCTTTATATATATACAAAATCAGACCACACAACACACTAATTAGGGAGAATACTATCTATACAAACGAGAACAATAATGATTAAAAACTGTGTGTACGGGTAAATGATTAATTGATCATAGTTCCTGAATAAAAAGTGATATGACAACAATTCACTGAGCCTAATAGAAGATTATAGTAATGGAAACATGACAACAATGGAAATAAAATAATCAATTCATATATACTCAGCGTAAATGAAATGGACTTCTGATAAACAGTTCGGAAAGTTAGGTTACTCTTCTTTAGGTACCCGGTGTAAAATCTATTTTTGCTTGTATAAAAGTCCCTCCATGTTTCTTTTATATTGAACAATTCCTTAACTTGAATTTATCTCTTTGTTGTGCTCTGTCTCCGTAACAGTTCATGTTTCTATCTGTTTGCTCTTTATTTTTTATAACAAGTTATGGAATTTTACCCACAATTAGGTTATTACATGTCCTTTTGGTAGTATATATTACATCCCGTTGACCTTCAGTTTGTTTTGTTGGGGTTCAAGGTTTTGTTGTACGCCATATTGGCTTAATGTTTCCTGTCTGTCTGAGTGAATTGGCTCAGTTGGTTGATTTTCCACGTTTGGTTCCTTTATTTGTTAGGAACACTTTCTTTGGACAAGTATCTAATTTACTGTCTCTTCACTATCTGTTTGTTATATTATAGATTAATTGTACAATTGCTTGAATCCTTTGGGCTGTATAGGGAAAGGTAACTGTTGAGGTTTGTATATTAAATTTTGTCTATTGTTTAATATAGTACCACGTTTTGCACCAATAAATTGTGTTATTGGCCTTCTTATCGCGGATTCGTGCGTTATTCAACTACCGACAACCCCTATACAGAACGACGTTAATCTTCAACGTTATCAGTAGCTTGGTCTATACACCCGGCACATGACTCTTGTTCATGCATTTCATGAACATCAATGGCAACTGTTAGTGACCTTTGAAAGTTTACTGAACATATGTATGACCAAGGATTGCACATGGTACTACGGATAGCAACAAAACAAACAATTTTATTCATGATTTTTTAACGTCGTTGACCAGAAAGTTTCTCCATCAAGAGAAACCTGTAAACAAGTGGAAATTCAAAACTAACAATAGCATTAAAACTGGCCAGTTAACTGACATTTCAAATTGCGAACCTTCGAATGGCTTTCTTAAAATCTAAGAGTATGACCCCAAGGGAACAGACTAGTACTTCTGTCTGAAGGTTTAACGTTTACACTAGCTTCAGTCATATGGCAAAACTAATGAGTAACTCTCTACTCAGCCTTGAAATCTACAGTTTTTATGCAATACACTATACGTGTAGTAAAACGGTAGAACAAGCCGCTACAGTATGCTCTTCTGATAGGTTGCTTCAATGATTTGAATTGTAGTATACAACTCAAATGTATCAATTCTAGCCCAATGCTTGTAGTTGGCTAAATTAAAAAACGTAACACGAAATAACGATCCAGGAAGTGTGTGCTGCCTCAATGTTTTATTTCGAAATAATTGTCGTGAACGGTTTTATTATCGATTGTTGTTTGTGTGTCTGGCATTTGCGTAACCTTAAATGTAAAGCCCTGGAAGCAACTGAGATTTATTAAAGTAATCATGATCCTTGATTGAAAATATTAATGAATGCATCAATTTTTCCTAATCTGACAAAATAAATTACTTCTTAATCAAATTTTCAGAAGAGGCGAATCTACATAAACATTTAGCTACGTTTAAAATTGATATGGAAAATCAATCTAGATTAAATAACTGCTGAAAGCAAACAGGCGCTAGACAGCTGTCTCGTACCAGTATGGGACTCCCTAGCAGTATGTATTCTTGACTGCTCTAGGGATATGAGTTCAGGGATAAACTTTGAGACAAATGCTTGACTATTTGACAGTTGAGACATCAGAAAATAGATAGTTGATGTTTGTAACATCCGTCAACTTAAGATGTATCTGTAAACATCATGAAGATGTTAGACTCGGAAAGTGAACTCAGCAATATGGGAGGTTTTGTCTATCAAGGTCTGTACCATGGTATTCAGCAATAACAGTTGATTTACAGACCGAATCATTCCTTCCTATACACGCATTTGCTTTTTCGCTGGTTTGTTACTTTTGTTTCACTGAACCCATTGTTGTGGAAACTATTTTAGTTCAGAAACCGTGCCTACAAAATTCGATTATCTGTTACTGCATATTTCTGAGGTTCTTTCTCTTCTCTTCATAGAACGTAACAAGGACCTAATAAAGAAATCAGTGTTCAGGCTACGCATCATCTCAATATTCACTGCTCTTATTTACAAGCAAATGAACATTCATCCATATCTAAATAGGTGGTTTGTGGAGATTTGTATCAAGTTTGGTTGATTGAATCCTTCACAGATTATTGTTGGCAGAGTACCGTTGAAATCTAGGTAGTACTGAGCAGCTTTTAGGCTCTAGTAGGGGACTTCCCAAATATTTCACACTCTAGTTTCCGCCTCATTAGTTTCAGGTTGGCTGATACCTAACCCCCTGAACTACTGGGACGGCATCCAGTGGTAGAATTTCCACTTCTATCAATTTGTGATATATAGAGCCAAGACCATTCATTATTGTTGGGAATAGCTGTCTTATACCCGACGAGTCTGAACTTCATCAGTCACGACTTTTCACTAGAGCTTCAGGAACATACTGAAGTTAACCCCTAATGAGATAATTATTGTAATTGAATTGAAGTAGTCAGTGGAGATCGGCATTAAGTTTAGTTAACTGAATTCGTCAATGATTAATGTTGACACGGTATCATCGAAAATCATAACATTTTTTTGTGAATGATCTTCCTCTCTCAGATATGAAGATATACACTTATCCCAATCTTCAAACTAACTTCAGAACAAGCTTAATTATCACTCATAACTTGTTGTTGCATGCAATTTTCATTTTCAAAAATTGAATAACAATTTGTTTTGTCATAAATAAGTAGTATAACTTCATGTAACATGAAACAATGTTTATTATATAGTGAATAGTTTGTGTATATATTCACATTGGCTTGTTTACTTATTAGTATTTCTATCAGTTAGCTTGATTATGCTGCTAAATCATATTGTATATTAATGCTATTTCACTTGAAATAATCAGATTCATCCAAATTATTAATGTGCCAAGTATAAATCCAGATAAAAAATATTGATCTGTTCGAAAACGGAAACGTTTATCGAATGGAAACAATGCTACAGAAATAATCACCAATTCCTGAAATGCACAGTATTGATGTATATTATTGATTATCACATTAAATAATAATAATAATAATGATCAATATAAGGGAAAATACTTCTTATTAATAATAAGTAGGTTACTGATTTAAGTTTGTGGATGAATTAAGAAACCTCGATATCGCGAATTGGTCTAAATTAGACAACCATTGAATACTAAGAAGCACTAGATACCTGTCTTAGTGTGAGATTCTCCAGCAGTGCGCTTACACAAACTTATCAGGGATGTAACCAAGATCTTTCTGGCTCCGTTATGGACGCTTTATCATAAGACCATGTAGTTGGAGCCCTACGGTTGGTACTTCTAATTCATATGATGCATTTTTGCGACAACATTCATTGCTATCGATTAGTAACTACCTCACGGTTGAATTCCATTAGTCACCTCTTCTTAATAGAACTCAAGGAATTACTTCGAGGAGTTATTTACTTGTGAGCTGATAATGATCATCACAGCACAAATTGATCATTTCATAAATATAATTACAAATTGTATCTTACTATAAAAAGATGTATCATTAGGTAAATCTTTGATTTTGACCATTGTATTACATATTGACTAGTTTAGTTTATGTAGACGTCATATTTGTGTTACGCGCATAATAGGTTTCATTGAATCTATACATCACTAGTGCATATTGTGTTGACATTGTTTAACTTAACCATTTTCCCCTCCAGCTTAGATCTTTGTGACATTGTCATTTGGGTTGTTGTACTGTAGTGTCTCCTCCAGACACTTAGGGGTTGGAAGGAACAACCATATGCAGACTGATCTCAAGATGTCATATCTTGTAAAGGCTCATTAATGTTACTTATGTAATCAGGTTTTCCTGGATTAATAAGTTTTAAATGTTTTTTTATGTCAATGTTGTTTTAATGTGTCAATGATATAGTTGTACTACTCACATAGGCTGCTGACGCTTTGTACCTTTAATGTTGGTGCCTAAATAAAACCACACTGTACTTATTTCCATTCTCAACTAAGTCACTTGCACTGATGGTATGGAATAATATTTTTATTCCTATTATGGTATTGCACACAGGTATACTTTCACTTTCTCAACTTCATGCTCAAGTGAACTCATTGCAACTTTGTTACCCATTCTCATCAAACTGATTCCTTCTGGATAACCGCAGTGACGCGTACAACTATCTCTGTAAGAATCTTCAATTAATATTATGCAAAAGAGAATCAAACGAATAGGTGTACTATTCAAACTTGATCTACGTGTTAAGAAGCAATATGTTCAATTGTTGTAATTTTGCAAGTAGTTCTTGAAATGTATTGTCCCACTCATTTTTATATTCGCCAAGTTGATAACTATGCATCACATCTATCTTCTATCTGCCACTTTCATTCATATTACCATTGTACAATCCATTATTAGCATTCCAGAATGACCTGACTGACTTTCTGTTTTATTATAAACTACTTTATGTTGAATAGTTATAAGTATGACTGTACAGTTACAGTAAATGATCCCAATGACAATAAAATTACCTTGTTTGAGCGACTATCTTTTAGTCTTGGGTTAAGATAGGTTTATGGACAATTGTATGTTGTTTGTCCCAAATTTATCTTTGTTGGGTACAATTAAAAACTAAGGAAAAGTGAACAGAATTTTCCGTCTTTATATGGTACTAGTCAGGTGTGTGCTCCCTCGATTCGTCAGAAAAACAGACCAAGGTCTAAATGCAAAAGCTTAACTATCACCATTATTTGGCTGATATCAAAGTGAAAATTCAATTTGTGTTATATCGAGGAGATAAGTCGATGCAATTTATGATAACTTTCTAGCTTTCGATAAATTCGAACCCCATCAGTCAATACTAAACTACATTTTACTTAACTAGCCTATACTTTAATTCATAAAATTTGACGCTTGGAACAAAGTAACTCATAACCATTGGCTAAAGTGCAGTGGACTGTTGTACAGCTGTCAAATATTTTTCTGATACGCTATTAACATTGTTGTCAAATGATGAATCGTTTATGGCAATTCTTTAGTCATTAAACCTTTAACAAGAACATTATAAATTCATATGAGAAATCACGAATACTTTCAGTGTATCCACATCTATAATTTACATGGTAACATAAGTAAAGTACACGATCACAATTCATGTAAATCAGTTAGAACAAAGATGCACTTCGACACTGACATCGTTTAATAAATTAGTAGTTAGGTGATTGTAATTCATAAACAGTAATAATAATTAACAAATGGAACAAGTGAACCTAATGAAATACACTACATAAACCTATAAAAAAAGATAGTTGTTTGTTAAATAATCATTACAAAGTTGCTAATTAATTCATCAGTTCATGATATCAAATTCACATTTAACAATCTCCACAACATCCGAATGCAATAAATATTAATTCACTAGTGACTGACATTTAGAGGTGATTTGCGAATTTCTAGTGAAGGGACATGACTAGTGAAGTTCAACCATGTCGTTGTGTGAGACAGTTACGAACCGACGACTGTTAAGGATGTTTTGTATATCTTTCATGAACTAACTAAAGTTAAAATGATCAACTTTTAGATGATAGGTGGTTCACGTGGTCTAATGGATAATCGTTCGTCAAGAAACCAGGCGTTTGGATTGATTCCCTGAACAGGATGTGGAAGCATGCTTTTGTAAAGTGTCTTAATGAAACAAAACTGCTTTTCAGTGCCAATTTCTAGATTTTAATAGTTATTCAACCAAGTTTTATTCTCGATATCCTATTCTAATTCAGTAACAGATCAATGATGATTCGAAATATCAATAGAAAGTAAATAGAAAGTAAGTTGGTGAACAAATATTTGAAGTATTATTGTAAATAACTTACAAAGATAATTGTCCACAGAATGCCTAATCCAGAAGTAATCAATACTGCCTATTGAAATATAAGAAGAATGAAAGCAAACTAATGTTGTGATACTGTGTTTAGATGTAGTCTTATCAGGGATCTATGTGGTAAATATTTGTGCAACACAATTCAAACTGTCTAATCAGCCACATAAATCTACTCATAAAGGATCCGCATGGATTGAAAAGTAACCTTAGATAGTATGGAGTCGTAGATGCCCGATGTTGAAGTGTTCAATACTAGCACAGAGTAACTGTTTAGTGCTTCCTGATTGTTAATGATTATATAATTCAAATCACTTCAGTAATGTCAACAACACCTAATTACAAGCAATAATAATCGTTCAAAACTAGGAGTTATAACGTCAAGATTGTCTACTGTGACTGTTGTTTATGATCAATTAATCGATATGATCTTGTGTTCACGAAATTACAATAATAAACGCCAATTAGTGCTTGGCTAGTCTCTGTAAGTGTACCCGGTAATCCCTTAATCCTAGGCAACCATGGCAAGAACACTGGACGATGAATCAGAAAGCCAAATCACATTGTATTTCAATTGATTCTTAATGTTAACATAAAACCAGATCACACAGTCAACCAATTAAGAAATTAATATCAATACAAAACATGAGGCGGATAGCTGTAGTCAATTGAGGTAATTAGTACGTAATCAATTAACCGTCGTTCATAAACGAAAGATAATATACTAACAGTAAATGTGCTAAACCGGATGATGATATGAATAAAATGCCTACTTTACACACAACTAAAGCAACTAAAATAATCTTTCAAGAAATAGTTCTTAAAGTTAGTTATTCTTCTTTAATCTACCAACGTAGCACTAGATTTAAAAATAATGTGATCAATTGTATAAAAATGGCGGAGAGGTATGAAAGGGATTGAGCAAGATCAAACAGACAAAAAACTGAGTAGAAAATCAGGTGAGTTGTTTATTAAGTCTTATATGTATATGGTAGGGATAAAAGTATTAGATGTTTCTATGGAACACACAAACTCGGGTTGCTAACTTGAATCTCGAGGGCTTCTGCTGTGTGACCGACGAGATTAAATCCCATCAGAAAACTGACGGTATACGATACATTACTCTTTATGCTTTAGTTCTACTTATTACTTGTTCACTATCTATCAAGTTTAAGAAAATATAACTGTGCATGGATTTCACTGAACCGTTTCCAAACCAAGATGGTGCATTCTTGTTAACACGTTGGTCTAGTTGTCTGGTCGCATGCCTGATATGGGTTTTTTCATGTTACCAGCTGGATTGATAGATACACAGGTTTGGAAAAACGAGATAATATCTATTAGTCAAATATCTGTCACTAGTTGATTAAAGAATGATAAATGAAATTCTGCTGCATTATCTGTTCTTTATACACCACCAGTTAGTCTGTCCTGTAATGCATCACTGGCTACATTGCTGTTGAATTTCAGTTTAAGGAAGAGATGTTTCTTCCTGATGGTCAATACACCAAACTTACTGTTATCTGTAGACATTTCTTTCTTTAGTAATCTATACAGGTAACGAAATCTTGCCATCATTCTGAATATGGTGCCAACTTCATTAGTTATAGTCATCCGGTTGATGGACATCTAACTACATTTCACTTGTAGCGCGTGAGGACGAAACTGAGATCAAAGTGTGCGCATTGATATTCAGTGCTCTTTCTATACACACTTCTACTTATTGACCTGTTATTCTAAGAACCGTAATTTATTATCGCATTCACTTTCGTAAATGAAAGAGACCTCTGAGTGTATGCCACTAAACTGATATATAGGTACTTCTTTATTGATGTTCGAATTAATAGTGATAAATGTATCTGTTAGGTCGGACCACAAAGAAGTGTAACAAACTTTCAGAACTGTGTTTGAGAACACTATCTCATTTATTCGAACTGTCTGTAATGTAAACATTTTGTTTCTATTATTGTTACGTTCCTCTTGCCCTATCCTCCCGTTTAGCATAATTACTGTTATTATATTATCTGTTGTTATGGACTACAGTTAATTAGTTGTGTACAAGTTGTTCCTATTCACTACCACTATTTCCTTTGTTCTGCATTATTGTTAATTTTCTAATTGGTTTACTGTGTGGTGTGATTTTATGTATATATAAAAGTATGCTTGAAATATAGATTCGATTCTGTCTGGCTGACCTATTGGCTCGCATTCTTCTTATTTCGGCTTGGGGCACAGGGCAGACGCGCACTAGCGATTGGCACTCGGCCATCCAACCAACCCCCAATTTATTACGACATAACAGTATCATCAATATATTAACAATATAAATCTAGTTTCTCTTTTACCTATCAGAAAGAAATCAGTTAAGATCGAATCTAAAGGTGAACCATTAGCTATACCATGAGTTTGTCAATAATAAGGTTTGTCAAAGACATTTATTGTTCACTGTAAGATAAATTCTTACAGACTAACTTTCAGGACTCTAGTGTCAATTTGTTTTAGTGTTATTTGTTTGTCTATTACTTAATAATGATACACCGAATAAATATAGTTCATGTTTACCGTTAATATTTAAGTCCGTTACTATGAAAATGAAGTGGTAGACATCTTTGACAATTTTTATGTACGATAGATTTATAATGAAGATCTAAAATACGAACAAAGCAGCTTGAAAGTATGTTAAATGGTGAATTGTATATTTCTGAAACAGAACTTAGAGGTAATCATAGGATTCGTAAAATATTTAAGCCCATCAATCAATCGATGCTGTTACCTCACGTGGAGCATAGGCCACCGACCAGCATTCATCAACAAATTCTGTCTTAAATTTCCCTTCCAGCTCTTCTCAACTCCTTCTAATTCTCTTCATGTCTGTCTCTAATTCCCGAAGCAATGTATTCTTGGACCTTCCTCTTTTCCTTTGGCCTTCAGGATTCCAAGTCAGGGCTCGTCTTGTGATAAAATGTGATGATTGCCTCTATGTGTGTCCTATCCACCTCCGGTATCTTTTCGTAATTTCTTCCTCTGCTGAAAGTTGGTTGGTTTGTTCACAGCCACAGAAGATTGTTGTTGATGGTATCTGGTCAACGGATCAGAAGCATCCTACGCAGACAGTTGTTTATAAATACTTGTATCTTTTGAATGATGCTTTTCGTAGTTCTCTATGCAAGTTTCAGCTCCATAAAACAGAAGTGTTTTCACATTTATATTGAAAATTTTAACTTTAATGTTAACTGATAGTTGGTTTGAGTTCCATATATCCTTTAGTTACAGAATTACTCCCCATGCCTTTTCAATTCGTACCTTCACATCTGCCTCAAACCCTTCTTGTTTAAAGATGAGGCTGCCCAAGTATGTAGAGGATTCTCTATCTTCCGGAATTCTTTTGTCCAGTGTGACTGGGTTAGTGTTCATTGTTTTGTATGTTATGATCTTGCTTTTTCCGTTGTGTATGTTGGGGCCTACTGCTGCCGGGGCTGCTGCTACCTTGTCTGTCCTCATCTGCATTTGTTGCTGTGTGTGGGATAAAATAACTAGGTCATCAGCAAAGTTCAAGTTATCTTGTTACACCCATGTTGTCCACTGTATTCCAAGAGTGCCTTGAGATGTTACAGTTTACATGATCCAGTCAACCACCAGCAGAAAAAGGAAAAGCGACAGTAAGTGACGATGTTCGAGCCCAGAAATTTAATCAAATCATAAATCTCAGATGTAATTATTTCACTTATCTTCAGTTCTCTGTAGGATTTAGTTTTCAAATAGGACGAAACGTGACCCATGGATTCCGCCACAGAGCAGGGCAAGGGAAGAGGGGAATATAGCCCTTACTAATTCATCATAACAACGAATGTTATTTCAACTAATCATATCATCATCATAAAGTAAATTAACAATGAATAAACCATATTTATAAGTATGAATTCACTTACATCAATATAGCCAAATCGTTGTAAAATCGTATTGATAATGTAAACAACTATTTGTAGAATGCAAACATTCATAATGAATGCATACAATGCATTGGTTATACTGAATGGTTTTATATTACTAAGTATTATAATCAGTAATGATAATGTTAATGTAATAATCCAACTATAAAATAACCAGGTAAATTTCAATGAAAATAAGATTCGTGCAGATGGAAGTGAAATGAACAATGACTATTGAACAAAAAGAAATAGAAAAAATAAATAAATAAAATAAAACAAATACTTATAAAGTAGATCTTTTCGTAAACAAAAAACTAAATGTGATGAAAATTTAAAGTGAGGAACTAATATGAAGTTGTCCAGTTCCAGGATGAAATAGTTGCCCACTGCTGTTTAGTTTTCAGTGGTACCCTATCAACATCAACATGAAGTTAAATATTCTAATGGATCATACAGATAGAAATAGTCGGTTAAAATTCACTACATAATGGGGGTGCTGTTCAGTGCTTCCAGGTGATCAATGGTTGTCTGGTTCAGATCAATTCGTGATATCAGTATTGACAAATTAACTATCTCCACAACAACCCCCTTAATTGTAATTAATTATCAGCTCACTAGTGACTAGCTCCTTAAGGTAATTCCTGGAGTTCTAGTGTGAAGACGTGACCGCTGGAGTTCAGTCGTGCCGGGTGTGAGGCAGTAACTCACCGATGACAATGAATGAAGTCGCGCAAACGTGACACGAATTGACTGAATTAGAAATATCAGCCGTTAGGAGCTGGCTCAGTGGTCCAATGGTAAAGCGCTTGTTGCGGAGCCAGAGGGTCCTGAGTTTGGTCCCCAACAGGATGCGCACTGCTGAGGAGTCCCATACTAGGACAAAACAGCTGTCCAGTGATTCCAGGTGATCAATGGTTGTCTGGTTCAGAACAATTCGTGATATCAGCATTGACAAAGTAACTTATTCTTGAAATTAATAAATTTGACATGACTAAGAAATATAAGCGATCTGAAATGTTTTACCATAAGCATAGTATACAGATGAACTTGCATGATTCTACGTAAACGAGTAATAATCATGGTAGACCGTCAGTGACAATTTCAAGAACCTAATATCCAACTGCAATCACTTGTTATACTTCCCTACTTTACTTCTTAAGTGTAAGAAATTACTAACATTTTGTAGAGGATCATTTATAGTGCCCAAACTTATCGAATATTAGGTTCTTGTTATACAAATCACCCATATACATAAACCGAAATAGTTGAACTAAACTAACATTACATCTTACTTAAAGCAATCCTTAATCTTAAGTTTTGGATAGATATCCTTCTGGAACTTAACCGCAATCAATTTACTGGTGAATAAACTACTAGTTACATTTCCATTAAAGGTGTTATAAATCAAGTTTCCCATAGTTGCATAGATGAATTCAGAAATTGTTATCACTTCAATATACATACTGTGAAACCCAATAAAAATATTGATTAATAATTTGATGTCACGAAATGTTTTTAATTAGAAAACTAGGAAACTGATACTGAACAATTGTTTTATCCTAGTATGAGACTCTTCAGTATTGCACATATACGATACCGTCGAATTAACATTCAGCAATCTTCACGACACCCAATCAGAATCATTAATTAAGTGAAGAAATTATCAAAAGCCTATAGACTACTTGTAATATTATCCTATTCTATCATTAAAATAATCACTCACAGTAACTGTCTGCTGTTTGGATATGATGGGGGTAAATTGAAGAGTAAATTTGTGAGTTTGATTGTGTTATTTGTACCTACAAATTTCCACGTAGGTATGATAATTAGCTAAGCTAATCATGCATCCTCAGCATTTTAAGTGTTACTTAAGCATCTCCCTATACTAAACTCTATCCATTAAAGATATAATAAGAATTAATTTGCAATAATCTAACATATTACACATAACTAATGCAATGAAATAAGACTTGGAGTACAATACATTCGTATAAAGGAGAATTATGAAAGATTTATCCTCATATCGGGAAACATCATATTAACAGATTGTGAGATAGCATTAATATGTAAAGTATAAGTTTCCTCCCAACTTTATGTTATAGACAGAAATTAACTAACCTCTTTGGTTATGATGCGTACCTAAAGTGTCATGTCTTGATGCAGCATTAATCCACAAGTATGATTCAAATTGCAATATGACTCGGCTAAGAAATCTGAAACCTGTATTTCGCCCAATTTGTAGCTCTTCAGCTAGATGTACCTACTTCTGGGACACCGGGACTTTAACTCAGTTAGTTTAGCATTAAAAATCATAGCGTTCACTACTAAGCTGTTCAGTATAGTAATTATACATCGTATGCATACATAATTATAATGTGTTTGTTTCTTCCCTACTGATCTGTAATTAATTAGTGGATGAAGGCTAAGACGTTTGACACGGAACGAACCAAATTTAAATCCAGGTGTCAACATCGACACTAAGATACACGGTACATCCTGATGATTAGTCCTTAATAGGGGTGAAATACGAGTTCTAAAATCTAAATTTTCAGCTACGACCCATCTTAAATTAGTATTTAAAGTTGATGTTAACATATACTAAACCTAAACACAACGGTAATCTTAACTGTTTGTCTATAACTGAAGTATTTCTTAGATTACGGTTAATTTTTGTCATTTTAGTAATGATCTTTCTATCTCATTTAATATGTTCATTAATCATGCAAAAGTTTTATGTACATTGCAACTGTATCCTTTCTCAGTAATACACTATTCATTCATTTCATCAACATTCTAATTACCATGCAAATCTTTAAAATTATGTAGAATTTGTAGCGGTAAATAATTGCCCAAAATAAATAGTTGTGTAGGTCCTTGTCAATGATACTGACCATGCTTGTTTTAGCCGATATGACTAGCTGTAGGTGCTCAGTCGGTCAAGTATCACCACCAGCTCAAGGCACCATCACTGTGGAAAGCAACTTCTTGGCATAGTTATTTAGTATGGAAGTTTTCATGGTGCCTTACTTTATACTTACACTCAAACATATCATCCTCTTCAATTATTACCACCTGATTTCCACTTGTTTGCACGTGTGAGTTTAATCGTTATAAGATAATTTGGATATACCACAAGGGTAGCTTGTGTCTGACCTTTGCTGCTTGGAAAGTCGTACAGATTAAGTATACAATGCTATTAATCATCATCCGACTGTAAGTATTCATTAACATCCATAAGTTATAATTAAATTTGTCGACTAATCGTCAATATTTCTGTATATTCTACCTTGAAAGTTTCACTAGCCTTAGTAGGTTGGTGTCTGAAGAAATCTTTAACCAGATTCAGAACGAACGCTTGTCAACTTGTGACACTGGTAGTGCAGGCAAAATGTATATCTCTTAAATTGAATTAAACAACTAATGACCAATAAGAAACACTGGACAACTTCTTCGTTCCAATGTGGAGCTCTTCATCAGTGTGGACCCACAATCTCATCAAAGATCGAATCCAGGACCTTTTGACTCCGTTTCGAACGTTCCATGATAAGACTGTTTGGCAGGCTTCCAACTTCTGATATTTCTAACACAACTTAACAATAAAGTATTTTGAGTTCGATCTCTGGTAGGATCGTGGATGCGTACTGCTAAATGTTGCAGACTAGGACAAAATAGGTGTCTTAGTAGTTCCTGGTCGTCAGTGATTATTTAATTCAAATCAACTGGTGATAACAAAGTTAAAAACTTAATATTGAATAGATGTGCATTTTATCAGTAGCCGAGTTGTAAATGTTTACTCATTAAAACCCTATGGAAATATCTAAGAGGACTTAAAAGGAAGCCTCGTTTAACTTAGTTATATTTTGGCTTAACCTGATAACTTATATCTACGACTTATCTCACTAAACCACATTCACTACTATTAGATAAGTGAAATCTCTATCTATGTAGATTTAAATGTTGATCGAATTCTACAGATCAAATAGTAAATTGATCAGTAGTCCAAATGAATAAAGTTCACAGGATACCTTGTTATTCCTGTGAAATGGTTGTCGGATACAATAAGCATAAGGTTAAGAACATAGGTTTCATGCTAATTTTACATTATTCATTATCATGTTCACTGCATTCTTTCGATGAATGATCACTGGAAATAATCAAGGTTCAGCGTTAACTATCAACCCTGGACCTTCAGGTTTCGAGGAAAACACAATCATCTACCAGTTCAAATTATCTATAATAATCAGCTTACTTGTGACTAACTTGAAGATGTTCCTAAAATCTAGTAATATGTCGCTGCTGGTGGGGTTTAGAGATTTCGGGAGTAATATAATTATCATCACTGAAAATGGGTGATCATCACACTGATAACAGTAGGAATCCCATTACCGGATTTAAACTAGTGGTACAGATAGTCAAGGATTCGCTGTGAAACCTGAAAATCCTAGGGTATGGGTTTTAGGTAGAATCAAACGTGCACAACTACTGATGAGTACCATACTAAGGCAGAAGAGCTATTCAGTGATTACTGATCTCCACTGGTACTTAATCAACATCAATCTATTCTGAATACAAATAACAAATTATTAGTAAATATTTCAAGAGTTTACTTTACTACTTACTTTAAGTACAAGTGCAATATAGTTTAAAGGAAATAAAAACTGTAGCTGTGGTATCAGAAGAATTTCCAAATCGATAAAGAGTCCCAAAAAAGCTGTAATAATGAAAAGTAAATAAATACTAATGTCAATTTATTTCAATGATAAATTTAGAAACGATCATGATGATGATGATGACTTATTTTGAAAGAGATTGTAAATGACAATGAAAACTGACCTGATAGATAGTTATCTAAAAAACAAAGACGTTTTGAATGAAGAATATTCTTCTTTTCGATAAATGCTCATCAGGTTCTACATTTATTAGTTCAAAATTATTAGTCACAAAAATAGCCAGTTCTGAGGCAAGTAAAACATTATTTAGATATCAAGAATAATCGGAAGGTTTTTCTCATCGACTTATTTATAAAATACGAATGTTAATGTTGAAATACTCATCATCATGTAACTTGTGAAACGTTAAAGACAATTGAGATAAACAAGATTATTAGTCAAATATGTGTATCTAGGTGTCTCTGTATACGGGTGACATAGGAGATGGGGTGGTAGCAAAATACGATTAAATCGAGGGTTTGCAGACAAGGCCTGAATCCTACTTAAAGTGAAACCGAATGGGTTAGAGTTTGTAAAATGGAGTGAACGATAATCAAAATTCGTCAAATAGTAACAATAATAGACATAATTACAATCAGTTCATTTGTTTGATCTTAAAATGTGATATTCATACTGTGTACTTTGATTAACAATAATAATAATAATAATAATAATAATAATAATAACAATAGCAATAATAATAATAGCAATAATAATAGTAATAATAATAATATGGAAATGCACATTCAGAGGGAGAATACATATGCATACATCGCATTAAATCGTCGCATGATTAAGGTAGTGATTGGTTTAGTGGATCTTGCGTCGGCCATGGCAGGAGAAGAGGTTGAACGTACTTCTTCTGTATGCACAGGTCTGGCTTCTTGATTCGTATAGCTATCGCCTCTGCCGTTTTAAGGACTTTGAGTCTAACCGATCTTGGCAGATAACTGTTTACACAAAATATTATTGTGAATGATTGATTTATGCTCGCCATATGATCTGTTTGAATTAGATGAGCTAGTATTGAACTGTTGATACTTCTGACAACTCCTTTGGTTAACCAAACCGGAAGGTGATCCCGAGCACGGAGGAGTAAATTCCTTGAGCATCTGCCAATATAACTTGCTCCACAGGAGCAGTTGAACTGATAGATACAAAATGAAGTGGCAAGCTTAGGTAATTTATCCTTTATTCTCGGTATCACCATGGGGCGGGTAGAAAACACGAGTTGTAGTTTTCCAGCGTTAAAAGTTCTCCGAATGGAGCTGCGTAACCTCAACGTTAGCATTTCGCTGGGCGCGTCCTCTCTGTATGCTAGCCTCAGAAAAAGCGGCTTTCTTTCTGCGGTCTGAATCATCTTCCTATTTGTTTTCGAGATGGCATGTTTATTTATAAACTTTATAGGGTAGCCATTCTCCCTCAGGGTTTTATTCAATGCTTCCGTTTCATCGTCAACGGCGTCAGGAAAGCCTATCGTCATTATTCTATAATGCAAGGTTTTTAATAGATTCCTTTTATGTTGTATAGGTACAAAGCTAAGGAAGTTTGTATTGTGTCCTATCCATGTGATTTTTTTGTTGATGTTTCTTCTTAATGAGTCATCTGTTCTTTTTGTGAGCAGTACATCTAGAAATGCTATTTTGCCATCACTTTCTTCCTCGCATGTAAATTTAATAGCCGGGTGAACCTCGTTAAATTGCCTGAGAATATCAGACCGACTAATATCCTGTTTGCAAAGGATGAATGTATCATCTACGTAACGGCAGTAGAATGGCAATTTACCAATGAGTTGTGCGAGTGGTCCGTTTTCTAGCTTTGTCAAGAAAAAGTCGGCTAACATGGGACCCAGTGGAGAGCCCATCGCTACTCCATCCACTTGTCTATATATGTCATTATTGAACATGAAATGTACATTCATTGTACATTATTAGCTGATCATCTAATTACGATTGAAAACATTCATCTAAAACTTGAATTTACTTACTGAAAGATGTAAAAGTCGCCTTGAATTGAAATTATCACAATAAAAGATGTAACATATACGTACTTTAAAGTATTCAACGGTATTTATTACTAATGAATAATTTCAAAATGAATTTCTTGAAGTTCTTTCATGTGTGTTCATGATTTGTCGAGTTACATAGTTGAAGTTTTGCGTTTATTATCTAGTACAATTGATTTGACAGTGTCACAACTGCATAATGAAGTTACTAGTGTTCAATATTGTCTTTTGAATGTATCACAGTGGGTAGTAAACTTAAAAGGTAAGATTAAAGAGGTTCACTCATGTAATGCCATATACTTAGCGTGTACACGTTTTCAATATTCTCTTATTCTCCTCACTACTTTATCGTGAGGATTGTATAAATTCAATTAAATATTATGAAGACATGCAGATGAGAGAACTACTAGAAATCCAGAAACCATCGCACAATTATTTTGTTCAAGCGTGAGATTTCTCAGCCGTATGGACTTAAGACCACATTACTTGTGAAACGATTCACTAATAACATCAGTAGATAAGGCATTGAAATCGCTTTTTGAATTGACTGAAATTAGAATTGTCTGACCAATGCATCTGAAGTATCATATATAGACAACTGTTTATAAATGCCTATATCTTTTAAATGATGCTTTACATAGTTCTTCATACAATAGAACTGTCGTAACGTTTATACTGAAAATAGTAAATATGGTGTTGACTGAGAGTTGTTTCGAGTTCCAGATGTTCAATAAAGTAGTATGAAATAAATCTGATATTAATTAATAATATGTATTTACACGATGGATTTTCCGTGAATTATTAACTTGTGTTCCGCGCCTGAATCTTCAGAACTAAATGCGGTATTATTGAAATGTTGATTTTTTCCGGCAACAGCCTTGGTTAACCACGCTGGAAGGTGCTTAAAAACACATTGAAGTAAATTGCTTTAGAATCCCTCAATGTAACTTCCTTCACAAGAGAAGTTGAACTAAAAGATACATGTGTGTAGTAGTAAGCATAGATCATTTCTGTTTTAATCTAGTGTCACTATCGAGTAGACAGAAAACATCAGTTGGAAGTTTACCAGCGTTGAATGTTCTTTGGATGGCTTTGTGTAACCTCACCATTAACAATTCAATAATAAATAACATCAAACGATCCATTGAAGGCAGGAAAAAGAAAACTATGCCCATCTATCGTGAAAAGTATGATGGATATCGGCCATCAGTTTGATCTCACAATAAGGTTTTATTGCTTTGTGTAGAAATTATCACAAATGTATTCATACATTCATCAATGCCTTATTCATTAAAAATTCTAAGCTGGCCTTATATGTATAGAAACTGATTGATATAACCTTGGATTTAGCCAGATAGATCTAAGTAATAATCTTTTAGACGTTGTAACAATTTCTTAGACTCCATATCTCATCTTCAATCAGTCACATTATTCTTCATTTATCACACTATCATCATTCAATACTTTATTTAAAGTGACCTTTATTAGTTTTCTATGTTTGACTAATATGATTCACTGTAACTAGTCAATCATTGATGAATCACTTTGCATTAACATTATATATTGCTCAATACAATAAGTCATGTTTACTACGATGCCTACGTATGAATAGATTGTCAGGTAGATGTAATGTGATTAGATTGATTAGAAAGTGCATAACACAAATACACCAACATATTTCTCTAGATCAATTCTTGTTTTCTTATTACACAATCAAAATACATACAAAAGACTAACTGTTACACATAATAGATTAACATAGAGATTCTACTAAACTTACAAACAAAGAGCAATAAACCAATTTGTTTCTACTAACCATGTTTTGAAGTCAACTGAAGCCAAACCTCTACATTATGAAATAATGTTAAATCAATATAAGATACTTACATCATTAATATTATGAAACTTATTACAAATGTAGTTATTACTTGTATACCAGCTATAACTGTAATCTTTGTGATAAGTATCTAGTTCATATTCATTAATTAATAAACAATCAATAAAGAAACTTGTTTCATTACCTTTTCAGTGAATTGTTTCTCATTACTGTTACTTTCAAATGATTCATTTATCAACTAGATGAGTAGATAATTAAACAAATAACCTACTGGTTTATTATTCCATTTCAATAGATACTCATTCAGAAGTTGTTCTACTGAAATAAATGAGAGTTGGTGCTGTAAACTGATTTGTGACGAAAGAACAAAATAGGTACTTTGTAATATAGAAGTAGTGAACAGTGAATTATTCAATCACTGTAAGTTGATTATTTGTTTGATTAAAGAGTAGTGTATGGTGGAGCTTGAATGATACTTTAAATATCCGCGATCTATAATCAGCTTAGCTAATCATAACATATTAAGGCGGGAATCTGTGTATACAAATGACACAATGAAAATCATATATTTATCCCATCACTCTACCCATCCTGTCATATTTAATTAAGAGAAGTTACTGTTTGTGGTTATATCATTGGAAAAAGATGACGTAATCTTAACTCATCCAATATAGTAATATAATACCTAAGTCTTAACGTTCTTTATAAGGATTCAAATAGTCGTTTATTAGCTCGTAAATTTATTGTGATTAAGTTCTACAGTTAGGGTTATGTAAGAGTAAAAATTAGGAAGTATTTTAAAGATGATTTAATCATAGTTTTAGCAAATTGTTCCGATCTATGTGTAGGGGGGGGTGGTGTGATTTGTATGTTACATATAGTTTGTATAGCAAAGACTCAACGTTTGATACGTTTAGGCACCATAAATGTTCTTCGACGACGATGTCAAAAATGAATTTTCGTTAGGAATTTCATACATTTTAAAGTTTCTTCAATAAGTGATTCATGATTGATAATCGATTCATCAAATCATTACTGATTGTCTACATTAACTATTGTTCAACAACGATTTATGAATCCACCATACTTTCATTTGATGCACTACTGTAACCAGTCAAAGTATTGATGAATATTATTACTGAACAATACCAACATCAATGTTTACTGATAAACATAAGAACTAAATTACTTAAGTGAGATAAAGAACTTTAAGATATTAACACTGGAAAATATGAAATAAAACTATAATACTGAATTGCTTTGAAGTTGTTTTGTGGAGATCACTATTCAGTCTAGCTGTTCGTGTTGATTACATATTAATGTTGGTTGAGTAACTTGGAATATCAGAGGTTATTGTTCAACTCTTCCTTACTAGTATGCTAATCGTCGGTAGTACACACCATCCGTTCACCCAAGGAAGAAAATACAAGTTATTTAGGTTTTGAGGCGGATGCTTAACCACCTGCATCAGTCGGTGATATAGAGAGATAATCATTCATTTTCACTTGTGATAATTGTCACAATTCTGACAAGTGTGAATTAGACCAGTCATGACGGTTGGACGTCGACAGAGTGGTTCCGATGATTAAGCGTTTGATGTGAGATATGAAAGTCTTGAGTTAGATACTTGGATGTGAGAAATTTTATTTTAGAAAGAAAAGGCAGTTTAGTGTTCCCTGGTTTTCATTAGTACTTAATTAATACCAGTGTATGACGAGCACTAACAACGATAGGGCTCAGTGTTTGGATGCAAATTTTATTAGTGTTCTAATCCGAAGCTTGTATATTAAGTGTATTAAGTTTTTTCTTCAAAAATGTTAGTAGTGTATAGAATAAACGAACTAGAGCCGAGCATCTCTTTACCTTTACACTGATTGAGTGGTTACTAAGTATTGATTACTGCAATGCTTTCCAAGTCATTTGTAGTGTTGATTGGATGCTATCTATCAAGTTGGAATGTGATACGTTAATGATATTCGTGGTACTATGTTTTGATGGGAGGTGGTTTGAAAGTAGTTAGGAGTGTAACCTGGACCTAAGTTTCGTGTGACTTAGCACTTATCAGTAGCGCCCCAATTAAATCACTAGTAAGTATACAAACGTCGCGAGTGCGTGGCCAAAGATAAAATCAACTTGTCATAATTAACACAGTCTTTGCTGATGAGGTTTAAGTAAAATTAAACCTACGTCTCTAGTTGCCTGTTGATTTAATCGGTCACGTAAAGTTTATGTATTATTGGATAATGAAGAATCATGCTTTTATTGTTTACTAAAAGAGATGACAAAATATAGAATGAAAATGAATGACACATTGTTCAAAGGATTTTGAAATCAATCATTATCCAAGTGAGCCTACAGTAAGGATTCGGTT
The DNA here is from genome assembly GCA_025215515.1 of Schistosoma japonicum. NCBI lineage: Eukaryota > Metazoa > Platyhelminthes > Trematoda > Strigeidida > Schistosomatidae > Schistosoma > Schistosoma japonicum. The sequence goes on from CM046061.1 coordinate 3,473,823, forward strand.
GATAAATTCTATTTCTCATCATTTAAGCAATTAATCAATGTTTACTATTAATCGTGGAACATTGGCAGCCAACCAGGATTCCTCAAAAACCAACTCTGTTACCAGTTATTCAATAAGGCAAGTAATTCAACGAATTATCGAATACTTGTTATTAAGAAGAAATCATTTTCAGATGTTTATACTGGTTAGTTGCAAGTATTTTTCCGTTTTGTGTTAGTTAATAATCGTTTTCAAGGTATACAAATTCATACTTTTCGGGAAGAGGGTGTATGCGCGTTATCACTAGTGACCATAGATGATCATCGTACTATATCACTAATTAACGAAGTTAGAAAATCTACTACTGGAAGCCAATACAGTGGTACAGATAGTTAAGCCTTCACCTTGAGACCTGAAGGCATTGGGTTCAGTTCATCGATAGTGCGCACTTGTAAGGAGTTCTATACTAAGACAAATTAACTGTTCAATACTCTATGGTTTCTAGTAATGCTTAACTAACATTATTCGATGATAAAATCCCATTTTTCGTAAAACCACCTCAACTCATATGCAGTTTTACATGACTTAATTACGCAATAAATGACATCATTCGATTATGAATTAGTTTGCAGCAGTTAGTGTCAAGTTATTTCGTCTTTCAAGATTGTGTATCATCATTTACTTTCGAACAAAGGGGATCATAATATCTAATCACTACGCACGTTAGTATCACTATATCAAATTACATGGTACTGTAAAGAGTTAATAACTAAGAGGTTGAATACTGGAACAAAATATCTATTTCATTCCTACCATTAACACAGCCTCTTAATACTAATTCTTATTCTGTCGAATATGTAGATCGAAATTTTCAGATTAGGCTATTTGTTAATAAAGATACCAACATAAAACATGCTTAATATGAGAAAATATGATTGAATGAGGGTGTTTTGTGTAGATCGGTATTGTGTTTAGTTGATTGAATTCGTCAGAGATTGATGTTAGTAGGGAATCATTGAAAACTAGGGTGAACTGAACAACTCTTTAGTAGTGTACATCCTTGAATTCATTGTGAGGGAAGAGGAAATCAAAAACAGGACCTTCAGGTTGGTGAATACTTATCTCTTTGTTCTAGTGAAGTAGCGTTTAATCATGGAAATTCCGCTTTCATTAATTTGTTATATAGTGAGACTAGTGGGTTTCATACTTGTTAAAAGTGAGACAACTATCATCAATAACAATGAATAATCGTCGCGCTACATAACAAGTTGATGAAAGTCGAAATTCTACTAGTGAATAGTATTCCATTAGTGTAGAGGAATAAACGACTTTTGCCAACTTGAAAGCCATAGACTCAATTTCCCTGTTAGTGCACACTGATGAAGAGCTGAATATTACAACAAAACAACTGTTCAGCTTTTCTTAGTTCTATATGGTAATCTACTGGTATCAGTATGCGATATATCCAATCAACTAAAACACATAATGTTATTACGATACACTTCTAAACAGTGATATTGTAGTAATAACATCATCATGGGTACGATTCTAGTAGTTGATTATTTATCATGTAAATATTAGGGTATTCAAATAGCCAGCTACCTCATGAAACAAAATAAACGCCATTAAAGGATGACAATGTTTCACATCAGTAAAATATTGACCTACATTTCATTGTAGCACGTAAATGAATCAAATGGATTAAGCATAAACAAATGATTACAGTAGTATATATATGTACATTAGAATCAAAATTAAATCAATTGAACTTTATACCTGAATGAAGACATCAAAGTACAAAACATTAAGTGTAATAGTTACTGACTACTTCATTAGGGTATATGCAAATATACATAAGTTAAGAAGATGATAATGACTATTCAGAAAAACAAAGGTATCGATAAGAAACGTATAGACTTAATTAGAAATATCAACCGTTAGGAGCCGATTCAGTAGTCCAATGATGAAGCATTCACCTCGGAGCCAGAGAGTTCTGGGTTCGACCCCTCGATGGGGTCGTGGGTGCGCACTGCTGAAGAGTTCCATACTAGGACGAAACGGCTGTCTAGTGCTTCCAGGTGATCAATGGTTGTCTGATTCAGATCAATTAGTGATATCAGGATTGACAATTAACTATCGCCGCAAACCCTTTAATTATAGACAATTTATTGTATAGAGGTAAATAATTCCCCAAGATAAATAGTTGTGTAGGTTCTCGAAAATCATGTTTATTTTCTTTTTATTACTCACCATGACTAGCTCAAGGTGTTCAGTCGAATCAAACATCACCACCAGATCACGACACTATTCACAGTAGGATGCAACTATTTGTCACAGATAGCTAGAATAGACGCTTCATTCCTGTTTAATCTCTACTTACAATCACATATTTCATCATTTTTAATCATTACCGCCATCTGACTTCTATTTATTCATACATATGAGTTTAATAGTTAAAAGTTACCCTGAAGATACCACAAGCGTAGATTGATTGTATACAGAACACTCTTAAAATGTAAATTAATGTGACAATGTTAATAACAATAATTGTAATAGAGAATAATGGTTGGTGTATGAAGATGTACTGCAATGGAATGGACTTATTGTATCATACTTAAGGTATAATGGCTTTAGTTAAATGTAGGTTAGTGGTTGATGGTATTTATTTATGTCGTGTTCCAGCCTACTGAATTGGGTTTAAAATAAGATACGTAGTATGTGGTGTAAGTAATTTATAATGTAAACATGTTAGAATAGTTTAGTGCAGGTTGTAGAGGACTTATTTAAATGTGTATAACTTATGATGTCAGTCAGTTGGTAGTATTGAAAGTGTAGTCAATTGTGATTAATGGCATAACGTGTATTAATTTGCATAAAGTAGATTTAATTCTGTTCCGTAAATAATGACTGCTTGATAAATGTTAGAGTATTGAAGAACTCACCTGAGAATAAGTTCATTGTGATCAGGAATCCACCAACCCCAGATGGTAGCTCACCATTGTATATCATAAAGCCAAAAGATACGACAAACCCTAGTTTGGTAATCCATAGAGTGTTGGTTTTGTCAATGGAGAGGTCATAGGATCCCCTCCTTGAATGTAAAAGTAGAAAATAGAAAACTCAGACAACACTCCAGCTAATGAAAGCAATAACACACACCACCAACTAAAGTTTATTATATACAAACGCCCAGCTACCTTTATAGACTCTTACCCATTTCCTTCATTCATACACAATTTTTACTTCAAAATTTCATTTATTTGCCTACCCACCGGCATTCTCAAACTAGGCTCTTCTTTCTAGTTCTTTCCAAATCTTATTCACTCTTTTAATGTCTGCCTCCATTTCTCAACCCGATATGCTCTTTGGTCGCCTTTAACCTGTAGTATTACAAGTTAAGGCTTGCCTCGTGACTCAGTTTAGTGATTTCCATTATCTATGTCCTATTTATCTGCAGCGTTTATATCTAATTTCTTAAGCTCCTGGATTTTGGTTGGTTTGTTGTTTGCCACAGAAATTTGTTGTTTATGATGTTTGATCAATGAGTTTCAAGTATCATGCATAGACACTGTTTATAAATACTTGTATCTTTTAAATGAAGCTTTTCGTAGTTCTCGAAATTTTCAGCTATACAGCTATATACAATAGAACTATGTTTGTATTGAAAATAGTTAATTTGGTTTTGAGTGACAGATGTTTTGAGCTTGTGGTGTTCTTCAGTTGAGCAGATGCTGCCCTTGACTTGTCTTACCAATTTGTGCCTTGACATCATCATGTTATCCGCCTTGTTTATCCTCGGTGGTTCTATCTCGGTATGTTAAAGTTCTACACAGACTTCATAGCTTTGCTGTTATGTGTGATTTGTTTTGTTTTTTCTGTGTTGTAACTTAGGTCCTTAACTGTTCCAATGTGAATGATAGAACCTACTGCTACACTGTTTGTCTGCACCTGCATTTCTTGCTGTATGAGGAATAGAAGAGGTAGATCATCTGAGGAGTCTAGATCGTCTAGATGCATCTAATTTGTCTATTGTATTCCGTGCTTCCCCAGAGATGTTAAAGTTTTGATTATCAAACTAATCACCACAAAAAAGAGAAAAAACGAGAGTGATCAGCCTTGTCTGAAATAGGTTTACACTTCGCATGGATCCTTGAGTTGTTCCTCCATACACGATTTTTCGGTGTAGACCATCTTAAGAATTTTGTATGATGTTGACTAACTTCTCTCATACACTGTACTGTTAATAAAGTTTCCATAATGTTTACCTGTCCACGCTGTCAAATGCTTTCTCATAGTCAATGAAGTTAATATGAAGTGATGAGTTGGATACAATTGATTAATTAACAATCATCCTTAGTGTCACGATCTGGTAGGTACAGGATCGATCCTTAAGGAATCTGGCTCGTCGATCTCGAAATTGAACATCCACTGGATCTCTTATTCAGCTAAACAACACTCGGCTGAAGACCTTTCACAGTACTGATAATAGAGTAATGCTTTCGTAGTTCATACACTTGCTAAGATTTACTTTCTCCGATATCTTTATGGAGTATTTCTTTTTTCAGTCTGCTGGATTTTGTTTATCCTCCTAAATGTTTCTGAACAGATTGCAGAGCAATCTATCAGTTACTCCTATGTCGAATTTTAGTGAATTGGCTAGTACGTTGTCTTTCTAATTCTTTGCTTCTTTGATTTGTCAGATGGTCATTCTGATATCTTTGATTTTTGATGGGGTAACATTTATAGGAAGATCTTTAAATGCTACTTTAGTCATTTTTGGTCTCAGTGGGGTTGATTTATTCAAAGTGGTCTACATATCTGTTTCAGTGATTGATTAGTCTTCCTTATTTTTGACTGGCTGTTCTGATTTACTGTTATTTCCAGCTAGCATCTTTATTATGTCATATAGGTGTTTTATATCTTCTTCTCCTGTAGCTATTACCTCTGTCAGTCTTTCACTACACATACATGTTTGAGTAAGTAAATGTACTGAAAAAATCACTCACCAGACAATGTGTTTTCAACACATCACTAATACAAATAAGATATCTATGTACCTTCCCGATACTTCAGGTGATTAACTATTTTGTACAGTCTGTTGTGAAGTATTGTCGTTCACAGGCACTCAGATAAAAAATCCCATTCAACTAAAGTTACGTACTACTTGCTTTTTTGCCAATAAAACGTAACTGTCATCTTTACGAAGCTAACGTTCTTTGTAAGACTGAAGCTTGAATCCTAGAAATTCACAGTTTTGGTGGTTACTTCTGAATCATCTAATCTGTGACTGACTATATTAGTGCTATTGGTTGACTATTAAGTAGTGACTAAGTGTCATGTTGATCTAAACATTGACACTCTAAGTGAATTCCAGTGACCAAGTTGAACTTTTGCCACTAGTTTAAGTGACTCGATTTCACAAGTCTTAAATTTTTGATGCAGGTTATTTGTCACGAGTAAGATTATCAATTAAACGACTAGATATACATCCGATTGGTCACAACTCCATCACCTCGTTGTAATCACAATTGTGCATTCTCAGTTAATGACATCATCAAAAAGAAGAATTTATTTTCTGTGAATTACATTAATGGCTTAACTATTACTGAAGATTATTCCCAAATGCATGAACTAATTGATCGTGAACCGAAGTTGAATTACACTTGTAAACTATTGCTCATCGACGCAATTCCCTTGAGATGCAGATATGGCAACAAATCAATGGCAAGATTTAGTTGTTTCTAGTTCATGAAGCAATTAGTGATATGGTTTGAGTTGGATTGCAACTGGCAAGGGGAATTCAGGACGCATGTTTTGCCCTATTTGGGACTCGCCAGCGGGATATACCTACATTCCAGTGTTGATGTTCCCATCAGGACTCTGACTAAATTCGTTTCATGCCAAACACCACAGCATTCACTGCTAGGCTACTAAGTCCAAGGCAGCGACACTTGTGCAATGAATATGTATATATAATTAGAATGTATTTGAATCTTCCTGTTGATCTATTCATGGACTGAAATTGATCAGCCTCTTTTGCTTTATGTGTTTCTTGAGAGGATCACCTCGATATTTTAATAATTTACAAAGTAGTGTTCAAATTGAATCGTGACTGTAAAACGGAATCCAGGAAAAACGTTTCGTCCTATTTAGGATTCGTTAACTAAATGTACTTTGTAGTATTATCAAACTTTTCTCCATAACACTCAATAACACCAGAATGTATAAATTGATCAAACTGAATGAAAAATTAGATTCATTTCACCTTTCCTAATAGGAAACAATAGTAACTTTCAATCATCCCTATTACATCATATATAAATGAATCGTATTTATTACAATTGAGCAAATGGTTTATTCTATCCATGAAGTTTGTAACAACATTTGATACTTACTGTTAATGTTGAAGCGTTCCCTGGATATATGACCAAGTTGCGTTTGTCGTATAACCAAAGACACTTCTGTCGAATGGACCCCACTCTTACGAATGAGAGATCAGAAGGCAATAAAGGATGGAAGCGAAATTATATTTAATCGTAAACAGAGCTTTAATGGGATAGCAACGTCTAGGCTGGCAAACTAGAGAGAGATGCTACCCACGGTGGTATCAGTCATGATCTTGTGAAGATGCGTGACCACGCGCCTTCAACTAGTAGTGTCCGCTAAAACAAACATGGTCAGCATCAATGTTGAGAGCCTATGCAACTATTTATTTTGGGGATTATTTACCGCCACATTTGACCTCTTAATAGGAAACAATAGTAACTTTCAATTATTAATATTACATCATATATGAATGAATAGTATTTATTACAATTGAGCAAATGGTTTATTCTATCCATGAAGATTGTAACAACATTTGATACTTACTGTTAATGTACTACTTTCAAGTATTATAATAATTAATTACAAGATAATTATAAATCAATTATGTGTAGAAGATAAAAAGTAAGTTATTATGAATGTTATTGAAGTTGTCAATGAAAAGATCAGAATAGATTATGACAACGTGTTAAACATGCAAATTTAGGTCATTGAACATTTTGCATTGATGTACTACGGTGTGTTTCCATGAATATCGAAATGTTTGTATGTGTGTGTGTGTGTGTGTAATTGTATGGTCGTGTATAAATTAAGTGAATCACGTAGATGACAACTTTTTTCCATTCAATAATTATCATTGAATTATTCTTAATTGTATATTGAAATCATCAATCTTCAATAGTTGAATGGGTAAGTAACTATTGTTTAAGTTGTACTACACTGTGTTACTGATGAATAATACACCTTTTCTTTTTTATAATTAAAATAACATAGTAATGATGTAGCGGACTGTTAAGAAGTTCATAGGTTTTCAGTCTACGTAGGAATATTTATTAAGTACTGATTAATATGAAGTGAAGTTAATGACTATGTTCTAAATGGTTGGTATTTGTTACTTTCATGAATCAAATAATCGTGAAACTGATCACTAATTTGTGTGGTTAATTGTATGAATGTAAAATAGAGCTATAAAAAGTAGATTGCATCGTCTTTACTTACTTACTTACGTCTGTTACCCCTCTCGGATGAGCATAGGCCGCTCACCAGTAATCTCCATTCAACTCTGTCCTCAGCAATCCTTTCCAGCTGTCTCCAGTTACTGTTCATCCTTTTAGTGTCTGTTTCCAATTCTCGACGCAGTGTGTTCTTTGGCCTTCCTCTTTTCCGTTTTCCAACAGGATTCCAAGTTACTGCTTGTCTCGTCATGCAGTCTGATGATTTCCGCAATGTATGTCCTATCCGTTTCCAACGTCGTTTCCTGATTTCCTCTTCAGCTGGAAGTTGTTTTGTTCTCTTCCAAAGTAGGCTGTTGCTGATAGTTTCCAGCCAATGGACATTCAATATTCTACGTAGACAGTTGTTGATAAATACCTGTACTCTCCTGAGGATGCTTGCAGTAGTTCTCCACGTTTACAGCTCCATAGAGCAGAAATGTCTTGACGTTCGAATCGAAGAGTCTAACTTTGTGGCTGGTAGACAGTTGTTTGGTCTCCCATATATTTTTCAGCTGTAGGAATGCTGCCTTCGCTTTGCCGATCCTTGCCCTTACATCTGCATCGGATCCTCCTTGTTCATCGATGATGCTCCCCAGGTATGTAAAGTTATCCACTTTTTCCAGAGTTTCACCATCAAGTTCAATTGGGTCGGTGCTCTCGGTGTTGAATTTGAGGATCTTGCTCTTTCGCTTATGTATGTTTAGGCCTATTGATGCTGAGGTTGATGCTACTTTGGTTGTCTTCACTTGCATTTGCTGTTGTGTATGGGATAGAAGTGCTAGATCATCCACGAGCTGCGGGCAGAATTCAAACATAAGTAATATTTTGAAGACGTCTATCATCAAATACTAATAACCTACGATGCAATCTATAAAAATTAGATTGCATTTTAGGTTATTAGTATTTGATGATAGAGGTCTTCAAAATATTACTTGTATTTGATAGGATCATTCAGTAAGTAAGAGTGGATTCAAGGTACTAGGGAATAATGGTAAATTAGTGGAATCTATCATGGACCTTTACTGACCGGAGAGGATGGAATATGTTCAACCTCCAAAATATGTGGATTCGCTAAATTAAAACGTGGCACCAGTAAATGAAGTCATTGAATGTCGGCCTGAGATCTGTTAATAGGTACATACTGGTATATTAAGTGAGATTCGAACATGTAACCCAATGACTTAAAGTTAATCACCAATAACTGTTACCATTTTGTGCATTTTTGTATGATTGCACGAAGATTTGTACAATTTCTACATTGGATTAATTACGTAACTAGTTTAGTAGTACTTTGCCACAAATTTTAAATGTTAATCATGTTATACAATGAATTAATCAAAGTTGAGACAAATGTCCTATGTAATCCAAATCGTAGAACTCAATAAAATCGTTCATTAGGAAACCCAAATGTCATAAGTTAGATTGTATTGTCTTCTAGGTGCGTACTGTAATGTTCATGTTACATAACAGTAATTTGAAACCAATCTTATCGTCATAATTTACGTGATTTCAACTCTTTGATTACAAGTTTATTAGGTACAGAATATTATTTCACAGGATGCTCTTTAGTACTGTTTTAATTAAAAATAATATGATAGCAGATGACAGTTATGTAGACTTTTAATACAATAGAAAGAATCAAAGACTGAAGATAACCTATCTGGAGTACTTCAAGCAAATTAGTAGGTTGATTCTTTGCATTTACACAAACTCAAAATTATTTCTATCAGTAGTGACAAACAGATAAGTAAGTGACATTTTATGTGTGAAGAGGAATATTGACCGATTGATCATTAAACAATAACTGTATTACGTAATTCGCTGACCTGTAGGCCTTAAGGTTGGATTCCCTGATAGAGTCGATGGTGCGCACTGACATTGTGTCTCAGACATAATCGAAACAGCTCTTCAGTTTACCCTGGGTTTTAGAAATGCTCAACTAACATCAATATGTGATGAATACAATAAACTAAAGTTGACATTTGATCCATGAAGTGTTTAAGTTAAAAAATTACTGGGAAGTGAAATATAAGGTGTTCACCACTTTTCTGATTATCAACCGATGATCAGATAAAAATATAATGATATTTCAGCATAAAGTTTTCATTACATATTCGTATTCTTGAAACACGCTTCATTATTAAACATTGATAAACTGGTTAGCGTAAGAAACTTAGTTTTGGAGTAAACCGATCACAAACTCAGTTTTTGTGATGATTGATACTGGTCGACGAATCGCACTTAAAATCTTGATACAACTAATACACTCCGTAGAATTTGAATACAGGTAAAGCAAACTCACCTTTGTGACTGTCAACGCCAGGCTATCCTGACTACTATTAGATTTCTATAAGACTGAAATCTTTGTATTGGTTGAGTAGTGACCTATGCATTGTTTGTCTAGTTCTGTAACATTGAATATACTTTATGTTGATGATTGTTGCCCAACCGTCGCTGCTGCCTTGAAGAAGTGGTCAAGTTTCCTTACCATGATGAAGCAGTTAGGTTATACTGGTTGGGACAATCGTTCCTAGAGGTTCTACCGTCTTAGGCAGGTCAGCTGAAGAGCGATGAGATTAAAAGCAGTAATCCTAAGGTCCGATGGCAATGTTATGCTGTCGACTGTACAGAGGTATGACGGCATTATGGTGTTACCCTCAGCCAACCGGCATACTAGTGATGCCACCTTCTCACAAAGAAAAGGTGGGGTTAATTAAAGTCGACCTCGAAAATACACATTTTACCTTACTCCATAGATTACCATCTTCACTAATGAGGATTTGACTAGTACGGAGGTACTACAACGAAAACCCCCCTCATAAATTTGTTACGTCACATTCTCAGGTCTTTAAGGCCAACCGTAACCCGATTCGCTTTTTAGGTACATCAAGAAGAAGAACCCCTCCACAGTGTGAGCAACCGTCTACTGTGTTCGACAATTATAGTTTCGGAAGGATTGATAGCTTCTAGCGACAACATCGGGTGAGTAATGCTAAGGTTCTACGGTGTGTATCTGAACACAGTAATTATGACCAAGTTAGTTTAGCTATAATTAACGTATGTCGTTTCTGCTGTCCTCAATTTCTACATTATTTGCTTGAAATAAGCGAGGGTCAATGCGAGAAATGAAGTCGTGCTATGAAGGACAGCTGTGTGACAGCTCATAATTACTCCCTGATTGGTGCTCTAGATAATGTGTAACTCAGTAACGTGATACCCTATCAAATATGAGTCACAATAATAGGCAGTGGCAATTCTTCTGTAGTTATATCATTAATTGTGTGACGATCCACTATTTGATGTTCATTTGTATCAAAATAATTCATGTTACCACCTTAATTAAAACCGTTATAAAGTTCCCCTCATATGATTAATCGGACATAGCAAAACTATCTATGCCTGACTTAGCATGGGTTGAGCTATGCAGCTTGATACCAAATGATTTAACTATAATAGTAATTGTAATTGAGTGATATTGAGACTTTTAAATTTTAATTCTATATCATGGAATGGTCTGAGTTAGACAACCACTGATAACCAATAACTAGAATTAGACTGCCGTTTCATTATAGCGCGGAAATCTTCAGAAGTGTGCATCCACGATCTCACCAAGGAATCCAGATTGCGAATTTAAGGCCTCTCAAAAAAGCTCAGTTGTCAACCACTGAGTAGTCCATTACTCAAAGGCTGATATTTGTAACTGAGTCAATTTGCCACATATCTGAATAACCTCATTCACTATCATAATTAGTGGGTAAATGACTCACATTGCTCGATATTGTTGAACTCCAAGTCTACTAAAGTCTACTGTAATTAAAATAAAAAATCCTTGCAATGTCAAATTGCAATGGATATCAGCTCTCTGGTGACTGACTTCTGAAAGTCCTTCCTGAAGTCCTAGTAAAAATGAGTGTTCAGTACAGTTCATCCTATCAAATGTGAGCCAGTCACCCACCGACGATACTAGGTGAGATCATCCATACATATAGTGAACTGATCAATTTGCAAATATCAGCCATAGGATGCTGGCTGAACTAGTGGTTTAGGGGGTAAGCTCTTCCAATGAAGCCTGAATTTTTTGGATATGATTTCTTGGTGGAGTCGTGGATGTGAACTACTGAAGAGTTTCTCACTAGGACGAAAGAACTAACCAATGTCAGTTCACAGCTTTCAATGGTTGTCTAGCTCGTAACGATTCTAACTAACCCTTTTATTTAAATTCAGCCAAAACCTAGAATTACTGATCATTTAGTTGTGACCAATGTTATATGTATTTAGTCTTTTTAGTGTTGACAGTTTTCGTCAGATCATGGCACATTTCATCCATTAGTCTAAACAATTCTACTTTGGTTCAAATATACCAATGTGTATCAGTTTTCTTATGATGATATTTATACCTTGTTAATTTATAACCAATAATTACGTAACACAGATCACGATGGCTATCTTACTGACCAACTCCAAACTACGTCACATAAAAATGAAGGACACGAAGTATTTAGTGCAGTTGTTTAATGGAATTAGATCAGCTACTCAATTACCAGATAGGTATGATGTTGGTCACAAACCAAGAAATTACTACCAAATTAAATTTCATTGTGTTAATAACTTTAAGTATCACATTGAAATGACTAAAAAATACTTTACATTACAAACTGACTTTCCGACTAAACTAGACACTAGACTATCAAGAAGCACTGAGTAGAATTTCACAACAATACAAACTCATAATCATACAAGTGACTTATTGATTGAAATTATGAAGACAAAATACTGAATGTTAACTCAGTTATCACAAGAAAAGTTGAAGAACTGGAAATGAATCTCTAGAATTCTTGAGGAGGAGGAGTGGAAGTCGAAAGAAGAGTAATGCCCGAGGGGAGGCGGGCGAAGATTATGAGTATTCACTGTTAAGGACCGGAGTTATTTATCTAACGTTAATTTGTGTTATAAAGTAACTTGAAAACGTTTTACACAATATAGAATTCACTAAACAACTAGATTTTTTTTATATTAGACCCTATGATTTAATCTTAGATATAGTTGACCTTAAATTACCTATAACACCTTATGAACAGTATTAATTAACTTTAATATCACTATGGTTATTACGTAACATTGTGTGATTTAACTATATTATCTAATCTATTCAAATGTTAAGTTATGAAATTACTAATCATTCGTTTTTAATAATTAATGAAGATTATATGATTACAATAGTTTGAAGAAGACTGATTGATATGAATTGAAGAGACTAAATCATAATCCAACTACGATGTTGTAAACTTTGATGTCATAGCGAGCGTATACTAGTAGGTTCAATCAATGGCATAGAACTACTAGTGTTATTAATACCTAAAGACATAAAGTTTGGTTCAAATTAGTTTTAAACTTATGTACACCAATGGTTAGAGACCTTGAACGACATGGCTCAGAATCGTTCACAATGGCGCAGGTGCATCCACTCTTTGTGTTCTCTCAAAATCTAACCTTCTGAATTCTCTATCTTTCTCCTTTCAAATTTATCTCATTGAATTATACTTTTCGAATCATATCCTCGCTCCCTAATTTTCTGCATTACTGCTAATACTTCTACTATCGCTATCACTGTTGGATTTGAACTGACAGTTGCGTCTCTGTGCTGATGTGGTATGGCAACCTAAACTGATATACGTACGTACGAAGTTCTGCGTTGTATCTGTCTATGTACACTACACAGATACAATAGTATTATTGTGATGAAAATGACAACAATGAAGAAAATCTACAGAATCATGATGAAGTACAATTAAACAATAACAAAATTACAATTCAAGAGATCCAAGTCAAACAGGAATACAAACATGAAGATCACATTCCTGTTAAGAGAAGTCATTATACGTTTATAAGGGTTTTAATAAGAAAGTGCAGTAGGCTTGTCACTGACTCCAATTCTGTGATAAGGTCTCAAGTCACTAATTTGCATCTTCTGTAGGATTCTGACCAAACGGTTTGAATGAATTGACAGATGACAGTTCGCGAAAACATCCTTTCATTCCATGGTGTCATATCATAAACTGACTATCTCTTAACTATTTGCAACCAATACCAATGTCGGCAAATAATGCAAAATATGAAAGGCGCTGAGATGACATTCGTAGAACATGAATAAACCTCTAAGGTTTATGTTGCAAGATGGTGACACCAATTGAACTATCATCAGTGGGCAAGGACATGCAATGCCGAACCTCATCATTACTAACATAATATTCCCACTGGATATCGATAGTCATTCGGAAACAACGGTGATTAAAAACAGGGAAATGAAATATTCCTAGATGGCTAAGACTGTGATTCACAAGCGAATAGCAAACTTGCAGTTAGTGAAGCATTGTAAGCCCGACCTTTTACAACCAGACTCATATCAAGATGGAGCGAAAGATGGCCTTGTAAGGCATAAGTCTATCTAGCTTTTATCTGACACCCCACTACCAACACTTAAGTAACTAACTATATACACGAACTTTTCGACTAACTCTAAAGATTCACCACACAGAATGAGAACAGATAAGCAGTGCTGCCAGTCTAGGAGAGGTACTTAGTATTTGAACAGTACCTAGTACATACCGTACTGATTAAGTGAGCTTTGGATGACTTGCCTGTCATTTTCTAGGGAGGCAATATTATCTACGTACTCAACATTAAAATGTTATTTTATGCAACTCCACATCACCAACACGCCCTTTTTTATAGAATGTTGAAGAGGAATGGTGAGATCAAGCAACCCCAGTTAACTCTACACAAGCATTGCAACAAGTGGAAAAGGTGATTGTATTGCTATACCCTGCCCAAGGTATTTGTGTATAGTCTTAATAAACTTCTAAGGCGCAACCATCTACAACGGACTAATTCTGAATGACACGTAGACTGCTTCATACAATGACGACTAAAGTACTAGTTATGGATCTCTAGAGACATTGCTGTCGATTTAGTATGTAGTGGCAAGTTAGACATCTTGGACAGTACTGGGATTATAACATAATCATAATTTACTATGTTTAAATAATCCTGTTTTAACGATTGATTCCAACATGGACATAGCTGACTACTGAAGTGAAACATAAAACCTTGTTAGCTGCTGCTTTTTAGTTACTGATTTCATTTTAGTCAATCACAGGTGCAAGTACATTCATTCGTTGTCCTCTTGTAAATTCTAAGCTTCTGAATTTACAATAATTAACTGTTTACTGAATTATATTTTCCTAAATCTTCAATTTCTAATCCTCTGCATTAATACTATCTCTGTTATTACGTCCACTACTCTGGAATCCGGTTCGACAATTTCTACTCTTTCTGTTAAATGAAACATAGAGACTTGAACTAATGTACGTACGCACCGAATTCTACATTGTAACTGACTGACTTAGTTAATCGCTGTTGAAATCTATAGTTCATTATGTATTCAATATAAACAATTCATAAGGAGTGTACAGAATAAAGAAAATGATTCATTGTTTGACAATAATCGTTTAAAGAATCATTGAAAGTAGATAACTACTAGATAATTTATAACTATACAATCGTATATTCATAGAGAAATTACACACTTAACAGCAATCTATACTAACATGGAAGTGTTACATCAAGGGAGACAGGTTGTCAATTTCACTTGAAAAGGATTCAAATATTAGTAGGATGAATTTGACGCGAAACGGACTGAGTTCGAATCCCACTGTGAACATCAACATTGGGATGCAGGTACATCCAGCTGATGAGTCCCAATTAGGACGAAACGCGCGTACTGGATTCCATTTGCCAGTCACAGTCCAAATTAAATGATTCAAATATTATTCCAAGTATCAATTAGGAGCTATGTAATAGTACATAAAAGTCTTCAGAAAAAGACAAACAGGCTACGTAATAGTCTAAATAACTGTTGAAAATCTGTTTGAAAGACGAAATTATAATAGTTATACACTTCAGAAATTATAATGACTAAAATAATTGAACAATGAAGTAGCAGATAATTAATATTTAAGAGGAAGCTAAAGATTAACTGAGAAGATTAGGGTCAAGCTAAAGAAAAGCGTTTGAACGTGCTTTATCTCGATGCAAAGTGCTAGTTGGAAATGGTGGTGGGTAAAGGCCAAAACTGTACGTAATTTCCGAACCAATTTGTTTAACTTCGTGAATTTTGTGGAAGAATGATTCTTGTGAAGCGATTTGATAAGAGATTACAGAGTGTTCGAGGACAGAGCTGATGATTGATCTCTATATTCCTTTAGACAACCAACCATGGTAGTGCTTACAACTCCATAGATGTCTACAGTGTTACTTCTGTCGAAAATTGTTTACAAATTTATTGTGCTGTAACATGTTCATTGTAAAACAAGCCTATTGTCATGTGTATATGTATTCAATTTAATGACTATCAGAAATGATCAAGTAAATTTGAAATGTGAGTCTAATTTCAGAAATTCAAGTGTGTTATTGAATGTTCAATACTCCTTTTAGTTGAATTCTCTTAACTTGTTAAGCTTACAGTGTTGAACTTTTTCCAGCGCTCTGTAGTTATGCTTAACCATAGTGGAAATACTCTTTTGTTTAAATTGAGTCCTCTAAGATGAATAGTTTAACCAGTGAAGCTTACATTGTCATTTTCAACGACGTTTTTAGCGTAAAACATTTTATACTGGTGAACTATGAGATTTTCTCCACCAGGGACAAGCAATTAGTTCTGTCGACTGCGAACTTCAGAAGTTGTGATTGGTGGACTTCAGACATGTCGGTAGTGAGGTAGTTATTATCAAACACAATGAGTGATAGTTACAATATATCCCAAATTGATGAAAGTGGAAATTCCACTAATGGAAGCCGGTAGTTCCATTGGTGCAAAGATCTAAGCGTTTACCATTAGACTTGAAAGTCATGCGTAATCGATGGTACATACTGTTGTTTACTGCTCACTGGATATCACTGGCACAAAACATGAATAAATCTGCAATAGTTACAGATATATAAACTCTGTTGCTAACACTGAGTTACCTAAGCTGAATGGTTTAATTGAGGAGCTTTATCGCCATTTTTAGAAACTTTATCAGCTCAAACGTCTTATACAAGTAGATTGTGAGGATTTCTTTAATATTAACCAACTATTGGTTCTGACTTACTGGAATTCGACTGCTTGTTGTTTACAACTGTTCGATCATTTTATTTCTTAGATTTATTTTGATCTCTTTCTTCTTTGACCTGATTCACAAACTTAAAGTTAATAGAGACTCTTCGAGTTGGCTAACCTCTTCATCTTCATCTAAAAACAAACATCATTTAGCAGTCTTATATCATGCTGTTTCCTCTTTTATATCAATGCACAAAGACAACCGTATACAAAAGTTTGACCGGGCAAAGATTATGATTTTGAATAAAAGAGAGGGGTAAACAAAGAAGACCAGAGAATTCTCTGAAGCTTAACAATCATGTCAACTTGGCAATCAATAAACATAATGTAATCGATGTAATTCATCAACTAACTAAAAACACCGTAAACAACCACAATACCATGAATTAGGTGAAGATAGAAGGGAATTATAATTAACGTAGAGAAAATGATGCCATCAATGTGAACAGCAGCCAGTCGAATTCGATGATGACAGCACCAACTGTTCGTTACTTGTTCAGAAATTCGCTTGGTTCACTTGTATGACAGGTTTAGTTAGGATGGATTTATCCAGCATAACAATAAAAGCTTGACAATATAACTATTCAGCTCATAGGAAGTAATCTAATCAAAGCCATTCTACTGAGCTATAAATATTCTCTTCTATTGCATGAACGCCATTGTTTGCTTGTCGATATATTTCACGACAACACTTGTCATAAGCATTCATGTGTAAAGATTAGATGAATGAGTATTTTGCTCTGGATAGTGCTATATTCTGTATCATTGTCTATTCACTTCTGTCAAATGCTATTATATAAGCTTTTTACATAATTGTCTAATATATGATGTTTCAGGATTGAAATTTTGGGACTTCTTTATGTGATCCGTTTGACATACTCTGCCCAGGTTCATTGGAATGTTTATCTGAAAAATCATGTTTGTTTTTAAAAAACCTCTAATGGGTTATCTTCTTTAAATTTATTTAGTGGATAAAGACAAGTATCTGCTTTATAGACACACATACATCAAAGTGTTTAATTGTTCATTTGAAGCAGCATATACATTAGCTGGGCAAAGCATGTTATCTCATTCTTCGCTGTCAAGAGGATTACTCAAGTTAGTCAAACTGGTCAATAAAGTTTGCTTCGCCCTAACAGAATACTATTTGGCAGGTGGTTTGAGGATTGCCAGCAGGAAACCTTTGACCTAAGTTTTATACTAATTGCCCCTCCTCAACAAGACATACCTGCAATGTTTGTAGAAACATGTGCCCCCCCTCCACCCGGCAGATTCGATTCCAGATAACCCAACTTCATAGTCTGGGAATGTTGATATCAAGTTATTTGGACCCCATCTGACCTCCTATATGACTAAGATGTGTGTAGTAGTTAATCATTATGAAGTGATCAGTTTGATATTCATCAAGTCTTTTCTAACTCTGATAGTATTTTAACGATGGAGTTGTAGTGTGACCACTATTCTTAGTGTCTCGATATCATTGGCATTATGTAGAGGTGAAATCCTATCTCGAAGTCATTCACACATAAACGAATCGATCTAAAAGTAATGCAAGTTAAACACTTCTGTACGAAAAATACTTTTATAATTCATTGTTTTAAATGCACAGTAGTTAATGCAGTTTCAGTTTTAGTTGTATTTCTCTATTTAGATATTACTGAATTACAGTTTCCTGCAGAAGATAACATTAATAATAAACCAGAAATTAATAATTCAACATCAGATATTCATTCATTGTCTAAATTGATTAGTAATTCATCGTCGGAAAAACTTGTAAGCGTAACACCATCATTGCAATCCACATCCTCAAAATCATCATCAACAACCACTGTGAATAGTCAAGTAAAATGTCATTCTGCATTAAATGATTCAACGACTAATAATGTCTCACGTAGTCGACGTCAAGATTGGTGTAAATGGCCTATTTGTATACAATATAGAACAACTGGTTATTGTCCAGGGTATAATTCTAAGGCTGTATTACCATCATTTCAAATGTGTCAAGCTGCTCATATTGGTCCAAATGACCAAGTACCTTTATCATCCGATGGACAAGTTCGAGTTTGTTTCGATTCAATGGGATTAGTAAATGTAAGTAGATGTGATTTTACTCATTTGTGTTATTCATGAGTATTTCGGTATAAAATAAGATAATTCAAGTATCATTGTTGAACATTGTAAACATTAATTTGCTGAAGCTTTTAAATTAACTTCACAGTGTAAAAGTGAACGGAGTCTGGATGTCATATATTCAATCTTTATTGAGGACATAAGCACAACTATCTGGTTATATTATCTTACTTTCCATGTTTCTTCAACATAATAGTTAAATTTACATATCGTAATGGTTCAGTTGAGTTATATTTAATGGAATGATCTTTTTTTTAAAGTTATATCATGCTTGAAATGTCGGTTGAAGAGTGACAACAGTAAAACCAAATTGTAAGAACAAAGTGGTATATCTGAATGTACAGGAATATAAAGCAGTAAGATTTCACTTTCGGATAATCCGCATTCGCAAGAAAGTTGACTTCTTACTACAGAAGCGATGCTTTAGAAAAGGTCGAATAGGTCGATCTCGTGAATCGTTTAATTGAATTTCATCTTGATTCTGTAGATTTTGTTCTTGCTGTCATTTTCATCACAATGATACTATTATATTTGTGTAGTGCACATAATTTTAATACCAAATCGAACTAAACTTTATGTAGTAGGATGAATTTGTATATTCCCATTGATTTGTTATAGACTGAAGCTGGTCAGTCACTGAGTTCGAATCCCACTGTGAACATCAACATTGGGATGCAGGTACCTCCAGCCGATAAGTCCCAAATAGGACGAAACGCGCGTCCTGGATTCCACTTGTCAGTCACAATACAAATTTAATAAACTTTATGTATTTAAATAATACTACTAATAATAATACTCAGTCATACTTCCAAGTTGTCACGACGATATCTAATTTAGATATTTTTCAAAACATTCAATTAATGAATGCATGTTACCTCTTGAGGAGAAAAGGCTACAGGCAAGCATTCTCTAACCAACTCTACGCTGAAATATCATTGCAGACTTTTCATAGTAATATTTATTCCTTTCATGTCTGCCTTCAGTTCCTGGTACTTTCTTCTTCCTCTTGTCTTTTAACCTTCAGAATCTCAGATTAGGGCTTGTTTTTTGACGCAGTCTAATGATTTCTACAATGTATGTCCTATCCGCCTTTTGAAGTCTACTCCTAATTTCTTCCTTAGTTGGATGTTTGGTAGATTTGTTCTCTACCATCGACGGTGTCTGCCCAACGGATCCAAAGTATCTTGCACCAACAATTGTTTATAAATTCTTACATATTTTAAATGATACTTTTGTAGTTCTCCTTACAAGTTTCAGCTCCGTACAGTAGAACTATCTTTTCGTTTGTATTAGAAATTGTGACTTTGATGTTAGCTGATAGCTGCATTGAGTTCCAGACGTTTTTCAGTTGTGAAAATACTGCGCTTGCCTGGCGGATCCGAGTCTTTACATCTGCATCAAATCATTCTTTTTTATCGATGATGCTACTTTAGTAAGTAAAATTTTCTAGATGTTTCAGAGCTTCTCCGAGTTGATGCTCCTTGTTTGTATCTAAGGTTCCGACTTTCCCCTTTAGTGTATGTTGAGGCCTACTGCTGGTTGTAGAGTTCGCTAGTATACTGTCCGTCTTCACCTGCATTTGTTGTTGTATCTGGTCTGTGAATTACCATAATAATTTTGTATGATATTGACTATCTCCTCAAGTACACGGCACTTTCAAAAAAGGCTCCATAATTATTATCTGTCCTATCTTGTGAATGCTTTCTCATAGTCAAGGAAGTTAATGTAAAGTGATGAATAGTATTCAGTTGATTTTTCCAGCAATGATCTATAGTGTTACGATTTGGTCGGTACATGATCAATCCTTACATAATCAAACCTAGTCGATCTCAAAGTTGGGTGTCAACTGAATCTTTAATTCGGTTCATTAACACTGTGTTGAAGATTTTTCGCAGAACTAAGAGTAGAGTGATACCTCTAGTTTCCACCTTTGCTGAGACCTCCTCATTTGGGTATCTTGATGAGGTACCCTTTTGTTCAGTCTGTTGGCATTTCTTCTCCTTCCCAAATCTTTCTGAAGAGAATGTGGAGCATCTTTGCAGTTACTTCTGTATCTAACTCCAGCACCTCAGCTGGCTGTATGTTGTTTGGCCCTGCTGATTTGCCGCTCTTGATGTGTCGGATGGCCATTTCAGTTTATTCCGTTGTTACTGGGTTGATATTTATAGAGTGATTTGTAGATGCTGCTTCAATGACTGGTGTGTTCAGTGGGGCTGGTCTATTCATGAGCTTGTTGCAATGTTCTACTCACCTGCTTCGTATTTTCTTGGGTCTCAGTGATTGGTTAGCTATCCTTGTTCTTGATTGGTTGTTCAGGTTAACTGTATTTTGCACTTAGCTTCTCCGTTGTGTCATATAAATGTTTCCTGTTTCCTTTCCTTGTATCTTTTTTTAATTGCTTGGTCTTTTCGATATTGTCGTTTGTCCTTTATAATGCTCCTCTTCTCTTCCTTGTTGACTTCTGTGTATTCGGCCTGTATCTTGGTATTCACCGTTCTTGTTCGACTTTTGTTGGTTGCTGTCTTCTTGCTCCTCCTTTCTTGGATCTTATCCAGAGTACCAAGAGACGTCCATTATTTTGGTAGTGCCCCGCGTAGCTTGATACCTCCTGACATATTGGAGTTATTGTTTTCCTTTCTAATTGTCCTCCATGTTAGATTCATCTTCTTTTAGTAGATAGTATAATACCTAAGATTTATCGTTGAGAGTTATCTTAAATTCCTTAAAGTTTGTTAGTATCCCTAAGATTAGTTATATTAAACTTCAACAATACAATTCAGCCACCAGCAGGAAGTATTTCAAAGCTGCATCGGCTTATCGCTTTGCTTTCATATCTTCCATAATCCTACGTAACCTTTTACTGGTGCAGATGTTGTTGATTTGGTTCTTCGTAGTGTGATTTATTGAAACTCATGTATCTTTGTACATTGGTTCGAAGGGAGATATAGTGCCTATAATCGTTTTATTGAAAACACATACGTTTGCAAACCTCTCACCTTTTTCTTTCCTTTCTCTCAGTCAACCCTATGTAAACCCATGATATCCTCATATCCGGAGTTGCCCTATTTCGACTATGGTGTTCAAAGTCTTCCATCGAAATGATCAGGTCCTTGCCTGAGAATTTCTTGATGATTGATAGCAGACTTGTAGAGATCTGCTCTTTGTCGTCTTCGTGGATATCGTTGTTGGGTGCATAGCATTGGATGACATTCATTGTATTTCCTTCCTTCTTTATCTTGTTAGATGCTTTAATGACCCTAGGTCCATGAGGTTTATATCCTATAAGCGCTTTCATGATTTATGTGGTAGTGTTAGTGCCACATTTTCTGAATGCGAGTCATCTTCTTCATGAGTGGAGTATTACAGTACCCAACATTCCGACTTATGTTCTTGGTAGGTGAAATTATTTATGAGTACATTTGAAACTCGACATTGATTCCTTAAGTCACAAATACATATTTACAGCTACTTCAAATTCTGAAGATGTTTTCTGATTCATCTCCGTTATCTCAAAATGATATGATTGTCAATTAGTACAAGATTGAGGCAGATGACTTAATCTTTAGTTAATTGTTTTTTCAGGTACACATTCATGTAACACTAAGTCTTAAGGCTACTGGTATTTTCAGCACACCATACGTAAGCAAAAATAAAATTCGAATATCCAACGGTCTAATTATTGAACAAGGAGTCATAACAGGACCAGAAATAGAGAATCACTACCAATCAAGTTTAACCACCTTAAAATCGGGACTCATTTCGATAAGTCGCATTTGTTAATCATTAGTAACTAAGTTATTTGTATTACTTAAATTGTAGGCTTTTAATAGACTTATTATTAACTGTCATATTTGTTTTTCCTTTCCGAGTTATCGGCATTTTACTATGAACCTATTAGTCCACTTTTCTATACAAAAGTCCCCCCATTCCCTAAATTCAGCCTAGTGTGCTTTGTAATTTTTCTTATTTAGCGGTTCAGAATGTGTTATATAAAAGCCTTTGTTTATACACGATAAACGATTTGGTACTGTTTCCCATTTACCAGTGTTTTATTCTCTCACTCCCTACCTCTGGTTAAGCCTATTCACATTTACTCCGGCCTAACCAATCAGTGTCTGTGTAGTCCGATCGTATCGACTCCTGAGGCAGTTCCCGTTGGGCCGTTCTAACGCATGGTCAATGTTACGCTTATCTAATCTGTCTTGTATCTTACCTTCACACTAGCAGCCTTCAAGTTGTTTGATGGAGACATCAAATTGATGAGCGGTTAGTAACTAATAATGTTCATACAACTAGAACTAATGATCACTCAGTAAATTATCACTGAACCAAGTGAATCACTAATGACATTCGGTAAATCGTAACATGTATTATTATTATTCTATGATTTACTTTGAAACGTAGTAGTTTCATTATATTCTTTTCATTTGATATTAGCTTACTTGCAATCGGTCAGATTGTTATTTCTATCATCCACCAAAAGAGATACGTGATAAAATTGTCGCTAAACGACATGCTCAATATCTACGTGAAAAAGTAATACGTGATGCATCGAAATCACGTAAATCAACTGGTCTATTAACTATTGATAATAATAGTAGACATTTTGATTATAATACTTCAAATCATAAAACAATATTATCACAGAATCAATTAACAACATCACCAATATATACTACTATTCATCAACAATCATTGATACCTCAACAACAATTTTTTGGAACAATTGATATTCTATCAATGAATAAAGATAATTTACATAATATTACATCAGATTATAATATTGATAGTTTATATTTAACGAATATCATTCAACAAAATCAACAACAACATGATCCTCATCATCATCGACAACAACAGCATCATCATCATCAGCTGAAACAACAACAACAGCCACAACATTCAACTAATCTTAATCCATTTATTCAATCATGTACAACAAATCAATCAACCAATTGTCTACTATCCAATAATAGTAATAATAGCAATAATGTTACATCATATTTATCAAATATCTTATTGAGTAATAATAATAATAATCCACTTTATATTCAACAATCAACTGGATTGAATTCGAATACGTATTTATCTAATCCATGTACTTTAATAACCAATTCACCAAAAACTCAATGTACCGATATGAATGTGTTATTGTCACAGAATCAATTAGATTATGATAAATTATATAAAATGCTTTTATTAAATACTCCATCAATTTATTCATTAAATTTAGTAAGTTTAACAATGATTTATGATGATCACCGATGACAATGGATGAGGTCGCACAAACGTAACACGAATTGACTGAATTAGACATATCAACGATTAGAAGCCGGCTCAGTGGTCCAATGGTAAAGCGCTTGTTGCGGAGCCAGAGGGTCCTGGATTCGATCCCCAAAAGGGTCGTGGATGCGCACTGCTGAGGAGTCCCATACTAGGATGAAACAGCCGTCCAGTGCTTCCAGGTGATCAATGGTTGTCTGGTTCAGAACAATTCGTGATATCAGCATTAACAAGTTAACTATTTCCACAACAACCCCCTTAATGATTTATTAATTGAAATAAGAATTTTCCTAAAACTTTAATATGGAATTATGATTGTTGAGGCAGGGAAAGTGAAGCTAAAGGGGAGGTAGAGGGGAGGTGAGGTGAGGAAATTTTAGACATGTTGGAAGTAAAACAATTATCACTGATGACAATAAGGGATCATTATAGTCTATTACATAGTGATTAAATCGAGAATTCTATCAATGAATGTTTGTACAGAAGGTTGAGTATTTGCAAATCTGAAATCCCTGGGATGGAATCATGGGTGTGTACTACTGAAGAGTTCATTACTGGGACAGAAAAAATGTCCGATTCTCCCTGATTTTTAGTGGTATCATACCAACATCAATTTGTGATGAATTCAATCAACTGATTTGTTTGTTGATTGTATTCGTCAGACAAGGATGCCAGATAAGTGCCACTGAAATTCAGAAAGCACTGGATATCTGTTTCGTCTCAGTAGAGGACTTCTTACAAGTGTGCACCAGCGATTCAGTAGGAAAATCTAGCTCAAGATCTTCAGATATCAAAGAGAAAGCTTAAACTACCGAATTACTAAGCTAGCGTCCAATAGTAGAATTCCCTCTTTGATTAATTTGTGATAAGTCCCAACAATCGTCCATCGTCATTGGTGATAACTATTCCACTTATTATAGATTTCTATCCTACCACTTATGATTTCTCAATTCCCTAATGTAATCGAGGGTATACACTACCTAGGGGTGCATAACGGAGACAAAACATATCTAATTCTTCATGCCTCTCAGTGGTATCCAAGCAACATCAATCGTCGACGAATACAAACAACTTAACTTTATACCTACCTCCAAAAACTGCCTCAATTGATCATTATCAGATGACTAGTGACAAATTTCAGGATATTTCTACAGTTTTAGGGAAAAGTCGTGATTAATGGAGTTCAGGTTTGCTGGGAATGAGACAGGTGCAGTCAACAACAAATTGATTACAGCAAAATTCTACCAATAAATCTTCACACCATGGTGTAAATAGTTAAACTTTCGCTATAAAACTTTAAGAACCTGGATACGATTTCCTGAAGGAATCAAAAAGCGCTTCATTTATTGTTCGTATTCGCTACACTCATGTTAGCTGGGTAGTAGTGAAAATCAGATCTCACTGAACAGCTGCTTCGTCATTGTATGAGGATTCTCAGTATTATGTACTTTGATTCGCTAGGATATTGAACCAATTACTTGTAAGTTTTGAGGTGTGCACTTATCCATCAGTGCTATTGTGTTGGCGTCCAGTAATGGTGTCCACTACTAAGGAATCATATACTAGAACGAAACAGTTATTCATTGATCCCTGGTTTGCAGTATTACATAACTCATATTAATCTATGATGAATACAAACAACTAAACTTAATACCTACTTAGTTTGTTTATGTTGCTATCGACAGGACTAACACTAACTTTAAAACATGTAGTTCTTTTTATATAGAGTAGTTCTGCTCTATACGTGTACAATGTAATCTGTCAAAGCTGAAGATGTTTAGCAACTCCTTATGTTTAACTATCATTATCGTTGAAAGTTTCCTGACTTTTGGTGACCCCATTATTTTTGTATTAATTAGATTTAACAGTTTGTGAATGATTGCAATAATGATGATCTAAATTGATATCAACATTTCGAAACACCATTTTCATTAAATTGGTTACATTATAAAAATATCATCCCACTGGTTTTTACATGACTGTATTGACTCAAATCATTCCTGAAGCCTCATTTTGCTTTAAGGGGGGTAAGAAATGCATTCCATATATGCTCGTATTGTTGCTCAATGCTACCGAAATACTCTACAATTTATCAATCTTTTTTACGAAGCTGAAACGTGTCATTTTATGTATTTTAAGTTAATCAGTAGAACACATGAGAGGAGGGCGGTTCATGAAATTTCAGACGCGTGAGCGTTATATACAGTAGTATATCTATTAAGAAATTAAATAAAACTTAAGTTAGTTGATAACTTTGACGAACATCATTTGACATTATAATTTTAGATGACACTTTTACCATGTGCTTTAACTCAATTAATTGTGTTCGTGTAAGAGCCTTCACATGATTCATGTACTACGAGAGTACACCTTTTAATAGTAAGTATTGCTATAGAACTTTACAGTCCACAAAGTCAAATGTTGCTTTTGAATAGAAAGAAACATTGCTTTCGGACTCCAATCGGTATGTGAACATTCCAAAATCTGACGAATATTGAATATTTGGTAGATACAACCACGACCATGTCTAAAACCAGCCTGGTTTTCTTTTGCATTTACAATTCACGAATTGATGTTTGATGTCTTATAAAT
The DNA here is from genome assembly GCA_025215515.1 of Schistosoma japonicum. Taxonomy (NCBI): domain Eukaryota; kingdom Metazoa; phylum Platyhelminthes; class Trematoda; order Strigeidida; family Schistosomatidae; genus Schistosoma; species Schistosoma japonicum. The sequence goes on from CM046061.1 coordinate 3,500,502, forward strand.
ACTGAGTCAAGTACCTTACTTACTTAATTACGCCTGTTACCCCTCTCGGAGAAGCATAGGCCGCTCACCAATATTCTCCATTCAACTCTATCCTGAGCAATCCTTTCCAGCTGTCTCCAGTTACTATTCATCCTTTTATTGTCCGTTTCCAATTCTCGACGCAGTGTGTTCTTTGGCCTTCCTCTTTTCCGTTCTCCAACAGGATTCCAAGTTAGTGCTTGTCTCGCGAAACAGTCTGAAGATTCGCGCAATGTATGTTCTATCAATTTCCAACGTCATTTCCACTTCAGCTGGAAGTTGGTTTGTTCTCTTCCATAGTAGGCTGTTGCTGATGGTTTCCAGCCAATGGACATTCAATATTCTGCGTAGACAGTTGTTAATAAATACCTGTATTCTCCTGAGGATGTTTGCAGTACTTCTCCACGTTTCAGCTCCATAGAGAAGAACTGTCTTGACGTTCGAATTGAAGAGTCTGACTTTGAGGTTGGTAGACAGTTGTTTGGAGTCCCAAATTTTTTTTAGCTGTAGGAATGCTGCCCTTGCTTTGCCGATCCTTGCTTCCACATCTGCATCGGATCCTCCTTGTTCATCGATGATGCTCCCTAGGTATGTAAAGGTATCCACTTCTTCCAGAGATTCACCATCAAGTTCAATTGGGTCGGTGCTCTCTGTGTTGAACTTGAGGATCGTGATCTTTGCCTTATGTATGTTTAGGCCTATTGATGCTGAGGTTGCTGCCACTTTGGTTGTCTTCACTTGCATTTGCTGTTGTGTATGGGATAGAAGTGCTAGATCATCCGCGAAGTCCAGATCATCAAGTTGCATCCTACTTGTCCATTGGATCCCGTGCTTCTCCCCAGACGCAGAGGTTTTTATGATCCAATCGACCACTAGGAGGAAGTGGAAAGGAGACAGCAAACTTCCTTGTCTGACACTGGTTCTTACTGGGAATGCATATTGTCAGCTGTCCTCCATGCACGATTTTACACTGTAGTCCGTCGTAAGAATTCGGAATGATGTTGACGAATTTCTGTGGTATACCGTAGTGTCGAAGAAGTTACCATAGTGATCTCGTGTCTACGCTGTCAAACGCCTTCTCATAGTCAATGAAGTTGATGTACAGTGACGAGTCAAGTACCTTAGATACTACATTTGTTTGTGGTTATTAGAAGGTAGATTTGCTTTTTTTTCATCTACTGATATAATCAGTGATCAAGACCAGATAGATAGGATTATATTTAGCCTGCAAACTTTCGTCAAAATATCCGTCAACTTAAATGCCTAAATTTGGACCAATATGCATAAGAGCTTTAAAGTTAATCCACCTGAACTTGCTACTCTTATTCACCTAAGATTAACTATGGTTTTTTGTAACTTTTGTAAGAATCTGCGGATTTATTCTAAGTCTCTGTTTCAAATTAGTCGCTAAATAGTAGATTAATTGCTTTCCAACTCTTGCAACCGTCGATCTAAACGTCCAGACTGTAAACAGATAAGTATTTCATCTACTTCACTAGATCGTTTTATTAAGGCCACTTTTAACCCTAATTTCTCTTATTATTCTTTAGAGTTGTCTAGTGACATCTATCGCAGTGGCCTTAGCCCACAGTTAGATTATTCCTGCAAGGAGAATGTAGGACTTGATTTTCTTTTTATGTGAGATTCGTCGGTCCGAACTAACACCAAATACACAAATATTTACAACAACAATGCCTATCTGAATTCAGTAGCTTAGTGACGAACACGATCAAATTTAACATAGTTCACTTAGATATAAGTACATTCAACGTAATAAGCTTCCTGGACTCCATTCACTAGTCACAATTCATCTTTAATCATACATTCAGTTCATGTTAAATATACACTTTTTATTTCTTACATTTTAGACTACACTATGGTCTAAATTACTGGATACATTCATCATAAATAATCCATCTTTACTTTTAACTAATTTTCCACAAACTCCACTACCAATTAATTCACAAATGAATTGTTTACTACCTCAATTAATTGATCCTATTCTACCATTGAATTATCTACCAAATATAACATATCCATTAGTATCGAATTCAATAAACAATACATATCCAACTGCATTTCTCCAATTCAATCAAAGGAATGAATTACAACAACCTATTGAAATGATGAATATCATTGAAAATATATCGAATGTATCCACTGTTAATTGTCCTTCAACAGTTACATCATCACCTAGTGATGTCATCATCATCATCATCATCTTCATTATTGTTATTACCTTCAAATCACTTAATGAATTCAGATATTCTACTTCAAAATTCTCAATTCTTATTACAACCTGAATATAAACTAGACTTAAATTTAACTACGAATACAATAACAAAATCAACAATTTCATCAACACCAGGTTTATCAACTACACAACTACAGTCTATACCGCAACAATTAACATCAGGAGTAACAGTGACATCACTATCATCACCGTCACCACTACCATCAACGATAATAACAACAACCACAGCAGCGACAAACAATGTTCTTATTGTTAATTCTATTTAAATAATATTTAGTCAATTTGTGATTGCCAATTGTATCTTTCTCCAGTTTTCCCTTCTTTTGTTTTAACATACCCCCCCCCATCATACACACACACACACTGCCTCCGTCACCCTTCTAGTGATTTTTTTCATGTTTTTGTTTCTATCCAAAAAAAATGTCATAAATAATAGAAAAAAGTAACAAACAAAACATCTGGGTGGATTACTTCCATCTTTTATAGTTTTTTCGTTATTTTACTGAATTGACTTTATCTGACGCCACTGTTCAATGCCTTTTCGAATATCTTTGTTTAAAACCGATAAACAGTCTTCTGATAAACAAACATATCCATGTATTATTTTGTGCAATAGTATGTTGATTATTAACTGTTGAGCATTGAACATGTGATTATAAATACAAATTCAATGTTCAATATTCAATTAGTTTAGTTAATTATAACAATAATGATAGAAATAAATACAAGCAGAAAATGATTTTCATTTGATGTCATCAATCGGTATAAGTTAGTTAGCATCTGAAAACTAAGAACTGTCACTGAACAACTGTTTCATCTTAATATAAGACTGTTCAGATGTTCACATTCATGACATAAGATGTAAGCCTACAAACCTCAGCCTTCACATTGAATGTTTAATTATTAGACAATAGATCTAGTCAGCAACTGACTATTATTATATTTCTCATGTTATTTTTGTACCACGTCATTCACTGCTATCGTCGGTTAACTTCCTTACACTCTACCTAGTTAAATCCAACTGATCATATATTCCCTATAAAACTTCAGGAAGAACCTTCGGAAGTCAGTCACCAGTGAATTGATAATCACTGCAATTCGATATTGCAGAGATTATTGTACTTCAACTAAAGTATACATGAGTACACATGAAGTTCAGTGTTTAGTGTAAAGCAGTTGCCAACTGGTTAGCGTTTTTTTAGCAAACAACTGTCTACGTAGAATATTGAATGTCTGTTGGCCGGAAACCATCAGCAACAGCCTACTTTGGAAAAGAACAAATCAGCTTCCAGCTGAAGAGGAAATCAGGAAACGACGTTGGACATTGATAGGACATACACTGCGGAAATCACCAGACTGTATCACGAGACAAGCAGTAACTTGGAATCCTGTTGGACAACGGGAAAGAGGAAGGCCAAAGAACACCCTGCGTCGAGAACTGGAAGCAGACATAAAAAGGATGAACATTAACTGGAGACAGCTGGAAAGGATTGCTGAGGACAGAGTTGAATGGAGATTACTGGTGAGCGGCCTATGCTTCTCCGAGAGGGGTAACAGGCGTAAGTAAGTAAGTAAGTTGGCGACTAAATATGATAGAGAATGAGATTACTCGGATATATGGCAAAATTGACTAAGTTACAAATATCAGCCTTTGAGTGATGTACGACTCAATTGTTGACGACTATGCTTTCATTGAGAGACGTTAATTTCGCGATGTAGATTCCTTAGTGAGGTTGTGGATGCACACTACTGAAGATTTTCATCCTATAATGAAACGAGTGTCTAATGCTAGTTACTGGTTATCAGCCCAATTCGCAGTATAAAGTTAGAATTCAACAATCTCAGTTGTATTCAATTACAGTATGAAGAACTCATCTTCTTTACTTGATTGGAATCCATTACTTGATTTCAATAAGAAGTGAACAAACAATAATACTGACTGTTCAATTGTGAATGAGCAATGGCAAAAATCAACTTAAATCATGAAATAAAATTCATAGATGCCATAGAAAACATTAGAAACACAGTAAAGAACATGTAAGTATAAGAATGAAACACTTATGATGTAGTAAAATAGTATGACGATATTACACCAGTAAGGCTGCTTCACACAAATCAAGTGATAGTATTAAGAGAAACTACAGGAAAGAACTAAGATATTAGTTTTTAGTAAGAGAATTATTTGGTGTATTGCACTTTCACGAGGTGTAATAGTAGACTACAGCACGATTGGTACTAGCTTCTATAGAGAGTTGTATCTGAAGCTAGTTCACACCTGTAAGTAACAGAATCTCTGAAATCCGAAATGAGGAATCATGTTAAGTCAATAGATTCCATTTGTATAAAGCCATCTATCATATCGGGATGTGATATCATAAACTGGCCGTTTTCTCAATTTCGCCGTTTAGTGTCAATGGATAGTGTGCACTATGGAAATTACCGGGATGATATGTTACAATATGAAAAAGGCTACCGAAATTGGTGATTCGAGATGACAAAACTTGAACTATATAACAACTTCACTAGAACCTCAATAGATAATTTTTTTAGTGCTAACGAAGTACTGTGGCCAAATGGGAACGATTATTTGGAAAACGCATAATAGCAAAGTGAACAAGTTTCACAAACATAAGGGAGAACTGTCTTTACCAACGAGTTGTACTCCCTACTTTATATAGTCTTATAGGCATCATGATTGCACCAAAGGTATCTAAGATTGATAAGGCAGCTCTGGGTATCTTATGAATACAAACAACTTATCATCTATCACTACAGTAACCACCTCAATTAAATAAACACTATTAACATTTGACCTATTCTGTTAAATACATTCGATAACTAACCTTTGAACTTTCGGATTGTTCTAGTTACTTTATTTCTTCAGTTTTACTGTAAACTATTGGTTGTTATGACATTCTGTAGCAATTCGTTAGTACTATGGCAACATAGTTCACCGCCATTTACTTGTTTTGATTTTACTAAGTTGTGGTTGAATTTGAATTGACCTTAATTATGTAATTATTTAATATCAGGTATACTAATAAGATTGTTCAGTGGCAATACTCATCTGCTATCCAACTAGAGATCGAACAAAAGGTTTTCATTGTTTAAATTGGAGTGTGATTGACTAGCAGAATTTAGGACTCTCGTTTCGTCTTATTTGGAACTCATCAGTTGGATGTACCTGCATTCAATTGTTGATGCTCACACCAGGGCTCAAACCCAGTTCGCTTCGTTAATACTTGTGATCTATAACTATATACAGTAGATCCGCTCACGATACACATATGCTGACAAACAGTGATTGCTTTGAGTTCATAACAAAGCAACGGGAAGATCGAAATACATCCTAAATACTAACATTTTCATGCTGTAATAGGGTGCGCTGAAACTTTAGACCACTTAGTTTGATGAAACATCAGCTATAAAAAATAAAGGTTTTAAGTTTTATTCATGGTAGAATTGTGGGTGTTCATTAACACTACAGTTACATACTTGGACTAAACAGTTTTATAGTACTTCTTGATTCGTAATGGTTATGCAAATGAAGTCAGTACTTAAGATGATATTTTTATTTTTGATTCATTCTTAGCTTAGTTTCTAAATTTTGCATTCCACTACATAGTACTACTAGAATGAATTTTCTAAAGAAATATTTGAATATAAGTAGAAATATTATTGTATTTGGTTGTTTGCATTCATCACAGATCGGTTTCGTTTGGGTACTAGGAGGTACCGAACAGCTGTTTTTTCATAGTATGAGACTCCTTAACAGTGATTGCACTCGAGTTGAAATCATAGTTAAGTAAATTAGTTTCTAATTCCCACCGGTACCTAGCTGAGATTACTCAAAGATGGTTATGAATAACTAATCTTTATTTCCATTAAATTGTGGTCTAGCGCCACAGTCAATGCCATTGTTATACTATTTGAATCTCACCAGTCTGGAAGCGAACACTGAATCATTAGTACAACAGAGTCACAGTCGAGTTGTAGGATTCCTAATTCAATCAAATTGCGGTATAGCGTAATAATCATCTATTGTCATTAGAGATGTAAGCTATTGAGCTCAGCTGATCTACGATAAGGCTGTTGATGTGCCGTGCCGCCTAACAGTCTCATACTAGAACAAAACAACTATTCATTGTTACCTGGTTTTCAACACCACTCACCTGAGATTAATCTGTCGTAACTAAAAACAACTCATATTTTAACTTCTGTTATAGTTATCAAATGAATCTATGCAAATACAAAAATCAAGTTTCATGTCTAACTGACATAATTTATGAAATAAATTAATTTGAATGTGCTCATTTTATCAGTCACCTGTTTCATATTCATTCTACTGATGTATCATTTTACATTTTGTTAAAGAAAAGTTTTCTGAAGGAGAGATGTTAGATTTCCTACACTTACAATATTAATGCATCCTTCTGAACAGGTAAATTGGTACATACACTCAAAGGTGATCTTTACTAAGGTATAATTAGAGTTTAATAATATTAGAAGTAAACACTTTTAGTTGAAACAATTTTTCATTTGTCCTAATGATAATTGTTTCTATGCAAGAAGTTAGAAACTAAAACATATTCATGTTATATCGGGTGATTCACGAAAAGCAACTAACTTTCTAAACTGTTTTTTTTTCTAAAGACTATTTCATTTTAGTTGGATTGTGACTGGTAAGTGGAATCCAGGACAAGCGTTTCGTCCTATTTGGGACTCATCGGCTGAATGTACCTGCATCCGAATGTTGGTGTTCACACCGGGACTCAAAATCAGTCCGCTTTTTGTCAAACGCCACCGCGTTCACCACTAGGCTACTGTGTCCAGACAGTCACACTTGTGCAACGGGTACATATGTAATTCAGAATAGGCTTGTATCTTCCTTGGGATGCAGGTACATCCAGCCGATGAGTCCCAAATAGGACGAAACGCGCCTCCTGGATTCCACTTGTCAGTCACAATCCAACTTAAATATAACTTGTGTACTACCGCTATATATAGGCGATCCTCTCAGGATGCCCACATGGCAACAGAGGCTGACCAGTTTCAGTCCATTACAAATCAACGGGAAGATACAAGCCTATTCTGAATTACTATTTCATTTATTTTGAGTAAATGTAAATCAGTTATTTTATTTCTATTATTGTTTTGTTTCCATAGCCTTAACCTCTCGTTAAATTGATAAACTGTTGTCATATCATTTGTCATTCAAGAACTATGATCAATTAGTTATGTACCTGTACCTTCAGTCCTTAGTCATAATTGTTTTCCGTGTTGTATAAATGCTATTCTCTTAATGCTGTGATGTGTGATCCTGTTTTGTGTATATGTACATAGCTGGTTTAGTTATCTTGTATTTTTCATTCCGGCTCGGGGATTAGTGGTCATGGAGTAGATGTGTTCGGGTACTAATTAGTATTATCGAGGTCATACTATTTTTCGTATATTGAGATAACCCAATTTATCCAAGATACAACAGTTCACATATCCGTGATCCGTTGCAAAGCATATATTAAGGTATAATATGCTGATAAGATTCAAGAATTATTCAGTTATTATAACGGACAGATCTTTACACGACAACTGTTAAGGGTCATGTCATACTGAATACGTTGTTGATTCTGTTATACGACCGTTAGATAACGTGTTTATTTGATACCGCCAAAGATGGAACTTAAAACCTGATGGCATAATTGTGAATGTGTTACTAATAGACTACTGTACTGGTAAGTTTGAAATTACTGAGGAACACAAAATATTATATATATATACCTGGTATACAATTTTATCTAAATAATCTAGTAGTAATTCCAACCTATTCCTTGATTCTTTGCTTCTCTAAGATGCCTTTCACAGACAATGTATATTTAGAAGATTTTATCCGTTAGATTTTAAAAATGTAAAGTAGTCAGAGATAGTCATTTGGAAGACCTGAATAAAAAAATGTAGAATACTTGCCACTCATAATTATAGCCTGTTTGTATACTTGAACGAACTTCATACTCTATGTGAGACTTGAAACAGAGTCACACATAATTGAAAGACTTGGTTCTACTTCAGATTAATTAGTGTAAATGACTAGACTTCACAATAGCTTAGTTACAAACTATTATTTATTATCTTATTCACTGTCTCAATCATAAGCATACGTTCGAATCCCTAAATAAGGATCTTTCCCCAGACACTAAGGTTAAGCATTATCAGCTTGTATGATATAGAGTTCTGATAGCTTTCAACTGACTTACCATCAAAACAAAATGTAAAACTATGTTAAGTGAATAATTCGATTTAGTTCTATGATCAGTTGAAAAAATTACTCTTCCTATTCATATCAGTTCCACTTATACAGTAACTGTGTTACCAACAAGACAAATGATAATAATCGTACAAGAATACTATTAGTAAGTCTTATTGATTGGATGCTAGCAATCATTTTATTCCCAGAAGAAGTTTCTTTGAACAGTCAGTATTACCCAAGAAGTTAGAGTGCACTTAAAAAGTTGATTACGTTTCGACTATGACGGTCGAATGAATTGTGCACACTAAAAGAGAATTATTTAAGATTAAAGTTGAAATCTAATAATTCACATTCCAAACTTGACAGAGTCTGAAAGCCCACCTACAAAATGTGACATTAAAATGCTAATTCATTTATTGTTTGTGTTGAACTGTGACTGGCAATTGGAACCCAGTACAGTCGTTTAGTCTTATTTAGGGTTCGTTAACTGGATGTCCCTGGGATGCGGTTTCATCAAGCCGACAAGCCCCAAATAGGACATTAACGAGTGTACTGAATTCCGCTTGCCAGTTACACACCTACTCAAACAATACTTGTGAACTATCACCATATCAAAGCCATCTGTTCAGGATGCACATATAGCAACAGAGACTAATCCGTTTCAATCAGTGATAAATTAGTGAGAAGATCCATGTATATTTTAGTTAATTTACTTAGTTTTGTGAAGACTGCTGAAAATAAGTGGATAAGTGTATAACATTTCGTTAGTTGTCAAATATTCGGTAAATGTGTGCTACTCACTGCCAAGGTTTTAATGACATACATGAAGATATCCTTGATGCAACTTAAATTTTAGTTGGTTAAAGTAGACAAAGATTAATGTTAGCAGGGTATCATCGGAAACCAGGATACACTGGACAGCTGTTTCGTTCTAGTGTGAGACTCCTCAGAAGTTCTCCGATACAAATTGATTTTAGTGACCATTCTGCCACTCAGTGGTGCAGAGGAGTTCAACAACCTGATACTCCCAAAGGACGAATCCTAGGTTTCGCACTGCTGAAGAAGTCCCATACTGGGACGAAATAGCTGTCCAGTTACCCTCGGCTTTCAGTAAGAGTCTATTGTAATCAATTTGTAAGTGAATTTAATGGACTAAAATCATAATACTATTTTTCTACAAACTGCCTCAGTTCAGCAACCTAGCTTCGCACTACTGTCTTTCCAAAATATCTCTAACGATTAAACCTTTAGACGATAAGAAAGTTGAAGACAAAGGTGAATGAAGAGTAATGTGTATTTAATAGATAGAGAGATGTTACCGTAACATCTATACTGGTTATTTAAAGAAGTAATTGAGTTCAACACAATGCTAAGACACTATTTAGTGGTGATTTGTGGCTATGGCCGATTAGATAATAATGCCCACTAAAACAAACATGATCCACAACAGTGATAATGTTTACAAGACTATTCATTTTGGAGAATAATTTACCATTTGTCAACACCGTTCTCATTACACCAGACTGACTAAATCTTGCAAGTCATTATGAACGGAATCCCCAACTAGTCTGCTTTCAAGCCTGTTTTCAAACCCCAGTAAATTTAATCAATAGAGGGCCAATCACTCAACTCCATGAACAGGTTATTGTCCAACTTTTCGTCTTATTGCAAAGTAGCTTCCTAGATTATGTCTATCTATATCAGAGTATTAAATTAAAGATAGTAGGAGCTATAAGTTATTTTAAAACCATTAGGACAAGTTTTAGAATAGACCTGTCGATTCTCTTAATATAGAAACAATAAATTATCACTTATTTTATAGAATGCAGTGCTTTATCATTTTTCAGTAGAATGTATAGTCGTAAAATTATTCCTCAAAATATATAGTTGTGTAGGCACTTATCATTATTGCTGACCATGTTTGTTTTAGTGGACACAACTAACTGAAAGTGCTCAGTCCATGCATCGAAACCACATCACGACACGACGGACCGTAGTAAGCAACATCCCCCTCTCATAGTTAACCTATCATCAACAATGGAATCATGTTTACGTTCTACTTACAACCAAACATATCTTCCTTCCCGCTTATCACTATCGCTTATATTCTGTTTTATCAGTGCTTGTGAGTTTAATCGGAATAAGCTACTATTAATATACTACGAGCGTAACTTGGTCGTATAAATGGTACACTTCAAGTGACTATATAAATTGTCTTTACCGATTGATGTGTCTACCTAAAGTGTAGCGGCCACTGATAGCCCCTAGACAGTATATTTCAATTATTGTGCATTCATATCTCGATATGTATGTTACAGTATGATTCAACATCGAACCTCTCTTTATCCTCGCTTTCTGGTTTTGGTTTGCTTGGTTTTGACTTGTTGAAATAGATTATCTCTTATCAATTAATGTTTCAGTCTTTTATATAACGTGCTGAAACCTCGTTAAGCACCCAAGCTTGTAATGACAACAGCTGTTGAGTTGTACGAGTCTATTCCTTTTAAGTAGTCAGATAGATGCCAAGCATTATGTCAAGTATCGAGCTCATTATGAACCTCGACCAGACGATTCACCAATTCAACATCATCAGTTCTACATAAGCAATGATAAGTACTCGATGGATATCGACTGCTGAATTCACCAATATATTCTCGTAAAGTTTCATTATAATTAACAGACTACGTTTTTCTTATACGCACTGGTGTATTGGCACGAATTCTCCTAAAATATCTCAAAGTACATTCGCTTCGTGTTATAAACTTACCGCTCTTCAAAAATGAAAAATATCTAAATTTAGCCAATAGAATTTATGCACTTATAAACAAATGTCATAGTAACCGTTATTGTTGTCAAGACAACAAAATCTCATCTAACAAAATATATAAGCCAATAAGATATCTATTAACTAGTCATTAAAAAGTTGTTGTCTACAACCTTATTGTTTTGTCTGTAACATACGTTCAATAGAAATGGTAGGTTGATCTCTTTCCAATAATCTGTATAATCTATGCGTATATTTTTCTCAGTTTGTTTCATAATAAAATAATTTTCTATTTATATTCGTCACAAATTGGTGTTGGTTGGGTATCACTAAAAACCGATGGAGCACTAAACATCTGTTTAGTCCTACCACGCAGCTTTTTACCAATCCACACTCTCATTTCCGCCACGATGTGGAACCCACAATAGGACAAAACAGATGTCGATTCGCTACCTGGTTTAAAGTGGTACCTAACCAACATCAATCCGTGACGAGAACAAACAACTAAATGTATTACCTATCTCCACAAAAACCTCCTCAAAATGTTTTTTTGTCCATGTTGCACTATATTAGCGTGAATGTATTTCAATACACGTTGGTCAAGCTGGTGTACAAATTGGTAATGCATGCTGGGAGTTGTATTGTCTTGAGCATGGTATTCAACCAGATGGTCAAATGCCATCAGATAAAACAATTGGTGGCGGTGATGATTCATTTAATACATTCTTTAGTGAAACAGGAGCAGGAAAACATGTTCCACGTGCAGTATTCGTGGATTTAGAACCAACTGTTGTAGGTAAGTAGTAGTTTGAGGTTTTTTGATACACTTATAACCTAGAAATCATGCGCATTAGGTTTTATAGAAGGTTGACATTTATGAAGTCAGTGGTACAGCCTAATTGTAATTCCTCTATCCCATGGTAATGAATGCATATTCCTCTTCTTCCCTATGGGGAAGTTTAATTACGCTTCAACTATATTTGTCTTGTTCTATGCATAATAGTAATAACTAAATGTAAATGACATAGAAGATCATGGGATCGCATATTCAGTAGTTTAGTTGATTTAATTGTCAAACTATGAACAGCTCATTCTCTAGATGTAGTATTTCAGTTGTTCTAATCGTTAGGTTGAAGATTTTATCCAACTTCATCGATTCATTTTATTTATTCTAAAGTAACTGTGTTCTATGGATTTCGTAACTGGTTTAACTAGATCCAAAGTACAGAATATATGCCTATTTAAACTCAAATGAATTGTATAGTAGTTCTGAGGTATATGTGGGACATAATGGCTTGATATAGTTACCGCCGAACATAACCAACTGACAAGTTAATCGCTTTAAAGTTTTACACTTAAAGTTCACTGTTTTTGTTGACATAGCTTTGTGTTAACTAACTAGGTCAAACTCATATGCATCAACAGTGGAGTTTCTATGTACACTTCATAAAAACAGTAGTCAGTTTCTGTCTGAAATAAATAATTCAAACATTTAGTTTATTCAATCAATCAATGTCTGTTACCACTCGGGTGATATAGGCTCCCTGACTAGGTATTCCTCAAATGACTTTGTCCTATGCTATTTATCAGTCTCTCTGAAGTGATTATTCATTCTTTTCATATATACCTCTAAATTTTCGGGTACAGCATATTCGTTAGTCATTCTCTTTTATTTTGGCTATGAGGATTACAACTTAGTCCTTGTCTTGTAATTCAATTTGATGATTTATACAATCTGAATCCTATCCACCTCTAGCGATGTTTCTTAATTTCTTACTCGGGTCGCAAGTTGGTTGGTTTACTCTCTGCCACAGTAAATTGTTGCTGATGGTACTCCTACAAAGGTAATCGAAATGAACAATTTTTTACAAATACTTGTATCATTTGAATGATGGTTTCCATAGTTCTCCGTGTAAGTTTCAGCTCCATACAATAGAACTCTCTTGATGGTTTTGTTGAGAATTCTAATCTTGATGTTGGCTGATAACTGTTACTTATTTAATCACAATAAAATTTATTATATTTTCTAGATGAAGTTCGTACGGGTACTTATCGACAATTATTTCATCCAGAACAATTGATAACAGGCAAAGAAGATGCAGCTAATAATTATGCTAGAGGACATTATACAATAGGCAAAGAAATTGTTGATCTTGTACTTGATCGTATACGTAAATTAGCAGATCAATGTACTGGTCTTCAAGGATTTTTACTGTTTCATTCATTCGGTGGAGGTACAGGATCTGGTTTTACATCGTTACTTATGGAACGTTTAAGTGTGGATTATGGTAAAAAATCTAAACTAGAATTTGCCATATATCCAGCACCACAAATTTCTACTGCTGTTGTAGAACCATATAATTCAATCTTAACTACTCATACAACATTAGAACATTCTGATTGTGCTTTCATGGTAGATAATGAAGCAATTTATGATATATGCAGGTGAGTTTATGTTTATCTTAAATTAATTATTTAGTTCGCTAACTATTACGTAACAGATGATTGATTCGTTAAATTTATTATCATATTTTAGACGTAATTTAGACATCGAACGACCAACTTATACCAATCTAAATCGTCTAATTGGACAAATAGTCAGCTCAATTACAGCATCACTTCGATTCGATGGTGCTTTAAATGTTGATTTAACAGAATTTCAAACTAATCTAGTACCATATCCTCGAATTCACTTTCCTTTAGCTACATATGCACCGGTTATATCGGCTGAGAAAGCTTATCATGAGCAATTGAGTGTAGCAGAGATTACTAATGCTTGTTTTGAACCTGCTAATCAAATGGTGAAATGTGATCCACGTCATGGGAAATATATGGCATGTTGTATGCTATATCGTGGTGATGTTGTGCCTAAAGATGTTAACGCTGCTATAGCTACAATTAAAACAAAGAGAACAATTCAATTTGTTGATTGGTGTCCAACAGGATTCAAAGTTGGTATCAATTATCAACCACCAACGGTCGTACCAGGTGGTGATTTAGCTAAAGTACAAAGAGCTGTTTGTATGTTAAGCAATACAACAGCTATTGCTGAAGCTTGGGCACGTTTAGATCACAAGTTCGATTTAATGTATGCTAAACGTGCATTTGTTCATTGGTATGTTGGTGAAGGTATGGAGGAAGGCGAATTCTCAGAAGCACGTGAAGATTTAGCAGCTTTAGAAAAAGATTATGAAGAAGTTGGTGTTGACAGTGTTGATGCTGAAGGTGAAAATGAAGAAGGAGAAGAATATTAGTTCCGTTTTAATAATGAAATATGTTCTGTCACAATTCAATAAATAAAGAGTAGGTGATATTCTATGACTTCTTCTTGAAATATAAGTACAAGTTAAAAAATAAAAAGGACGATACTTCAAATACAGTCATTCATAAGTGAAACAAACAGTGAAATATGTAGACTAGGGATAGATAAGTAGATGGATATATCAGGATATGAAAATAATTAGATTGGTAATAGAAAGAAAGAAAGTAAGAAAGAAAGAAGGATAGAGATAGACAGATAACACGGAAAACCTTCTCGAAAATAAATCAATAAATAAATTTCTTACAATCCGACTCCTTTAAAACCCTCCAAGAACTCATAATGATCAAGGATAAGTAAAATAGAATGAATCTCTCAGTTTATGTCGAGTGTTCTTATCCTCAACTATGCACAGTCCAACAATTACAAAGAACTCTATAGAATTAAACGTTTGATGTAATAAATCCGTTGAGGTTTAATGAATGTTCTAAATGAAAACATTTGTCGTAATGATTAGAACGGAGATAGAAAATATACTCATGATTGTTGTCAAGTCTGATTTGTATTTGTACGTTGCATATTATGAGTAAGTGCTAATGGATACAGTCAATAAATTTGTAAGTGAGGGGAGAGAGAGTCTATTACATAATTGTAAGCAGATCAAAATAGATAACGATTACATAATTAGCCGATGAATTGTGAACGAAAATCATTTTGATTTGTAAACAAAGTTAATACTGGAATATAAGAAAATGATTATATTCACCATGGTGATAAAAGGTTTATCACACTCTCCTTCTGCAAAACATTAGTCATATTTAAAACGTTTGTTAATGATTGACTCTAAACAACTTAGTAATAATGATGTTTATGTCAGTTGATAATTTTGAATGTTACCAAAAATAATTTACATTATGCCCATTGTCAGTTTATTTTCAAGTGATTCCACTCGTGAAGACTTCGCTTCAAGAACTTGGAAGCTTGGAAAAGCTGATGGAATCTCTTCGTTCAGTTCATTCCATATAGTTGCCATTACAAAACATGTAAATTTGTAGTTGCAAATAGATGTGATATCTAAAATGTATTTATCCAACTTTGAGTGATTTAATGAGCATTCGGTGTTGTACAAAGAACCCCAATAAACTATAGAAAAGGTTCTTTTCAGTGCCATTCTAATCCCTTCATTCATTCTAATTCATGATGTAAGAAAACTAACTTCTTTTGTTACGGTCAAATACTTATGATCATTTGGATGCTTTATTTCCATACTTCTTAATAAATAAATGCAAGAAGAGGGATTCATATTACCGTAAAGGTATTATTGACATACGTAGAATAGTATGTTGTGGTTTCATTGTGAATTTCGTTTTCTCCAGATTCACAATAAAAATATCTTCAAGGAAGAGGCACGGCGGTGTATGTGATGATGTCATAGCCACTCTGTCAGTCTATTTGTACAGCTTATTACTGAATTTGAACTGAACCCTATTTGTGTAGAGTGACAGTGAAAATTCTTGAATTATTTTAGGACAAGAATAGGTGATCAGGTTGTTTGTATGCCTTTTGTTTTTTCTAATGGTATACTCGTATATAATGAACAAAGACATTATTCTGGTATTGGTATTCAAGTTTATAAATTTATTGTAAGGTTGGGATTTAAAGTTAGAATCTGATTGACACAGTAAATAGTATTTTATGATTAGTCTCATTGTTGTTTGGGCTTAGGTTTCCAAATCGTTAGTGATTAAAGTTATTCACATAGAAACAATGACTACAACGAGAACCACATTTAGAGAATCACATCTGTATATGGTTGATGATTGGGACGAGTGTAGTATACATTCATCTGTGGATAAATCTTTGCCGTTTAATAAAAATTTCCATTAGTCATATAAAGCATAGTTTAGTGTGCCTTTACTTCGAATCCTTTGAAAAATCATTCATTAGATTTTCAGTCATATGGATGAATTACAGTAACATTCTTCCTGTGACTTAACGACTATAACACTATTACAAAATTATGATTCATTTGTTTGCCTTAAAAAATATTGATTTCCCCTATAATACAATTAGGTTGTTTTCCCAATAAACTATTTAGCTACAAATACTGTCTTGTCTGTGGTTAATGAATTGAATCAATGATTAGCTCAATTGTAAACTGAGTATGGACATTCCAAATATCTTGTTTTCTCGTTCCTTCACTGTACTCTAATCAGTCATGTGTAATTGTAAAATATACACTCACTCCAAAAACCACTTAGGGATTATTCTCAGCCTTACCCTTGTAAACTATGTTATTACACTTATACTTTCCATCATCATTTTTAATTATTTGATAAGAAAGTAATAATTCTATTCTACTCTGTTAAGTTACTTGTATTTGTGTTTCTCATCATATATATCTAGCTGAGCTAAAGTGAGCATGTCAACCGAAGAGTAGCGGTGATTCCTTTAATGTAAGCTTGCGATGAGCAATGACTGTTGAAAACCAAACATCTAGTAAGATAGTATTATGTAATATGGCTCATAAAATGCATATCAATTACTTGATTGTTATATAAATTAGTTATGCTTATCAAAATGACTTATTGTTTGAGTTGGATGATGTTTGGCAAGCGATGGCGTCTAGCACTAAAAGGAAGTAAGTTTGTGTCCATAGTGTGAACATCAATACTGGGATACAGGTGCATCCAGCTGACGAGCCCCAAACAGGACAAAACGAGTGTACTGAATTCTGCTTACCAGTTACAATCCAAAGCAAACAATATTTTTGAACTATCACGAGATCAAGGCAATTCCGTTCAGGGATGTTCATATAGCAACAGAGACTAAATCAGTGAGAAGATCCAAACTACATTCAAATAATTTATGTTTCAAGTGGTTCACAGCCTTGAGAGGATACTTAAGGTTGTTCATGAACAAAATTTTACTGACGTGAATACATGTTGCACGTTTTTAGATGTATTATGAATAGCTGAATGGTCTGTGTAAATCGAATGATATGACATTTCTGCAAATAACACCAAATACATCGTCTGTTAATTACGAGAATAGAGACGTATGCATACACTAACTCCTTTAGCATATGGTTGATATTGGCTTATGGGATGTTTAAACTAATTCCATCTTAGTAAACAATATATTTGCTACAGTTCGCTAATGTCTACATATGGGTCAGTACAAAATCAGAAAACAGATATGGTCTAAGCAAAGTTAAGCCGTATGAAGGGGGTTGGGCCGGACTACATAGTTGATTCTACTTAATTGATGTTAAGGCGTGGATTAGATCTCATTCGATTAACTTCAAACACTATTTTGTTACTTACTTAACTACAAACAGACAGAGATTCACTCACGATACGAGGTATAAATTTATTTTAAAGGGTTGGTATCCTCTTTTTGTTTATGTTAAATACTGCAACTGATTAGTCCTGATTGTCACACCTACTTCCAGAATGTATGATTGCTATAGTGACATGTTGCAAGGGGGAACAGAATGCATATTTTGACTTCTACTAATGGCCACAATCTAATAGGTTTTCAACAAACTGACTAAACTAATGATATTTTAATAAGAATAAGATTTTATCATCACTACTGATAATTAATCATTATCATGCTATATCACAAATTGACAGAAGTAGAAATTCTATTATTGAACGCCTACTGACCTACTGGTATAGAGAGTTAGGCGTTTACCCAGTGATCTGAATGCCTTGAATTTGATTTTATAACGGAACCGAGGGTGAGTACTGGTGAATAGTCCCATACTAGGATGAAACAGATGTCCACTGCACCCTACTTTTCAGTGTTACCCAACCAACATCAATCTGTGACAAATATAAACAACAACAAAAATCAATATATAGAATTTATTACTTAAAGAGCAATAATAATAATAATAATATCAATTCTGTAAGTAGCATAAAAATAAGCTTATCAAAATTACCATGATGTAATTCAATTACATTTACTAGATTTAATACAAACCCTCTCCCCCCCCCACCTCCCAGGCAAAAAATAATTTCACATATAAACAACCCTTTCCAACTTGATCATTCCTATTTAAACTGTAAAGCATTCAGTTATATATATGAAGTAATCACTAAGGTACATCTAGGTAAAACATAGTATGAAACCTTTCATTGAAAATCTCCATCCCTCCCCCTGCCCTGATCCAACATGATGCATCAATGATATACACATCATATAGATAAACAAAATGATAATTTTAATCAAACAATATAATCTGTATCAATGTACAAGTAGAAGGGAGATATGGATTATGGTGAGGAATTGTGAAACTGATGAAACTAGAATAAACAATATACAAGATATAACTAATTTAATCGTTATCATTGTAGTTGCATAATGGACTGTATCAATTACCAGGTAGTTGAATGAATGATGTATACATAGTAAGATTAACAAATTCATTTTAATGAAAAAAACCATATCAAAAGTCAGTTATTAACATTCTGAAAAGAAAAGAAACAAAAAGATACAAATTTGTAATTTTCTATAAATATACTTCGTATAATATTACTTACTTACTTACGTCTGTTACCCCTCTCGGAGGAGCATAGGCGGCTCAACAGTATTCTCCATTCAACTCTGTCCTCAGCAATCCTTTCCAGCTGTCTCCAGTTACTGTTCATCCCTTTTAGTGTCTGCTTCCAGTTCTCGACGCAAGTGTGTTCTTTGACCTTCCCTCTTTCCGTTGTCCAACAGGATTCCAAGTTAGTGCTTGTCTCGTGATACAGTCTGATGATTTCCGCAATGTATGTCCTATCCATTTCCAACGTCAGTTTCCTGATTTCCTCTTCAGCTGGAAAGTTGGTTTGTTCTCTTCCAAAGTAGACTGTTGCTGATAGTTTCCGGCCAACGGACATTCATTATCTTGTGTAGACAGTTGTTTATAAATACCTGTACTTTCCTGAGGATGTTTGCAGTAGTTCTCCACGTTTCAGCTCCATACAGCAGAACTGTCTTGACGTTCAAATTGAAGAGTCTAACTTTGAGGTTGGTAGACAGTTGTTTGGTCTCCCATATATTTTTCAACTGTAGGAATGTTGCTTTTGCTTTGCCGATCCTTGCTCTCACATCTGCATCGGATCCTCCTTGTTCATCGATGATGCTGCCCAAGTATGTAAAGGTATCCACTTCTTCCGGAGTTTCTCCATCAAGTTTGTATAATCCATAGATCGTATTTGTTAAAGTGATATTGAAAACTACTGAATACTGAATATGTCTCTTATCGTACTATAGAATTAATTAACAGTACACGTCAATGAATTGTTAAGTTATCGAAACTATAAGCATCAGTATTAGTTAATGTTGGATTGTGGTCGGAAAGTAGAATCTACGACGCGAATTTCGTCCTGTTTGAGATTCGACAGCTGGGTATACCTGTTATCTCAGTGTTGAATGTTAACAATGGGACTAGCATTCACTTTGTGTGATGCTAGGCTACTTATAGTAAGGTTTGCAAAGTATTGAGCTACAACATAGTATAGTGGTTACCGAAGGACCGTGTTTGGCTGAGCTAAAACGGTTCTCTCCTAGGCTTCATAGTCAAGCCTCAAAGTCATAATGATCATATTTTACTTAGTTTCCATTTAAGTGATCTACAGTGAAGTATTCCCACTTCAGGCGGTGTAGGTAGCTGTAAAGTAGCATCCTTCTTCAAACCTCCAATTGTACCTGAGTAAAGTTTGGCTGACTGAAATATAGCTAACTTTTCATCCTGTTGATGAATGCAAAGTACCTATTCATTTTTGAAGGTTTGGTTGATTTCAAAGTAAGTTCAAGTAACAGGCCAATATCCACTAAGAAGAACTAAATCATAGGTAAGAAATCCTTACATTCCACAGTATATTTAAAGGTAAATAATTGGTTTTAATGTTTTTTCAGCGAAAGTAAGTCGTTTTAGTCTACGTCCAGTCAATTGACGATCAAGATTAACAAACTATCATCTACTACCTACTGTAAACAATTGTAGTTGTAGGTTAAATAATTTAGTGATAATTGATCATGGTCTATATCATAAAGATGCAAGTCTGAGATTCATTGTAGTTTAGGATTCGTCAATCACATATGTTTATAGTCTTCAAGGGAATTAATACACGACAATGGGATTCGAACTCAAATTATTATCTTGCTATTTTAAATGTTGATTTTTAAATAACTTACCTCTACTTATGTTAATTCTTTATTTTTATCAAGTTAGTTTAATATCTTTCGTTTTCATTGAATTGTCGTCTTCTTTCATAGACGTTTTAAGTGTAGTAGCTGCAGTAGTAGTTAGTTTACTGTTTATATCATATTTTGCATGAAATCCAAAAGTCGGTTGGACATTCGACGTAGAAGTTGTTTGCCATATATTCAATTTTGAATGTGGTGGTGCTGAAATAAATCTTGATGTAGAATATCGTGAATGAGTATTTTGATGCATTTGACTATTATCATCATTTTTTAATGATCTAGTCATTGAATTTTCATGTTGTTGTTGTATACTACTATTATTATTCACCTTACTGTAAGTAGATTATAAAAAGTAGTATGTAACAAATATATGTTAGGATTGAATACTTTTATAAAAAGAACGATTCTCGAACTATAAACAATAAAAAGGTTGACTAGCTCACTCCTCAATACAGGTTTTATATAAGCCTCCTGATAGTTTCACTAGGTAAAGTTGAATACATTTGCACATTAACAACTGAAATGATGATTTATACTATCTTAACTATAAAAAAAACAGAACCATTTGGTTGATCACTTAGTAGTGGCCAGTTTGATGTTCATCAAGTCCTTTATAGTTTAAATCGAGTTCTTGGCATCAAGTCGTAATGGCCACAGTCGGTGACTCACTATCGAAACCTCAGGGGTGAATAAATCCCCTCAAAGATTATAGGTATGCTTTGTTGATAAGTGCCAAGTAGAAAGAAACCGATGATGCCTAATTAAAATTTCGTCCTTAGTATTTTTGTATTGCACTAGTTTTAAGCTCTTATTACTACCATACATTTTGTTGTAACATCTTAAATTCAGAAGGTAGACCTGTTTATTAACGAACTCATTGCTCTAATTTAGTCGTCGTTGTATGATGGTATTGTTATTCTGATTGTTCTGGTCTGGTTTTGTGTTTACACATAAAGACTGTTTCAGATGTAATTACAAAATCTTTAGGCCTGTGAATCAACTGTCTTGCATTCTCTCTCAGCAATTTTGTTTTGGATATCTAACGTTGAGAGCGATTATTGAGGATGGGATATCACTCTCGTGACTAACGTTCGTTGTATTGGTCGTCGCAAGGTTTCCACTTCCCTCGCATATCGTGATTGGTCAAGGTAAGGAGAAAACATACAGATGGGCTGTTCATTGATGAGTGTAGGTGATTATTCCGAAACTTAAGAGTCCTGGGTTGAATACCTCTTAAGTAATTGATCCACGGTAAGTGTATCGCAGACTACGACAAAATATCTCTTCATTGATTCTTCGTTTTCGATAATACTTTAACTGACGTCAATTCACTTTGAACGAATCCTAGTTTTGTTTACTTTTAATATTTTAAGGTCGTATCTCTTAATAGTTCTGAAGTAGTTCAGTGTTAGGTATTTTAAAATATATAGCTAGTAAATAATTTACTAACGCCGCCTGGAATCCCCTTGGGTTACTGCTGATCCTAAGCCCGGATAAAGAAGGAGGGTTGGACATAAGATCAGTAACCCCAGTCCCGTAAAATCCCACCTTGCTGAAGAAAACGCTAGCCAGCTGAAAGCCTTTACAACCATTATAGCTCTGCCTCGGAAGTCGGAATTCCTTCATTTCGAAGAGTCATGATGCCTCACTGTGAAAGCCGAGTTACCTCGGCTACCTACGAGGCCGATGTCCATTCAGACAACCAGAGCAACAATTTACATAGGTACATGAAATGTTCACACAATATTGGAGACAGAAAGGAGCATGCGAATAGCTAAAGAAATGATGCAACTTGAAGGTACTTGGAATAAGCGAAATCCAATGGTTACAAGCTAGATAACAAACATTAGCCTCAGTTTGGGAACTGTAATACTTTACTCATGAAGAAGAAAATGACTCATATAGGCAAACAGTGGCACTAACGTTGTCCTAAGAAGCATTAAAGGCCGTTACAGAATGGGAACCTCGTAGATCTAGGATCATTAAATCATCTAACAAGACAAAGAAAGAAGGAATTACAATGAATGTCATCTAGTGCTATCCAAACATTAACGATATCCAGGAAGATGACAAAGACCAGATCTCTACAAGTCTGCAGTCAATCATCAAAAAAATTCTTAGTCAAAGACCTGATTATTTTGATGGAAGACTTCAATGCCATGGCTGAAATGGGCAACACCGGATATGAGGATATCATGGGTTGACCTGGGGTTGACTGAGAGAAAGGAACAAAAATGGTGAGGTTTGCAAACTTCTGTGCCTTTAACAAAATGATTATAAGTAGCGCCGTATCCTCCCACAAACGTATACACAAATTTACATGTGTTTCACCGAACCACATTACGGAGAACTGAAACGACCACATCTGCATCGATAAGAAGTGTAGAAGGACCGTGGAAGACATAAGAGCAAGGAGAGCTAATATAGCTTCAGATCACCATCTGATGCTGGCTAAAATGAAATTGAAACTGAAATTTAAGAAGCATTGGACAAATGGAGCAGCAGTATTACAAAAGTTTAACATAGCTCATCTCCTGGTTACCAAGAAACACAACGAATTCAAAATAATTCTCAACAATGAATTCCAAGCATTTCATGATTTACTAGAAAAAGGTGGAACTAATATGGGGGTCAACTAGAAAAAGGTCAAGGAAATAACAACTTCAGCATGTCAGGAGGTTTTGGGTCGCAAGGAACACCACCATAAAAAATGGATTTCTGTTGGTACTCTGAACAAGACCTAAGGAAGGAGGAGCAAGAAGATATCAATTAATAACAACCTGACAAGAACATAGAAAGCCAAGTTACAGGCCGAATACACAAAAGTCAACAAGCAAGTGGCGAGGAGCATCAGGTCAGATAAACGGAAACATGTTAAAGACATTGCTATGATGGCGGAAAAAGCTGCAAGAGAAGGAAACATGAGACATCTATACGGTACAACAAAGATACTAACTGTGTTATTCAGTAAGCAAGATCCTACTATACAAAACAACCAATACTAACCCGATTTCCCTTGACGGAGAAATTCTGGAAGATGTAGAATCCTTTACATACTTAGGCAGCATCGCCGATAAACAAGAAGGGTCTGATCTATGGCAGATCTAAAGGTGCAGATTGGAAAGGCAAGTGTAGCATTTCTACAACTGAAGAACTTCTGAAACTGAAACCAACTGTCAGCCAAGATTAAAGTTAGAATTTTCAATACAAATGAAAAGAGAGTTCTGTCGTATAAAGCAGAAACTTGCATAGAAAACTACGGAAAGCATCTTTCATAAGATACAAGTATTTATAAACAATTGTCTGCAAAGGATACTTCGGATCTGTTGGCAGGATACCATCAACAAAAACCTCCTATGGCAGAGAACAAATTAATCGAATTCCAGTCAAGGAAAAAATTAGGAAAAGATTCTGGATGTGGATAGGACACATGGAGGCAGTCATTAAACTGTATCACAACGCGAACACTAACTTGGAATTTTGAAGGCCAATGGAAAAGAGGAGGATCCAGGAACACATTCTGCTGACTGCTAGTGACCACTATTACTAGTTATCTCAATACCATTCTACAGTAACTTCTACTTTTGATTTTTCACTGTGTTATTACTTGACTGCAATTTAGAAAACTAAGTACCAAAAGTAACATTACAACTATCCTACTTGATAGTTTATAGGAATACAGAGATTGATCATCAACTCTGTCCTCGAACACTCCATGATCTTATTTAATTTGTATTGTGACTGGCAAGTGGAATCTAGGACAAGCGTTTCGTTCTATTTGGGACTCATCGGCTGAATGTACCTGCATCCCAATGTTGATGTTCACAGTGGGATTCGAACTTAGTCCGGTCCGTGTCATACGCCACCCCGTACACCACTAGACTACTGAGTCCAGATAGTCACATGTGTGACTGACCAGCTTCAGTCTATCAATGGGAATATACAAATTCATCCTACTACCGATTCGCCAATTGCACAAGCGTGATTGTCTGGACTCAGTAGTCTAGTGGTGTACGCGGTGGCGTATGACACGAACCGGACTGAGTTCGAATACCACTGTGGACATCAACATTGGGATACAGGTACATTCAGCCGATGATTCCCAAATAGGACGAAACGCGCGTCCTGGATTCCACTTGCCAGTCACAATATAAACTAAATAATACTTATGAATAATCGCTTTATCAAGGCAATTCGCTCAGGATGTACATATAGCAACAGTGACTGACCAGCTTCAGTCTATAACAAATCAATGGGAATATACAAATTCATCCTACTCCATGATCGCTTATCATATCGCCTCACACAAATCATCCTTTCACATTATTCACAAAGTTAAACAAATTAGTTTGAAAAGAATGCAAATCAGAAAGTTACTTACAGTTTAGGCCTTAGCCAACCATTAATTCCAACCAACACTTTACATTCAGATAAAATACATTGAAACATTTTTCTTTAGCTTGACCCTAATCTTCGCCTTATTCTATTCAGTTAACCCTTAATTCCTTTTTATATGTTAGTTATTTAATTATTCCTGTCTTTATATTCCCTCCAGTGAACACCTTTCAATAGTTACAAGTTAATAGTTTTAATAGTTATTTAGTTCATTACGTAACCTACTTTTGTTTTTTTCGTATGACTTTTATGACTATTACATAATTCATAAATGATAGTTGGAACCAAACTTGAATCCATTTCAAGTGACATTAACAATTCATTTTCCTGAAGTAATAGTTCTATGTCAATACAGACTTCTATTAAGTGTACAATTTCTCTTGATCACTACACTACTTACTACTTACGCCTGTTACCCCTCTCGGAAAAGCATAGGCCGCTCACCACTATTCTCAATTCAACTCTATCCTCAGCAATCCTTTCCAGCTGTCTCCAGTTACTGTTCATCCTTTTTATGTCTGTTTCCAGTTCTCGACGCAGTGTTCTTTGGCCTTCCTCTTTTCCGTTTCTCCAACAGGATTCCAAGTTACTGCTTGTCTCGTCATGCAGTCTGGTGATTTCCGCAATGTATGTCCTATCCACTTCCAACGTCATTTCCTGATTTCGTCTTCAGCTGGAAGTTGGTTTGTTCTCTTCCAAAATAGGCTGTTTCTGATGGTTTCCTGCCAACAGACATTCAATATTCTGCGTAGACAGTTATTTATAAATACCTGTATTGATCACTACAACTGTATAGTTAATATGAAATAACTGTATTCAATAATCATCTACTTCTGTTCATTATAAGAATATAACTTTATAGAAAACTATCATCAATTAACTTACTTTACATTATCAACTATTGTATCATCATTACTATATTCATTAGTAGTATCATCATCAAATGATAAAAAGCCTAAATCTGTACGATTCATTTTAGTGAAATTTTCTTTCTGATGAATTTTTAATGAATCACTTTTCTGTAAAAGATTTTTTAAATGTGATATTTCATATGTTCTACGTAAATTAATTGAATCCGATCTAGAATGTTGTGGTTGTTGTTGTTGTTGCTTCTCTTGATAGTTCTGATGTTGTTGCTGTTGTTGTTGTTGTTGTTCTTGATGATGATTCTGCTGCTGCTGCTGCTGATGTTGTTGTTCGTAGTGATTGTAATGATGAGATGATGTTGATGATTGTAAATTATCTACATTCAATGATTTAATATAATCTGGTTTATTATAAATGTTATCAATGAAATGATTGACATTACTTGTTTCACTAGATGCTCTTATTCTTCGTGAAAAATGATTTAATAAATTTTCATTTGGTAAATTAAATGTTACTTTAGATAAACGATTTTTATTAGTAATTAATGGTGAATAATGATTACGTAATAAATTATTATTGATTGGTAATGTTTCATCAAGCATTGATGATTTAGTTAAATGTTCAATACCAGCAAGTATACGATATTTTTCAACTTGATTTTCTAATGCTTCAATACGATCAGTCAATTGGCATACTTTCATAACTCCTTGATTTTTTACCTAAGTACAGATTAAAATTAATAATATAATGATGAGATTAAAGAATAATTGGTTATGTGTGTAAACAATAGAGAATATAACACTTATATGTATCAGTTCAAGTCGATAGACTTCGGAATCGGTAAGTCAGGGCCTGTTACTTCTCGTGAAGCATAGGCTACAGGTCAACATTCTCCAACTTACTGTAGTCTAGGACCTCCATTCTAGTTCTACACAATCACTGTTCACTCTTTACATTCCAACTTTTACTTCCTAAAACAATGTGTTCTTTGGTCTTTCTCCTTTCCTTTGGTCATCAGGATTCCAAGTTAGCGCTTGTTATATGACGCAGTTTGATGATTTTCACTTTCTGTGTCATCTCTAGCGTCTTTTCCTAATTTTTTTCCACAGGTGAATCTTATTTAGCTTATTTGCTACCACAAAAGACTATTGCTGATGGTGTCTGGTCAGCAGATCCTGAGTAGATAACTTGAGTAGACAACTGTTTATAAATATTGTGTCTTTTGAATGAAGGTCTTCGTAGTTCTTCCTACAAGTTTCAGCTTTATGCGATAAAAGTGTCTTAGTGTTGAGGCTTACTGTTAGCTGGAGAAGCTGCTAATACACCAACCGTTTTTACCTACATTTGTTTCTGTGTGTGGGATAAAAGAGTTAGTTTATCTAAGAAGTTCAAATCGTCTAGTTACATCCATGTATGTCCTCTGTATTTCGTGCTTCCATAAAATGTTAAAGTTTTTATAATTGAATCAACCACCATCAGTGAGAGGAAGTGTGAGAGAAAGCAGCCGTATCTGACTACTGTTTTTGCTTAGGAGACCTCATAACCACAAAGATATAAACAGCAAATTAATGGTAGTAGTTACTTCAATGATAATAAGAATAGTTAGAGTAAAAAGTATGGACTTATAGAGTATTATCCTGGGAGAAAAAATAGGTTTGTAGAACTAAAGGTGTAAAATAAATTTGAGCTCACGATTTAAGTGAGGAGAAAAGTGAATGCACTTGTCCCACTGGGATCGATTTTACCAAGTCTTCATTAGTTGGTTACAACGTTAGCGCCGACTTCAACTAGGTTGTCAGCATTTGCTAGCTCTACCCAGACCACTAGTCAATGATTTCATTGACTTGGACCATGTTTTGGTTTGGTCTCTTCAAACTTTTTATTATCCTACTCCTATATCAGTCAGAATTGTATATCGAGCTAAACGGTGGTTAGTCGAAAGTAGTGTATACCTCGATCACCCAAGTCGACGAATATTCACAATCTGATTGACTGATGTTCCACCTATTCTTAATTTCATGTGTCCAACCTCACTATCGCTTACTTAGGGATCCCAGGAAACGCAAGTTTTGAAGGCATCAATTACTAGTGTCATCAGCTCTTAAAGACTACGCCCCAGACTCGTCACATAGAACGGAATGCTGAGCAATATACTCATCCATATGTTAACAAACGGACATCTCGCCTTGGCCAAAAGTAATGTAAATAGGCATAAGTTAACAGTGAAATTTTAATGCTTGCCATAATTTCGTCAGGCATCAAACATACAGGACTGACTTTACTTTCAAGATAAATAAAGTGGTTGACATACTTATTAACTTCACTTTCTACCTTCGTTCAGGTGATGTCGCAGACTAGTCCTAAAGCGACAGTTTGTATTTAGAGGGAAAGAAACGTATTATTGCTCACTGTTACCTAGACATTCTTTATTTTATCAGCGTTTACACCAACCGTTAACATTGTGATTACAATAAACACAGGCAAATAAATGTAATGAGATCGTGTAATATCACTGATTGACTAGAGTTAGTACTGTAAATTATGAGATGCTGATTCAATGGCCTGGAAGCCTAGTCGCTTTTCAAGATACTTGAAGATCCTACTTTGATCTGTAGTGTACTGCTGAGAAATCCCATTAGAAATTGAATTAGTTATCTAGTCTTTTCTAAACTTGCAAGTACTTGTCTTATAATAATCATTTCATGATATGCAACTTTCAATAAATAGTTGTTTATTGGAATAATGCTGACTACTCATTTTACTCAATAAGTTTATTTGGAGACAATGTTTCCAACCAATGCTATTTATGATTGTAGAAATCATCTTGATAGAATGTAATTGATCAACAGACACTAAATGGTAACAGACATCATATCTACTTAATGTTACTAAATGATCTGTGAATTAGACAGCCAATGACCACCAGAGAGCACTAGACGGCTGCTTCATTTTGGTATAACCCCATCAGCGATCAAACCCAGGAATTTCTGGTTATGAGGCTAATACTTATAATACTAGACCACTTTGCCAGCTTCTAACAGTTTATATTTCTAACTCAATCTATTCGTGATACGTTTGAGCAACCTCATTCATTGTCATTGGTGGGTAATAGCTTCATATCCAACATGGTTGAATTTCAATAATCAAATCTTCTCACTACAGCTCAAGGAATCGCCTCGAGAAGTTAGTCAAAAGTCAGCTTATAGTCATTGTGAATCAAGGTCTTGGGTTTAATCCCTGTTAGGAACGTGGACACTTTATGATGGAGAGTCCCACACTAAGGTGAAACAATTGTCCAGTGGTTCCCAGTGGTCAGTGGTTGTCTAAGTTGAAGCGATTCAAGATATCAAGTTAACATTCGACAATCGCCAAAATACCCAATTATAAAAAGTATTGTTCGGTGGTTGTACTTTACAAATAGTTGTATATTTCGTATAATGTAGAATTACTAAAGACTAAATTGTAGTTTCAGGATTCGTGCTAAACTATAATCATTTACAATACGTATCAAATATCATCGAAAGAATAATCAGTGGTTACAAGTACGCTTCAGAAAATGTTAGTGTTGGGTTAACTAATCTTTTATAATTCATCAGCAGAAAATACCTGAAGTCTTAAGGTAATCACTAGTTGATTATTCAATTTCTCCGTTGTCATTAAGCTATTCAAGTTCCAATTTAGTTCACGCAAAGTTGACATACATTGATTAATTACCGTGTACTGGCTACTTATATGTCTTCTTAGGTTTTTATGTGAATCAAGTTAACCTTATATCGTAGGTA
The DNA here is from genome assembly GCA_025215515.1 of Schistosoma japonicum. NCBI lineage: Eukaryota > Metazoa > Platyhelminthes > Trematoda > Strigeidida > Schistosomatidae > Schistosoma > Schistosoma japonicum. The sequence goes on from CM046061.1 coordinate 3,530,289, forward strand.
CTATATTGTTGGTGTCAGGTGATCGTAGGCAGTCACCAAGAGACTTTAGACGTAAAAGTGATGTGAAGACTGTACATTCAGTTTCTTCAAGATGAAAAGTTGCTCTTATGGTTACTACTGAGCGATTGATTAATGAATGTGATATTCTTTCTGATTGATTATTGTTTACTAATTTACAGACTAATTCATATGACTTAAAGCGTCACTGACTGTAACCATCATCAGTTTGTTCACCTTCTTTTTTCTTTTAATATCTTTTATGTAAAATCAAACAAAGTTCTTATGTTGGTTGATAATATTTCTATCTTTCTTTCGTCAAGGCTACTGTCTAGGAAATAATTATTGATTAAACTGGAAGTGGATTATAGTTTACTTGAATTGTGATCTAAGATCAAAAGTAAATTACAATCGGCCTAGTAACTAAATAAGGCCTGGTAACTTGATTTAAACATTACTGGGGTGGAGGGGAAAAGGGAAAATTTAATGAAACTGTTAAAAACATAAGAAGTATCAGTTTAAAGATTCCTCAGCATAATGTAATCGAAGATAGAGATTTGCATTTTGGAGACTTGTTATAAGTTGTTCAAACTGCCTATATTTTTTCTAAATGTACGTAGACTACAATTAATCATACTGTTTCAGTTATATAATGCGACAATTAGTCAACATGTCTGAACTCCACAAGTTACCAAGTTATGGTGGAACTTAAATAACTTCCTGAAGCTTGTCATTAGTGAGCTAACTGTGGTGTTGATGTGATTTTGTGAAAATAGGTATTATATTTAGTTGATTGCATTTGTCTCAGACTGATGTTAGTTGGATAACACTAAAAACTAAGGAGCTTTAAACTACTGTTTCTTATTAGTGTGAGACACTTGAGCAGTATACACCCTCGATCTCACCAAGGAATTGAATCCATGGCATTCAGGTCTCACAGTTGACAATTAACCATCAGTACTAGTGAGCCGACGTCCACTGGTGTAATTCTCACTTCCAGTAATTTTCGATAAAGCCCAACAATCAGTCTATGCCACTAGTTATAGCAGCATGAGATAAATATATTCAAATAAATGGACATTAGATATGAAGCAAAAAGACTAGTTGTAGATCATGAATTGATTAAAAATTATGATAAGTACATTCTTATCTTGGTAATGCATCTTGAGGTATGATTGGATAGAGGAACTTCCTGTACCTGTACTTTTGGATTTTATTTGCCTGGTTTTGTCTAGCTGAAATAGATTAACTCGTATCAACTGATCTTCCGCCTTTCATATTATGCATGAAACTTTTACTTTCAATTAGGAAGTTAGACAGATACCAAGAATCATCTAAATATCGAAGAAATAGAAATAGCACACCCTTACTTCACTATAAACAACAACACAAGTTCACTAAGAATACTGTTTTCACCAATGTCCATAATTTTTTCATTGAATGAATGCACTAGTGTAGAGTATTACAGTGTAATCATTAAAATATTATTTCAAGGGTCTGAAGTTATTTGAAACTGATTTCAATGAACAAATCAATAAAACACAAGAAGACTATACTAACTGACATACACCAATACAGCAGACATTAAAGACTTCATGAATAGTTAATCAACTGATCAGCCTGTTAGTTTAGTGTAGCGTAAGAAGGCGACCAGCACTTTTCAACCAACTTTGGCCTAGAATTTCCCTTCCAGTTCTTCACAAGTGCTGTTCATTCTTTTCATATCTGCTTCCATTTCCTGCTCAATATCTTCTTTGACCTGTGTTTCATTTGGATTTGAGGATTCTATAGTAAGGCTTGTCTTGTGATGCCGTTTGTTGATTTCCTCAATGTGAACTATCCACCTCCAGCGTCTTTATTTAATTTCTTTCTCGTCTAAAAGTTGGTTTGCTCTCTGATACTGACTGTTGTTGCTTATAGTGTCTGACCAACGGATCCGAAGCATTTTGCGCAAGTATCTGTTTGTAAACACTTGTATCTTTTGAATGATACTTTTCTTAGTTCTCTCTACTAAATTTCACCTCCACACAATAGAACTGTCTTCAAGTACGAATAAAAAAATTTGACTTTGATGTTGGCCGATAGTTTAATGAATATAGTACTGTAATATGTAGAATGCATTCATTAAATGAATGAAATGCTTATTGAAGATGTTGGATACAATCTATTCATTAAGTTTAATATCATGAATACACCGGTATAAGACTCAATGACAGTCAGCAACTGATACTGGAAAGTTATTTCGTCATAATAAAAGACATCTGATTGTTATATTGAATGTATCAAGAAGAATAGCTATCTTTTGAAACTGTCTTTCAGAACTCCATTTCATTTATTCCAAGTATATTTCAATCGATTATTTTATTTCTATTATTATCATGTTCTCATTGCCTTAACCTCCCGCTAGACTCATAAGCAGTAATATTATTTCCCACTCAGTGATAATAACTAACTAATTAATTACGTATCAGCTCCTTTAGTTCTTATTCTTTGTTAGTCCTTATTTTCGTAAATCTTATTCTTCTTACTGGTGCTCTGTCTGGTCAGGTTTGTGTGTATATGAATGAAAAAGTGGGTAAACGAGTCTGGTTGGTTGCTGGCTTACTTATCTTGTATTCTTCAACTTGACTTGGGGACGAGGATGCATGTGGTAGATTGGTGGGCATAGAATAACGATCCTGTTAGCTAAGTTTATAGGTACTGTTTCTTCTCAATGCTATTGTCTCCATATATCGTGATCAGCCATAGTTCATATTATGACAGCGATCATTTTAAATATACAATCTAACTAATGAACCTGAACCAACATTTGGATTCCTGATGAATGCCTAGCTGTTAGACCAATAACGTAATTGGCATCTGATGATTGATATTTCCGACTTCATTCAATTAGTGAACATTTAAAGCGTAGTGGATAATCTGATTCTAGAGAATTCACAGTTCCTATTTTAGATTCAATCAAATTGTGTATTCTTCGCTTGTTAAATAGTAAAATAGTCCATTAGAATCGGTTATACACTGCATACTTTTCGATAATAAGCTTAATGTAAAGAAACAAAATAAAAGAATAGAGTTTTGTGTACACCTTCCTCAGTTGGATGGTAGTCATACCTACCATTCAGCTACTGAAATGAATCATGTAGAATGAAGTTAAAATCAGAAACCTTATGATGACTGTTGGATTGTGGTTTGAGTGTGGATTTCAAAAAATGCTTTTCGCTCTAACTGGAATTATCAATTGAATGCACCTACATCTCACTGTTGATGTTTACTTCAGGATTGGGATTTAGTTTTCTTTGATTGATTATTATTAACACAATCTAAATAGTTCCGTGCAAACCAAAAGACAATGTAACAAAGAAGACAAACCAAGCGTTATCATCAAAATCAACTGCTTTTTAATAAACACTATACTGGATAAAGTAGCCAACCTCTCAGTCTCCGTCTACATGAACACTGATAAACTATCATGCACCACAGGTATATCAGTCTCTGATATCAATACATACTCACAATTATGGACACACTTGTGATTGGAAAAATTTACTTATTTTAGACAGCAGAATCAAGTAAAACCAGAAGATTTTTAGTAACATGGCATTAGGTCAATCGTTAATAAACAGTCGCATTGGGATAGATGTGATGCTATCAACCAAACAGAAAATCAATAAGCAACTACAATACACCAACTAATCGGGTGAAATTGCAAGGAAATCAACATAAATGTGTTAACGACAACAGAACAAGTGTTGCCAACAGCCCATCATATTCATGGTTGACAGATCAAGCTGTTAGTCACTTGTGAAGAAAATTACACAACTCACTTCTACCAGAAGTAGGCTGCAATGAAGTTGTTAATTATGACAATAAAAGCTCCGAGATTAAACTATCTAGCTCAGTGATCGAAATCAAACCGAAATGGGTAGTTCCATAATAGAATGTATCTTTCTTAGATAAACTTAATTCATTCATCCATACAGTATGACTCTGATTAGACAGCTGTTTCTTTATCTTATTATTACATAAGTTGTATTATAAGTAATCACTATCTTATGAAGAAACAATAGATTCATTTCAAGAAAGGTGCTTACTTTAAATAGTTGTAATTCATGCTCACGTGTTACTCGATCCAGTTCATATTCAAATTCTTTATGAAGATTTGTTAAATGATTATTTATAGCCATTTGAAAATGTTTAGATTCACTAGCTGGTTGTTGTTGTTGTTGTTTCTGACTTAATTGTAGCTGTTCATTATTTCCATTCATTAAAGTGTCAGTAAGTTGTATTCTGGCATTCATTATATCCACTCCATACATAATTCATGCTAAGCTAAATTATTGAAAGTAAATTAAAAATGATGAAGAAAAACAAACAATTGAATAACTTTAAGTTGGATTGTGGCTAGTAAATGGAATCCATAACGCGGCATTACATTCAATTAGGAACTCACTAATTGCATGCATCCAAATCTCATTAATATTGTTCATATTGAGACTCAAACTTAATTCATTTTTTGTCAGATATCACCGTGTTCATTATTAGGTAACTGAGTCCACGTTGCCATACTTGGACCAGTTTATTCATATGTAGCTGTTGCAAAATGTAACTAAATGAACTGAGTATATTAGAAGCAAACGCGGTAATAATTGACGCTAAAAGAATCGCTCTCAAGTCCCAATGCGAACATTAACATTAGAATTTAAATGCATTCAGCTAACAAATCCAAAACAGGGCATAGTGTGTTTCCTGTTCCAGCTTCAATCAGATTTAAATCATACTTAGGAACTACCGCTCTATTGAGACAGTTCTCTCAGTATACACGAATAAAAACAGAGATTGATCTATTTCGGTCCCTATCAAAATGACATGTAGATCCAAATACCATCAATCTGAGCATATGTTTATAGTCAAGATCTATTGATACAGTAGCATTAATCAAAAAGTTACTATTTGTTGAATAAGAGTGAATATTGTGAAATTCTTCAAAAATGAGTATCTGTGGTCTATTACGAACATCTGTTTCTTATTAATAATCATTTTTTATTAACAAGGTATATATGTACCTACTGGGACTGAGGTCACATACTAACTGTTGACAGCTAGTGATATCATCTAAATGCCTAAAGCAAATTAGGACAAGTTTGAAATCTGAGACTTAGTGGTTGCAAGTTAGATATCCTAGACACTTTACCACTGTCGTACAAATAATCATTAAATAATAAGTTTCCTATTCACCAATTTATTTCAACCCTAATAAACCTGGTCGTTTGAGAAATTTTCTAATCATTAAGGCATTAAGATATTATGGTTGCTAAGAAACAGTTGTAAATGTATACGAAGTGCTACAATTGAATGGACACTTAACATTAGACATTCGATTTAATGCCAATTTAGATGGAAAAGTATCAATGTTGTTACACATTCGTTTACTTCACCTGATTAAAGATCAAAGAAAATATTGAACCTGTATACAACGGAAACTAAATTTGACTCTTTAGTTACCACGGTTCTATTCTCTAGAATTACATGTCAATCTTTAATATTTAAAGTTGAATTTTGACATCATAACTAAGTTTTTCTATCACTACTTGTTAATCCACGTACAGTATAGGCCACAGGCCAGCTCTAGCCTGAAATATATATATATTCTGAATCTGATTTTAAGCTGACAGCTGGCTTGTGAATTCGGATATTTTTCAAGTTGTAGAAATGCTGCCTTCACATTGCCCTTGCCAGTCCGTGCCCTCATATCTAGATTAGATCCTTCCTTGTTATTGATGATGCTATCCTAGACTGTAAAAGTTTTCATATCATTCAGAATTTTGCTGTAAAGTGTAATTGGATTGGCGCTCAAGTGTTTTGTATCTGATGATCTTGCTATTTCCTATGTGTATGTTAAGTTCCTACCTGTTTTGATACATCATTTCTAATGATATTTCTGACATATCTGACCTACGTGTAGTGGTAATTGGTTAGTAAAAGTGTAGGCAAATAGGTGACGAATCACAATTGAGTGCATAGATAAATATGACTTACATATTTACAATCCAATTTGGTATGTGCGACTCGTCACTCAATACTTCTGGAACTATACACTAGTGTCTAACCTATCTACTTGTTGATCGTTCCGTCGGATTAGCTAATTTTTGTAGTAGGTTAAGACGAAGCTGGAATTGTATTGTGAGCGAAACAGAATCTATAGAATCGGCCATTCTACCTTGACATATCAAGTAGAGCAACGAGTTTTTTGAACCGAAGCTCATGAAACTACTAGATAGTAGTATTAGTGGTGTACGCGGTGGCGTATGACACGAACCGGACTGAGTTCGAATCCCACTGTGAACATCAACATTTGGATGCAGGTACATCCAGCCGATGAGTCCCAAATAGGACGAAACGCGCGTCCTGGATTCCACTTGCCAGTCACAATACAAATTAAATGATACTAGATAGTAGTATGATACTTTTTCAATCAGATTTTACTTAATTAGTGCATTTAACACATTCTGTAGACATTTCAACCATGAATAAAATGTCATTAGATTACTGTAAACTGGAAAGTATTTTATCATTTTTAATTAACATGAGAAATTTAGAACCATCAATTAAGTATCAATCATCAAATTTAATATCATGAATTGATCTGGTTGAGACAACTACTGAAAACCAGAAACTGGTATTAGACAGCTATTTTGTTACAGTATGGGACTATTCAGCAATGCACATCTACTGTTTCATAACCGACGAAACTTCAAAACCTTAAGGTTTTGATGTCAACGCATAATAGTTAGAACATTGAGCTATTCAACTTCCAACTGTTGATATTTTTAACTTTAGTTAATTTATTGACATGTTTGCGCGACACCATTCATTTCCGTCTGTAGGTAAGTATCTAATACTCGACATAGTTGAACTCTTCTGGTTATTTCTTCTTATTAGAACTTCTGGAGTTCAATCACTGGTTAGCCTGATATTTATTGTTACTGAGCGTTATGGAGATGAGATAGCATAGATATATGGTAAATTTACCGAGCTTAGAAATGTCAACCATTGGATGTCAGCAGGCTCAGTGGTCTAACAGTTAGACGTTGGCCTACCAACCTGAAGGTCGTGGTTGTGCATTACGATGTAGTTCCTAAACTAAGATGAAACATCCTTCCATTGCTAGTTTCTCGGTTTTCGATGTTTATCTAATCCGGGTCACTTCATATGATCAAATTCATTACTATCTACAACACCCAATTTCTCACTGTCACTATTGCGTAGACTACTAACAAATATGCGTAATCGTTTAATCCTTTAGGTATCGGGTTCTAGTGTAATTAACAATAGTACAGTACAAGTATAACTATGTGACAATTCCTTAAAAGAATGAAACTTCTAATCAAGATTTCATCGCTGGTCACATTTCAGTCTAAAAAACAACTGGAAATGGGCCAAATTTATCTGATTCATGTCTCCAGTCTTAATGTAAATCCCACAATCTGACTAGTTCTCTATAACTTAATAGATGATCGTCGCACTATATATCACAGATTGATGGAAGTGGGAATTCGATCACTGGGTGTTCGATCCAGTGGTGCTCCAGTGCTCTTTTCTTTTCAATCGATACCTTGTTAACATCAATCTATGACATATTCAATCAACTAATAGGAAATCTGTTCATTAATTAGTAATACCATATGTATAAAGAAAATACTATATTAAATTTACCTCAAATGTCTCTGTAGACGAAGCAGTACTTGAAGAGTTTCCATCTGAATCACTACTGTAATGACCAAATAATCTTTTATCTGTCGTTGTAGAATTAATTACTTTCGACTTTGGATCACGTTTTAATACACCCAATTGTAAAAGACAATTACATAATTGACATACAACAGATATTAGACCATGACTCCATGAACATCCTGATTGAATGATCTGTCGACAAAACCACTGAACTAAAGTTTGACCTTTAAAGAATTGAAGCAAATATATGCATGACTTTTATGAAAAATGTTTTTTTTGTTAGATAAGTATTGTTCATACAAAGTATGTGATATGAAGTAGGATGAATTTGTATATTCCCATTGATTTGTTATAGACTGAAGCTGGTCAGTCACTGTTGCTATATGTGCATCCTGAGCGGATTGCCTCGATATAGCGAATATTCACAAGTATCATTTAATTTGTTTTTTGTGACTGGCAAGTGGAATCCAGGAACAGAGTTTCGTCCTATTTGGGACTCATCGGCTGGATGTACCTGCATCCCAATGTTGATGTTCTCCTACTCAGGTTAATTTGTAATAGGAAATTGATAACTATGTCCCTAATGCCGGAGATTCAACTATAAGGTTCCATTCGACTTTTTTCAAGTGTACAGTGTTTCTGTGGTGTCCATCAATAACGTATACCTTGAACGTGATGAATGAATTATAATAATTTGATATGAGAAATGACATAGTTTAAAGTGTTAGTAGTCAGTTAAGGAACTACATTGGTGTACCTATCTAATTTGGGAACAATCCATTGATGTTTGGGTTGGATTATGGCATGAAATTTGAATGCTGAATGCGCGCTTCATTTTATATGGGACGCGCCATCAAGATGTACCTGCATTCCAGTATTAAAATTCTTACTGAAATTAGCACTTAGTTCATTTTTCGACAAACTCCATAACCTTTATCACTAAGCTACTGAGTCCACAGAGCCGCTCTTGTACAACGGGTATGTATATATAATTCAAATGTATTTGGATCTTCCCGTTGATTTGTTATGGATTGAAGTTTATCAGTCTCTGTTCCCATATGTGTATCCTAAGTGGATTGTCTCGATATAACGATACTTTACTAAAGCTGATTAGCCACTGTCCATGACAAATCAGCGAGGATATTCAGATACATTCTAACTACAAATTCATTTATGATTTGTAAATTACTACTTATATATTATTGTTAAGTACAAATTAAGTAGTATCGATGTATTTGAGTCGGTTAGTTCAATTCTAATAATGTAAAATTTAAATTCTTCAATATCACTAAAGCATCTAAGAACTTACCAGAAAAACTACTAGATAAATGTACTGGTTCATTGTGAATATTCAATAATTTGTTTGTTGAAGTTGTTGATAAAGATTTCTTTAAAAATTCTTCTACATACTTTCTATTCCATAATCTCTTTAGCAACTAGATTGATCAGAAGATAATCTATTCAAATTGAAATTTGTTCCTGTTGATAATACTGTCGTTGAAGATATTGTCGTTGTTGTTGTTGCTGTTGTTGTCATTGAAGTTACTAAGGATAATCCAGATGGTGGTAGTTCACTTGATATAGACGACTGGATTAATGATCCATTTATGTAGTGACTATTATTGTTGCCACTACTACTACTACTACAGATATTACCTAATACTACTGTTGTTTTTAATTGAATGCGAATCCTTTAATATCCATAATTAAAGCATCATCTACTGTGAATTCTTTTCTTAAACGATCTCTTTGAGATAAATAAGATGTTGTAGACATTTGACTATTATCTGAACTGTAAAAGTAACAATAATGAAAAACACTTATGTTTGATTGTTTTAATAAGTAGAGGGCTTTGTAAAACCTGTTACACTTGATGAATGGATTCCTAACTTAGATTAATTCATTGCTTAGATACTGTCTGTTCATATTCGGCGGTCTGTTTGAAATGTCGGGTTATAGCTTTTTTAAATATTTCAACAAGTTACATTTTTGTTTTGTGTTAATTGTTCAATCATATCCAAAAATGTCATTGAGTACCGACGCGCCTATACAAAATGTTTACGAACTATCATGAGTAATACAGTAAGATTTAAGCGAAGACCTCACGTTCACTGGTAATACGCATTAGAAAGAATCAATATTCATCAGATGTCTATTTGTGATATTGTCAATCTTAATTGCGAATCACTTATTGGATTGAACATGATGGTGAAACTCTGAAAGAAGTGGATACCTTTACATACCTAGGGAGCATCATCGATGAACAAGGAGGATCCGATGCAGTTGTAAGGGCAAGGATCGGCAAACCAAGGGCATCATTTCTACAGCTTAAAAATATATGGGACTCCAAACAACTGTCTATCAACCTCAAAGTTAGACTCTTCAATTCGAACGTCAAGTCAGTTCTGCTGTATGGAGCTGAAACGTGGAAAACTACTGCAAACATCCTCAGGAGGGTACAGGTATTTATTAACAACTGTCTACGCAAAATATTGAATGTCCATTGGCTGGAAACCATCAGCAACAGTCTACTTTGGAAGAGAACAAACTAACTTGCAGCTGAAGAGGAAATCAGGAAACGACGTTGGAAACGGATAGGACATACATTGCGGAAATCACCAGACTGCATAACGAGACAAGGACTAACTTGGAATCCTGTTGGAAAACGGAAAAGAGGAAGGCCAAAGAACACACTGCGTCGAGAACTGGTAGCAGACATAAAAAGGATGAACAGTAACTGGAGACAGCTGGAAAGGATTGCTGAGGACAGAGCTGAATGGAGAATACTGGTGAGCTGCCTATGCTTCTCCGAGAGGGGTAACAGGCGTAAGTAAGTAAGTAAGTAAGTTTTGGATTACCTACAATTTCTCCCTGGTCTAGAATGTGGTTTGATCACAATTGAACAAACTTGGCTATATGACGTGTATGTTAACGATTTAGTATCATTAAAAGATTTCCAGTTTTTTTGCAGGATCGTCCTATCATTGAGAAAAGGTGTTAATGGAGTTGGTAATTTCGTGAACACGAACTGTTATGTGTACATGGAAAAGGAGTAACTTGTTACGACACCATTTGCTGAAAATTCATATTGTGCTAAACTTACTATCGAATGAAGTTATTGTTATTGCCACATTAAAACACTGAAATGAATAAGCCACTACTTTTAGACTGTTTATTTCAAAAGAACCCGAATGGAACATCCAATGTCACTATAATTTGAACGAGTTTGAATCTCGTCGTTGATTTGATATAGACTGAAGTGGACTAGTCTTCGTGAATCATGAGCGGTGTAAACACCAACGTCGGGATGCAGCTATGTCAAGATGATGAGTCCTAAATAGATTCAGACGCGTATTCGAGTTTCCCCACTTGCTAGCCACAATCTAACCTAGTTCGTAAATGTAAACTACTGTTGTGCTTGGGCATTCCACTTAGGAAGCATACATTTAACAAAGAATGACCAACTCTAGTCTAAAGTAACTCAACGGAAAATGGTTGGTTCATCATTCATGTGTTTCTCACTTCTGGCTCGAAACTAAGTAGACATCGGGAAGACGTGCAGTGACCAGCTAGAAAAACTTTCATTGGGGCTCGTTATTGTGTCTTCCAGCGCGCAAGGTGGCATCAACCATTCAGTCATGGGAATCGATCATATCAGAACCCATCCTTTCAAAATACACAACGCTCCTTTCCAAACACGCTAACATTATTTAATAATACCCAAGAATGATTTGATCTTTTGATAAATGAATGTGGATTGGTGCAGTGGTTCTACCCTACCGTCAAGGGACAACCGGAGAACTACAAAGAGTTCTTAAACAGCACAATATAAGAGTTTTCTACAAAATGACAAAGATTTTTTCCATCTCCATACAAAATCACTTCTCGGTTGTGATACATTATACATCGGAAAGTAATTACAAGAAATTTCAACTCAAACCGAAGAGCATCTAAGTTACACAAAAGGCCAACCTATGACCATGCAGATCTTAGAAAACTATAAAAGAAAGTCATCAATAACAATGTTAGCTATCGTCAACAACCATCTAATCGATACTGTAAAACATCAAAATAATTCAGAAAGGCTTCTCACCTACAAAGAAAAGCGAGTAACTGAATCTTTTCATACAAACTATTCTAAATAGAAAGGAAGGCATTACGAATTGATACGGTTTTATGAAATAGATAAAATGCTTAGTTGTTAACATTCATCAAAGATTGATGCTGTTTGGTCACCAATTAAAATGTAAGAAGCACTGAACAACTGATTTATCTAAGGTTAGATAATTATTTCAAACAAACATATATCTAGCCTACACCTCCAGCAGCATTAAAGAAACGTACCCATAAACTAATCCATTCACACTAGAAATACTCATCATCTTCCTGTTTCATCCCAATTTTGTTTAAACTGATTTCACCATCTATCCAGTTTTTTTCAAATTATCGAATCATAGATTGGTAATGGATATTAGTACGATTGAACGATTGAAAGGTATTCTGTACTTAACTATTGGGCCATTTAATCAACTAAGATTCCTTATTTAAAGTTATCTACATAATCAACAGGAATCTATCTAAGCTATGCTTGTTATGTATTGCTAAAGCAGTGGTCTGAACCACTTTCCTTTGTGCACATTGTGTTAATTTTCCTTATAAGTATGATAATGGCTTCTATAGTACATAGGAGGATGGAAACCTGACTGACTTAAGTGGATCTTTATTAATCATGTAGATAAGTTTGGGTGAAAAATCTGAGTTGATTAAGTGGTCAATAGTTACATAGTGTTTTGTACTGACGCCGTGTACTGCTACTACTGTTGCATTTTGTTGTATATTGCTGTTGGAATCTCTTGAACAACATTCTCATTTAAGGACCAATTATCCACTGTATTTCATACTTCTCCTTGAAATGTTAAAGTTTCCACTATCCAGTCAACCATCATGAAGAAAGAGAGAGTAAGCAACCCTATCTTGCACCAGTATTCACTTGGAATGATACCTGTAAGCTACTCTCAATGCAATGATTTTGTAGTGCATTAGGTAGTAGGAATTCCTTATGATAATAACTATCTTCTCGGGTACACCATAGTGTCGAACATCGGTTGAAGAAGGCTCCATAATGCTTGCCTGCAAACGCTGCTTTCTCACAGTCATCAAAATAGACCTTAAGTGGTTTATTTCACCCAAATGATTGTTTCAACAATGATCCGTAGTTCTAAGTTGGATTGTGACTGGAAGAAGAATCCAGGACTCATAGTTTCATCCTATTTTAGGCTCATCGGCTGGATATAGCCTGCATTCCCAATGTGGATGTTTCACACCTGGACCCCAAATCAGTTTGCTTCTTGCCAAACGTCAACATATTTACCACTAGGACTACTGACTACAGACAGTCACACTTGTCCCAGGGGTATATATTTAATTAGCATGGGTTTGTATCCTCCTGTTGATTAGTAATGAATCAAACTGATCAGCTTCTGTTACCATATGTACATCCTGAGCAGATTACAGGCACATTCATCCATCAAGGCAATCCGCTCACCATGCACATATTGTTACAGAGTTTGATCAATTTCAGTCCATGACAAATCAACAGAAAGATACAAATTCTCCCTGATGATCCATAGTGTTGCAGATTTAATCAGCAAACACACACACACATTATTGTTTATCATACACATTCATTCAATTGATCACATCATGTATTCAATTCATTTAAGATCAATCTTAACAGTACTTCATTGTACATACATAATTAAGCGTTGGCAACTGAAAATAAAGATGATTTCTTAAAATATGCAGAAGATGATAAACATAATCAGACATGACTAATCAAGTTGCTTTCATTTATGGTTCCTTTTTTTTATGTGTCAGGAACCATTAAATGTGTTTATGTATGTAGATATTAATGTATGATAATAAGAATAATGATAATAGTGCATAGAACTATTCATATAAACAATACAGAAAGACTTAAAAGTAAACGATTCAATATAAATGTTTCTACTAGTAACTATAGATTGTTATGATTATATGAAATAATCAATAGAAAAAAAAGAAAATTAGTTGCTAGGTAGTTAATAGTTTTAGATTTATAAAAATTGACTTAGTTAACTATTTATTATAGAGAAAGTATTAAATGAATATTTCATCTTGATAGAAGATTACCAAATGATAAGAAGTATTCATGTGGTTTACATGGATTAAACATTGGATTATGAGAATTTACAACTTTACTTCAGACTGATAATTTGCCATTGAATAGTTCATGTTTCTACATCCAGTCAATTCACAATACTGTTAATTGTTACGTATCGCAAATTCAATCTCTTTGAATGTTTAATAGGGGTAGATTCATTCATCTAGTGATTATGTTCTCATCAAATCTTAAAGATTAAGAGTCTGGTTATGATCATGTATGTCAATTAAATAGGATCAATATAAGAAGTGCTATTGGTGTCTAAGTTACCATGAATTCGGTTTGCGAATGTGTATTTCAAGCTTACAAGAATATGTAGTTATACCTTATCCACAAAAGTAGGGTTACTAAGAAAACATATTAGATGCGATTGCGGTGGATTAATAAAGAAAGAGATTTATGAAGAGAAAAGAGATAGTTACATTTTCAGATGTTACTTATACTTATGTAAGAACACTATGAGAACACATTCATTTTTTCTCATGGTACTAATCTCGGTTTACGACAACTAACTTTGAAAATTTACCGTAACTGGTTTTTGAATCGTTCAGTATCATGAAGGGAGCTACTAAAATCACACCTTTCGATAGTATATTTATCATCATGGTAAAGGAATTGATTCATTGGAATGCTTAGAACTGTTGTTTGATGGGGAACTGGGGCACGGTGTTGTAAGAGATGAATGTTTGATATAAAGACGTAAATATAACAATTTAATCTGGATTAAGGCTGGGGAACGGAATCCCGTACGCCCCTTTCGCACTACATGGGACTCGTCAGCTGGATATATTTTCATCCCGTTTTTGATATTCACATCGTGATTCGAACTTAGTTTGATACTTGTGAACCATCGCTATATTGAGGCTATCCACTCAGGATACACATAATGCAATAGTCACTAGTCACTCTCAGTTCATAGCAAATCAGTAGGAAAATCAAAATGCATTCAGATGATATAACAGGGAAGAGGAGGGGTAAGAAATTTAAAGTACAAGACGTAAATACTAACATTAACTAATTCCTACTGTTTCAAGGTCTTAAGGAAATGCATAACAATTTTGCTCGTAAAAGTCACTTCTAAAAGGTAAATGACGGAACAAAATTAACTCTGATACCAACCACAGAAGGTAATACTTAAAGATGATTGAAGTGAATACAACTGTACTTTATGTTTGAGTTACAAAAACTTTTGTAATCCCAAGAAATATTTTACAACTTTATTGACAAGTGTACACGCCAGCAATATGGAGTTTTTCTGAAAAGCTTCAGTGGTTCCAGTGTTGGGCTAACTATGTAGTTAGATGGGTCAATTTCTGTTTAGTGATTTTTAGTGATTTAACTGACGCTACGGAACTATGATGATTTTACAAACCATGTAACATCTTTAAGCCTCTTATAATCATGTTATTTTTCTCCTGATTAATTATACACTGATGATTGGTATCTTTAATTTAGCTGAAAGTAAAGGAGAGAAACGCCGAGTGCCTTGTTTACAAATGCCATCCCGCCCAGAATAAATTATGAGTCACTTCATTTTGTCCCTACAACATACCATACCAAATGTTTTAAAATGAAGCAATTTACGATAAAAAAAGACTTAGTTGCATAGAGTAAAATGAATACCTGAAGGTTCTAGACTATATTCCCATGCAAAATCGAAGGTTGTAACTGTCAAGAAGTCCCATATTCTGATGAAACAGTTGTCCTATTTCCTCTGGTTTTCAATTTTACTTAACCACGATCAATCTATTATTAGCACAAATAACAAAGATAAATGCCTATTTCAGAAAATCATTTCAAACTGGCGTATAATTAGGTAGTAAATTCATATGAAGTCATTTGATACTATACTGCATAAATAGATGTATTGTGGTTTAAGCAGTTAAAAGTCAATTAAGTCAAACATGTCTGCTTATTTTTCAGGGAATTGGAAGGTTCACATAGACTTTACAAACATGTGACACCTATAATGTAAGCACCATATTCGTCTCCCAAGTCAAAGGATCAACAATACTGTGTTTTGTTATTTAATACTGAATATTATCGTAGATAACTCTTATTTGGTCATATTACTCTTTGAAACACCGCTTATAGTCATTGTGATATCAAATGAGCATTGATCATGTTAGACTACGAGTAGTAACGATGAACAACAAGTCAATGTTTGAGTATTCGCTTTCTGAAAAGGTTGGGACATGTGTTTCATATCTCCAACCACAGTTTACTCCAGTAATCCATGCAGCACAATGAAATTCATGAGAGGACTTTTCCACTTTTCACAGAAATTATATCTCGCTCATTCAGTTTACCTTTAGCTCATTCATTATAACAATAGTTCCTCATTAATAGTAAGGAACCCTGAGTGTTTATATCTATACAATAGATTATAAATGAAAAATATTAACCAGCAATGGTTTGGGAGGCGAAGAAATACGAATTACATTATTCAAAAGATTCAAGTATTTATCAACAACTGTTTGAACTTGACACTTAGGATCCATTCACCAGAATCCATCAGCAACAATCTTCTGTGACAGAGAACAAACCAACCAACTTCTATGCAGAAGTAGAAATTAAGAAAAGGACACTGAAGGTGTATGGGATACACACTAAGAAAGTTATCAAACTGCATCACAAGACAAGAACTAATAAGGAATCCCCTAAGGCCAAAGGAAAAGTGCAAGACCTAAGAACATATTGCTCCGGAAATCTGATGTAGACTTGAAAAGAATGAATGGCACTTTGAATGAACTTGAAAGGGAAGCCAAATGTAGAGTTGGTCGGAGAGTGCTGGTAGGTGGTCTATATGCCACTTGGGTAACAGGCATTCATTAATTAATTGAAGGGGGTTTACAGTAATATATTGATGTTTAAGGCGAAAAGCATGAAAATATCTACTGATATACTTATCATAGTAATGCTTAACTTCCCATCCACGGTGGTATCGTTGTTGAAATATCTCCCTTTATAGAAATATGCATTTTTTCTCTCTCCAAAGATGACGTTTCATTATAATTGAAACACAACATCCTTAGGTCTACATCTTATGGATAACGAGAAATTAGACCACATCACAGACATCAATGCCAATTTCTCACATTAAACTCAATTTAAAATATTTGGGATCCCCTTCCGAATACGAAAATTTTATGAAACACTAAACTGTGTTATGTACCATTTTAAATCTGATGAGGTTAGTTAAATGTTCTACATGAGACCTGAAGATCGTTGGTTAGACTTAATGCTGGGATTTTAATGTTAGGAGGCAGGTCGCACTAGAACAGAACAGCTGTCTAGTTTACCCCTTTTTCATTACTTTCGGTGGTATTAAATGAACATTAATCTGTAATGAATATTAGTTCTTACCAGTAACCACATCAGTTCAATTACTTACCTACCTAATGTAGTTTTCGGTTCATATTGATCTGATATAAAATTTTTTTGCCAAATTGATTTGCCTAAATTTAATCCACGTTGTGAAAATACTGAACGAAATGTTGACGATGTATTATTACGTGAATATAGTGGGCAATTCATATTGTTATTATTACTACGTATAGGATGTTCACTTTGTGCACGTGAAAAGAATCGTTGTTTATGACTTATATCACTAAGTTCATTATAAGTAGTATCATTAGATGAATTAATTAAATTAGTTAATTGTGTTGATAATTGATTGTATTGTCTTGGTGTACAAAGTAATTCATCTATAGGAATATGATCATTAACTTTATTAGTTGCATAATTCATTAATAACTTTCTTTGCATAGTTTTTGTGACATCAGTTACTTCCAACTGTATTAGATCGTTTCAATTGTTGTCGATTAGTGTAATTCGATATAGTTGGTTTAATTGATGAGTTTGTAATCTCATGAGGAATAGAATACATTCTTTCTTTATTATATGACTGGTTAATTGATGCATTGTTATTCACAAATGTAGGCTTATTTTGTGATTGAAGAAGTACTGGTCGATGGAGTATGTTCTACGTTGGGTAATAAGTACTGATTGATTGATTGAATAAGATTTTGTGACCATAAAGGAGTTTGATTGATTGTTTAATGATTGTTCTGTTTGCTTATCATTATGTAACATGGATTGTGTTGAGATGGTGGATGCATCAGAAGGATGTAAAGATAGAAATTCTTTTAAAGTAATAGCTTGTGAACGTGGTAGTGACATATTAATTGTTAATCAGGTTAAATCATTCATTGATTGCTCTGTGTATGGGAAAGATAAACAAACAGTATAAAATAGGGATTATCAATGATTATTGGGAATTGAACAGTGTATTAATCAATTTGTTTAAGTTTGAACTAATCTAGGTTTAAGTTAAATTGTTTGTATTCGTCACAGATTGATGCTCATTGGGTACCACAGAAAACCAGGGTAAATTGGACAGTTGTTCCGTCTTGGTATGGAACTCCACGACACGACTGCAATTCAATTACAATGATCAACTCATTAGTGACTAACTTCAAGATACTTTTGTTATTTTAGTGAGACGTGTGAAGTTCAACACTTAATGGTAGTGAGACACTTATAACCAATGTCAATGAATGATAGTTGGGCAATGTCACAGAATAATTGAGGTGAGGGTTTTACTAATGGATGCTAACCCAGTGTTGCAGATGGATACTGAGGGTAATGGGTTATACTTCTTGATGGGGTCGACAGCACGCATTACTGTAGAGCCGCATACTGAGACGAAATAGCTCTCCAATGTCTCTTGATTTTCAGTGATGTTCAAGCAACATCAATCTGTGACGAATACAAACAAATAAACTTAATACCGATCCTTACAAAACCACCCCAATTCAATTAAAACGAATTTGAGTAAGAAAAATATACATAAGTCTTGGCAGAGTTTCGAAAACCCCTAAATGTAGTTAAAATTACTTTTACGAGGTGTAAGTGTGTTGAAAAGATATGAAGTGACTACAATGGGGTGAACGCTTACCTTGCACCTGCACAAAACACTTGGACGTATATTATAACTTGTAGAAGTTGGACTTAAATACATCCGTGAACAAAATGTCAACAGAAGAAGACAATTGAAATCTGTGTATATGAAGACATTTTCTTTGAAGTATTCGAAATGGAGAATCTCACTTCTGTGTTCACGAAGTGAGTTTTTGTTGGAATATTGGAAAAGTTTTCAGGTTATAGGTAATCGATTTTTGGTTAATATTTGTTCAAGTGAAGATAGTTCAACATCAGTGAATGAAATATGACTGTAAGCCATTTTCGCTGAATTACAAATCTACCCTACCAACTCAGTAATGTTGATTGCCTTATAACTAACTTGATTTTTACTTGGTAGCTAGTGTTATTTTACATGGTGATAGCTTTATTAGTTACCATATGAACATTAAACGAAAATATGCTGAAAATTGATTCAACTTAATAATCTCTAACTAGTTGTAGTTTCATTTATCACTGGTTCAAAAGGTTTAATATGAGTGAAGTAAATGCGAAGGTCTGAGAATTACTACCATTGCTGCTACTCACACTGCTTCTACTACTACTACTATTATTATTATTAATAATAATAGTTGAAGAACGGTTAAAGACAAGTACTCAAAAATAGGTTTTATGGTAGGAATAGTTATCTGTTGTCACAATTTGACTAAAAATGGTCTGAGCCAAAATCTATCTCACCTAAGTCATAAACTAATTAGTATTAGTCAATAAACAGTATTACTAATCATCCTCTAGCAAAATATCTTAAACGATGGAAGTTGGATTGTGACTGGCAGGTGGAATCCAGGACGCGAGTTTCGTCCTATTTGGGACTCATCGGCTGGATGTACCTGCATCCCAGATGAAGATACAAGCCTATTCTGAATTACATATGTACCCGTTGCACAAGTGTGACTGTATGGATACAGTAGCCTAGTGGTGAACGCGGTGGCGTTTGACACGAAGCGGACTGAGTTCGAGTCTCAGTATGAACATCAACATTGGGATGCAGGTACATCCAGCCGATGAGTCCCAAATAGGACGAAACGCGCGTCCTGGATTCTACTTATCAATCACAATCCAACTTAAACATAATTTGTGTACTACCGTCATATAGAGGCAATCAGCTCAGGATGCACATATGGCAACAGAGGCTGACCAGTTTCAATCCATTACAAATCAACGGGAAGATACAAGCCTATTCTGAATTAAACGATGGAAGTTGTAGCTTCA
The DNA here is from genome assembly GCA_025215515.1 of Schistosoma japonicum. Lineage (NCBI taxonomy): Eukaryota > Metazoa > Platyhelminthes > Trematoda > Strigeidida > Schistosomatidae > Schistosoma > Schistosoma japonicum. Next base: position 3,550,414 of record CM046061.1, read on the forward strand.
ATAGTACTGGTAAGGTTTGTTGAAATTCATTTATTAATTTCGTCCTTTGATATTGTTTTGATTAGATAGTTTGTTTTATCTGAATTACTTTTATTTGGTTACATTGTACTCAACTGTCTAACATATTATCTCTTTATTTTCATCCATCATATTGTTATGTTGGACGATTAAAGAAGAATGATTAACTTCTAGAACTATGGTTCCGAAGACTATTTCAATTGTTTTAGTTGTGTGTAATATAATCATTTTATTTCTATTACTGTTAAGTTTCTCTTGATCTATTGTCATGTTTAGTATATTTACTGTTAGTGTATAATCTATCATTTATGAACTACATTTAATTGATAGTGTAAACGTTGCCTCAATTCACCAACAATGTCTCTCTTGTTTTGGATTATTGTTAAATTCCAGCGTGGTGTGGCTTATTTGTATATAAAGAATGCTTGAGATACAGTACTATTTGTTTGCTTAATTTATAAGCTTGTGTTCTTCTTATTTTACCATGGAATTGAATGGAGATCAAGCACATTTTCAGGAACCGACCAAGTACTATCATTGGCATTTGTTACTGTAACTTCATTCTCACAAGATTCTATCAATTAACTGGTCATACGCATTAGTCATAGTAGTTTTCATTGACGTCATAATACATATTACTTTATTGATTTCAATACTTCTTGTAATTCTATTGGTTACTAGACTTAAAACTAATAAATTACTAATCGTAATAACAATCTGTATTTGATTACAATTCATTATCCTTATTATTATTATTATTATTCGTTTTATTGTTTCTAGGCCTAGTACTACTACTGTTATTATCTTCAATTGATAGTGTAATAAATCTTAAGTTAATAGTTAATAGACTCTATACTGTCGCCTTTTATATTAGTCAAGTTTAGTTGTGTATACCTACATTAATGACCAATTGTCTTATGAATACAAATGTACCGATAGATAAAGTTAGGTTGATATATGTAGATAATTTATCAATTGGTGGATGTTACTTAGAGATGATTAACATTAATAATAATAATAATAATAATAATAATAATAATAATAATAGTAATAATAATAAAGTTAAAGAATGTTAAGATTACTATCCGAAAACTGTATTTTTAGCTAACAATCAACTTAAGTTAATACATAAGTTTTTATTGTATGATAATCATTTGATAGTAGTAGCTTTTTGGTAAGTAGATGTAAAGTATCTAGTTCGAAACCAGTCATTACTATAAAACGTTATCTATTATTAAATAAAATCAATTTTTTTTTACATAACTTACATATTCACATAACAACAATAGCATTGTTCTAATACTATTTTAACGAATACTGAAAACTATGTATTTCACTATATAGTATTGTTTATACAGAATTTAATTATCATGAACTTAATATCTGATGATACTACTTATAATTTATCTTCTGTATCCTCTAGTTAGTCGATGTTTAAAGTATGGATATTTTGAAGCAGTTTGTAAGGTTGTTAAACTTTCATTGTCACTGTGGAGAAAATGTTAGAACTGACGGTGACAATAGTAATGTCAATGATAATAACGGCTTAGTTTCTAGCCTAGAAAATACAAAACTGTCAACATCAATGATATAAGTCGTTAATTGTCGATGAAGTTTCCTCATGAGGTTTTAAATATCGGGAATACCCGATACCCTCTATAAGATGCTAAGATATCATAAAGTAACAGAGTAAAGTTCGTTGTTTCGTATTTTTCTATGTTTCTTATATTTTATGCCCACCAAAATAATTTTTTTAAATACCAGCCAATATGTTTTTTACAAACAATTCATCACAGTTGATCAAACTTCCAGGATAAGTGAAGTAGCGTTGACAGCATGATAACTTCAAAGATAAATGACACTCCTAGAATTAGTTCAATTATCTAGACAAATGAAAAGCCACACTAAATTGAACAAAAGCTATTTAAGAAACCAGGAAACAGGCAAGATATTATCAGACTGCAATCTATCAAAAGAAATACCACAGTACTTATTGGAAAAGAAGACTACTAGAAAAACTGGAGAACGACTTAATGATGAAGGTATACACCAATTACCAAACACACAAATCTAGCCGAATGCTAGACACTTAAATCTAAAGAATTCTAAACAAGCTCAATAAAGTGGGAAATATCCGGAAGCATGACTAATAGAGAATAAAATCAGATGATCTAGCTCTCCTTCGATTCTACTCAAAACACAAAACTCAGAAACCCGGCATCCCGTTATAAACAGTTACCACGCATCCATTGACTTCAACATGAAAATTTCATGGATATTGTAGACCTTGGTGAATGTATGCAATCATTCTAGCAAATCTCTTACACAATTCTTGGATGCAATCAAGCACATTCAAATCTGCATAGACAAATTGATGGTATCCTTTCGATATCACAACTCTGTTCATTTCAACTTAACCAAAGTTGACAAAAGACACTATATTCTTACTCTTCATCAATAATCATAATTTTCTAAAACATTCAAAGTTTCAGAGTCTTAAACTATTGGAACTCATGGAGATGTAGATAACAAGATACTTCTAATTTAGTAATAAAATGTATAAACCAACACGATGAGCATCAGTGAGATCATTAAAGTTGCCAGTAAGACAGAGACTAGAAATTTTAGTATTCCTAAAGACCCTGTACGTAGAAGGAGTTAAAAAGTCCCTATAGTTTGACCAATATCTTTAAAGACGAAACGAGTACTTTGGAAGTTGGCGGGGGGGGGGGAAGAAAACAGATAACTAACTACTATTCTCAGATGTGTTGAACACTAGAACAAACACTGAGAAATTGGTGGAGGGCTGTCAAATGTGTCAAGAAACCAACTCACATAGAATAGATTCTCAGTCACACTATCAACAATTCAATCTCGTTCAAACTGTGTTTCACTGAATAAAATATAATTCGTCGAATATACCACACTTGCATGTAAATTAAGTACCTAATCGCTACTGATATAGAAACCCTGTTAGTAAAGATTTCTCAGTACGGAAAATCATTGGAGTTCGATCTTTAATCCAGTAACTACTAAGCTCATGAGAGACTTTGGCATAAAGAATGCCTACTCCAAAATGAGTTTTTTTCACAAACTGTCTGCATCGTTTTGAAATTGTTCACATGCTCCCATGGATGTTGTCACAGACTGGAATTGATCAGACTTCATTGGCATACAAATGAATACTAACAATCTTGAGATATCTCAAGTATTTGCAAGTATGATTAATGTTGATTATGACTGGAAAACGGAAACTACAATAGACATTTCATTCTATTAGTAGCTCATCGGTTATATACACCTTTGATTTCAATGTAGAATTTTACACCTAAATTCAAACTGGATCTACGCATATCTAAATAGTCATGAAGTTTACCAATTAATGATTCAAGTCAATGTATAAACAACAAGAATACAATGCAACTGTATTCAACCGATATTTTCCAAACAAATAGAAGCATATTTTCATTAAACTAGTCACATTCTATTCCTAATTGTTAGGTCAGACCACAAAGATGTGTAACAAACTTTCAGAACTGTGTTTGAGAACACTATTTCATTTATTCGAACTGTTTGCAATGTAAACATTTTGTTTCTATTATTGTTACGCTCTGCTTGCCCTATCCTCCAGTTTAGCATAATTACTGTTATTATATTGTCTGTTGTTATGGACTACAGTTAATTAGTTGTGTACAAGCTGTTCCTATTCACTACCACTATTTCCCTCGTTCTGTATTCATGCTAATTTTCTAATTGGTTTGTTGTGTGGTCTGATTTTATGTATATATAAGAATGCTTGAAATATAATATGATTCAATTATGTCTGGCTGATCTATTGGCTCGCATTCTTCTTATTTCGGCTTGGGACTAAGTGGGCACAGGGCAGACGCGCAATAACTAACTAGGCGCTAGCGATTGGCACTCGGCCATCCAATCCCCCAATTTCTAACGACATAACACTAATGATCAAATAATGATGTAGTCTTATATTCAATTAATCCAAAGACAACAGCATTTTCAGAATACTTTGAATGCAAAAAGGTATTTTGTTAGCAATCGGTCTCATCAACTACATAAAAGCAAATCATCATTTGAGATAACTCAACATATTAATGCACATGTAGATTATGTTAATTGAAGGGTTTAACAGATAACATTAGATAGTGAAACTGTTGAATGTAAAGTATCTCTAGATATAAATATTCTAGAGATTAATTACGTAATATGGAAAAGAGGCTCAAAAAATAATTCAATAGATGACGTAATAATCAGAGATCTAGTCAATACTTAGTTGAATTTGATTATATAATTATGAATACGGTATTATTGTGAGTGTATGAAGAATAGGAATATAATAGAAATGTAAGAGTATAACTCACTGACTTTCTATTATCAATAGCTGGAAAATGAAACTGGGTTATCAATCTAATGTAACCATAGTAACTGAATGGTAACTAATGACTCCTTTTAAATACATAAATGATGTTTTAATCTTTAGTAAATCTTCAGTAAATTCTAGGAGATTCAATGTATGTTATTTATTGATAATTTTCAAAGTGTTTATTCCATCGACATCATGTCCTGTATCTGCTAGATGACTAGTAACTAACCTTCTAAAAAATGTTTACTTCTTTTGATGCATAAGATATTTAGGATGCATTCAATAGATTGTGAAGAGACTCATCGTTTTGTCCTTCTAATGTATCCCCCCCCCCTCTTATAAATACAATTGAAGGTGATATCAGACTGATATTTGTTGACTTTTATTAATTTATTATCTTACATTTCATTGAATCATTAGATTAATATTTAATAGTTATATTATCTTACCTACCTGAAATTAATCATTGAATATATTTACATACACTAAATAACATGTTGTTTAAATTAACTAACCAGATGTAATCAAATGAACATGGTCTGTTTTTATTACTTATGTATGTTAATCAGTAGACTTTGTTTGTTTTGTTTTTTTTTTACTTTCTTTTAATTCTACGGGAAATTAACTATTAATATGAATTATGCATTAAGTAACATTTTGAATGTAAGTTAAAATAGACTATTAGATTTAATTGATTTCAGTATGTTGATAAAAATGTCAAAGATTTCAATGTTTTTTTTTTAATGTTCATTAAGTGTAGACATTGTTGTCAAGGTAAGATAGGTAAATAGCTTATAGAATTAAGTAAGTGTTAAGGTAACCTAAAGCTTATGAGGTGTACACTACTGAAGGGTTCCATATTAGGAAGTAGTAGATGTCCAGTACTTCATGGTTATCAAAGGTACCCTACTAACATCAATATGTAATGAATTCAAACAACTAAAAGTCAATCTCAATTTGATATCACGCAATGATGACCAGGAAGTACTGAACAGTTGTTTTGTCCTACTATGAGGGTATTCAGCAGTGTATATCCACGGCTTCATCGAACCCAGTACCCTCTGGTTTCTCGCTAACGCTTTACTATTAGATCATTAAGTCGGCTCACAACACTTGATATTTCTAATTCAGTCGTTCTATAATACGTTTGTGCTACCTCATCCATTGCAATCGGTAGGTAACTGCTTAACACCCGATATGTTTGAACTCTACTGGTCACGTCATTTTACTAGAGCTCCAGGAATTACCTCGAGAAGTTAATCACCAGTTAGCTAATAATGGTTGTAATTAGATGTTATAGAGATTGTTGTCAATTTCTACAAATTTATGATAGTCCAATGGGTGGAAATAGATATTTCTGCTGTTTCACCGCTTAGTGTAAGCCGATCCCTCAAAGAATAAATAAACTAGTCAACTAACTTAAGTTTAAATCATACAATGAAGCAAATTAAATTAGTCTGTACAATTGAAACACAAGTTTGATTATGTCGAAATTTTGTCATCAGTCGGGTTATGATGTTTCACAATGAGATATGCTTATCTACGCTGGTGTGTATTTATTATTTATCAGTGAACTTGTCAAATGGAGAATAAAGTGCCCATTATTAATGACAAAAGGCTAAATCGTTAATAATTGCCGAAGCGGACGAAGGCAATAAACCAAGTATTCTATTGAGACCAATAGTTGGTTTCACCAACATTTCAACTTATACGCTTTCTAAATATCTAAGCAACAATTTAAAACCATTGTAAATAAAATGTACACTGTTTCGTTGAAAGGTACATGTGATCATAACTTCAGAATATCGGATGTAATAGTCGAAGATAATGATACGATGGTAAGCTATGATGTTGTATCCTTATTTGCCAGTATTCCAGCTGGTACTGGTTTATAGTTTATTAACGGTTTACTAGAGAGTGATTATATATTATCTATCCAATATCTGTTTAGCATCATTTAAATCATGAAATTCTTAAAACTTTGTTTAAACTAAATTCTATTCAATTTCAATGGAACTCTTTGCAAATGAACTAATAGAGTGACAGTGCGTTCTCCCATTAAGCTAACTGTAACTAATTCAATTCATGGTTCCCATTAAGTTACAGATTTTTATGAATGCCACTAGACTACAAGTTTGATTCAGTCGAAAAGATCGAACAGCTAAGCAGTAAATGCTTCGTTTTGTCGGTAGACAGATGTCTCACTTACGTCCCTATTGATGCAAATTAACAAAATCCAATCAAGCCTTCTGTATATGAGCCGAGATTTTAACAAGCACTAGACCGTCAGGATTGACGAGGCTCCTAAGATAAGTAAAGTGGTTAACACACCTAACTGCTTCGCTCCCAATCACTAACTTCGGTGTCAAATCAACCCAATCCTGAACAAACATTTTGGATAGGGAAGATCGCATCCCAAACATGCTTACATTCATGTTTAAGGTAGTCTAAAGGTTCTGCATTTTATCAGCATCTTCACCCAATAATACTATATAATCTGCGTATTCTAAGTCAGTAAAATTATCTCCTCGAAGAAGATTACTTCCGGAGAAATCAGACGATGACAATGCTAACTCTAAAAGTATATCAATAATAAAATTAAATAAAAATGGGGAACGTGGACAACCTTGAAGAATATCACTTGAGGTAATCAATTTCGACTACAATCATCTATTAGCTCTGACTTGACATGTGGTATTCAAGTAGAGGGCTTGTATAAGGTTAATGTACTTCTTCGCTACGCCTTTCAATGATATACATCGCCAAATAACCTTACGATCTGTAGAGTCAAATGACACTTTAACGTCAAAGAATACGGATATTGTTAAGCGTCTAAAAGTGTGTCTATATACTAGAACCTGCCGAAATGTCAGTATTTGGTCTATATAACCACGTCTAGGTCTGAAACCACCTTAGCTTTCTCAAGTTTGATCTTCACAAGCTTTAGTTAGACGTCGAAGTATTATTTAAGCCAATATTTCAGACATTATATTCGTAAGACTGATTCCTCGGTAATTGTCACACGAGGATTTCTGTCCTTTCTTAAAGACTGGGACGAATAGTGTTCGAGACCATTCACATGTGATTACGTCCAGTTCCCAAATTTTAACCAAGATCTTAGTTAATCTCGCTGCTAAAACTGGACTATTATCCTTAAATTTCTCAAGGATTAGTCCATCAGTTCCTACTGCTCTGTCTCGCTTTAGATTCCTTATAGCCTTCTCAACTTCACTAATATTTGGAGGGGAGACCAATATTAATTTGCCATTCAGGTTGCTTGAGGATAGTGGGCAACAGGGATGAGGCCGCGGGCCAGTTAAACTGTTCTTTAAAGTGTTCTGTTCATCGGTCTAATCTTCTGGTTTGACAGCGAATAGTGGTCCCATATATTTTTTGAGATAGTTTCCCTTACAGTTTGATTTCTGATACCTGTTTCCTTGATAAGTCTGAAAAGTTGCCTACTGTTACCTATTGCCGCTGCCTTTACCATCTCTTCAGCTTTCGCGACCCACCATTGCGTAACCTTTAAGCCAGCTTGTTTTTAAGTTGCTTTTACTTCTCATCGTATTCAGAAGCAGACGGGATGTGTTGCGAAAATCAATCAATTCAGTAGATGCTGGTGAAATCCACTTAGTTTTCTTAACTTTTTGGTTTAGTTTACTAACAGATATTACTGCTGCTTCAACAGCTTTCTGTTTATCATTTCGAGCTGAGTAGGCGTGGGTATCGCTTACACAGTTGATTAATTGATTTTTTAGTTGTTCCTCAAATACACTCTTGACTTTTTCCTCATAAAGTTGGACTCTGAGGGGGATCGTTGCCGTGTATCTTTTACGTCCAGTGAAACTCAGAATAATACGCGCTTATATTAAGGCATAATCTGAGTCTAAACATGTACTCCAAAATGAGCGGCAGTATTCTATCGAGCGCTTAGCTTACTAAAGTAGGTCGGAAAGCTTTCTATAGAATTAATCTATTACTTCATCTGAGCTGCAATCGATTGGAGCGTAGGCCAAGACAACAAAGTGGCGACGGAATGTGTCTCTATCTTTCTGAGTCCTTACCGTCCCGTTCGGATAGATAGCGCGCAACCTAGCAAAATGGAGCCTGTTCAGCTTTTAAAATTATTACTATACCTACACCAGCAAAGTTTCAAGTGGCAGCGGTGGGGTCTCTGATAACAAAAAAAAGAGTGAAACGGGCGGGTTCTTTATTTTCACAAAATGAGGTCAAGCGAATGACTGACTGTACTTAGATCCTGCATACGCGTTTCATAGACGCAGCAGACATCGATGGAGCTGGATTTTTAGAGTCATAGCTAAGAAGCTTTTTGTTCTATTTGGCATACGTTTCAAACGTTTAAAGCACCGATATATAGTTTAGTACGGGATTTCAGGAGACTAGGAATAACGTTTCGTAAACTCAAACCATTAGCATCAGTGGCGTGAGGTGATGAAGGTATTCTAGAAGGGTTAATCGTGGGGATACGAGTGTTATTTAGAGTTAATAGTGGAATTCGCACTTGAACAAGATTATCTCGTGTGCTGTTAGAGGTATGAGAGTAGTTGTCACTTCCTAGCTGCCAACGCCATGAAAGGAAAATACTTCTTGAGTTACCTGAAAAGGAAAATGGGTTAGTGTTAGTCATAGTGACCTGGAGCACAAACGCAGAGCCTAAGGACACAACTACTTAAAGCCGATCGCGCACAACCTTTTATGGGAAGGTTTCTGAAGTGTTAGTTTTGTTCTTTACAGGCCTTATTACCAAAGACGGAAATCTGTGAAGTAAGGTGAGAAGTGACATTTTTAGGGTCAATCTTTTCTAAGCCCTTCCTTTCGTTGAGAAAGGCAGCATCACTTCAGATGCTGGTTATCTGAGGAAAACAGCTTACTGTTGTCACACCTCGATGCAGTCAACAGTAGGACTTCACCCTCAGATCTTAGGTTGCTGCCTTTAATCTTATGGTATGGTAGAACCTGCATGCATTCCAGCCAATATAACTTAGTTGGATCATCATGATAGACAAGCCCAACCACCACGTCAAGGTAGCAGCTACGGTCGGGCTGTTGGATAGTCTTCTCGAGAAATCATAAATTATACCAAGAACATGAAAGTTACACTAAACAGCCTCCTAACCATCTTGCTGAACTACAGAAATTTACAAATCAAATGGGCAAAAGTAGTACATGCTATCTGTCACAACCATAAAATCGATATTAAAAATATCCATATCATTCAAAAAGGTTTTTCCAATTATAAAGAAAGATGAATAGCGGAAGCTAATGTTAAATTCAACTGCATTTAACATAAAGAAAAACCATACTATTCACCACATCAAATCTCATTCATATCAAAGTACATACAATCTATATTGATCTAATGTAGACATTTTTCCACACTCATTCACAGTTAACCAATGAATCAGTCAGTTAGTCAATCTCCATAGAACATGGTACATATACCCAATAGGCTCAAACTGTCATACCAATTCATAGTAAACTAGCATGTTCTCATTGTAAACTACCTTAACCTAAATGACTTGAAATGACACAATCAAACTTGTATTTTGATTTGTTCCACTGTATCATTTAAACAGTAAGTTAATTCAATTCAGTTATTTATGTATTTTCTGAAGAAGCAACTTACACGAAACATCATGAAACGTCAGAGATTTTAATTTCTTCCCATTGGAATATTACATATTAATGCCACCTATTATTTTGTCAGTGAATATCAAAAGAATGTAGTATGTGAAGTAATGAGAATGACATTGAGTTGTGTGTGTGTGTGTGAGTGTGAAATCATTTCTGACTAATTTTAGTTATCTCCTTTAATGCCTTTGAAGAAACAACTTACTCTAAGTCACGAAATGTTTTATTTAACAATTTTTAGTTATTTTCAATTGGATCTGACAAATTTGTCTGAATTAGACAATCACTGATCATAAGGAAGCGCTGGATAGTTGTTTTGTACTAGTATGTAACTCTCCAGCAGTGTACATCCGCAATCCCATCATCGACTGAAAAAACAACTTCTTGGCTGCACAATAAACACTTTGTCATTGGACTAAAACGAAAGATATTTTTAATTTAGCTCCTTAGTGACTAATACCAATACCAATCAATCAATTAGTTAATGCCTGTTACTCTGCGTGGAGGACAAGCAACCGATCAATATTCTCCAACATTCATGTAGAACCATTTAAACAAGTAATATGATAAGTATGTAGTAATAAGTAACCTACAAATCTTATATTCATCAAGTGTTTGTTAACTTAACAAAATCTAATCACATTCAAAATGGGAAACAAATCATAATTTGATTATGATATCAACGATCCCATATTGACAATAGTTACCTGTAGATTAAATCTAATGATAACAAAACACCTCAAACATCAAACCATAGAATTTACTCAACAATGAAATCTAATTCCAACTAATAATGATATTTTCAGTATATTCAGATGATGGCAAATATCCGAAACTTAGAGGTATAGTTTTAGTATAGTTGAGTCCTATGAGCTGAATAGTTTACTTGTGGAATAATAATTATCACTTAAAACATTATAGTTAGTGATTACTTTAATTAGAATTAATTATTTTCATTATTGCAGAATAAGGTTAAGTTCATTGAATGTGATAATAATTATCTCCGATTAGTTGTTTGTTCTTGTTTAAAGTGTTTACCTCTCCGCTTACTGTATTAGTGAATGATGTTTTTAGTATAAACTGAGAAAATGGATTCCTCTTCACGAATTTGCACGCATACTCAGCTGTGTCACTACTGAACTCAACAAAGTCTCAGTATGGTGCTGGAAATAGAAGTTAGATGTTAATGTTTCTAAGTATGGTTGGATATCTTTTGAAGATAAGCGCCTCAATTTTGATCTCTTCATTAACGGCAATAAGTTGTCTAGGCTTCAGTCAGTAGTTGATCTAGGCCTAAGGTACTCTTATAATCTGTCTTTTACAGAACAGATTACTATACAGACATTTGAGTCGCATCGACTTTATGGTTACATACTACGTAGATTTCACAACAACGATTTTCGTATCATACTGGACAAATTAACGTTTGTATCATGTAACACAATTCAGCTTTAGGAACCTTCTTGCTATAACCTATGCAATTCAGCTTCGAAAATGAAAATGTTACATTCTAAATCTACTCTTTTTATATGAATTATTTTACGAATAAATTCTCGAGAATCTGAAACAATTTGCCTCAGGAAACATTGTCATTCAGGAAACAGATTCACTTTCTTTATTTGTACGACATGTTGTTAATTTCATCTCTTCTGATATCTCATTAAAAATGTTCATATCAGCTATAGTTTTTTACTCCACTAGCGAAATCATAGGGACTCTGAACGTATGAGCACCATTCATCTGTCGTAGTCATATGCCGATGTTGTTCACTTTTTAATCCATTTATAAGCAGAAGCAGTGTAACGTGTCTTTCAACGCCTGTATAAACACTAATTTTTCTCCATTTGTTTCAGGATACCAGTGATGTTGTTTTGTGTTCTCGCTGCTTTCGTCTTCTCTCTAGTCGTAGATGATAATGCATAAGGCAAGTATGGAACATACTAGCACAGTGTTATTGAATTCTCTTCAACGCCCAAGTTGTAAGTACTCTTGGTCTTATCCCACATCTGAACATGCTCAGTGATATATTATGCTCACTCCCAGCCATTTTTTGAAATCGTAACGCCCTGGTTAAGAAGCGCACGGTTCTTAGTCAAATATGCACCATGACACAAAACATAAATTTGGTGTCCTTAGAACTGTAAACTTTGTTGCTGTTGGTTTGGTTCTCAGTTCATATCTTTATATGTTATGAATGTCCTGACAGTAATACTTCAAAATATTTGTATGTATGTAAACCCATATCATTCTCATCATGCCTGTAAACTTAGTATGCATTCATGTACAAAATGATACTTGTAAATGAAAGCTGTTTATTTGTAGTGTCTGATAAGTCCTGATTGATCTGAGTATCATTCTTCCAGAATTAACTAGCATTTAAGGTTCCCAATACGTTCCTAATACGTGAACAAACTGACATCAACCCAATTTGTCATCATGGAGCAATCAATGAATCAATCAATCAATGCCTGTTAGCCCACGCTGAGCACAGTCACCAAGCTGTATTCTTCAAACAACTTTGTCCTTGGCATTGTTTTCTAGTTTTCCTAAAGGCCTGCTCATCCTTTTCATGTCTCCCACCAATCTCGAGCGAAATGTGTTCTCTGGTCTTTGTTGTTTCTTTTTGGTTTTGAGGATTATATATTTAGGCTTGTCTTGTGATAGAGTCTTGTGATTAACACTAACTGAGTCAAATTCACCTCCAATGTCTTTCCTTAATTTCTTACTCCATTGAAAGTTGATTTGTCCTCATAGGAGAAGTCAGTTAATCACAGTCTCAGTGATTACGTGGGCACAATAACCAACAGGAACGAAAATATGCTTCAATATAACATTATCTGTTAAAGTAACCAGTCTTAGACAATGTCAAAATAGAACACTGACTTTGACTAAAATGTTCATTTCTACACGTTGTGAATGTCATCTAGAATGTAAATGATACCTTCAAGATTATACTGTTCATATAGTGGAATTCAACCTAATCAATAACGTGTATAGTTACTCAGTATCATAATATCAAAGTTCTATCTGTAAATGCAAAGAACACCAACATAATATATATGCTTTATAATGAGTTATTCAATACTGTTGTTGTCATTGTATAAAGTTCATTGCTTAGTGATTACATCAACTAATGTCGGCATTTTACGTGTGTCTCTGTGTGTGTATGTATGTGCATGTGTATTAAGAATGACAATGTAGTCTCAATAGACATATAAATAACTTTGAATAGAACAAAAGTTAAAAAGGAAATAAATAATTTTAAGTTTACATTATTCTTGTAACTTATCAATGATCAGGTTGAATTACTTCTCTATGAATCAATGTAAATTTTGTTAATGAGGTTATCAGATCAACTTTGTTTGTATAGAGATCAATTAAGCAAACAGTATTATTAAGTGTTTTGACTTGAGTTGGTAGATGCAGACTATCTGGTTGAGATTTACACATGGGTCGTGACTTATGATTGAAGACTTTAGTTGTTATGGGTAAAAGGCCGATCACACTTGTGCAAGTGCATTCATCACTTGTCTTGTCTCAAATTATCAGAATATGGTTATTTTATACCGTTCCACAAACTAATTCTTTCCCCCTCCTTATACTATGTTTTGTATGTCCACACATGTTTTTTTTATTAGGATTGAAGTAACTACTACTTTTACTAATTTGGTATTCGGGTGGTTTTCCACTGAAGTGAAGCAATTAAAATAGATTCATATATGCGTGAGCTTCTATGTCGTGCAGATATATGAACATACGTTCAGGGGTCTTAGAAACCACTGAATTTGAAACTCTTCACCATAAGTTAATATTTAATAGGAAATCACTGGAAAAAACGAGGAAGCATTAGACAGTTGTTTCATTGTAGTACGTGCCTGTTTTCGGACTACACATTTATGATTCTACTAGAGATCAAACCTAAGATAATCAAGCTTTGTGGTATGAATCTTTCCTTAAGACTAGTGTGTTATTATCGAGTGATTTATAAATTTAACTTCGGTCAATTTGTTAAATATTTGATATTTACGTTGCCTAGTCATGGCAAACACTTTGTAATTACTAATGATTAATTTCAAGCGACTATTCTGAAGCTTTAATAAGAAGACATAACTAATGAAATTGAACCAAACCAAATATGACGCAAATTATATTTATGTTGGATTGTGACTGGCAAGTGGAATCCAGGACGCGCGTTTCGTCCTATTTAGGACTCGTCGGCTGGATGTACCTGCATCTCAATGTTGATGTTCATACTGGGATTCGAACTCAATCCGCTTCGTGACAAACGCCACCGCGTTAACCACTAGGCTACTGTGTTGAAACAGTCACACTTGTGCAACGGGTACATATGCAATTTAGAATAGGCTTGTATCATCCCGTTGATTTGTAATGGACTGTCTGGACACAGTAGCCTAGTGACGAACGCGGTGGCGTTTGGCACGTAGCGGACTGAGTTCGAATCCCAGTAATAAAATCAATATGGGGATGCAGGTACATCCAGCCGATGAGTCCTAAATAGGACGAAACGCGCGTCCTGGATTCCACTTGCCAGTCACAATCCAACTTAAATATAATTTGTGTACTACCGCTATATCGAGGCAATCCGCTCAGGATGCATATATGGCAACAGAGACTGACCAGTTTCAGTCCATTACAAATCAACGGGAAGATACAAGCCTATTGTAAATCAAATATGAGGCAGTTAGTTTGTAGTATGATTAAAAATTGGTCGCATATTGGCTTTCGGCATATTGATCTTAGCAAAAACAGCTCATAGATAAACTAAACGTTCTTTCGTTAGATTCTAGTGGAATTGTGAATATACAATATATGCTAAGAAGAAGTACGTCCACGGTAATGTTTAGTTTTTAATGTCTGTCTAATTAATTGACTGTCTATTACTAAAATACAACCTATACAAGAAAAACTATTGGTTCTTTCAAAACATTCAGTTTCATTCTTGAGTAATAATAACAGCCAATTGTTTAATATTTTATATGTAAGCGTCATCTTTAATACCCTAGTTGTATGTAATGCATACGTTTAGATGTTTGTATTTTTCACAGATTAATGTTGTTTGGATACCAATGATACTTGACAGTTGTTTCGTCCTAGTGTACGACCTCATACCAGTATACATTCTTGATTCCGCCAGAGTTCTCAAACAACACTAGTCTATGACGAATACAAACAAAGAAACTTATTATCTATCTCCACATCAATTCAGAAGAATGAATAAATGGTTTTACCTTTATATTAAGATTTTTAATGGAATTTAAGGACATTTATCAGTTCATTTATATCATATTATCAGTGTGGTATGAACCATATAAAATGCTACTACAGAAACACTTCAGTTTACTTTCCTTAAACACTTGAAGACCTAAGTTTAATTGAAATGATTCAGAAATACTTTAGTCACATAATGTGTAATATAAGGATTCAGAAGGTTGTTATTATGTTTTTTATTCTACAATCAATAAAACATCGTAACATTGACTTATTCTATTATTTTTTCACCCTTACAGTCAGAGATTGATTATTTGACTGAAAGTTTTGATAAAGAGATTGATCACTTCGAGTAATTATGAAAGAACTAAGGAATTAGTTATATCAAGTGGCAGCTGGAGACGCTTGGTAAGAATTACTTTATTGACAGTATATTTGTAAGTACATTTGACAAGTCATTAGTCGATATGAATGCAATTATTCAAGGTAACAGATAGATTGTAATTAGAAAGTCATTTCCTCACTCACGCCCAGTTGACCATCAGAATACAGTATACGCCAATTTAGTGTCCAGAAGGATCATCTTAGTGATACTAAATGCAATATCTCACGAAGTAATAAATGTAACATCTGGTGTCAAGTATGAAATGAAACTATTTCGTTAACAATATTATAACAAGAATTAAGTATCAATTCATAATAACAACGACATCCAGGATCAAAATAATGATTTACGTATAAATGATTATTGGATACCACCAGCAAAGACAGTAACCGAAACATACAGAATTCTATAAGAAGTGTGTTATGTAAAACAATACCGACTGTACTCTGAAATAAGATCGATACAATATACAATACAAGGATGTTAGTTGAAAACCTATTACATAAATAGTATTAATGAGCCTACATCAAATTGTATCATCTCTCAGTTCACATGTTCAAGTTTTGTCCATAATTCGAACAGTTTGTCAGAGAACTTATGAAATGCTTACAACAACTTACATTCTCAGTTATCTAGATTATCAAACTGTGAACAATAAATAAAATCAAATACTATTCTATCAACAGAGATGGAATTTAATATATACTATTACAATATAAACATTTCTTTATTATTAACTAATTAAATAATCTCATTAATTACATAACATATTACACCTAATAAAGTAGTTTTAACTCACCTTCAATTTTGAGGTAATACATAGTAAACATCTGCTGATAAATCCAATTAATCTTTAAGCAAAATATCAAGTTTCAATAATCTGTGTAATACATATGTATAGTTAGATTTCTATAGAATACTCCAGTTTAATGCATCGAATGCTAGTCTACTCAAAATGAATAATTCAGTAGTTGTGTCTATTTGTCTGTCTGTATCCTTCACTATATTTTTTTTTTCAACCAACCAGTTATTACAACACTGTTTATTTGTACTTTTTTTCATTTTCTCTTTTATTATAAATTTTTTTCTTTCTTATCATTGAGAACTTGATAATTTTTCTTACTTTCACTGTTTTTTTACTATCATCAACCAATAATAAATCAGTTTGACAGTTTCAGCCAATCAGATTATTTTAAAAAGTTTGCCAATCAGATTGCGAGAAATTCAATTTTATTCTTATTAATTTTGATTGGCAAGAAAATAAAGTTGAAACACGTGACTTGAAGTTGAAGAAAAAAAATATAAAATGTTTTTCTTTATATTTTCTGTTTAATTCATATTGTTTACTATGATTGTTTATTATTATGATAGAGAATTGACTAAAGCTGCAATTACGATCTAACGAGTAAGAGTTCGCTGTGACTTGACTAGTTAACTATTGATGACAATGTGTTGCATCGCACAAATGCAAAGTCAAGTGACAAGATTTAGGAATGTCAAGCTGCATCTTGTTATGCATTCAGTAACTAAGATCCATGTATTGTTCAAATTGCAAGCCTTCACAGACTCACTAACGAATTTCATATGTGTTTTCCTCCTCCGAATTACTGTAAATTCGTTATTGTAGTCTTATTATCCTATACCCTGTACACAACTACCCACTTTAGTTTTTATTTTATTCTATATTTTCTGTTACTAATTTGTTTAGTATATCATATATAAAGCCGTTTCTGGTATTCAATAAATGATTTGGCACCAATTCTTATTCTCTGGTGTTTGTTCGTTCCAACCATACCTTGGGGGAAGACTTTCCTTACTCACGTAGTGTGTCAACCAATCATCGTTTCCAAGTTAACCAAGTCGTAATCATAGCAGGAGTTCCACTGGTTCGTTTTACTCATGCGATTCCTAGGCCATCTTGATTTTTATTGTATTTTAACTTCTTGGTATCCCTATTGTTTACCTGATCAGTTTCTTTAATTTAATCAGATGATATCAAGATTGTTTGAGCTAATATTATCTGATAATCGAAAACGATAAATAACATTTTACAAACCAAATGAGTCTTTGTGAAATATAATGACTTAGGTATACTTAAGATAGGTTAGATCAAAGGGAGTAAAGTAAATTCATGTATACCGTAAATCCATAAAACCAATACACTCAAGTAAAGGATTCGTAATGAGTTCACCCTTCAACACTGTACAATTCTATATCTATGAATTTGATAAACCATAAGTTAATGAATAATTGTAAGAATCTGACTAGTTGTCTAGTATCTAGTTTAAAATAAACAAATAATACAGAACAAAGTGGGGGGGGGTGAAGGATTCGTTAAACAAGAGAAATATGAAATCAATAAGATGATAACACAGTAACTATGATAATCGACAGTTTAAGAATGAAAATTAAAAATACCCGCATAGATACCATTTTCGTAGTAATACAATAATAATAATAATATATTACAGAACGCAGCATTTTATTACAGAATTGAAGGTACAAAGATGATATACAGAGTCAAAAAAAGTACAAATAAATAAATAAATCCGATAAAGTAAACTATAATCTAATGCCATGGTAAAGAAGGGTTTCCAACTAATTAATTGTTTATGCGCTTGAAGTTCTAGATAGCTGAAACTTCAGTTGTAGGAAATAATGTAAGGTGTGATCATATTGATGCATATATGATTGCATTATGTAAATTATGTTTGACGATGAATATAAGGCTGAATACTTTGGATTTACAATGTGTTTCAAAATAGAAAATGGGGATAATCTACACTATTCAACGACAAATGATTATGTACTTAGATAAGCTAAACAAACAATCTCAACGAACAGCATAGATACTTAACTCTACATGAACAGCTTAACTGATTGATATTTATGGAAATGGTCTTTTGTGGTAGCTTATCCATTGGCAAAAGGCTTACGGTAAGCAGATTCTTAATGGCATACAAAGATTTGTTACTAGAAGCTCTTTTCTAATCAACCCCTTCAGATGATATTTCAACCAAATCACTTGAAATATATCCTTTGACTTTTAATTTCATATGTATATAAATAGCTTCTTCTGAATGATAAATTTCATCATTGGCAACTCATTCCTCTCTAATTTTCTTCTATAAATTGTATTAAGTTTCCATTTTTTATGAAGTTAGCATTCAGAAAAATTAATTCCTTATCTTAACAATCTGTTGAATCTGTTGTTTGTTCTATGTAGGCTTCTCGGAAATTGATTTCTGGGAAGATCTGTCATTTTCTGTAGTAGGTAAAACATCAAGAAATGAAAGTTATGAATGGTTTTCTTGTTAGATTGTGTATACATTGACGAGGAACTCCTGTGTTGGGACAAAACGGCTGTTCAGTTTTCGCCGATTTCCACTAGTACTCAATTTACACTAATCTGTGACTAATACAAACAACTAAGAAGTGAATGAATCATAAATTGTACTTTCTCAACCTGGTTGAATGAATTCAGATGAGTTACAAATATAGATTTTCTTCTTCGACTCGTTATCCAGACGTATATGCGCTTGGTAGCTGTTGTAAAGTTTGATTAACTTAAGACCAAACTTTTTTTAAAAAATTATTCATTAGAAAAGAATAAATGGACATTTTGATTGGATATACAAGGATATTCACATATGAGGATAAAACGGAAGAAATAATCATAACAA
This sequence comes from Schistosoma japonicum, assembly GCA_025215515.1. Classification (NCBI taxonomy): domain Eukaryota; kingdom Metazoa; phylum Platyhelminthes; class Trematoda; order Strigeidida; family Schistosomatidae; genus Schistosoma; species Schistosoma japonicum. Next base: position 3,569,762 of record CM046061.1, read on the forward strand.
GAATGCTTCATTGAAGAAAATTTTCTTTTCAACGAAGTCATTTGCTAGGACTTTGCATTCATATTCGTAGTTCCTGCTGGAGAAGGTCTGCCGAATATGAAGTTCTCTTCAGTGATCTTGATAATCAAATTTTTAAGGACTTCTGCTGCTGTGTCTTTTTTGATGTCCTAGTGCTACATTTATTATATTCGATTACATGATATCGAAACGTTGTTCAATTTGACCTAATGATGTTACTTCTTCGTGAAGGCTTAGTGATGTTACTCATTAATCCAATTTGATGTATATTGGATTCAATATTGTTAGAATGCATGATTGAATTTCGGTGTAGAATGTATACTTTGCCTGGCGTAGTGTATATTCTTGTGAAGTTTGTTCAGTGGTGGTACTTCGGATAAACAGCATTGTCTTAATCATCGATCTGAATTGAATCGATCTGAATTATAAATTAATTTCTGTTGTAGTATCTAAAAAGGAATATTTGTATTTCATATTTGTCATTGGTTGTTGAACATTAGTGTACTACATCTCACTAAGATAGTTCTTTCAGATACTGATTCAACGCAAAATTCTTGTGGTGATCAGTTGCAGGGAGGGGAAAGGCAAAAAGTGAAACAACTTTCGAAATACAATGAAGCTACTAATCCAAGTAAACTACATTCATATAAACGAATTATTTGTTTTTATCTACGTTATGATTGTTTATATTCGTATATTATTTTGTTTTCTCATGACCATTACATGTTTAGTGTGTCCGAGGTGATTCGAACATGAAACCTTATGATTTGGAATTAGACTTTTTCACAGTTGAGCCAAAAACAACTCTTTGTATGCAATAGACGATATTTGTAAATCAGTCTACTTGTTATATTGGAAAGGTGAATCAATCATCACAGTCTGTAGAATCTATTCTCCCTGATGTCAAAACCCCTACTATTACACTGTATTTGCAGAGCATTTAGTAACTATGCTATGTGTATTGCTTTTCATAAACTCATCAACTATTTTCATATCTGTTTTCTTTCCTTGGTTATTCTATTCTTATTATAGCTTCATTATCCTGATTTCTGTACACAACTCCCCTAGTCCAATCTTTAATGAATCTTGTATTGCTATTGTTTGATTCGACATATATGATATACTGATATCACGAATTGATCTGAACCAGACAACCATTGATCACCTGGAAGCACTGAACAGCTGTTCCGTTCTAGTATCGGACTCCTCAGCAATGCGAATCCACGACCCTGTTGGGGATCAAACCCAGGACCCTCTGTCTCCGCGACGAGCGCTTTACCAATGGACCACTGAGCCGGATCCTAATAGTTGATATTTCTAATTCAGTCAATTCGTGTTACGTTTGCGCGACATCATTCATTGTCATCGGTGAGTTACTGTCTCACACCCGACACGACTGAACTCCACCAGTCGCATCTTCACATTAGAACTCCAGGAATTACCTGATATACAATAACTATTATTTTCACTCAATAAACGACTTCAATCGTAGCTCTTATTCGTTGGTGATTATTCTTGATATTCATATTTCTAAGGTAGGCTTTAGTCACTCAGGCATTGTGCCAACCACTCACTAATTTTCAAGTCTATCTGTTCATAGTTGTAACGTAAATCCCATTGGCTATTTTTCCTGCAGGCAATCACTAAGAAGATCAATTTCAAGACTGTAGCTTCATGTTTCATTCTTTCTCGAAGTGAGATCACTAGAAATTTGGACGGAAAATTGTTTACCTTCAAATAACAGTTGTAATTAATATTAAAATTTTAAAAAAAGCTCAATGAAAAATCATAAGAAAGTTCCACATTAAAAGTGGATTGTAACTAGTAAGTAGAATACATGATACACATTTCGTTTCTTATTTTGAGCTAATCAAATGAATATGCTTGTATCTGTGATGATTTTCACATTGGAACTCATAGTCAGTTTATTTGTATCAAACACAATCTCTATATCAAGTAAATCTATTTAGAATGCATATACATGAAAAAGAAAACTAGTTAATGACAGTTAATAATGACAATGACAAAGAACAGATACAAATACATTCAAACAATTATCAGGTTATATTCAATACCAAATAGACGGTATTCTAAAGACTTCATTCGACAACATAATGACCTTATCGATACTACTGTTGGTAATAACATCACGACTATTATATTTATTATTACAAATACTACTAAGATTAACATTATTACTAATCGAATTAGCACAATGACTACTACTACATCAACCAATACCATTAATAATAATAATATTATTATTATTATTATTACTACTAACCCTGCTACTAATATAATTACAACTACTAAGATTATTATTACTATTACCAATAGTACCAATAACTTGAATTAACACTACTAATAGTAATGATAACACCGATCAATCAAATCAGTCTTTGTCTGTTACTTTTCTTAAAGCATAAACTACCCATCAGGATTCTCCAACCAACTCTCATCTGGAGTATTCTTTCTAGTTCTTCACAAGTCCTATTCACTTTTTGCATATCTGACTCTAATTCTAGGAAAAATTTATAAGATGGTCTTTCTTTTTTCCTTCGGTCTTGAGAATTTCGACTTATGGCTTGTCTTTTGGTACAGTTTGATGATTTCCTCAATGTATGTCCTATTCACCTTCAGTGTTTTTTCTTAATTCATTCATCAAGTGGAAGTTGATTTGTTCTCTGGTACAATGAGTTGTTTCTCATGGTATCTAGCCAACGGATCCAAAGTATCTTATGCAGACAGTAGTTTATAAGTACCTGTATCTTCTAAACGATTCTTTCATAGTATTCCCCTCAAGTTTCACCTCCATACAATAGAACTGTCTTGATATTTGCATTGGATATTTTAACTTTGATGTTGACTGATAGGTGGTGTGAGTTTGAAATATTTTTTTCAATTTTAGAAATGTTATTCTTGTTTCGCGTTGAAAATCTATACCTTCAGATTTGCATTAGATCCCTCCTACCATTTTATCAGAGATGATGCTATCCCGGTATGTAGAAGTTTCCACATTTTTCAGAGTTTCCCCATCAAGTGTAATGAGTACGTGGTCGCTGATATGTATCCAAGGATCCTGATTTTTCCCACTACTAATACTATATTATTATTATCACCACTAATACGACCACTAATAACACCATTGTAGAGCACCAACAACACTGCTATAAATAAAACCACACCCGTCACTATTAATATTATTACTATTACTAATACTACTACTAATACAAGTACTACGAAGACCACTACCAATACAATTATTATTATTAATACTACCACTGTTACTACTAGTGAGTATGAGCATGAGCAACAGTATTACTATCACTGTCACAGCTACTACTATGAATGATACTAATACCACTGACACCAACGCCACTACCACTACGATTATTACTATTACCACTACTATTGCTAACAATAATAATAATGAAACTATTAAAACCACTACTATTATTAGTATTAGTATTAACGACACTGATATTAACACAACTACCAGTAATCCTATTATTAGTAGATCTATTATGAATACTACTACTAATAAAATTAGTGACATCAATACTACTATTCCACTACGACTAATATTAATAATACCACTGAAACTACTGTAACTAGTAATCCCACTACTACTACTTTCACCACCACTGTCATTACTACTGCTACTGCTACCATTAAACGAAATTACTTTACTGTTTATACCATGTTTATTACTGTTTTGTCTTGATCATCAATCAATTTGATTGGTTCCATTATGTAAATATAATCAGACAAAATAAATAAAGAATTTCTAATCCATACTTTATTCAGGTTCACGTATATTGTCATTTAGTTCACTACTAATCCAATTTAAGTGCACTTTCATCTGTTTATTATCATTACAATCGTATATATGTACATAAAGCAGAGGATTTCTTTGCTTAAAATAAACTTACATTACATAGACTGATGTTAGAGGCACATAAGTAGGTCTGAATTTCATCTACTATTTTTATCACCCACCCCACTTATTGATCAAAATCCCTCTCTCTTTCTCCATTACTATCACTCTCTCTCTTTCACTCCCTCTCTCTCTCTTACACCTGAATAAGAAGAGTTTGTATATGATGCACTCTGTTTCTATGTCATTCATACAGGAAAATTATCATTATCATAATGATCATCAAGGTATAGTGTCCTCCTATTTATTAGAAATGAAATCAATCAATCAATCAATTCAACTATTCATTTCCTATTAATGTTTTAATAAACTGAATGTATAGGATAAGTAATCATTGTGTGTTTATAACAAAATTGAAAGGGTAGATGCAATAATAACCATTTTGTCAACTAAAGTGAGAGAGTTTAGTGTCGATTGGCATTAAGTGTTAGTTGATTAAGTTCATCAACGTTGAAGATCAGGGAGTACTGATGACGCCAATGACAACAGATGATCTTCACGACATATCATAAATTGATGTAAGTAGAAATGCTACCACAGGATGTTAGTTCAGTGGTGCGGTGAGTTAGGTGCTCGCTAACCTGAAGCTTATCGGGTGGAAACTAGGGTGTGTAATGCTGAAAAGTCCCATACTGGGTTTATATAGATGTTCAGTGCCCCCCCCCCTAGTTTCCATTGGTACCTTAGCAACATCAATGTGTAACGAATTCAATCAACCAACATTTTGCTAATGTTCATGTTTTTCTTTTTAATTTTTTTTGATTATTTTTCTTTAAATATTTTTTTTTCATTTTCCAGTTTTAATTTTTATCTTGATGATGAATAAACTACAAATCATTTTATTCCTACTATATGAATATTTGGATGGATCTATTATACCCTGAAGAATCTAAGGCTTAAATTCCCTGAATCGATTAGTCACAGACTTGTAAGTCTCATTGTGACTAATGAGTTGGATCCAGGATGTCCTGTTACGTTATAAGAGGGGTTCGTATGATGGATATACTTGGGTCCAGTGCTTCATGCTTATACTGGAACTCGAATCTAATTTGTTACGTGATAAACCCTACCGTGTTCACTAATAGGCTACATGGACCAGAAAGTTACACTTGTCCAACGGGAAGATGCAAATAGCTTCAAGTTACAGAATCGGAGATGTGATTGAATTACGTTTTTCACAGAAGATTGCTTATAAGATAAAGATTAGTTGGTTAGATTTGTCACAGGTTGATATTGGTAGATAGCTACTGAAAACCAGAAAGCATTTGACAATTGTATGGAAATCTTCAGCAGTGTCCATCATCGATTCCACCGGGGAGTCGGGCACAGGGCCTTCTGGTTGACGAACGCTTGACCCTTCTAAATCACTAGGACAAGGTTAAATGGTGGTATTCCCGATTCCACTAACATTATGACATTATCTCGACTATCGTCTTTTACTATAGGTGATAACTGTTTCACTCCTGACAAGTTTGATCTCGGTCAGTTATGAATTCTCATTACAGCTTAAGGAATATCCCAAAGTAAGTCGAAACTGAGTTAATTATTGTAATTGAATCGAGGTATTCTGTAGAAAACCAAAATACTTTTCAAAGCTATCCCTTTTCCACATTTTACATACTACAAGAAATGATTATTGCCTTCAGAGATCAATTTATAGAAAACCGACAATGAATTACAACTGAATAATTTCTACATTTGGGTTCCCTTGATAAAACAGACGTAATTTAATCTGATCCATATATTCTCGAAATCAATGAATTAATTCATCAAGTTGTTTTGATAAAGAACTATCTTCATATTTAGTGAACATGCTTTAGTGAAAAGAATTTAAAGAAGAAGACAGTTTTTATAAGCCAGAATAATATCTAGAAGAAAATGACTATGGATGTACTGATATAGGTAAGATACAAGATGACTGAGAGAGGTAAGTACTAACTTTGATTGTAAGCAATCCAATAGGACCCTTATTATAACTACAACATGACTAAGTGGACGTTGATTGATTGATACAATGCTAGAGTTACCAAAAACTTCCTGCTAACTAAAGAGCAAGAGAACTAAATGGGCTAATAGAGGGCTACTTCATGTCATTTATTGGGTAAAACAATGGCTTCTATATATCACATACAAGCCCAGTCAGTACTAGGAAACGGTGAATATACTAAAGATTGAGCTAGATAAGTTTTATACAGTAATAGAGATAATAAACCAGTAGTAAAATTACAATAACTAGGGAAGGAAAACAGATATAACAATCAGTAATGGGTTTATAGTTTAAATTAATACAAATATTTTAGGTGGTAAACGTTCAACAGTTGCAGACTAACAGTTAACGGTAATGATACCATAAGCAATAGACTCCATAAGTCGTGATTCCTGATGTTTTCCCCGTTAAAGAACAGAAGAAAGCTATTTATATGAACCTCAAAGCGAAAGGATACATTACGAGTGATATGAATAAAAATCAATTAGAAAAGTCGATCAAGAAAACATTTCTTGCTTTGAAACTTTATATAACAGTCAGGAGCCGCTCACTTCCATTCCTCCTGTTTATGAATAAGCTACCACGGTAGACCAATTCCTTGTAAATTTACCAGTTTGCATGTTTCTAATAGAGCTAAGTATCTAGGTTTATGTCAATACCTCTTGTTTACCATATTCATGTGTATCTTGTTGAAAAGTTGAGTAATGAACACTGCCAATAAATAACGTCTTCTATTTCATGCATACATTGATCAAACTGTGAAAATATATAGCAATCAAATGGGAAATAGTTTTAAAGCTTCAGATCCCAATCTTAATCTAGAGAGTGAACAGAGTTGATGGCTAAATAGTTGCTTATCTTTGAGAGTGAATTAGGTTAGCAATACCTTATTACTGAAGATCGTTACAAAGTGAAAATTATTATTATCAGGTGTCTTGAAGATTGTTTGCATTAAAGTTTTATATCATGAACTGACTTTGATTAAACAAGTGTCAAGTGACTGAAATTCTTATTAAAAGACGTCGTTAATGAAGTACAGCCATATCTAGTTTCAGATAATTATCCATCATTGACATTAAATGAGGTTGTGTTATATGACACTGGATAATGACTCCATTTTCTAAGAATAAGGCGTGTGCATAGAGGCTCTAAGTTCCTAGGTTTGATCTATGTTGGTGTGATGAATGTGTACTACTAAGGAATTCTATACAATAACAAAATAACTGGTACACAGTACTCCCTAAATCTTAGTAGTTGTTGCATGTGGTTCAGAAGTACAAATTGCTCAGTTCATTGAATTCACTTGATATCTGTATGCTGTGAGTTTGATCATATTTTGAAGTTGTGAGTGTGTAGTGTTGAAGAGTTTTGAACTTAATCAGGTGTTATTTAGTTGTCAGTTGAAATTAAGGTAACTAATATAAACAAGATAACATGATTGACTACGTAATTAACGATATCACTTGTTTTGTAGCAGAGAAAAGTAGTCCCTAAACAAGAAAGTCTATTAAAGAGCTTCTTAAACTTCCATGCTCTAATGACTTAAAAACTACTAGAAAAATTAAAGATGCTGTTATGTTTTAGTTTTCCGAATCTTCCTAACGGAGGAGTTTATGGTGTAATATCGTGGTTTATAGGTCACAATGACAAACAGAATAAATTCAACTATTCATCAGAATTTCACACAAACACAAGTCATGTAATCATGGAAGGTAAGTTTCGTGTTATTACTCTTAGCCTATGTCATATCAGCCTTCTCCATTTCATAGTAGATAAAAGCGGTAAGTATACACATTACCTTAACATCTATTTTGTCTGTGATTGTTTGTAACGTTGTCAGTTACTTTTAGTCTATCATTTGATGTATGTGTCGATCTACTTCTATATAATTAAAGACTAGAAATTGACACTATCTTGACTCCTACTCAATATCCAATTCAATGACTGACTTTGTTTCTGGGGAAAAAATTTGATCATTTTGGTACCATGCCAACCGATAAATATTCACACATTGAGTGAATAGTTCATTCTAAAAGTAACCAATAAGTAGGCATGTAATTTAAAAATGTTAAAGATAATTACTTTAAGCACTTCACACACATTTGACTTCTGTTGAAAAGTCATTGTAAACTAACAATGAGAATTAATGATACTGATGGAAATGGAATCCAAGATATTCAGTTTTTGTTTTCAGTTCATTATTGCATTATTCAATGGGTTCTATCCAGTTTTATCAGACATGAGACAAGTATCATCAATGACAGTGAATAATATCTATTTAATAATAAAATTTGACTAAAGTCAAATTATTTAAGCTATGCGATTCCAGTTTAGTGGTTTGAAACATGAGCACTCTCGAGATAACTTTGAGGGTTGTCGATGTAATAGCAAGATACGAGACAGCCGTTATAAGCGTAACACTGAGCATTTGTTTGAACGGCCCAAATGGATCTGCTTCTCTAGTCTATACCATCTTATTACATAAACTCTGGTTGATTGAGTCGGCGCTGATGTAACCGAAACTTGCACAGGGAGAATAATACACGAGCAAATAGGTGATAGTAACAAGTCAATTACTAATTATGGACAAAGACTCTTATGTAACATTCTGGACGAACCAGTCATAAAAAATCCAATATACACTAAACAGTGATTTAGTGATGAGGGTGGAGGGAAGGACTAGCTTCATACAGAGATAATCAATCCAAAGTCATGTTACAATAACTCAAAAGGGAAAATCAATCTCACAATCAATAAATAGCCTACTAAAATCTACTTAAATAACACAAATACCATAGTTACTAAATGATTGAAAGATGTAGCTTAGTGACAAGAATTGTGATAATATAAGTAGAATAAACCTTATCAGTTATGATTCCCTATTCTCTATTCCGTTATAACAACTCCATGTTACGAAATCTTACTAAAGAGTTCTTTATAAATATTCACAGATTCTATTCAATTAGTTATCTAATTGACTTCTATTTATATGTCATGAAATCATAATTTTTTCTCGGTAAATTAACTTAATCAAATCAAGCAATCAATGCCTGTTACTCCATGTGGGGTATAAGCGGTCGACCAGCATTGTCTAGCCATCTCTGCCTTACGCTGTCATTTCCAGTTCTTCACAACCGCTGTTCATTTTCTTCATGTCTCTCTCCGATTCCCGATACAATGTGTTCTTAGATTTTTCTCTTTGCCTTCGGCCTTCAGGATTCCATATTAATGTTTGTTTTGTGACACAGTTTGATAATTTCCTCAATGTCTGTCCTATCCTTCTCTAGCGTCTTTTCCTAATTTCTTCCTCAGCTGGAAACCGATTTGTTCTGTGTCATTGAAGGTTGTTGCTGATAGTATCTGGCTAACAGATCCATAGTTTCTTGTGTAAAAAAATGTTCACAAATACCCATATCTTTTGAATGAAGCTTTTGTAGTTCCCTATACAAGTTTCAGCTCCATACAACAGAACTATCTTCATATTTGTATAGAAAATTTCAACTTGAATACTGACTGATAGTTGATTTGTATTCCAAATGTTTGTCAGTATCTATCAACATACAAACAAGTTAATTCATAAAATAATATCTTTCAAGTCGGATTGTGACTGGCAAGTGGAATCCAGGACGCGCGTTTCGTCCTATTTGGGACTCGTCGGTTGGATGTACCTGCATCCCAATGTTGATGTTTACACTGAGATTCGAACTCAGTCCGCTTCGTGTCAAACGCCACCGCGTTCACCACTAGGCTACTGTGTCCGGAAAGTCACGCTTGTGCAACGGGTACATATCTAATTCAGAATAGGCTTGTATCTTCCCGTTGATTTGTAATGGACTGAAACTGGTCAGCCTCTGTTGCCATATGTGCATCCTGAGCGGATTGCCTCTATATAGCGGTATCTTTCAATCATTAACTTATACACAGACAACCTTCAATTATATCTTAACTTAGATTGAATTGAATTAATCAGACTTGGTTTCGAACCTAGAAATACAGAAGTGTTATTGATTTAATATAAATTTGATTAGGAAATAAACATGAAGCAAAACAAGTTACCATTGTAACTAATTGAAAAACTACTAAATGATTCATTTAAGTTAATTAATCTAAATGTTTATTCATATAATCTGAATGTAATTTGACCTGTGTAAATGATTAGCTAGTTTTCTAGACTTGTTAACCTATTGATTTATAATCTGTTATATCCTATTCTGGTTGACCTGTTTATCAACAGAGTTTTTGGCATAAAGTACACAACATATTGAACTATCCCAGTAACTGTACATCAACGTGTCAAATATGGATACTGAACAGTCGAATTTCGGTTGATGCCTACATATATTCTTTTGCGATCAATTTTCCAATGAAAGAACTGTATATACGATCTGCGATCCTTAGTCAATGAGTAACCATGAATCATGAAGTGGTAGTACGTTGTCTTTTCGAATTCTGATATAACGCCCTATAACAGTTCTAGTGTCAGGAAGGTTACTAAAAATTAAAATTAGTTCTTAGTGCCATCTATTAATTGTTTACGTAACATATGATAAAAAAATCAATGAGTGTCTGTTACCTCTCATGAAGCATAAGCTGCCAATTAGGATTCTCCAGCCAACTCTCGCCTGGGATAACCTTTCCAGTTCTTAACAAGTCATATTCACTCTTTGCATATCTACCTCTTATTCCCAGCGCAATGTGTTATTTGACCATCCTCCTTTCCTTTCGCTTTGAGGATTCTAAGTTAAGGCTTATCTTGTGAAGCAGTTAGATGATTTCCGCAATATGCGTTCTATCCACTTCAAGCATATTTCTTTAATTTTTTCCTAAGGTGGATTTGGCTTGGCTTATTATTACCACTGTAGGTTGTCGCCAGTGATGTCTGATCAACGGATCCAGAGTATCTTGCGTAAACACCAGTTTATAAATACTTATAGGTTTTTAATGTAGCCTTTCATATTTCTCCGTTCAAGTCTCAGTTCCATACAATAGAACTATCTTGACGTTTGTAATGAAAATAGTGAATCTGGTGTTAGCTGACACCTTGGTTGAGTTTTAGATGTTTTTAATTGTAGAAATGCTACTCCTTCCTCGCCCAGCCTTCAGATTTGTGCTTCCACATCTACACCAGGTTTGCCTTGTTTATCAACGATGCCGCTGCCCAGGTATTTAAAGTTTTCCACATATTTCAGAGCATCTCGGTCAAGTGCGATTGCGTTGGTGATCGTTGTGCTACATCTAAAGAGCTTGCTTCACTTGCTTTTACTTTAGTGTATGTTGAGGTCTATTGTTGACTACAGAGGCTGCTACTATATTGTCAATTTTCACCTGTGTTTACTGCCGTGCATGGGACAAAAGGACTAGGTCATGAGTAAAGTACAAGTCGTTCATCTGCATCTAAGTTGTCCGGTCAGTACTGTATCTACCCCGAGTCGTTGAGGTTACCATTAACCAGACAACCATCGGAAGAAAGAGAAAAGGCAAGAGAAAGTAATCTTGTCTGGTATCGGTCATCACTTCGACTGAATATGTGACTTCCCCGTCATTCATGGTTTTGCAGTGTAGTCCGTTGTAAGGAATTCGTATAATACTGACTATCTTCTTACGTACACCATAGTGTCGAAAAAGGCTCCATAATGACATGACCAAGATTTATCAACAAAAGCGTAAACCCTAACCCTCCTTCCTACAGAGAGAACCAGTAATCTCTATACATAGAAGCGAATGTTCATAATTTCGAATTCAATGTTGAAATACTCATATCGTCAAGAAAAGAATCTCCAACATTATCAAAAGAACTTTCTCTTGCAGTTATTCCGGACAACTGTGTTTTCTAGTTGACAGCTATTTACAAACAACTCGATGGGCGAAAAATCCCATTCAATCCTTCTAATGTGTTTTTGTAAATTCACTTGTTTCCTTAATACAAATTACATCGTTTGTTCAATGTGTATTATGTGCAAAAAGTCGAAAAGCACCTTCCCACCTGATTGAGGAAAGTCAATAGAACCGTAGTAATAAAACATTAAGTTGTCACCAACCTTCTGATTAGTAGAGATACATCTTTCGAAGTAATGAGTAGAGTGTACAGAGACTTTTAAAATGCATTATGTTTCCGAATCTTGTGCATCACTGAGACCGTTAGCATACACCTAGTGAAACTAAAACTGTATTCATAAGAAATTTGTTCATCTATTCATTTTACCATAGACCTACCTTGTTAGTTTCCACATTATATTATCATACGATTGTTATTCTCATGTTATTCACACCTACCATTTAATATTACAAATTTTCAGTATTCATTCTATCTCCACCTACATTATAAACTCGAACTGATTTCATCTTGTTTCCATGTTTTTCCCTTCTTGAACTTAGTAGAGTTTTCCTAATTTGTCTTATCACACTGGATTCCAATTGATTTCACTAATGTTCTCTTATCAATTAGTCCGATCTCGGTGACAGAAGTCTCGCAGTTGATTCAACCACTTCTTGAATATAAAAACAGATCAAGATATAACTAAGCACCTTGGTGGAGAGTTTCCCATTTAAACTGTTCATACTACACAACCTATTTATTACCTTGGAATCTCACCCAAAATCATATTTCTAATAATTGAAGCTTCATTTTAACTGTGATAACTAATCTTTGATCAGATTACTAATCCCAGCTCTGATACGTTATCTATGATATGCATTTATAATTCAAATTCTTATCAACCATGACACTAATAACACGTCTCTGATTGGTTAATTTGGAAAATTTTCGCGGACATTTCAAGTAGATGACTTGCTCATACCTATTCTATGCTGTAATCAAAATTGTCTTGGAATTACATTTGTATAATTAATTAGTAATGAATATTTCTAAATACTTGTTTTAAACAATTGCTAAACAATTATTATTCTTATTGAACTGAGTGGGTTTGTGATGATCGGTATTAAGTTTAGTTGATTGAATTCGTCACAGATTGATGTTGTCAGGGTACCATTAAAAACCAGGGAGAACTGGAAAAGTCATTCGTTATAGTATGGAACTTTTCAGAAGTGGGCACCCTAGATTCACCAACCTTAAACCTCTGGGACAAAATCCAGGGTGAGTACTGCTGTGGAGTTCCATGTTAGAACGAAACAGCAGTCCAGTCCTACCTGCTTTTCAGTGGCACCCTGCTAATATCTATCTACGACGAATTTAATCAACTGTCATTATTCATAATAATAATATTAGTAGAAGTAGTATGAGTAGCAGTATTGGTAGTAATTCTCAGACCTTCGCATTTACTTCACTTATGTTAAACCTTTGGAATCAGTGATAAATGGAATTACAACTAGTTAGAGACTATTAAGCTGAAATCAATTTCCAGCATACTTTCGTTTTATGTTTATATGGTAACTAATAAACTTATCACTATGCAAAATAACACTAGCCACGAACTGAAAACTGACTCATAGTTTAAGTCAGTTTTAAACAGACCAGCATTATTCAGTTAGTAGAGAAGATTTATAGGTCAGTGAAGATGAATTTCGGTTATATTGTATCTAATGGATTAGTTGCTTTCATTGTTATTCTAGACGATTTTACTAATGCAAAACACCATTTCATCTCTGAGTTTATAATGTAATCAAATTAAATATAATACATAATGTGAATAGACGTATTGAATTAAGTCAATGTATTTTACATTAAATCAGAGGAAGAGTATCGCTATTCACGTTGAAGTATCTTCACTCCAACGAATATTAATCAAAAAGCGACCATCTATAGCCTGAAGACTTTTCTAATATTCCAACAAAAAACTTACTTCATGAACATGGAAGTGAGAATCTCCATTTCGAATACTCTAGAGAAAATGTCTTCATATACACAGATTTCAACTGTCTTCTTTTGTCGACATTTTGTTCATGAATGTGTTTAAGGTCAGCTTCTAATTTGGATCATACTTATGTGGAGCGTTATGTAAATGCATCTCTAAACATAACTTGATTTGCCTTGTCTTAATGTAGAATACAAACCAATCGCCAAAATCATCTTATTAACTTGAATCATGCTGTTTCATCTGGACTTTCTTTCAATACCATCTATATTGTGAAACAATTGAATTCAAATGAAACTCATATTTTAAACTTGTGCATTTCAGAAGATTTGACTGTTGGATATTTGTAGCTTGAACTGGACGTGTTAAAATGAAACATGGAATTGGCGACTTTATCATGACCTTAACGACACTTTCCGTTTTTTGTTGTTTTCTTTAATTTTGAGTTGTCTAAAGATTTAGGTGAATAGAGAATTGGTAATCACAACCAATGGATTCTATTTCCCGTAGTATCAAAGCATTTCATGCCTTGTGCTGAACCTGTGAGTCATTTAGTAACTACGTTATTTGTAATTATCAAATTGTAAGCTGTTTGTTGCCTCATTGACGATTATCATATGTGCATATCTTTCCAAGTTATTGTAATTCTATTATGGACCTATCGTTATAAATGTTTTTCCTGGTAAGCGTTTTTTCAAGCAATGTTGTAGTTTTACGGGATCGGATTGCTAACCTCATTCTCAATTCTCCTCGTTTATACGGGCTTGGGACCGACAACAACATTAGTGAGGCTCTAGGCGGAGTAGACTGCAATGTCTTAAAGTAATCTCGGAATACAATGGAGAACATCGATGCAACTAGATGACTTGGACTTTGCAGATGATCTAGCTCTTCTTTTCCACACATAGCATCAAATGCAGACGAAGACGGACAATATAGCAGGAACCTCGGCAACAGTAGGCCTCAACATACAGAAACGAATAGCAAGATCCTTCGATACAAAACAACAAACATTAACCCAGTCACATTGGACGGAGGAATTCTGGAAGATGTAGAATCCTTTACATACTTGGGCAGCATCATCGGTAAACAAGAACGGCCTGATGCCGATGTGAAGGCGCGCATTGAAAAGGCAAATGGAGCAATTCTACAACTGAAAGATATTTGAAACTCAAATAAACTGTTAGTCGACATGGAAGTCAACATTTTGAATACAAATGTGAAGAGGTTTTTGTTGTGTGGAGCCGAAACTTGCATAGAGCACTACGAAAAGCATCGTCCAAAAGAAACAAGTATTTATAAACAACTGTCTCCTTAAGAAATTTCGGATTCATTTACCAGATACCATTAACAACAACTTTTCTGTGGCAGAGAACAAATCTTCTAATATCCAGTCGAGGGAGAAATTGGGAAAAGACGCTGGAGGTGGATAGGACACAGACTTTGAGCACATTGAGGAAACCATCAAACTGTATCACAACATAATCACCAACTTGGAATTCTGAAAGCCGAAGGAAAAGAGAAAAACTCAAGAACACATTGCGTCGGTATTCAGAGAGAGGCATGAAGAGAATGAAGAACACTTATGAAGAGCTGGAAAGGAAAGTTTAAGGCAGACTTAGTTGGAGAATTCTGGTTCAGCGGCTTATGCTCCACATGGAGTAACAGGCATTGATTGACTGAAGATGGAAATATTAGTGTGAAAAGAGGTAGGAGTATGATGAAGTACAAATAGATAAGTCGGATAAACTAAACTCTGAGCTAACATCATGGTAAAAGTTCTTCCTCACAAACTATTTTCGTATACTCATCTCAGTCTTCAAATTATGGATAGCTACAGCTTCTCTAGTGTAAAGTAAATTAAAACGTTGATCATCATGGAATATTCTCTAGATTTTTTCAAATGATGATTCTGAGACTCAATGCCCTGAATCTACTGTATGTTGCTGGAAACAGGATCTTACTGATCGGTAACATCTTTTTTCATTGATAGCGTAAGATGCTCTTACAAACGTAGGAGTAACCTCGATGAACAACCTACGTATCTAGCTCTATAGAAGCAGTTAAACTAGTAAATGCATATGGAATTAGTCAATCATAGAAGATTTCCCTTAACTAGGAGGCATATTAGTGGGCGGCTAAGCAATAATATGACTATATATATTATTACTATATTGCTTGGTATGTCGCCTATGAATTTAAGGTTCAGACGGAATGTTTTCTCTGAGATATTATGTTTCATATGTGAGGACTGCTTATACTTCATATTCTTCCTGACAAATCGTGGGTATCCATTTTCTAAGAAGGATCTCAAAACAATTACCTCTTCAGCAATGCAATCTGCTGAGCAGATTCCTCTGAAACGAGGAAATCTAACCGTGGATTAACTCTAGTAAGTGTCTCTTTTTTCCCTTTTCTTCAAGTTAAAAATTGTCTACCATTTGGAAGTCTAGGATGCGCATTGATAAGGAATTCATTACTAGAACGAAATACCTATCCATCGATCTTTGATTTTGCATAATTGTTTACTGAAGTTAATATATGATATGATACTTCATATTCGACAATCTCCACAGCAACTAAAATTGATACTTATGTCAGGCAAACCACCTCAATCCATTCATAATAATCACCTCACTATTGGCTAACTTTAGGATGCTCTTGAAATTCTAGTGTAAAAGCCGTGACATGCGGAGATCAAACTTATTGGCAGGGAGACAGTTATCACCAGTGACAATCGATGATTGACATGCCAAGCCACAAGTCCATCAAAATGGGGATTTTATGACTAGACCACGGAGTTTGCTACGAGACGTACATTCTTAGATAGAATCGAGATTGTGCACTAGTCAGGAATCCTTTTACAAGACGAAAAGGTTGTCCAATACTCCCTGGTTTATTGTGCTACTATACCAAACTCAGTCTGTGACGAATAAAGATGAATAAAGTATCTCCACAAAATTATTTCAAATTCATAAAATATTAAGCTTCTCAAGTTAGTCCACTCAGTCAGCTGTCACCAATTGTAACAGATGATCGTTGTACTATGTCGCGAATTGGTGAAAACGGTAATTCTACCGTCAAACACAGATCAAATTGTGTTAGTAGTTAAGCGTACGTCATCCAGGTCTGAAGGCACAGTATTCAATTCCATTATAGAATCAAGGGTGGACACCGGTGAGAAGTCCCATACTAGAGTAAAACAACTGTTCTTCGCCCATTGGTTTCTATTGTTACCCAACCAACATCAACATGAGACAATTACAAAAGACTAAACTGAATATCAATCTCTACAAACATCTCAAGGAGGAAATGCTTGATGTCCACAACAGATCATAATAAAAAACTTTTTTACACAACGTATACTACTATCTAATAATAAGTAGTATACGTAAATTCACAAGAAGCAAAATAGTCACAATAGATTTATTACACAGTTTGTGGAAACAGTTTGCTTTTTAGAATTCTACTAAGTTTCTTCAACTTGTCACCTTGAGTCAAGATTTATTCCATGATGTCTGAAGGATTACACTTTTAACACTTTAGTAAATGTTCATTAAGCTCATAAAGAAAGTATATTGATTTAATCGTCTACCTTAACTTCAAGATGACTAGTCAGCAATAAAGTGGTATTGACGAATAAAGTTTACTCATTGTTATGGTATGAGTTCAGTTTAATAAATAGAACAATGATGTTGATTGCTATTACGAATCATTCAGTATGTAAAGGGAAAAGATGGTTGGAACAAACAGGAAACCTTATTGGTAAACAATATTTCTAATGCTGATATCACGAAAATGTCTGAAACCATAACAACCATTGATCACCTGGAAGCACTGGACGGATGAATATACTCCTGCGCTGTTCACTCTTAGTAATGCAAGAACATTAGCTGTGGCAAAATAATATGAATCGACTTGATTTGTAGGTTACTCATTCATTCATATATTTATGTAGAACGTAGAAACTGACGCATATCATCATACGTCCAACTTGCAAATGCACATTAGGAAATCAAATTCACTAGATTAACAAAACAGCATAATTAGATATAAATAAATGAAACAAACAAAGTACGAAAGAATGATAAGATTTAAGATCTGGCAAAACATGAAGAATGAATACATTTACGCCACTGTAACCGATTTTGAGCCATATCAACTAGTGACATCAACCACTGATCACGACTGTTACGTGGATCCCAACAAGGTTGCCTGCATCTACCAAAATACCTTTGTACAGTAATCAGAGATTTCATAGACTGATGCCATATTTTGGTTTGGCCGCCTCCACTTCTCTTGCATCCTACTCATACCCCCCAGTCAACATAGCGCGATGAGGCAGACGATGGTCGGGCATAGGCAACACATGTTCCAACCATTTCAGTCAGTGAAGGCTTACGAACTCTTTGACTAACTTGCCAAATCAAAACTGATGAAATTTCAGCGATAAGTGAAGTGGTCACCGCACTCAATTCCCCCATCCGTATGATCAATCTAAGTGATGATACAGACCAGTAGTGAAGTAATATATTGTATTTAGTAGGAGAGTAACGCATCCTTAATATGCCTGCGATGATTTGGAATGTATTAACTATGACGTAATTAATTTAATCTAATTTGAAGAAACACTAATAAATATGATGTAATGAAATAAGAGTTAAATTAACATCCAGAAGTATGTCACTAGTGGGCTGGAAATTGTAATTGGATTAAGATGGTTTTGCGGAGTTAGGTGGTGAATTCAGTTACTTGTACTCTTCTCCTCGTACTAGGACAATACAGCTAGTCAGTGCTATCTTGTTTCGTAATAATACTCAACAAAGAACTATGTGTGAAATACACAAACAACCAAAAGCTATTAAAGTTTACAGACAATTCCGTTCCATATAGTTTCTGTGCGACTCAATCGTTACAATTAAAGCATTTTTTCTCTATTGTATGACAACATCCAGGGAATTTTCACTCATTGAGGATAAACGTGGTAAACTTGAAGGGAACTGTTATGTCTAGATAAAAATCTGTTATGATGGGAAAGTATGACAAATTATTCGATATATCCATGCACGCTCAAGATAATAGTAAAAGAACGCCAATCAAAGTTCTAAGTCAGTCCGTGTATGTCTACCCAACTCCCGCTTAGTATCAGGTCAAATTAAGAAGAATACAAGCTGATAAATCTACCAGACAAGTCCTATTATATTTCATACAGTCAGTCAATTAAGAATTTAACATTAATACAAAACAAAGTAGTCAGCGGCGGTAAATTTATGTAACGTGTACACAATCAATTAACTATAGTTCATAAATTAGAGACGATACATTAATAGTAAATATACTAAAGGAAACGATAGATGTAGAGTAACGTAACAATGATAGGAATAAACTCCTTACATTTCCCACAACTTAAATAATTGACATGACCTCATAAGACATAGTTCTGTAAGCTTGTTGCTCTTCTACAGTCGTCTAACATAACAGAAACATACCCAATCATTGACGGACATGCTTAAATCTCTCTCCTAAACATTGAGCCACTTTGTGTTGTGATGAATTTATCATTGACATAATAGGCATAAATAGAGTATTTTGTTTACTCACTTTAGGTAGATCATAACTGTACGACAGCCTAGATTCTTTACGCCATAGAATAATCCCTGTCACGTTATCGATTATTTCCTTTTTATGAAGTTTTTCGATCGAATAAGTTAAGTTCTTATTTAATTTCCTATCTTCGAATCTTAATTTATCACTTAGAATAATCTTACTTTTGTAATTCAATCAGACATGTTCAACAGGGTAAAGTCAAAACTTCTATTCAGATGTAGTATCGTTAGATGGTTCTATTTCACTGTAATGAATCTGATTTCCTACAAGAATGCAAAGTGGTATTAAAATAATGTTACTTTTTTATGTATGTATTGAAAAAAGAACTATAATGGCATACATCTCAGCATCGTAACCTGAGTTGAATATTAAGGGGGTGTTGTGAAGCAGTTAACTGTTGATATCACGAAATGATCTGAACCAGAAACCATGATCACCTGGAAGCACTGGACAGCTGTTTCGTCCTAGTATGGGACTCCTCAACCGACCAGTGCTTCCAGGTGATCAATGGTTATCTGGTTCAGATCAATTCGTGATATCAACATTAACTATCTCACAACAACCCCCTTAATATTTCTAATATCTATATTTATACAGAATAGTAAATACGAATGCTGAGATATTAAGTGGACATTGTAGATTATTGAGGCATTTATGAGATTTTTAGTAATTCACCTGCGTTAATACAATATGTAGGTGTGTTTCCCTAACTCTCATGCTTAACCGTAACACAGTAAACCATTATTTTATATAACTCACTATGGCATCAAGAATCTTGTCAAAGGAACATCAGAATGCATTACAGAACTGAAAGAAATAGAACCATCTAACGATACTACATCTGAATAGAAGTTTTGACTTTACCCTGTTGAACATGTCTGATTGAATTACAAAAGTAAGATTATTCTAAGTGATAAATTAAGATTCGAAGATAGGAAATTAAATAAGAACTTAACTTATTCGATCGAAAAACTTCATAAAAAGGAAATAATCGATAACGTGACAGGGATTATTCTATGGCGTAAAGAATCTAGGCTGTCGTACAGTTATGATCTACCTAAAGTGAGTAAACAAAATACTCTATTTATGCCTATTATGTCAATGATAAATTCATCACAACACAAAGTGGCTCAATGTTTAGGAGAGAGATTTAAGCTTGTCCGTCAATGATTGGGTATGTTTCTGTTATGTTAGACGAATGTAGAAGAGCAACAAGCTTTCAGAACTATGTCTCATGAGGTCATGTCAATTATTTAAGTTGTGGGAAATGTAAAGAGTTTATTCCTATCATTGTTATGTTACTCTACATCTATTGTTTCCTTTAGTAATATTTACTATTAATGTATCGTCTCTAATTTATGAACTATAGTTAATTGATTGTGTACACGTTGCATAAATTCACCGCCGCTGACTACTTTGTTTTGACCTGAGACTAAGCGGGAGTTGGGTAAACATACACGGACTGACTTAGAACTTTGATTGGCGTTTTTTTACTATTATCTTGAGCGTGCATGGATATATCGAATAATTTGTCATACTTTCTCATCATAACAGATTTTTATCTAGACATAACAGTTCCCTTCAAGTTTACCACGTTTATCCTCAATGAGTGAAAATTTCCTGGATGTTGTCGTACAATAGGGAAAAAATGCTTTAATTGTAACGATCGAGTCGCACAAAAACTATATGGAACGGAATTGTCTGTAAACTTTAATAGCTTTTGGTTGTTTGTGTATTTCACAAATTGTTCTTTGTTGAGTATTATAACGAAACAAGATAGCACTGGCTAGCTGTATTGTCCTAGTACGAGGAGAAGAGTACAAGTAACTGAACTCAGCACCTATCTCCGCAAAACCACCTTAATCCAATTACAATTTCCAGCCCACTAGTGACTAACTTCAGGATGTCAACTCTTATTTCATTACATCGTAATTATTAATGTTTCTTCAAATCAGATTTAGTTAATTACGTCATTGTTAATACATTTCAAATCATCGCAGGCATATTAAGGATGCTTTACTTCTCCTACTAAATACAATATATGATCGTACGCATGGGGGAATTGAGTGCGGTGACCACTTCACTTATCTCTGAAGTTTCATCAGTTTTGATGTGTAAGTGTCTAAAAAAGTACCATCATGAATTCAAAACGTTTACTTGGATTATATCAACCTACGTCACATGTAGTGCAGGCAAGATATGCGTCTTTGACGAAACGTCGAGTTTACCATTTGTCAGTCCTCTCTGTTCTACACATAGGTGCGAAAAGTGGATCATGAAAATAGGAGATATACTTAGGAAAACGTGGCAAATCAGTCAAAGAGGTCGTAAGCCTTCATCGACTGAAATGGTTGGAACCTGTGTTGCCTTTGCCGGACTATCGTCTACCTAATCACGCTTTGTTGACTGGGGAAGTATGAGTAGAATGCAAGAGAAGTGGAAGCGGCCAAATCAAAATATGGCATCAGTCTATGGAATCTCTGATTACTGTACAAAGGTATTTTGGTAGATGCAGGCAACCTGGTTGGGATCCACGTAACAGTCGTGATCAGTGGTTGATGTCACTAGTTGATATGACTCAAAATCGGTTACAGTGGCGTAAATGTATTCATTCTTTATGTTTTGTCAGATCCTAAATCTCACCATTCTTTCGTACTTTGTTTGTTTCATTTATTTATATCTAATTATGCTGTTTTGTTAATCTAGTGAATTTGATTTCCTAATGTGCATTTGCAAGTTGGACGTATGATGATATGCGTCAGTTTCTACGTTCTACATAAATATATGAATGAATGAGTAACCTACAAATCAAGTCGATTCATATTATTTTGCCACAGCTAATGTTCTTGCATTACTAAGAATGAACAGCGCAGGAGTATATTCATCCGTCCTTTGAAAAATGGACATTTCACCAACGCAACTCGTGGCGTAAGTCGACATAATTCAAGTAGACTTTCTGAATTCATGCTAATATTTTATCAGACACTGACACACCAAGGCTTTAACTACTCCACTTCGTATGACCAATCTAGGTGATGATCTAGACCAAGGTTTAAGTATAATTTTTTACTTAGTGGGAGTGAAGCGCACTTCAAATATGCTTACATTGTTATTCAAGGTGTTCAGACGACTGTATTTTGTCAGCGTCCTCACAGAATAGAACTACATCCCTTGCATATTCTAAATCGATTAGTAGATTCCTTGGTAGGAGGTCACTTCCTAAGTATGTAGATAAGGAAAGTATAGCTTTCTGGAGGACAAATATGACGAAACTGAATTGAGAGTATCAGGAGTAATTCGCTACGAACACCACAATGAGATTTACAGTTCTCCATAAGTTCTAACCTTGACCGGTGGTTCTCGAGTAGAGAGCCTTTCCAAGGCTTATGTGCTTATGATGTACGCTTTTCAATTGATGAACAGTGTTATAGAACCTCTTAACTAATGGGGTCGAAAGCTGCTTTCAGGTCAAGGAATATTACTAATGTCGGACTATGGTAGGTATCCTTATGTTCTATTATTTAGCGAACAGTAAGTATTCAGGTCACTGTACCTTCACCCAGCTATAAAACCAACCTGATTTCTGTGAGTCCGTCAGTTCTCTAGCTTTGGATAAGCGTCGGATGACTACAAAGATTAATTTTGTAGACGCAACGTTACTTAAGCTGATTCTTCTGTAGTTGTCACAAAAAGATACAAAAAGTTGCAAATAAAGTCAAGAAAATGCATCTAAGATTATAAGAAAACAAATATTTCTGACTACACAGCTGAATCCATAGCAATATTTGATTGTAAGTGAGTAGTAGATCCTAAAGGTCCTGCTTGTCTTGTCATTGTTCCTTCATATCTTGATTCTGGTCTTAAATTCGGAGTATATAATGATTGTACTGATGTAGGACCATAAGCATTTTCTACATTTTGAATTGGGTCATTTTCTGCAGCACGTAAATTTGCTTCTAAAACAGCATTCCTTTGAGCTTCCAATGATTCTCTAAGTTTAGCTGATACAGTAGCTGCTGATGTACCATGTACAGTACCTCCTACAGCACCTGGAGCAATTGTACCACGACTTAAGATACTCGATTTTCCTGGAGCCATTAACGTACTAGTAGGACCAGTTTGTGATCCAGGTTGATAACCAGCAAAAGTTGATGGTATTGTTGTAAAAAGTGAAGGAATTGTACCAGTACCACCAAGTTTTGAATCAGTAGCTGCTGTTCTCCCATCATAATATGAAATATCCTTTAATGATGTATCATACGCATTACGTTTAAGTAACTTTTGTCTTAATACTGGATCTTGCATGAATCGTTTACTTTCCACTGATAAATAATGTGTTGCTAAGCCAAATATACAAAAGATTGTGAAAAATCCAGCTAATACAGCAAATGCAAAACTCCATGATAACATATTTAAATCAGGTCTTGGTAACCATTGTCGATCTTTACTCATAACTCCCATGTATATTGTGACCACAATAAAACAAGCAACTAAATGAAAATTTAAAAAATAATAAGAATAATATTTATATGAAACAATCAATTACGTAATGGTAAGTGCAACAATGAAAGAAGTTAGGCTATGACTTCCATTACAATCAATCGTTAAGGACTTTCTCGACGAGTTCTAGTGATAAAACGTGATCAGTGCAGGTCAACCGTTTCGGATGTGAGACAGTTACCCACAAATGGCAAGCAGACTCAATAATCTATTGGTAGGTCGTTTGAAGTGGAGCCAGAGAGGCCTGAGTTAGATGGGGTCGTCAATGTGTACTACTAAATAGTGCCAAACTGGAACAAAACATCTGTTCAGAGCTTCCTAGGGATCAGTGGTTATCTAATTCAGTCCATTTCGTGATATCAAATTGACATTCAACAATCTTTACTGTAAAACAATTATATCACGAAACTGTTAGATCAGGGCAACTTAAGAAGAACGACCAACTCACAGAACCGTTTACTCGGAGGACTATTTCAATCATTTTAAGTTTGTGTCGATCGAAAATCTTATTTTTGTTACTAGTTTGTTCTCTTAACTCTAACGTGTCGTTAGACTCTTAAACTGTTGTCATGTCATTTACCACTCAAGAGCTACAATTGATTAGCATTTCATCAGTTCCTCAAGTTTCTTGTCATCGTTATTATATCTTGTATTGTTAAGCTGTGTGGTCAGGTTTTTTATGTATATAAAAGAGTGAATCAAATAAAATTTTCTCTTCTCTGCCTCTTCGGTTAGCTAGTTCAATTATCTTGTGTTCTTCAGTACAACTTAGAGACTAGAAATATGCTGGGAGACGTATGGAGATAGATTAAATAGTCTTTGTATCTGGTTGCAGTATTTATTCTAAGCAAAGGTATCGTATTTCGCACAACATGATTAACCAAAGTTCACTGTATATCGAAAGTATCCTAACTAACTCTTACATCATAGACTGATTTTTGTTAAATAGTCATTGAGAACCAGAATCTACTGGATGTATGCTTTGTTCAACATGTAGAATTTCTCATTAATGAACACTCAAGACCCTATCTGGAACCAAACATATAATTTTCGAAACCCACGGTAAACGCCTAACCTTGAGACTAGTTAACTGATATTTACTTGTTTACATATTTATCTTCAATCAATACACGATATATTTATCTAAATTTCATTCATCACCATTGAAGTGTAACTATCTGACATAAAATAAAACTCTGATGATCTCATACTCTCACTTAAACTCTGAGAATCGCCTCTCCAAAATAATCGTTGTCAATCTATGATAAACAACTTCAATGATTAACATTCTCTATGCTGTAACACTCTAAAACAACACTCATATTAAGTTAGAATTATCCAACCAGTTAGTTGTAAACAGTAATAGAACTTAGAATGGATGTAGATTGCCTTTGATTTACTACATCTAACACCAAAACAGCAAAGAAGGATATGAAAGAATCAAGACAAATACAGTGAAAGAATTAATTATGATAAGTGTGGTTAAAAGGAAGAAATAAAACAACTGAATGTAAGATTATAGAATTAGACTAAGCTAAATTTTTGAAAGAGAATATACAATTGGTTCATCTGTGCTACTGTAAGTGATTTCATGCTGCATCATCTAACATTACTAAGCACAGATTATCATGATCGTTCATATTTCAACTTGTTAATCTGTAGCTATGAATGTAGCTCGATCGTGATCTAGTTCAATTCCTACATTGCAGTTTTCTTTTGACCTACTCCCAAATGAATCATTATTATACGTTTTGATGGGTGATGGCTAGACAAGTGTTTACATAATGACTTATGACTTCAATAATTGACTTTTGATTTGTACCTAAAACTTTATTCATTAGATGACTTTACATCTGTGCCTGAGATTGTTTAGAATGGAGTTCATTTCAAAATGACTGCTTGACATCTAATTAATTGACTATATAGATATGTTGGATATATTGGTGTCTACATAAAAGTGATCTTGTTTACTGATGTAACATCTGTTTCACCTTAAAGTATAAAGTTCGTCCTTATTATCAAGACAGAAACTGGTACCTGAGTGCATCAGTTCAAATTGCTGCATCACAAATCAATATTCGCAGTAAATCATTAGGATTGGCAGTTAAATGTAGGGAACAACGTGAAGGGTAACATAAATCTAAACAAAAATATATGGTTTAGTAAAGTCAGTTACGACTAAATAATAAAAAGTATTATAAGAGGATACAGAATAAGTGCAATCACATTGCTATAGTTGTATTTACACCGTGTCAATGAGTTTTCATAATCATTATTGCATAAGTCTTAGTTAGGATGTTTCTACTTGGCAACAAAGCTTAGTCTAACATTCGCTAGCTTCATGAATTAATATTATGTTCTAATTTCTTGCCCTTCCTGGAGTTTTGTCAACTTACACCTACCTCATCCCTGGAATAAGAGAGTCGTTTGAAACTGTAGAGCACATATCATAACTAACTCAGTCAATGAAAGTTTACGACCTCGTTAACACTGGTTTATTTGCTCTCTCCCTTCCCTTTATTTAATATCCTCATTGTATATTACTGTATCACTTCATTTAGACTAAACAGAATACATACATACGTACATGAATAAACATTCCCTACTGTACAATGTTTCAGTTATTTCTCAAATACAATTATACAGTAACTAATGATTACAGATTAAAATGTTGCTGATTAATCTGTTATTCTTATTTTTTCCATGATAAATAGTCTCTTTACCAAGATATTAGGAACCAAAACTAGTTAAATATATCTGCAATATCCATTCAAACTAACTACTAATAAATACCACAATAAACTGTCAAAACTATACATTTGTTTCTTAGATAGTAACTTACTCTGATGACTACCAACAGTTTTATCTAGTTCTTGTAAAGAAATGACTACGTGGTTCTTAACTAATACATCATAAGTTTGAATCCTGATACATCTAGCTATGTATGAGTAACCAGGTATTACTAATAATTGTCGCGGATAAAGCCCATAAATACGTACTTAATAGGTAAGCTAAAACACAGTTTATTTCAAACTTGACTAGATAAAGGAATTTTAAAATATGTTTGTGACTGATTAGAATATATACAAATAAGTCCAAGTTCTGTAAAGGTAAACTTGATTTATTACGGTATTATCTGAAAAACATTTGTATGGTTTGAATGGTAAGCTCTGTCATGAACTGATGTAAGCAAGACAACCATTGAAAATCTAAGGAGTACCTGATCTTCCATCTAAGTAGTTAATAACTTGCTAGGTTTACTAATGACTGATACCGAGAAGAATTCTACAACATTCTAGCTAAAATGCTATGATATATGTATGTATGTCAGGACATCAACTCATTGGTCAAAAATTACGTTATTTTCACAGTTTGGAGGTGTAGAGCAATAGGATTAGTGTTCTGATCTCAACATGATCTGAAGGCTTTCGGTTAGACCTTGTAACTTATTGTAAGTTTACACTGTTTTATGGTCAAGAACTAAATGAAACGGACTGAACAGCATTCCCTGGCTTTTTAATCCATTAGCTTGTACCAGTTTCGAATAGCATTCATTTTAAAATGTGATTACCAAAGATTGAAGTTGAGCTAGTATCAATAAAACCAAAGGTTCAAATGTCTCAGTACAATCAACATGTAATAAGATACTGAATGATACAAGTGCATGACAAAAATTCTTATAATTATTCAAAATACTTACGAGCAACAGATTGTAGTCCGATTACGACAAAATGTGGTTTTCTTTCTTTAGTCCCATAAACTTCGCATAAAACAAGAATAATCATTAAAAGTCCAGGCCAGATTACATATCAAACTAATAATTGACAGTATTTGAATTAGCATAAAACCAAGCTAAAAGAAATGTAAAAGAGTTGCTTTGTGGTAAACAGACAGTAAAATCATTTACTAAATTACTGATATGATCATTTGTTAATATGCTTCTATACACACTGTGTGAGGCGATCTAGTAAAAAGGTATACTCTAGAATAATGTTCTATTCAACATTGTTTAGTCTATAATTCCTAATTACATTTCATTCTTATAAGAGGTCAGTCAACACTTGTATAGTTTGAATATCATAAAACTCAACTGAGGAAACTGAGTTAGGGCATTTTTCATTCATAATATCTTAATACGTCAAAGTGAGGCATTCCGAGTGCAAAAGCACAACACCAACTGCTTAAGCTACTAGCTCTTAGTAGCAATGAATAATATCCAACTCTTTGTGCAACATAAGCTAAGTGACAAAACTGACTGTGCAGTGATGAGCATTCAAAACCTTTTGTGACACTGAAAGAAAAAGCTCCATGTTTTGTGACCAATTTCAATATTTTTTATCTAATTAAATAAAATACAATGCTTTACGGTTTTTAATGTATTTGGTTTGTGATATGGCGCAATGCATTCGTAACTGTAAATCGTCAAAAGTACTGAATATATTCATATAAAGGGTACACGGAGAATAATCTAATAATATTTATTCAATGAATAACGATATTGAAATCGTCATAAAATGTTTAAAAATACTACGCACAATACTGTTTGTAAATAATAAATGACAAATATTCTAAAAGTAGTAAATTCCATTCATAAAGTTGTCTAATTAACTACTACGAAATAAAAATAACAGGTGATTTGAAATATCAAAACGAACTTTGGTATAAATTTTGAGTTTTTCCTCAAATAGCTGATTGAAATAAATTAACCATTATTCGGATTAAAAAGCCTGAAATGACATGCAATCATGCTTAAACGTGAAACTTAGGTAATTCAGAAGAAATCTTTGAAAAATCGAATGACAACTTGACGCTTTTGACATACATGTACAAAACCAGTTTGAGTTTGCCAATTGATGACTAACTTTTACGTAGAAAGAATTCAGTCTTCAATAAAAAACGAGTCTACTACACAGCAGTCCGCTGTCTCAATATATGGATTTAAAACATGATCATTAGGAGTAGATAATACTATTCGGTCATTTTTATTTGATCGGCAGGTATCTTTGGAATATCCGTACACGTTTGTTGAAACAGCTATGATGTGAACAGCCATATTAGGCTAAAGAAATATGGCCAATCCTTTAGTGAGGTTGCTCAATTTTATCCGCTGAGGTTATTGAAACATGTACTATATCTTCCCTCAGTAACCAATCATTCCCTAAGTGCAATAATAATACTAGCTCAAAAGTAGAATAGAAAAAATTTAGGTGTCACTAAACCAAAGTCTTGAGTCACTTTGTGAAGTCGTCGACTGTTTATACAAGCTGTTCTGGTAAATAAAGACTAAATGGTTATTATTAAAACCGATGCTTAGAGATTTTGAGAGACATGGTTGAGGATCGGAATAAAATAAACACGACGAACCATAGTACAGAAACTGCTCTAGTAATTAGTAATTTATAGTAGGTAGATTACTGAAAACTTTCTGTAAATGAATACTTGCATTTCACATGAATATAAGTAAATACATCTGGAAATTACATCCACCCTGGTATACTACTCCTATGTCTCAGTAAAAAATAAATTATATTTACCAAAACGATACTCAATAACGTCTAACTTGGATTAATTTAAGGAGTAATAAATTCAGTACAATGCTTTAAATTGGTACCTAAAGTGAGGGATAAAGAATCCCTTGGAATGTAAGATATGAATTGTGGTCATAATAAGAAAAATAATAATAACTGGGACTCATACAGCCATACAAAAAACAAATCTTATACTTCACTGCTGCAAAAACCAAACGCCGATACAGAAACGCCAAGACATGTGCACAAAGAAATAAACTAGTTCATACTAGATCATCACAAAGAAACTGGATATACAAAAGTAACATAAATTCTTCTCTTTTGTCAAGTTTTGATTTGAACAATACAAGGAAAAACGATTCATTGTATCTGAGAACTTTTTATAATTTAGAAGCAAGATTTACTCAAAGAATTATTATTAAGAAATTGTCAATACTCTTCATTCTAGAATTGAAAATTTTGGATTTGTAAAAAGTGTTCCTGCTCACGTACTTAAAGCTTCTTTCATTGACCTATATGCCAAGAGAATATTTTAAACATTTGTTTCATATAATAACTATGATATCATCAGTTGTTTATTACTGACACAACAATATTTTTTTGAAAGACGGAGGAATCTTCAACTACCACTAAAAATCTGTTTCGATGTAGCGCAATACAATATTTCATTCATAAAAGATATTATTTACTGATTTAACTCTAAAGTGAATGTGAAATTTCACTTATTGACTATCAGTAATACTGAACATTATAAGTAATTTGTGGATGATCTTACGTGGATTCAGCCAGAATCTGATGTACTTATATTCTGGATAATAGATATACCAACAACCCTGATATGCTTTTGAAACATAGTCTTCTGGAAAGATAAACTCGTTAAAGCAAACTTCCCACAAGCCAAGTCTTTGAAAACCAAGGTTTGATTCTGATTTTGAGACTATCCAAAAAGGTGAGACAAATCCGATAATATTAGAAATAGCAGGCTAGGAATGCAAAAGTAACAGCCATTGAAAATGAAATATGTTTTCGCCTAAGGGTAGCTAGTTTCATATTTCCGGATTATCACAGGTTTTGAAAAGTTGCTCTAACATTAAGCAACTGATGATATCATTGTTATTCAAATAAAACAAATTTTCAGATTATCATCATTGCAGTATAGGTCGCTAACAAAAGCTTTAAATATAAATTAGCAATAATTTTCTAAAATTCAAATGTTTTAATCCGATAATAGAAAATATTGTCAATTTTTAAATTAGTCTAAATGTGTTCTATAACTCGTAACCCAAATTAAAACTAAGTGATCAATCTTAAAGAACGAAATACGAAGTTTCACACCAAAATCATGTTGGCTTTTTGTTGTTAAGATGAGAATACTTCGGAATTCCTTACCTGAAAATTTGTTGTTGGCAACTTCTGCTAAATCTTCCTAAATGGGACTTAAAGCTTACATATTCTCCGTAGGCATTGATTAGTAGTACTGATCTATTATTTTCCTAATTCCACCTATTTTCAGATTTTTGTTTAATCTTTTTTCTTTTGGTTCGGAAAAGAGTATAACAAGTGCTATACGCTTCATTGCTTAGTACACCCCCACGACAGACAGGAACATTGGTTTAATAATTCTAACGACCAAAGCTTAAACTGTTAAAGTAAATCTTACTCCCGAATTACAGGTTAATTTTTAAATACGATGATCCAGGCCTTTTCGCCTATTATAAAACAGAACTTCTGAAGACTAAAGATGAATTTTCTCTCAGCAGCTTGATAACAAAATTGTCATGAATAATAGAAGGATTCAGTCACTTACTAATGATAATAGTTTATTTTGCCAATTTCTGCAAGCTCCCACAACGGGTGTTGTTTGTTTTAGTGACGTTTCAAAATAAAACAGTTGATAAACTAACTTATTGGTTTCCGCAAATTTCTGAAACCCATCACCCTTATGTTCACCCAATCACAGAAAATGTAACCAATAGCACGATCACTAACGTGTACTCTACGATTACGCATCAGTTCATTTTGCAACACAGACCGATCTTTCGAAGATTTACGAAAATGACACTTTACTCAGGAGATCTGTATTATAACAATACTAATGAAAATAATGCAGTATGAGCATATTTGCTATGTATGAGTTGCATTCAGCCACTAGTAGTAACGATTCAAGCCATTCCACAAGAAAGACTGGAGAAATGTATACACGCTTGAACATAAGCTTGTCAGATCAATTTATCGTATGAAACGTCATTGGTCAATAGTGTATGCGTTCAGAGCTTTAGACCGTCTTGCCCTAACGATCGCATTCATAGAGACAGTAATTGCGCCTGAAAAAGTGTATCCTTTGATCCAACCAAACTCTCGGTAGATCAACACTGGCACTTAGTTCACTAACTTTGTTACAGAATAAATTTGTCCAAAGTAAGTTGATAAACAGTTTTATGCGTTTTTCTTAGTATACTAGCTGTGTTTTGTATTCAAAAATCGATTTACAATAGAATTATGATCAAATCCATGAGGCTCGGAACAATGAATTTTTAGTATCAATGTTGAAATTCTACCTAAAGCACCTGTGATAGATGGTGTGATTATAATTTACGATTTTTTCGTATGTTAAGTTTATAAGTTCATGTTCATGAAATTTAGTTTCAACGTCCAAATATTATTTTCGCGTCACCAACAAATTAGTTATTCAAATATTTTACTGTCAGTGTGGACCCACTTCTTATGGAAAGTCTAAGGTCCAAGGGAACATTATGAAAAATGTATTCTTGATTTCTTTCCATTTTAAGATGAATCTTTTGACCGTGTCCATCGTGATCAAATAGGGGTACGATGACAGGAAAACAGAATTTCCTGCTTTCCGACATATATAGATTGTTTCATACGATGTTTAGAATTTGTGCAAATTAGGAACATTATAGCTAAAACTATGAAACACGCCATCCTTGAACAACATTTCAGATCTACAGTAAAATACTTCTATTTCCAGCAACCCTTAATAGATCTACTAGTCTCACAACAAAGATCGCAACTACTACGTAAGCTAATTGTTAGGCAAAGAAAGCTCAGCTAAGTTAGTTCTAATTAGATCACAATAAAGTAGTATATCCATTGTAGGATCCAAACTGAGGCAGTTTGGATTAAAAAATAACTGTCGATTTTTTTTTAGATAAGCGTACTCTCGCCCACTCGAAATTCAAAACAAATGGTTGGGTTAGGAACGGTTTTTATGTAAAATTAATTATACAAATGTACATTATTACCTAAACAAATGTCACCACCAGTTACCTAACCAAGGTTTATCCCAAAAATGGGAATAATCGATTAAGTTTCAAGGGATACACAAAAATGTTACACTATCCTCTTGGGATAGATTACGTGTTGCCTTTCCAGAAAGTAAGATCTAAATCTGTAAAAATATCAATAAGAAAGCATCAAAAGTTACTTGTGACAACCCACAATCTGGGAATAAACAAATCCAGTCAAACCAAGTAATACAATCAAAAAAAGGAACACAGCAATACGGCTTCAGCCCAGGGCTAAAATGCCTAGTAAAACAAAATATATAAAGTTCATAAGAATAATAGAAATCCAGCACAAACGCAAGTAAAAACAGATATCTCAATAAAAATAAATAGCAACTATCTTATTTAGAGACTAAAGGTTATTATATATCTAACCGCGGCACGTTCAACTTTTGTGGTAACTAGTTGAGTGTTTCCTTAAAAAGCTAATAATTATCACACTTGTCTGTTTGGATCGACGCTAATACCTTTGCTAGCTTACATGGTGTATGGCGTCAAACAAGAACTTAACGCACTGTCGCCCCTTAAATTGCTACTGACAAAGGATACAGCTTCACCTGTACTGAAAGATGTTACGAAAATAGAAACCGTAATCGACTTCATTGCTACAGAAGTAACTAAGCGTATGATATCCCGTCAGAACGTAATTATCTACAATATACCGGATAAGGCACCACTAAGAACCGTTAGGTATTCTTTACTTAAGGCAGCCAATCTTTTAGATTGTTCTTGTCAATGCCTCCGTCTTACCAAGAAACATCAGAAGTACTCATGCTCTATTCTCTTCCGATTTGATTCTCAATCGGCAGCACTTCAGTTAAAACAAGCTGAACAATTAATAAGTTCATCTACTAAGTATAAGAAGGTCAATATAGTGGAGGATAAGACAGCAATCCAAAGACATAGGAGACTAGAAGATTCACACTTAGGTAAAGTAGAGCAGGACACTAATGTAAAGTGCCTAAATACACCACCTGGTACCGCTACAGAATCCTATGATGGTACTATTAATCAACAAGCAGGTGTTATGCTACGAGACACACCAATAACAGGACAAACCTCTGACAACTTCCCAAGTGATGTAGACTTAGAACACACAACCTCCAATGCCAAGCCTTCTAGTTCTTCATTGGGTGAAAAGATGCGAACTCCCAAAGCTCAGGTAAAAGCCATGGTTAGCCCATTTAACAACTTAAGTATAATGAAAAGGGAGACAAAAAGACCGTCGGAACTAAAAGTAAGCTCCAAACAAGGTTTTGTGACTTCATCTACACAACGAGGGCAGAATAGCACTGTGCCTGCCATATCATTATATAGCAAAGCTGGTTACAAGACCTCATTTTCTAAATGTAATCGACACGGTAGTAATGAAGGTCGTAAGCACTCACAGGCGGTACGTAACCAGCCAAAACATGGCTTATTTAATTACCAGCGTAAGCCACGTGGTGAACAAGTACACAACACTTTTTACCACTCTGACTCAAATAACTTTGCAAGAAATCCTAAGTTGCCGAATACAAAGCAGCATGCTCTAAGCCCTGGTAATCCTACACCATACACGACTTACTCAGGTCGTATAAGTGGTTTTACTTTCTCTCCTCACTTTTATAATTATACTCCTGGTGGGCTACTAGGATATCCTCGGTCTTTTGCTTATAGCCAACGTACTGCCATGTCGCCAAACTTAAGCTACTCAGAACATCCTATCTCTGACAACTTTAGTAATTTTTTGGGATCAGGCAGTCACTAGTCCCGTTAGCAATACAGCTAGCTTAGACATTAGCTCAAGCAGTCAGACTGCCGTATTAAACCACCATCTAGTTATGTCAAACACGAACGATTTAGACAAAGATCTTATTAGATTCTTCACAATTCACTCTTCATTTCTAAACGTTTTAGTAATTAACACCTGCTCACTTCTTAATAAAATATCAACTCTAAAAACTATAGCCTTATTAGCTGAACCTTCATTAATATTTGTCACAGAAACATGGTGTTCCTCCTCAGTAACTGACTCAGAATTAGCCATTCAGGACTATATGTTATATCGCGGCAATAGAGAATACAGACGGGGTTGCGGCTGTCTAATATACGTGTTTGTTTTTCGTCTAGTAGAATCAATGACGAAATACTAGATAAGGTGCCAGAGTCGGTCTGGATATCAGTTAATACTCAGTACTACAGTTTACTTTTTGGATGTATATATAGAACCCCCAATACATCGACTACTGTAGATAACACCATTAATAATGCTGTTGTACATACCGCTGCCCTAAATTATAATGCAAAAGTCATCGCAGGTGACATTAGTCTTCCTAGGATAGACTGGAATGCTGGTGGAGGACTGTCATATGATGAAGAAAATCTTCTTAGTACATTAGAAATGCACTGTTGGACACAATGTATACACAATCCCACGAGATATAATAACATTCTTGACTTAGTTTTCTCTCATAATGTCACTCCTCTGTCACTTCAAGTTAGTAAAGAGCTCGAAACTAGTGACCACAAAATGATTCTATGTGCTCTTCCTTTTAATATTAATTTTAGTCACCCCAATAATCGCAAATTACGTAAAACTGGACAATATCGAGACTATGAAAATGTGGATTGGAATCTTCTACACGCCCTTCTAAGTTGCTCTGACTGCGACAATTTTTTTTAATAATCTTACAGAAGCACTAGATATATTTTATCAAATTAATGACTCGTGTTTAGATTCGATTGCACCTATTAAGATAAGCAATATAATTAAGTCAAATGATTTGTACCTACCGCTTCATTACCGTAAAAAGCTAAGACGATTACAGAAGTGTTATTTTAAGTCAAATGACTTTTCTGCATTTGTGGAAATTACCATGACCTATAATCAACTAAAAGAAGTCCACAGGTTAAATGCGATTAAATAAGAGGTGTCAGCAATGGACAGTAGCTCCAAGATACAAAACTTGGTGCGACTGTTCAATAAACGTCTCAAATCTTCTTGAAATAGTGATATTCCCTGCATTTTACGAGATGGAATACTGATTAACGACCATAATACTATAATGAACCTGTTCAGCGATTTCTTTGCTAACAGAGGTAAGCCGTTGGATGATATTGAGGTAGAAATGATCAGCTCGGCTACTAACCATATGGAGTCCGTTACTTTCACTTATGATAATATTTGTAAATCCATCAAATCACTTAGGACGTCAAGTAGTTGTGGAGTAGATGGGTTGGCATCTATTTATTTCAAACTCGGGGGACCTAATATGCCATTAATCCTATTAAAACTATTTGACCTTTCTTTGACAGCAGGTACATACCCTAGCAGATGGAAAACCTCTTACATCTGCCCTCGCTTTAAATCAGGTGACAGAACAAAATCGCATAACTATAGGCCCATAAATATCACCTCAGTCATCTCTAGAATAATCGAAAAAATAGTATGTGACAAAATATCTGATCATTTACTCACTGAGAAACTTATTTCTAATTTCCAACATGGTTTCCTCAAAACCAGGTCTTGTATGACTTGTCACTTTGAATTCTTTAATTTAATTTTTACTGAACGAAGTGTTGGGCACTTGGTGTTAGTATTGTATTTTGACATATCTAAAGCTTTTGATATGGTTAACCACAGGCTTCTTATAGGCAAACTGTCCTCTTATGGGATTAAAAATCCATTACTTGCATGGTTGAACTCTTTCATCAGTCATAGGCACCAAAATGTCAAAATTAACTCCACCCTATCCAAGGCAGGACCAGTTGCAAGTGGCGTTATACAAGGAAATATCTTAGGCCCACTGCTCTTTATAGCTTATGTAAATGATATATGCAAATGCTTCAGCATGGGAAAACCCTTTCTATACGCAGATGATCTTAAAATAGTATACTTATTCCCTTCCCATGAATTCGCACACACATTCTGTAGCGTCACTGTTGAACTCAACAAGGTCGCAGTACGGTGCTCAAAATGGAAGTTAGACCTCAATGCTTCTAAGTGTGGTTGGATATGTTTTGGAGATAAGCGCCTCAATTTCGATCTCTTCATAAACGGTAGTAAGTTGTCTAGGCTACAGTCAGTAGTTGACTTAGGACTAAGATACTCTTATGATCTATCTTTTACAGAACAGGTCAATATGCAGACATCTAAGTCACATCGACTACTGCGTTGCATAATACGTAACTTTCATAGCAATCACTCCCATATCCTACTATATAAGGTTTGTGTCCGACCCTTACTGGAATACTGCACTTTTATTCTCAGTAATGTTTCCATTAAGAATAAACTCAGACTTGAGTCTGTATAACGTCGCTTTACTCTTCGTATTCTTGAGACTGATTGTACTCTGGACTATAAAACTAGGTGCATTAAATTAGGACTAGAAACTTTATGGAGGCGCCGACTCAAGTTAAACTTAATCTTCTTTTATAATATATTGAACAATTTGGCGTTTTCATCATTTAGCACAATTAAGTTCGAGGAACCTTCTTGCTATAACCTACGCAATTCAGCTTCGAAAGTAAAAATTTCACATTCCAAATCTACTCTTTATATGAATTATTTTACAAATAAATTCTCGAGAATATGGAACAATTTGCCTAAAGCCATTCGAGAAACAGATTCACTTCCTTTATTTGTGCAACAGGTTGGTCATCTCATCGATTCTGATAGCTCATTAAAAATGTTCACCCCAACTATTGTTTCTTACTCCACCAGTGAAATAATAGGGACTCTAAATGTGTAAGCACCAGTTACTTCCATAATCACAGGCTAGTGTTCTTCATCCTTAATCCAAATATAAACTCAAGTATAAATATTAATTCTGCCCATTCGTTCAGTTAACGTAAGTGGCATGTCGTGTTCTTCAATGCCTGTATACACATTAATTATCTCAGAATACTAGTGCTTTTGTTTTGTGTTTTCTATGTCTTCGTCTTTCCTATATTTGTAGATTAATATGTCTATGGCTATTATGGAACCTACTGGCACAAAACTACTGACTTCTCTTCTACGCTCAAGTTCAAAGTACTCTTGATCTTATCCTGCATCTGAACACTCTCAATACTCCACTCTGCAAACTCTTAACCATTTTTTGGAATTGTAACGCAGTGGTCAAGGAGCGCGCAGTTCCTATTCATATTAGCAACAGGATACAATATAAATATTTGGTGTCCTAATAGTTAAAACTTCGTGGCAGTTGATTTGATTCTCAATTCAAATCTTTATATGTTACGAATGTCCTGCCATTGACAATTTGTAATAATATTTGTATGTATGTAAACTTATCATTGTGACCATGCCTGTAAACTGGTATGCTCTCAAGTAAAAAGTGAGAATAAAACTATTATTATTATTAATGTACAACCAAACGGATTTAAAAAGGGGGACAAATGTATTTTGAACGAAACATAACGGATTACATTTAAAAAAATGTTACTTGGAGGGATTTTTAACAGAATAATCAAAAAAGATCTTACATCTATCACACTAGCTTTTAAACAAAGTACACACGATTTTGTATCCGGCATTCTACCTTACGCCGTAGTAGAATCACATATTTTAATAACATTTTGTTGATTACCATACTTAACTTTACCGTTTTCAAATCTTTTCCGCTCAAAAATGGATTATGAAACTCGTATTTGTCTTTGGTTGGTTATATATATTTATGTTTTAAAATTAGGCTTGCATAGTTGCTTGTTTTCAGAATAGACTCTCCCCCCTTCAACCTTTTATTCTCCTGAAAGACAGGAAAATAGGGAATTAACGATGAGGTTAATAGAAAGAGCATGTCTAGAAAGGGTTGAACTGATGTGTACGTACATTCGTAGTTTTACACACTTCGGGGAGTAGATGCCAACTAGTTTTTGTTAGCATTCCTTACACCATACATTAATCAATAGTACTGATGACACTAACCGTTAAAACTAGTTTCATATTACCATGAAGTCTTAAGCTTGCGTTACGTCTTTACTCGTGCTAACACATCATTACACAAATAACAATAATTACAGTTATTAACTTACCACTACCTTATAAAAGAGTACCGTACACTGAAGTCTGACTTTGGTCTATAAAATACGACTGCTGAAATCACAGTATCTGCACACCACCTAATTATTTAGTAAGATTTTATTTGAGCACGGCTCGAAATAAAGCTAAAAGGTCCAAGCTTGATAGTCGTTCCCCCCCCAAACCCAGAATCTTCTCCTAACGACCTACTGATCACTGATCCGCAGATGACAGACAATCGTACGTCACTTTTCAAGGCTATCAATCTGACTGATCTAATCAGTGACATTCCCTACCAAAAAGCAATGTCTAAGATGTAAAATTATCATTAATCAAAATACAATCTATCTCAAGTGACCTAGCCCAGTTAACCTACTTGGTTGGAAAATATGATAACATAAAAATAGATAAAGCGAAGCAACCTGGAAAATTCTTTGATTTCATTGCATTAAAAGTTGTATAGCGATTCACCTCGCATCACAAAGCAATCACCTACAATGTCCCTGACAATTTTTCAATTAGAAAGGTTAGAGTGATCCTATTGAGGGCTATTGTCATGTATCACATTCCATGCGAATGTAACAGACTGCATAACAACGACTGGCAGACTAGCTGCCCGATTCTATTCCACTGTGCATCCACTCCGGGTCGGAAAAACGTTATAAAATCAGTAAACTGTACTAGATCTAGTAGTGACTTTAAAAAAATACTAATAGTTGCTGATTAAATGCATCCATAATGTAGATCTCTCAACCGTTAAGGTCTCATCGCTCCTAAAGTAAAAGATTCGAATTGGAATTAATCACTTCAAATAAATTTTCAAAAACAAATCCTACGACGTACTCTAATGGTAGTACAGCACCACCAAGACTATGCACACCATCCACCAAACTGGAAACTAAGGAGCCACCTAGCCCATCCATACACACAACCCCGCCCAGTATAAACACTTATACCACAATATCTCTTAAAATCAACGAAAATGGTGGCGACCAAGTAAACCTAGACATCACTAGCAAGGCGAGAATAGAATTATCTCAAAATAAAGAGATATACAGGGTACAAACCTACAGCTTGATTCACAATCTTACCGTTAAAATGTGTTGGGGATGTTAGATCCCCAAAACTCACTTGGCAAACCGGTTATTTTTGTGATTTTATTGTGTAAATTTGAATTTCCTGTTTTCGCGCCAAAACTTCCCCTTCTCACCTTCAGTTCGTGTTTCCCACTTGGTAAGACGCTAAATCTTATTGGTTCGTTGTTTATTTTAGTACGCTATTTGTAACATTCCAAGGACGCTCTCTATTTTTGTATATATACGCATGAGTTGTGTGTGATGATGTCGTCTGACAGGCTGCCTGAGGAATAAACGCTTCTTGTCGCCTTTGGACTTCTTACTGTAGTTAGCTGGGCTGGGGCGCTGCGCAATAGCTTAGCTTCCTGTAACTGTGTCGCTGGTCTTACGTTCGTTAGCGGTTATCTCGGTGTCACCATAAACTCGCGGAACCTTAGCAGTGGCGACGAGGCTGGTGCTAACATGGATCCGTCGAAAATGGAATTATTAATGGAGCAGCAGTTTAAATTGATTCAAATGCTTGCAGAAACGAAAATTGCAACTACCTGCTCGCCTAGCACATCTACCACTACTATTGCACCATCTATTGACGGCGTTGCTAATAGTATTGCTGAGTTCCACTACGATCCTGATTCTAATGTCACTTTTGATATGTGGTTCCGTCGTTACGAAGATCTATTTAAATTTGATTTCGCAACGCAAGATGATGCTTGGAAGGTTCGCCTGCTACTTCTAAAATTGGGTCCAAGTGAGTTAGATAAATATTGCAATTCGATCCTGCCACAGAACCCACGTGACCGATCATTTGCTGACACCGTTCAATCATTAAGCCAACAGTTTGGTGATAACTCCTCTCTATTCAATATACGATACCGATGTCTTAAACTAGTTATGAATGAAGACAGTGGTTTTCTCACTCACGTCGGTATAGTCAACCGTGAATGCGAACGTTTCCGTCTCAAGTCTCTCACAGAAGACCAGTTTAAAGCACTCATTCTCATCTGCAGTTTGCAATCGCAGAAGTTTAGCGACATCAGAACGCGGCTTCTATGTAGACTTGACCAAGATCCGAAGCTAACGCTGAATGATATTGCTAACGAATATCAGCGCCTGGTCAACATCCAACGTGACACAACTATGATCCAATCTGGCGGTAAAGACAACTCTGAAGTCCATGCAGTACGTCAGTCATCAGGCAATGCCGCACCTATGGCTGCATCTAGCTCATCTCATTCCAGCTCAGCTCTCTCTTCAAAAACTAGACCTCCTTCAGCATGCTGGCATTGTGGCGCATGGCATTTTATAAGATTCTGCCCATACAAGCACCATCGTTGCAGAAACTGTAAATCTGTCGGCCACAAAGACGGGTATTGTAAACGCCAGAAGATACAGCAACCTCCACGTCGGTCCAGAAATAACAGAAAGCCATTTTCTCAACCAAGTACAAATTCTCTGAGTTTGCTAGCTTCCTGTCAAGCCTCCACTTTAGGTGAGAGAAAGTTTCTTACTCTTAACATTAATGCGTATCCATTTAGATTACAAGTAGATACTGCGTCAGACATTACGATTATTTCCAAGAAAGCCTGGATTAGAATGGGTAGACCACGCATTGAGCCTACTACGCAGAAGGCACGCACAGCATGCGGCAACTATTTACGCATGTTGGGACAGTTGACGTGTGTTGTATCGTTTCGGGACATGTCGTTCACTGGGGTATGTTATGTTACAACAACGGATCTGAATTTGCTTGGATTAGATTGGTTTGACCAGCTGCAGTTAGCTGATGTTCCGTTAAACACTGTGTGTCGGCTGGTACGACAAACCCCAGAGCCAGAGAACTATACGGCGAAAATCTTAGCAGAGTTCCCGACTATTTTCCAACCGGGATTGAGTTGTTGCACCTCAATGAAGGCGACCCTCCGTATACAGAAAGGTGCTAAGCCTGTTTTTCGTCCTAAGCGACCAGTGCCTTATGCAGCATTACCCAAAGTCGATGAAGAGCTACACCGTCTACAGCAACAAGGAGTCATTGCGCCTGTTTCTTATTCTGCTTGGGCAGCTCCGATCGTGGTCATCAAGAAACCGAACGGCTCAATACGCATATGTGCAGACTTTTCCACAGGCCTTAACGCGGCCCTTGAACAACATCATTATCCACTACCAGTTCCGGCAGACTTATTTACTATGTTAAACGGCGGCAAATTTTTCGCGAAACTGGATCTCGCTGACGCTTACTTACAAGTAGAAGTTGCTGAGGAATCCAGAGAGCTACTGACAATTAATACTCATCGTGGTATGTTTCAATACAACCGCTTGCCATTTGGGGTCAAGACAGCCCCCTCCATTTTTCAGCAACTAATGGATACTATCTTAGTAGGCATTGCGGGCGTTGCTACTTATCTCGACGACATCTTAATTGTTGCTACTTCACCAGAAGAGCTGCGTGAGCGTACAACTAATGTTCTACAGCGTATCAGTGAGAATGGATTCCCATTACGTCCAGAAAAATGCCAATTTTTCCTAGAGTCAGTGAAGTATCTGGGATTTATTTTCGACGCCAAAGGTCGCCGACCGGATCCTGAGAATATTCGAGTTATTCAACTAATGCCAGCTCCCACCAATGTTTCTGCGCTACGATCCTGTCTGGGATTAGTAAGCTATTATTCAGCCTTCGTGCCATCAATGCACGTCATCCGGTCTCCTCTTAACCACCTGTTACATAAGAATGTCACCTGGAATTGGACGCCAGATTGCAAGGCAGCTTTTAACAAACTCAAGTCAATTATTAGCTCTAGACTGTTATTGACTCACTATGATCCGTCCATGCCAATCATTGTGGCTGCAGATGCTTCATCTTCTGGTCTTGGTGCCGTTATCTCACATCAATTTCCTGACTCTTCAGAAAAAGCTATCATGCATGCGTCTCGTACACTGACACCGGCAGAGAGAAAATATAGCCAGATAGAGAAAGAAGCACTTGCTCTCGTCTTTGCCGTACGTCGTTTCCATAAATTTTTATATGGGCGGAGATTCACGCTGCTGACAGACCACAAGCCCTTACTTACAATTTTTGGTTCAAAGTCCGGTATCCCAGCCCATTCAGCAAATCGCCTACAACGATGGGCTCTTATCTTATTGGGTTATGATTTTGATATCCAGTACCGGCACACTCAAGAGTTTGATCAAGCAGACGCCTTATCAAGATTAATCAGCGAGCACGCTACAGTGGACGACGACACAATTATTGCCTCGCTATCAAAGGAAGACTACGCAGCATCCTACCTAACGAATGCTGTCCGCGCTTTACCAGTATCGGTGTCAGATATTCAAATAGCCTCCAGAAACGATGCAATGATCAGAAGGGCTATGAAATATGTCACGCAAGGGTGGCCACGCATCGCTTTCGAGGGTGACATGAAGCAACTTTACCAACGCCGCGATTCCTTATGCGTCGTGGATGATTGCCTTATGTTCGGAGAGAGAGTAGTCGTGCCCAAGTCACTACAACCAAGGATACTTCAACAGTTTCATTCTGGTCATCCTGGGACACGGCGAATGAAGTCTATAGCTCGCAGTTATGCATACTGGCCACTGATGGACCAGCACATTATCGACTTGGTACGCAGATGCACGCAGTGTCAGCAGGCAGCGAAATTCAACGCTAAAGCGCCACCGATCGCCTGGCCACAGCCTGAAAACTCATGGTCGCGAATACATATAGACTTTGCTGGACCAGTCAACGGAGTTACCTACTTGGTCGTCGTAGATGCCTTCTCGAAGTGGCCGGAGATTTTCCCGGTGGTGCCACCGTCCACCACACAGACACTGCAGATCCTCACAGAGATTTTCTCCAGAAATGGCCTCCCGGATATGATTGTTTCAGACAACGGGTCGCAGTTTACTTCAAGTCAATTTCAAGAATTCTGCCGACGGCTTGGCATCATCCACTTCCGCTCTCCACCTTATCATCCACAGTCAAATGGCCAGGCGGAGAGATTTGTAGATACTTTCAAGAGGGCACTACTCAAGTCAAAAGGGGAGGAGACATCTATGGAGTCATTACAAAACTTCTTATTCGTTTATCGAACGACTCCGAACGATGCACTACCAGAGAAAAAGTCTCCAGCAGAAGCCCTCATGGGTAGAAAACTGAAGACAATACACAAGCTTATGTTGCCAAGCAG
Source organism: Schistosoma japonicum (assembly GCA_025215515.1). Classification (NCBI taxonomy): domain Eukaryota; kingdom Metazoa; phylum Platyhelminthes; class Trematoda; order Strigeidida; family Schistosomatidae; genus Schistosoma; species Schistosoma japonicum. Next base: position 3,613,716 of record CM046061.1, read on the forward strand.
AACCACGCGCAAAGTGATCGAAAAGTTGCCAGCATATGAGGTTGGGTGTCCGGTGTATGCTCGCGATTACAGACCCAACCACAGTCCCTGGATGGAGGCTCGTGTAGTTGAGAGACGTGGCCAAGTCATGTACGAAGTAGATGTAAAAGGGGAGAGGTGGACTAGACATCGCAATCAACTTCGCAAGCGAGCAGCAGCAGATTGTCCCACATCGACCCGAAATCTGCCACTTGAAGTCCTTTTAGATACTTTCAACCTACCCCCATCGCAAGTGGAGAAAACAGAACAGAAGCCGGTCAACATACGTTCCAGGAGACGGTCACTCCGACAACGACGCCAGACAGTCAAACTGCAAGTAAACCCAAGGAATGTCCGTTATTAAAAAGGGAAGGTGTTGATGATGTTAGATCCCCAAAACTCACTTGGCAAACCGGTTATTTTTGTGATTTTATTGTGTAAATTTGAATTTCCTGTTTTCGCGCCAAAACTTCCCCTTCTCACCTTCAGTTCGTGTTTCCCACTTGGTAAGACGCTAAATCTTATTGGTTCGTTGTTTATTTTAGTACGCTATTTGTAACATTCCAAGGACGCTCTCTATTTTTGTATATATACGCATGAGTTGTGTGTGATGATGTCGTCTGACAGGCTGCCTGAGGAATAAACGCTTCTTGTCGCCTTTGGACTTCTTACTGTAGTTAGCTGGGCTGGGGCGCTGCGCAATAGCTTAGCTTCCTGTAACTGTGTCGCTGGTCTTACGTTCGTTAGCGGTTATCTCGGTGTCACCATAAACTCGCGAAACCTTAGCAAAATGGAACCGAAATTTATATCTTTACGACATGCATAATATCCCCCCAATCAATAAGGCCCAGCAGAGCCCTATTCCTAGCATTCAAAGAAATAAAATAAGTGACAAGCGCCGAATCACTAGACACAATATTTCTAAATCCCTAGATTCTCAAATCACTGCTAGGAACAACAACAAGCGATTTTTATCCTCTTACCCTAAGTCTGTTATCTATCATGTGAATGTGTCAGAGCACCATGTGGAACTGACTCTAAATGCCGATTCCAAGCTAAAAAGCCTTCTTCCTCTACCCATACTATTTCTATCTCAACTAGGTGCTGGGAAGAATAATTTTAACTTAGGAGATTACCCGTTTTACTAATATAAGAGTCCTCTTAGACATAAAAACTTACGACCTAAATACTTTCATATAGTAAATGGCTTTAGCTAAAACTACTTGACTGCATTCTAAAAATCAGTACCGAATTGCTACTATCCTTGTGTCACGTATGCACAATCGAATCACTTTTTAGAGTGTACTTATACAATTATTCACAACCATTTTCACCTCTGCTTATCGCCCCTGCAGCTATTGCTAAGTCAGTAACTGGTCACTAGCCTAAATACAGGCAATCTTCAGCTCTGCCACTACTAAGTAACCAATCTACTAGCATTCTGTCTTTGCTTATCACAAACACTTTGTTCGTAAATATTGACGATGGCAGTGACGACCGAGACATTGATCTTGTAGACCAGTCACCTATCATCTACTCACTAATACCTAAATAAAGTGCAACTCAACAAGTAATTCCAAGTAAAAATCTCATCCTAAATTCTAAGCCTGACCTCTTCACCCATGATGCTTTAAATTACTTCAATCGTATTGGCCACTCTCTCAGTCTATGTCTACTAAACGCACGATCACTAGGCAACGAAATGATTAATTTATCTCTGCTTGCATCAGTCTGTCAATCCTCAATTATTATGGTAACTAAGACATGGACTACCCCTAATGTCTCTGATCTAAGCATATCTCTACATAGTTATAATCTGTATCATAGTGAAAGGCTACATGGACGTAGAGGGGGGTTGTCTTATATATGTTAACTCGAAGTTAAATTCACGTCTATTTGATACAGCTGGCCCAAATAAATTACAAAACTTAGTGTGGATTGTTATCAGACCTACTCTTTTAAATTCTTACTTATTTGGCTGTGTATACTACCAGCCCAACCCATCAATAGAGGATACAACCTTACTGTCAGACATTTTTACACTGGTATCTACCCTACCCTTAACAGGTAAAATTATTTGTGGGGACTTTAACATGCTTGGAAACCCATGGTTTCCTATCAAAACACCGAAGCGCTATGACTAACATATTGTGAAGTTTAGAACTTGATGGCTGGTCGCAGTGTGTCCGTAGCCGTACTAGATATAAAAACATTTTGCATTTAGTCTTTACTAATGAACTTACCCCATGAACCATACGTACAGGGAAACGATTCCAAGACGGTGACCATGATATTGTGCAGCTTCGACATAGAGACCGCAACGTATAAATGTCCGAATACAATACCTAGTAGACCTTTCCACAAGATAAAATGAACGAGCTTTATGACTTACTTTAAATGTCTTGACTGAAACAACTACTTCACGGAGGATGATGCTGATAATTTGACTAGAATACTCTACTACAACACTTATAATGCGCTTGACATAGTTACACCTATAAGATGTACTAAACCTAGAATTCCAAAATGTATGCTTATTACTACCGCTATGAGAAAAAGCTGATGTAAACATGCAACTTAATATTTTAAGCCTAAAGATTTTTCCTCTCTTATAACTACGAAAGGGATATGTATCAATGCGGAGGCAAAGTGTATACAAATGGAAGTGGCACTTGAAAAACAGGCTACTGAACAAAATAACTCTACAAGACATCTCAAGACCTTTTGAAACAATATCAGTAGCTCTAAGATAAAGGATGAAAACCTCTTTATCTGTGACAATAGAAATTATGATGACCCCTGCCATATATCTGATTTATTCAGTGATCGCTTTGCCACTATACTTACCATTGAAAACAACATATATAGGAACGACCCAACTACGCTACTATCATTTGAAATCAGGGAGATAACATTCATCATACAAAATATTACGAGGGCCATCACAACGCTAAAACACTCATACACCTTGAGCCTTGATGGTATACTGGTGGTACTGACTTACACCTGGCACTTCTTAAACTATTTGCAATATCACTCTATATTACATATTACCCTACCCTGTAGAAAACTACAAGTCTGAACCTGGATATGTAGGTAATATAAGGAACTACAGCCCTATCAACCTAACATCTGTTGCATCGAGAGTAATGGAAAAAATAATCAAGGAGGGATTACTCCAATATTTAATTAAAAACGAACTGCTCTTGCCTTCCTAACATAAATTCTTGAAGACAAGGTCGTGTGACACATGCTTGCTAGAATATCTGGGTGACATAGATACACAACGAAACAAAGGGCTCCTGGTGTCCAGCCTATTTCTCGACTTCAGTAAAGCATTTAACAAAGTCCCACATAAGCAACGGCTCATTAGGCTGTCATACGGGGTCGAAAACCCACTTCTATCATGGTTTGCATCTTTCCTGGAAGATAGCAAACAGTAGGATTTAATAACAGTTTATCATCACCTAAACTAATTACCAGCGGCGTAATACAGGGAAGTGTACTGGGTCCCTTATTGTTCATTATTTACATGAATGACATAAATAACGTTATAAAACATGGCCGACCGTATTTATATGTGGACGATCTCAAGATAGTATAGAGCTTAAAGCGGATGCTTTAGAAGAAGGTATGATTCTTATTTAAAGAGACCTAGATGCCCTAACTACCTGGGGCCAAAAATTGCAACAATCACTTAACTCCCCGAATTTGTGGCATGCTCTCATAAGGAATCGGTCTTCTTTAAGCAACTTACTCCTAACTCTGATTAGGATTCTAATCAATGCATCGATAGCTCACCGCTCAAAATCAACCCACATAAATTGACTTTCTTATCCGAATTTCAAATACTCTTAGCCTCATCCCGTATCTGAATAGTCTTTATAGTTCATTCTATTTATTCACAGCAACTTTCTAGGATTACAGAGCCACAGACGAAAAGCGTGCGGTTTTTTGTTGGAAGTGCTCTATAATACAAAATATACCTCTAGTACCCTGGTACTGTACACTGCGAACCTTGTAATCTTTGGCTATGTAGTTAAATAACATTTTCATATAGCGTGAATTCCATAACAGTGTCTTCCTATCAAAACTCTTTTAAAAACAAGCCATTTTATTCCGATCATGCCTGTAAACTGGTATGCTTTCATGTACAAACGCGGCATCAGAATAAACTATTATTATTACTATTATTATCTTATTCATCCACTCGTTCTATTGTCATTGTCGTATATTTTATTACTCCTTATTTATAATTTACTCCTTATTTATCTGATTATTTCCACATCGCTGTATTTTTTCATCAACAACTACCTGGATGTCTCGTAATGAGATAGCTGCTAGGTCTCGGAAACTAATTCAATCACAAATCACAAGCTCACTAATTTCGGAAGACAAGAAAATTCCAGGATTTTTTCGGGGCTCTTACATCTCTGTCGGCAACAAGGGGTCAGAGTGACTGGTACTCTAGTGGAATGAAAATCTGGTGATTAGTAAGTGCTACGGCGTCCAATACTAAGTACCCTACTATTTTTGTAATGCGTCGTTGTATTACCAAAAGTGAATGTTTGTCGCCACTGTTTATTGAGTACACTTATTTTTGGAGGGCAATACATACGAACATGGATATACTTGAGCTTCAAGGCGATTTCAGTGATTTTCGTATATAGTCAGTAACCTGTGGGCTGGAAACTGACTCTACTAAAAATGCACTAATGCGAATCAGACACAGGAATCGTAATCGGTTCACGATGGATGGAATACTTGCCATTTGTTATAAAGCATTTGAATCTGTAGAGGGCAATTATAATTCGTAATCCAGTGGCTTTAGCGAATCGCAACGTGGCTGTAGCCTGAGGACTCCATGCTATGACCACGTTGCAGAGATCTCTCTTTTAAAGAATGTATGCCCAGCATTCGTATTTCAGTCTAAATAAGACTTCATATAAAATATTGTATTTGAGCTAATAATCTATGTCTAATCAGAGATGTGGATGGCTTAAAACAAGTTCAGAGAGTAACATAGGGTTAGTGACAGGACTTCCATGTATAAGTTACTAAAACACAACTGAACAAAATCATATCAAGTTCCTGGTCCGCACCAACGAGTAATCAACTGCTAAAACAAATAGCATCCGAAACAACAGCGATCACCTATAAAGAGAAATTAGATCTTCACTGGAATAGGCTTTGTAAGGATTAATACACGTCATGCGTTTTAATCCTTTTACACGTGAATGCAAAACATTCTTCTACAGTTTCCTCTTCTACAACCTGCTTGATTCGGAATCTAGAAACCAGGTAATAGACACTACCGAAACACGGAGAATCACCTTAACAAAAAGAAGCCGATACAAAGAAACTGATTGGAACATACAAGCTAGTCACAATGATAGTGGATATTGCATGACCCCTAGCGCGTAGACAAGTGTTTCGTTACACCCCGCTGAATGTAAATTTTTAGTCGAAATTGTATTTTATGTAAGTTTTAGATCTATCGAATTTTACATATGTACTTTTTATGAGAAACAAATTTTTATGGTGCTTGTTCTGAATCCTCTTTTGGTAATATGTGAATCAACCTTGAACATACACGAACATTTTCAAGCAACCAACTTTGGGTTGGGATAGGAATGTAGTAACAATTGTCTCCATAAATTTTATGTACATTTCCACAAATTGATTTCTCCACATCGAGTCATATTATTTGTGCCTAATCATTTTCATCAAGTTTTTCCATTTAACCTTATCTTGGTACCTTGAAGTGGGACTCTACGTAAAAACCCTCACCAATTTTATTCACTCTCATTTAGAGTTTAGTAACGTCATATTCCCTCCCTAGCTCTAAAAAGGCGAGAACGCCAAAAAGCATTTAAGGATAAGGCATGAAGTTAGTTTGTGGTTCCACGTTTACACCATATTAGGAACATCCATCATCCTTACAGTTATATCTCGTAGAACATAAGCGATTTATAAATAGCCTCGTACTGACTTAGAAAATCTTAAGTACCTTTATACACTCACTAAAACACTGACTTGAGCTTGACTTCAACATAAGTTTTAGGTAATACTCATAAACTAGAGGTGGAATGTATTGGGTTGAACTGAAGACACTCCTTGTAAATCAAGTCCTGGAGTCCTCCACCGGGTAATATAGTCCAAACGAATTTCCGAAAAGTCCTTTAAGAGACACTAATTATATTATTAAGGACCTAGAGAAGTTCTCTTACTAACCTATCACTACTTTTATCTCGGCAATGTCTGATATACATAAGTACTTACGCAAAATAATCAGTTATCGATTGCTTTTGGACACAAAAGTAGAATTCCACTTACACCCATTTGGAACTTATGTGAGTGTTACTATAATTTCTACTACTTTAGTATTCATTTTACTTGTGCCAGTGAGGTGTGGTAACATGAGACAGTTCACAGGCGAGACTTTGCACTTGGTTTAACATTTACTATATCCATTTATTTATATGGGAGTGATAATAGTAGGTTCTTGGTTTTAAAGAGCCTTCATATACTAACAGTTTGAAGTTCTTGTGGAATCTAGATTATATCTTAGTATACCTTAAGAAAAAACACTGATAGATATATCTGTCTCAAGAAAGCCGACATATAATGAAAGCTGTCCATCTAACTACAAACAGGCGCTTAATGTTTCTCAAATTTTGGTTCATTTTACCATAGTTGTTCAGAGGAGTTGGTTAAACACTTTAACACTTGTCCTTTTTAAATGATTACCATTGTGCTGTTACTAAGTGTGCTAACGTAAATCAGTACGTACCGAATTTTTACACTAATTTCTGCCTAGCTTGCTACATGATTATTTAGACCAATGTGGGTATAGCAAATAAAACTTCTGAATACATCGCTGGGATATAAAAGTTAAATTGATACAGGTTTCTGTTAAGTTTTCTGTTTACTACTAATTCATGAACAAAGTAAAATCTGGCGCATGCTCATAGGTTCTAGTTGTCTTACAACATTAGCAGAACCATATCAACTTTACAAGAATAGCACCGCTATATAATTTAGCAGGAAGAAATAGAACAAACAAAGATTACGGAATTCAGGATTTTCAAGAATACAAAGAGTGAGTACATTTACGTCAGTGTGATTAATTCTGAGCCTTGTCTCCCAGTGTCTCCAGCTAATCTTCGCTGTTATTACGTAGACCTCAATCAGTTAGTCTGCATTTACTAGCATGGCTTAGACCAATAGTTTACCAAAGCCAACTGAAAGTCGGGAACAGGTTAACATGCTCGACTTCACTTTCTACAATTCAGCTAGGTGATGATGCAGACCATTCCTGGAGTAACATTTTGCATTTAGAAGGAGAGAAACGCACTCCGAATATGCTTACATTGCTAATGAAGGTGTTTAGACGACTGTCAGCGTCCTCATCGAGTAGAACTATATCACTTTACATATTCTAAATTGAGGGCCTTCTGGTAGTAAGTCAATTCCTGAAAATGTAGATAGGGAGAGAATAGGTTTCTTGAGGACACCTATGGCGAAATTGAATTGAGATCTTAAGTCAACGAAGAGTAAGTCACGCTGTATCTCAACACTGCTCCAGTCAAGTAAAATTAATGGCCACATTATGACTATGCATTTGTATTTCGGGAACGCAACATTTATTAATGGTGAGAGATTAAGTGGTTTTAACCAGTGAAACCTGTCGACCAATTCATTTTAAGTTCCGTGTATCAAAAGCTTCAACATAGGGTCTAGAGCTCAGTTTCAAGAAACCTGGAATAGGCGCTTCCTAACTTTGAATCATTAGTATTAGTAGCATGTGTTGTAGAGAGATGGGGGAGGAGGGTTGGTAATCAAAGTATAAGAAATGTTTAAGCGGAGTAGGGATTTGATTGTAAATATCGTTATCTTGACTGCTGTTATGGGCATAATGCGGTTTTTTTCTCAGTTGATCACGTTGTGGTAGGGTTACAGGTTGGTCTTGATGATCCATGAGATATTTTTTTCAGATCGGTCACATACAGCCTTTTCGTGAGTGGTTTTTGTCATGTCAGCTCCGTACGTGTTAGGGTCTTACTGTCAAGGACGAAAATCTGTTGGGTAAAGTGAGGTGTGCATTTTAAGAATCAACCTTTCTGACACCACTCTCCCTTTGTGGGGTAAGCGGCATCGCTTCAAATTCAGGTTGTGTGAAGGAAATGCTTTACTGCTGTCAAACCTCCATACAGTCAGCAGTACGACTTCCTCTCGTACTTCAGGTTTGCTACGTTTAGTTTTACTCCTCTTAAACCGACCTACTCGGCAAGGTAGTAACCTTAGGAAGTGATTTTCCCAGTCAGTATAGCCCGATTACCACATCAAGGTAGCAGCAACGGTCGGATATCATCAGTAGTACTAAGTAGATTTGCTAGATTTGAATCATGCCTTGTGTAACGAATAGTAACACGACCTTGCAGTTGTTGTAGGTATGAAATACAGCTAAAAAAATAGCTGCCAATCATCCTGTAGTAAAACATTCTCGACATGGACGCTACCTACCTTATCTGTACTCATATTCGAGCTTTATTTCTTAATACTTCACTTGTAAGAATTTTCCTCTATTTTTTGGTAGTCATTGTAGTATTTGGTGTATATATTGATGTCTTGTTTCTACGAAATAAATAAACTCCTAGCTAACTTTCCAAACAAAGTCAATGGTGGTGAATTAAGAACTCTTGGTGATTATTCGTTAAGAGTTTATTGTACCGAGCTCGAAGCTAGTAGAGTAGTTAATGCATGCTTTAAGCATCATTTCATATTTTAATGGCATTATGTCAGTGAACGTTGCAGAGAGGTTTGCTTCATGTTCACGTTTGTGTTTGTCACAGATTGGTGTTGGTTGGATACCACCGAAAACTAGGGAGCCTTGGGAAGCTGCTGTGTCCTATTATGGGATTCAGCAGTGCACACCCTCGATTACTATAGGGAATCATTATCGTAATGTAATACGGAAAAAGTCATAGTACTTGTAGTTGCAATTTAGATGTTCAAACATACTTCTCACTGTTATATTACTACTATGGTGTCATTCAAAATACTCATTTCTTTTATCCCTAATTACAGATTATATGCAGTCCAATCAGCGGGCAACATCAAGTAGTCAACCTAATTTTCCTCGTAAAAGGAATACACATATTCAAGGATTGAAATCTCAACTTCGGTTAAATATTAATTCAATTTTGTCTAATTATGAAATGATTTTATCACGATCCAAGGTATGTTGTAAATTCCTATAGTTAAAACTCCCCTATCTATCTAATTTAAAATATTATAGATTGATCCAAATGAAGTTGCTAAAGGCCTTGGTCCTTACGCTCAGTGTGCTCAAGATACATTTGAATTTAGTGTTAGAGCAGCAAATATTGTAAGTTGTATTATTAAAAAAGTTTCGTTGTAACTAAAACGAAACCTTCATATTTTTTGTATTGCTTGTGTGTATGTGTGTTTGAACAACACAAAATCTGGCACATATGTGCATCGGTCCAAATTACCCAGAGTGTCAAATCATTGGTTACTCCGTTCACGTGGACGCTAACCAGGTTGTCAACATCTACCAATACTACTTCAGACCAGTATTCAGTGGTTTCATGAACTGGTACCACGTCTTGGTTTGGCTGCTCCTCGCTTTCTTCTATCTTACCCCTATATCAGTCATCATCATATATGAAGGTGGTCGGTGGTTGGGATTATGTCACACATGTCCCAACCACTTTAGTCGATAAAAAATTACAACCTCATCGACTGATTTACCACCTTTCCTTAATACCCGGCGTCTAACCTCGTTATTGTTTACTCAGTGATCCCATCTAACACGAACGATGTTTCGACGACACCGATGATCAAATACGGATAACTAACGACTATCATCTACTTTTAGAGATCACGCTTCATTTATTAGCTACTTGTACTCAGTTATTTCTTTCAGTCGACAATGTAGACAACAATTTAGTCAGTAGTGTTGTCCTGTATAACTTTTAACGATTAAATTTCAAATTGGAAACCTTACTCTACCTACTGATGCTATTAAAATTTGCGTCATGTCCGAATACATGAATCTCCAATTGGTTATTTATTTACAGTTTAATTTAATTCATAGGTACCAAAAATGTTCAGAAAAAATAAATTCATTTTGTTTTGATCAGCTAGGTAGAATACCAATTAAATGAATTCATCTTGTTTCGAAAACGATATTCTAACTGTATTGCTTGATCTATTTAAGGAGTGAAATGTGTTCTCAGCATCTTGTTTTCCCAGTTGTATATCTATTCGATTATCAGCTTATTAGAGTTACAAACGATTTTGAGCCAAGTCTGTAACCACTAGCTACGATTATTAATAGTAATAATAGTAATCATGCATTAATCTAATATGAAAATGGCAGGAATTTGCTGATTTCAAGATACAATAAATATTGAAAACACTACATATAATCTCATCCTATACACTCTAACTACCTTAAAGATGATAAGACAGTAAAAGTGACATTGATTATTATTTAGTAATTAATATCTCGACCGTAGCTGCTACCTTGACGTGGTGGATCGGGCTTGCCTATCGTGATGACCCGACCGAGCTATACTGGCTGGAACATATGTTCCTGTAGATTCTACCATGCCAGGCAGGTCGATTGGAGAACGATGAGACTAAAAGCAGCTACTCAAGGTCTGAGGGCGAAGTCGTACTGCTGACTGCAAAGGGGTGTGACAGCAGTAAGGTGTTTCCCTCGGACAACCAGCATCTGCAGCGATGCTGCCTTCTCACAAGGAAGGAGGGGTTAGAAAAGGTCGGCCCTAAACATGTCACACCTCACCTTACCTCACGGATTTCCGTCTCCGGCGGTAAGGGTGCCAACTAAGGGCTTTTAAGTGCGGAGCTAATACTTAAAAATCCCTTCATAAAAAGGCCATGCGTGACAGGCCTCAAGCAGTTGTTCTTTGGGCTCTTCCGTCACGCTCTCAGGTCTCTAAGACCGACACTAATCTACCTTCTTTTCCAGGTTCCTCAAGAAACACCCTTCCATGGTGTGGGCAGCCAGGAAGTGACAACCGCCCTCATACCCGTAAAAGCACGAGAGTAATTAATATTCTGTTCAATTGTTATAAAGTGATTGAATACTGAAATATCCTACTCTTCATGCTCTACAGTAGACAGTACTAAAGCGAAAGTTAGTTATTCTTCTTCAATGGCCCAATCTTACAATTATTATTGTTACTAAAACTATTTTTTTTTCTTTTTAGGTACATGCATGTGAAAATATCACTCGTCTTGTATCAGAAATTAAACAATTTCTAATATTAGGTGATTTCTATTGGTTAGCACAAGTTACTGCATTGAATAAAGAGAAATTAATTTCACGAAAATTAGATTTAGATCGTGTCACTTATCGATTACGTGATAAACTTGTTGCTGAATTACATAATTTAGAACAAGAATCAACTCCAGATTATCCTATTCATACTTCATCTAATAATAATAATAATAATAATAATAATAATAATAATAATAATAAATTTAATTAATTAATAAGAAAGAACATTTTACTCTTCATGTATAATAATAATAATACATTGTGTACTATACGTAAGTGTAATTTAATGTGTAAATTTATTGAAACAATGAAGTCATACTCAACATTATAATACTTCGGTAATGCATTTTGTTTATGGTTAACTCTTTAATATATTTGATATTTATAATGTTTATTTAAGAAAAAACAAATAACTTATTCCAAATCATTTAGTTAACCATGAACAGCTTATTGGTTAACATGTTATCTCAAGTTACCATACTATCACATTAGTAGGATGGAATTGAATTAGCATGATGAATACTATAATATAGTTCAGTAATAGAGAATGTATGTATGTAGAAAAGGTCTGTATGAAAGAATAATCAAACTAAAAATTATTTAAAGAAGACTAACGGAGAATTGATTATCAGCTATATCGAACTATTTGTCATGATCAGCATACCTATTCCAACCAGGTAGTCTACATTGATCTATATAGTTCAGATCAACAATCAAGGTTTTGGTTCTGATTGTTGTTCCGTAATACTTTGCAACTATGATATTTTCGAATATCCTAACAATATCGTACTATATCACAAATTGATAGGAAGTGAGAATCCTATCATTGGATAACGGCTCAGTGGTGCAGAAGGTTAGGCGTTTGCCTAATCTGGAGCCTCTGGTGCGAAATTCAAGGTACGCACTTCTGAAGATTTCCCACACTAGGATGAAATAACTGTTTATCGATCCCTGGTTTTCAGTGGTACCCTGTCAACATCTATCTGTGACGAATTCAGCAAAGAAAACCTTTTTTCTCAATGATGTCATCTACAAGAGTTCTACAATCATACTTATAATCACTTCATATATAGTAATCTGCAATAAATTATGTACAGCAGTGACTCAGTGACAAATTGTTAGACTAGTAGTCACCGGACCCTACTTTGGTATGGGCAACCGATTGGTATCATTGGCCATCACATTTAAAATATAGGCTTGAAGCTAACATAAATCTATACTTGATGAGTTAAATGAGAGAATAAAGTAGATATATGTGATATCATTAATAAAGTTACTAAAAGTTATCCACAAAATTTAGAGATGTTCAATATAAGTTATGTAATAATCAAGGAGAAATAAGGAGCCTATGCAATAAAAAGTAATATGTAGGAGAGAAATAACTGTCCACTATAATTAATGAAGATATTAGGGAGCTGAACTCATTATACAATTATCAAAATTACAACAAGAGAATGTCAAGACTATGGTACGGTATTGTGTTAGACGTGTCGCTACTGATCACTAATTATGCTTCAATTGATGATCTATTAAGTCCTCCGCTACACGAATTTCTTATCCGACTCCCTTTAGAATCGGTTCGCTTGATTGTGTGGATGATTTTGAATAAAGATTCTAGTGTGGTCGACTAGATGTTACACAATATAACTATTGGAAACAACACATATGACCAAATAATATTGTTTTCATTTAGATCATCGTCAGGGTTTAATTTACTATACGCATATGAAAATTCTTAAACTGATGAAGGCAATTTACGAGTTAATTGTAAAAATGAAACAGATGAATTGCATAACTAACCATAATGGGTGAAAGGTATAAACCGATTGTAAGATGGCATATCTACTGCTAGTAGTCATGATATGAATATATATTTCAACATAAGATAAATACGAGCAATTACAAGTTAGATGTGAGTCAAAACAGTGTAAAATTAAGCTTGTTAACGTAGTAATAATGATAATAATAATAATCGTTTAAAACTACGTCTGAAAAATAATGTCAATTAAATAAAAAACGGAGAAGAGGTGTGAAAGAAATCAAGTAGGAACAAGCAAATGATGTAAGAAATTATGTATGTTGTTTACTAAGTCTCGTAAGGCCATGGAAGGGATACAAGTGTTACACATTTCTTTTGGACACAGACTCGAGTAGTTAACTCGAATCCTTATGGCTTCGGCGATGTGTATGAGACGAGATCGAGTCCCGTCCGAAAACTGATTGTTTGCGGTATATCACACTGAACACTTTAGTTCTATTTATCGCATGTCCAATGTCTATCAAGAGTGACAAAGTAGAACTACAGTATGAATTTCACCAGGCCCCTCTTGCAAACCAAGATGGTAGATGCTCTTTAATCCGTTGGTTTAGTCGCCTACTGACTATTGACTGATTTGTATTTGCTCTAAGATAACCAAGTTTGGATTTGTGTTTGGAAGTGGACTATTTCTTGCTGCTCTGACGGAACAAGTAAACCAGTAGATACATTAAGAAGGCCTAATGTAACAGTTTATCTCTAGTACACATGTCTACTAGATATGACAGTTCAGTAGATCAGCCAAACTGAGGTTTTCCTGGAATACTTCTATTAACGGCAATTTTACTAGTCTATATAGCTGTATTCCCTTAGAGTTCAATGTTCATAAACAGAGTCTTCAGCACTGCAAGTGTTTTTCTGTTTGGTGTTTTAATATTCAAGTCGTTAACAATGAACGTGAAATAAAATTTAATACCTTTGTATATGGATTCACATTATTTACCTATTATTCTAAGTAGAATCCCTGACTTTTATTAAACTGTTAAGAGATCGAAATAGAAATTAACATTTTACTCTACTCAACAGTGAAGTAGGTGCTTCTACTTTAGATTTCAATTCATAATCACTTGGTTATAACGACCATGTTGGACATTCTGTTTTATTGATTAGCCTAAACCTTTTTATCACTTTTATTGTAATTTTACATTGTATAGAAATTTCAATTCTTCACAATCACAGATCAGACTTTTCACTTCTGATACCTTACAACTCAAGATGTCAAGTTCTTGGTGTGTGTGTGGAGGGGTGGGGTGGAGGAGTGTATTAGTCATACTTGTTGTTGATTGGTGTAAATCAGTCTCGATTACTGAGTCGAAATTCCTTCAATGATATCAGTAGTTCATCCAATCTGTAGTATTTGATCAATTTCCACTGGTTATCACCACACAGTCTGTGTATGGTTTAGTCACTCTAGGTGATTTAATGTAACCTTAAATTGTAACAGGAATATTGGACTGGACATTGAATATAGTCAATCGACAATAAACGTATATCTCTTATTCATTCGACGGTTTGTCACATTATGGAAAATAATTACATTCTAGACTAGTTTGATTAAATACCGCCAATTTTTGTCTAGTTGCTTTACTTCATGATATAATAACTAAGTTCTTTTAACGGCCAATCATTGAAGCGAGTAAATTCCTATACGCTTAAATTAGTTTCCTAATAAGTAGTGGCTACTGTCGTGAAATAAGTAACATAATATGTAAGGCTCTAGAAATATTATCAATTGCCATCGAATAAAAGTTGCTTACTTTAACCCAAGCGTTTTGTGGATTGAAGAGTTTAGCTTGTTTGGTAAATGAGAATATCGTCTCCCAAACGTATTTTGCTTTATACTACTTATTAATCCAAATTTAGTAGTGTAGCTTAGCTTGTGCGAAAATTCTCTTGAGTAGTTAAGTAATCTTTTTTTTTCATTCTCTAAGGAGGGAGAGTGGTTTTGTAATCTGATTCCTATGATAATAAAGTCTATGTAATTACGCCTTTAACAAATTAAGTTTAGTTGGAATATCCTGTTTTTTTTTTTTTGATTACGTAACAAGCCACGTGATTATTAAAAACTAGTTTTACGTTTCAACATTGCATCGATTCATATGATTGCCATCTTACCATGCTTATTGTACTCTCTAAACAAAAATAAAAATACTTTTTATAGGTTAGATAAAAGAGAAGTTACTATGAGTAAACTGGATTTTGTAGTTAACTGTGGAATTTGGAACATGTGTTTCGTTCATTTTGAAACTTATCAGCTGGATACATCTGTGTTCATGTTCACAGTGAGATTTGAACACAGTATCTATCACTTTGAAAAATGCCTATGTATTATTCACTAAGTCTAGATATCCTGTGAGTATTTGAGAGTAAGGTTGACATACTCTAACCGATTCTTTATGTTGTGGAAATAGCTTTTCTTTAAAAGATTGATTTTTAGGAGAAATTCTTTACTACTATTGCACCTTTGTGTGGTTTTCATAACGAATTTATTCTCCAAGCGGTCTACTTGGTATAGTAGGCCTTAAGGGACTTAGTTCGTCAACAAATATAATTATCACATAACTTAAGTTTAATTATTACATCAAGATAACATCGACGGTTAAGAGCATATCATTACAAAAAAAAACGAGATTTTAGTCAGTCTTTCTTGGTTCATAGAGTCTAAATCTGCGTACCGAAACATCTATCGTTAGAATATATAAAAAATCGTTTGATTCGAAAGTATTTCCTTCCGATAATTTTAAGCTCAAGCTCCGACTCAACTAAGATCACATTCGACTTTATTTAATAACTTACCTGTTTTTATATCGGAGCAAGGAATTGAAATCACAATATGTATTGCCTATTTTTCGTAATATATCAAGACCTCTACTGTTAGACTGTATTCACTGAACATTTAGTAACTTAGTTACATGTATTGCTTAAGTTATCAACTTTTCATTAATTACTGTCAAGTGTTTTCCTTATCCTATTATCCCGAACCCTGCACACAACTCCCCTCAGTCACAACGTAGAACTTGGTACGTGCGTAGGTTAGTTCAAGTTGCATGTCTCGATTAACAGATAGAGACTAGATTGTCGAATCAAATCCCAGGGTAGTGGAGGTAGTAAGAGAGTTAGCATTAATGGAGAGCATTAGAGATCAAAATTATATATATATATATATATATATATATATATATATATATATATATAATTCAGTAAGCAGAAAATTAAGATGAATTCAGAAGCCTAGAATTTGGAGGAGGACTCGGAATGGATGCACCTTCGCAACTGTAAAAGTTCCTGAACCATGTCATTCAGAGTCCCTAACAACTGGTTACGATTATTACTAGTAATAATAGCAATCATGCATTAATTGAATGTGAAAATGGCAGAATGTGCTGATTGAAGATAAAATAAATATTAAAAACGCTAAATATAATCTCGTTTTACCCATGACAACTACCTCAAAGTTGATATGATAGTAAAATTCACTGTGTTAGTCTTTGTGATGAGAATCTCTCAATTGATCCAACTTCTTTTGAATGTGTCGATTGATACAGCCGCTATAATGTGTTGAGGTGGAGAGTTTTACTCTTTGATAGACAGACAGGTACAACGTGGGACCAGGCACATAAGTGCATCGGTCCAAGTTGCCACACCTCAACAGCATAGCAAGATGATCACCGAATTCATAGAATCAGTTACTTTAATGGTAGTAATATATAAAAGGAAGATTGCATATAAGGATATAATATGTAGAGAAACTTAGTTTGTAGAAAGAAAGGTAGAGTAATTTTAGTCTCAAGGTGTACGTGAAGACAAAGAATGTATACACCTACGCCATTGTGATCGATTCTGAGCCATGTCACCAAGAGTCTCCAACCACTGGGTACAGCAGTCACGCGGACCCCAACCAGGTAGTCGACATCTACCAATGTGGCTCAGACCAGAAGTTAGTGACTTCAACGACTGATGCCACGTTTTGGTTTGGCCGCCCCTAACCCTTTTCAAACCCACCCCAATACTAGTCATCATTGAGCGACGTGGTAACCGGTGTTCGGGCATACGTAACACATGCCCCAACCATCTCAGTCGATGAAGTTTCATAACCTCATCAACAGATTTACCATTATTCCCTAATACCCTTCGTCTAACCTCATTATTAGTTACCCGGAGATCCCAGCAGGTACGAAATATATTTCTAAGACATCTGTGATCAAATGCTAGTAACCTACGAGTGTCTTCTACCCTTAATGGTCATGTTTCACAGCCGTAAAGTAGAACAGGACGAATTGTTGTGCAATATACTTTTCCTTTAGTTGATAGACGGATATCACGCCTACGCCATAGATGACGTAAGTTGGCAAAAGCCAAACGAGCCTTTCGAATTCGTGCAGAAATTTCGTCAGACACCAACCCATTAGGGCTGATCAGACTTCCAAGATAAGTGAAGTTATCAACACATTCAACTTCTTCACTCCCTATCCTTAGTTCAGGGGTCGACGCAGGCCAGTCCTGAAGTAACAATTTACACTTAGAGGGGGAGAAACGCATCCCAAACATCCTGGCATTGTTGCTCAGTGCAACCAGAAGACTCTGCATCTTATCAGTATCTTCACCAAACAGGACTATGTCGTCTGCGTATTCCAAGTCGATGAGTGGACCTCCTGGAAGGAGATCAATCCCAGAAAATTCAGCCGAAGAAAGCGTTACTTCTAGTAGCTTTGTGGGAGAGTCGGTAATCAGCTGACAGGTACTATGTTCTAGGCTTATGAACTTTCTGGAGTGTCCTTGTAAATTTTCTGTCCTGAAAGGCAGGAAAAAGGAGAGCATATCACGGCCAATTTATCATGAAATATTATGATAATTGTTATTAGGTTGCTTCTGTTTCTTCTGTATGACAACGGGAATGAGTTTAGTTTAACCAGCACCTCGTTGTACGGAAGCCATGAAATTTCAGGGATTAACCTAGTTGCCGTTTTTTAAACCTTTTCTAATAACACGGCATCTTTTTTTACACAATAACCAGCTACTTGTATGCTGTATTTAAATGTTGGTCTTATAAATACAGTGTACAAAGTTAAAAACGTCTCATCATCAATATACTCGAAGGATGACCGGAATAGTTCGAAAGCTTTAAATGTCAGTAGCCCGGCAATGTGCAGAAGTTCTTAAATCGCCTCTTATGATGAATCTCATGCATATGCGTCTGGACGACTGGGAGAACACCCTTTTTCATGGTGTTTATGTTTGAGTTCTGAGGTATCTCCGTTGTACATAACTCTTAATATCGCTACCATACAATAAGACTGACGATTACAGATTCTGATGGTCATTTACATTCAGGAGGAATAACACTGAGCCCAAAACCGTTCCATGATGCACTCCACTAAGTACTGTGTTTTCCAACGAGAAGATTTGGAATTGATCAGCATACTTCGTTTCTGCCCAATTAAGAAATCAAATATTCACAGAGGTATGTTGCCCCTCATCCCGTTGTAGTGTAACTTGTGAAGCAGCCTAGAGTGAGGGACCTAGTCGAAAGCCTCACTAAAGTCTATACAGACTACATAATTTAGGATCTTATGATCCTTCACAGTACAACACCTATCTCGTGCTACTAATAAGTTTTTGAGGCAAGAGTAACCTGTTCTAAAACCATGCTGTTTTCAGAGAAGCGGAATTTCTTCCAACTACTTACAGAGTGCATTGCAGATAATTTTCTCTACAACCTTAATAACTACTCTAGCTAGGCTTACTAGACGACAGTTATTAGGTTTATGCCGCACGCCTGCTTTGAAAACGAGGCTTACTATGGCATTTTTCTGGTAGCTAGGCAATTTGCCTTGCGTTAAAAATATTTTGAAGCATGCATTTAAGGGAGATAAAGGCCATTAGTTCCTTTAGCATACTAGGATCCATTTCGTTGAATCCCATAGATTTTCTTTTATCGAGTTCCCGTATGTCAATTATTTCTATCGTGTTTTTTGTATTTCTCCTATACGAACTGTGCCTTTACCGTGTGTGCTGGTTAAGTAATCAGCAGACAATTTCGCTTTAATGGAATCATTCTCCAAAAGGGTTAGTGTGCTATTTCTATACAAAGTTGATATTTAGCTTCCTTTCCTCGTTCTTCGATTACTGTAAGAAAACAAGAGTTTTGGACATTCGATTGAGTTTTCTGCAAGTTGTGTCCCATAAATCGTCCGAGCCTTTCTAAGTGCAGAGACATAATAGTTCCTGGCTATCCGGTATTCTCACTTAGTTTCTGCTGTGCCAAGTAACCTAACCGTATCCCATGTTTATTTTCTTTAACGGTGAAGTAAACGAGCTTCTTCATTAAACCACAGTAAACGGCATTTGATTTGGTGTTGTCCGTAGCGTATGAAGTGTAGTGACGTCAACGTAAAGCACACTGAAAGTCTTCCATGCCGTTTCTATAAAAGACTCCGAAGTAAGTGTCCAGTCAACTAAAGATGTTGGCTGCCTGTATATTAGCTTTCCATACATTTGACCTGGATGGAGATGACGCATCACGAGTGGTAATAGTGGGGAGAGTGAAGACTAGCAAACCATCGTCAGCTTTACATGATGGATGCAATTATTCTTTGTCTATGACATAAGGTATAACAAAGACGAGTCAGGATTATAAAGTGTTGGTTTCCTTAAATGTTGAAATAGTGCGGATGTCATCACTGTATTAACTAGCTGTATTTAAAAGAGTTTTCGAATAAGTCTGCCTTTAGATTGTTCCAGTCACTGTTCGTTGCATTAAAATCGACTAATATCTAGCATCTTTTGCTGGATGACCAAGTACTGAGTTTGTTTAGTAAAACCACATTTGTTTCACAAAGTGAACTGAGATAGACTAAATTAATCAGAAGCTCTTTTACCCTACACTTCAGGTAACAACAGGTTATTTAAAACATACCACTTTCGTAAAATGGGATATTTACAGCTTTAAATGGGATATTGTTCTAGATGGATTGAGCTACTAATCCTCCCTTATGATTATGGATCCTATGAGCCTTCACTAACGAAAAATTCTTTGGCTTAAGCTGATTATCTCATGGGGACGAGGTTAGCTAGGTTTCTGTAACTGCGATTATATCTGGCTTACAATGATCAATCTGTACACCTAGCTCCAATAGCTCAGTAAGCAAGCCTCGGGCGTTTTGTAACAGATATGGAGACCATTTACATGACTTTATGTTGTACCGAGGGTGGCTTCGGTATCTTCCACTCTCGAAGCTTCGTAATTTTAAGATTGCTTTCTCTGATTTCAAGCCGTAAGTTTGAGATTCCACTTCGACCTCATGCATTCTTAGACGATCAGTAAGTGAGAGGTCCTTAGTCGTGAAAACCTCGGTTCCTTTTGGATTGATCGTATTGTTAAGTATCAAGTTCCTGTCTTCTATAGATTCAAAAATTACTTTAGACAGTCCTGCCCGGTTTCCTCGAAGTTGGTTTTCAGACTTCTTAACTCATAAACTTTCAATAGAGTAATTCTTGTTACTTCTACGTACATTAGTTTGTTTAGAGAGCCTTTAACTAAGCCTACATCTCATTCAGAAGGACTTTTGGGATCAGGGTCTTTGTTTTCCTTTACTCTATGAAAAATGTCGGCCTTACCATAATTTTCTGGCCTTTGCATTACTATCGCTTCAGGTAATACAGCGTAATTATTGACAAGATTTAGAACTTCCTCTTTTTTTATTACTCTCTACTCACTCATCAGTGCTTCCAGGTGCTTTAAATGTATAGTTCTAGGCCCTGAGTTTCCGACGAATTTGGTAGGTAAGATATGTTTCCCTTCAGTGGCATCATTTGAAGTAGATGGTGCTTTCCAATAGAGTTTTTCGCAGAGGTTCACAAGATTGTTGAGGGAACGAGGCATCGAGGAGATCCGATTTTGGATACTCGTCTACGCTTATTTCGACCTCCTTTCTTTATAAGCAACTATATTTGCTTACTGGGTCCTGTCGGAACGGTAGGCCGAGATCACATCTGTGACAAATTGACGGCGACCTAAGTATTGACCTAGCATATGTCATTGCACTTATGATTGGAATTTTCAGCTTTTCATCCGTAGTGAGCTTTTTAGCGGCGTTTACCAATTAAATAATCTTCGATAATAGACCAGTGGTATCGGGGCAACATTGCTGGCATACCCAAACACGGCCAGGTTTGCTAAACCTTTCAGATGAAGTATGCATCAGATGGGTGCAAACTTCATGGAACCAACCTTTGTACTCATCACATTGCATGATGTTATCAACCGAGTATCGACACCCTGGACGTTAACGAAAACCTTATTTACAAGTTTCCTTCACTATTTCAAAGGCAATGCCATAAAAACTGAGCTGGCGAAAATTCAACAATCAAAGTAAACGACAATGTATGGCAAGTAAGTCACGCAGAAATACTCAAGTATACCACTAGTATGCTACTCAACCGTTTAGATTTACAGGAACGCAAACTGAAAAAGTTGGAAAACACAAAGTACTCAGAAGATGAGTATTAAGGAAGATAGTTCGAAAATATACTATACTTGGTGCCTTAACTGAAATTAAAGCTGGAAAATTAATCTTGATAAGTTTCTAGATATCAAAACCAAAAATATACTCAAAGAAGGAAATATAGCACTATCCTTTTTATATCACGCTTCAGTGTTCATTTTTTACATGCATACCTCTAGGGAAGGCTTTGGTTACTGATGTATTGTGCCAACCAGATATCATCTTCAAATTTATCAGGTGACAGACAACAAACATTCTATTGGCTCGCTGTATCTCCCCAACAGCAGCAAGGACATTTCAAGTTACACTTTATTTATTTAAACACAAAAATAGTAGTGTCCCAAGTTTGTGTTAATATTAGGATTCATAACCGTCAGATATCATTAATAAACGAAATCATTTACGTGAACGTGATCAAGACAGGCAATCGAGTTTACCACTAGTACCATACAATTCCCCCTCCCCTCCACACACCCAGACACTAATTCCGGAAGAAGAGAACCTAGGAAGATTTTTACGAATTCTGTATACATAGTTACAATAGTAGCAATGCCATAGACTTCAAAATTCGCAAATCGAAAAATGGTAGAATCCAACCACATAATCAGAAGTTCAGTGAAAAGAAAAGACGACCAAGATCAGTTATCGTCACTTTTATAGTTAATAAATATAACAAAAGATACAGGACAGTTAACATAGGTAAACAACTAGTCTATTTCTCCTTAGAGAATCAATGCCAAAACTGTTTACGCTATACAAGACTAAAAATAGTATAGTAGACAAAACTTAAGATGTAAACAAAAATATCACAAGGTAAATGAAACAGTTCAGATAGAGATGTAGTCAAAACAGACTTCATCGCAATAGGAATGTCATTCTACTGTTATGGAGATTTTAATTAAAATAATTAAACCAGGATCACTCATATCTTTTGTTTTGATTCATATTTTATTAGACCACATATCAGTGAGTCAGATGGAAATAGGTGAAAATTTCGTTGAAGTAAAAATGGACACTTCTAACCATCTAATGTAAACAGAATTTCAAGTACCACCAGAAGATTAGAATTATACATTAGAAACATTTCTCTATCTAATCTACTCTATCTATCTATCTACTATCTACATCTATAGCTACATCTATCGAGCGAGAGCTAGCGAGCATCTATCATCTATCCATCTATCTACGACTATCTAGCTATCTAGCTAATCTATCTATCACTCTATCTAGATCACTAGCGAGCTATCATCTACTATCGATCAATCAGGAGGATCTATCTACGATCTACATCGATCGATCGGCGACTATCATCTATCATGCTATCTATCGATCTAGCAGCTAAGCTAGCCCGATCATCGCATATCTATCTATCTATCTATCTATCTATCTATCTATCTATCTATCTATCTATCTATCTATCTATCTATCTATCTATCTATCTATCTATCTATCTATCTATCTATCTATCTATCTATCTATCTATCTATCTATCTATCTATCTATCTATCTATCTATCTATCTATCTATCTATCTATCTATCTATCTATCTATCTACTATCTATCTATCTATCTATCTATCTATCTATCTATCTATCTATCTATCTATCTATCTATATCTATCTATCTATCTATCTATCTATCTATCTATCTATCTATCTATCTATCTATCTATCTATCTATCTATCTATCTATCTATCTATCTATCTATCTATCTATCTATCTATCTATCTATCTATCTATCTATCTATCTATCTATCTATCTATCTATCTATCTATCTATCTATCTATCTATCTATCTATCTATCTATCTATCTATCTATCTATCTATCTATCTATCTATCTATCTATCTATCTATCTAGCTATCTATCTATCTATCTATCTATCTATCTATCTATCTATCTATCTATCTATCTATCTATCTATCTATCTATCTATCTATCTATCTATCTATCTATCTATCTATCTATCTATCTACTATCTATCTATCTATCTATCTATCTATCTATCTATCTATCTATCTATCTATCTATCTATCTATCTATCTATCTATCTATCTATCTATCTATCTATCTATCTATCTATCTATCTATCTATCTATCTATCTATCTATCTATCTATCTATCTATCTATCTATCTATCTATCTATCTATCTATCTATCTATCTATCTATCTATCTATCTATCTATCTATCTATCTATCTATCTATCTATCTATCTATCTATCTATCTATCTATCTATCTATCTATCTATCTATCTATCTATCTATCTATCTATCTATCTATCTATCTATCTATCTATCTATCTATCTATCTATCTATCTATCTATCTATCTATCTATCTATCTATCTATCTATCTATCTATCTATCTATCTATCTATCTACTATCTATCTATCTATCTATCTATCTATCTATCTATCTATCTATCTATCTATCTATCTATCTATCTATCTATCTATCTATCTATCTATCTATCTATCTATCTATCTATCTATCTATCTATCTATCTATCTATCTATCTATCTATCTATCTATCTATCTATCTATCTATCTATCTATCTATCTATCTATCTATCTATCTATCTATCTATCTATCTATCTATCTATCTATCTATCTATCTATCTATCTATCTATCTATCTATCTATCTATCTATCTATCTATCTATCTATTATCTATCTATCTATCTATCTATCTATCTATCTATCTATCTATCTATCTATCTATCTATCTATCTATCTATCTATCTATCTATCTATCTATCTATCTATCTATCTATCTATCTATCTATCTATCTATCTATCTATCTATCTATCTCTATCTATCTATCTATCTATCTATCTATCTATCTATCTATCTATCTATCTATTCTATCTATCTTGTTGTGTAAACAATCTTAACCCAATAAAGTTATTCGATTGATACCCTTCTATTGTCAACGTAAATACATCAGACTTGTTCTTTTTTCTTATTGTAAATGTCTATTCTGCAATAAATTTTTTTTCTTTATGGAAACTGGATCTATGTATCTGTTGTATGAATAGTTTTTCTTAGAAACAGTTAATTAATCATCATAACTCAGTGATTACTTATCTTTTGACATACTTTATATTGATCAATAATTTTCGATTAATCAGCACAATTGTTTCTTAGTACTTTCATGTATCATTTATAGTTAAATGTAATGAAGTTAACAAGAACAGTATCAATTTGTAGAGGTCTCAATTGCACCTAAACATAGTAGGTTTTAGTTTTGATACATTTCACTGTAATAGGTACGGTTGAAAATATGACTAAATCATTGTCTTTATAAGACTACTTTCTTCCGGTCTATCTAGTATTTAAATAATGTAAACGGAATACCTGGATAGTCAGTCAATCAGTCAGTTCTCCATGCACAGCGTAGAACCAGGTATGTATGTGAATCAGTTCAAGATTTCTCACCTTATTACCACAAAATACTGAGTTACTTAAACTGGTAGACACATTGCAAATAGTTTGATAAAATTCAATCACCTGCAAGAAAGAAATAAGCACTACACTAGTTACTGCATACTGCTCAGCCCATGTACATACGTCATCCGCTTATTTAATTGACTTAGTCTACAATTGGGGGTTGTGGAGACAGTTAGTTGTCAATCCTGAAATCACAAATTGTTCTGAATCAGATAACCATTGATCACGTGGAAGCACTGGACAGCTGTGGGTCGTGTATGCCCACTGCTGATGAGTCCCACACTAGGACGAAACAGCTGTCCAGTGCTTCCAGGTGATCAATGGTTGTCTGATTCAGAACAATTTGTGATATCAGGATTGACTTAGTTTAATTATTCGCATGTATAACCTGGTAGATATCTTATGATATCCTATATCATATCCTATTTGAGAACTTTTAATAGATTTTGAAACTATTCTCACACTAATTTTTGGATTCCAAGGTTATTATGAATTAATCATATATCTTTTACCACTAAGTGCCCTGTAAAAAATGTTATAGGACATCAGCTTAGAGGAGTCTATTTGGATTAAACAGTGTTACTTTATAAGGTTACTATGTCATAGGTATGAATCTTATTCTTTTCATCATAACATAGCAAGAAAATATCTATCAGATACAGTCATTTCACGTGCCAACTATCAAGTTTTGTGTTAAATGCATAGAAACTAATCGACTTCTTGTTCGATTTATAACTTGATTGTTTCAATTGCTCTGTTTTTACTTGACATTAAAGAGGTATAATAAGGAGGGAGGGTAACTAATATAGCAAAATACTAATTAATCCTATAGATATACAACATTGACTAACTGGTCAGTTATAAATGGTTATGTTTAGTTGCTTGTATTCGTCACAGATTGATGTTGATTAGGTACCATTGAAAACCAGGTAGGACTAGACAGCTGTTTTATCTTGAATTTGAGCTCTTAAGTAGTGTGTATCCTCAATCCTTTCTATGAACAAAGCCTATGATTATCAGGTTTCATGACAAACGTTTAACAATCTCCAGCAGTGGGCCAGCGTCCAATACCGAAATTCCTTAATCCATCAATCTTTAATTTAGGGGAACTACCAGAGAACTCCCTAAAAGTCTCATGCTAAATAAATCAATTATCCAGTGATCCTTGGCTTGTGATGAAACCTTACCAACATCAATCTGTGACAGTGGCAAACAACTAAACTGTATACCTATCTTTACGAAACGACCTATGGTAAGAACTGTTATGTACATTCATCATGGCATAAATTTCTGGCTTCTACAAACAATTTTCATGGACCAGACCTGTTGTAACGAGTTTTTCCTTAAAATTCTTTGAAAAATGACCAACTACTAAACTGTGAGCTATTTATTAACCAAGGAAAATCTTTATTTCACATAACGTTATCACTTTTCTACCCAAATAACTATTTACCCCCAACACTTTTATCTCATTAGTTAACAGTGGTTAATGAATTCAGAAGTTGATAATTTCATTAACCGTTTCTACATTAATTTGCCTACTGTGACACTTTGGCATGCACATATCAATCAATTAATCAACTTAATCAATGCCTGTTACTCCATGTAGAGCATAGTTCACCGTCCAGCATTTTCTAACTAACCCTGTCCTGGGCTTGCCTTTTCAGCTCTTCCCAAGTACTTTTCATTCTCTTCATATCTGTCTTCAATTCCCGAAGCAATGTTTTCTTGGGTCTTACTCTTTTTCCTTAGCTTTGAGAGTCCCAAGTTAGTGCTTGTCTTGTGATGCAGTTTGATGATTTTCTCAATGTGTATTCTATCCACCTCCAGCGTCTTTTTTCAATTTCTTCCTCGACTAGATTTCCGTTGATTTGTTATCTGCCACAGAAGATTATTTTTGATGGTATCTGTCCAACCAATCTGAAGTATCTTATGCATTCAGTTGTTTATAAATACTTGTATCTTTTGGATGATCTGTTGCGTAGTTCACTGTGCAAGTTTAGCCTCTATACAAGAGAACTATCTACACATTTATATTTTGAATTTAATGTTGACTGATAGTTTATTTGAGTTCCAGATGTTCTTCTGTTGTAGTTATATTGCCCTTGCCTTTCAGATACGCGCCTTTACATTGGCAACAGATGCTCCTTGTTTATCGATGATGCTGTCCAAGTATGTAAAGGTTTCTACATCTTCCAGAATTTCTCCGTCATATATACAAGCATATATACATATAAACAATTGTATTAAAAAGAATAATCCTTATTGATAAACTGCTTATATGATACAAGAATATCTTATTTACAATTAAGGGGGTTGTTGTAGAGATAGTTAATTTACCAATGCTGATATCATGAATCGATCTGAATCAGACAACCAGTGATCGTCTTATAGTAGAATGAAACAGCTGTCCAGTGCTTCCAGGTAATCAGTGGTTGTCTGATTCAAATCAATTCGTGATATCAGCATTGACAAATATCTTATTTTCCAAATCAGAGGTAGGGGGGGGGGAAGGAAGAGGAGAGAGACTGATAATATGCTAAGATCGTACATCTACTAGCTAGCCGAGATTTAGCAAATAGTAAACGTTTTATTCAATGACACATCAATCACAGATTTCATAATAAATTATCATTTTTTTTTATTACATACTAGATATCATATTTGCAAAGAACAATTGTTAGTCTGGTATTGCTGACAGAAGATCAGTTTAGATCTTATAACATGGGAAAATATGAATTTCATTGAAGCGATCTCTTTTCAACAAATGCATTGTGAAACTGTCCAATTATATGTATGATTATATTTAAACTTTTTTAAAGAAATAACTTCATATGGAACATATGCATAATTTATGATGATGTAATAAAATCATCTGAAAATATATAAACAAATATATATAAACTATTTAAATTCAGGTGCTTTTGTGCAGATCGATATTAGGTTTAGTTAGGTTTGATACATCATAGGTTAACATTTAGTAAGCTACCATTGAAAACCAGGTACTATTTGACAGGTAGTTTGGGACTCCCTTAGTAGTATGTACCATTGAATCTGCCAGGAAGTCGAATTCAGAACCTTTCGGTTAGCGAACGTCTAACCCGTTTTCACCACTGAGGAGACGTCCAATGGTAGAATTTCCATCAATATGTGATATAACACACCAATCATTCGTTATTGTCGGTGATAAATGTCTAACTGCAAAATAGTTTGTACTAACAAAAAGTTCAATAGCAGGATGAAACAATTGTCAAATGTTCCCTAGTTTGTAATGGTATCGTATTACTATGATATATTCGATAATCCCGAAGCAAAAGGTTGTGGAACAGAAGCAGATGGGAGAAATAGAAACAAATCATTTAACATTCGGGTAATATATATGATAAGATATTTAAAATGTTTGCATCAAAAAAAATTAAAAAAAAGAGTGGGAATGATAAAACGCTTAACGAAATAATTTAGGGAAATTTAGGTGAGTTAATTAGGAATGATATAGGGAAGAAATATCAATATAAGTAGTAGTAGTAGTAGTAGTAGTAGAAGTAGAAGTAGTAGTAGTAATAGTAGTGGTAGTAGTAGTATTAGAAGTAGTAGTAGTAGTAGTAGTAGTAGTAAGGGTATTAGAAGTAGTAGCAGTAGTAATAGTAGTAGTATAAGTAGTAGTAGTAGTTGTTGTTGTGGCAGTAGTAGTAGTAGCATTAGAAGTATTAGTATTAGTAATAGTAATAGTAGTATTAGTAGTATTAGTAGCAGTAGTATTAGTATTAGAAGTAGTAGTAGAAGTAGTAGTGGTAGTAGTAGTACTAGTTGTTGTTGTAGAAGTATTAACCATTCTGTATCTATCTGATGATTTGAGATTCCGTAGTATTATTGATTGCTCAGTGTTTTTATTGTGATTAGTTGGTTAATTTCATCTTGTTTTTTTACTTTGTGATTGGTGCTTGTCTGGTTCTTATGTGTGTGTGTGTGTGTGTGTGTGTGTGTAAACTCATAGTCATTTTATTAGTTTATTCAAAGTAAATAGTTTTAATTAAAAAATAACAGCCAATTTGTTGTATTATACTTTTTTCATGCAAATAAATTATCATAACAAACAGAAGACGTAATACCCTACTTGGATAATTTTTAACGTCCTCATCAGCTGCATCGTTGGTAAGTCAGCTTAGATTAATTCTGTTGTTATGTCTTATAATATTGTTAAGTTGAGATGGCTTTAGTAGAGATTGGCAGTTTATTTAACTTTTACAAAGAGATTAATCATGATTAAGTAGAAGTAAACATCATGAAGTACTGGATAGCTGTTATGTAGTACTAGGGGACTCCACACGAGTGCGAATACTAAGGTTTCATTATTGAGTTGAACTCAGGGACTTAAGGTCTCGTATTGAACGCTTAAATACTAGGCATTACTAGGTTAGTCTTCAATAGTAGTAATCCCAATTCAATCAATTCGTAACATGACATAATGATTAGTCATTGGCATTCAGTCATTTATGAACAATGTAGAGTACAACGAATATACACACAGATCTAAGTCACCATACCACATTATCATGACATAATCACATTTACAGAATTAACACCACAATTTAATTCTACAGGAAGGATTTAAGAAATGTACGTATGGGAGAATATTATAACTTAAGACTTTAAAGAACATGATGAGTAAATACATTAACTTCGCTGTTACCGATTTTGTATTATATCACTTAGTGTCTCTAGCCACTAATCACGGTTATGATGCGGTGTATAACTAGTCTACATCTACTAATATGGCTTAGATGAACAGCCGAAAACTTCATGGACTGATGGCATGTTTTGTTTTGGTTGTTTTTACCTTTCTTCTGTCCTACCTAGCTAACATCGAGTGATATAGTGGGCGGTGGTTTGAGATGCTCAACACGACTCTCAATCACCTCAGTTGATGAAGGTTTATGATCTCTTCGGACGGTTTCCATGTTTTATATTAATCTGTATCTAACATCAACATTACTTCTTCCATAATATGCGGGAAATATTTCAAAGATTTCTAAAATCAAAGACCTG
This sequence comes from Schistosoma japonicum, assembly GCA_025215515.1. Taxonomy (NCBI): domain Eukaryota; kingdom Metazoa; phylum Platyhelminthes; class Trematoda; order Strigeidida; family Schistosomatidae; genus Schistosoma; species Schistosoma japonicum. The sequence goes on from CM046061.1 coordinate 3,643,889, forward strand.
AAGACTAACGTATATCTTCTATTTTTATGGCCTATGTTTCTCATCCATAGGTTAAAACAACGTAAGCTTTTGAGTAGTATACTCGGCCTATCGTTGTGAGACGGATATCCAGCTTAGACTACAAGTAGCGAAAGTTGTCAAAAGCCAATAGGGCTTTCTTAATTACTGACAACTGTAATAATCGTTACAATCAAAATATGTCTACGCTTCATAAATCGCAACTTCTTACTATTTCAGTTATTTTTTTCAATTTACATAAATATAAGATTTTTCTTCATCAAATAAGCTGTTTAAAGAGCTTTACTAAGTTAATAATCACAGTAACACTTTCGGTGTATAATAAGTTGGCTTTACTCAGTATTTCCAGTTATTTTTTGATTTGTTTGAGTTGGAATTTGACTAGAAAGCGGAGTCCAGGACACGTGTTTCGTCTTATTTGGGACTTGTCAGCTGGATACATCTGCATCCCAGTGTTAATGTTTACACCGGGATTCGAACTCAACTAGTTTCGTCTCATATACCGACCTGTTCACTGCTAACCTAATGAGTTCGAATAGCCACACTTGTGCAACGGGTATATATATTCAATTAGAATGTATTTAAATCTTCCCGCTGATTTGCTACAGAGTGTAACTGATCAGTCTCCGTCAAAATACTGGAAGACTGAACTTTGATGTTAAGTAATTTGAGATAGATAACAAGAAACCTCGCATTACCTAGACTTGGTCAATCTAGTACTTGTCAACAAGGTGTATCTACAGTTTTGAGGGTATTGATGCATTATCATAGATCGCAACTATGATCATAGTTTGTGACTGTTTCCACATACTTTTCAGGCCACGAATGTCCTTATGTCTTCGTTTGACGCATACACTGTTATATAAATCAACGAACTCTTATATTGCCAAAGTGTAAACGTTAGGAATTAAGTCTAAGAATCAAAATTCATGAATCTGTTTTAAAGATTATAAAGAATATACACAATGAGTGTGGCTGCTCTAACGTAACCGTTTTTAGATAATTTTATTATTCAGGCATCACTAACTATTGATTATCGTTGCTTTAGAAGCCTGAACAATGAAGTTTAAGTTAACTGATATAGCATGGATTACCTACTTATTGAACTTACAAATTGATTCTAAGTCATAATACGTTCACTCGTAACTTCCTTTTAACCTACTCTTATGTCATTCACTAGTTGATATTACAGGTATTCATTGATTGTAATTAGAAATACCTGTCTTATTTACCATAATTAATGACGGCTTGAATATTTGCTCCAATTTTAAGTATTTTTACTGTATGACTAGGTGTTATAAAGACTTAATACTAGGAAGCACCGGACAGCTGTTTCAAATCAGTACTGTACTGTTCAGAAGTTTGTATCCGCATCCTCACCGAGATTCAGGAAATGTAGGCGAACTCCTGATCTTCGGACGACTGAAGTAACATACTTCAGTCATTTCATCATACACATGGAAGGACCTCAACCATCGCCACTGGTGGGTAACTTCTACGTACTCAAAATAAATAAACTCCATTGATCACGGCTTATAGTCAAATTCAAATTTAATAATCTTCACAACATTCGATCATAAATGAAATGACCTTTATATGTGTTAGTGTGTAGCTAAGATTTGAGGTGATTGGATTAAGTGAATACTGACCTTACGTCTAAGCAAACCAAGGGAGTTTGTACTGTAACTATAACCTGAGTACATGGACACTGAATAGTTGACACTGGTACTAGAGTGACCAAAAACTTCCTCAGACATAGACAGAGAGATAACAACACCAGCAAGAAATAGAAGAAAATGCCCAGTTACTTACTAAATTAAATCAGTATATTTTATATACTATATACTAGACCAACCAGTAATAGGAAATACAAAATACAATAAATACTGAACTGAGCTGTTTATAGAATTCGGGATAATATTTCCATAGTAAAGTTAAAATAAGCTGAGAACAGTGATAGGGAATTATAATGAGTCACTGGAAAACTGAGATATTATAGAATACAACTACCACATTTACTTAATGTTAGGTAATTGTAATGAAATAACACATATCCTTATATCCCTGAAAATAGGCTTCAGATATTGTACGTTCCCTATCTTTCTCCTGTTACAATGAGGAATCAACATGAACTTATTAGGGATTCATTTTAGGTAGTTGTTCTAAAGCTCTACTGAAATAATGGGGCCAGTCGAGTAATATATAGAAACTGAAAAATCAATTCAGGATATGTGGAATGATAAATTAATTATGCAATCTGTTATTTACATTTGTCCCAGATTGATATTGGATGAGTACCACTTAAAACCAATGTACACTGCACAGCTGTTTTGTCCTAGTACGGAACTCCTCAGATGTCCCCACCATCAGGGTGTTGAACAGAGGGCCTTCAGGTTGACAAATGCTTAACCATCTGCAGCACTTAACCGGTGTCCTACGACAGATTCTAACTTCCCTCATCTGTGATATAGTTTGATTATTAGAATGTTCCGGAAGTTTTTGTATAAAATCGTACCTGGTGAAGTTTAGACTTGTCGACATTGAGACAATTATTACTACTGACAGTGTATAACCATCGCACTACATCACATATCTATGGAAGTGGTAATTCTACTAGCTGAAAACTATCTGCTCAGTGGTGTAGATGGTTAAGCACTTGCGAACCTCAAGGACTAGGTTTCGACTCTAATGATGGAAATCTATAGTATCCACTACTTGAGGAGTCCCATACCAGAACAAAGCAGCCGTTTCATTTTCACATCGGTTTCAAATGTTACCTGACCAACTTCAATCTATAATAAATACAAAGAACAAATAAAATACCAGTCTCTACAAAACCATCCAATGTAAATTGTGATTACTTAGTAGTTTTTCATCTAAGCTTCAAGCATTACGTTCAATTTTTCAAATATCAATTCAATACCATTTTATAATTTCTCTGTCACTATAACTAATCAAAGAGAAGTATATGAACGATGTAAACGAAATTTCATGTTGATGTTACTACCTTTGATAAACTGATGGATTGTTAACAGTAGGTCGGACACTATCTTGGGATTAATACATTGAAATGATAAAGATTTGTAGATTAAGAGAAGAATTTAAGAGTTATTGCACTATCTAAACTATATGATTAAATTGTAATGCTACCATTGCATTCTTAGATTACATCATCATCTGTATATACTTTAAGCTTTAAGAATTTCTCTTAGATCAACTAACAATTTACATAATTGAGCTATTCATCTTGACGAATACAATACTCACTCTTTTGAGCGATTACTGTATTCAAGTTACATTTTCATTAATTGTCATTATGTATTTATGACTATGTAATTCACTACACATAGGAACTTATTGTTTATATAATTTGTGATAGTGTGATATGGTAACTATAAGCTCAACTAGATCAATTGTTCACGTGTAAATATAGTCTTCTCAACAACATTTTGTGAGTTTAGAGTAAATTGTTTTCTATTTAACTTTAACAACATGTAGCCTGTCATAACTTGTCCGATCTACAATACTTTTGCATAATTCAAAGTTATTTGTACTTGACTGAAATTTCTTGATTGTTGCCAAATCGTCAGTTAGTTAGTTGCATTCTTTGATATCAAAGAGATTCAATCTAACTTATTGACTTAAATCGATGACTATGAATTGATGTTTTCGTTGCCTAATTTATAGATCTAATAGTTTATGTTACTTAAAACTGAAAGTTAAACAGTTCATCCTGGCATACCCGATCTTGTTAATTGCCTGAAAAACTCTTAATCAATGTGTACCTGTAACCTCAAGGATACTTTTCTTATTATCACAATTATAAACTAAATCAATAAGCTACTATGGTTGATTTTTTTGGATTTTATAGTCAACAGTTACATCATATGACCTTGAGGGTTCTAGAAACTTACCAATTATATAATCAACGTGATGAAAATAAAATCAATTGTTTTATGAAATTCTTTTTTAAGTTTCTACTTAATTAAGTTTCTTCAGAGCTGAAGTATTTTCAGCCTTTTATTGGCTAAGTACTAAGGTTTCAAAGAATTATGCAAGGTTCCCAATACTTTAAGCTTGTAAATGACAGTTTTATTAAGCAATTCTAGTTAAATTAGAACAATTATGACATAATTTCTGGTTAAACTTAACAATCAACAATGGAATGATACACCAAAGGTACCACAAAGAATGAAGTCTAAATACCATTTTGTGCTAGGAAGTGTGATACTGGAATTCTTAAAACAATTCAAGCTTGATTGTTTCATTGCAGTTCACTACTGGTATTTTGTGAGTCAAGATCTTAGAAGGGCCTTATATCTCAGTAAACGGGAAGGTTTGATAGTCCAGGTTAAAATGTTGGTCATTTAAGGACAATAAGAAGAGTGATTACTTGAATCTTTCCAAATTAAATATCTTCACAACCAATTCATATGATACCCACCAATTCGAACTAATTAAAATTTCCAGAAAAGAATTCGATGATTAACTCTGTAACACGGTTACATTCACAATATAGTCGTGCTCTACTGTAATACTTCAGTGATTCAATGGATCCAATAGGTTAATGCTTAAAGATTTATCTGAAAGAAAGTTATATTGAAGACCTGACAGAACAAAAAAACTACCTAATAAATTTAGATTGTTGGAAGTCAACATTTGTACATGAAATAGTTCAGTTTATTATATTGAAACTAAATGCTTATTACCAATCTATGTATCACATAAACTAATAGGATCGAACAAAAATTAACTCTTGATCTACACTGGTAACACAAAAATCAACAACAAGAATGATCACTACCATCTCATCCCACCTTCACTCCAGCTTCTTATCCTAAACCATTTTAGAACTTTGTATTTGATTGAGCCATAAATTAATAATAAAGGAATAATACTACTTGTCAACTAGTTCAATGATAAAAATTTATTATCCATTAAAATTGTTTCGAACAGGAGTAAAAAGAAGTCACTGCTTTAGTAATTAGTCAGTTAAAATGTTGATTTCGATTTATCCACTTACAATCAAAATATGACTTATTTAAATCCAGAAATCTTGCTGATAGATAATTTCTTCGGTTGCTTACCTTTATCAAATGAGATAGTTAGTATATGTATTATGTCGGCTAAAAATCACTACGACTTTCTCATCGAACGTTGTTCACTAATGTTAAGGTAGGATGAATAACCCAAAGAGTGATCTTATCAAGACGTAGTATCATTCTATGAAGTTGTTAACTGTTGGATAAACACGCATTGATAGGCTTCGTAAGATATTCGCGATCAGTAGCTAGTAATACTGGATGATATTAGCTTAGAATTGGTTAGAGTAGTGAAGATGAATTCACTATTTATCTTTATCGAAATTCTAAGTTCCATTATTCTTTCATACACACTATTTGTTTCACTCTACTGTGTTCAACTCTATTCTGATATCAATCCTGTTAGTTTAATGTTGTCGTGCTAATGTAGTCATGACGAATTGGAATCAATGCACATATATTTCAGCTTCTATATTGCACATGATTAAATGAAACTATATTTCAAGTTATCTTCATAACATATTAACTAAGTAACTACATTCTGTTATAGTCTAGTGTTAGCAACAAAATGATACAGTCGTTCTTTATTAATTAGTTAATCAGGTGAGGTAAATGATCACATGCATTTGTGTTACCAACCGATATTTTCACATTAAGACAAAAAAACTATGCTATAGAAATTAGATAACTAAGGGTAAGAAATTAAGACACTTTAGAAATTAAAGTCATACAAGCTAATAGTTATGCTTAACAGATCAGTTTTATATATCGAGTTCAACAAGATAACACGAACATTAATAGCAATAAATGAGTTTATTTAATGGATTATTCAGTCGGTTAACATAGTTTCTAAACTGAATATTCATTTGTTGTAGAACCTCATTTTACAACAAATAACTAGCTAATGATTGTTCTTAGTAACTATGAAATGTTCAATAGTATAATGCAGTTTATGAAGAATGAACTTAAGACGCAGTAATTAATGTGATAGCTGAAGATAGTTAGGTGTTCACCATAAGACCTGAAGACCATGGGTTAGGTTCACTGATGGAATTAAGTGTGGGCATTGATGAGGAGTCTTATGCTAGAATAAGTTAGCTATTCAGGATTAACTAGTTCTTAGTGATACCCATTCGATATCAATCTTTGATACCTACAAACAGCTAAATGTAATACCTGTCTCTACAAAACCAGCTTAATTCAACTACAAAATACTTGATTTCATTACAATTACAGCATTACATTATGGGTTGGTGCAAAATCGTAGTAATCAGTCTAACCTATAAACTTGAATGACTTTAAGAGTTTCACTCGCAAAAGTCAACTATAAATGGTTAAGCTCAATAGTTTCAGAGTAACAAGATTATAACTGATGGTTGAATTATACCGTAAGATTCAACGAATTTGTTATCACCTGTTTATATAGTGAATGAATTCCGCATCATAGAGTGTTTTATTTTTAAATACAACATTCGCTTCATTTATTTTTTTCAACCTGCTCATCTTGATGAGGACGTAGGAGAGCAACACAATACTACCATCTTCAGAAAAGTTTATTATATGTAACCCTGGATTCTGTAAACAAAATTCTTTAAAGAAAATTACATAAATATTCAACATTCCGCCCATTAATTTTGCCTGGAAACTATAAGTAAACACTTAAAATCATGTGACTCATCTCAGTTCAGACTTGTCAGGAGTGAGACAGTTATCACCAATGACAATGAATAATCGTTGCGCTATATATCACAAATTGATGGAAGCGGAAATTCTACTATAAGATACCGACCCAGTGTTTCAGATGATTACGTATTTGTCATCAACAAGAAACCCATGGTGGGAGATCTGGGGCGTTCACTGCTGAGGAGTTTCACACTGGAACGAAACAGCTCTCCAGTACTCCTTGGTTCTCAATGGTATCATTCCAACATCAATCTGTGATATATTCAATCAACTAAAATGTGATATGTTGTGAGAGCCGTATCTGTATATATTTTATGACTGAAACTAATGTGGTGTGAATATACCTGTGAATAAATCTTAGTAAATAATTTTGTTATAGGGGTGGGGAGGCATTAAGTAATTAGTCTTTTAGAAATTTCCTTGTAGATTTTCAGTTACATGGATAGGCTTTATCTTCATCGTTTCTGTAGCTTAACAACAGAAACATCGCTATAAAATTATGAATCATTTAGTTACAATGAAAATATTTATATCCCCTGTAATATAATTACTTTTTCCAAATAAGGTATTCAGTAATATATTACTTACTTACTTACCCTTGTTACCCCTCTCGGAGGAGCATAGGCCGCTCACCAGTATTCTCCATTCAACTCTGTCCTCAGCAATCCTTTCCAGCTGTCTCCAGTTAATGTTCCTCCTTTTAATGTCTGCTTCCAGCTCTCGACGCAGTATGTTCTTCGCCCTTCCGCTTTTCCGTTTTCCAACAGGGTTCCAAGTTAGTGCTTGTCTCGTGATGCAGTCAGATGATTTCCGCAATGTATGTCCTATCAATTTCCAACGTCATTTCCTGATTTCCTCATCACTTGGAAGTTGGTTTGTTCTCTTCTATAGTTGGCTGTTGCTGATCTTTTCCAGCCAATGGACATTCAATATTTTGCGTAGACAGTTGTTTATAAATACCTGTACTCTCCTGAGGATGTTTGCAGTAGTTCTTCACGTTTCAGCTCCATACAGAAGAACTGTCTTGACGTTCGAATTGAATAGATTCAGTAATATATACTGTCTTGTTATTGGTATAAAGTGATAAGATAATGGAAACAATGATCGCCTAATTCATTATTATGGATTGGGCATACTTAAGTAACTTGATATTTTTCCTTCCTACATTGTACTCTTGCTATCACTTGATTTACTGTAGAGAGTAGTAGAAATAGATTATCATAAGTGATCTGAAGTGGTTGATTCCGCTTAAGATATAACTTGTTTCATAAACAATGAAGTCAAAATACAATATTTTCAAAGTGGTAATCTAAACAGTACAATACAAAGAGATGTAATATGCATGTTTTATAAGTAACTATCTACAAATAAATAGCGAATGAACATAAGAATGCAACAATTACTAAAAAAATATTCTAAGAGTAATTAAATAAGTAAGTGAACTTTTGAACTCACTCAAGTATTACATAATCTTATAATAAGATCAGGTGGTTGAAAGATTAACAGAACATAGAATTGAACTAATGCATTCATCAATAACAACATTCATATATTTATAGTTCATATAGTTGAGTAATAGATGATTATTAGCATAGATACTTTTAATACACTAATGGAGGATAGGAATTTATCACTATCTTGTACAAGTAATAACAGTAAATCTATTTTATGAGTAGATTCCTATAAAATCTACTTGTAAAATAATTTATATCAACAGTAGATTTAAGAGATATTTTTGTTGACATACTTGAAGTAGAATCATCGATAAACAAGGAAAGGTTTAGGCGCAGATGTGAAGATGTGGATTAGCAAGGCATAAATAGCATTTCGACAACTGAAAAACATCTGGAACTTAAACCAACTATCAGTCAACATTAAAATTAACATTTTTGAATACAAATGTGAAAACAGTTCTGTTGTAAGTAGCTGAAATTTGCATGAACTACGAAAAACATCATCCGGAAGATACAAGTAGTTCGAAACAGCTATCTGTGTAAGGATACTTGGGACCCATTGGACAAATACCATCAACAACAACCTTCTGTGTCAGAGAACAAATTAACTGAAATCCAGTCGAGGCAGAAATTAGGAAAAGACGCTGGAGGTGGAATAGAATACACATTGAGAAAATCATCAGTCTGTATCATAAGACAAGATACATAACATGGAACTCCTTAAGACCTATAAGAAAAGTAGGAAGACTCAAGAACACACTGTGCTGAGGAATTGAAGAGTGACAATTAGAGAGTGAATAGTACTTAGAAAGAACCGGAGGAGAAAGTTCCAGGTCAAAGTTGATCATGAGAATGCTGGTCGGTGGCTTCATGCTCCACATGAGTTAATAGACATTGATTGGTTGATTTTGTTTTTAGAAGTCAAAATATAATGTTTTGAACATTTGATAGTTAGGTTATGGACCGCGGTGATTGTTAAAGAACGCTATTACGTTTTAGTTTATTCACCTTGTCACAGATTGATATTGGTAGAGTACCACTGAAAACTAGGGTACATTGGATATCTGCTTTGTCCTGATATGAGGCTTCTCTTTGGTAGTGCTCACTTTGATAGCACAATCAATCAGTTAATGCCTGTTAGCCCAGGTAAAAGCATAGACCGCGGACCAGCCTTTTCTAAACAACTCTGTACTGAGCTTTTCTTTCCAGCTGTTCTTCTCGTCACTTCATTGAAGTAGATCATTTCTTTACTCGAATATTTGAAGAAATAGAATGATGATAGAAGAAATTTTTATATAAAATATCACTTTCTCATCTGAAGGATGTTATGTTACAGTAATCAATTTCTTAGGTATTGCCCATAAGAAAAAATAGCCCATAGGATTTACGTTATGATTATAACCATATAGGCTTAGAAGATAGTGATTAGTTAGCATTGTAGCTTACCGACTAAATTCTCTCTTAGAGGCATGAATAAAGAAAAAAAGCACCAGTGAGTGAGGCCTAAAATCAAATAGTTTATTGAATGAAAACAATGCTGTTTATGTATCACATGTTGGATCAAAAAGTAACAGAAAATAGAAAATGCATCAAACATTGAACTAGGGATAACGAGTAGAATGAATTTGTATGTTTCCATTGATTTGTTATAGACTGAATCTGGTCAGTCAGCTATATGTGCATCCTGAGCGGATTGCCTCGATATAGCGAATATTCATAAGTATCCACTTAATTTGGATTGTGGCTGGTGAGGGGAATCCAGAATTCAGTGGTCTAGTGGTGAACGCTGTGGCATTTGATACGAAACAGACTGAGTTCGAATCCCACCTGTGTACTATCAACATTGGAATGCAAGTACATCCAGCCGATGAGTTTCAAATAGCATTGCAATTGATAACAAGCATTGAAAACAAAGTATCATGCAAATTAGCAGTCAGCATTATGGTAGAATATAGTATCTTGTGTGTGTGTGGGGGGGGGGAAGGGGTGACGTAAATGATGTTATATATCCAATTTGAATTCATGTTACCTGGTATTATAATACAAGGTACTAACTACTAATTGAGTTATTTAGACAACAACTGACCTCACAACGAGATAAGATTGTAATTGTTAAATATTCTTGGCTTTCCAATTAGCATATTTACTTTTTGTCTAATTAGGCTGTAGTTTTTTTGTAAGCTGCTTATTATTTCTCATTGTTATTTTTATTATTTCTTAATTGTAACTGGCATGTAACTTATTTCTTAATTAGTAATTGATAATTTTATAAACTCTATGCGTTTTTAATTTGGATTGTGACTGGCAAGTGGAATCCAGGATGCGCGTTTCGTCCTATTTCGGATTCATCGGCTGGAGGTATCTGCATCCCAATGTTGATGTTCACAGTGGGATTCGAACTCAGTCTGGTTCGTGTCATACGCCACCGCGTACACCACTAGATTACTGAGTCCAGACAGTCACGTTTATGCAATGGGCGAATTGGTAGTAGGATGAATTTGTATATTCCCATTGATTAGTTATAGACTGAAGCTCATCAGTCACTGTTGCTATATGTGCATCCTGAGCGGATTGCCTCGATATAGCGAATATCCACAAGTATCATTTAATTTGAACATCAACATTGGGATGCAGGTACATCCAGCCGATGAGTCCTAAATAGGACGAAATGCGCGTCCTGGATTCCACTCGCTAGTCATAATCCAAATTAAATGATACTTGTGAATATTCGCTACATCGAGGCAATCCGCTCAGGATGCACATATAGCAACAGTGACTGATGAGCTTCAGTCTATAACAAATCAATGGGAATATACAAATTCATCCTACTTCTATGCTTTTTGTTGTCATATAATTCGTTATTTTCTCAGTTAAACAAAAAAAAGTAGGCAAGTCACGAGGTTTACCAACATGTTAGTTAATTCATTATGTTCTTAGAATAAGAATATAGGCATTGCATAAGTTGTTGATTTAGTTTCATTTTCTATGACATTTCATCATCTCTTATTGTAATGTCTTCATCAACGTGGATGTTTTTATTAGGTCAAATGAATTTTCAGCTCGGGATGTATTTGATGACACTTGTGAATGCCTTATTAACATTTAGAACACATTCGATGGGTATATAATGAATAAATATCAATTTGGCTTCAGCGTCTTAAACTTCAGCTTTATCACTTTTATAAGTTTTGAATATTACTGGACATAGTTAACATTGATATGGATTGATGACTTATTAGAAATCAGTGTCTAATTAGTGCTATTTCACTAAATCTAATGATGATAGTAAGCTAAATGATGATCCAATTGAAATAACTATTGAATTTTCAAAGAGACAATTGGAATGAGGTTATCTATGATAATTTAAGTGTTCAATAAATGCAGTCATATTTATGACTTTGAATTCACTTCTGTATTCTGTTAATCAGTGAATTCAACTTGAAATTATTTTCCACGTCAACAGTGTAGTTTAGGGGATTCTTAAAAATGTTCACCATAAATTAATCAGCTTAGTCAATGTAGTATAGATTTTGAAATTGGGAAATTGAAGCAGACCAATCAACTTCATGAATTTATGACTTTTTTATCCAATCAGAAAAAAAGTAATTGTATATGAATAATTTAATTGGGAAAAATGATAATAAGAAGAATGATATATATATAAATATCCATGGGAAATGTAATAACTCATTAGTTCTAATAAGTTATCTTAACTGTGAAACAAAGACACAAAGGTATCTTAACTTGCTAAAAAAACACCGTAATTTAAAACTTAATACAACTAAAACCACCATTCCGATTGGACTATAATAATCAACTCACTAGTGAATAACGCCAGGATGTTTCTGAAGCTCTAGTGATAAATCGTGACTAGTGGAGTTCAAACTTGTCACAAGTGAGACAGATATTACCAGGGACAATGGATGATCGTTGCGCTATATATCACAAATTGATGGAAGTGGGAATTCTACCATTAGATGCTGACCCAGTGTTGCAGATGATTAGGTGTTCGCCGTCAACTTGAAGCTCCTGGTGGGAGATCTGAGGTGCGCACTGCTGAAGGGTTCCACATTAAAATGAAACAGCTACCCAGTGCTTCCTGGTTTCAACGTTACCATATCAACATCAGTCTGTGATATATTCAATCAACTCAAAGTACAAATATCTACAAAAATAACCATTTCAACTGAACTATAATACATAGAAATAAACGTTCTTCTATTCGCTCTAAAGTTTTTTCTAGTTAGGATTATGTGTTTGGGTTATTGTGGCGCCAGGGTTAGTATGGTCAATTCCGATCAGCAAATCCAATAACTGTATGGCCCATATATCAGCTTGGCACATTTGTATAATCATTCGTACAACCATAATATGTTATTACCCATGTACATCTTCGTACGTATAATTGAATGTTAGCCCACTTATATGTTTATTGTATTAACCATCATAGTTGTTAGGTCATACTGACCACAATTTACAAACTATATTATAGACACCTACATTTCAATATATATATACATATATATATATATATATATCACTTTGGTTTGAATATCAGCTTGATAGCTGGCTTGCTTGTGATCCCAGTACTAGTTAGTACAATACAATTTGATTACTACCAATAGTGAGTTATTATTATCGCGTTATTTCACAACCGTAAATATAAAATAGTAAGTTCTAATAATACTAATAATACAACTGGCTTTATAATCAGGATCCAAAGTAGAATCATTACTAAATTCTTAGAATACTACATTCCATTACTAGTATAATCTCATGCTTATCAAAGCATAGACGTTTGAATAAAGAATATTTTTTTGGATTAATTCTCAGTTCAGACTCTACAATAATGAGTTCAAAATTAATGATCACATATGTAGTCAGTTATGAAGCAAATATATAACATCATTTGGATGTCAAGAATAATTGGATCTCCGAGTTGTTTGTAAAATACGAATGTTATTATTGAAATAATTATCATCATATAGCGTCTTAAACTTAAACGACGGACTGAAATAAACAAAACCAATAATACGAATAAAATCTAAGGTATTATTTAGGTTAGATTGTGACTAGCAAACGTAATCCAGGATACGTGTTTCGTCATATATGGTACTCGTCGGTTGGATTTACTTGTATCCTAATATCAGTCTTCATACCATGATTCGAAATCTGTTCTTTTTATGCCAAACACTAGAATGTTCATCACTAGGCTATTGAGTCCAGAAAAACACACTTATGCAACAGGGGTATATGTATATATATTTTTTATCTATTAAATAGTTACTTAAGTATTGACTTGATCTTGTATAAGTTCACAACAGAATTAAAAGTATGCACTACTATAAAGAAATATCTATTCAATATCCCTTGGTTTTGACTGGTATCTAATCAAGAACCTTTTCCAATAAATCATAACAGCAACAGAATATATTGATTAAATCATATTAATCTACTCAAGTATACATGATTCAATCAGTAAATTAATTGTCTGTAGTTTTCTTAAGAGAATAAAAGTAACATACTGAATTGGTACACAATCACACACACATAAACAACTGGGTTTTTTTCGCTCTATTTTCTCTTTTTGTTGTTGTTGTTCCTTTTTTTCTCATGGTTTACTTTCATTTGGTTAACACCACTGAGTTACACACTTATATATGTACAATATATAAACTATACTTTAAACAAGGGTAAATATTCAACTGTTTCAATGCATAAAATGTCATATACATTATATATATATCTATATGTATAGGTATACATTAATTACAATGAAGGCAATAAATTACGTAATATAGTTTACATAAGGTAACTTATAGTTATATATTGTAATGTTATGTAATCTTTAAGATTGATTTTATGTAGATGATCATAGTGACTTAGTAGATAATATTATACAATTGGATTAAGTATTATTTTTAATTTGTATTGTGACTGGCAAGTGGAATCCAGGACGCGCGTTTCGTCCTATTTGAGACTCGTCCGCTGGATGCACTTGCATCCCAATGTTGATGTTCACAGTGGGATTGGAACTTAGTCCGGTTAGTGTCATAAGCCAACGCGTACGTCACTAGACTACTGAGGTTAATGTAAAATCTTATTTTATAGATAAAAAATATTCATTACAGTTGTAATATACTAATAAAATATAATACATTAAGTTATATCCAATGAACTAATTAATTGGTAATCTTAGTAATGTATAGATAATGAGTTGAATATTATGAATCTAGTGATGGATATACTTTAAACTCATTAACAACATAGGTAAGATGAGATGATTTTATTCTTTACAGATTCAGTATTGATGATTAACTTGTGAATGTTCCTAATGTTCTAGTGAGAAGTTATGACTGATAGAGTTCAAATATGTCAAGAGTGAAACAGTTGTTACAGATGAAAATGCATGATTGTCGGATTATATCACTGAGTGAAAAAACTGAGAATTCTATTACTGGACGCCAGCTCAAAGGCTCAGAAGGTTATGTGTTGACCACAAGAACCAACGGCCTTAAGTTTGAATCTTCTACGGGATCGATAGTGGGCATTGTTGAGGGATCCTATACTTGAACACAACATCTATCTAGTTCTCCTTAATTGTCAGTGATATCCAATCGACTGGAATTTTCTTATCGCAACGACTGATTTATTCTATTGTGATTATCATTGTAATTTTTGACAAGATTTTCTTCTGAACATCTAATTTAACATCATAACTCATGAATAATAATGAAACTGTGACACTGACAGGTCATGTACTCAGATGCTAAGACATTAAATATTTACCTATTTATCAGTCTTTTCTAGAATCATCATGAAATAGTTATTGAGTGAAATACTTTCAACAGTTTTCGGACTTATAAAGACATAGAAGTGTCTATCAAGGGTTCCTTTATTAAAGATGAGTTGTATAATCAAAATTTACTTTGTTGTACCCCAGCTTCACCAGCTACGATATTCGGGAAAACAATAATCTTGCTAGGATCAACACAATAAGGCGTTAATCACGTGACTGTTGTTGCATCTTGTCTGATACTAGGTAACCCTACAGAAATAAAAAGCGACAACGACAGACATTTGATTTATCAATCAAACGATATCTTGATTTAGTTACTTATGCATCATTTCATAAATATATGCATAGTTTCTAATTGGATATTGTGGAAATTGTTGATTGTTGGTAGTAAAACGTTCTAACTCAGTCAATTCGGGAAATATGTGTTCGACTTCATCCTTAAGGTTCTGGGTTCGATTCCTGATAGGGTTATGAATGCACACCTCTGAAGAGTGGCATACTAGGACGAAACAGTTGTCCAATGCCTCCTGGTGTTATTGGTTACTTAATTAAGACCAATTCATGATATCAAAGTAATATATGTAAATGTTGTATTCATTGAGCTATACGGTTTCATTGTCGTATCTTTGCTGTTATTCACACCATTATCATTATCATCCAAAGCATCAGCATCACAAATGCTTACTCGAAGTAAATGTGCGTTTCTTACAAGAACTGAATCAGTTCTTTCTGATGACATACTGAATATTCAGCTCAACTACGGATCCAGAAATGTAGACTAACAAAATATTTATAAGTCTATGAATCATATGTTCTTATAAATACAAATTATAAAAGATACGTATGCATGTATTTGTTTGCTTACGAACTTTTTCTAGAAAGTTCTAAATGAAGAAAAAAGGTCTAAACACTAATTGTTCTTGGAGTGAAAAGGTTTAGGGAGATTAGTACTAAGTTCAGTTAATTCAATTCGTTTCAGATTAGTGATGGCAGGAAAGTGTGAATTTTACCATTGGATCGTATCCTAGTAGTTCGGAGAGTTAGAAATTTATCAATCTGAGGCTTCTGTGCCCGGATATAAGGTGCACAATGTTGAAGAGTCTCATATTAGTACTAAACAGCTATCCAGTGCTCCTTGGTTCACAATAGTACCCTGCCAACATCAATCTGCGAAGAAATTCAATCAACTAGAATGTTAGCTTGTTTTGAGAAATTTGTGAATGTATATCACCAGATTCCAAATCACTGATCTACCGATCATACAATCTCTAACTTGAAACTTTCTTCACTAATCCTGTACTCACAATTTTCATCTGTTTTTCTTTATCGCTAATATGATAATCAGTTAAGATGGTGGATAGTTTTATCGAAGACTGAAATCAACTAGTTCAAAAGCATACATACCAAGAGAGGCTTTGTGTTTAAGCATGGAATACTTCAATGTCGTATAGAAAAATATAACTCAGAACTTTTAAGTCACTTGGAGAACACATTGACCTTCTACTTAATGATTTACAACTCACTAGTTTACGAGTTGCAACAATCAACACGAATCGACATTGTTTAGTAAACTGTTAAAACTAGGGAATACATAATAGTTATCTCATCTAAGTTTATGTTTCTGGAGTAGTAAGTCATTATATCCTGACCGAGGACAGAGTTTAGATACTATGAGCATCACAGCTACAGCTTATCTGTTGAACCTTTATCAAACAGACAGACAGATACAACGCAGAACTTCATACGTACGTACATCAGTTCAGGTTGCCATACCACATCAGCACAGAGACACAACTGTCAGTTCAAATCCAAGAGTGATAGCGATAGTAGGAGTATTAGCAGTAATGCAGAAGATTAGGGAGTGAAGATATGATTCGAAAAGTATGATTCAGTGAGATAAATTTGAAAGGAGAAAGATAGTGAATTCAGAAGATTAGATTTTGAGAAAACACAAAGAGTGGATGCACCTGCACCATTGCAAACGATTCTGAGCCATGTCGTTCAAGGTCTCTAACCATTGGTGACTTTCGTCTCGCGGACCCCAACCACGCAGCCTACATCTACCAACATGACTTAGTCTGCTTGTCAGTGACTTCATCGATTTCTGCCATGTTTTAATTTGGCCGCCTCTAGCTTTCTTCCAACCTATTCCTACGCCGCAAAACATAGCTCGTCGCGGCAGTCGGTAGTTAGACATGCGTAACACATGTCCTAACCACCTCCACTGATGAAGTTTCAATTCTTCATCTATTGATTTGCCCTCCTTTCCTAGAACCCGTTTCCTAACGACAGCATTGCTCACTCGGTTGTCCCACGATACTCGAGCAATGTTTCGGAGACACCTATAATCGAAGACCAGTAACCTACGAATGTCCTCTACTCTTAACGGCCATGTTTCGCTCCCGTATAGTAGGACAGAGCAAACTGCTGCACGGTACACTCGTCCTTTGGTTAGCAAGCGGAAATCTTGCCTGCGCCATAAGTGACGCAACTTGGCAAAAGCCAATCGAGCTTTCTGTATCCGTGCTGAGATTTCGTCCGTCACCAGGCCATTAGCACTGATGAGACTCCCCAGATACGTGAAGCGGTCTACACGCTCGACTACTTCACTCCCTATCACTAGTTCAGGTGCCGATGCAACCCAATCATGGAGCACCATTATCATCCGGCATTCACTAATTAACACTCCTAACTTAAGTCACATGATGACGTTTATATTGCTTTAGCATATCGATTGTCATTAGCAAGGAATTGTGATATTTTCGATATTTTCAAGCTTCATATTCTTTATTTATATTCCTAGTGTTTTTGCAATGATAATAACTTTGTAGTAAAGAAAGACATATTTCCTCATGGTTTTTGAAAACACATGTTCTTCAGTAATGAACGATGAAGTATGCAATTACTGAAGTTCCGATGGAGATTAATGACATTATCAAGAAATAACATAAATGATTACTGTATCATTTACTTTAACATGATTATTATTATTTACTTTTAGAAGAATGTTCAAGGAAAGAATTCACGATCGAAATATTGATGATGTTGACTGTAATAATTCAACCTCTTCAAATCAATTCAATAAAAGAAATAGAAACAATTCTGTACTATCTATAGTATGATTTCATTCCGTTTCAGTGTTTTATAATTATGATGGTAATAATATTTTGTACGATAATTATTACTATTAGAATGAATTTACACAAGTGTGACAATCTGGACTCGGTTGCCTAATGGTGAACACGATGGCGTTTCATACGGAACGGACTGAGTTCGAATTTCGCTGTGAATATCAACATTGAGATGTAGGTACATCCATCCGACGAGTCCCAAATAAAACAAGATACGAGTCCTGGATTCCACTTGCCATTCACAATTCAACCTAAAGAAAACTTAGTTGATTTAATTCGTCATAGACTGATGTTGGTAGGGTATCATTGAATATCAGGCATCATTGGACATCTGTGTCCATCTTAATATGGGACTTCACAGCAATGTGCTAACTTAGATTCTGCCCCTGGGACTACGCGTTGGCGAATGTTTAGCCCCCTGTACTACTGCGCCGACATTCAACTGATACAATCTTAACCAGTGACAATGAATGATCGTCGCTCTATTTACAACAAAATGGTGAAAGAAGGGGAATTCTACGACTGAATATCGGCTCAG
The DNA here is from genome assembly GCA_025215515.1 of Schistosoma japonicum. Taxonomy (NCBI): domain Eukaryota; kingdom Metazoa; phylum Platyhelminthes; class Trematoda; order Strigeidida; family Schistosomatidae; genus Schistosoma; species Schistosoma japonicum. Next base: position 3,662,554 of record CM046061.1, read on the forward strand.
TGTTTCAGAGAAGTTAGGTATTCGACAACCTGAAGCCCCTGGAGCGGAATCTGTGGCACGTGCTGCTGAGGAGTCCCGTAGTAGAACATAAAACAAGCCCAAACTTGTCGTTTTTAGGGTCAAAAAGTGAGAAAGACCAAAGATTAGTTTCGACCTGAGTACTAGAGGATAGACAAGAAAAAGATTAATAGCATCCAGGAAGAACTGGAAAGGAGAATTCAAGACATAGTTGGTCAGAGAATGCAGATTGGCCATCTATGCTTCATGAGGATTAACATGCCGCTAAATGAATGTTATCAGTATTAAGAATAAGACAAAAATGATAAACACTGATATTATTAGTTGATAAAATCCAGTTATACTGGTGGTTAGTCATGACCCTGATTAATCAGGGATACAGTTTCGACGCTTCAGCGATTAATACAACATCAGTTAACATAACAATGAATTTGAGTGAACTATACCATTTTGTGTATGACATAACAACTGTATTATTTGTAAGCAAATCTAGTCACCATTTCAAATTCACTTGAATCACATACTTTTTGTAGAATTAATCAATGCTGATTGTGAAAAATGTGGTTTGTTTAACCGCACATTTAGATTCATACACTATTGTAAAACATACTGTAAAATGATTGTCACCTGTTAAACATTTTCACATGAATATTTCAAATATGTGTTAGTTATGTTTCCAAATAGATAATGCCTAGGGTAGGGTATCGATTGAAGCGTAAACTATCAAGTCCCCAGATCACATTACCTGGTTAACGTATTCATCTCCAATTTATGAATCACTTTTTTTTCTAAAGTCAGAATGTTTAGAGCTTATTTTGTTAGGTTAGTGAAGGCTGAGAGAACACACATCCATCCATGTAAAATGTTAAGCCATTATCATATTTTTTTTTCCTATTTTACTTCGATGCACTGGTTGAAATATACATGAGAATCAGTAGTTACTCATTTTGATCCTATACAGGGTATCTTATGAAACCTTTGAGTCTGATATGTACTGAGTACCTGTTAGTCATCATAATTGGTAAACAATAATCCTACGTGGAACCAGTACCTGTAAACAGCTATTTGTTGTATGTTCACACTTCTACCCTGATATTTCTAGTCCATAAGACTAACACAAGATAACTGGGACAACAGTTAAAGTGACAGGAAAACTATATCTCACTCATTCGCTAATATGCATACAAAACCTATCAAAACAGTAGACTACTTAGGAAAATCACATTCATACAAAATAGTAACAAAAATTGACTAAGAAGTGGAAAAAGGAAAGAACAGAAACATAGTTAATTAGTTGTAGTTCCTCAATGAAAAATGACCTGACAACATTTCATTAGTCTAATGGGAGGTTAGAGTCGAAGGAAGGAACATAACTTCAATCGAAATAAAATGTTCAATCTGCATTCACCCAACATAAATGAAATAATCATTAAGAAAACAGTTCTAGAAGTTTGCTGTTCTTCTTGAGTCGTCCGACATATCAAAAGTATAACTTGTCTATATTGAAAGTGTTATTCAGTTGACTTACATCAAGTAGTTTAGGCATTCTGTTTTAAGTCAATATAGTAATTGTTATCTGTAGATGTAAACTCTAAGCATAATAATAAAAGTATCGCAGCTTGTTAACGTATATAGGTCAACATGTTCTTCTACACTAAATACAAATTATAATTTATATTGTATAACTCACATTACACTTATGTTTTACCTTAATTTTACTTATTGACTGTTTTATATTCGAGTCAATAATTATTCGTTACTTACTTACTTACGCCTGTTACCCCTCTCGGAGGAGCACAGGCGGCTCACTAGAATTCTCCATTCAACTCTGTCCTGAGCAATCCTTTCTAGCTGTCTCCAGTTACTAATCATCCTTTTAATGTCTGCTTCCAGCTCTCAACGCAGTGTGTTCTTCAGCCTTCCTCTTTTCCGTTTTCCAACAGGATTCCAAGTTAGTGCTTGTCTTGTGACTGTATCACAAGACAAGCACTGACAATTATTTGTTACTAGTACCTAAAACTCAATTAGTCGAAATGTTTATCTAAAATATGAAGTATGATATACCAAAGATCTAGTTATTTCTTCACAAATGTATCTCATCTTTATTTCTCTTTTATTAATTTAGACATCAAAAACAAAAGCAAATATTATTGCTAATAAAAAGTTAACAAAGTATTTTGATAAATTAGTCAATACATTTGGTAGTATGTGTAAGTTATTACTTATGAATCTTTGAAGTATTCTATTGAAATGTTCATATTATGCATTATTAATACAACAATCATCTAAATCACATAGTTATATGTTGCTTGAAATACATTACAATAGGCGGTGTTTTATGTTTCAAACGCCATGAACACTCTAGACGTACTAATCAATATGATATACATACTTCAAGAAAAACTTCAGCCGGTATCATAACTTCTTCCAATCTTTAACACTTAAACTTTACACGAAACAAGAAGCTGATAATATGAATAAAGTTTTTTTTTATTAACGAAACAAAAGATATTTTTTAGTTAACAATCACCATGAATGCCCAGAGTACGCTGAAAAAGATACTTGCAAGGTGGTATGGATAGTGGGGGTGAGGGGGGATTGTTGTTGGCTAAAATCATCGGATCTAGTTTTCGTTCTGTTTACGACTCGTTAACAAGACATACTTTTGAGGGAATTTATACTTTTATGCATATTTGATCCCAAGTCACCCACTTTCATAGTCTGTGACTATTACCTTTAACTTCTTGCACGAATGAGATGCAAACATTAGTTGATCACTTTGTAGTGACTAATTTCATGTTCATTAGGTCGATTATAGTGCTGATCGAACTCAATTAATCGAGTTAGAATATGGCTACTAGTCGAAGTTACTTAATATCACTGACACTATATAGAGATAAAAGATGGATTGAACGAAGTCAGAAGGAAACCCTAGATCTAGGCTTCAAGTAAATGTTACTTATATTAATAACCATTTCAATACTTGATCAATTAAATTGGAGAAGGATATAAGGTGTTTGACTTCAGACACTTTAAGCTTTTTACGAAAATTGGTCATTTGGTATACTGTCAAGCTATTCAGTTGTACTGTGTTGCATTTAAGTGATTTTTTACTCTGATTAAACTGATTGACAACATACCTAAACAATTAACTATTATTAGAAGCATTTTCCAGCAGGAAAGAAACCTGATTAGGTAAGAGCTTGTACTGGTGACTAATGGATTAAGGTACTTCTACTTCATGCCTATTTTATAAATGGTCAGTTAGACTCAAACAAGAGTACGTTGGAAGTGATGAATAGCAGATTTATGATAATCCTTCTTTTCTAACGTCTGGTTAACTATGTGATTTATTTAATTCCCCTCCGTATATTACACAATAATTTGTGGTTGAATGATTGACTATTAGTATTACATAACAATATCTATTAATATTCTTAATGTGGTACTGAAATAAGAAGATATGTAGCTATCTGTTAATAACTATTGTAATGCTACTGCATGCTAAGTAGGCTGATCTCATTAGTTTGGCTCCATTTTGTTATTCTCCTTAGTTATACTACTAAATAGTTGAAATTAGTAGCTAATATGTCTTATGCCTAAATTTTATATATATTATTGTCAGTGAAAATATTGAGAAACTGATGTTTCCTTAGAGATTCTAGCCACTATAATTCCCTGATTATGATAACAGCAATGAGTGAAAGAGTTTTTGCATCATGTGTATTTAAGGATACCTTTCATAACAATGGATCCTAGTCAAAATTATGTCAATATTCACAAATATCTAGCGTGACGTTGACGACTGGATTGAGGCTAAAGATTATACATAATAGTGATTATAAAAGGTGGAAGGGTAGGTGAACACTAGAAACTAATATACCTCTGTAAATAGCTTTCTGAATGCACAAATTGATTGGAGTTTGGAAACACATACTGCTAAATTCTACTTTGAGATATGGAGTTACTGTTTTCATTTATAGACCTGTAGGTCTTGGGTTTGTATAGCGAAATCCGAGTAACAGTGTATCAACAGAATGTGAAGATTATCTGAAGACATCATCCACTTGAATGTAAACAGATAATGAATTGACTAGCAAGTTAATCCCGTAGGTTTCTTTCTTTAATCTATAAAATACATCTAATAAGAACTAAGTATTATCACCTTCGAAAGTGAATAATTTAATTCAGCTAACTCAAGACAAGGACTTGTAATTATTCAAAATCAAGATTGGATGTTGTGAAGATTATATTGGCTGATTAGTGTGTAGTGACCAGTTTAATGCTAATCAAGTTCTTCATATATCTAAATGAATTCTGTCGACTAACCGTAATGTATCGGTTAATTTAAGTGACTCAACGTCGGTGAAACTATGCAAAGAATAAAGGCGGCTTTGGTGTGGTCTACAGGAAATATTTGATCTAGTTTTCTTTTTATTTAACATACATTAGCAAAGCGTATCTCCAATCTTTGTGGATTAGACCTCAGGCCACGCAGTTTCAAAGTCTACGGCTATTAACAATTAACTATTTGAGTTGTAACTGATCCACTATAGAATTGAGATGTGGACATTGTTTGGTTGTCATTTGATATAGAGAAATGACCTGAATTAAACAACTGTTGGCTAGTTGTCTTTCCCAAGTATAGGGCTTCACTGAAGTACACATTCTCATTGCCAACCAGAACTGAACACAAGACATTAAAGCTATGTAGGTGAACACTAGACACCTGTAGATCATTAAATCACATACTACGCAATGTTTGATATTTCTAACTTCAATTAATGCTATACATGACTATTAAGATGACTGATTTTCTAATTGATAGATTCTTCAATACTTTTTTTTCATACTTTCATAGCGGATATTAAGAAAAAATCTGATGAGTACAATTCCCTTAATATTGATGAAAGAATTGACTATCCAAACATTAAAATAGAATATGATGATAATGAAACTAGAACTACTAAATTCAATCCTGATATCATAATTACTCATATGAATAATAGTAGTATTGGTAATTGTAGTGATATTAAAGATTATGAATATGATAATGATAATAATATGTATCATAGTGGTGAAATTACAACCAATCAACTACAACAACATAATGAAAATCACCATCAAACCAATGAAATTATCCTGTCAACTGATGAAACTACAAATTCACCAATTAGTGACACTAATCAATCGGATAGTTTTTCACATTTGAATATGTCATCAGCAATATCATATGGTGATGATTTGAATTCTGGTCCTGTATCCAGTTCTATTGATGATCTACTTAGCTTAGATCAATATGATCAAGTTGATCAGGCATCTAAAGAATTTTCATTTCAAAATCATGATTCTATTACTGGAATAACTAATTCCAGTTTAGAAAGATGGTTATCTCAATCAGTTTTATTAAAATCAAATATAAAGTTGAAAGTATGTTTTACTTTGATTAATGCCTATTGAATGTTTGTACTAAAGTTTTTCTATAATTAAAATAAGGATTAGTTGTTTACATACGTTACATGAGTACCATTGAAAATGAGGGAGTATCGGATATCTGTTTTGTTCTAGTATAGAACTCCATGTCACTTCCAACCCTGAATTCGGACAATTGTCCATTGTCATTGGTGATAACTACCTCACTTCCTAAGTTCTAGTTAAGACTTCTAACTGGTAAACTTCAGACTTGTAGTGAGTAACACAGTTATCACCAATGATAATAAGAATAATAATGGCTTTATTCAGTAGTATATTTAGTACAGTGTGAATTTTTTGTAAATAGTTTCTCAGTAAGTTATTCTTTTTTCATGTATTCATATCAGTTCATGTTCACGAATGTAACAACACAACCCCTACATTTAGACTAAAAGGAAATTATAAAAAGTCCACTTTTTCAATAAGAGATCTGCAGTAATGACTAAGAATTTCAGGAATACACATCTGTTGCATGTTGATTCATTTTCACTCGTAATCCCAGTTACCGTATTATTTTCGCTTATATTTCAATGCATTACTGATGATAAGTCGTAGACTTTTATGAGGACGCATAAGCACATGATGCGATTTCGGGACGGGATCGAACAATTAACACAAAACAAAAAATAGAAAGGTAATTTGTTGAAATATTTGAAAAAAGTAGTACTCATAGACTTCAAAAAGGTTACATTGCATGGTCGTCGAGTTATATCACAAATTAGTGAAATTGGGAATTCTACCACTGGATGTTGGATAGTCAAGCAATACTAATGACTAAGTGTTTATCATGAAACCAGAAATTATTGGGCTCTCTTCCCTGACAAAGTCAAGGGTAAACACTACTGAACAATCCTACATTAGAACGAAATATCTGTCCAGTTCTACCTGGTTTATAATGGTACCCATCTAAAATCATCCTGTGACGTATAAAGGCAACTAAACTGAATACCTATCTCCACAAAACCACCTCACTTCAGTTCAAATAGAAATTCTTTGCGGTATCTGGTTTGTGTAAACACTGTGTTTAGGAAGTGTCCAAATCTATGCAAATCAATTACAAAATGATGGTCAGAGTGGTTTTATGTGGACGGTTATTTCATTTTGGCGTTGAATAGCATCATATCATTGTAGTAATGGTGCCTATCCTACTTTCATTCTAACTAGCCATCAATGAGAATAACAAACACTACTGATGGCATTTATACTAACTGTGAACCTTCAAAATCGTTTCAGTGTCTCAAGATTAAGTAACCAGAAGCTAAAGTTCACTATACACATGAATTGGTGTTAATTCCATTCTATTGTCAACTTATAATTTTAACTTCAGTTAATCTCTATTACTATTCTTACTTGAAATTTTGTTCATCACTACTTATTACTTTCAGCAGCATTTTCCACGAGATGGGTATTTTTGGTCTGTGGCATTACTCATTAAACTCGGTGCTAAGCTAATCTCCACTAACGTAAAAGGTAATGTCCATTTACATCATCTAATAAACCTAATATGCATATCAAATAATTTCTTAGGTGATAAAACGATATTTTAGAGTAGTAGATTATGACTGAATTCGTTAGCTTTGTTTCAGTGGGATACTATTCATCATGTTTAAAACAGCAACAGTCATTGTGTGTGCCAAAAGTTACCCTACCCCGGTATATCAAAATTTGAATGATACATGAGGAATGAAAAACTACATGATTAAGCGTAATACTTTGCATTTTATCTTAATGTCTGTTTTCATTACATAGATTACTTATCTTCCTGGTACATTCATAGCTATCACTATTTATACCCAACTGACATTGATTATGATATACAATAGACAAAATTACTGTCAAGTGAATAACGTTGAAACGTTTCATATCATGTACATAGTTTGGTTAGAAAGCTTAGATGCACTGAACAGTTGTTTCCTTATAGTTTGATATATTTTGGGTGATGTAAACTCATGACTTTGTAGTGAATCAGACCCAGTATTTTCAGGGGGTGCTTAATCTCCAGGGTCACTCAATTAATATTGATTGGTATGCATTTCACTCTTCGGTGAACCTGTAAAACTGTGTGATAGTCATTCATCCTTATTTGTGATATTAAATTCACATCAAATCCTGTTGGTCTTAGTTTCATATTATAATTTTCGAAGTCAGTCAGTAGTAATCGAACTGGTGATTGTTCTTAAAGGTTTTGATGAGAACGTTCAACTTGACGTCTTACAACGGTGACTGAGTTTATTAAAATACTAGTGAAACTAGGAAAGCATTAGTCATTTTGTCTTTGTATGGGACTTATTAGTTGTTTGAGCCTATGTTCCAAACACAGACTGAGATTTCAACTAATTATCCTTTAAAGCCAATGAGCTGCTATCCAGTAGCTGAGATTTCTAACTTCAACTAATTCATCATATATTGTGAGACCTTATTCGTGATATGGGACCCAAATACATCAATCTCTATATAATCCAAATTTATTGAGGAGCTTTCATGAGAAAAGCATGACATTTGACAGCTAGTGATGATTGGTGTGATTAAAGATTATCCCTTAAATGTACTGATATTAAGAGTGCCACATCAGTGGTTTAAGGGTTCAGCGTTTAGTTAAGAAGCTTGGAGTTTATGTGTACCCACTGTTGGGTAGTTTCATCCTAAGAAGAAATAGTTATATAGTTCTTCCTGGTCTTTGGTTGTCACCTAACCCAGGTTGATTTGTAGTATATGAATTTACTGACTACAATACCTAATCATGATTTTAAGTATGTTTGAGAGTTAGTTGCCACTAAGTGTACTAACAGTAGTCCCTATTTTTAGTATCAATTTAACTTGTTTGATCTGCTCAGCGTCACTAGTTCCAAACAACATGATTTAGTGATGCAGGAGACATGATATTTACCATAAGTTGCGTGGAGAACAATAAGAAGAACGTGTTTGCAGAAGGTGTCCTTATATTTTTAGATATAAGGTGGCATTTACTTAACAGTGTCATTACATCAACCACTTATAGTCTATTGTATGGTTTAGAAAATACAAACTTCTACTGTTACGTGACCAACTCGAAATAATGACATAAAGGAGTAGAAAGCTGTAGTGTCAAATGCCTAATAAAAATATCAACGAAGCTTAGGTACTTGTGTGTAACTAAACTAATACTCATACAGTGACAAATTGATAGTAACTGTTGCCAGATGAACATAATTCGTTTAAACTTCTATCAGTTTAATCATGAATCTAAGAGATATTTTGAGGTAATATGATTTTAGAATAAACTTATATCTTCCCGTTGATTTGTAATGGACTGAAACTGGTCAGCCTCTGTTGTCATATGTGCATCTTAAGCGGATTTCCTCCGATATAGCAATAGAACACAAGTAATATTTAAGTTGGATTTTAACTGGCTAGTGGAATCCAGGATGCACGTTTAGTCGTATTTGGGACTTGTCGGCCGGATTTACCTGCATCCCAATGTTGATGTTTACACTGGAATTCAAAATGAGTCCACTTCATTTCAAAAGCCACCGTGTTCACCACTGTGTTACTGAATTTCACTTTCTAGTCACAATTCGACCTAAATATTACTTGACCAGTTTCAGTCCATTACAAATCAACGGAAAGATACAAGCTTACTCTAATTACATATATACCCGTTGGACAAGTGTGACTGTCTGGACACAGTAGCCTAATGGTGAACGCTGTGGCGTGCGGCACGGAAGGGGACTGAATTCGAGTCACAATGTGAACATCACCATCGGCATGCAGGTAAATCCAACCGATGAATACCAATTAGGACGAGACGCGCGTCCTTGAATTCTACTTGCCAGTCACAATCTAACTTTATGCATTACTCGTAGTATGATTTTGTTTGGTATATACGAAACAGAGGAGTATCATCTAACCATCTTAACTATTACCTAATCTTTGAATAATTAGAATAATTTAAACAGTATCATTCATCTCAAGTCCACTGTCTAAATATTTTAAAGATTCTGTCGATTATTCTCAAAGTGAACAGAAGACTTTTCTTTATCAACACATTTCGATAGGTATCTATCAAACAGTATTATAGAAGAAATACTATGAATCCTTTGTAGTTTTAAAGTAGATAAGAGGGCATTACTGAAAAAGCCATTTAATAACTATAGTAGAAGGAAGTTACAGTGTGAATTAACAAGTAGTTACGGATATAGGTAGCTTACATTAAGGAATAGGAAAAAACTACCATTTGGAATACAACAGATCAAAATAAAAGTCTGGGGTTAGAACAATAACAAAATTTCAAAAAATGATATTTCAGATCAAAGTAGAAATAGAATTTGTTGTGGCAGAAGATAGTTTTTCAGTTGGCATGAGGAAACTCAGGATCTACATCAAAAAGATTGCAGGTAAGCCTTACTGACTAGTACCAAGTAGCATTAAACCTAGATGTAGAGTTCCTGCTGACTAACACCAAAAATCCTTCTATTTCATTATTCTCAAGTCGCTTAGAATATAAGTCACATTACAACTTGATTGGATCGGTAACATAGTGAACGTGTTATTAGTCTTTAATCAATAAATATAGTCACTGGATAAGGCTTCATCTTCTGACATTTTACTAGATTAGTAAAAAAGAAGGTTGGTTTAATGTATCTTATTGAAACCCTTTCAGTTACATCTACATCAGAGTAAATCTTAATTCAATACTTCAGTAAGTATATTCAAGATCATTCAATGAATACTTTCTTATTTAATATTTACAGGTAAAACTAATCCATACGTAAAAATAAAGTATAATGGTAGCGTTTTGGCTAGAAGTAGAATGATTCCGAATAGTTGTAATCCTGTATGGGATGAAAAATTTTGGTTCCGTTTGTGGAGTTTAGAAATACCAATAGAGGTAATTAATTTTCCTGATAAATTACTTCATTTAGTTATTTTTATTCATTACTGAAAATTACCTTAATTCAGCTACAATAATCAGCTCACTAGTGACAAACTTCGGGATGTTCCTTAAATTTTAGCCGAAACATCCTGACAGGTGGAAGTTCACACTAATAGCCAATGAGATAATTATTACCAAAGACAATACATTATCGTCGTGCTATATTTCGAATTAGTGCAAGTGAGAATTCTACTTAGTGTATACCTGCCAGCCGATCGATGTAGACAGTTAGGCATTTTCCAACGTGAAGTCCCGGGGTTCAATCCCGTGAGAGAATCGATGATAGACACTGCTAAGGACAAAACATTTGCCAATTTCCACCTTATTTTCAGTGTCAGGCAGCCAATATATGCAAATAAACTTAATACATATCTCAAAAGCAATCCACTTCCATTCTTGAACAAGCCACTTCACTAATACATACAACCACCATACTTATAGACATTGAATCATGAGTATTTAATCCTTTAGAGAAAATGTAGTTTTTACTGATTGACACTTGTTTCCTATAGAACCTGAATTGATATAATTTGTCATCATCATCATCATCATCATCGTTTCACTCTGGTAATCAATAACTCACACCCGATATGGTTAAATTCCATTGGTTACAATTCTTCGGTAGGAAATCTATGTTAATCATCAGTGAGCATACAATTGTCGTTTAACTTTCAGGTATTTATTTTCTTTATTATTTTACTTTTTTAGTTAAAAGTCTATCATCGTGATGCATTTAAAAAGGATTCATACATTGGTCAAACAAAATTCAGTCTAGTGGATATGGAATTAGACAAGTAAGTAATAATGATGATAATTTGCATAATGATGACGACTTGGATAATGATGATGATGATGACGATGATGATGACGACAATGACGATGACGACGATGATGATGATGATGACTTCTAGTAATTTTACTCTAATGAATTTGTTAAACTTTACGTAACTGGGAATTCATCAATATGGTTTTATTCACTGAGATCAAGTTGAGTTTTGAATTGATGACAGATTCAGAGTGAAGTAAATTTAGATATTTCTGTAATAACAAGATAATAATTTACTTATCTTGTGACTAGTAAATGCATACTGGCAAGCTTTCTTGATTATGTATAATAATTTGATCTGGTATTTAGCTATTTATCAAAACTTCATATGACACTTGTTTGAGATGAAAAAAAAACAGTATGTAGTTGACCAGAAACTTATCAATAATGATTGTTACCATGGATTTATTCATGCCTCAGCTTACAATGAAAGTAAAAAAATGAAAAGAACTAGAACTGTTTTTGTCATATCAATGAATAAAAAGAGCTTTAAAGATAAGAAAACAGCTAGGAATGAGTCTAAGGTATAGCTAACAAGTTCCATATTTTGAATAAGTACTACTCATAAAGAAAAGTATGTTATCCTAAAAATAAATACTGAAGTATTGATGAACGCTTAAATCCAAGATAACATCTCAACGTATGAATCCAAATAGATATGACAACTGATTTATTATGACGAATAAAATATTATTCGTTATGTCAGACAATGAATGATAACAGTAGAGTTGTTCATAACTACTGAGTATTAGTAAGTAGCATAGACAGCACATAATAATAGATATGTCAATCGGAAACATATAATAGGGAATATCTTCATTTGAACATGTTATGATATTTACCTACGAGATCGTAATATGATAGTTCAACTGGATTTGTTAGTTACGTAGGCTCGAGCACGGTTTAATATGTTACCTATAAGTAAACGAAGATCCAACTATTTGTATAAAATGCATAAAAAGCCAACACAAAAGGGATAATATGTAGACTTTTAGAGTTACATATCTATTATTTGAAAAAGGAATAAAAGTCCACTATTTAGCCTCGAGGACCAGACATATTTTTTACAGAAGATACTGTCATCAATCAATTGGATACATTTCGTTAAAAACTCACTGAAAACAGTCTCTTCTATCAGATTCAGTGAAAGAAACATGAAAACCAAGAAACAGTTAGGGAAAAACATCTACTGTAGTTACGAAGGCTGTCAAATTTAGAGGTGATACCTCATTATATATCCGAAAAAAACAGATTAACGAAACCCCTGACTTTCTATTCAATAGAACTTTGAATTATTTTCTGCTGTTGGCAGATGATTCGACGACATATTGAAGTTAAGTGCATGTATCTATCGATTGATGACGTCGTAGATTAAAATTAATTCATCCTTTTGTGCAACATGTGCTTTATCTTGATCTACTCGGGCTATCATAACTATTGGATAATATAGTTTGACCTCGATAATGCCAATCAGTGCCCAAACACGTCTGCCTAGTTACCACTAGTCCTCAAGTTGGAATGATAAACTAAGCACATCACCAGTCAGTCAATCGGATTATATTTCACTCATCCATTTATATATACACAAAACCTGACCACGTATTAAACCAATAAAAAGAATAACATTTATACATATCGGAAGACAATAATGACTAAGGACTCAGGGTACAGGTATATAACTAACTGGTCATAGTTCCTGAATGATAAATGATTAGGCAACAGTTCATGAGTCTAATGGGAGGTTAGGGTATTGAGAACATAACAGTTGTAGAAATGAAATAATCGATCTGCATATATTCAAAGTAAATGATATAGTCTTTAGAAAAACCAATTCTTGAATCGACAGATATAACAATATGTACATCCTGAACAGATTTCCTTGATATAGTGGTAGTTCATAAATAAGATTAAACTTAAATTGTGGCTATAAGGTAAGATCTATAAAATAAGCTTCGTTCTAAATGTGCTGCATCCTTGTTGATAGTTACATCAAGTCTCAAAATTCGTGCACCAGTATCAATAGCCACTAGTCTATTGAGTCCATATAGCCACAGTTAGTAATAATCCAATAGTTTTGTAACCTGAGTCAATTTGTGATATCGTATATCAAACATTAGTTACCTTTAATGAATAACTGTCTCATACCCAGCATGATAGAACTTCGATTGTCATAACTTCACAGTGAATCTTCGAAATAACCTCTCCAGTTGGGACAAAGTTGTTCGCTTTTGAGTTGTTGCATCATAAGAAAAAACAGTTGTCCAGGGCTTCGTAGTTTTCAATAGTTTTCTAACATACTATAATCAGTTCGTTATGTGAAATTCCAAGTTTAACCATCTCGGAAAAATTTAAGAATAACAATTTATAATTCGTTGAATAAAGCAAACCAACTATCTAGGTGAACCATCACTATTAATAAGACTGTATCTAATGTCACTTTGGGAAAGAAATTATATTTAAATGTAATTGGGTGCTGTAAATATTTCTGTCTTTGAATTTGATATGTTAACTGAACGACTACTGAAAACAAAGGGACGTTGGACAGCTAATTTGTCCTAGTGGAAAGGCATGAAGGTTAATCATGTTAAGTATGAGGTAGTTATTCATCGATAGCAATACATAAGTTTGTTTCAATATATTTCATATTAGCCAAAGTGATAAATATCAGCCGATGAATTTTAGCTAACTTAGTTGTTTAATGATTATATATTCATCACGAAACTTTAAGTTCCTGTCCTGAACTCTCGAATGTTGTCGCAGATAAACACCAACAAAATGCCTCATACTAAAATGAGGTGACTATCCAATACAAGTTTCTGATTTTCAATAGTTATCAACTCCAAGTCAATTTGTGATATTAAATTCAAATCATTTGGATCTTAGTGGTGAATGTAATGGTGTTTGACACAAAGCAAACTAAGTTCGAGTTTTCATGTGGACATTAATACTGAGATGAAGGTGTAATCATCTGACGAAATGTGCATGTTGAATTTTACATACTAGACATAAACCAACATAATTCATACTTGTAAACTACTGCCGTATCGAAGCGATTCACTAAGCATGTACATATAACAACAGAAACTGATCAATTTAAGTCCGTAATAACACCAACGAAAAGATCTAAATACCTTTAAGTTATAAATCACTACATTAATCCTACTTTGGTTTATTTAGTAGCATTAAACTACAGTGTCGATTCTGACTAGTGAATGTGATAGCAAAACAATTTTTGATAAGTTTTTGCTAATAAAAATAATGATCAATAAGGAAAAGTTATTAAGTAATTCTATGTCTTGACGTCTATAGAATGAACCACATACAATAACCTCCACATAACTCTATGACTTCTTAGCTGTGATCTTTGGTAGTGGTCTGATACATTTCCCCAGTCTACTTCACATCTCTTTAATATTGTTCGTATAGATACTAGTCATATGATCCATGAAATAATGATACATGATGTTTATATCCATGATGGTGAAGATATTCATTAGATTTCTATTCATCAGTGCATATTGTTATTCCAGTCAAAATATATCGAGATCAATTCACCTATTCTGTCTTTACACTTCTCTTTTTCTTATCAATCGTTTTTTGTTTCCTTAGGAAAGAAAAGGGTCAACATTCCTGACATTCAAATGTCTATCTAAATTAAAAAGTATTATTATCCTAAACCTAATACAATTATTCCAAGATATACACCACAATCGTGAATGAGAATGAATTCTATAAATACAATCGGGGGGCTAGTGAAGATAGTTAATTGTCAATCCTGAAATCACGAATTGATCCAAATCGAGAAAACCATTGATCACCTGGAACCACAGAATCTGATTCAGATCATTTCGTTATATCAGGATTGACAGTTAACTATATTTACAATCCCCCTCCCAATTGTAACTAATATCAGCTAACTAGTGACTAGCTATTTAAGGTAATTCCTGGAGTTCTTGTGTAAAGACGCGACTGGTGGAGTTCTGTCGTGTCGGGCGTGAGGCAGTTACCTACCAATGACATAGATGAGGTCGAGCAAAGTATCCCAAATTGATTAAATTTGAAATATCAACCGTTAGGAGCCGACTCAGTAGTCCAATGGTAAGGCGTTTACAGCCGAGCCGGTGAGTCCTGGATTCGACCCCAGGGGGGTTCGTGGATGTGAAGTGTTGAAGATTCCCATGCTAGAACGAAACGACTGTCCAGGTAATCAACGATTGTCTGACTCGGAGCATTTCGTGAGGTCACTATTGACAATTCTATAATTGCACTAATCTAACACTATAGTTTTGTTACAATGCTTAGTTGATTGAATTCATCAAAGCTTATTGTTGACAGGGTACCATTGTAAACTAGAGAATTCAATCAACTTGAAACTTTTAACATCTGAATTCATTTATATTGTACTATGTATAATGTTTCATTGATTTCTATCAATAGATTATTCTTTATACTCAACTTCTTTATTTTATTTTTGTCTTTTTCTTCTTCCTTTTTTTGTTTTCTTTTAATAGAGAATATGAATATGTTGCTAAATTAGATAATGATCTAATTAAAACAATGAATTCAGGTGAAATTAAATTTTATGTAACATTAAGTGAAATTAGTGAAACATTGATTGATTCATCAGAATGTAAAAAATTAAAAAGAAAATTAAAAGATGAAAAATCACGTTTACTTGCTACAGAATTATCATTACAAATACCTAGTACAACTATATCAACGGTAGGTATTATCTTCTTCACATTGTTGTACATTATTATTATTATTATTATCATTATCATCACTGAAAGTAGGGTCTGTTGAGAAGTCAAATATATTAGGACAATGCTGGTTGAATGCCAGTGAAAAACATGTAGTATTGGACAGCTATTTCGTACCTATGATAGATCTTTACCTTCCCCACCCCCCCCCCAACTCGACATAGTGTTACAGAAGGTTAAGTGTTCGTAAAGCTATAGGCTATGGTACTGATTCCCTGAGGAAGTCGATGGTGCAAGGATAAAATAGCTGTTCAGTGTGCTTCCTGATTTTTAATGTTACTTTATCGACATCAATATGTGATGAATTGATTCAGCTATAAAACTTAATACCAACCTACATAAACCACATCAATTCAATTTAGTACTGTTATCTTTTATTAGTATTATTTATAATAAGTAATATATTTGTACAATTTGTTACAGATTAATATTAGTCGAGTAATAGTAATTACGAGGAATCGCTGAATAGCTGTTTTGTTCTAGAACAAGACTCCTTGATATCAGTAATACTATCGATTCCTTTAGGGAATCGGAACCAGAGCCTACAGTTTTGCGAACGTTTAGCACTCTGTACGATTGGGATCATAAGAGTTTCATACTAATACGAAAGTAGCTGTCCAATGTCCTATGTTTTTCACTGATGCTCAGTCAACGTTACATCAGTTAACTTGCAAAACTAACTGCAAAAGCCAACTAGTCTGATCATGTAAATGTCAAATGTATCAGTAGTGAGATCAATGTACGTGTAGTTAAGTGAACATAATTGGAGTTTAACAGTTTTAAGGTATATACTTACATATGCAACGGCTTAATCTCTCAAAAATAATCACAATTCGACAAGAAACGTTTGGTTATACTGTGTTGTTTGACCTGGATGGTTTTATTGCTGAGCTCAAGTAGTTAATCTGGACGATATTATCGGTAAAAACTACTCCAAAATGACTAGAAGCTTCTTTTGTCGAACTTAAATTTCAATGGTTGCTGTTGACATTTGTTCAGCATCTAGTAACCATCTTCCAAAAGAATAACATTCCATGTAACTTCATCAAAAATTGTCTTTCAAGATAATCACCAAACATCGAAACCGATACACACTTCACCCTATCATATATGAAAGGCATATCAGAAATTACATCCAAACTAGTGAGGCCTTAAGGAATAAATGTTGCATATAAGCCTACGAATTCACTACATTCAGTTATATACAAATCAAAATAGCAAAAAAAGACAAACGGAACGTTGTCTACATAATAAATTACACCTACAGTAATAAACGCTACACTAAACAAGGTGACTGACCTCTTCATCTTCTCCAACACAAGCATCACTTAGTCGTCAAACACTGACATATCTTCTTTTACATCAATACATACTGACAATTTCTGACACTGATTTAAGTAGAAAAGCATGATGATCCAAAGAATTCATAGAAACTTGGCATTAACTTTAATCATCAATCATGAGACATATTGGAATGGGCTCAATTTATCAACCATTTAGGAAACTAACAAATAATTGTAAGACTATGATAAATGAGGTGTAGAGGGAAACGGGATCAAAATAAATGTGCCAGAAATGACAGAATAAGTGTCAAAAATAACCAATCAACTTCAGTGTCAACAGGACAAGTACTAGCAACTTGTAGAGAAAATCTTATAAATTATCAGAAGGTTTTGCTTATAAAGCTTCACAAATTAAGCTATCCACCTAATAGAACTCAGTACGACCAAAACCATCCATTTTAGCTATCAATTTTCTCTATCATCTACTAAGATACTCTTAAACACACACAGTATTCACACAGAATCTCTTATTACGTACAAAAGTATCAA
This sequence comes from Schistosoma japonicum, assembly GCA_025215515.1. Taxonomy (NCBI): domain Eukaryota; kingdom Metazoa; phylum Platyhelminthes; class Trematoda; order Strigeidida; family Schistosomatidae; genus Schistosoma; species Schistosoma japonicum. Next base: position 3,680,374 of record CM046061.1, read on the forward strand.
ATGTACTTGTCTGTAGAACGAATTGTTAAACTTTTGTAGTTATGCAGCACAGATCAACGCTATGTTCAAAACCATAGAGAAATAAAGTTACTGTTTAATCTTTGTAATTTTTGAACATCTACTTAGAATAAACGACAAGTAGAGTTCAATCATATCTGACATAAACATAATAGTCACTTAATATCGTGAATCAATTGAAGTTAGAGAGGTATAGAGAATGATCTTTAATCATACAGTTTTCATTTGATTTCGGTGTATGGTTTATTCTTCTGATAAATTTCTGTTTCCTTTAATCCCTGTAGGTTACAATTTCAGCTGATAATTATTCTACAGTTGAAAGTACCTGCACATCAAATACACGTTTAGCAGTTGTTGCCAACTCACCAGTAAGTTAGTTATTATCATCACGCACAGTATGGCAAGCTTAAATGCAACCCAGTTTATTCTATTTTACTGAAAGGTATTGTTCAAATGAAATGGTTTATGAAGAATTGAATTTTAGACAATTAAATATGTCTTATATTTATGTTGGTAGGGTACTACTGGAAACGATGGAGAGTTAAACATTGGTCTTGTATTAGTATGGAACTTCTTAGCAGTGAACACTAATGTTTTAATGCCTAAGGGCTTCTGGAGGGCGAACACATGACCCTTTGCACCACTGGACCGGCATCTAGTGGTAGAATTCCCACTCCCATCAGTTTGTCATATACTGCGATGATCATCCATTGTCATTGGTGATGACTGTCTTACATCTAACAGGTCTGAACTCTACCGATCACGACTTTCTATTGAAACTTCAGAAACATCCTGGAGTTAGTTACCAGTGAGCTGATTATTATGATTGAAATTAAGAACAGAAAACTGTCTAATAACCTAGTGTTGTATTGCATATGGTTAATAACTTCACAACTACTGTAATAGACATAATTCTGTCGATTGTTTGCATTAGCGTCATTCATACATTCTAAAGTCGTAGACAATTGTACAAATGATGGTTGTTGGTTGATTTTCATTAATTGATAAACATCATAATAAGTGAATTGAGATAGTTTGTGGAGAATGGCGTTAAGTTGATTGAATTTGTCATAGATTGGTGTTGGCAGATTATATATACTTTAATTAATCGTCAAACTGCCTCATTTATACACACATAACTTGTAACTAATGTTGTTATTGTAAATATAAATACATATAGTCATGTGCAAGCATGTTATTAATTGTTTCCCAACGCACATCATATTTATGACTTTGCCGGGAGAAACATGTTTATCATGAATGATAATGGATGATCATCACGCTGTATAACAAATCGATGAAAGTGGAAATTCTATCATTTGATATAGGTCCAATTGTGTAGACGATTAGGCATCCGCCAAACTGAAGCCCATGGGGCTGAATCTATGGTGCTTACTGCTGAAGAACCTTATAATAAGACGAAACAGATGTCCAACTTTCCTAGGTTTTCAATGGTACCCTATCAACATTAAACTGTGACAAATTTAATCAACTAAACTTAAACATCATTATAATTGATAACTACAAATATTCATATCATTTTATCAGCTAGTTTCATACTACTTTATTACTAATTAATGAGTAGTACCCAAATGTTTTACACTAGTTGTAATGTCAAACAATACAGAGAAATGTATAAAAACAATGTGTACATCATACTCTGTAATACAATGTATGTTAATGATAACCTGGCACCACTACTATAGTTTCCTTACTTAACACTATGATTCTACTAACAGTCTTATCATGAATATTGTACACAGATTCATTATTAATTTCTATTTATAGACTACCTTACAAACACCATCACAATCAAATCATTCAAATCGTGATTCAGGTGAAGTACCTGAATCTATTGAAGATTATCAAAATGATGATACACAATTGAATTTATTAAAACAAAATGATAAATCATTACAAAATCGTATTGAAGATAATTGGGTAGAATTGAATAAATCATTATTATATCAACCAATATGGCCTAGTAATTTCTATGAAGGTACTTATCTTGAACTATACACAAATAGATATTCAATTAATGATCTTAATGAAAGTATAGATAATCTTTATTCATTAAATAATGAAATACAAATGGAAAGTTTATTTCAACAATCTCGATTGATTATTACATTAGTTGGTGCTAGAAATTTAAAAAATCGTAATAAATTAAGAAATATTGTATCATCTTATAATGAATTAGATAATACAAAACAATCACGTAATCGAACAATACGAAGTAATTATTTAGAACATCATCAAAATAGTTATGATGAAGAGAAAATTAATTTACCATGTCCAACAGCTTATTTAACTGTTGGAACAAAAACATATCAAAGTAAAGTAAGTTTATTGTTTGTATTAGTCATAGATTGATTTTAGTTGGATACTACTAAAAGTCAATGTGTTTTTGATGGTTTTAACTTGTTCTAATGTGAGACTTCTTAGTAGTGAACATTTTTGTACTCTTTCATGGAAACCAACCAAGTACTGTCTAGGTCTCATGGCCAACACTTAACTATCTGTATCACTAAATTAACGTTCAGTGATAAAATTTACACATCAATTTGTGATATAGTATGCTAATCATTTACTGTTAATGGGGAAAAACTGTATCACCCCTGATAAATTTGTATTTTGCTGGTCACGTCTTGTAACTGGAACTCCAGAAATCGCTTCGAGGAGTTAGTCAACAGTGAGCTGATATTGATTGTAATTGGATGTCGTGAAGGTTATTGAATATTAATTTGTTGACAAAATCTGCTTTCAGTTAGACAACTGTTAACTACCAGGAAGTATTGAACAACTGTTTTCTCCTAACATAGAACTCTTCTTGATGACTACTGACCGATTTTTGATATCAAATTAGACAATATTGTTGTCTGCAAGTTTGAATTAGTTTGTGAACCAGTAATGATCCTTAAGCCGCATGAACCATTTACTACATAAATGGGGAAGACTAACGTAACAAGGTGAGAAGTTTATAGACAACTCAGAAGCAAATTTACAAGCGTAATATATCTATGTATAGATATTAGTGAACTTTGGCTAACAGATTGAGACATTAAATCATATCATTACATTTTATAGTCACTGATGAATCAATAGATTGTGTTGTTGAATACATTTCTTGCACCAATAGCATCGATTCTAGTGTATATTGTTTACCTGAATGCAAAACCTTGACGTACTACATGTCTGATAAGCTGACTTATCCTTTCATTTTGTGGCAATACACAATTCGTTCAAAAGAAATCCAGTCTGAAGATTTTCTAAAGTTAAATTTTTCAACTGTTTTGTCAGTCTCACATTCTGTCGTCGACATATCGTCCAAGCCACAGCTATCTGTCGACTGAAGATAAACGTCACATTGGTGCCAACGTAATCTTGACTATGTCTTCCTTTTGATTGTCCATAACAGTCTAATACTGAAATCAACAAAATGATAGATTTAAATACTTACTATATACTATTATGTATTTGGCTTTCTATTGAATAGGTTGCAATGCATACAAGAAATCCATTATGGAATGAACGATTTGAATTTCGTGTGCGACCTGGAATGAGAACAGTACTTCAATGTGAGATATTCGATGATTCACATCAAAATAGTAATCTACTCGGTCGGTAAGTTATGCAAGATAAGCCTTAATTGAAGTTATTCACCTTGTCCTTGGGTTTAGTTAGACGGATGTGCTTGTAAACATTAATATGATTTTGTCTAGTGATATCTGAATTCATGAATAATTCTTTTCAGACTAATATGGTACAATAAAAGGGATGGCGAATGATCTCATACCCATATGACTCTAAAATCTTGCTTCCTAGGAATTTTTACATGGTCACTAATAGTTTCCTAGACATTTTTAGTTGTATACTCTTGTAGTGATTTTTAGAATCATGAAAAAGATTATTGACTAACATACAAATAATCGTCTCAAAGATGGTTTATACACATCCCTTAAAGCAGTTACATCAGTCGTCTAAACTTAAAAAACCAGTCAGTAAGACGTTGACATTTAAACAAGCAGACTTTCGACTCGAGTATCAATACATAAATGTGATCACAAAGTGTAACATTTTGATTCCATTGTTAGCTGTAACTTAACTAAAAAACTTGTAACTAGGTAATGATCAAAATCTAACTGTAAAATTACTTACAACCACTAGGGGAACAATTTGAAAAGATTCAACTTCTTATCAAAAGTAGTCATAAAAGGAAATCTAAACCAATATTGATCAACCCATGTTAATCATGAAAACTACTTCATTAAAGCAGATGATCTCTCTATCTTCATTGTTGTCTGTGCAGATACTGACACCCTACAAGAAAACAATGATTCTAAAAGAAAACAACTAAGAAAGCCTCAAACACTAAATAAATAAAAACAAAGATTTCAGTTATCCTCAACTGTAGCGCAGTTGGACATGTCAGATTAAGGGTACTAAAAAAAGAGCACACCACTGAATAAAACAAAAAATGACCTAAAATAAAGAGTACAACATAATTGTATAATAGTGAAAACGTTGCAGATAACCCCAACCAGAACAATTGTATAGTTGTCAATATGATTGACCAGATATTCAGAACAAATGGCAGGTTAATAAACAAGTAAATGATTAATCTTGAAGATTGAAGTGAAATGAGTTCATTAGTAGAAATAAAGTAACTACAGAAGAATAACTAGGTATACTTCAAGATAAAACAATGGAATAATCGTTAGTTGTGTTCAAGTTCTATTAAATTGATTGTATTTCGAAACTTGTCCACTTTATTTCAAAGTGAGACAGGGGAATCTCTACGGTACACACTTTTTTTATTCATACTAGTTTAGGAAGTATTGTGAACTAGTAAGTTTTAGACAGTTGTATTGCTATCGTTTGAAATGTTTCAACGGTGATCATTGATAACAGATATTCTCTAGTGAGTACGTTAATCGAAATGGCATGCACTAAAAAAAAGCAAGCATTATGAATGTATATTAGTCAGCTTCTATATGGTAAAATTAACCACATTAATACACTTATTGAATAAGTATAAGGATTCAAGACTATACATTAAAAGGAGATTTAATAATACAGACTAGATATAAGATTTATTTAGGGTTTGATATGTGTTGAACTTCAGGCAATTACGATATATGGAAAACAATAACCCTATGTGGAACCAGTACCTTAACCAGATATAGAAACTGTTTGTTCTATGTTCACACTTCTACCTCGATATTTCTAGTCGCCAATCCAGAACAAGTGATAATTCAAAAAATAACCAGAAAGAAGGACAAATTATGTCGAACCTATTCGTTTGTATACATCCAAAACCTAATCACAAAGTAGACCACTGAGGAAAATGATATTCATACGAAACAGTGACAATAATCATTGGAAACTGGGAAGAGCGGAAGGAACAGATACATAGTTAATTATTTGTAGTTCCTCAGTGGAAAATGATCTGACAACATTTCATCAGTCTAATCGGAGTTTGGAGTGAAGGGAAAGAACATAACACTAATCAAAATAAAATATCCACTATGTATATACCCAAAATAAATAAAACAGTCATTGAGAAAACAGCTCTAAAGTTTGTTGTTCTTCTTGAGTTGACTTCCCTAAGACAGTTATGAATATTTTGTCGTATGATTTGAAAAACTGGATCGCTCAAGTTTTTGCAGCTTTTGTGTATCCCTTAACAGGTATATTCGATCTGTCATTCGTTTGTATTTTTTCATTCTTTAAGTAGAATGGTGCCTTTGTTATAAGCAATCATGACATTCCTGAATGTATGGAAGGTATCATTACCGATTGGTTGATTTACAAGTAAAATATCTCTTCTCTGTAGAAAGTTGTAGAAGATCTTATGGTTACTGCAGTTGCCGCCAAAACAGGTCTTGTAAAGGAGCCTAGGGATCATGACTTGAAGTTGAGAGGATAGAGTATTTAATAAACTGACATAACTCATTTTTGTTACTGAAGATATTATCTTCCTTAACACACTAATTACATTCCTCATATCTGGACTACTTTACTTGGAACATGATTCATTCTTTCGGTTAAATAAGATAACCTCATATAACATGTGACATCGTAACCTACACTTCGACGGATGATATTTCAAACATTATCAAATGTTCTTGTCATTAATCATTTTCTGCTTTCTGAAGATACGCTTGCTCATTATGTTGAATGTTTACGCTTAATTAGTTCACAAACTGATTAGATTAATTTTACTGCATTATTTAAATTGGTATTTTGATACCTTATCGTGAATGAGTTGCCTTTGGTCTTATCGTTATACTCCCCCCCTTTACATTGCTTTATTGATACTTGCTTTTAGGGATACGTGTCATAAGTCAAATAGACTTAATGATGTAGCCGAATGGTCATATTCCAAATCATTAAGATCTCGTAACAGTTGTTAGACATTGAAAACATCATTCATAATGTTCACTTTTCACCAAATTAATCGATTCCTTACAAATGGTCACATAAAGTGTCTTCTTCGAGTGAACAATATACAGTGTTCAGTGAGGAGAATTTTCCATACAACGATTTCATTTAATAAAGGTTTAGAACCGTAATTCTCTTGATATGGAATAGTCAATTATGAAAAAGAGATATAAGTTACATCATTAAAACAAATAAGTTAATAATTATTACAAATTCATTGATGTAAGGTGGTTTTGTAGAGATAGATATTAAGCTTAACTGCTTTTATTCATCACAGATTGATGTTGGCTGATTTCATTCATTCATTCATTCATGTAGAACATTGGTCCAAAGGTTCGAAGTTTGAATACTTAGTGGAATCAAGGGTGTGCACTACTGAGAAGTTTCATTCTAGAACGAAACAGTTGTCTAGCCCTACTTAGTTTTGATTGGTAGCCAACCAACATTGACTTGAGACTGATAGAAACAACTAAACTTGATATATCTCTTCACAAACCACCTCTTTTCAACTGAATTTAAGATATTTATAAAGTTTAACTGAGGTGTCATGACTGGTGGAGTTTAGACCTGCCTGGAGTGAAATAGTCATTACTATTGACGATGTATGATTGTTACGTTGTATCATAAATTGATTCACGTAGAAATTTTACCACTGAACGCTGGCTTATTGATGCAGATGTCTAATGATTCACCATGAAACCTGAATGTCCGTGGTCGGAAATCCTGAAGAAGTCCATGGTATCCACTTCTAAAGAGTCGCATACTAGAATGAGATAGCCGTCAAGTGCTGCCTAGTTTACAGTGACACTCAACGTATATCACTAGTTAGTTCAACTTGTGTAGTGATAATAAAATGTTATAGTGACAAAAATGGTTTGACAAACAATAGTTATAAAGAGGTGTTGCAATGAACAAAACTATTTTGAAATATTAAATTATGAGGATGATGTTGCGTAATGAACAAACTGTTGGTAATACATGATTAAGTATAATGAACAATAGTTGCTAAAGTCACAGTTATCATGATGAAGGGAAGGAGAAAAGAGTGGAAATAGTCGATTTTGCACTATATATTGTGTTACGGTCATGTATAGAATAAGTGATTGGATGCAATACCTTTGTACACAGAGATTATATGTGAAAGTGTTAATTATTAAAGCTTATGCAACATATAGCTTATTAAATTCTAATCCGTTAGAGCTGTTTAGTATGACTAAATAAATGACTATGAAGGAGGATGCATCATGGAGCATCATGACCAGAAGTAATCATGTGTTCTAGGATTGAGCTGTTGATAAACTAGTGTAAACTTTTGGAATACCCAAATAGAACAGTGCTTAGAGATGTATTTCAATAGATTTCGTTTTGTGACGCTAATATGTCCGGCACTACGGAAATAAATGAATTTGTAAATACACATTAATCTGATCTAAAGTGAAAGCTTACCTTTGATACATCCTTAAATCATAGACTTGGTTGGAGAAGATTATGTAGTACCCGGTTAAGTAAAAGATTTTCTCTAAAGATTTAGTGGATCTATTTTTCAAGACTATTTCAGCAGTATCATTTTTGAAGTGAAAGTTTATGAAAACCACCATCTTTGGTACGTCTAGTGACTTTTCTCTTAGTTGCTATGATTTCATATTTCTATCAATAAACCTGAGATAGAACCCTTTAGTAATAAATATTTTTTAGAGTTTCTCCAGTTCATCACTAATGGTATCGTCACTGTAGGTTTATCTAACCTTTAAGGTGAAACCATAGATTAAGTTTTTCTTTTAACTTACAGACATTCAACTCTAATAATTAATATAGATCAACCATTCCAAGTTGGCTTCACATATTTTGATCTTTGTAAAATAACATCTGATCTTAGTTATTAATGGGATATCTAAAAGGCAGGATTCAGCGTTAAATTATGATTGTAGAATAAAACTAACTGGAGCTGTCAAAATTATTCAGGTTATCATTCTGGTCATCCTTCCCATCTTAAATAATGAAAGTTTCATTAAAAATATCTTCTGTATAAATAGAAACCCTCTGTTTTTCTTCTAAGCTCAATATTTTCCAAGTTAGCCAAGAAACAATCAACTAAAAGAAACCTGATGGTAGAATTTCCTACTAAGTCCGGATTGTCGATACTCCACAGGAGTAATAAGCAATAATTGTTTGCACATTGAAAATGCATCAATGAAAAGAATCCTTTAGATGATATTTTGAAATACTCCTGTACAGGTTATTGTTATTATTATCATTATATCTTGTTTATCTGCTTACGTAATAATAAGAATTTTTTTTTAATTTTATTTCATTATAAATTAGATTTTATTTAGATTTTTCAAAAATTGTCTTAGACTGGACAACATGTTTTACATTGAATAATCAAGATGGTCGAGGTCATGGTGATGTACAATTATTGGCAACTATGACTGGATTATTTCCAATTTCTAATGGATTAAATATTAATGCCTTACATCTTAATTTACCTAGAACATTTTCATCAGATCAATTAAAATTAGAAAATGATTCAATTTATGGTGATTTATCTAAAGAATATGTAACAAAGAATACATTAGATCAAATTGCTATGTATTATGTAAGTTAGTTTATTATTCAATAGTTAGTACTGACTTACTTACGCCTGTTACCCCTCTCGGGGGAGCATAGGCCGCTCATCACTATTCTCCATTCAATTCTGTCCTGAGCAATTCTTTCCAGCTGTCTCCAGTTACTGTTCATCGTTTTTATGTCTGCTTCCAGTTCTCGACGCAGGGTGTTCTTTGGCCTCCATCTTTTCCGTTTTCCAACAGGATACCAAGTTAGTGCTTGTCGCGTGATACAGTCTGATGATTTCCGCAATGTATGTCCTATCCATTTCCAACGTCATTTCCTGATTTCCTGTTCAGCTGGAAGTTGGTATGTTCTTTTCCATAGTAGACTGTTGCTGATGGTTTCCGGCCAACGGACATTCAATATTCTACGTAGGCAATCGTTAATAAATACCTGTACCTTCCTGAGGATGTTTGCAGTAGTTCTCCACGTTTCAGCTCCATACAGAAGAACTGACTTGACGTTCTAGTTGAAGAGTCTAACTTTGAGGTTGGTAGATAGTTGTTTGGAGTCTCATATATTTTTCAACTGTAGGAATGCTGCCCTTGCTTTGCCGATCCTTGCCCTTACATCTGCATCGGATCCTCCTTGTTCATCGATGATGCTCCCCAGGTATGTGAAGGTATCCACTTCTTGCAGAGTTTTACCATCAAGTTCAATTAGGTCGGTGCTCTTGGTGTTGAATTTGAGGATCTTGCTCTTTCCCTTATGTATGTTCAGGCCTATTAATGCTGAAGTTACTGCTACTTTGTTTGTCTTCATTTGCATTTGCTGTTGTGTATGGGATAGAAGTGCTAGATCATCCGCGAAGTCCAGATCATCAAGTTGCATCCTACTTGTCCATTGAATCCCGTGCTTTTCCCCATATGTAGAGGTTTTCATGATCCAATCAACCACTAGGAGGAAGAGGAAGGGCGAGAGCAGACAGCCTCAATAGTTAGTACTTATTAGTTAATATCTATTCTATGTTTAGTTCAATTCAATAACTCTACAGTATTTTAACATTTAATCAAATCAACTAAAAGAGATAATGACAATGTAATTATTGGTATTAAGTATACATAATTCATGTATGGTAATAGGTGTACAAAGTGATGTAGATATCAGTATGTAAGTAAGTCAGTAAGTCAACTGAATGGTTACCTGATATGTATGGTTTTTTAGTCTGTGTATCTAAGGAATGTCATTATTGAAATATTCTCTTGGAAATTTGACAGTAGTATATGTTAAAACGATATATTTTAAAAGTACCTGTATCCTCTTTTTTATGTTGTTATGGACTGTGAATGGTTAATCTCTGTTGTTCCACGTTCTTCCTGAAGAAATTGCCTCGATTCGACATTAGTTCACAAGTATAAATTAAGCTAGATTGTGGTTAGCAAAGGGGAACTAATAATCTAGTTTAGTCCTGATCTCTTCAGCTCAAAACAAATCAACGGGTGATTACAAATAATTTCAAATTATATATAAACACCCGTTTCACAAATGTGATTGGTTGGACTCAGTAGTTTAGTAGTGAATGTGGGGGGATGTTTGACGCAAAACAGATTAAGTTTAAGTCCCGAAGTAAATATCACTACTCAGAACTAGATATATCCACCTGAAGAATCTCATTTGGGGAAAAACACGCATCGTGGATTCCATTTGAAGCCACAAACTAACTTAATTCACATGAGACATCACCATACCTTTCAACAATAAGAACATTATGTCGCTTGAAAATATCATCTTCCATAAGTTTTCCTTCTGTAAAAATAAGTTTTTATTGATAATCGTCAAATCTGAATAAAAGTGATTTGTGGAGATTAGTACCAAGTTTTAGTTGAATGAATTTCGTCACAGATTTATTTTGGTAAGGTATCACTGAAAACCATGAAGCACTTAATGGCTGTCTTTTCCTAATCATGTAATTCCGCCCCCTAGGGGCTTCAAGATGGCAAACACCGAATCCTCTACACCGCTGAGCCGACGTCCAATGGTAGAATCCCCACTTTCATCAACGTCAGTCTCTGATGAATTCATCAAACAACAACCATCAAATTAACGGACGATATCCTATCGTTTGTATATTCTTTCGAAGGTTTTATTTTAACAATCTTTATTCTGTACTCAACTACATTAAGTGCTATTTATTTAAAGCACTAGAATTTTAACGACATCATCAAAGAAATGCCACATTAACAACGGTATATTCATGATATTTAAATTGTAATTTAATAATTCAAACAGTCTCATTAACTCACTCGTCTTTCTGAGGTTCCATTTGTGTGGGGGGACCTTATTGAAGGATGGAATTGTATCAGCTATAATCAGTGCTTTAAAGTTCATCGTCTTACTTAAACACAATAATTCATCTGTATCTTATATTATGATTACACTATCTGACAACAGATACATATTCGATAGCATAATCAAGAACTAGATGTCGCTAACGAAACGTTCGTTGAGAACGATTATATTTAATAGTAGAATGAACTTGTATATTCCCATTGATTTATTATAGACTGAAGCTGGTCAGTCACTGTTGCTATATGTGCATCCTGTGCGGATTGCCTCGATATAGCAATTATTCGTAAGTATCATTTAATTTGTATTGTGACTGGCAAGTGGAATCCAGGACGCGCGTTTCGTCCTATTTGGGACTCATCGGCTGGATGTACCTGCATCCCAATGTTGATGTTCACTACCAATTCGCCCATTGCACAGACGTGACTGTCTGGACTCAGTAGTCTAGTGGTGTGCGCGGTGGCGTATGACACGAACCGGACTGAGTTCGAATCCCACTGTGAACATCAACCTTGGGATGCAGGTACATCCAGCCAATGAGTCCCAAATAGGACGAAACGCGCGTCCTGGATTCCACTTGCCAGTCACAATACAAATTAAATGAATATATTTAATGTTATGTATAACATATTGTAACTAGTATTTTCAGTTAATCAATGAGTAAATACTGCATGTCAAGTTGTTTGGATTATTGACATCATTTCAACCATCTAGAATTATTTACAACTATTCCATATGAATATAACAGGATGGGGGCGGGAAAGGGGGTTAGAAGTAGCACAGAATAACAAGTTGAATGAAAAATACAAAAATGCTGAAAGTTTAAGTCTGAAATTAAGTCTCTAATGCAAGCTAAGCACTAATATTTAGCAAATATCTATTGCGAAACAATAACGACGTATATTATGGACAGATAAAGCGTTGTAGATAACCTTGACGGTGTTGACGATACATTTCGATTGAAATTTGATATCATGAATTGATCTGAGCTAGATAATCACTGTAAACCAAGAAGTAGTATACAGATGTGTTATTCACAACTATACGTATCCACAACTTGACTAAGGATTCAGGCTTAAGACTATTAGGTCTTTTGACATTCTAACAATTGAATACTGGCTAAATCATCTCATAATTTAATATTCGTTCACAAAAATTTATTAAGTAGTACTCGATCCTCAGAGATGGGAGTGAATGTACACTTCTGAATTTTTCCTATACTAGAATAAAACAACTGTCTACTGTCAGTTCCTGGTTTTCTTTGATTGTCCAACCTAATTCAATTCGTGATATCATATTCAATAATCTCCAAGATGTCTAATTATATGTTTATTTCTATTTCTAAATCATATATGTTTCATATTATAAACATAATTCCCCCCCCTCACCCACTATTGTTTTCCATAGAAAGCTGGAAATAAACTCCGAGCATTATCAGATGTCGGTTGGTTACATATTGTTGGTAAGTGACAATTTTTTTACAAAGTAAAGTACTATATAATTAGTGATACAGACATTACATATTGTAATATTTCAACATATGTAATTTGATCGTCTTTGTTATTAAATTGAGGTGTTTTAATACAGGTTAGTAATAAGTTTAGGTGTATATGTTCATCATAGATTAATGTTGGCTTAGTACCGATGAGAACTAGAAAGCAGTAGACAGCTGTTTTCACCCTAGTATAGGACTCTTCAGCAGTAGGCATCCTCGATTCCGCCAGAAAATCTTTAGTTTGTCTTTTGTGATAAGTCATGAAGGCCCTGGGTTTGACTATAACTAAATCATTTAGCTTATAGAATACTGTGCTTCCAAAATATGGACTATTTTGTATCGAATTGACTTTTAAAGGTAAAGTCATATAAACAGAATCAGTCAGTTACAAACAACATACAGTTTGAAACTTACTCCCAGTAGGTTCATGTTGTTGAGTCACATTATTACGACGAGGTTAAGTTTACTTAATTAACAGCACTATAAAATGCTAACGAGATGAATTAAAAGTATGTAGTTAAAAATATAATGCTACACGAGATCTAGATGAACAAATAGAGTGAATACACCGGTGTCACTGTGACCGATTCTGAGCCATATTACCCTAATGTCTCCAGTTAATGATTACTATGATCACTAGGACCCTTAACTAGATAGATTTCATCTACCAATATGGCTCAGACCAGCAGTCAAAAAACTTATGAAATAACGTTATATTTTAGTATGACTCTCCATACTTTTCACCCACACTACTCTTCACCCAAGCCAACATCATGTGACCGTGGCAGACGGTGGTCGGGAACGAACAACACATGTCCCATCTCTTCAACCTATTTTACATGCCTTCCTAGTACCATTTATGTAACATAACTATTACATTACTACTCATTACAAGATATACGAACTCTATTTCGGAGATTTCTATTGCCACAGAGCTAATTGCTGCATAGTACACTCTATCTTTCGTTGATAAACAAATATCTTGCGTTTGTTTCAAGTAACGTAAGTTAACAAAAGACAAGCGAGCTTACTAAATCCGCGTTGCTATCTATTCAGACGCCAATACATTAGAGCTGATGAAACTGTGGGGATAAGTGAAGTAGTTTATGCACTAAACTATATCAATCTCAATGATTGATCTAGACATCAATACAGACCAACCAGGTAGCGATGTTTTTCATTTTGAAAGAAAGAAATGTTTCAACAGACTCTACACATTGTCAACGTCTTCACCGAATAGTACTGTATTGTCTGATTATTCTAAGTAGAAAAATAAGCTTCCTGGGATGAGACCGATTCTCGAGAAATTAAATTTTAGAATTGTCTAATTGTTTTCTTTCAGTTAGCGTTTTTTTAGTAAGCTTGTATTTTACGGGATAGGGCTGCTAACCCCTTGCTAAACCCACCTTCAATATCTGGCTATGGGACAGGAAGTAACCCTAGGGGGATTTCAGGTGGAATTAAACAGATACCATCAGTAGTAACCTTATGTGGTCGATAATAAATCAACTTCCAGCCGAGGAGGAAATTAGTAAAAGACGCTGCAGGTGGATACAATAAACAATCAGGAAATAATCAAACTGCGTCGCAAGACAAGCACTAGCGCGGAACTCTCAAAGCCACAAGAAGAGAGGAAGACCAAAGAACATAGTATAACCAGAATTGGAGACGGACAGGAAGAAAATGAATTGTACTTAGAAAGAACTATAGAGAAAAGCCCAGGACAGAGTTGGTCAGAGAATACCGGTGGGCGGCTTGTGCTCCACGAGGAGTAATAGGCATTGATAGATTGAGGTAGTGGGATCAAAATGCACTTAGTAAAATATCACGACATTTTTTAATGAACTAAATAAAAATTAGACTTCTCAGGTCTTTTAGATGACTGATGATGATCTTGCTAAAGTAAGAGACGATATCATGGTTGTAAAAAAAACACAAGTGACACAAAATAACTCTCACCAATTAACACAAATATGCGATGTTCATCTGAAGACGCAAAAGATGATTATAGACTTAATTCTAAGATAATGGTTGCCGTTACATTGTTTTCTCTAAGATGAGTAGTTTGATTCTAGAGCTTTCATTGTCATCATACAACACTTCATCAACAGTGATAAATTCTCATACAACTCAGTCATCGGATTTTACCCACCAGTCAATTACACATTATTCTATCAACTCTCAATATCATTCGTTTACGTCAACATTGACAACATCATCTTTCACGCATTTATACTCATTCCATCTCCTCTTCACCCCATTCATCTTACTACTATTATTCTTTATTAGTCAAGTGAATACTTGATAAACTGAATTGATATCAATGTGTTTATTGATTGATGATTGAGTAGTATGTCAAGTTTCTATGAATTGTCTGATGTTCGTTGAGTTTCCTCTGTCTTGAAATTATCATATGTTCGTAGTGAGACATGAATTGTAAATTGTCAGTATGTGTTGATATAATAGAACATATATCATGATGTTTGACAATTAATTGATGTTCATGTAGACAACTCAACAAACTCTACATAACTCATTATAATCCTGGGGTTGAATCTAGGGTCCATACTGTTGAGAAGTCCAGTACTCCCTAGTTTTCTCGATTGCACTCTGACAGCATCAATCTGTGATGTATTCAATCAATTAAAAGTATGAATCTCCACAAAAATTATCATCTCAGTTCACTAACTAAAGGCATAATTCTGTTCGATATCAAGTCTTAATCCTTCTCGATTTGATTTTTAGTACCATATTGCCAGTATACACGTAATTTACAAACTGCATCAGTTGTATTCGCATTTTCTACAGAGATGTAACTTAATTTAACTGAAACAGTATTATATTCCTGTTACGTCTAGTACTTGATGCTTGACTAGTCGCGGACTACATTAGCACCTCTTAACGCTTGAACACTCCTGGTCGCAAATCAGAAGACAGAAGACGGGTAGACAGGAATTTTATTCCAGTGAGATGGAGAGTAAGATAGGTACAAAATATTCATGTACTTATAGTTTTCTGAACAACAAAAATCAGTGTTATAATCCATCCAATCCGAATTAAGAAGTCTCAACAGTTACCCAATCAGAACGTGCCACAGTCAAGATTCTGGAATGTTCTATCGATCAGTGATTGGATGGAATGTCTTCGGCTCCTTCAAGGGATTCTGGAGGCTTCGTAGAGTTTTCTGGGAGCCATCCCAGCAATTCCTTAAAGCAATAAGTTCCTATATTCTGATAATGGGAATGTTAATGTGTAGTGTTAAACTAATGCAACTAACGTTTACATATTCAATCATGTCATGTTCACTCTAGTTTTCTTTTACCTAGAACAGAAATATAATGTTGATCGATGAGTAGTGATTAATAACATGCTTGTTTAATTATTAGTGCTGACCTATTTCTATCAATTAAATTACAATGTAACCATTAGTTCTAGTAACTTGATATCCTGTGCAATAAGTTTTAAATGTCATGTTGTGTAAAACAATTGAAAGAAGGTGGACCGAATCTAGCAGACGTCATTACGAACTGCAAAGTTAGATAATGCGAATTAGAATCCTACTTAATGTATCCATTTTATCAAGATTCTAGTCAATTCTCGATCACTATGTACAGTATGTCTTGACAACTACTTTTAAGCGCTTAACATCTTGTTTTATTATTAAAGTATTCATTATTCATCATTTTACATTGTATTTACAGTAAATCGAGCAGTCTAATTTACCAGCTAAAGATCGTAGTGGAAAATCGAATGCATTCTGTGAAATACGACTTGTTAATCGAGTTGTACGTACATTCACTGCATTAAAGAATGCAAATCCTGTATGGAATCAAGCATTTGTGTTGTAAGTTAATTTTCACTGTCTGATATTAGGCTTTCTCTGCTATTTTGTACACCCAATTATCTTCATCAAACGAGATTCAAATAAGGTTCATTAGATCTTATGGTAAGCAGGATACAGTTGATAAGTGAGATGGTAAATACTTTGGTAATTAGAATATGAACTATACACTAAGCCAATATGGAAGTGAAACAGATCATGAGGTTCACAGAATGATGCGAATATTTTTCCATTCACAATTGTCTATTCTAGTAAAGACATTGAAAAATGAGAATATTAGAAGTATGAAAATAACATGGCGTTTAATAATCAAAACGATTCACATACGAGCAATCTTATGTAAAATGAGTTCGAAATGATGTGATATATATAAGTAAGTAGACAAAATAGTCTGGAATAGCTAGATAGATAGATAGATAGATAGATAGATAGATAGATAGATAGATAGATAGATCAGGGATGCATAAATCAACTTCTCGACAATTAAATGCGTTCATTAAAGCATTCATGATTTCTTCTTTTACTTTTATTTACGTCTATTTATTTCACATTACGAAATTCAATACAACTAAAACGTGGAGTTTTAATTGAATGAACATCTTCGTCTAATTAAACAAGCTACTTCAAATTTTACATTTATCAACTATCATAACCTTATGTCAGCATGTATTATCATTTCAATAAGTATATCTCTATACAGCAAAGTATGATTAGGTCTTTCATTTGAGCTAATCTAAGTGGTTAAGATAGGAGATTAAATAAGATGTCGTCATCAATTTTATACAATAGATAATATGTTTCCTTTACAGATACGTCAGTTGGCAGTAGTAGATATTTTACTGAATTAAGCCAATTCATCTGTTCCATTCTGTCGAGCATATAAGAATGTTGTATCAACATTGAAAAGAAAAAACTATATTGAGGTAGCACTATTCATTAGAATGGTTGTTCAAGATGACAGATGTAGATCTACGGTAGACAATTTACACAATCTGTAAAATGAATATTATGCAAAGTAAATATCACACACTTGCATTAAGTGATTAGATCTGAGCTTGGACTATTCCATTTAATCAAGTAATATGTTAATGAGATAAACTTCACAGCTAGATCGAACCCACATATACAAAATCAAACATCGAAATCAACAAATAAATCACCCTATTTAAAATAAAAGTTTTATCAACAATGAAGGCTTCAAGGCATAAATAGAAATACGAACCAACAAATTCACTACAATCAGTTGAATGCTAAATAAGATAACAAGAGAAGTCAAACAGAACGTTATTTACAAAGTACAATGTACCAACGGAGGATATAAATATGACATCGGAAAAAGCGGTAGCCTCTTTAACTCCGCTTACATAAGCATCAGTTAGTCGTTAAGACTCATGATATATGTTCTCTTATATCAATACATACTGACAATTTACAATTCACGTCTCACTACGAACATATGATAATTTCAAGACAGAGGAAACACAACAAACATCAGACAATTCATACAAACTTGACATACTACTCAATCGTCAATCAATAAACACCTTGATATCAATTCAGTTTATCAAGTATTCACTTGACTAATAAAGAATAATAGTAGTAAGATGAATGAGGTGAAGAGGGGATGAGATGAGTATAAATGTGTGTAAAATGATGTTGTCAATGTTGACGTAAACGAATGATATTGAGAGTTGATAGAATGATATGTAAGTGACTGGTGGGTGAAATCCCATGACTGAGTTGTTTGAGAAGTTATCCCTGTTGATGAAGTGTTGTATGATGACAAAGAAGCGTTTAGAATTAAACTATCTATTTTCGAGAAGACACTATAATCAAATGCATTTTCCGTTGCTATACATTCATCTGACAATATTCCCCTAGAAGAAACCATTGACATAAGTCAACATTCTGAAGTGTTATCTATATCGAAAACACAACTTAAACAACTTACACGACTATGCACAAAAAACGTCCAATTTCAATTCAGTAATAAATTATACTGCCAAGCAGACGGTTTAACTTTGGGAAGCCCTCTAGGACCGATACTCGCTGACATATTTATAGCTAATCTGGGATAAAAAGTTTATGCCTGCAATAAACCGAATGACACTCAATAGAAGGTACGTTGATGATACATTTATTATTTGCGACGATATAAACCAAGCAAAAAAACTTCTTCAAATCTTTGATGAAGTTCATCCCAACATCATATACACAATGGATTGCGAAAAAAAATATATCTTCCAATTTCTCGATCTAGGAGTTTCATGAAGAGATGACGGAACATGCCAAAGATTTATATTCCAGAAAGATACATGGAATGGACAATACTTTCATTTTCATAGCTTTTGTTTGATCAGCTATAAACGTGGTTTAGTCAAGTCATTTTTCTACAGAGCTGAACGACTGTGCACTGCTGATAAACTTGATGATGAAATTTCAATCATAAAAGAATGTCTTCGACAAAATAAGTATCCTGAAACATTCATTGAAAAGTATAGCAATAGATGTAATCGAAAATTCGATGCTCAAAAACCCGGAAAAAAAATGGTATTCATTCAACTAGTATCTAAAGGACATCAAGTAGCCAAACAATTCAATCAAAGACTTAGAACGGCCATCAAACAAACATTCCCTGCTGACAAACTATTGACGCTCTGCAAAACATGATGTTTAATAAGCCAAACAAAAGTTGATAAATATCCGTCTCATGTCACCTCCAATTGTATTTACAAGTTCACATGTACTTGCAAAAGCAGGTACATTGGAAGGACAGAAAGACGAGTCAATTTACGATTTATTGAACATATCCCGAAGAACTTGTGCTTGAAAGATGCAACCACTTTTAGAAGTTCGATTACGCGTCATTTGATAGACACGGGACATGAGATCGATGTAACAAATGCTTTAAAATCATCAATAAACAACAGAAATCGATTCTATTAAAATTTGCTGAGGCAATTGCAATTCGAAGAATTAAACCTAATCTTTGTGTTCAAAAGGAATCATTAGTTAATCTTCAATTGCCCTGGTAGCATTCGATCAATGATCAGATAAACAATTCAATCAACAAAATCAATACGTAGTAATAATTTGAGTTATCTAAAATCAATAGCGTGTATGTAGCTGATGAGGATGCAACGAAATACATTCAATTCAAAGTATTCTTCAAATTTTGTCGTTATTGCATTATTCAAACCTCAATGTTAGACGATATTTGCGATTCCCGCTACCTATTGAAATGTTCCTTAGTTTTATATTTAAGTTGTATTGTGACTGGCAAGTGGAATCCAGTACGCGCGTTTCGTCCTATTTGGGACTCATCGGCTGTATGTACCTGCATCCCAATGTTGATGTTCACACTGAGATTCGAACTCAGTCCACTTCGTGTCAAACGCCACCGCGTTCACGACAAGCCTATTTTAAGGTCCCTTAGTTTATTTCTATTTTTGATAATGTTTACCTATTTTCGATTTGTTAAATTATCTAACATAAACTGATGAATTGAAAAATTCTTTACTTAACTTTATACTACTTATAATCAGGTTTGCATTACACAGAATTGATTTCAAGTTTTATTCATGTATGCAAACCACTAGAAATGATCAGTTACATAATTAAGTAGACATAACTATATTAGTAATAAATAAGGTTATTATATACAGTGAGTTAAAGTTAATTCATCAAAATAAGTTCTTTCAAGACATTGATGTTTCAATTAAGGGGGTTGTTGTGGAGATAGTTAATTTGTCAATGCGGAGCCAGAGGGTCCTGGGTTCTATCCTCAACAGGGTCGTGGATGTGCACTGCTGAGGAGTCCCATACTAGGACATTGATGTTTGTTTATTCAAGATGAAGGTTAATTATGTTAAGCTCTATTGATGTAACTATAATTTACTGCATTTTTATTTATTTAAGTCCAATTGAAGATATATATTCTGTATTGGAAGTGTATGTATATGAAGAAGGTAAAGAGACATCTGAAATAACAGGATGTATTTCATTTCCACTTATACAAGTAAGTTAAATGAATTGATAGTATTAATGATAAATTCAGTATTTTGTTATCTTGTAGACTAGAAGATACTCTACTTATTATGTTAACATGTGCTTAATTACATTCTATTCACTTACTCTTATGAGATCAAAAATGATTGAAGTGTAATTGATATGTTACTCTAAATCTAGATTTTGTGACGTATCATCAATCATGAGGAGGTTAATACTACTACTTAATAGATTCAAACTTGGATCACTCACTTTCATAATCACATTGATTGACAGGAACTGAACACAGAGTAATGAGAAAAATGTTGACTTGGTTTTAACACACTCAGACTGTGAAACCGGATGATCTAAAATTTAGTTCACATTAGTTTCCTCATGATTTCTGGTGATGAATTCCATTTAAAACAAAACTTCGGTATAAGTTTTTCCGCTGACTATTTTAACCCAACTTTGGTCTCATCAACAACTTATGACTATAATGCATTAATGCAACTTGCTTAGCATTATAAAAGATTTGGCGAATATCACACTGATCATTGTCTAGCGATCAATTGGTTTAGGCTACTCGAATGTTCACTTTTCAAACTATCTGATAAACACTTAGATGAAACATAGAATAAAAGTTCAATAATGACAAGTTCTTAAAGCACAGCATAATGTTTGTTTGATTTCGATAAACTAAATGAAGAGTTACACTGAATAACCAATCACATTGTCAGCTTCCCTGAAATATTAGTTGGTTAAATGTGTATCTTTTCTCGTTTCATGAAAAGAATTTATTACAATCTTGATAATGTAATGATTTCACACTGACTAAACTTTACAGAAAGGTAATCAGTAACACAGTCTAATTGAATATAAGGTGTTGTTGATGATGATAATGATTATCAACATGTAAATTTGAAAGATATGGGTTTCAACGATCAGTATTGTTTCGTTTATTTCGATCTTCATCAAGCCCTACTTTTTATATTCACAGTAATATTTATATAGTTTAAATAGGATGTTTCATCTTATTTGAAACATTTAAGATGAATGTACTTATTTCCAGTTGACGATGTTTATACTGAACTCGAATGTTATCCACATACGAAGCATACAAAAATAGTTTACATATGTTAGTGGAGTAATTAGAACGAAAAAATATTCAAGAGAACGATTACCATCTTCAATAACTTATTTATCAGACTTTTAGAGTTGTAGATCTCTGAAAACTTCATTACATTGGCTAAAATAAGGCATAGATATCAAAAGGAGGAATTAATGGCATAGATAGACAACAGTGTCTATTAGAATGGTAAACTGTTACATCGGTTACTGCTTAAATACATCGGCAATTTGTTGGTTATGATGTAGAAAACTGTAGAAAGTTGAGTTATCTTAACAATACAATAAAACAAATCACATCAATTCATGTGGCAATACAAGGACGTAATAGAGGAAGTAATTTGTTCTGTTGGTTGTGATAACATGAACAATAAAATAATGAAGACATATCAATGTATGATATCGGCAATTGTTCTCAAGGTAACCATGATAATGAATAGGAACCCATTTTGATTGAGACAAGTTAATAATGATGATAAATGATTGATATGAATTGAAAAAGACCAAAGGGTATTTATGAATAAGTCAGTATACAGATAAACAGAAATGAGATTCCTGTAGTGATTTTACAAGTTATCCTATGTAATGAGTGGCAAAGTTATAGGCTAAGGTAGACAGAAAAGCTGAAAATTACCCCTTCAAGGTGCTTAATGTAGGTTTACCGGAGCTAATGCCGATGATTTCAGATATGTATTCTAGCCATAGCGTTTTTAAGACTTGAAATAAAATCGAGAATGCATCATCTATTTTGACTCAATCCTCACTGTCTACCAAATCTGACGGTGCTACTGCTGTTGACAGACTTTGTTACTCCTTTTCACAACCAGTCCAGTAAAGAAACAATGTCAATGACATGAACATAGCTGAGTTAATACTCATCAGACACTATTAGCATAACACATAGGTCTAATATAAAAAAACATACACTCTCTCACATTCATTCTGTGATCATCTGATTCAAAGAAATCTCAGTCAGACTGTTTCCATCCAAACAAACTTCATCTCATTCATGAAAATTAGTTGACAACTATTAATTAATTAATCAATCAGCCAATACTTTTTAGTTTTCGTGTACCATAGGCCACCGACCATAATTCACGAATCAATTCTACCCTAGGTTTTCTTTTCTAGTTCTTTCCACGTTATATTCGTTCATTTTATGTCTACCTTCAGATTCCGAAACAATGTATTATTTAGTCTTCTTCCTTTATATGGCCTTGTGAGTACCGAATTAAAGATTGTCTTGTGATGTAGTTCAGTGATTTTCTTATTGTGTCCTATTCACTTCCTACGTCTTTCCATAACCTCTTCCTTACCTGAAAGTTGGTTTGTTTTCGGCCGTATTGGGTTGTCAGTGGTGGTGTCTGCCCAACTAATTCAAAGTAACTTGTGCAAACAACTGTTATAAATATTTATATTTGTTGTTATATGTGGGATAGATGAACTAGATTCACTACAATGTCCAGATCTTATAGTGGCACCAAAGTTGTTCACTGTATTCCGCGCTTCTTCTGAAATATTGACGTTTTCATAATCCAGTCAACAACCAGAAGATAGAGAAAGGGCAGCATTCCTGTATGACGCCGATTTTAACTTAAAATTAATCCGACAGCTACTCTCCATTAACGATTTTACAGTGTAGTCCGTCTTAAGAATTCCTTATGATAAATGACAATCTTCTCAGGTACACCATAGTGTCGAATAAGGCTCCATAATATTTACCTGTCCACGCTGTAGAATACTTTCTCATAGTCAAAGGAGTTAATGTAAAGTAGTGAGTTCCATTCAATTGGTTGTTTAACAATGATTCGTTGTTTCGCAATTTGTTCGGAACACGATCGATTCTTACGGAATCCGGCCTGTTGATCTAAAAGTTGGACTTCCACCAGATCTTTCATTTGGTTTAGTAACACTCTATTGAAGACTTTTCCTGTACTGAAAGTCGAATGATGTCTCTGTTAAGATCTTTTCTTCTTAAGCATCTTGATAAGCTCTAAATTTTTTATCTGTTGATGCTTGTACTTCCTGCTAAATTTTTCTGAAGATAATGTAGAGCATCTTTATGGCTACTTCTGTATCTGATTTTATTGCCTAAGCTAGTGTGTTGTTTGGCCCTGCTGACTTGCTACACTTGATATGTAGGATATGTGGATAATAAAGTCTCATTAAAAGTTCTTTAAACTGGTTACATGAATTTGTTCATGAGATAGATGTCTACAACACAAGAGATATTCATTTTATGAATGGTGAACAATGACAAAAGCTAATTGAATGTTCAAAGTTGAAGCCGTTATTGCCACAAACTTAAATTGATCACTCCCTGTCATCGTCCTGAGTGGAATGTCTCTACAACGCATTAGGTTTAAATATGATAAAAGTTGAATTGTTTCTATCAAGAAGAATCTAGTATGTGGGTTTCATCCTAACTAATCAGCCGAATGAACTCAATACTTTTACATTATAAATACATACGTTTTAGAGTTTTGTAGCTGCTTAGACTAAACAGATTACCGATTACTGTAGGACTCAATACAAACGCATTGACTTCATGTCCTATTGTGGACATAAAAACATGGGTGCAGATACATTAAACGGACGAGTCCGATCTACGACGTAAAGTATATCCGTTATTCTACTTGTCAGACACAAACCAACTTTGATTAAAGAAAGTATTAGTTGCATCTGGCAGTGCCAATAACTTCTATAATTCAATTACAATGATATAGTTCATATCGTATATTATCTCAATAATAAACTTGATGCATATATCCTTTGGAATAGATTTCCCTATTTTTCTTCAAACTAATATATCTTACAGAGAATGACAGAATATGACACATGTGTATCAGTTCAAGTTGTTACACTTTAGTAAAACAACAAACATGACACCAAATCATTCAAAGTACTGGTTAATTAAATGATAATGATAATCAAAAACTAAGTCTGCATATAGAAACGAGATATGCATTTTGAGGGTCGACCATTTCTGGCTTAACTACTTATTTGTACAGATTCAGCATCACCGTCATGCTGGTCGTCTGTGAGAAATAGTTTATTACTCTCATACACTTGAACGGTTACAAGTACAATTTCTACTGTTTTTAATCCTACCTTAATTCAACTAACCTACTTACCACGATAGGAACTTAAGAAATGAATATTCCAATTAACATACCTTAGTTGATTCATCAAAACAGTCAAATTCATCCACCATGTCAAAGTAACACTAACCAACCAGATAAAATGATATTTAGGATGATTCAATGACACTAGTACAATAGGAAAATTAGAAATGATGTAATTGCTTAAAAATGGGAAAACTTTTCTAATTGAACATTAATCGATAACAGACAGACAGATACAACGCAGAACTTCGTACGTACGTACATCAGTTCAGGTTGCCATACCACATCAGCACAGATACTCAACTGTCAGTTCAAATCCAAGAGTCATAGCGATAGTAGAAGTATTAGCAGTAATGCAGAAGATTAGGGAGCGAAGATATGATTCGAAAAGTATAATTCAATGAGATAAATTTGAAAGGAGAAAGATAGAGAATTCAGAAAGTTAGATTTCGAGAGAACACAAAGAGTGGATGCACCTGCGCCATTGCAAACGATTTTGAGCCATGTCGTTCAAGGTCTCTAACCATTGGTGACTTTCGTCTCGCGGACCCCAACCACGCAGCCTACATCTACCAACATGACTTAGTCCGCTTGTCAGTGACTTCATCGACTTCTGCCATGTTTTGGTTTGGCCGCCTCTAGCTTTCTTCTAATCTATTCCTACATCGCAAAACATAGCTCGTCGAGGCAGTCGGTAGTTAGACATGCGTAACATATGTCTCAATCGATTAATCGATAACACAGTAGCATTAATAACTAACTTTATTTGATATTTTGTTCAATGTCCAACTCGTAACATTCTTATTTCTTTTACAGCTTGTTAATCGTAGACAAAAATGGTATGCATTAAAAGAGAAATCATTGACAACATTAGCAAAAGGTTCTATTCTTCTACAAACAATTATTATTTTCAATCCTGTAAGTTTATTTCCTAATTAATAAAATGAATTAAATGAAGTTTCTATTAAATAATCTCTAGAGAACCAGTTTCAGCTGAATGTAGGCATTCTACTGTGTTCATAAACGGCTCTTTCAAGTATCATACTAATAATCTTCAAGCATGGTGAAGAGCGTTTTACTTTCTGATTATCACGTTAGTATCTTATGATTTATATCAGTAAGTTCAGTAGATTGTTTATGTTACTTAGCGTACAGGTTACACGTAAACATTTGATTTTGAAGGTCGTTACTTCAATTTCTAGCGTGTATGGGGAGGGAGGTTTAGATGAGTCCACAACTAGGACGAAGTAGTAGTCTAATGCTTTCTGAAGGTTATCAACTCCTGTGTGTTATGTGAAACTTAAAATTCAGTAATCATCATAGCATAAAAACAAACTGATCAATATTTTGTAAACGTGACGATGCATTACTGATGGTAAACCACATATTCACTTAGGCTATATTTACTAAAACTATTTGAATCCCATCAGTATGACGGATTCAACATCAGATCGTTGACTAGTTATTGCCAATATTTGATTCCTACATGTAATTAACTGAAGTATGAATACTTCAGTGATTACATACCTGTCTACCTAGTTCACATTATCTTTGTAACAGGTCAAAAAAAAGAAAAAAACATCTAGAATCTACGTATAAGCAGTTCATTCGAATGTGTTGCATCATAGAATGTAATCAGATTCTTAATCAAAGTCAATTTTTGTAGTTAAGTTAGTTAACTACCAGATTAATGAAATACAATTAAATCAATTTCACAATCAACATTTCTATATAAAGAGAAACTTTTCATTTCTTATTACTTATTGTTATTTACAGCTTAAAGCATCGATACGTGCATTATATCCAAAAGAGAAACGTCTATTTGTTGAAGATAGCAAAGTTAAACTCCGAGTATGTACTTTTCAGCCTTACAAATATATTGTTTCATTAGTTAGTTTATTTAGTACATTCTATTATTATGAAGTAGGCATTGATGTCTTAGTGCTCATTGATCGACCGTTACTACGATCTTGACTTCGTGATCAAAACTGCCTATCTTGATGAACTAGTTGAGCTATACTGGCTATAATGCTTGTATCTTAAGATCCTACCGTACTGTGACGGTTCAACTGAAATGCAGATAGACTATGAGTAGCAAACCTAAAGTCCGAGAAAGTGATCGTACTTCTGACTATTCAATGGTGTGACGGTAGTAAGATGTTTCACTCAGACAACCAGCATGACAGTTATGCCGCTTTCCCACAAAGGAGTTATAAGGTTATAAATAGTATACCATAAAAATGGGTACCTCAACTTACTCTAAGGACTTCCATCTCTGACAATAAGGCCTTAATAAGTACGGAGCTAATCCACCAAAAATCACTTGTAAGAAAGCCATGTGTGACTGACTTCAAGGAATTGTCTCTTTGGAAATGTAGTCATACTCTCAGGTTATTAAGACAAACGCTAACTCAATTTACTTTCAGGTATATCAAGTAGAATAATCCTTCCACAGAGTGGGCATCCTGGAAGTGATAAACATCCTTATACCTTAAAGGGCAGTCAAAATCACTGTCTTCTTCAGGTTTATAATGTATGTGCTGATTAAACGAGACTTCATGATTAGGTTATAGATGCTGTAGTGGCGTCGACTAATTTTCCAACTTTTCTCGATGCGATATGTATTGTGTAGCTGCCTAATCTCAATGGACTTCAGCTGAAGCCGTACCATCCAATGACTCCGTAACTTGGCATACTCTAACCGTGGGAGCCAGGTTTTTCTGTCACTTCAATGCTTCCTATGTTAGAGATAATTCAATAAGGTATAGTATATTTAAGAAGATGCAAAAGAGGAATTACAAAGAGAGTAGGCTATAACCACGCTGCTGTAAATGTCGTGTTCGCTTCCAACGCTGATTATCTACGTGAATTATATTGTTTGTGAATGGTTGGAATACTTCATCCGACATGTAGTAATCAAAACGTACAAAGTAACTTCGTTAAGGTTCAATGTTTTCACGTTAACCATAAAGGTTATTCACGGGAAACCTTGTTTAAATTCACTTTCGTGGTATTTGACATTCCTCAACCAGGTGTGTCTACTATCTTCAGGAAACTTGGTATACATAATTATTACCACTTAGTGTTGGATTTAGTTGTAATTGTTATACTATTCATAAGTAGCTGAGTGTCTATTGCGTAATTTGTTACCTTGCATTTCATTGATCAGTTATCTGCGAACTTTCTAGTTGTTTTAAATTGGTTGAAACATTGTTTGTCTGGTCACTCGTCTTGTTTTGGCATTTTTTCGCCCGTGTGCGTAAGGTTCAGACTGTTGTAACTGTTTTGTTGTTGTTGTTTAATCACTTTGAATGTAAGTGACTGGTAAATTAATAATTGCTTGTTGTAGAACTACATCAGGCATTTATATATCTGTTCCAATAGATAAATATTTCGAACACTTAAGACAGTCTTTTGACTTAATAGACTTCAGATGTGTTATTCTGATGAATCTAACACGATGTCAAGTGAATCCTACACTTAGTAATAAGCTAATGTATATATCTTAGTTCGAAATAGAGATTAACTCGCGACCTTAATAACTAAGTGATAACTATCGAATATTATAAGATTAGATTATCTAGATTATCATTTACCAGAGATTGTCTGTTCTTCAGTTTCTAATCATGTCAAATCCACAGTTCACCTTATAATGAATCATTTAGACTAGTAACTACATTGTAGCTTGATTAACAGAATCTGATTAACATTTAAGAATTGGATAACTACGACAATGAACTTTATTCACTAATCAGTTAATGTGAATGAACATCATGTCGATGGTAATCGACATGTACGTAGATGTTTTACTTTTCTGTAAACAATTAAACTCGTTTAATTTCAATTATAGTTACCTTTTGGAATTGTTGTTAACAATGAAAGTACTATATTTCAACTCTCATAAGTTTCCTAGCATAACAACTAATATCATTTCATTGATGAATTTTATCTATAAATAACATATAATCAATAAATGGTACTCAATCAATTACGCTTATTAAATTATAAGTAGTCATTGTGTAAAGTGACATCAATGATTCCTTGAAAATGCTTTCAGATTCTAGGAAAATACTTCATTCAACCAATGTTTTTTAAAGAAGCTTCTATACGGATCTTATTTTCACTACTTAATAAGATACTTCCAAAGTGTACACTTGATACTACCTAACATTGAAAATAAACTCAGCTTCATACTTCTTACCTTTCTTTTTTTCTATTATGGATTCAAGAGTAAATTACCGAAGATTAAGAATCATCTACAAAGTCTATATTTAAGTTGATGTCAGTACAAAATATGTCATATTCAATAAGATCTTAATTCGTGTATGGAATTAGATTGAAACTAGAATAGTAACAGCTTCATCTACATTCACTTACACTCTATAAAGCACTTTCATATTAAATCATCAGTTGAAGAATGTACTTTAATTGAGTGTTGTATGAAGAATGATGAATTGGAATGTGATATCATGAATTCACCTAAATTAGATCATCATCAAAAACCACGAAATAGTACTGAATAGTTGTTACATCATGGTATGAAACTCTTTGCAATATACAGCCATAACTCTATGAAAGAATCATATCCATAAAATTAACTGTTAAACTATTGAGTTAGCCAGTATCTAATAGTCAATATTTGTATATTCGTAACATATTCGCACTATTTCATCCATTGACATCGTTAGGAAACTGTCATACACTCAACAAACATGAACCTTACTGATCATATCTTATTACTAAAACTTCAGGTAATGATAAAACGTAGATATTTCATTACCAATTCACCTTAGTTAAACAAGTGTTTAACTTAATTCTTTTGGAAACATTTTTATACATTTTTTAGGACTTTACAAAGAAGCATTTACCTGTAAGTTGAGCGTATTAACTTCACATTCTGCTTAATTATAGTCAGTGTAATTAAATGTTGTGAAGATTGTTAAATTTTCATGAATTAGATAACTACTGAAAAGTAAGAAGCACTGGATATATGTTTCGTTTTAGTATGAGACTCTACATCAGTGTCCATCCATGACCTACTGTGAAATCGAACTTAAGATCTTCAGGTTTTGTTTTGAACGGTTGATCATTAGACCACTAAATTTGGAGGTTACCTAACAGTTGATATTTCTGTTATGAAGCCAAAATTGTTCTGAGTGGAAGGTGAAACGAACTAAATGATGTGACCTTGTGCACACAAAGTTACAATAACAAACTCTAGTGAGAATGCACATTTCCTGAATGTCTTCTCAGTATCAAACCAGAATAGGAAGATGCTTTAATTAGATAAATTATATTGTATTTCAAGCACTTCTTTATATATTCATGAAACTAGACCATACAGCCAGCCAATTAGTAATGTAACATCAATACAAAACAAGGAGGATAGTGGTAGTGAACTGAGGTAACGTATACATAATTAATTAGCTGTAGTTTACAAATGGGAAATCACATACTAACGTTCAATAGGTCCCATCGGTAGATAGTGCGAGAGAGACATAATAATGCTAGAAATAAAATGTTTACTTTACACAACCAAATTAATTGAAATAGTCTTCTGAGACATAGTTCTGAAATTTAGTCGTTCTTCCTAAATCGCCCGATATAACAATTTTTAACGTAGTCTATTCATGATATTTTCTTGCGACTGCATCCATTGTCATCAGTGAGTAACTATCTTGTACCCAATATGACTGAACTCCACTGATCACATCTTCTCATCAGAACTCCAGAAATAGGTCACTAATAAGATATCAAGTGCTTACTAGTTCTCAGTGTTTGTCTAACTCAGATCAGTTTGTGATATCCATTAAAATATTCAACAATCTCCATAACATTTACAGTTAATATCGCTCAGTGACTAATATCTCATTGTAATTCCTGGAGTTTTAGTGGGGAATGTAACCAATTGGAGTGCAATCAAGCAGAGCATGAATCAAATGCCCAGCAAGGACAGCAGATGAGGTAGAGTAGTAAGAATCGCATAATGAATGAGATTAAAAATATCAACCGTTAGAGTAGAGTGAATACAATGTTTACACTTCAATCGATTCCGAGGTATCACTTAATGCCTCCAAGCCAGTTAATTGTGGCTTTCGTGGGAACTCCTACCAGGTAGTCTACGTCTACCAATATATCTTAGATTAGCAGGCAAAAATTTAACGAAGTTATGCCACTGTTTTAGTTCGGTACACCTTACTTTTCTTGCAATCTACTCCAACCTCAGCTAACATCTAGTGATTATGAAGGGGGTGGTCAGGCATTCGCAACACATACCGCAACCATCTGACTGGATAAAGGTCCACATTTACACTAAATAATTCGTCTTGTTTCATAATATAAATATTGCTTACTTGGTTATTGTATGATATGCCGGCAATAATTCAGAGACCACCACGATAAGACACCTAAAGTCTACGCTTGTCCTCTATCGTCATAGTTCGTGCTTTGTTTCTATAGTTTAATACTGATTGAACTACTGAGCAATATACTTAGTCTTTCGTTGATACAGGGATGTCTCACAAATAACATATATGGTTCAATGATGGTAATAATACAGATCACTTGCAAAGTAATATTTTGCATTTAGGTGGAGTGAAACACATTCCATATATGCTTGTATTATTACTTAAGGCATTCAAGTGACTCAGGTATATTTGTCTAAGTTGTCTTAATTGCATATTCTAATTTGATAAGTATATTATTAGTGTATATGTAGTCAGATAGTATAGACTAAAGAAGTAGATCCTGTCGATTTGTTCAAACGTATGGTCAGTGTTATACTTATCTCCGTCATTTCGTATATTGCCTTAATAACAGTAGCCTCCAAGATCATTTTATGAATGTTTATGTTTCAAATCACTAAGTCGGAATAGCATCACTTACATAATTTGATTTTGGTCAGATTTTATTACTAAACAGACATTATTCACTGTCATTGGTGATACTTATGCCATGTCTAAAATAGCTAGATATATACCATTAGATGATAGAATAGTGAACTGAAAATGAAGTGTCTAAAACAAATACTGACGATCTCATCGCTAGCAGTATCTTGAATCCTCCTTGTTAGTTTACAGTGATTATCTGACAAAATTTAAATATGTATGAAATGCTTACTTGTTGATACTTGTTACTTTGAGCTGTTCACATAGTGTGTGATTATTTATCAGTTGGCATGGCAATAGAATAATCAACTAACTATCACCACAACCCCCAATTGTAACTAAATATCAGCTCACTAGTGACTAGCTCCTTGAGGTAATTCCTGGAGTTCTAGTGTGAAGACGTGACCAGTGGAGTTCAACCGTGTCGGGTGTGAGGCAGTTACTCACTAATGGCAATGGATGAGGTCGCGCAAACGTATCACGAATTGACTGAATTAGAAATATCAACCATTAGGAGCCGGCTCAGTGGTCCAATAGTAAAGCGCTCGTCGCGGAGCCATAGGGTCCTGGGTTCGATCCTCAACGAGGTCGGGGATGCGCACTGATGAATAGTCCCATACTAGGACGAAACAGCTGTCCAGTGCTTCCAGGTGATCAATGGTTGTCTGATTCAGAATGATTCGTGATATCAAAATTAAAAAGAATAATCAAAGCCAACCAACAAGTAGAATGCTGAACAGGAGTTAAGATAATGTCAATCCTAAATCCTTAAAAACAAAACTAGTAGGATGGGGAGAGTCATGTATTAAGATTGTACTAAGATTCATTGTAAAATTTCAATTACTTAAAAATGAAAATAGATATGACCATAGTTAATAAATTGGAAGCTTCGATTGAAAGCAAAAAGGAGCAAGAATGCAATTCAGTGAAGAGATCTCTATTCGACGATTTTATTTTCAGATTCATACAATCATCAATTCATGTAAACATGATTTCAATAAGATAACTACAATTGGATAAACATGATAACTAAAAGAAATATTCATAAAATTACTATCAAGTCAATCAATAAAGTATAAGATGGAGTTGCTGAATGAATATCATAGAAACTAGCATTTATGTTGATTAATAAGATAAATTCAATGTGATCAGATAAATTATGAAAAATGTTTAAAGTGGGAGAGAACATGGAAACAAGATAAAATGAGTTATATATATTTGTAAAATTCCAATGAGTAGAAATTAAAATTTCTGACGTTTCGCGGCTTAGTGTAAGTCGCTTCTTCAGAGAAATGAATAACCGAATTTCGGTTTTTATCTCATTCATTATACGATTCTTACTACTCTACCTCATCTTCTGTCCTTGCTGGGCATCTGATTCATGCTCTGCCTGATTGCACTCCACTGGTTACATTCCCCACTAAAACTCCAGGAATTACAATGAGATATTAGTCACTGAGCGATATTAACTGTATATGTTATGGAGATTGTTGAATATTTTAATGGATATCACAAACTGATCTGAGTTAGACAAACAATAAGAAGTAGTAAGCACTTGATATCTTATTAGTGACCTATTTCCGGAGTTCTAATGAGAAGATGTGATCAGTGGAGTTCAATCATATCGAGTACGAGATATTTACTCACTGATGAGAATGGATGCAGTCGCAAGAAAATATCATGAATAGACTAGGTTAAAAATTGCTATATTGGGCGATTTAGGAAGAACGACTAACTTTCAGAACTATGTCTCAGTAGACTATTTCAATTAATTTGGTTGTGTCAAGTAAACATTTCATTTGCTATCATTATTATGTCTCTCTCGTACTATCTACTAATAGGGACCTATTGAATGTTAGTGTGTGATTTCCCATAACCGAATTCGGTTATTCATTTCTCTGAAGAAGCGACTTACACTAAGCCGCGAAGCGTCAGAAATTTTAATTTCTACTCATCGGAATTTTACAAATATATATTACTCATTTAATAAACATCCTATCCAATGCTCAATTTATTTGAAATTATCAAAATTAACCTTGGTAATGATGTATGGAAACAAGATGAAATCAAGTCAATTAAATATTGCTGAGGAGGGAAGGGGGGAAACTGAAGAGACAGAATAATCGTATTTCCTCACCTTCTCTTAATATCACAACAGTTATTAGGATGAATTTGTATATTCCCATTGATTTCTTATAGTGTTGGGTAGAGCCAAAAAAACCCCTTGAAACAAGTTCAGAAAAGCGTAGAAATCAATACAGAACATAGTGTCCAATCAGCACGCAGATAGTGTTTTACCAGAAAATTCTAGACAATGAGAAGTCACGTGATACATCTCTGATTGGAAAGTTATCTTACTACTAACTGTGTTTAGTAGGATATAGAAATCTCTAGAAGCCTGATGGACATTTATGATAATATAACTACCCTAGTTTCTGTACATAATTGACACCATGCAGTAAAGACTGTTATTTTGCCGTATTTCGTGTCTTCTCTCTCGTGTTCACGTTGAAGTGTAGTTTTAGCCTGGGGGTCAAGTCAAAGCTTAGGAGTCAAATCAAGCGGTTCACTTAGACAAGATTAATAATTGACGACAGAGATTTCGCAATCGAATAAGAATCCAAACCACGTGTCACAACATATAGATCGTTTGACACGTAACAAATAGACAGAATTCAAATCCCACTATATAAACATCAACATTACAATGTAGGTACATTCAAGTGATGAGTCCTAAATAAAATGAAATGCGTTTCTTGGATTACACTTGCCAATCATAATTCACTTTTATTTTGTTTTTTTCTTTTTTGTTTCTTCAGCTTTTACAACGTAATATTGATCGTCTTACACCATTTATTGATAATATTAAACGAAGTGGACAATTAATACATAGAATTTATTCATGGGAGAAACCATTTGTATCATTTATTAGTTTAATTACATTTGAATTGATGATTCTCTTCTTTCAACCGTATATGATCAGTTTATCATTAGTATTATTTATGTTATTCATGTTAATTGTGCCAAGACTTTATTCTATGTCATGGACATTTTTCTCACCAACATCAAAATATTTTTTAAGAATAAGTAAATCTAAAGAATCTGATAGTGATGAGGTATGTAAATCATGGTGTATATTGTTTATGTTAAATTTATAGTAAGTACTAAGTATAGTAGTATAAGAATAAGTAAACATGATAATAGGATTTGGTATAGATTGAAGTTGATCAATCACTGTTGCTATATGTACATTCTGAGTGAATTGCTTCGATATAGCGATTATTCACAAGTAGTATTCATGTTGGAGTGTCACTGGTTTAACTCAATAGTCTAGTGGTGAACATGGTGGTGTTTGATACGAAACGGATTGAGTTCGAATCCTACTGAGAACATCAAGATTGGGATGCAGGTACATCCCAAATAGGACGAGACGCGCGTCCTGGATTTCACTTGCCAGTCACAATCCAACTTAAATAAGTAACCACGATATTCAAATGACAGTAAAAATTTCCTCAATTAATCAATAAATGATACACTATTGAATTTAGGGTTACCATAGTAACATGTATACTATACGTGATAGATTATAGCTATAATTAGCATTTAGGCTAAGATTTGAAACCATAGTTGAAATTGAACTTTTAATGATTTTGTATTGGAGCAAAGAAAAGGTTTAATAGTAAGAGTAGTAGACAGGTGGGATTATTCACCTAAACATGTAGTTGTAGATCCATTTGTCAATGTATTCAAACAGAAGTGACATCAACTAAGCGATGCTTAGCTCCAGGATTAACATAGGCAATTCAATCTTTTAATTCTTATCACAGAGAAATTAAAAGTAACCTAGTAACGCATTTCTATATACTAAATAAAGGTCAATTAGACAAATTAGAGTATAAGGTAAGTAAACAAAGATGACAAGGAGAAAACTGTGAATCAAACATTACTAAGGTGGGCTTAATGTAAGTACGAATTGTTTGATGACAAATGTCTATGAGGAATCGAACTTCCGTATAGGTTAGCCATCATCAAACCATAGTATACGTCTTATGCAACCGATTTTCACCCTCCTGCATCCACCTTTTGTGCTCAAAAACAACTAGTACTAATACTAACCTTACCCTGGTAGAAGTATGATTCGTATTGTTCTCCTTATTATCTTTATTTCTGTATCTTATACTTCAATTTGGTCTAGTTGAACTTTATTTTCTTCAGATATAAATGACTTAACAAGTTTATGTATACTACCAGTTGGCAGCCAGATCACATAAGGTTGAGGAAAACAATATATAAAATATTGGGGACTATGTATGTAGAACACAAGATCCTAGTCTAGAGTTTTTTACTTAGCAGTGTTTTGCCCTACATTTTGCCTACTTCTAGTTTATGTTCAGGATTAGGAATTGAAATTTACAGAGTTCAAAAACCTGTAATCCCTGGAGTGATATCTATGATACATGTTACAGAGGAGTTCCATAAAAAACCTACCAATAATAATTTGTTACGAATTCAATCAACGGAAATGCCATTGATTGTATGGATTAATATGAACATTAGAATTCTAGGTTTGCTTGGGCAAAACGTAACATTATTCAAGAATTACTATTTAAAGTTAGAACTTAAAGTTATAATTAAGGTAATAATCCCCCCCCCTTCACTGATATGGAAGTTAGTATTCATGAATAGTTGTACTGTTAGTAATATGCTCTTGCATAGTTAATGATATTAACAGTTCATTATAATATACATTTCCATTTATAGAAGTCTTGAGTATAAATAAAAGATTCAAAGGGAAAACAACACAAACATGTACATAGTTTATGGTTGACATCACCTCCTGACCTTTAAGTACAATTTCTATATTCTAATTGGCTGACATTGATTATTGGATTATTGATTATTGGCTTATTCATAAATTGATGGCGGATATTTTAAGTATCATGTTTACTTATTCCTACACTATTCACTTGCCTTATTATTTTATTACATTTAATAATTTATAGTAATTAACTTAAATGTTAAATGGTTTTATCTAATAAAATGGATATCATCGAAAAAGATGATTTTCAGTATTACGTAATATTGTATGGCTGTATCATCTTTAATTGAATTACTTAATGTAACTGACATTCCTAACTCAATATGATGTCAATAGGAGAACTCACTGAGAGATTTCGAACAACGTTGAAATACTTGTCAAAGTATAATAATACCAAACTAAATTCTATTTAACATTTTTTTAATAGGATTTGTATTTATAATAAACTAGTGATAGGGAGTGAAGTAGTCGAGCGTGTAGACCGCTTCACGTATCTGGGGAGTCTCATCAGTGCTGATGGCCTGGTGACGGACGAAATCTCAGCACGTATACAGAAAGCTCGATTGGCTTTTGCCTAGTTGCGTCACTTATGGTGCAGGTGAGATATCAGCTTGCTAACCAAAAGACGAAAGAACTGTGCAGCAGTTCGCTCTGTCCTACTATACGGGAGCAAAACATGGCCGTTAAGAGTAGAGAACATTCGTAGGTTACTGGTCTTCGATCATAGGTGTCTCTGAAACATTGCTTGAGTATCGTGGGACAACCGAGGGAGCAATGCTGTCGTTAGGAAACGGGTTCTAGGAAAGGAGGGCAAATCAATAGATGAGGTATTGAAACTTCATCAGGTGAGGTGGTTGGGACATGTGTTACGCATGTCTAACTACCGACTGCCTCGACGAGCTATGTTTTGCGGTGTAGGAATAGGTTGGAAGAAAGCTAGGGGGCGGCCAAACCAAAACATGGAAGAAATCGATGAAGTCACTGACAAGTGGACTGAGTCATGTTGGTAGATGTAGGCTGTGTGGTTGGGGTCCGCGAGACGAAAGTCACCAATGGTTAGAGACCTTGAACGACATGGCTCAGAATTGTTCGCAATGGCGCAGGTGCATCCACTCTTTGTGTTCTCTCAGAAATCTAACGTTCTGAATTCTCCCTCTTTCTCCTTTCAAATTTATCTCACTGAATTGTACTTTTCGAATCATATCTTCGCTCCCTAATCTTCTGCATTACTGCTAATACTTCTACTATCGCTATCACTCTTGGATTTGAACTGACAGTTGCGTCTCTGTGCTGACGTGGTATGGCAACCTGAACTGATGTACGTACGTACGAAGTTCTGCGTTGTATCTGTCTGTCTGTCTGTCTATAATAAACTATCCATTAATATATATATATGGTGACTATTAAACATCCGATGGTGAAGTGGAGCTTATGACTTCGTAGAAATATGAATCAAATTATGAAGCAATGATTGTTTAGGTTGGATTGTGATTGACAAGTGGAATTAAGGACTAGTGTTTTCGTCTTAATTGGGACTCATCAGCTGGATGTACCTCCATCTGAATGTTAATGTTCACACTAACATACTAATACGGTTCATTTTGAACTAAACACCACTGTGTTTACCACTAGGCTAGTGGGTTCAGATAGCCAAATTTCTTTATGACAAATCAACGAGAAGATCTATACACATTTTAATTGTATGAGGTAAATATGTTTCAACTACTGTTGATATCTATCCATGAGGAAATTCACTGTACAAATGTTACAAATAGTTCACCTTTACTGAGTGTTCTAGTAAACGACAAAGTTGAATTCGATACTATGGATTGATCTAGATTAGACCAACCGTTGAAAACTAAGAATTAAAGAGCTCAATGCAGTGCACACTTTACAACCACATTAGCGAATCAACTCCAAAACCTTAACGTTTCACAGTAAATAATTAACTGTTAGACTGCTGGGTCAGCTGAAATCCGACGGTTGATATAAATTAATAACAGTCAATTCACGATCTTATCCGTTACAACCGATAAGTAATTGTCTCACATACGACACTGTTGAACACTGTTTACAATGTCTTCTTACTAGAACTCAAGGAATCGTCTAATGAGTTTAACCACTAGAAAGCTGATGCTGATTGCATTTGAGTAGTGGAGAGATTATTATTGATTTCAAGTTATTTGTAAATAAATCTATTCATTACAGTGATATGTATAGTTATGACTATCATAGCGTATCTTAGTAATACTAGTTTACTTCGTGTTTTGTGAGTGATTGTTTAGCTTAGCGGTAATCTAGTACATAGATTGACCTCAGATATAAACTGATCGAACGGTGGTTTCTTCAGCATTGATT
This sequence comes from Schistosoma japonicum, assembly GCA_025215515.1. Classification (NCBI taxonomy): domain Eukaryota; kingdom Metazoa; phylum Platyhelminthes; class Trematoda; order Strigeidida; family Schistosomatidae; genus Schistosoma; species Schistosoma japonicum. The sequence goes on from CM046061.1 coordinate 3,719,372, forward strand.
ACTTTTGAAAAAGCATATGCGTCTGAAATAAGGATCATAAATTTTGGTGGTCATAAAGTTGGGATCTATCTGTTCATCAATCGTAATTTTACCATATGCTACTTATGGTTTTCTGATCAGTCATCTTAGTGAATGGGTTCTAGTTAGGAACTCGGAGAATTTGTATCTAATCAACGATTGTTAACTTTTCCTCAGTTAGTCTTTGATAATTTTTCAATTTCAACTAGAATAGGAACTTCTAATCAAATCAATAAATAGATCTACGTCATCCGTGGTTGATTCCTCTTACTTTTCCTTTTAGTAGTACTTTACCTACTTTTAAAGTATTTAAGTAGCTTAAAACGTTTGTATAAAATAAAGTTTTAGTAATTTCTTTCTTTTTTATAGAATGAAGATGATCAAGACATTATTGATCCAGAGGTAAAAAAAAAGTTAACAATAATAAATAATGATCAAAATTTATAGATATATGGTGATTACTCTGATATGGATGATGAAGATGAGGCAATTTTAAAAAGAAAGGTAATGTTTATCTCTTTTCCATTAGTTTTCAATTCATAAGTTAAAACTTTTTCAAGAAGATCACTGTTACTCATATTATCAAGTTCACACTGATTCTTGTATGTTGATTAAGTTTTCAAAGTTCTTGTGGTGAGATAACAGACTAGTAAATCATGTCAGAGAGGGTAAGGGGGAGAAGAGATTTTGTGTAAATATCTATAGCATGATCAATCACATGTCCAGAGAAGTGAAATCTCATAGTAACCTATGAGTTCTAATTTCTTTTGTGAACTAACTTCGCGTTGATTAACAGAGGTTAAAATAGGAAGTAAGCAAGAAAATTAGCCTATCTCGAACTAGATAGTGATGTGTCAATCTTCGATGAGACAGTGATGATTGTTTCTTTAGTAATTGGCTAGTGAGTGACTTTGACTGTATACCATAAAATCGGTTAATATGATAATCAAAATGTATCACAAGGAATAACTGCTGTTAGTTCATTAAACTGACAAGAATGAAATAAGAGGGTGTCACTTGTGGCTTGATTGAAGAGACGATGATTTACCTAGAGTTTACCTAGGCGTTTCATTTACAACTTCATGATATATATGTTCTATTACGTCGAAAATTTATATGAATCTGGATCAGAAAGATTAGTTCGACTATCTTCTTATAAATAAGCTGCTTAGTCGAGATGGTTGGAAGATGTCAACTGAATATATTTAACTTTAACAACACATTATACCTTCAGTCTTAATAGAACTGTTGTAAATTGTTGTATTTGAAATCCTATCACACAAATCCACAGTAAGGGATGTTACCAATGGAGTTAATGGAGCTCCAAATAGCAAATTTTTAGGGATGAAATATTTATAGTCATTACTACTTACTGATTTATCTTTATGAATGTGCTCAGTCAAAACAATAATTAATGAATCATATATTCAATATCATAAGTGGAAGACATAAAAAGCAGAAGTTCGTTGAGAATCAGGAAGCAATGAATAACTGTTTTGTTTATGCATTAAACTTCTTAGCAATGCACATTTTCTACCCATAATGGAATCGGAAACAAGGCCTTTAGGTTTCAAGTTGAATTACTAACCATTAAGTCACATAACTCAGATTAGGTAGTTGATATTTCTAACCTCAATCAATTTGGGATATATTTGTGCGACTTCATTCACTGACTCAAATATACCATAAATCGACAGTTGTGAAAAATCCCAGTAAGTTATTTAAATGCTAAGCGTTCATTACAAAGCCTAAAGTTTCTATGTTAGAAGCCTCTTGTTTTATACAAGTTTGTATTGTTAATAAGTCCCATTCAGGACCACTTCTTGGCTTTCAGTAGTTGTCTACAATCATATCAATTCATAATGTCAAAATAAAATTCAACAACCACTTCAGCATCCAACCACGTAAAGTAGATCAGTGTAGTCATCCTATTCCATTCCATTAGTTTATTCTAAATTACCCAAAGAAGTATATAGTTCATGATCTATTTAAAAATGGATCAGAATGGATAGATTCTAATAAATAACTTTCTTTTTTTTTTCCTTTCTTTCATATTTGTATACTTTAGAAAGATAAAAAGACAAGTTTATCAACTAAACTAAATAAAATTCGTTCAGTACTTGGAACATTACAAGATATTGCAGAGATGATTACATCATTTCTTGAACGACTTAATTAGTAAGTTGACTTATTGAATTGAATTTTTCTTATTACATTATTAAATCCTTTTTTTGGCAACACTATAATACAGATATCTGATTAAATAGACTGATTTCTGTTGATTACTATTCAGAACTAAAGTATATTTAAGAGAGAGATTTCTCAACACTATAGGAATCTTTCGTGGCATTGAAGATCCATGGATTGAAACCAGAACAGTTATGTCATATAAATAGTATCTAACCATGGATAACACTGACATTTCTACTTCCAGTCAATTCATAATAATATTGCTTAATAACCATATAATACCAGTCATCGGAAATAACTATCTTACTGAGTAACTATCTAGACTTCCACAAGTCATGACTTCTCATTTGAGCTTCAAGAGATTCTTCGAATAGGCCATTAGTGATTCACTTGGAGGGGTGGGGGGTACTTTTGTGTAGACAGGCATTAAGTTCATTTGTTTGTATTTGTCAAATTGTTAACGAAACAACAGTCTGTAATTCTTGAAACAATTTATCACTGACTGTATGTTATTAAACCTAACTACTTTATTTACTTATATCTCTCAAACATAAAAGCTTAGGATTTACCCAGATTTATGATATTTAAATAAGTAATTTTGTTGTCAAAATCTCGGTAGTCAATTCCCAGGGTTCTAGTGAGAATGTATGAACCATTGAAGTTCAACCATATTCTTCATGAGACGAATATCTCCAGTACCAGTTGATGATAGTAGTACTATATTGTAAATCAACTATTATATGGCAATTTCGTGATCTGGTTTCGATTCCTGATGAGAGGAGGGAGAGGGAGGAAAATGCCATATTAACAATGAATCAACTGCTCTCACATCATCAATGATTGTTTAACTAAAGTTAATTCATGCCAAAAAATTTTAATAAAAGTTTTAGGAGTTGAGTAATTGCTCACAAGCATTATATAATGGTGACGTTCTGTGTAATGAGCTGATTAAAGATGGGAATTTAGGCTATTGATTATCATCACATTGACTCAAATGTAAAGCAACTTATAGAATAGTATGAAGATTTTGGTTTTGATCTCTGATTAACTTATGACGTGTAAACTACCAAGTATTCGAATGTATTATCTGAATAATGTAGAAATTCATAATGAAGACTACGTATGCATCACAGATTGACTATTGTCTGGTAACAGTTAGAAACAAGTTGACATGATTCGTCACCTCTTCTTACAAGAACTATCCATACAACTAAATTGTTGACCATCTCTTCTTATTAATTCCATTCATATTTACTTCTTTCTACTTTGTTTTTTTCTTCTTTTCTAGTTTATGCAAATGGAGATATCCATGGTTAAGTTGTTTATTTCTATTGATCACTATATTCATAACAGTTATCCTCTACTTTGTACCTATTAGATATATTATCTTTGTACTTAGTAAGTTTATTAAATGTTTTATGAGTTACTGTAGCACTACATATATTTATGATTATCAACTAGAATGTTGAGGAGGGGGGGGGTTCGGCAAATGTTGTACCACATGGTGATAATGTATGTAACATAAAATTGTCAATAATATTTTAGACCTCTTGGAATGAAATAGTCTAGTAGGTAGAACTCAATGAATAGTACATAGATTAGAGTAATGAGTAATGTAAGCGGTGATTAGAACAAACTTATTGAACATTGATAACGTTGTGTTTAACTTGAACTGAATCGTCTTTTTTCTAGGCATATAAAAGTAATCAATATATGAATTCACTAATCTAGGTTAACAGATAAAATGCTCCACTTATCACCTAAATTGAAGACACTCTATTCAAACTCTTCAAGTTATTATGGTATTTGTACTATATTTCATTTAAAGTGAACAGTTACTACATGCTAGTAATTTGAAAGAAAAGACACTGGAAGTGAATACGATACATATTTAGCCAATCATCAAATTGCGTCACAAAACAAGTAATAACATGGTATACCTAAGGCCAAAGTAAATAAGGAAGATCAAGGAACACATTACGCCGGGAATTTGAATCAGATATAAAAATAATGAATAAGACTGAGAAAGAACTCGAAAGGGAGGCTTGGAATAGTGTTGGTTGGAGAATGCTTGTCTGGGGTGTCATTTTTTTATATAGTTGGCGCCGTTGCCAATTGTTATATCTAAATATAGTCGGTCCAGTTACAAACGTATGGCAAATCATAGTGTGACCTTTATAATTACCAATCAGTGCCCGTAGGTGTCTGCCCCGCAAATACCAGTCCCCAAGCCGAAAATAAGAAAACAAGATGGATAAGCCAACCATATTGTATTTCAAACACTCCTATATATATACACAAAATCAGAGCACACATCGAACCAATTGTGAATTTTATATTAATACAAAACAAAGAAGATTGGAGCAGTGAATAGGGGATAACTTGTACACAACTAATAAACTGTAGTTCATAATAAGGGACAATATGCTAACAGAAAATATACGAAACGAGAGGATAGGGTAAAAGGAACGTAACAATGATAGAAATGGAATGCCTACATTATCCATTCTATAACCCACCTATCAAGAGAACAGGAAATATAGACAGACTCCTTGAATACACCTCATTCTTGTATATACACAGATTTAGCCGCACTTGTGCAGCTAGCTATACTGGGCTTATGATTCTGCAGGTCCTTCGTAGAATGTCTGAACAACTCACAATATTTGGCTGAGTAAAGGACAGATATAACAGGTAAAGAGCTCTACACCTTTACACTTGGTTGACAAAGAACATCAAGTAGATATAGAGAAGGCTCTTAAAATCATTTACCAAGTCCCATCTAATCTACCGTAAAGTTTACGTATACAACTTTAACATAAAGCGGAAGCCATCGGTATCCATTTATTTGAATTGGACTTGTGTGTTGCATAAGAAATTTGTACAGCCTCTTTCCTTGTCATGGTCACCATAATAACCAATATATGAATGGTTTACAAATGACTTATTACACTCATATCTTTTATTATTATCACTACTACTACGAATATAATAATTACTATAATTACTATGATAACTCTATGCATAACTTCAAAATTCGTTACCTCCTAATTCCTACTTAACTATTACGTAACAGTTTCAGCCACTAGATTTCTTGTAATTACTTCATCAATTTTTTTCAATAGGTATTATGTAATCAACAATGTGTCAACCCACTCAATAATTTGTATTTTATTAGTATACTCTTAAAAACTATGATTACCTTATTCACTCTTAGGTTGTAATTACATTGTTAATAAATTGGAATAATTGAAATTGCTGTTGAATATAACAAACATTACGGTTAATCTCAACATTATTGTTAACTCGTTAACCATTACAATGATGTACACATCACTTCCCTTTTTTTTAATGAAGTGGTTCTCGATTGAATTCCAGTTAGTGTTGATATTTACCTCAATAAATGATGAATCTCTATAAAGTCGTTAGTTGATTAGTGACTGTTGATAGAAATTACTGAACATATACTACATACTAATCAATAATCATCAACAACATTAAAGGAATTCTTGTTTCTTGTAGGATATGAACATAGATCACTCAAATTGATAATATAATGCCTTACTAATGAACTATTAAGGCGGCAACTGATCATCCGTTATACAAACGTATTCATTCTAATTGTGTGTATGCGTATATGAACAATACAGAATTTAGTTTATGTGTACATTGGTCCAAGTCGCCACAACTTAGCAACATAGCAATATTAGCACCAAAGTAGTAGAAGTAGTAGTAACTTCAATGACAATAATAATAATAATAACAGTGGATATACATGGAGGAAGAATTATTACTTGATAAGGAAGATATGAAATAAATTGAAGCTCACAATTTAGGGAGAAATAAGAGTGAATACACTTCCGACACTGAGTGATTTTAAGGCATATCACGTAGACTCTTCAATTTTTGGTTACGATGTTCACACTGACCCCAAGCATATAGTCTGCTTCTACCAACACAACTCAAGCCGTCAGTTAACGACTTAATGGATTGATGCCATGTCTTCGTTTGGCTGTCTTTAACTTTCTTCCATCCTACTCCTGTATCAGTCATCATAGCCAATCGAGGTGGTCGAAGGTTAGGCTTGCGTAACACATTCCAACCACCCAGATCGATGGAGTTTTACAACCCCATCGACTGATTTACCACCTTCCCATAATACTTGGAGTCTGATCTTGTTATTGCTTACCTGATGATCATAGCTAACACGAGAGGTATTTTGAAAACAGGGGTAATCAAATACCAATAGCCTACGACAGTTGTTTACTCTTGATGATCTTGTTTCACATCTATACAGTAAGACAGAGAGGACTGTTGCTCACTATAATCGTCCTTTTGTTGAAAGACAAATATCTCGCCTACACCACACTGAATAATTGCTATTGTCGTCTACAAGGAAAATAATCAATAGATGACGGTTTATTTTCCCAGTATTAACAATTAACTATTATATGCTTATTCATTAAAGTTGTCATCTTAATTATGATGACAAGTAGTATAACTGAACATTTGAATTTCAATTGTACATCACGGGTTGATCATAGTTTTAAAAAAACTAAAATTAAAAAGAATTGGGTTACTGCTTAATTCTAATGTAAAACTTTACAATCTCACCAGACATTATTCTCAGGTGATTCTAGCTTCGACAGAGTCGACATCCTAAGCCAAGTTGCCATGTATATTGTGAAATCTCATTGATTCCCAACGGTGTATAATTCATATTTTCTATAATACCAATAAAGAAATACTTGAAGTTAATATTTTCATTAAAACATGCACAGTTCGAATCCCTCCTTGTTTTTGTTTTTTTTTCCTTTAAATACATTTGTTCAGCCTTGAAAAGGTTCACACGTAAAATACGAAAACGACAAAGACCATCTACATCAATATTTCTGGGTATTCTAAATCGAGTTCCTAGTAGAATGGAGAAGGTATGTTATAGGATATATGTACTATATGATAATCTTTTTTAATTGAACATTCAGAACTTTCCTGTTAGTTTTATATGGACTGAAATTAATCAGTCCTGTTGCTAACACTTGAATATAAGTACATCCAGCTAGTGAGTCTAAAATAGTACTAAACGTGCGTTGTGGACTCCACTTGCCGACTACGATCCAAATTAAATCAAACAATGTCATGTTGATCACAAGAAAGTCATCGATAGTTGAATCCAATCTAAATTTTAAATTCTATGAACTGAATGTTTTAATCACAACACCTTATTGTTGTCCTGAACAACATCATCAATGCGCCTACTTTAAGTAGAAGTTGTCATTTTAATTATATCACATGAATTAGGGCAGTTTGTTCTAATGATCTTATTACTAACTGGTTGTCCCCATGGATCTTATTTTTTTTCATGTATTCGTTTGTTGCCGTTGGCATTTTTCAGTTGACTGACTAATCATATGTACATGAAGCCTTAAACTAACAATAACTTCGCTTTAGGCAAACTTTGTCAGCTATGATACCGTCATTGTATCTACTTCAGTTTATATATCCAGGTAATATTACAGGTTTTCATAAATAAAGTGTGGTTCAAAGCTGGATACATAAAACTGCACTTGGTATGTGTTTATTGACAGCTAAAAAAAAAACAAAATGTCCTACTTCTGAAAATTATTCGGTATTTCCTGATAGAATATTGACATTTTCTAATCAATTTGGTGAGTGTAGTTGACTGTCGTGCACTGATATAAGTGATAAAATATCATACCACCTTATTAGTAGTCCGTATTCATGTACCGTAGATGTACGAAGAGTGGGTATCATTTGTACTACTTATCACTGTTGTTTGTTTCAATCTGTAATAAAATGGAATACACTGATTGTGTTGACTTGTGAACACCACTAAATCTGATGGAACTTCTGCGAGAAATTTCATCAAAGCTCGCAACAGAAATTGTCCAGAATGAAATGTAATCAAAATTATCTATCTGAGCTACAAATCTCCACCATTACACAAAATTCTTACGACAGACTACACTGCGAATTCGTACATGGAGAGCAGCTCACAGATTCATTCGATGTGAGGACCGGTGTCAAGCAGGGTTGCATACTTTCGCCCTTTCTCGTTCTACTTGGTGGATTGACTGGGTTATGAAAACTGCAACACCTCATGGCAAGCACTGAATACAGTGGACAACATGGATGCAACTAGACGAATTGCACTTTGCGAATGACCAAGCTCTTCTATCTCACGGTCAGCAACAAATGCAGATAAAGACGGACGGTGTAGCAGCAATAGGCCTTAACATACATGAAGGGAAAGCAAGGCTTTCAGTGCATGATACTTCGAATCCGTTAGGCAGCTACCATCAGCAACAACCTTCTGTAGCGTAGAACGAACCAAGTTCCAGCCGAAGAAATTAAGAAAAGACGCTGGAAGTGAGTACGACACGTCGAGGAAATCATCAGAATGCGTAACAAGACAAGAGCTAACACAGAATTCTCAAGGCCAAAGTATATGAGAAAGACCAAAAAAACCAATGCGCGAGGAATCGGTAGCAGATATGAAGAAAGCAAACAGCACTTGGAAATAATTAGAAAGTACAGGACAATGTTGGTTGGAGAAATCTAGTCGGTGGCTTATGCTTAATGTGGGAGGTAACAGGCATTGACTGATTGATTACAAGCTAGATATACTATAGCCGCAAATATTCAGATGAGATATACTTGTTTTAACAATTGTTTACTTTATGTAGTGAATAGTTTATGAGTTTATAAATTATTGGTTCATATACAAAATTGAACTAGCAGACCATAACTGCTACTACATACCTTTAGATATCAAATGTATTGTTAAGTAATTGAATTACAACTAGAAATCATTTGAACTACAATTCTATCATAGTCAACTCGATACATAAGAATAATCTATCAACATACACATTAATGTGTGGTCTTGTAGAGATAGGTACTAAGTTTTAGTTGATGGAAATCGGCACAAATTGATATTGGTAGGGTACCACTGAAAATCAGGGAGCATTAGACAGCTGTTTCATCCTAGTAAGGAAGTGGGAATTCTACCACTGGATAACAGCCCATTGATGCAGAAGGTTATGTATATACCAGGTTGAAGACTCTAGAGTAGAGTCTACAGTACACATTACTGATAAGTCCCATACTAAGACGAAACAGTCAATATTATATATCAACTGAATCTCTTTTGTTTTTATTTTCAACTTGTTCATTTCTTCAGATTTATTACAGAGAACTAAGACCATTATCTAATCCATCAACTGATATAAAACAATCCAATACGTTATCTAGCATTAAACCAACGGAGGTACAACATTCTAAAGTGAATGGTTACTATAGTAATGTGGAATAGTACACACACACACACACACATGCAAATACCTATTTTACAAATTTTCTTTTTCTATTTAAATACTACAATATAGTTGACAGTAACCAGAATACTTCTTTAAATATATTCCATTTGATACAGTCATATCTTCTCATTTCATTTCAAATATTGTGAACAATTTTTGCATTAATTCATAATCGTCAATAAAATTGTCGAATGTGTTGATGCTGCTTTCAAGAATTTTGAAATTATTTATTTATTTTGATTCATTGACATTCGATTTAAACAATGACATGTTACTTGAATAACAAGATCATATTTCGAATTGTGTACATTGAATTATGCATTATTTTTGATAGATGAAAGATAATAAAGAAATCCACTAAACTGTCTTTATTTAATCACTATGAATAAAGTTTAGAATGTGTAAGGGCGAGAGGGGAGAATTAAATCCTGTGATATTCAACCCCTTCCAGATCCGTCATTATCATCATCTTTCATTTCATATTGATATTGTCTTCTGTCAGTTTTCTTATGTTTAGAAAGACGATTTGTCAATATTTTCTTACGAATAAACATATTTTTTATTCTTTAATCTGTAATCAGAAAGCCTATTAATGATTCATATGCGTGTTACAAGCTGATAGAAGGTAGTCCTCAGGAAATTGTGTTTAACCTAGGTTACATGTTAGATGATACTCAATCAGCGAGACGTCAGTCAGTTATGAACAACGTAGAATCCAAAACATGAGCAGAGGTTGAAGCTGCTGTAACAGATTAACGCAACAAAACCGAATTTATAAGAATAACATGACAATAAGATACAATACGGAAGAATAACGATGTGCATGAAGGGATAATACAACTTAAGATCTAGAAAAACTACACTAAATGATTTTGGGACAGTGTCTTTAACCACAGATGACAATTATCACGCCACTCAAACCAGGTAGCCTGTATCTATCAAAAAGGCTTAAACCAATAGTTAAAAACCTCACGGACTGATACTATGTTTGGTTTGGCTGTCCATACCATTATCCCACACTACTCATAGCGCAGCTTACATCGAGCGGGCATACGCAACAGATGTCTCGACCATCTTAGTCAACGAAGGTTTGCGACCTCTTCAACTGATTTGCCATTTTCCTCTAGTACTCTGCATCTAACATCAATAATGGTTCCTCCATCATTCCATGACATACAGGTGATATTTTTAATATATTTATGATCGTAAGACTTGGAATCTACGAATATTTTTTATTTCCATTGCCTGAGTTTTACATTAATGAATTAAAACATAGCGAGCTGCTGAGAAAAACACTAGATCTTTCGTTGAAAGACGGGTATTTCACCTACATTACAAGTAGCGTAAATCGGCATAAGGCAAGGGAGAGCTCTGAATCCGCGCTGAGATTCCGTCAGACACCAACCAACCGGTGGGGTGTGAGGCTTTCGAGACAAGTGTAGTGGCCTGTATGCTCGACTAAATCACTCCTATGACTAATCTAGGCGACAAATTAGATAAGTCCTGAATTAGCATTTTGTAATTAGGGTAAGAAACGCATTTCAAATATCAAAGAAACGTATATGTGATTTCGAATGAATTTATGCATCCAATTGAGTTCGAACTCGAATAAAGTAACATCATAGAATTACTGAAGATGTATGAAATCAGCACTAAGCAGAGTTTCCTGGTAACGTCTCCAACTACCTTGCATCAAAGCATAATGAATGTAATGCTTAGCTATTTCGACTAATGATAACATTGTGGTTTGGTCAGTGAAATTCAATGAAGGCTAAGGACTAAACAAATATGGCATTCATCAATACTCCGTGATAGATCAATATAAATTACAATTTCCATTTTACTAATGCACTGATTTAACACGATTCTGGACAATGATTACTTACCTGACAAATTGATAACATTGTGCTGTCACTATATTTTCTGCATATTAATGTACAAATCGAATAATTATAAACACTAGTAAATAACAGTCTGTGACAATTTATACTTCACATTAACTCAATTCATAACTAGTTCAAATTAACAATGCCTCCAAATATTTCTAATAATTACTCTTATATTATTGATAAAATAATAAGTAGTAAACTGAATGTAAGCACACACAATGCAAACAGAGCGCAGTTAAACAAACTTGTAATCTTACACAAACATAAACATCAAGATCCGAATATATATATATATATATATATATATATCGTACTGATAAACAAGTAGTGTATTATCACTGTGACTGATAATAAATAATAAGAATATTACTATTAACTATTATTATTCATCAATGTACAATATGTTACTAATCATGAAGATTATATGTCAAGTGGTGTTGAGTAGAGGGGCCATGGCGGTAACCAAACAAAACATTGAATATGCGTTCGTGTGCGTGCAGTCAAAATAATTTTTCATAATACAAAAAAAAAAGAAAATAAACAGGACTCAACATAAATACATGTTTATTTGTTACAATCATGAGTATATATATATATATATATATATATATATATATATATATATATGATGGAGTGGTATAGAACACGGGGTTGTTAAAAAAAAGAACTCCATAGAAGAGAAGCTAATAAATAAAACGAATACGTAAGTGAAGTAAGTAGATACAGAAAGAAGGAATAATGAAGATGGATAGTTGAATAACTTTAAAAAAAGGTGTACAAATACATACAGGCGCCAAATTACATGCATTTACACACAAGAAAACACAGAAAAATAAACATGTCACTATATTTACCAATCATACATAATAATAAACAAAATGAAAATGAAATAATCACTGTTTCAATTTTAACTTTTTACAAGATTTTGAAAGTAATTTAGTTGGAGGAAGTGAACGCTTCCGAGAAGAATGATGATCACATAAAGTTGATGTTGGTGAAGTTGAGGAATATAAAGTTGTAGATGATGATGATAACTGTTGATTATTCAGTATATTATTACATTGTTGTTGAAACGATGAGGAAGATAATGAAGAAGCAGAGGGATTGGTTGTAGTAGTAATAGCAGTAGCAGTGGAAGAGAACAATTTCTGTGAACGATTATCAGACGTTGAAGATGATTGAATAACAGTTGAAAGATTATTTTGTTTTAAAAAAGTACTAATAACATTAGGAAATGAAGATAAGTGTAATTTGTTCAAATTTATTAAATCAGTATTAAGTATTTCTTCTTGAGATAGTAATAACTGTTTCCATGGTAAAAGTTCAATATTATCATGATGAATAGTTGTTTGTGAAGTTTGCAGGGGATTAATCACACGCGAACTTTCATCAATAGATGATTTTTCTTCCAAAAGATACTTCATAGTATTAAGATCATTAGAAGGATAGGTAGTTAGTAGGTTACACTCAGAATATGGCCAATTAAGATAAGAAAGAGGTTTACGTTGTAAGAAATAATTCAAGTTATTATTATAGATACTGTTATTATCATTATCATCAATATCCATAGCACTCGATGAATCATTACTATTATTACGCATATCTAGATGAGAATGGACATTTCGAAACTGTACATGAAAATGGATACCATGTCGTTGAATTTTCAAATTCTCCGATGCTGCTTGATATTCAGATAATAGTTCGTAAAGTTGATCCGCTTGATCAGATCGATGCAGTTCGCTATTTCTAAGAAGAGAACAACATACTTCATGTACCCATGGTATATCTGTAATAAAGTCCCACTGAAAACCTGGAAGGAAGGAGAAACATTAAAAAATAACAACTTAACTAAGAGACCTAAGAACAGCACAAAAATAGTAACAATCATTCATATAATTTGAAAACATTTCTCTTTTTGTCAATATTGATAAGAAAGACTTTGTTGCTATGTTAGTCGTGAGCAAATTGTCTTGTATCAATTCAAAAATATGATTAAAGTTGGATTGTGGCTGGCCGGGTGCGCTGCGCAGCAGTCCGCGCCGTCTTAATATATGGCTGCAAAACGTGGGCCATGAAAACACAAAACATGTGTCGACTTAAGGTGTTTGACCATAGAAGTCTTCATAGCATTTCTAGTATACCATGGAACAGTAGAATAAGTAATATGGAGGTTAGACAAAAGGTTCTTCAGAAATATGGTAAATCAGTCAAGGAGGTCATTAACCTTCATCGACTGAGATGGCTAAGACATGTGTTTCGCATGCCAGACTACCGCCTGCCTCGTCGCGCGATGTTGGCTAGGGTTGAAACAGGATGAAAGAAGGGTAGGGGCGGCCAAACCAAAACATGGCATCAGTCCATGAAGCCCTTAACTGTTGATCTAAGCAATGTTAGTAGATGCAGATTACCTGGTTGGGGCCCGCGTGATAGTCACAATAAATGGCTGGAGACACTTGGTGAAATGGCTCAGAATCGGTCACAGTGACGCAAGTGTAATCACTGTTTAACTTCATCTAAATCTTGAAACATATTATTAGTTTCTGCACACCTTTACTTCATTCTCCACTCTTGCATTCTGTTATTATGTTACCTCTGTTATCTCGTAGTGTTAATATGGTATAACAACTTGAACCTACGGGCGTATTTGCCTGGTTCTATGTTGATGATGATGATTGTGGCTAGTAAGTGGAATCCATGTGCGATCATCAACAGTATGATATGACAGATGCATTCAGCTGACGAGTCCAAAATAGGACAAAACACATTTACTGAATTCCATTTACTAGCTACAATTTAATTATAAAAGTACCCACTAATATCTTAAAATAACCCTCATCTAATCTAGACAGCCATGTGTATTTAAAAAATCGGGTTAAAGAAGCTGGTTATTATCAAACTAATTTATTAAAATCTAGTATAGAAAGCCTATTTCATTCAATGCTAGATAAACATTGAATGGTTTTTCATATGAAGGTTAATAATTAGAAGAGATTAATATAAGATAATATGTACAACAAACATGAAACTTATTGCTTTGATTTGTCACAAACTGAACTCGGTTGGATATTACGAGAATACTGGATAGATGTTTTATGACTGTATGGGACTCTTCAGTGATGATCACCCACATCCCCACCACTGGATCGAAAACAGAACAATCAGCTCTCTCAGAAAATATTTAACTATCTCTACATCTAGGGTTTTAAGACCAATCAGTTTGTAGTAATGTGCGATGATCATCCTATATGGTTGGTCAATAATCATTCTATTGCTTGATATGCCTGTACTACACAAGTCATGACTTCTTACAAGAACTTCGTAATAGTCGTTAAGTGGATCACTAATGAGTTGATGATTGAAGTTGAAGTGGTTTTGTAGAGACTGGTTTCATTCCCTCGTCTGTATTCGTGATAAACTGATTTCGCTTCGGCAACATTCTGTTACACATACACACAATTCCTTACTTAAAATTCATTGACAAGAAATAAACGTTTATTTTCAATGCTGTCATAAGATATATATATATATATATGCCTGGTAACGATACTTTTTTTAATTTCAATTTATAAGACCATTCTCAAATAGTCTACAGGATTATAAATGTTCAAAAACAAGGCGAGCTAACAGATATCTGTATGCTTTAGTTATAAACAATCGTTCAATAAACTGACAAATAATCAAAACTCATTAAAACGGTGCTGCTTACCATGTTCACAGCGCTTATAAACAGAATTATGTAGCGTTTCAGTAGGTTGAGGATATATAGGAAGGAGATCTCGACGAATAACCATACTAGACGAATGAAATCAAAAAGATTATTATTTTATTAGTAATAATTTGATTTTACAATATACATTAAGATTAAGGTTGATAAAACAGAATTTATTTTACTCCGTCAGACAAAGAAAACCCTAGCAAAATTGATATCATGTGACATGGTGGTGGAGCTGGTATTTCTTTGATAAGGGAATAAAGGTCAGTTGGAGACCGGCTAAAAACCCAAGATCATAGGATACAGTTGTAATATTAACCGTGAATAGTAAAACGGCAGTGCCATTACCTAGTCGCAACTGAGAAACTTTCAAAACTAGACAAACTGAAAACTAAAAACACGAAAAAAGTTGATAATATTTGATAAGTCAATACAAACTCCGGAATAATGACATCGTCTCAACATGAGATATGCTTAAATGGACTGAATCATCAATAGGAAATGCAGACATTCAATACGATAACCAAAACACAAATAATAAGAGGCTATATGCATGTAAGTCAAACTAAGTTAACAACGAAAAGCATTTAAGCTAGCTGTGAATATGTTATGGCTAACAAACAAGTTTCGAAGCCCACAGGGAGTATTAATTACGCAAAATGTTGATCAATGCCAACTTACAGGAAACCGAGATCGACTTAGTGTTTCCTGCAAACTACTATTAACCACCTCATAATAAAACATAATTACGAAGCATTATGCTTTGAATAAAGTCCATAAAAGCAACGCATTATTTTAAAACCTACTCAGAAAAGTTTATCACTTCTCTAAATAATTGATCAAATGTAGAATGGAATTCT
Source organism: Schistosoma japonicum (assembly GCA_025215515.1). Classification (NCBI taxonomy): domain Eukaryota; kingdom Metazoa; phylum Platyhelminthes; class Trematoda; order Strigeidida; family Schistosomatidae; genus Schistosoma; species Schistosoma japonicum. The sequence goes on from CM046061.1 coordinate 3,735,381, forward strand.
TCCATAGCACGTTCACTTTCCCAAATTTTATAGTCGTGTGAAATAAGAATATGTGCGTGTTGACAAAAGTCCCACAATGCTCGCTCTACTTGAGTACTGTATTGTCCAAAAGGTCTAAAGAATAAGACGAGATTGATAATCAAGAACAAAAAATTTAAATAAACAAGCAAAATATAAGATTTGACGGATTAAAAAACTCCTTCACTCTGACGAACGTAAACAAGAAACTAAAACAAATCCCTATAAAACCATTTCAAATCAACTTTAATAATCAACTCACTAGTGCTCTACATGGAGACTGTCATGAAGTTCTTGTGAGAGGTTGTGACTAGTGGAGTTTACATATACCGGGAATAGGAAGGTTGTTAATCAATGGTAAAGGATAACCATTGCACAATACCAGGGGTGCAAATGGTTAGATGTTATCTGCGAGAGCTGATTGTTCTGGCTTTCATCCCATGGTGCGGATGTGGGTGATCACTACTGGAGAGTCCCAAACAGATACGAAACTGAAACCAGTAACGTATGGTATCTAACTGAGATCATTAATGTGTATAATTAAATTGTCGGGTTAGGTGAAACAATAAGCAAATTTTAAATCCACAGGAGACCGAAAATGGATTAAGTGAATAGTGGTCAGAGTTCGAATTTCGGCAAACTCAGTCATAGGTTTAGTCTCTGTTGCAAATGCATCGATTTAGAAAACGGGATAAAAGTAACGATTTTAGTGCAGTTCAAAATCAATTACATGGATCAATAGCCAATAAATAAGATGCCTTCAGACATCAAGTGCTGAAGCTCAAAATAGTTCACAGCAGCATGGATTTACAGTATCCCTTAAAACGTACCTTCGAATTGTCCTCTATGAATATCGATGTTGATTCGTTTTAGCTAGCAATTAAACCAATCATCTTAACTCCTTTGTTATTAACCTAATCAATTTCAACCCTAATGCAGTATGAGAAAAAATTTATACTTATCCTGAGCTTCAAGTAACAAAAACCAACCCCAAAAAAGACAAAAAGTGAATGTATCTAAGTCACTATCATCGATTCTCAGTCATGTCAACCAACATCCCCAACCACTTTTAACAACAATCCTTAATACCTCGATCATCATCAACTTCCTACAAACACGGCTCACACTAACAGTCAACGAATGATTACACGTTTTACTTCATTCCTTACAACCAAACTTTTATTCTGTTACGACATTATCCAATGCATACTCACATAGATAGTGGTTGCACATACACAATATATATCCAAAACACCTCAGTCGAGAAACATTCATAACCTCATCAATTTATTTACTATCTTCTAACAGTAATTTGTGCCTAACCTCACCATCGCTTACTCCATTGTTTCAGGATAGGTGGACAGCTAGCACCACACAATTCTATCTAAAACAAGTTTTCTATTCTCATACTCTGTTTCACAGTTATAGGTTAATACAGAGTGGACCGTTGTGTAATATACTTGTTCTTCGATTGGCACAGATATCTCACCCATACAAAAAATAATGCAAGTTTGCAAATATCAAACGAGTATTCTGAACCAGTACTTAGATTCCATCAGACGCCGACTTATCAGACTTGATCAGTCTTTCAAGATAAAATGAAATATTAATTGTTAATAATAGAATCCAGAGAGTGCATTTCAAATAAACCCAGTAAATTTGTGGATAACTTGCTGAGATCTGAATGTGAATCCAGCTGATGAATTGTAAAATGGGATGAAGCCTGTATACAAAAACACTAAAATAAGCATTCAAACATTGAAAGTTAGCATCTTATTTAAAAATCATTATATCACTATTCGGCCTTAATCATTATGTTTTTGATAAAACGATTGTTTAGATGGAGTATAATAAATAAATAATAAAAAGCACTTGCCTGTATGTAATAGATAAATTTTCATGATGTACAGGATAAAGTTGACCGATATCGAATAGAAAATTGTAGATTGCAAACTTTGGACAATTAATAATTCGAAAACGTCGAAGTGCTGGGAATCGATTAATGGGTTTGTAGGTAAAATCATTGTTAATATTTTGATCATTAGTACAGTTAATTGACGAAGAATGATTGTCAAATAAGATGGCTCTTAATTCAGGGCAATTTTCCAAGGTGATATTTTTCAAATGTGGAGCTTCACACAAAAGTATGTGAGAAATACCAACCTATACATATTAACAGAAAACATGTTTTCGATGTGAATGTTCGACCAAGTAATGTAAACAAAAGATAAGAGTGAAATTTGAACAGTGAGCATAGTCAAAAAAATATCTCAGTGGTAACATTACAGACTACGATGTTGGGTTACGCAAATTGTGAGGCAGTGACCTTGTCGTTGAAGATCTTGTCATTTAATCAGATCCCAAGTACAAACCCGCCCTATTATTCTGTCATACAAATATTTTGATTGTTTTCTAGTGATGAATATTCTGCTATTAATCTTGTTAATTTAATCTAATTCTAATGTAGTAATCCAATCCATATATTTCGGGCTCTACGCTGTTTAATATTTTGAGTGAGCTATGGAATTCGTCCTTACCAATCACACATAGTCCGATAAAGCGAAATAGGATAGGAAATCGCTAAATCAATGGTATCCAGATAAAACATGTTTGTTTGTTCCGCTATGTAAGTGAAGGTTAAAAACTTCATAAATTATTCACACACATACATACAATTAATCATTTTCATATTAGTAGTGAATAATCCCAAAGTCACAAATATGAAACATAAGGCATATTTATTCATACAAACATATATATACATACACACACATGATAAATTTACTGCATATAACAAACATGAGTGGAACAAGGGAAGGATATAGGATGCTCAAGTCGTCGATGAGTGAGATGAAAAAATAAAACAGAAATCAGCCTGTGATAAACACTGGTAAAATCATACTAATATACGACAACTACCTAACTAAATTGACAGAGAAATGATAGAAAATACCAAGGTATAACACATTTAGTGAATATTGAAAATGTTACGGATAACCTCAGCCCATAAGCTCAATTAGTTGATAAGAAACTTAGGTTGTTTGAGAGTTTCTTGGAAAGAATACACCGTGGACTTGGTTCAGAAAATGTGAATCAGCACTTTTCAAACTGAAATCTACATTGAGTTTTAACATGATGCGAACACACTACAATCCTAAACTACTTATCATCGTAGCACGCAGCACTTCAAGTCACGGTATAGACGTAATTATATCCCACGTATTTCCTAACAGAAAATAAAAAATCAATAATGCATGCGGTCAATGCACTAACTCAAGCTGAGAGAAGATACAGTGTGTGACAAGTAAGTAAAATGCGATAATGTATGATATAAGTATGTATGAACAATACAGAACATGGTACATGTGTGCATTGGTCGAAATTGCCACATTTCAGTAGCACAGCAAGATGAACATAAAATCAGTAAGTAGTAGTTACCTCAATGAAACAATAAGAAGAATAAAAAAAGGATATACAAAATATGGTCTAGAGAGAAGTGGTTGTAGGGAAAGATAAGTGTAAAAGACACTTCAATTAACTATGTGAGAAAAATGTGTTCAAACCTACTACAACTACGATAGCGCCTTTGGATATTCTATTGGATACCTATGGTTTATTCAACTACCACAATAAGCAATTGAATAAATCGTATGAACCCAGTTCACAAGCGAGATGGTCCAACCGATATCGACGAAAAACAGCATGATTACAAATAAATTCGAAAGCAGTTTACTATTAACGAGGGGTGTTGGGAATTCAAAATCCCCTCCCACACTCCCGAAAAATACATTTATTGAAAAAATGAAGCGTAAAGGATGATCTGAAAACCTTCATCACATTAATTTAGTTCAATGTAAGTTACACTTCACAGTAGTTGCTGACATTTAACAGAATTTTACTTAATTTTCTACAATAATCATCATTCATGTTAATTTTTGTTATTTTAGATGACTATTACACTTGACTAATAATCACCGTAAGCTAATTGCTACGAAAATGAATGCACTTCAAATAAATGTTGTTCGCTCGTCACGTCTCAGTTTCTCCACAACACAATCTTCCTACAAGTTTCGTATTTTCCAGGAGCTGTGAGTTTTAGAAGAAGCAAGTTGTGGTATCCAGTTTGAAGAACGATTATTAGGGGAAAATGTTCGTAGCAACCGTATCGAGGGCATCAAATATATAATCAGACCACCCTAGATCTATTAGCTGCATTGTACTGCGAACAATGCAAACCATAAGAACTCATGTGTTTACCCATAAGAATATGATAATGTATTGATTTGATATGGGACCTTGAATCGATGCACATCAACGTCAGGCTCTAAGATGATTATGACTGTACATTATAATACACCATATCGTAGCAGCCACCTTGATGTGATGGCCAGGCTTGTCTATCATGTTACTTGTTCAGAGCTATATTGGATGGAACAACTGTTCCTTCAAGTCTTACCACGGCTAAGCAGGCCAACTGGAGAATAACAAGCTCAAGAGCAAATTAGTAGTGTTGACTGCACGGAACGAAAGCAATAGGGTCTTTACAAGTACAAAACTAACACATCCAAAAATACACATAGAATGGTGATAAGCGACGGGAATCCAGTAGTTGATTCTTAGCCACTAGTCACACGTCTAGATCCTTAACGTTGCCATTAACCTAGCTTTCTTTTTAGGTGCGTCAGCTAAAATACTTACATGGTGTGGGAAACTAGAAGTTGATAAATGCCCTTATAACTTTAAAAGCACTCGAACAGTATAGAGTCCCGACTATTGCAAGCCAAGGTAAGAATTAAAATGTAATATGCTGATGTATAAACTTTCAAGCAATCCCTGATAGTGGATGAATGGAGAATATATCGGAAATTTACGGCTTGTTGCTCACTACTGTGTATCTGATATTCGCGTTTATTAGAAAGTGTATCGTTCCCCCTTAGATTATTTTACTAATTTGGGACGAGTCGATCGAATTATACGTCCAATGCATGCCAGGTAGTTGAGAATGTAATAAATATATTAATCCCAAGTTGCTCACAACAAAACAATATTCAGCACTAGATCTAAACAAAAAAATTCATGCTAAACACGAACACTGGTTGACTTACTTTTTCAAAGTGTAATGAAGTTAGACAACTATGAACAGCATTCAAGGGTTGAAAAATTTTAAGAATTTGAGGTTTGGGGAATGTAAAGCATCTTAATTCACTGGTATCTATGCATGCATCATGAGCTAACCATTTTGTAGTTGTAGTAGTAGCAAATGTTGTTGATGTTGAATGACTGGGTGATTGTTTAGTTAATTTACAGGGGGCAGATATCTAAATATCGAAAGAACGAAATAAAGTTAAGAAATCTGCTTTGTATAATAAGTGACAGATGTAACTTCTTTACTATGCATACATTTATGTACTCGGCATTTATCAGCAGTATGGGTATGACGGTTACTGATACTACCTAGTTGTTAAAACCATAAGTGAGATGGAACTCGAACTCGTGACTTTAACAATTAAAAGATGAGAATCAATATATTCGACCTAGGTATGGTCGCCGGCAAACAAGTTGTACAAGCTATCCCACTGATATGGCCATTATTCTCATTTATGATAACAAATTAGAGGATAAGCTGATTAAGAATAGCAAATTTATTATTAAATTTTTCCATTTTTTTAGGAAAACAACTAAAAAGGATTCCGATTCTTATTTTAAAAAATATAGTAAAGGCAATTAAATCAGGATCGACACTACCTTCTTTCCTAGCTACGTTTAGATAGTGTCCTACACAAATATAGTCTTTAAGACCACTACTGGGAAGATATGTCGGATCAATGGGTGAAAATCCTATATAAATACCGTCTTAGTTTTGGAACTATCTGCCATATTTGGAGCGACAAGGTAGTATCAATAGTTTCAAACTTACAGTACCGCACAATAATAGGTTGAACGTCGAGCTTCGCCAAACGAATCTCGATTTTTAGACAATAGGGGTAGATATATTGCTAAACGTTTCAAATCAAACGCGTAGTTTAAACGCATGTACAGCTTATACAATTGTATTCAACACATAATAGTAAAGATTCCTAAATTAAGGCGAAATATACAGGATTTATTGACCTTACGAACACTACAAACGAAATAGAAGCGATATGGAAATACTTTTCATTACAAATCTCACTTGGTAGTCTAAAATACCCTGAGAAAAAAGCAGTGGATCAGAAGCACACCCTGAACATTCATTGGAACCAGTGACAGGGTAAACAATTTGCCACCACCATGGAGGAAGACCAAATGGCGTCGTAGACATCTTATTAAATAACTGGCTCCATTCTGATGTAGTAATCATTCGACACAAATTTTTATGTTGAATAGACGGAGGGAAAGGATGAAATGCCAAAGAACCACCAAGTTGTAATTGCGGTGTTATCGAAGTAGAGGTATTATTTGGGTATATAGTTGAACGTAAAAATGTTTTTCCGGAATGTGAACTACTTGGTGTAGTGGTAGAATTTCGACTAGTTTCTGTGTCAATACGTACACTACAACAGCTTTGACTGTTTTTTGAGCTGCCTGGAGAAGTAGGTTTACTTTTTACAGCAGAATATTGACTACCTGTTATCAAATGTGGCTGTGACATCCTCAGCATAATATCCCATTCTAACATACCACAAATGCACGTTTGTGTAGAACGAGACATTAAAGCATTCATCATTGTCGTTATCCTAGTACAGTTGTACATCGTTCAGGATCATTAACTGAAACCGGGATTTGTAGATTGTCTGAAAACAGTGTTTTAAACACTCTACTTGGTGATGAAATTGACCAACCACATGAACCGTCTAATTCCAATATATTATTCAAGTAGGTATGTGCTCGAAGAGAACACTATAACAAACAAACAAAAATAAGACAATCAATTATTATAGATAGAATCTTACCGCAATGAAATCAGCTAAATAAACATCGAAAAATAAGAAGCATGAGACAGAAATTTACAGACCCCATCGATAGCGACATAACTCATAAGACAAGGAAAGAAGTGTACTACTGAGGGTTAAACCCTTCCCCCTCCGGTTCGACGAGAAAAAGAAGGAACTCTAGAGAAGCTGATTGCATGGATAAAACACATGATCATCATTGCAGCACGACTTCATCCTAAGACCTTAATTTGATGCATTTAGTTTTATTGATCTTTAACCAGCCTGCCTTGGATGGCAGTGTTTTGAACATTATATATCTATTATATATATATATATTATATTATATATATCTATATATATATATATATATAACACCACAAAACAAGGATATGAATGGTAGGAAAGAGGAATAACACGTACACAATTAATTAGCTATAGCTCATGATCGGAAAATGAAATAAAAGGCAATCGGTTAAACTAAAGCTTAGGACGAAAGGAACGAAGGAATAATAAAGACAAGATGCATAAAGAGTAAACAATCGAAATAATATTTCCAGAAAAGTTTTTAAGTTAAATCAATTTTTTGACTCGCCTGTTATGACAAGAAAGAGTGGTCTAGTTAATATACCACGACAATATCATTATAATAACTAAGCTTAATAGTGATTTCAAAGTTACAGCCTATTCTTATTCTCACTGACACTACAATATCGCAACGCTTTTATTCAGACAAACATATTATGAAAAGAATGCCTTGAAAATATCTAAGAATGCATAAGCTAATAAACAAACAACGTTACTTACAAATAAGTCATTTGGCTTTGTACGCAATGAATCTGGCAGAAAACCTCTTGGTGGATTAATATGTATTACTTCACGAACAGAGGCACCTAGACCAATACCTTCGGGAGATAAAGGTGAATAGCCCAATCGACGCGTAGACAATAAATCGGATAAAGATAAGAGGTGTGTAAGTTTTCGCCAATCTATCGTTTGCTCATTGACAGTTTCATCATGTAGGTTATCAATAGGGGAATGTGATGTACAGCTATTACCATAACTACTTATAAAATCTTTATTCTCACCATATTGAGCAGCGAACATATTTCTTAAAACTACAGTCTCCAAACATGGGAAAGGATGCCCACTATTTAAAATATGTTCAAGATTCTAAATGATATAAAATTACAAATAGGTTATTTTATTATTTATTTAAGAAAACTGAGGAGAATTATTGGACAAAAAATGATAAACATTAAAAACCACCATTACAACTTCTGGTACTTGCAACAACTGATATATCCAGCATAAGAATTCATTTTAGGCATTTTATCGAATGACATCATTTAGTTTTAACATAAACCACGACATACTTAAACAAAACAACAGAAAAGCAAGGATTCAGCAATTTCATATAGTAACTTATTTACTGATAAGTGGTTGGAGGCAGTCAGTAAGATACCCTGAACTAAAGATTTGTACTAGTTGGGACTAGCTAGTAAAGCTCGAAAGCGTTTAGGGCGGCTTGGAGTTACAGTAATCCTTCATACGTGCCTGTCCATTATCCTCTGAAAACATCAACGTTAAGCTCTTTTAACTATAAATTCAATCAATTATCCAGACAATTTTTTTATTCACCTAATCAATTTCAACTCATCGACTAAATGTAGTATGAAAATATGGGGAAACGAATATTCCTCCTGAGCTTTAGATGATGATGACCGACCAAGAAGTTGCAACAGTAAATATTAATGTATTTTTCCAGATTTTGTCAAACAATAAATAGATAGCATAAAATTTAAAAGAAACAAGTTCAAAGTGCTGTTAAAACACTGATAACACGACTTTACACGACAATTCCGTTGGATATTAACAAATACACTCATATACGATGTACATCAATCAAATTTAAAACAACCCCACTACCCCTCACCGCTCACCCATAATTTCTTCAAAGTAGTAGAAGTAGAATAAACTCAGGGGAAGCGAAAAACGTTTAAACAAAAAGAAGGTAAGTCGACAACTGATTCGAGAAAACAAGAGTTTAGAATAATTTCAAAGCAAGAATTTGATTCTCAGTCATGTCAACCAACATCCCCAACCACTTTTAACAACAATCCTTAATACCTCGATCATCATCATCTTCTACAAACACGACTCACACTAACAGTCAATGAATGATTACACGTTTTACTTCATTGCTTACAACAAACTTCTATTCTATTACGACATTATCCAATGCATACTCACATAGACAGTGGTTGCATATACACAATATATATCCAAAACACCTCAGTCGAGAAACATTCATAACCTCATCAATTCACTTACTATCTTCTAACAGTAATTTGTGCCTAACCTCACCATCGCTTACTCCATTGTTTCAGGATAGGTGGACAGCTAGCACCACACAATTCTATCTAAAACAAGTTTTCTATTCTCATACTCTGTTCCACAGTTATAGGTTAATACAGAGTGAACCGTTGTGTATTATACTTGTTATACAATTGGTAAACGGATACAAAACCTACAGTTCATAGATGATGTAAGAGCTGCTGTTTAAGGCAAGTGTGTTTTGTTGTAGGATATTAGTGTCGGGGAATTCCGACGAAGGTAATATTATTTTAATTACTACGTCTATGACAGAGTTAAGCAGAAATAAGGACAGTGGGTAGCTTTAACGCACATTATGAGGTTGTGATGCAGTTTCGAGAATCAAATTATGCGTTTAAATTCAGTAAATTAGAAAAGGTGAGATAGATGACTCATATTAACAATATATGGCTATTATAATCAAAGGGTTGGGATATGTAGGCGATGCTTAAACGAGATAACATGTCATTACTTACAGAAGATTATATGAAGAAAAACAAACAAACTGGATGGCTGGTGCACTAATATACCCGTAAAATGTATATGTCTATCAATGACAATCACCAAATTAAAAAGACTTACGCCAGTCGATATTCCAGGACAATTTTCCAATGTTAAAGAACGTAAAGGTAGGAAATAGGCTTTTGAAAGCTTATCTATTGAAGCACAAGACTGTATAGAATCTACCTGACAGTCTGTAGGAGTTGACTGTTGAGTAGAAGAATCCTCGTTAACTGATGATGAAGGTATAATAGTCGGTCGGAGATGAAGTGATTCATCATTACAAAATCCAGCTGAAAACCATCGGCTTATATCATTGAGATAGGGTGCATTACGTATGGTAATATTTACAAGTCTAGGGCAGATGAAAAATGCAAGCGCTATACCCCAGTCGGTTATCATACAGATAGGTGATAAATGATCAGCTGACTCACCAATACCCAAACTCATTAATTCAGATACGGTTAAACGTGACTGATAAGGATCCAAGTAACCTAGAAAATTAAAATGCAAAAGGAAAAATAATATCGATTGAAGTTCACCTTATTACATTGATGTTGTGTTATGTATATTTTTGTTTAAATGATTGAAGACTGGTATGCTATTTGATAAGTACAATCAAGGTAATATATATTCATATAATCGGTTGAGTTAAATATTTATATTTCGATGTTATTGATACTGAATAGCTATTTCAACTGAAGCCGACCGTAGCTGCCACCTTGACGTGGTAGTCGGGCTTGCCTATTATGATTACCCAATCAAGCTATATTGGCTGGAACGTATGTCCCACTAGGTCCTACCATGCTAAGCATGTCTGATGGAGAACGATACGATTAAAGGCAGCAACCTAAGATCTGAGGGTGAAGTCCTACTGTTGACTGCATCGAGGTGTGACAGCAGTAAGGTGTTCCCCTTAGATAACCAGCATCTGCAGCGATGCTGCCTTCTTAACGGAAGGAAGGGGTTAGAAAGAAACGACCCTAAAAATGTCATGCCTCACTTTACTCCAAGGATTTCCGTCTCCAGCGGTAAGCATGCTTGGGATGCGATTCTACTTATCAAAAATGTTTGTTCAGGATTGGCTTGATTTAGCACCCAAGTTAGTGATAGGGAGCTAAGCAGTTGAACGTGTTAACCGCCTCACTTATCTTGAGGGCCTGACGGTCTGGTGTCTGCTGAAATATCGATTCGTATACATAAGGCCCGATTGGCTTTCGCCAATTTGCATCACTTGTAGCGTAGGCAAAACATCCGTCTTCTGACCAAAGGATGCGTTTACTGTTCATCAATTCAATCCATTCTACTTTATGTGTGTGAAACATAGCCACTAAGGATAGAGGATATTCATAGGCTTTCATTATTCAATCATAGGTGTTTTAGAAGCATTGCTCTTGTTTGCTGGGACCACCGAGTAGGTAATATGTGGATTAGGAATGGAGTGCTAGGTAAATATGGTAAGTCTATTGATGAAGTAGTAAATCTTAATCAGCTGATGTGATTAATATATGTATTACGTATGCCCAAACACCGCCTACCTCCACGAGTAATGCTGTCTGGTGTAGGTGTAGGCTTTAAGAAAGCTAGGGGCAGCCAAACGAAAACACGGCACTAGTCCATGAAGTCATTGACAATTAGGCTGAACCATGTTAATAGGTGCAGACTACCTGGTTGTGGTCCGCGTAATGATTGTAACCATTAGTTAAAGACTAATATGGCTCAAAATCATTTGCAATGGCGCAGGTGCATCCATTCCTTGTCCTTCTCCAAACTCTAAGATTCTGAATTCATTATAATTTTTTGTTTCCTGAATTATATTTTCTTAAATCTTATCTGCAATCTCTAGTTTTCTCCATTAAATGCTAACTCTGTTACTACCTCCACTACTGTAGGATTCGGTCCTACAATTTAATCTTAATCTGCTAATTGGGGCATGGCAACTTGAACTGATGTACGTATGTATCAAGTTCTACCTTGTAACTGACTGAATGACTGATTTCAACTGAAGTAGAGAAGTTTGCAACACGAGGACTCGGTGGTTATGATTCGATGTGATATAATAATGAACACTCACATGAATATTTCAAAATACTTTATATTACACATGTATTGAGGAAGTAAGTGGTGACAATAATAATAATTCACTTACCAAGAGTGAGACTTTCAAGACGTGGAAACTCAACACCAGCATGATACAGACCTTCAAATAATGAATTTCTCGTATGAAGCATTTGAAGAGCTACTTGATTTAGGGACTGTTGACCAGCCAACAACAGTAATCCAATATCTACTTCAGATGCATCTTTGTTACTAGATAGTACCAATCGTTGAAGATTACGAAATCCACGCCCATGTGACATAGTATCATCAATTATATGTCCAATTAAACCATCTATAAAAACAATGAAAGTCCGAAAAAATGGTAAACAAACTATATTTAATAAATAATAAATTAATGCTTAAATTGACGCAACACTCCACAAACCAGTCAAACATAAATTACAGTGAAATAGCTGTCTCTTTTAACAAATATAGAAGTCCTAAATTAAACAATAGTAACCATAGTATCGTTATAGTGCTACTGAGGTAGTTTGGGCATATACTGCGTATGTTGACTCAGTTACAACGTAGAAACTTGGTACATGCGTACATTAGTTCAGGTTGCAATGCTCCATTTAGCAGATAGAGATTAAATTGTAGGATCAGAATCCCTACAGTAGTGGAGGTAGTAACAAAGTTAGTTTTAATGGAGAAAACTAGAGATTGCAGATAAGATTTAAGAAAATATAATTCAGGAAACAAAAAATTATAATGAATTCAGAATCTTAGAGTTTGGAGAAGGACAAGGAATGGATGCACCTGCGCCATTGCAAATGATTTTGAGCCATATTAGTCTTTAACTAATGGTTACAATCATTACGCGGACCACAACCAGGTAGTCTGCACCTATTAACATGGTTCAGCCTAATTGTCAATGACTTCATGGACTAGTGCCGTGTTTTCGTTTGGCTGCCCCTAGCTTTCTTAAAGCCTACACCTACACCAGACAGCATTACTCGTGGAGGTAGGCGGTGTTTGGGCATACGTAATACATATATTAATCACATCAGCTGATTAAGATTTACTACTTCATCAATAGACTTACCATATTTACCTAGCACTCCATTCCTAATCCACATATTACCTACTCGGTGGTCCCAGCAAACAAGAGCAATGCTTCTAAAACACCTATGATTGAATAATGAAAGCCTATGAATATCCTCTATCCTTAGTGGCTATGTTTCACACACATAAAGTAGAATGGATTGAATTGATGAACAGTAAACGCATCCTTTGGTCAGAAGACGGATGTTTTGCCTACGCTACAAGTGATGCAAATTGGCGAAAGCCAATCGATTTTTATGTATACGAGCGTATGTTCAACCACCGCTTACACTGACACAAGATGTGTAAACACAGGAAACCGGCCGTGAAGTAAACCAGAAAGTGATATCAATCCGATAAACATATCGACTGTTGGACTGAGCCTCGTTAGAAGATGCAGACTACCTGGTTGGGATCTGTGGGACTATTAGAGTGAGAGGTTGCAGACAATGTGACATGGCTGGCAATTGGATGAAAGTGGCGCGAAAATATCCACTTTTTATCTACCTCAGGATCTTGAGTCCTAGTATTCTTTAATACTGCTTTGTTTTCATTCTATCTAATTGAACTATGGTCTCATAGTCATCGCTACAGTATTACTATAATTTCTTCACTGATTTGGCAATGCTCTACGTTTTTATGACCAACTGATTCGTAGCGCTAATGAGACTTGAGTGAATTACCTACTGATATTAAAATCACAAGCAATAAATCAATCGGTAGCATATGTTATGTATGACGAGAAAAATAGTTAGATCACTTGTACGTAGGCTGTAAGCAAAGCTGAACTCAAGTAAACAAATAAACAAAACACCCACCCCAAGATTGTTCATTACCACCACAATGTGAACACACACAAAAAAAAACAAATATATACAGTAGTCAACATACCAATGAAACGTGTACCAACTAGTTCGAGACGAGTAAGCTGTGGAGCTCGTGAAAGAGCTGAAAAAATACGGACAAACCGAACAACCCTTGACGGTGTACTACAGTTGTTCATTACAAAAGACTGCAATTTTGGGGCCAGAAAACTAAAGAATGGATCAGCTGAAGCAAATACAACCTAAATGAGAATGCAAGGGAAACGTTACATAAAGTTCACACAAGTTAAACATAAAATTGCCTGAGTAAGCATTAATCAATGTGCTTAACTTCCAACTAACAGTTGTTAACTCTTAATTCTAACTATATTTAAAACAGAAATCCTGGAATTTTCGCAGTTCACATGAAGGAGTGTTTGTAGCCGGACGATTAATCAAAATCAAAAGTGTACACCTAAGACTCCACCATATATTGAATTCAGATCTCTGAATCTAATGAATTCGCCATATTGAGCGACTTTCATTCAGCACCAATGATAGGTAACTTACTCTCGACATGGATGATATAGTTTGTAGACTACGAACACTTTAACGCTATGGTTAATTACAATATGTCAATTCAAATGCGTAGTACAAAAAAGAAACTCCGCCTGTAGCTCTTCTAGGGTTACTGCCGATCCCAAGCCCGGGTAAAGGATGAGGGTTAGGCATGGGGCTAACATTCCCATCCCGTAAAACACGAGCTTGCTAAAAAATAACGCTAATCAGATTAAACAAACTAAGCCATTTAAACTCTGCTCTGGGAGTGGAAGGAATGATAATGACTCCTCATGGCTAAAGCCGAGATTCGTCGGAAGTCATCAGGCCGATGTCAATTCTAACAACCAGAGCGAAAATTCTTATAGGTATATGCAACGTTCAGAACATGTGGGAAAGCGGGAAGACCAATCAAATAGCTGCAGAAATAAAGAAATACAACTTGGCAGTGCTCAGAATCAGCGAAACCCACTGGACTCAAGCTGGACAGAAAACATTGGCTACTGGAGAGATGCTACTATACTCCGGTCATGAAGAGAAGAATGCTCAGCTCAGCACACCCCGGGGAGTTGCTCTGATGTTGTCCAAAGAAACACGTAATGCACTTGTAGGATGGGAACCACATGAACCCAGGATCATCAAAGCATCTTTCAAGACAATGAAGAAGGGGATTACAATGAATATTATCAAATGTTATGCACCCACCAACGACGAGGACAAAGATCAGTTTTACGATAAGCTGCAGTCAATTATAGCGAAGTGTTCAGGAAAGGATCTGACAATCCTGATGTGGGACCTAAACGCAAAAGGTCGGAATGGACAACATCGTATATGGAAACATCATGGGACAACAGGGACTGGGAGAAAGAAATGAGAATGGTAAAAGATTTACAAATCTATGCGCTTTCAACAAAATGGTTATAGGTGGTACAATATTCCCCCACAAACGCATACACAAGGCTACATGGGTCTCACCTGATCATACTACGGAGAATCTAATCGATCATATATGCATCAATAAAAAATTCAGAAGATCAATGGAAGATGTGAGAACCAGGAGAGGAGCTGATATAGCTTCAGATCACCACCTGGTGGTTGCTAAAATAAAACTGAAGCTAAAAAAACAATGGACAACTGGAGTAACAGCATTACAACGGTTCAATAGAGCCTTTCATCGAGATACTGACAAACTCAAGGAATTCAAAGTAGCTCTCAAAAACAGGCTCCAAGCCTTACAAGATCTAATGAAAGAAGAAACTACTATGGAGGACAACCAGAAAGGAATCAAAGAAGCACTAACTTCAACGTGTCAGGAGGTTCTGGGCCACAAGAATCACCATTATAAAGAATGGATCTCCACTGAGACCCTGAGAAAAATTCTAGAAAGGAGGAACAAGAAGACATAAGTCAACAACAGCCGAACAAGGACAGACAAATTCAAGGCAAGAACTGAATACACAGAAGCAGATAAGGAAGTAAAGAAGAGCATTAGAGCCGACAAAAGGAAATACATCGAAGGCCTTGCAATGACAGCGAAAAAAGCTGCAAGAGAAGGAAATATGAAATAGCTATATGACACAACAAAGAAACTGGCAGGCAAATATGGTAAACCAAAACGACCGGTCAAGAACAAAGAAGGAAAGCCAATCATCAAAATTCAAGAACAAAGGAACAGATGGTTAGAACACTTTGAGGAACTCTTGAATAGGTCAACTCCACTGAACCCATCAGACATCGAAGCAGCACCTACAGATCTTCCGATAGATGTCACT
This sequence comes from Schistosoma japonicum, assembly GCA_025215515.1. Taxonomy (NCBI): domain Eukaryota; kingdom Metazoa; phylum Platyhelminthes; class Trematoda; order Strigeidida; family Schistosomatidae; genus Schistosoma; species Schistosoma japonicum. Next base: position 3,751,464 of record CM046061.1, read on the forward strand.
CAACCAACGATGGAGGAAATCAAAATAGCCATCAGACGAATCAAAAGTGGAAAAGCAACAGGACCTGACAATATACTAGCTGAAGCATTTAAGTCAGATATAGATGTAACGGCAAGGATGCTCCACATTTTATTCAGGATGATCTAAGAGGAAGAACAAGTCCCAGTATACTGGGAAGAGAGGTGCCAATGAAAGGAGATTTGAGCAAATGTGAGAACTACAGAGGGATCACACTATTGTCAGTACCAGGGAAAGTCTTCAACAGAGTGTTATTGAACAAAATGAAAAATTCACTGGATGCTCAACTTCCAAATCAACAGGCTGGTTTCCGTAAGGATTGGTCGTGCACAGACCAAATCGCAACACTATGGATCATCGTTGAACAATCAATTGAATGGAACTCGTCACTGTACATCAACTTCATTGACTATGAGAAGGCGTTTGACAGTGTAAGCAGGAGAACACTACGAAAACTTCTTCGACACGGCTTACCAGAGAAACTCGTCAGCATCATCTGGAATTCTTACGACGGACTACAGTGCAAAATCGTGCATGGAGGACAGATATTAAAAGGATGAATAGCAACTGGAAACAGTTGGAAAGGATTGCTCAGGACAGAGTTCAATGGAAAATACTGGTGAGCACCCTATGTCCCTCTATGAGCGGTAAAGGAGTAAGTAAGTAAGTACAAAAAAGAAGTTAAATATTTTTGTGATATCTAATTGTTACATGTAAAAGCTTTGGACACGTATTAGGATGGTGTAGAAGCTGAATGAGTGAAAACTGGAGGGAGGTTTAAACAAAACGTTGGGTCGATTCTTGTAGTCTTTGACAGGTGATGAGAGCCTTGTTAGTAAGTGCAGATTACCTGGTTGGAGTTTGCTTGATTATCGTAACTAATGATTAAGGATTGTGACGAAGCTCAGGAGCCATCACAGTGGAGCAAGTGCATACATTGTTTCCCTAGATCTTGAGTTTTGAAATTTTTATCTACTTTCCTTTCCACAACTTGATCTTTTTATTCTCGAATTATACTCTATATCCTCAATCATTTTTAGTACCACTGATGTCGTTACTACTACTATTTCTTCAGTATTCATCTCGCCGTGTTAATAAAACGCGGCAACTTGGACCGATGCCCATTTATCAGGATCCACGTTGTGCATAACTTAAATGTAAAAACCAGAAAACCGCTGATAATATCAGCACAATAAAGAATTGAACTGAGGTGGTTTTGTGAAGATAGGTATTACGTTTAGTTATCTATATTGGTCACAGATTGATGCTGGTTGGGTACCAGTGAAAATTAGGGACCACTAGACAGATGTTTCACCCTAGTGTGGCAGTGCGAACCCTCTAGGATGTTTCTGAAGTTCTAGTGAGAAGTCGTGACTGATGAAGTTCAGACTTGTCTGGAGTGTGATAGTTATCATTAATGACAATGGATGATTGTCGAGGGAATTTTATCGTTGAACGCCGTCTCAGTAGTGCAAGGAGCTAGAAGTTCGCCAACGTGGAGGCTTAACGTTCGATTCTCTGATTGAATTGATAATACGAACTTCTGAGGAAGTCTATACTAATATGAAGCAGTTGTTCATCGCTCAAATACAATGTAAATACAGATATTGAAACAGTAAACACAACTTTACGGCAACTAAAGTCAGTAATTCAGATCTACCAAAGATACTACTGTATCTATTCAAGCAGAATAATAATTTTAAAAAAAACTAGTGCTTAGATCTGACAAGTAATGAAATGTTAAACTGTAGATTTAGGTAGTCAAATACTCAAACTTCTAAAGAAAATCAATAGGAGCGATTGAATTTCACATTATAATTGCTTAGAACAATTAAAGGTGGATTTTGCATACTCTACAATTGTAGTAAAACAATTTAAATTGGAGATGAATCCCGTGTTAATTTAGCTGTTTCGCTAATCACCGATATATTTCAGTCGTAGCATAAGTTAGAGAAAAGGGAGGCTTAACGACCTAAAAACTCAATTACCAACTAGTGGACGAAGGTTCAAATTACACTTCCGACTACTGTTCTTTGTAATTGCTTAAATTACAAAGTAAAGTAATTGCAGTAAAGTATTGGCTTATACCAACCAGTGTATTATGGAAGTGTAGTGCAACAGCGGATCTACCCAAGATGGCAATGCCTAATCACCGCTATCCTTTGAGGATTTTTTCCATTCTGAGGTTTGGTAATGCAGCGATCGGGTGTAGTGAAGACAGTTAAGTTGGTTGCACAATATTCAAACACCGACTTAGGTGGATAAGTCATGTTCTACGAATACCACCTCGGCGGCTTCGATATATCGTGTATTGCTTATTGATGTTATGACTAGTTGGAAAAAGTAGAGAGAGCTAGTCGGTTTACGAAATGACGCCGTGATATGAGAGGAAGCTGTAAGATACTGGCTTATGTCGACCCCATCACAACTTTTTAGTTGAGATCCTACAAATAGTACAACGTGGTAATTTGAAACGTCATTAGATATGTCTAAGAATACCAGCCAGTAGTGGTTGTGCTGAAATTTTTTTATTAAACACCATCCCTGGGCGAAGGAAGTTCTTTTATTGGAATTTTATCTCCTACTATGTAATAACACTGTTAAGTTTCACCCTTCTTATTATGATTCCATCCCATCTTTCATTTTTTTACAATAATGCTTCTAATTTTGTGGTGCTATCTATGTATGATACCCATTTGCACGGAATTTTTCGCTAACACTATAGAAAACAGTGTAACAATAATAACAAATTCCCAATAAAGTAATTCATACTTACCCATTTAAGATGTAAGTATTTTATATTATCCAACCGCGGAATAGCACTAATTGCAACAGAAACCAGATCTAGCTTAGTCAGATTTGTAATAGCATGAGGTAAAATAATCCACTGAAGTTGATTGGGTAATGGGGAAACTAGCCATGGTCCAGAAGCATTAAAACTGGTTGTGTTTGTACGCGGTCGACGAAAACGTTGAGGTTGTTGTCTTTGTTGGTTTCGTCCCCCTGCCTGTTCATGCAATTGTTGACGTGGAATATTAACTTGATTAAGATTTTGGGGGAAATTGTATACACGCTCAAAAGCAAGATGAGGTCCATTGTGCTCCGCGTAATAAGTTGGCACCCAGCAGGACGGCATTATACTGTCTTGCATCGACAAAGCGACAATTCGATGAGTTATTAGGTGGTAAAATGAACGGTGAAACTGCTTGTGGTGGTACGAATATAGCTCCAAAAGCGAATGCCAATACTGGACCATGAGCATTACGAACATTGTTTCGACCGGACCCTACACCATGCAAAGAACATCGTGAATAGCCAAAAGGAGCCACAGCAATCAGTTCGGCTTCGATCGGTGGTAGGCCAGGTTGTAGGAAATGTGAAACAGCAATATTGCGTAAAGATTCTAAGGCACTGGCATAACAGTCTTGTGCTATGGGTGCCGCAGGATTAACTTGTATGTTTTCATGGGCAGGAGGGAAACTAGGTCCACCATTGAATGCTGTAAACAGCCGAGACGGAAGAAAATGAGGCACTGTAGAAGGTGAACCTTGGCCAAGAGGCAACTCGCCTACAGGTTCGAACCAATTTGCGAAACTTGCATGGCGCGAAGCAATCTTATGGGCTAACTGTATGGCCATCTGTGTTAGTGATTTAATGCTTTCATTCTTGCACTGAGACGATGAAAATGAAGAATTTAGGAACTGAAGCGATTGAATGGTACATCCACACCCTATTTGACCTTTAGGTTTTAAACGGGTTGAATTTCTTCGCTTTCCACGGCTACTTCCCATCGCTGAAGCCGTAGTCGCTGAACAAAACAATGTGCTAATAAAATTGCCAAAAAGGGGTTTCGGTCTTGAGTCAACATGGGACTCATCACGTGAATTTACAGAATTTGTCACATGATCGTGTTCACTAGCTTCTGATATAATTTCAGCATTTGGTTCTGGTGGCAGAGGGACTGCGTATTCACAATCCCAAGAATCTGGACGGTTTCGAAACATCCCATGAAATTTGATACGTGGGAGATGACGCACCAACTCACTCATCAATTCGACATCCATCAGTTCAACTGAACGAAGTTTTGGACAAAGTCGAAAAGCTGTAATGATTCCACCGTAGGTTAATGAATTGTGTCCAGATCCTATGCTTGAGTATTGTCCATCAGGTGGGTAAGATTCCAATATTTTTCGAGGATAAAATCCAAGAATATGTGTGACTTCCGGCGTACGACTAAGCATGCGTTTTAAAGCCATATCAGTAATTGAATCTGGTAAGAATGCGAATGGAAGACCATTACTGAAATTAATACGCTTAACAAGAAGAAGATACTGCTCAATAATAGATTTGAACCGATGATTAACACGCTGAAGGCGAAACACATCTTGTATACTCAAATAATGAATAATGCGAAATACAACTTCTGTAGGCAATTGCCCAAATGATTTTGGAGCCACTTGCATGGCTTGCCATTGCAATCGTAAGAACGCCTGTCGCAAGCGGGATCTAAGTGGATAGCTATGACCTTGGACTTCTGGACCCGGAACATTATTTACACTATGGGATGTATGAGTATCGAGGAATCCACTTTCAGAATCTCTGCACTTCTTAACAAATCCAGGTGATATTTCAGAAGATGAATTTGGAATAATGATAAAAACTTGACCTGAAACAAAAATTATGAAACCATCGGTTAGTAAAGTGAACAAAAAGCTATAATTAGTTTAGGAACTTGGTGATTTGTGTATTGAAAAATGGAAATATCTACTAAGCAAGACTGCTTGGTCAACTCAAGAAATACATATCCTCTCAATTCCGAAAGCGAAAGTTTGTTTGCTCATGACTTGCTTTAGGTCACAAAATATATGTCATATATCCGAATGCATCGACCTGTATTTTTTGCAGCTTTAAAACTATAAGTAGGTTGCACAATTAAACAAAGTATACAGGTTATTTGGCGAAAACTTAAGGAATTTGCCAATAACATTATGCAAGATTAAAACGATTAATTAGTCAGCTTGAAGTGCTCCACAAAACAATTAATTAAAACAAGTATATCAGAGCTTAACTTACCAGGGGGGAATGAAGAGATATGATCAGTAAACAACGCTTCAGGCTTTTTTGACAATTGATATCTATCAGGCAGAAATTTGTTATTGCTGGAGACGAGTGAAATTGGGGATGATAGGGATTCCGAGTTTAGCAGAGCTTTATCATTTTGGACTTCTCTAGAAAAATTATCCATATTTACGGTCGGATGAAAGTCATGTTGGGGTTGACGACTTTGTTTCATAGATTCAGCATCCGTTTCATGTGGGCTTGGATCTGAACAATTGTGAGAGCAATGAGAACCACATGTTGTTACAGTCATCCTGTTATTGCACGAGGAAGCATGAAACTCACTATTATCTGTATCCAGTAAAACTGAAGATTCTGAAAAGCAAGTAGCCCGATGACAGCTAACAGTCTTATGTATTTTCTGATTGGAGAGAATTTGAAGTGGAGGACTACAGTTTACCAGTGCAACGAAGCAATTTGATGTTGATGACTCTACAAACCCATTGGGTTTGTTCAAAGTGGAGTTTAGAGTTGTCAAACTACCAGATCTATTAGAACAGCACTCAGTTGGCTGAGACATTGTATCAAAAACTGAAACCTTAACTGAATTGGAATACATGCTTTCTCGTGATTCAGATTCAACAAGTTCCAAAGTCCGACTACATGGAACACTAACCACACCAGGCTGACTAGTCATGTTCCTACAAGTAGTATGATGAACTGACGAATTGGTTTGATGTAAAGTTGATTCCCGACTTTCGTTTTCATATTCCCCTTCAGAACTGCCTGCATCGTCTGTTGCTGCCGCAGTTGGTGATAAGATCATTCTTTCACCCTGAATTAACATACCATCTAAGTTGACATCAGACTCAGTGTCCAATATAATATTCGGATGTGAACTTAATAACCTTTTGTTAGAAACAGAGTTCTTGTGGTTTACAGACTTATGTTCATTTGTTGACGAAGGTTCAGCAACCAGGTTTAGTTCAGGCTGTACAAGTTTTTCAGAGAACATGCTTGAAGAGAATGAATTCTCATCTTCAACTGGATCAGAACGATCGACTGGTATATCCTTTTGATTAACATACGCGCCTAATCCGATGTCAGAATTATTGAAAAGCATATTTGCAGAATCCAGAAAAGGAGAATTGGGGGAAGATGGTAAGGAAGTGTGCTGCTCATTACATTGTGACTTAGAATGATGTACGGTGTTTATATGCATTTTTTTAGCACGACAAGAAGTTGTTTCATCTAAAGTACTTCCACTGATAAAACGCTTACGCCTTTGACGCGACCGGCTAGACATATCACAGATAGACTTTTTTCAACGTGTGAATTAGTGGGTAAAGTTTGTGTACATATGTGGAATCACCTCACTAGTGGGGTGCATAGGTCCTGAGAAGCATCAAAAGTTACTGCAAGACAACTGTAAAATAGAAAGAAAAATAGATGAAACATGAGCAGTATTTAAGAAAAAGATGTATTTTAAAAAACATACAATAAGAGATTAATTAATGTGACTCATTTACCCGCTATTTTGACATGCATTGATATTTATACTTATATTCAATAGGGAATAGGTGAAGCGGTGTATGAACACAGGATCAAAAGGTTTGGGACCAACTAATTTAAATGAAGATAAAGACAAAAATGTGAAAATCAAAATGTCTTCTAATCTACTTCATCGTAAAATAGTAATGCTAGTCGTCACAGTTATACTATTACTTATCTAAACACATAAAATCTATATGCCACACAACTGGGAAATATCATATTCTTCATAATTAAAAATCAATACAACTGCATGTAATCTCGGATACTGTCTCAGTTCAGTTTGTCTCCATCAGTCCACTAGATCGAGAAATCGATCGGCCTTTTATAACTTTCGGATTTAGGTTGGATGCAGATATCACTGACGTATCTCTAGCAGCTTTAAAATCGTTCTAACCTTCTTCGGGATGAATCTGTCGTCTATGAACAACTAAGAGTTTAGCTTAACCTTCTATGAATATTTTCTGGCCCTTTACAGTCTCGAATAGACATTTATGGAGTTTTTCTGCTGTAACCTTTCTGGGTCCAATAAAACCGATGGAAATACATGCTCTTACTAGGGCATGGTCAGAAATCAAATGTCCCCCCAGAATGAGCGACAGTACTCAACGGAGACTCTCCAACTGTAGCTGATGTCGATGTGGTTCATTTGTGTCCATCATTGTGTTGATGTCGGAGATCGATAGATAAAACATCTCATATCATGCTTAGATTTTGTGTTTGCTACAAATAAGCAGTATCCTGAACATAATTCAATCAGACGGTCTCCATTACCCGTTCGTTGGGCTAGGATGTCGAGTGAGCCACCTGTGTTGTTCAGTCTGACTTGGCCTACCGACTTGGGCATTAGGATCCTCTGTTATGATTACCCTGTCTGAGTGCTTAGCTTTCTGAAAGAAGCTAGGAAACTTCATGCAGAACTCGTCTTTTAATTCATCTGTGCTGCAGTCAGTGGGAGGCCATAAGCAGAAACGACAAAAGACATCGATCTATCCCCTGTATTATCGAATTCGTAATGTACCATTTAGATTAACAGCACATGAGTGACTGTAGACAGCGAACCGCTCGAAAGTGCCTGTTTTACGTGCCAGTAGGGCCACGAGAATTCGCTGTCTGGTTTACCCCCCCCCCTTACGATAAACAGAGTAAATTAAGCTGTACCACCGTACTGACTAGGTGAGCTCAAGCGAATGACCGCGCTAGGGTTTTGTATGAGTGCTTCGGAGAAAACACACATCACTTGTAAGATATTCTAAGGTTTTAGCTGGTGAGGCATGTTGCACAATTTGACAAATGGTTTTCATATTCAAAGCCCCAACACACGGTTTAGGGAGTGGTTTCAGGAAACATGGAAAAACAGTACTAGTGGCACGCAAGGGAAAGGTAGTGGGAGGTTGAGGGTGAGAAGTGGAAGTAGTAAACATAACGAGAATGGTTTCGGTCATGAACAGGATGATCTCAAAAGCTGTTAGGGGTATGAGGATGGTTATTACTTTCCAGTTGCCTACATTGTGGAAGGGTTCATTTTTCTTGAGACACCTGAAAAAGAAAATGAACTAGAAGCCTCGACGACATGAGTGTGACTGCGGTGCCCAAGGGATAACTGTCTGAGGCTGGTCACGAACGACTTTACTACAAATGGTTTTTGGTGGATTAGCTCTGTACCTGGGTAAAGTTGGAGACGGAAATCCGTGAAGTAAAGTGGTGTGAATTGTGGAGCCGACTTTTTTTAACCCCATCCTTCTTTCGTGGGAAGGCAGCACCATCGTTTCGCTGATTGCCCTGGGGAGACCTTGTTGTTGTCACACCTCTACAGTCAGCAGTACAGCTTCAGTCAGTCAGTCAGTTACAACGTAGAACTTTGTACATGCGTACATCAGTTTAAGTTGCCATGCCTCAATTAGCAGATAAAGATTAAATTGTCGGACTAAATCCCAGAGTAGGGGAAGGTAGTAACAGAGTAAGTACTAATGGAAAGCAGTACAGCTTCATCCTCAGACCTATACATGAACAATTCTAACCACAAATCCTTGTTATTTAGAGAGAAATGTTAAAAGGAAATAAAAGTCATCCTATCAAGAAGTAACACATATTTGTGATATTGTTGACTATTAATTTGGAAGTCAGGTGTTAATCTTCTGACCGAGGTTAGTGAGGTTAACAAAAGCTCAGTAACACATCCCGTCTGGTTCTGAACATGATGAAGAACGAAGGCAACTTAAAAACAAGCTGGTTAAAAGCTTACGTAATGATCGTGAGCAATGGTGGGTGGCGAAAGCTAGAGATGGAAAAGGCAGCGGCGATAGGTAACAGTAGACAACTGTTCAGACTTATCAAGGAAATAAGTATCAGAAATCCGACTGTAAGTGAAACTATCTCCGAAAAAGGTGGTTCCACTATTCACTGTCAATCCAGAAGATTAGACCGATGGGCAGAACACTTTAAAGAACAGTTTAACTGGCCCACGGCCTCATCCCTGTTGCCCACCATCACCAAACAATCTGAATGGCAAATTAACATCGGTCCCCCAAGTCACAGTGAGGTTGAGAAGGCTATAAGAAACTTAAAGCGAGGGAGAGCAGCAGAACCTGATGGACTAACCCCTGAGATATTTAAGGACGGTGGTCCAGCTGTGGCAGCGAGATTAACTAAGATCTTGGCTAGAATTTGAGAACTGAACGTAATCACATCTGACTGGTCTCGAACACTAATCATCCCAATCTATAAGAAAGGACAGAAGTCTTCGTGTGATAATTACCGAGGAATCAGTCTAACGAATATAATGTCTAAAGTATTGGCTTTAATAATACTTCGACGTCTAACTAAAGCTCGTGAAGAGCAAACTCGAGTAAACCAAGGTGGTTTCAGACTCCGGCGTGGTTATACAGACCAAATATTTACACTTAGGCGGGTTCTGCAACATAGGCACACTTTCAGACTCCCAACAATAGCTGTATTCGTTGACCTTAAGGCGGCGTTTGACTCTATTGATCGTAAGGTTATGCGGCAATATCTATCACTGAAAGGTGTACCGGAGAAGTACATAAACCTTATACACGCTCTCTAATCGAACACCACATGTCGTGTTAGGGTTAATGGCAGATTGTTGTCGGAATTGTTCACTTCTAGTGGTGTCCGTCAAGGTTGCCCGCTTTCCCCATTGTTATCCAATTTTATCATGGACATACTTTTCGAGTTGACATTGTCATCGTCTGATTTCTCTGGGGTTGGCCTCCTTCCAGGAGATACACTTACTGACTTAGAATATGCAGATGATATAGTTCTATTGAGTGAAGATGCTGACAAAATGCGGAATTTTTCGACAACCTTAAACATGGATGTAAGCATGTTTGGGATGCGATTCTCTCCATCCAAATGCAAAATGCTGTCTCAGGACTGGCTTAATTCGGCACCAAAGTTAGTGATAGGGAACGAAGCTATCGAATGTGTTAACCGCTTCACTTACCTCGGAAGCCTCATCAGTTCTGACGCCCTGGTGTCTGATGAAATTTCGGCTCGTATACATAAGGCCTGATTGGCTTTTGCCAACTTGCATCACTTGTTGCGTATGCGAGACATTCATTTACTGACGAAAGGACGCGTTTACTGTTCATCAATTCAATCCATTTTACTTTATGTGTGTGAAACATAGCCACTGAGGATGGAGGATGTTCTTAGGCTTTCATTATTCAATCATAGGTGTTTTAGAAGCATTGCTCTTGTTTGCTGGGACCACCGAGTAGGTAATATGTGGATTAGGAATGGAGTGCTCGGTAAATACAGTAAGTCTATTGATGAAGTAGTAAATCTTAATCAGCTGATGTGATTAATATATGTATTACGTATGCCCAAATGCCGCCTACCTCCACGAGTAATGCTGCCTGGTGTAGGTGTAGGCTTTAAGAAAGCTAGGGGTGGTCAAACGAAAACATGGTACCAATCCATGAAGTCATTGACAATTAGGCTGGGCCATGCTATTAGATGCAGACTACCTGGTTGGGGCCCACACGATGATCGTAACAAATGGTTAGAGACTTTAGGCGATATGGCTCAAAATCGTTCGCAATGGCGCAGGTGCATTTACTCCTAGTCTTCCTACAAATTCTAGTTTTTGAGCCTCTCATAATTTTCTCTTTACTGAATCACTTTTTATTTCATGTCTAATCTCTGATCTCTATGGCTTTCGATTAGTACTTACTCTATTACTACCTCCCCTACTCTGGGATGTGGTCCAACAATTTAATCGCTATCTGCTAATTAAGGTATGACAACTTGAACTGATGTACGCATGTACTAAGTTCTACGTTGTAATTGACTGACTGAATGAAAGTTATTGTTGAAAGATCTGGGTAGCACAGTCAAAAAGTTGTTACGATGGAGTGGCAGACCAATTACGAAGATTTGATTGAATCATGAGTGTTGTATTATTATTCACCCCTCCACTCACAATGTGCTGTGATGAGCAGCAGCCTAGGGTAAATATATATTGAAGCCGAATCTAACGTTCCCCATCTTTGCATGATTAAAAAAATCCCAGCTCCACTTACAGAAAACGACTGAAAGTGTAGTATGATTTTCCTTCTCCCCCACCCCCATGCCGTGAACAAAAGTGGTTAAAAATGATGTTGATAAACAACTGATCCCAGAATTTTCATTAATTTTTACTGCATCTGCAGATTTTTTACAGTCCTTAAATAGGAAACAACACTTCTGAACAAGCTTTCAATGTGTTAAAGATAGATCCGAATGATAATGAGGCAAAGTACTTTTTATTAAAATATAGTTGACAATAAACCAGGACTAAATGCATGTTAATCGGCAGTGATTTGAGGCCGAAATGTAAAATAAGCGCCACGCCGAAACGATTAAGGTGAGTCTAAACCGCTGGGCGACTGTATATATATATATATATATATATATATATATATATATATATATATATATATATAGTAATGCATTAGTCAGATTGACACTATTTTATTAAAACCAGTTTGTCTAACAGTTTATGGGTGGAGGATGAGTGAAGCTGTGACAATGTGATTAACACTAAGCCATATCACCCAAAGCCGTGAATAGTTAAGAATATTGCGGGAGCCAAAACCAGAAGGTTTGCTTCTACTGGCTACTCGGAAAAGTCCCCATAGGCTAACCGATCTAGTGCTTCCTTTAGGTTAGTACTTTCTAACTTGCAAAATTACACAAAGTAAGCTGTGGTAACGTATTCATAACCATCCGGTGGTGGAAATCTACAGCGTTGTTAATTAACGTCTAATCTCATAATCGCTCAGTATCACTGCCTTGAATGGGTAATATTTTAAAAGCAATAGAATACATATATACTGTGTTGAAGTTCACATAACTCTCTGAGGCACTTAAGTTTGAGGACCATTCTGCATGGATAATCCATACCTATATACTGATAGAAGCCTTCTATGATTGGGAAAGAGATATTAAGCCTGTTATTTTCACCCAGTCAAGTTTGGAGATCACCGCACATTACAGTGAGGCAGTAGACAGTCCTAAGTGAGAATACCCAAGATGTAACAGCTACGTACTTTTCTCACAAACTACGAGATTGTGGACATTCTACATGAATTAAGGATGTGAGAGATAGCTGGATTGCCTTGGAAGAATAGTGACATTTACAATTTGCGACCAGAAAGAATGTATAACCCATGAAAATTTGGCAAAAATGTGATTGTCTGTACTACATCAAAGAGTTATCTTAACTAAATTGATTTTCTGACTTTCATAACAATCCATATTTCATTTCATTAGCTGGAGTCGAAAATTCAAACACAAACTAGTTATGTATTTCTTATACATCTATCGGAAACTAGGGGGTTGAAAAGAAGGTACTAACTAGGAACTACAATGCACGATTCTCACAAAGACACCTCATAGGAGGACAAACAAAATTGAAGAGGCCCAAAATCTAGTGAACTAACATTTGACTCACCGATCATCGTTACCGGGTCTATTTTTTACATGCAGCATTGAATTTTAACATAGCCTAGAGTCACTGTACCAATGTCATCAAGACAATGGCAACTAATTAAAAAGCGGGTCATGCGAACTAACGAACTTAAACAACGTAGTCTTCAATCGATAGGTAGAAGGATTGTAGGTCAGCAATCGTTGAGATCTGTAACACTTTGAGGGTGTAGTTTTACTCTGAACATATTCACGGAAGACGAAATTACCACCATTTTCTGTAGTAAGTCCCAGTAGTACAAGTCTTGACAAATGGAACGAAGCTGCCGACGTCAGCGACTTGAGCTTGGTTTTTGAACTTCCTTGGAATATTTTCTTAAATAACCAGTCGTAGATAAAACAAGGTAAAAAGGCATATGAGTGCCGAAACCATCTTTCAGCTTATGATCAGCTAGTGTTACATTGCTTCATGAACTACAACATGATAGGGGAAATAAGTCGAGGCCTCCCACTCAAACTTTATGGAGTGGCCGAGAAAAACCCTTCATCATTTAGTCCCTTGACACCAAATCTGTTCCAGAATATCTGTTTTATGTACGAACCTGGGACTCAACGCTTGAGTCTCATATTCTAAATACACTTTGCGTATGTAGAGTATAATATTCAGAATATTTATTTTAAATTTAGATCTACTTTTCTAATAGTCCATAAGAATAGACGGCTTTTCGCAGCGCCAATCTTCCGGTTGATCCGATTCTCGGATTCATTACTAACTCTGACATGTATGTGAGGTACTTCATTCATTGTCTAAATATGAGGATTGTCGAAATGATCATTGTGCATCACTAAACTTTTACTAAAATCAATTTCAGCAAATCAACGTTCGTCTTACCATAGTCAGGTTGACTCTATTATGCACATACGATATGTGAACATCAAGACTGAACCTACCTATGTTGAGGCAATGCATAGATGCTGTCTCAATAACATTATGACAGTCATAACTCACTACAGTTAAACTACACGTCTATAGTGATGTGTCGTCGCAGGATGCTTTTAAAACATTATAGGGTACTGGGTGTTTCAGATTCGATAGGCTAGGGGGAATCCCCAGTCACCATGGTCGTAAAAGTAGGTACAACTATTTGAAATCATGAAAACTAAATATATATTGTTATGAATTCTAGCATAAAAACTAGAAGAGCCTTAAGCCATTACGAAAGATCTTAAAAGATTCCGTCTAATCACTATTTGACAGAACTTCTAGAAGCTTTATCATGTTTGCAAAAACTTAAAGTTCACTTTCAAATATAAAACGAAGTTCTTTCTGTCTAGTAAAGTTGGGTCATGCAAGCGACTCACAGACTCAGTAGAATAACTAATAAATGGATGTAAACATACCATACAAATTTCAGCAGCACCAACTGGCTTATTAGCCAAGAGCGATCTAAACAAGTTGTAAAATTAATCTTTAATACAATAAGTAAGAAACAAAAATATGAATGCAATCACTTGTCCAAGAGAAAATATATTCTTGACAGTCAAAGAAACCGAAATGAATTTATTGCCTGAAGCGTAGACAACTAAGCGGTAAACCAACCTTACTTACAACAAGACCATGGAGTGAGGTAAAATAAAACTGAAGACAGTCACTAAGATAGACATACAACAATAGAAACATGCATAAAAACCAATTTTTAGGTGACCATTTAGTAGTATTTTAAATAGCAGACACCAAGAACACAACGAGAGTTATTATAAGCACAAAGAACGATTAAATAACACCAAGTAAAAATTGACAAAATTATCCAATACAGTGAAATAATGAAATCTGACATGTTAGGTAGATTTTACAATAACTTCACACATGATGGTATACATGCGGTGCATTTGACTTTCGTGGTAACCTGTTACGTGTTCCTTATAAAGTTATTAATTATCTTATTTGGTCCGTTTTTGTTAACGTTAATACCTCTGCTAGCACACACACTGACTACAGTTATCTACTCATAGGTCGTCCCTCTTAAAAACGAGCTCGTCAAAGCCCACAATGCTCAGTTAATAACAACTCTACTGCCAAACAAACTTCTAATCTAGTGACCACTGATTTCATAGACCCATTAATGCTCGATTTACACTAGAAATTCAACTACCGTAAATATCTAATAGAGATTACACATCTACTTTACAGGACAGTAGCATTGAGAAGGTTAAATGCGAACTAAATCACCTAACTCAGCAGCTAACGGAAATGTGACCCCAAGTGGAGTTATTTTCAGTTATTCTCTGTGAGATTAAACAAGAAATTAACATACTATCTAACTCTAACTTACTACTGACCAAGAAACAAGTTTATCTGAAGGCTTTACGAGGGCGGAAACTTTATTCGACTTGATTGCTACAGAATTAACTAAGCGTATGATATTAAATCAGGACCTAATTATCTACAATATACTGGATAAAGCACCACCAAGAACCGTTAGGTATTCTACACTGAAAGCACTCAATCTTTTAGTCTGTTCTTGTCAATGCCTTCGCCTTAACACGTAACATCAGAAGTACTCATTCCCTATTATCTCCTGATTTGACTCTCAATCGGTAGCGGACCAGTTAAAACGGGCTAAGCAATTTATAACCGCGTCTACTAATTGTAAGAATGCCCGTGTAACCAAAGATAAGACTGCAGTACAATGACATAAGAGACTAGAAACTTCACACTTAGGTAAAGCTGAACAGAACACCACAAATGTAAAATGCCTAAATACACAACTAAATGCTGCTACAGTCTCCACTTATGGTATTATTAATCAGTAAACAGGCGTTATGCCATAAGGCTTACAAATTACAGGCTAAACCCCTGACAATCATTACCTATGTGATGTAGATTTAAACTACATGGACTTCAACATTAAGCCCTCTAGTTCTTCACTAGGTAGAAAGACGCGAACTCCCAAAGTGCAGGTAAAGGCCATAGTCAGCCCACTAAACACTTTAAGTAAGGTAAAAAGCGAGACAGGGAGATAATCAAAACTGTAGGTAAGCTCCGAGCAAGGTTTTATGACCTCATCTTCATAAAGAGGACATGATACCACTGTGCCTACCATATCATTATATAGCAAGGTCGGTTATGAGGCTTTGTTTTCTTAAGGTAATCGACTCGGTAGCAACCAAGGTCGTAAGCACTCACATGGTGTACGCAACCAATCAACGCATAGCTCGTTAGACTATCAGCATAAGCTAAGTGGTAAACAAGTACACAACACTTTTCTCTACTCTGATGCAAATAACTTTGTAAGAAACTCTAGGGCGCCACTCGCACACCAGTATGCTTCAAGCCCTGATAATCCTACACCATACGCAACCTACTTAGGTCTTAAAAGTGGTTTTAGCCTACCTCCTCACTTTTATAATTATACTCCTGATGAGCTACTAGGACATCCTCCGTTTTTGCACGTCTTCAACAAGCTGCCATGCCACCTAACCTAAATTGCTCTGAACATCCTGATATCTCTCATTACTATGATAATTTTTTGGGATAAGGTAGTCACTAGTTTCCTTATCAAGACAGCTTGCTCAAACAGTTAGATTTCCCTTTTACTCCAACATCTAGTTGCACCAAACACGTTCCACTTAGATAAAGATCTTATTCGATTCTTTACAATTCACTCCTCATTTCTGAACTTTCAGATGATCAATGCCCAGTACACTTCCTAATAAAATATTAACCCTAATAACTATAGCCTTATTAGCTAAACCCTTTTTCATATTGGTCACTGAAATATGGTATTTTTCCACAGTAACTGACTAACAATTAGGCATTCAGAACAATGTGCCATATAGCGACAATAAAGAATATAAACGGGTGGTTGCTGTCTAATATACACGTGTTTGCTTTTCATCAAACAAAATCGATAACGAGATACTCGGTAAGGTGCCAGAGTCAGTCCGGATCTCAGTCAATACCCCGAACCATAGTTTGCCTAGTGTATGCAAGTACAGAACCCCTGACACCTCGAATATTGTAAACAAAATCATTATTAATGCTTTTATATATACCTCTGCTCTAAATTATGATGCGAAAGTCATCGTAGGTGACCTTAACCTACCCAGGATAAATTGGAATGTTGGTAGAGGACAGTTATCTGACAAAGAAAGTTTTCTTACAACATTGGACATGCACTATTGAACACTGCGTACACACTCCCACGAGATATAATAACATTCTTGACCTTGTTTTCTGTCATGATATCCTTCCGTCTGTCACTTCAAGTTAGCAACGAGCCCGCAAGTAGTGATCACAAAATGGTTCTGTATGCATTTCCTTTCAATTTCAGTCACTCCAGTAATCATATATTACAAAAAACTAGGCAATATCGAGATTATTAAAATGTGAACTGGAATCATCTCCACACTCTTCTGAGTTGCTTTGTCTAGGACAATCCTTTTTTATGTAATAGTCCAACAGATGCACTAGATATCTTTTACCAAATTAATGGTTTGTTTTTATGCTTCATTGCAACAATAAAACCAAGCAATATAATAAAGTCAAATTATTTGTATATACCACTTTATTGCCGTAATAAGCTAAGACGCCTACAGAACTGCTGTTTTAAGTCAAATGACTTTTCAGCATTCGTGGTAATTACCATGACCTTTAATCAACCAAAAGAAGTCCACAGGTTAAAGACGATTAATGAACAATTATCAGCAATACACAATGGCTCCAAGGTACAAACCTTGGTACGGCTGTTCGATAAACGCCTCAAACCTTTCCGGAATAATGATATTCTTTGCATTTCACATGATGATTTAGTTATTAACGACCATAATATTATTACCAACCTGCTTAACGATATCTTTGCTAACAGGGGTAAACCCTCGATGACATTAAGGCAAACACTATCTACACAGTTACTGACCAGATAGAATCCGTTTTCTTCACTTATGACATTATCCGTATATTCAAAACACACTTAGGACCTCACGTAGTTATGAAGTGGATGGCAAGGTATCCATTTACTTCAAACTTGATGGGCCTAGTATCCCATTAATCCAACTAAAACTGTCTTACATTCCCTTAAAAACAGGCAAATACCTTAATAGGTGGAAAACCTAATGCATATGCCCTCGATTTAAATCAGTTGACAGGATAAACGTGCACAACTCTATGCCCATAAATATCACCCCAGTTATCTCTGGAATAATCGAAAAGATAGTATGTTATGGAGTGTCTGATTGTTTACTCTTCGGAAAACTTATCTCTAATTTCCAACATGGTTTTATCGAAACTAGGTGTTGTTTGACTAGCTACTGTGAATTTATTAACTTAGTCTTTACTAAACAAAGCCTTGGACACTTATTATGTGTTGTACTTTGATATATCTAAAGCTTATAACATAGTTAATCACAATCTTCTTATGGACAAACTCTTCTCTTATCACATTAGAAAACCATTGCTTGGTTGGCTGAACTCTTTCCTCAGTCATCGATATCAAATTGTTAAAATTAACTCTACTCTTCCAAAGGCTGAATCAGTTACAAGGGGAGTTATACAATGAAAAGTCTTAGACTCACTTCTCTTTATAGCTTCAATAAATGATATATGCAAATGCTTCGGCATGGGTAGGCCTTTTATATACGCGATGATCTTAAAATAGTGTACTTATTCCTTCCTTAAGAAATGACACATACTCAGTGGCGTCATTGCTGACCTCAACCAGGTCACAGTATGGTGCTCAAAGTAGAAGTAAGATCTTGGTGATTCTAAGTGTAATTGGATATGTTTTGGAGATAAGCACTTCAATTTTGATTTCTTCATAAACGGTAGTAAGTTGTCTAGGTTTCAGTCAGTAGTTGACTTAGGACAAAGATACTCTTATAATCTGTCTATTACAGAAAAGTTCATTACGTAGACATCTGAGTAGCATCGATTTTTGAGTTGCATACTACGTAACTTTTATGACAGTGATTCTCATATACTGCTATATAAAGTTTGTGTCCAACCTTTACTAGAATACTGCACCTTTATTCTTAGTGACGTTTCCATTAGGCATAAACTCAGACTGGAGTCTGTACAAAGTCGCTTCACTATTCGTATTCTTGAGGCTGATTGTACTCGGGACTATAAAACTAAATGAGCTGAGGTAGATCTAGACACTATAAAGGCGCAAACTTAAGTTAAACCTAATCTTCTTCTACAAGATACTGAACAGGTTGGCGTTTTCATCATCTAATAAAATACAGCTTGAGGAACCTTCATGCTATAACCTACACAATTCAGCTTCGATAATAAAAATGTCACATTCTAAATCTACTCTTTATATGAATTATTTACAATTAGATTTTTGAGAATCTGGAACAATTTGCCTCAAGCCGTTCGGGAAACAGATTCACTTTATTTGTTTTTACGACATGTTGGTAATTTCATCTTTTCTGATGTCACATTAAAAAGGTTCACATTAACTATAGTTTTTTACTCCACTAACGAATAATTGGGACTCTGAACGTATGAGCACCATCTGCCTTAGTTATTCTTCGATGTTCTTCCTTTTTATTACATTTATAAGCAGAGATGGTATATCGTGTATTTAAATGCCTGTATAAATACTAATTTTTTACCATTTATTTCGAGATACTAGTGCTGTTGTTTTGTGTTCTCTCTGCTTTCGTCTTCTCTTTAGTTGTAGATGATAATGTGTAAAGCAAGTATGAAACCTACTGGCACAATACTATTGACTTCTCTTCAACGCTCAAGCTGTAAGTACTCTTGGTCTTATCCCGCTTCTGGACATGCTTATTAATTAATTCTGCTAACTCAGCTGTATTTTTGAAATTGTAACACCCTGGTCAAGAAGCGCGGTTCCTAGTCACATATGAACTATGATACAATAAATCTATTTGGTGTCCTAGTACTGTAAACTTTGATGCTGTTGGTTTTGTTTATAATTCATACCTTTATCTGTAATGAATGTCCTGACAGCGACTATTTATCATAATCCTTATATGTTTGTAAATCCATATCATTCTAATCATACCTGTAGACTGTTATGCTCTCATGTACAAAATTATACTCGAGAATAGAAGCTATTTATCTATTTATTTAAATGATACAACCCACTGTCCCAGTTGAGTACGTTTTGATGGCTATTTTTAGCCCAGTCAAAATTGTTAATATGCGTAAATCATAGTGCTTATTGAAATGAAGGTTTTCTCCTCCCCTTTTTCCTGCTTTCTGGTTTGAAGTTTAAGATGCTCATAATAATCCGACTTAAAAGCAATCACGTATATAGGGGCTAAAGTTAAACAGTCAGATTCGTGAAAACACAGAGTATGGTTACTTTCAGGATATTGAAGAAGGACATTATAATAGTGGGATTGGTTGTCTTGATAATGAGCTTACGTGGAATGATAGTTTAACGACCTAATTTAGACTACACGTTTGGTGGAGTAAAGTAACCCATCAACGCACATAATTAACGTCGAAGCTACGTCATCCCATGGCTCTCTTAATCTAGTTTACTCTAACCACAGACGACGGATTTACTCAGTTGCAATGGTATATTCAGATTGATTATAGAAGAAATAGACAGGCTGAACAAGCCGTTTCACGGGATGGATTAATAAGCAACACTTACATATTAATTTTCTATTGTGGGTCTCGACTGTCGCATGACCTCTTCCTCATCAAATTTGCATTTGCATTCATATAACCACCAAGTGCTATAATATATATATAGCCCTATATGTGTGGCAGCATGATGCCTGTCTGCTGATTCTTCTTATGACGTCACAAAGTACTACCATATTGGTTTAACCTTCGCGCCCCTTGTATGTCAACAAACACTCCCATTCACACTTCGGTAGTCTATAGTAGTTAAGACGTATATAATGTAGCAACAATAATAGTCACAGACACACCAACACATGTTGCATTAAGACGAGTCCCATGACACTGGACAATTAGTACGTCATCATCAAAACCATTCTCTTCTCCTTGTCTGTAAACAATATATCGTCCATTGAACAACCAATATGTAGTAGGGTTAATTATTCCACTAACCACACATCATCATTATCTCAGTAATCAGAGAGGTGTCATTAAAAAAGTACACGTCTAAGTGCCTCATTATGTCAATAGCGACCCGAATAGTTTAGTGCAACTGTCGTAGACTGTAAAAATGGAAAAATTGAGATCGAATCAGCCAAGTAACCTAAGTTGTTTCATGGATTCCGGGTGTCTTGCTAACGAGTGCTAAAACACGTAACTTGAATCACTGGTTTCATACTGACTACGTCCAAATAAACTTCCAGCAAGTTGGACTGCTACAGAACATCAGCATCAATATTGGTCCACATTTCACATGCTTTTGATATTGTTACTTTTCGCAAATTTTATAAGTGCCCGGACTTAAATAAATTTCTAAGCCTTTGTCTATTTATCTGGTTTTTACTGTAGAGTTGGTCACATAGAAAGGAAAACCGTTGAGCTATAACCCAATATTATTTAACTTGCATCTGAAGAGTAGAGGGTACGCAGTTTCATACCAAAACAAACGGAAAGTTAGCTCGTCATGTAATTAGGTTGAATACAGAACATCTAGCCTCAAAGAAATAATGTACTGATGAAATGTTAATTATGCTCTAAGTCTAACTGACTAGCGGTGTTTGTGGTGAGGTGATGTAAAAGCGTCCAACTTTTATAAAAGCTTGTTAGTATTATAGAAGAACCAGACTTCTCATCAGTATCCATATTCGTTTCAGCAACGTTTCGATATTAGGTACTGCTCATATATGCTTTCCTGAACTTTCCGTTTTTATTTATTTTGATAATTAAAGTATTGTTGAGCCATTATATTTGTCTTTAATTGACCCCTGAATTCTTACCCTTAGAATTAATTATTTTGATGTTTTCACTCGAGAATCACTCGTACGTCATTTTCAACGGGAGTGTTTGTTGATTGTTTAAAAAGCTCTTTGAAACACTCACAGCAATGCCGTTGCTTCAAGAAAACTAACTGTAGACAAACAGAACATATTATGCATTTTCACTACCTTTATATTTGTACACTGACTAATGCTCAGTGGGTGAATATTATTCGACAGATAATCTTGATTTTACTACAAGATTTCAATTTGGAATAAGTGAAAGATGACGCATGTGACCAACGTTTTTTCTAACCACGTAGATGGTTTCTAGTACACAGTTTAAACTAGAAAGGCCTACGCAGAAACTCTCTTAGGTACGTGAATTTTTTCAGTTTAGTTGACATCCATTATCTGGCTATGAAGATATTATCGGCCGTCAATAAATCTAGCCCATTGATATCATTAAAATTTGCCCAGTCAAATTGACTTTTATTCTTGATAAGCGATTTCTACAACCAACTGACTGAAGTGTAGGCGTTGTTCATCATTCAGTGGGCTAAATAGAGAACATAATGTCTACAGAAAATGATGTTGATAATTTTATACTCAGACGTTCATTCCCTAATGGCAGTTGATACATTGTGGCCACTTTTTGTGCGTCGCTGTAGTAACTGAATCTTACTATTAACACTTACTAGTGTTAAGAGCAAGTCCGTTTTTGCAGGAAATATCAATAAAAGCAAAGCAGATCACAGCAACATTGTTTTACTATATACACAAGTTAAACTGTGATAAATAACCATTCGGAATCATAATGAACAGCAATGTAATGAGACACCCAGGCATGTGGATGGTTGTCAGAAATGAGAACTATAGATAATTTCAGAGCATAATAATATATGCATATGGGTGCGGCAACTGGACGCCGTAGAATCTGAAATTCCGAATTGCAGGAACACTAAAAAGTGGGACTGAATATTGAACTAAATGATAGCAAATAAGATGTGAGTTGGTTCATGATTTATTTTGCCAGGATACCCTGCTGTCTCTAGAAAAGTTGTCGCATTTTGTTATACTCAAGGAGACGAATTAATTAGGTGTTTGAAATTTTGTATATTACAGCGAGAGCTGACAGGAAGCAGTGACCTGTTCTTTAATAGGCTTTAGAATGTTACAAAAGGTTGAATTAAATGGTTTCTGTGTTTTTCTGAGTACAGTATTTGAACAGGATTTCCCGGATAATAATGGGGAATGATCTTTAAGAGAGGAGAGGTGGTTGGGTAAAAAATACCGTATGTTGCTTAGTACAGAGACCATAGGTTGCTGTTTATGGGGCGTCTCCATACGTGTTCAAAGGAGAGCAGAGTGCATCATGCTGCTTTTTAGGGTTTGCATGGAGAAGGGAGTAGCAGAGATATCCCATCACGAGCCGTTTTAAGTGGATCTCATTGTATTGGGCGTAGTTCACTTTATTTCTAAGGTGGGCAATATGACATGATGCAAAGAAGACAGGTAAATAACATTGTACAGGTGGGTTTCATACTTGCTCTATACATGCTCACCTGCAACTAGAGCATAGACGAACACAGATAACCCAAAACAACGGTACAAGTATTCTGAAATTAATGAAGTGGATGGGCGAAATCAATACTCACAAAGGCATTGCAAAGACGATTCACCTCCTAAACTTTTGAAACCGAAACGCTGTGGCCATAAAAAAGAATTTTCAAATTTATTTGGATTCGATGGCGTAGAAACTAACTTATTCGGAATCTTATAGGGAGAAATTAGATCTAGTTTGAATCGGCATCTACATAGAATGCTTGATTCGAACTATGAGTATCTGGTTTAATAGTCCAAGATACAATCAGTCCCAGGAATACAAAAAGTGGAGCAACTTTGAACAGAATTTGTCTTTAACATAAGCTTTGCTGAGAATAAAAGTACAATATCGTAGCAGTGGTCAGATACGTACTTTGAAAAGCGAAGTACGAGGACCATTGTTGTGTAAGTAGTATGAAGCCCAGATGTCGGTGTGACCTAGATGTCTGCAGAGCAACCTTCATTGAGAGTGGTAGATTATTAAAATAGTTGAGTCCAAAGCCATTTATTGAACGAGACCCTGATAACTTATTACCGTTCACAGAGAGACCCAAATTGAGATGCCATCATTTCGAGCACCATGCGACAACCTTGTTAAGTTTGGCATTGATAACACTAAGTATGTAGGCAAGTTGGTGAGGAGGAAATGAAAGCACAATTTTAGGATCGTCAGAAAAGATCCACTCACACTAAAGCATTTGTATGTATCATTTGTGTAAGCTATAAATAACGGTCGCTCCAAAACACTACCTTGTATAATACCACTTGTAACCGGCTCGGAAAATTTGATAAGGAAGAGATAATTTGAGCGATTTGATACTGATAGCAGAGAAAATAATTTAGCCAATAGAGTGATGGACCACTAATCCCATGAGATAAGAGATTACTTGTAAGAAGCCTTTGGTTAAGTATGTCGAGACCTTTATGTACGTGTAGGTAAAACACAAACACTAGGTGCTCAAGGTTAAATTCATTACCATTATTATTATATTCTGAAATTAATTACAGAATTTGCGTCACTTCACATACATGGTTATGGGGACATATAGCTGTTACTTACATTAATATAGATAATATAGTGAATGAAAGTACATTAAAAGAGATGAAACGCATAACAAATATGTAAACGTAGTTGACTTACATGGAATAATGAAAGGTGATTTAGGCTAATATTTATGCAGCGTCCACTACAAATAAGACGGTGAAACAACCTAGAGATACATAAGAGGTAAAAGCAGAAAAGATTCAAGTCACCAAATCGAGGTATTACATTGTAGTAGGAGATGTAGACGCCCATTGTTTTGCATAGCATGAAGCGGTACCTAAGTGCTGAAAAAAACGAAAATAAACAGTAGAATGCAATAGTAAATTAATGACAGCTATACTTTCCTGATTATCTGAGTAATCATAATTGTATAACTGTTTAAATTATTGAAGACTTAGGTATTATAATTCATTTTAAAAGGGCTAATTTGTTATCTTCGACAGGTTGATTATCACTGAAGGTTACAAAAATAGTGTTCACAGTTGGATCCTAAGTAAAATGAGGTTCATATGGAGTTGATTTTGAGAGGTTTCAATAGTTACCAAGGAAATACGAAGGTTACTAAGTTGGTTTATGGTAGGGCACTAAATGCGACAATCGTTAATGTATGTAGGTAATCCTTTTATTAAACTTATTAAGTATTCGCATTATGGTCTATAGAGTAGTGACTTGATTTTTCTTGCAGTAGGATGTCCTGACAAACAGGTAGAGCCAATTGGATTCTATATGTGTGAGTTCGAGTAGCATATAATGGTGCATTTCAAACATCCCTACTAAATATTAATTATTCAGAAACGTTATCACGTTGTTTGTCCACGATGTCCAACGACTTTCAGATATTAATGGGGCCTATTATCCCTGGTGTGCATGAAAAGTAGTTTTGTCAGCAAGAAGGCCAATATTTTTGAGAGCTATATTGAGTAGATTTCAAAATACTAGGAGACTGTTTGATATGCGTATTTTTGTTGACAGTTCCTTCCATATATGATCAGACCTAACCAAATAAGAATTCGCGCAAAATTTTGTTTCGTATTATTCAGTGTCGACTTGAAAAAGTTTGATTCTTAGGTAATTGTCCCGAATGTGAGTACAGTAGGCAAAGTTAGTTGAAGTGTTGGCCAGATTGTTTAGCAGTTTAGAGACGAGAATTAAATTTGTTCCATAGTGGTTCAAGTTTGAGCATGTGACACCTAGTTTTGTAGCCAATTGTAGAGTTGTTTTCAATCAGCAGTCGTGTTAAGTAGCGTTGCACACTCTCCATTCTCAGTTTGTAATTCGGTCGCAGATTACTAATCAGGAAACAATAGTAATCAAGTGTAGGTCTTACGAATTTTATAAAGAATAAGTCTTGATCTACTTTACTGGAAGTTCCTTAGAATGAAACCCAAGATTCCTCGTGATTTGGATATATTGGTAGTGATATGATCAGTGAAGTTAATTCTATGATAATATTGTATACCCAGGCTAGTTACAAAGTTCAGTTAAGGAGGTTCGTGGTCACTCAATAAAGGTAAATTTCAAGTTTAAATCTCCTGCACACGGTTCTTAGTATCGAATTTTAGACATCAGTGTGAGTATCATTTATCTAAACTGTTTAGCTCGTCCTGTATGTTTTTCATCTGTTGTACTGCGTCTTGGTTCTCAGTCTTCTTAACTACTTTTTAATCATCAGCATTTAGGTGTGGCTTTCTTTCAATGAAGTACCTGCATATACCATTGATACATAAAATGAATATGAGGGGCCATTATGGATGAAGTGGTGCTACCGTTTACGTCTACTAGAGGGAATAGTGTGACAGACAGATCCCGGCATTACACGTAAACGTTGGTTGAATTGGGGTCGGGGAGTCAGTAAGGGGGATTTAGATGTAAGAAGAAGAAATGTCTAAATATACTAAACAGTAAGATACTAGCAGAAGCAGATTTTAAAGGAAAATCGAAGGGTTGACATCGGGGCCAGGCTTCACTATTTGCACAAAATGCTATGTTGTTAATCAATGTACCGTTTAGAACCAGTGACACGGAGATAGGAATAGATAATGGTTTATATGAAAAAGGCTGATAAGCTGTAAAGAGGTATTCAGTAGTTTGTATTCATGGTGTACCGTTACTATGAGCTATAGTGGCATTACCAAGCAGCCTGGGATATTTATAGTTAGCTGAAGCAAGAAGGAGGTTTATTAGTTGTGGATGCAGACTAGATGACAACATGAAGTTGTTAGAAGGCAATACATGCATATTAGCCCGGGTGTAACAGATTTTATTGAATGGGGTTCATAGGTACTCTGTAGGTACGTTCTACTTGTGTTTTATTTTAATATTTATTACTCACTAGCACTGAACGAGTGTTTCAGATTAAGTAAGAGTGGTGGAATATCGGGTCAGATAAAATTAAAGTGAGTGGATACCATGCCACCTACTCCATTATTACATGAGATGATGAGCGAATTTATGGATTTTCAAGCATGGTCATAGGTAAAGGATTCGATTTGGTTAAGAGCCATGAACATGGTGTCTGTTTCGATTTCGTCCAGAGTATTACTCCTACTGGCAAATATATCACTGAACAGATATGTCAGGTTGAAAGCTGTACACTATATTTAGGTCATTTGTATGTAAACTTGGTCCGTTAAAATTTTTGACTATATATATCATTAATATACACGAGAAAACGATGGAGCGTCTAGGACACTATCCTGACAACTCTGTCTATTGATGGGTTAACTAACTCTACCACACTTGATGTCTTCCATCTTGAACGCTCAATGAACGTTGTGTAGTTTAAAGACAACCAGCAAAAACGGAGTTGATGAGGACACAGGGATTAGTTTGCATCTTGGGACATGTTGTAATGCGTTATGTGTTGATACGTTCGAACTCCTCCGGTTATCACTATCTTAAAGGCAACTCGATTCATCACAAGCCTTTTGTTAGTCTGAAAGCTTGGCTACAAGGGTTAGGGTGTGCGAGGATAATGGGACTAATAAGCAGGGTAACTTTACATTGGACAAGTAGCTGCGTCATTAATTGTCATGTGATAGGAATTAAGTTAATAGTTGGGCTCATAACAAAAACCTTTACATATAATTTGCATAATTTGAGGATTCGTTGCAAAATCCAAATGTCCGTTGGTATGCATACAATAAAAACAAGATAATGTGAAGAGAATGGATAATCTATTCAATAAATATAACAATGTGTTACAGTAATCAATAATTATACGCATTACTTATCTCGAAGACAAAACTTGCTGTTCATCTTCTTTCATTACCTGAAACATGGATGAAAGCTTTTTTTCAGAGTAATATTAACTTTGTAAAGGAGGTTAACTTGCATGCTTACTAAAAGCTGTATACTCGGGAATTCTGTACC
This sequence comes from Schistosoma japonicum, assembly GCA_025215515.1. NCBI lineage: Eukaryota > Metazoa > Platyhelminthes > Trematoda > Strigeidida > Schistosomatidae > Schistosoma > Schistosoma japonicum. Next base: position 3,778,909 of record CM046061.1, read on the forward strand.
GAAAAGATTGTGTAGAAGTTTTCCTGAATTTAAATATAGTTGCAAGAAAACCACATTTGTTAAAACAGGTCTCGGTGGTTCCAAATATTTAGTTATGTTACCATAAATGCCTAACGACCCACCTACAGTTCGTAACAGTTGTGAACTAGTAACTAAGTGATTACCAAGTCCACCTGGATAAGTAACTGTCACAAAGGTCCGTATTAAACGCTCGGTGGCAAAATTTCATTTTACGTTTATGATTTTTGAAGGCTATTGTACATTATCATGCAAAACATGACACATGAGAATAAAGCCATTATTATTAATAATAATATTCTGCGTTACACGGGTGTCTATTTAGAGTTTTATACTCATGTGATATTCAGAACACAACTTTACAACTAACAGAGTTAGGTGTGCAGGATTTAAAGCATAAATAAATATAGATTTCCTTCTCTGACTACAGCCCTTACGTTTCGTCTTATGGCCTATTCAGTAAATATGTAATTGAGGATCTTCTTCGTTTAACCTTCTTTCCTAGCGGCGGGATAAGAGTACGTTGGCCGCGTATATAATTAATCTGACAATAGTCAGATTAATGACTTCACGAACGTCACTCCTTGTCGCAAATAGTAGTCTACATAATTCATGCTAGTTTACCCCCCCCCCCTCATCATCACCACCACCAACTATAACTAGCATTCGAGGGCTTGTTTAACCTATGAATAGTTGCATACAGTTCACAATGCTACAAATAACAGCGAACTGAGCATCATTCCTGTTAGCACGAAACAATCCTGTTTAAAGCATGCCCGACATATGCTCACGGAGCTGTGTTGTGATGGGTCCATTCTAAGTTAATCCGAGACAGCGAACATTTGAGAAGTTTCTGGAATATTCTATACCAATGCTTACATAAACTCTAGTGTATTTATTTACTCTGCTTTTGCCTTCTGCTGTTATTTTCTCAATTCATTTTGCAACATGCTCTACTCTTGTTCTGATTTGGGATCTAGTTGCTATGGTTGTCGAACCGCAGAATGCCAAACGGGATTATAACATAGTATTGTCGGGGCAATACAATACAGTACTGCCAGTACTCTAAGACACTCCAGGTAACCTATTCTTTCTCTATTTAATCCTTTGAATCCAGGAGTAAACCATCAAGAAATCTCACACCTAAGGTCAATGACACAAGTAAGATCTCACTACTTCTGACTCAGCGTCTAGTCGAGCTGAAATACTCTTCCAGCAAACATGTCTTAAGCCCCCATGGTCAAGTGCATCATAAATATTCTAGACAACTATGTGCGCCTTCTTAGCCTGCTAGTGCTTGCCTAAAACGGTACGTGAAGTAACAGTCACCCATACACTTTCGCACACAATTCGTATCACCTCCCTTTCCTACCTTCACTACTAGCTGTTCACTTCGTATGCTTCCTCTCACTGCCCACCTTTATCCTCCTATCAGTCTCTTACTCTCACATCACCTTCTGCCCTATCACTAACTCTCTTCTGTTCAACTAACGATAGTTTATTCCTGACAGCCTGAAATGGTTCTTCTCTTTCTCAATATTTATTCTAAATGCCTACAAAACCCCAAATAACTCAAATTACAAATATCTTGCGAGAAACAAGGAAAAATGGTAAAAGATAACAGATGAAACATGTTCAGTTCCCGAAAAGCTACGAAAAGAATATAAGAATAACCCTATACCGAAAAATATATATTGATTCCTCTTGATAACTTCACTAGGGCATGTAGAGTAGAGTAGATTAAGAACTGAGGACCTGCAGCACCGAAACGTGAGTGCCACAAAACCTCCAGGTATATATCAGACAGTCTAATGATATTGGATATTGGAAGCTACGAGCAGCTTTCACTTTATGCGCTACAAGTGACGCGTAAGTGCAGTGTGGTGCTTCTCGGAAATCCTGAATATCCCTGATTGTGTTCGTGCAACTATTGGCAATTAAACGATTACAAAACTCCCGAAGATCCGTTGGGTGAATGTATATTCGTAATTCCCCATAACGGTGTCAATATTTGCTGTGGTTGTTACACGAACATTTACTTAATACATCCATACTACCTGGAGTTTGTATATTTGCCGTGTATTATGTATTATATAGTATAGCTAATGATAATTATCGTGATAGGTTACGCCCCACAACGTTAATATACAGTATGTGAACTGAACGTTGCGTATTATGAATTTTAAGCTTGGTAGTTGGTGATTTTATAAGATACACATTATTCATTGGAATGTCGGACCGCCTGTAGGTTAATTTACTTTACTATTGATTACGATCCACATGGTGTACAGTAGAGGTAAAACTTAGTGTTCGGTGATCTGACTACTTGGCATATTCGTAACAATACGATTCCAGTTTCGACTCCTCAGTTAACTTTCTGGTGTGTAGCTAAATTGATCGGTGGTAGCTATAACGCATTAGTTCAATGTGATACGGTGACGTAGTAATACAAAGTAGCATTTTGAATCAAACAGTTGAAATTTGTGAAATACAAGTGCTTATGGTTGGTAGGTTCTATGAGCTAGATGATTTGCATGCTTATGTTCCAAGAAAGTGCCGAGGGCGTTCAGAAGCGACAGCAAAAGCTAGAACAATAATTATTTTAGTTCGAAAAACTCAAGATTACCATAGTTTTATCTTAACATAAATAAACAGGTCGACAGGCAAATAGGAACACTGAATAAATTACCCATGGTTTAAGAAAAAAATTTCTGAAGAGATTTTCAAACTGTATTTTTACCGTGTATGGAAATATAAGTAGACTTATTGACTGATTAGCAGCTACAGATAAATTTCAAGTTAGTCGAATAAACTGATAATTCTTTTAAAATATAATCTTTCATTAGCAGTGGCATGCATGTTTCTTATTTCATTTTGTCTATTTAGTTTATTTTCGAAGGATTCCTACCAAACGTCGTACTTATTTTAGCCTGTTTGTTCCTTATTTGTTTAACAGTGTATGCCGCTATATCAGCAATAAACTATCAGACTTATCTCATTTGGTTCTATAGATATTTGGACAATTTACTGCATCCAATGGGTCTAAGGTGTGCGTGGTAGATGTATTCGAACCCCAGTAATTTCATGACTTCTCGTGATAAGTATGTTCACTCTCAACAGAAACATGGAAGAATTGACGTCTCTGCAAACTTGAATAATTGCGCTTCTGAATACTGGCCAAGACCTGTATATGATGATCATGATCGTCTTAACCTCGAACTCAAAGAGAAGGTTGATGGACTGCGTAGTCTTTCAATAAAAATAGGAGATGAGTTACGGTCTCAAAATAATTTGCTTGGTGATATGTCTGGAGCATTTGACCGCTCAGAAGGTGTGTTACGTTCTACAATGTCTCGATTATCCCGCATGACTAGACAAAACTTATCTTCTGGATTATGCTGTTATTTAGTTGTATTTGTGTGCATTATTTTCTTCATGTGCTGGTTTATCCTCCGGTTTCTTTAGTCAGTAATACACCTTTTTATGCTGCAACTGTGATTTAACTTCGTCTAAATATATAACCGATTACTGAATGTTTTGTATATAATTTTAGTTGTAGGTAATGCAGATTATTCCACAATTAATACTTTATATTTGTATATTTTGATCAAATTTTCTTCAACTATCAGTTGTGTTATTTAATTCCATCTTTGCGCACCCGGTGCACGCTTAGTTACATCTGATGTTTGTGTCAGAATGGCTATTCGTTTCTTACGTTACAAGTGTATCTCACTAAGCGTAAAACCGTGATCGATTGATTACGATTGATTGTATTTCACTATTTGGAACGTATGTACGGTTCAGAAATGCGCCAAATCTTCAAATTACTTATTATACCTCAAAGCTTGAACTATTAAACAATATAGACGCTTAAAATATGTCGTAATATCGATTATCGTCTGTCTATTTAAGATAGATTAAACTTATAGCATAATTTCATTGATTTGTAATTTTCATACCTGTTAATTCCAGAATATTACTGTAGATTCATTTGATATAGCTCAGTCTTTAATTCGGGTCATATATCCAACGAAGTGCATTACTTCGCGAATTTAAGTCAGTTAATCATGTACAATGTAGAGCTTAGCACATATGTAAATCGGCCGAAGTTACTGCACTTCATTAATACAGCAAAATAAAAAAATAAATTAGTAGTAATAATTACATCAGCGATTGTCAGAAAAGTGTGGATATACAGAATATGGTACAGGATGAAAAAATGGAAAGGTATGGAGTAGTTCTAAGCTCACGATTTAAATGAAGATAATCCACCTTCTGTATAGTGCCAATAATGTCAAGTCACTTGGACTAGTGACCATATTACAAATTGATCGATAGAATTCTATCAGCACTATAAAGGACTTGACGAATATCCAATTGGTCTCTGCACAGTGATCAACCAATTAAGACAGAGTGAATGTATCTGGGTCATGATGGTCGATTCTGACCCATATCACCTCGAATCTCTAACCATCAGTTTCAATGATCGTGTGGACTACTGCCAAGTAGTCTGCATCTATGAACATGGCTTAGGTTAACAGATGATGAGTCGATAAAGTGGTGACATGTTTTTGGTTTAGCTACCCCTAACTATTTTATCTTTTTCCAATGTCACTCATCATTGCTTATCGAAGTAGGTAGTGGTTGTGCACATGTAATACATGCCACGTTTACTTCAGTATATGAAGTCTCACAACCGCATCAACTAATTTACTATATTTTCCTTGTACCTAGCGTCTAACCTCATCATCGCTTACCTAGTGGTCCTAGCAAATACGAGCGGTGTTCCGAAGACACCTGTGGTTGAATACCCAATAACCTGCGAATCGTACAAAGCCACAATTTATCTGGCATAGAAGGTGTGATATGTATTTTCTATTTCCCTAGTTACCTGTTACGGAACTAGGGAGTGGCTTTCATAAGGTAACGTCTTAACATATTTATTACATTAGTATAATTAAATACTTAACAATGCGAATGGTTTTTTCGTGAATTAAGTTGGGCTGACCACTCATGATTCCCAGTCGGTAATCAGCAATTAAGGGAATAAATATGTATGTAGGAATACCGCTGCCTTAAATACACAAGCACGAAAGAGGTGAGAATGCGGTAACCAATAATAAGTAAAGATCAGCTCAACATACTACACTAAAACAATATAACAAAGGAAATGAATAGAGCAATAGATACTCATACACAACGAGAGATACATGAACTATGGTGGATATGACTTAAACGACCAAGTCAACAAAGAACGACCGGAACATTCTAAGGTCATAGGTGGACACCTAAAAGCATTGGGTTTGATGACAGAGCATCCTCTTAGTCTGATTCGAGACAAAAAGTTTGTAATTTGTTTGCAAATTATGGGGTTGTTAAGAAAAGCATTAGAGTGTGGAAAGAAAATGACAGTTTTTAAAACCCAAGAAACTCGGGATGGACATTGCTTTAGGTGCACTAAATATTAGGTGTAAGAAGTTATTGAGAAATGATTCATTTATACTCATTCCAAATTAGAAGTTGAAGCGAATCCTACTACCAATCTTTGAATGGGTAATTGAGACTAAGGTAACGATAATTGATTCGTAAACGTAAGTAAAATAGGGGACGACAGGTTCGTCCTCTTGAAGATGTAACTTTTTGGTATACGGGATAGAAAATCAAAGGATATTGCTAAAGAATTTCTGTCAGGTTTTCTAATACTCTGCTTAGATTAGTAAAAGAATGCAGTCTACCTTAGAACAATGATATATAGTGACAATTCGAAGCCTTGGGAACCAAGTTTCAGACATGGTATACGTACACAGTCTCAGTGCATAAGAAATACTTCGTTGATCCATTAGTGGGAGTCCGTACGAATGATATTGAATCAATATGGAGTCGAATAAGGTATCACTTGAGACCGTACTTTATATCTCAGGTAAAGTTGCTATGGTGTCACCTAGACAAATACTAATATAAAATGCATGGTGAAATTAAGTCGAACGAATCCGAGAATAACTTAAGTATGTTTTTCGATGATATAATTCATTAGAAATTACAGATTTTTCATTGCATTTTAGATTAACAGTATGTTTTTTGAATGGATGCATAATTCATCTTTTATCAACGATTTTTAGTAGGGGAGGGATAGCATATTGCAACTGAGCGTTAGGTTTGAAATTCTTTAATTAACCTACTTAGATTCGGGGAAAACTCGTTCACTCTAGTCTACAGAATTGTGACTGGTTAGCCTTGTTTAAAGCTTTTAAGGTCATTTTATAGTCGCGCAAGTTTGGCCGTATAAGTCATATCTTCTTGAACTATAAAACATAACACGTTTATAAAAAGTATCAAGTAATAGAACTACACGTAGGTCATTTGATTATTTAGGTCCACCTAAACTAATTATTTTATTTCGTCCATTTTTCTTATCATATTTGTTAACTTTATTTCATCCTTCATTTCCATGTTTACGTATTCATAATAGAACCTTCAATGTTTTTATTAGCCTTATTAAGATTCTTATACTACTCACTAAAACATTTGACCCCTTATCAACCCTAGTTTTCAAGTAACCTTAAACTATTATTGTCATCATAATCTGATAGGTAACTGTTAATTTATGTCGATTTTGTCATTTCTTCTACTTAGTGAAAATTAATACATGTTTTCCACATTAGATCATGTCACGACCTCACTTCTTACTTATCCCCTTATCGTCCATTAATATAAACTTGATTATTACTCATTCTTAAAGTCAATGACCATTACATTTGAATGTCGCATCCAACCTTACACTTGTAAAACAACATTTTATTTAGTTGATTGAATTCATCACAGATTGATGTAGGTAGGGTACCAGTGGAAACCAGGGAGGATTGTACAGCTGTTACGTCCTAGCGTTGGACTCCTGAGCAAGTGCGCACCCTAGATTCTGCTTCAGGGGCTCTAGGTTGGTGAACACCTAATCCTCTGCTTTGGAGTCCCATACTAGGATAAAATAGCTGTCCTAGTGCTCGCTAGGTTTTCAATAGTACCCTACCAACATCAATCTGTGACGAATTCAGTTAACTAAATATCAATCCACACAAATCATCTCAATTTAACACTACTTGTCTAAATGATTTTGTGTATATGTGAAAGAATTATGGCAAGCAGTAATGTGGAAATCAATTCACTTCATCCTATAATGTTTGGATAAACATTTAGTACGCAAGCAAATTTTTTGTACAAATAATCTTTTTATCTCAACTCCCCCCCCCCCTCCACTATTTTTCTACCCCTCACCCTTTGTCTCAGTCTGTCAAATGAGAAATTAACAGTATTTGGATTCAATTCACTGGTTTTACGATGGTTTCTGAACTATTCATTCATAGTTCTCTTTATCAGTAAATCAATCACCTACTATTAATACTCTAAAAGGTGTTAGTTGAATTCTGAAAAATATGCACACAATGTAAATACTTGAGAAATTTCTATTTCACTACTATGTTGGTTCATATAACCCAGTATAATTTCCTGTTCGAAAAAGCTTTCCTAATCGAAAGGTATGAAACGTATAGTTTTGTGATATTTTACCACAATACAATATTTTGTTTACTCATAATTTACTCTACTGTAAGTATGGTTTCAGATAGTTACATTCTCATTCCATGTTTGTTTTGAGGATAAATCTAAACTCATCTGTCTGTACCTACTATTAAGTTAGAATCATAGCATTCATGAAAGCGATGGCTCAAATTAAATCTAGTTTTCTTTTCCCTACAAGATACTCTACAATGCTTACTCCTTACTTTACTAATGATATAATAAAGACTAAATTTGCTAATCTGTCAACCAACTGATCAGTATTATAAGCTCCTCGCAAATATGGTATTTTGTTTTGTTTGCTAAGAAAACATTATGTGTCCCATGTCGAAAACGTTAATGATGTAACTCGAGGTGGACGCTTATTCGTTAGTCCATTCAACCACCAAACCTGAAGATGCTACTATCATGGATATACACTTATGAGGAGTTCCATACTGGAACTAATCACCTTCTAAATGCTTCCTGGTTTCAAGTGGTTGTTCAACTTAGATTAATTCATTAATACCGAATTCCATTGAAATATATTCCCTAAAATTCATAGATAACTGCCAAGATGACTTAAACTCTGACAAATCTAGTATACTCATCATATGTATACGAATATAGGGTAAACAGTTTTTATGGTTAGTATTTTTTTAGTTGATTTCTTATGGGGTGGTGCTGATAACCTTCTGGCCAACCCTCCTCCTTTGTCCAGGCTTGGGACCAACAGTAACTTCAGGAGGATTCCAGGCGAAGGAATAACACTTGAGAAGTACTGAGATAGCAAGCTCTGGACAGAGTTTGTTGGCGGCTTATGCTCCACCAGTGGTAACAGATATTGATCGATTGACCAATTAATAAAGCAAATAAAGAGAAATATAACATTTTATTGAGTATTTATCTATTGAAAAATATTTCGTTTCTCCATTTCTTCAATAAATCGATCAGGTAACCATGTCAAATCATCATCATTATTTCGATTATTAGTAGTATCATCATTATTGTGTTTATTATGGCATTGAATATACTCAGTTTGTTTCTTTTTCCATTCATTCATAAATATAGTCCACCATGATTTATTTGAATTCATTCTTATCATTTGATCATGATGTTCTGTTTGAGCTAAATGTGCTAATGATTGAACAAAACAAGTGAATTGATTCAATGTATTGGAAGTTTCATTATGTTTATTAACAATTTCATTGAGTTTTGTTGTTTTTTTCATGATTGATGTATCATTTACTAGATGTTTATCATCTTCAATAAATTCGTTCAATAATAAATTAGCATCAATTTTCATTCTTGTTATTGTTGCTTGTCTAGATTGACTCTATAATTTTCATATAATAGATAGATAAGTAAATAGACGTGATTACTTTATGAATAACTATAAAAAAAAATATAAAAATGTTACATAAATCATAAAGAATACAATGACAGTTTTGTTCCCTACGTGTACATAGAAGCCTAATTTTCCTCTGAATATATTCATTCAGTTAGTCATGAACAACATAGGACCTAATACATATGAGCATAGATCCAAGTTGTTATTATCACATCAACACGAACAAGATTAATCTTACAACATTAGTACAACAGTCTATTTGAACAGGAATGAATGAATCAAACTCATGGACGAAAGAATTAATAGAACTCAAGATCTAGACATATATAAACAATGAGTATACCTGCCCTATCGTAACCGGTTCTGAGCAATGTCACTCAATGTCTTCAGTTACTGATGGTAATCACGCGTACTCACACCAGGTAGTCTGCATTCAAGAATCACAGCTTGAATCAACGGTCAAAGACTTTATGGAATGGTGCCATGTTTTGGTTTGGTCACCCCTACCTTTCTTCCATTCTATTCCTGCGCCAGTCAACAACGCCAAAGAGACAGAAGGTGGTTGGATTTTCATAACGTATGTCCAACCATCTCAGTTGCTGAAGGTTTACGATTTGTTCGATTGGTTTGTAATTTTTTCTTAGTATTCTGTATCCAGCTTCAATATTACTTGCTCCACCATTCACCAGTGAGTAATTTTAACGTTATATAGATGGATGGTACTGTATGCTGTAGTAAATGTAATAAGTTTATCTACTTACTTAATTCCATCTCAGTGGAGTTTATCGAAATGATATGTCCAAAATATCAAGGGGTTATCACTTTTCATATAGACTAAAACTTAGATTATTTAGGCTTCACAATGTTATTAATTGTAATTAGGTGTTGGGGAGAATGTTGCTCTAGTGAGACAACATGACCAGTGGAGTTAAACCATATCAAGTGTGAAGTAGTTACCCACCGTTGGCATTGGGTTACGTCGCGCAAATATATCGCAAACAAACTGAGTTAGAAATATCAACTGTTGAAAGCAAGCCGGCTCAGTGGGTTAATGGTTAAGCTTTCGCTGCGAAGCCTGAATATTCTGGGTTCCATTCCCTGGCGGAGTCGTCGATTCACACTTCTAATGAGTCCCACACCAGAACGAAACAGCTGTGCAGTGCCAGTTCTTGGTTTTCAATAATTGTCTAAGTCAGACCTAATCCTTGATATCAAATTCGGATATTATTAATGTTTCATTTTAGATACAGCCAAACTCAATTAATGAATCTAACTGAACACTGGCCAATGAGATATGTTGTGCTATCTAAGTTAAACATTGTTGGGCGAAACAGTCAGATATATTTAGTAAGGTGATGTACACTGTTATATTGGGCAATTCAAGAAGAATAAATAACTTTCGGAACCATCTTTTAGTAGACCATTTCGTTCATTTTGAGAACACGTAAATCGATTATTTTATTTCTATCATTGTCTTGTTCCCCTCTCACTAGACCCATAGACTATCATCATATTGTTTCCCACTCAGCAACAATAACCTATTAACAATCTAACTGTTCCTTCCCCCTCCACAGTCCCTAGTCATTATTGTCCTTCTTTTGTATCAATGTTGTCCTTCTTATTGGTCTGCTGTTTAGTCAGGTTTTGTGTTAATATTAACGAATAAGTGAAATATTATTTAACTGGCTGGTTGTTGGCTCACTTACCTTGTGTTCTTTTATCCTTCATGAGGGGAAAAGAGTCACAGGTAGACGTGTAAGCATAGGATAACTGCCTTATTGTTTGGATTTTCTGATATTAGTTGCTGTCAAAGTGACTGTCACCTTAATATCATGATAGGCTAGAGTTCACACGAATCATACTGACTTTGAAAATACTCTCTTCAAATTCATACCAACAAATCAGAAACCCTCATTCCATGATTCTCAAATATCTCCGTCAAATTAATAAAACAGGTTTCCACGTAACAAAGTAATACAATGTAGTTCATTGTTTAAATAAAAGGTTAACATTGTAGAACAATGAACAAATAAATCTTACTTTTATACTGTTCATTCGGTAGTCACGAAGATATTGGTCAATTTTAGCACAAGTTTCTTTGTGTACCTCATCTAATTGATCGATCGGTCTAATTCTATGCTTATTTGACTCACACCATCTTTGATGATCCTGAAAATTTGTCATAAAAAAAAAGTTGAAATTCAGTATGATTCAAATGAACAACTCAGTTTGTAAATTTGCACCGTGTATCGACTTCAGTTAGACATATTTTATGGACAAGGAAGTAGTGGGCAGTTGTTTCGTTTTAATATGGGACCCGTAAGCACTACACATCTACAGCCTATCTAAAGATCGGACCTATGGCCTTCAGACTACGCAATGATCGTGGAACATTTCACAAACTAGTTTAGTTGGCCCGCAGTCCACCATTCATAAGCAACCTGAATGAAAGGTCAACATAGCAAATTTAAAGTTCCAAGAGATCCTTTGAGAATATCTGCCACTGAAAGGGGCACCTGAAAAGTACATAGACCTTGTGAACGTTCGTTTACTCGAATACTACTAGTCGAACGAAAGCTCGTGGTAAACTGCCATCAGAATCGTCACTCCCATGTGTTCATTAGGGTTGTTTAATTTAATCAGGGACGTCGTCTTTGAAATTTTACTTTTCTCATCTAACTCTACAGGTAAATTATTTCGATTAGATATATTGTTAATAATTTTGATAAATATCCACTTTTATTCATTAATGAATTTGCATTCCATTTAATTGGCACCTTCTGTGTAAATTATTTAAATTTCATTAAAGTAGTGTTCAATTGCGTGAGGTGACTTTATTACCACACTTTTAACCATCCCTCTTCGTGGAAAGATATAAATAGGTAGCCCTATTTTCGTACATCTTCATGCTGTCACCCCTTTCATACAGTACAAGGTGTACAAATCCACCTAAGAATAAGCCTGACAGTAAGACCTAGACGATGAGGTGTATCAATATAAATTGTCACGTTCCAAATTAATAAAATCAGCAATAATTACCACGATGAAAGTTAAAATAATAGTCATACAAAATATATCGTATTTCATACATATTTCTGTCTATCATCTTTAGTTTTATTCATTAGTTCATTTCAACATACGCGAGACTACACCCTTGGAACAGGATATTTAACAATCATGTCAAATCTCTTGATAGGTCTCTGAACCCTCATTAACTAAGACAGTCGGAATATGTATTACATATACCCAGCTACCTACTAACCAGAGACGGAATAATGGCTTGTATAGGAATAGAGTGGAATAAAATCATGATTGTCTAAAACAAAAACGTTGTATCAGTTCATGAAGTCATTGACTATTAATCTGAAGTGTGTTGGTTGCTGCTAAATACCTTATTGAGGTATACACGATTATCATAATCACTGGTCACAGACATTAAGTAATAAGGCTGAAAATTGATAGAAATAACCCAGATGTATTTACTTTATATCTTCCTCTAAATACAAAGTTCCATTATTCTTGTATACATACCTTTTTATTTTCTAATATTGAAGTATATTTATGTACATTCAACCTCATCGGGATAATGTAGTATAGGAACTTAAGTTAAAGTACATTTATCTAAGTCTTTACGTTGTTAATAACTGACTAATGTTAAATATTTGGAAAGTCTATTGGAAACTTGATCATTTAATAACAAAATATCATGAACTAAATAGCATCCTGACATAAATCACTATTCACCAATGCTCTATACACTTAATTCATATTGTCTAGAAAATGTATTCAGTAGTATAGTTATAACTTACTCTTAGAACTTCTTCTTTAGTTATTTTTAATTGTTTACTATTTATATCATTCTCCATTGAATATAAGTTAAGTGCACTTTCATTTGATAATAGACACTTTGAACGTGATAAATACTTACGATAATACAATTGAATTATTCTAGCAGCTTTATCACGTTTTAAATTATCTTTTTGATTTTTATAATATTTTCGTGTATAATAACCACGATAATGTCGTTGAATAGAGACAGCAGCTAATTCACGTTGTTTATTCCATTCTCTTTCAACTAAATTACCTGATAGATTTGACCATAAATTTATTTCAGTTTGTAATTTTTGTCGATAACGTTTATGACGATTCATTGTAATGGTATATTGAAGTTCTTTTTCAAGTTGATTTTTTTGTTTAATTTCTAATTTTTTCAATTGACGCTCTCGAAATTGTCGCTTGTAATGAATAAGTAAAAGGTAGAAAAATGTAACATTATGAAATGATAGAAAAGATTTGTAGTTTAGGTGAATAGTTTTAGTTATACTACATTCTTTAAGCTGGATAGTTTACCTGTGGAACTTTCTATCAGTAGTTTACACTGATGAAGTTGTCCATAATGATTATGAAGTCTCTGCATTTACACCATCCAGTTTAGAGAACTTAATATAACAAAAATTCAAGATTAAAATGATTAGTATACGACATAAATAAATACATTTTTTATTCTGAAAAATAATTTTTATATTCATCACATGAAAGATCGGCTGGAGTATAGTGTAAGGATGAGCGGCTATAATAGATTAAATGGTTATATGGTTAATAAATACGTCATGGCTTCGTAGTGGTGTTAAATTAAAGGAAAGAGGATACTGAAAGTTGTTCACTAAACTAAATATATGTCGGCCACTGGATTTATTGTAGAAATGCAAGTAACTTACCAAGCGTTATCAGAAAGATTCAATGTCGTTAGTGTGCACACCTGTCGACGGTTCCACAAAATTCTCCTTGTGTACTAAGATATGATGTTTGTATTCCAAATGTGAAAGGTATGTAATTCAGTCATCTGTGTGTACTGTCGTTTATAGTAGAACAAGTTTCTTTCACTATATGTAGCAAAGTTAGTTTTACTTCGTTCTTTATCTTCTAAATGGAGCCTTTAAAGTAAATCCTGTTCCATATGTGGAAAACCTATAACAGTCAGTGTTATAACGGGAGATTCAAGAGTAGTGACTGACTTTCCAAAGTGCTTTTCAGAAGACTATTTCATTTGTTTTCAGTACACTTAAATCGATTATTATCTTTTTTATTATTGTTATGCTTCTATTGTCTAACCTTTCACTAGACTCATGGACTGTACCATATTATTTGTCATTCAGAAACCTATAGTCAACTAATCATCCATCTTTATCTTCAGTTCTTAGTCATTAACGTCTCCGTTTTGTGTAAATGTTATACTTCCTTATTGATGCGCTATTTGGTCAGGTTCTGTATGTATATTAATTAATGAATGAAATATAATCTGACTGTCTGGTGGTTGGCTCAGTCGACATATCTCTCGGTTAAAGTTTGGGAGATTTTAGTAACCAGTACTTAAAGACTTCATGTAACAAGACTTACCACCAGTTGAAGTGTAGTAGGTGCTTTTCAGTTTTTGAATCTTCTTAATTACTGAAGTCACTTTATTTTATTTCCTCAAAAATCGGAGAATCACAATATAGAGAAAACAGTGATCTCAATAGTACTAATCAGTGTACGCACAGATCTGCCCCGTGACTACTAGTCCCTAAGCTGGAATAAAGAAACACAAGATAACTAAATTGACCACCAGATAGTCAGATTATCTTTCATTCATCCATCCACATATATACAAAACCTGAACACAAAGAATACCAATCAGAAGAATAACATTTATACAAAACGGGAACAATAATAACTAGGGACTAGGGATTCAAATACATAATTAAGTGATCATAGTTCTTGAATGAACAGAAGATATGATGACAGTTTATAAGTCTGATGGGAGGTTTAAGCGATGAAAATATAACAAAAATATTAATAAGATAATTGATATACATATACTGAGAATAAATAAAACAGTCTTTTGAAAACAGGAAGTTAGTTGCCATTCTTGAATCGCCTGGTGTAACACTTTATACTTTTCTTCTTACGAATTAATTCTTTCTTCTAGTATGGCATTCTGTGTTTCCAGTCTGTTCTTTATAACATCACTGATGTTATTACTACGTCTAATTCTGTGCTATTGAAGTGTTACAACTTGTAAAGATCAACATATATACTATTTTCTATGCGAGTTACTGACTAAAAACACTAACGATGTAAATACACTTACTTGTAAACGTCCAATATTTTCATTTATATGTTTTAATTTCATTCTCTCTGAATATCCTCTCCATGTCGACTGAATAATAACTGCAGCCTGATGTTCATTCATTTTATTTTCATTGAATGTTATCTTCTTATTACTTATTACTTCTTCTTTGTTATCCTCTTCCATAATAGATTTCTTAGAATCATTAATTAAATCAATTAATTGTGTTAGTAATCCTATACACACTTGATTCTGATTAGGTACTGGTTGTGTATTACATGTGTTGTCATTGGTGTCAATCACTTCATTCAATTTATTTTTGAAATGATTTAACCATTTCATTAATAGTAATTGTATACCATGATAACGTTTCAATATAGTCTTGTGTAACTCTGGTAGTTTAGTTAATAACGTAATAAGACATCTGAAAATGATTAAATAACAATATTGTTGTTCATTTTAGTATAATTAATTGAATTAAAATAAGCTATGAATATCATCTGGTTAGTAACTAACTTCAGGAGATAATTTCTCGAATTCAACTGAGAAGATCTAGCTAATGATGTTCAACCGTGTCGAATGTCAAACAGTTATCTACAGATAGTAATGAATGAGATAATGCAAGTATATCAGGAATTGACTGAAGTTAGGAATATCGACCATTAAATGCTGATTAGCCCATTGATCAAGTGGATAAGCATTCAGTACGAATTCTGAGGGTCATAAGTTTAATTCTACTATAAAGGCAAAAACTGCCACTATGATGGATGAGTACGACCAACCAATGGATATATCCTTGAGCGCATGAGGCTACAACAACAAATGCAAATGAAAGTGCCCAGTCGGCCACTGTATGTCTGCCAGGTGCCCACTCAATCCCAGGCTAGAATAGGAAGGGCACATGCCGATAAATTAACCCGACAAAATCGTACTATAATTCAAGCATTCCTTTAAATATATACACAAACTACATGCTGTCAACTAATTAAGAAATCAACATTAGTGTAAAATAATGGAGATAGTAGTAGTGAATTGAGGCAACTTGTACACAATCAATTAACTGCAGTTTGTAAATAGGAAATGATGTACTAACAGTTAATGTGCTAAGTAGGATGATAGGGCATGAAGGACAAACTAATGATAGAAATAAAATATTTACTTTACACATAATTAAGCAACTTAACAAGCATTCTAAGACAGTTCTGAAAGTCTGTTATTTTTCCTTATTAGCCTAACATAACATTCCTTGCTAAACAATCTCATACTAGAACGTAATACCTATCTGGTTTCTTACGCCTGTTACCCCTCCAAGAGAAGCATAGGCCGCTCACCAGTGTTCTCCATTCAACTCTGTCCTCACCACTCTTTTCCAGCTGTCTCCAGTTACTGTTCATCCTTTTTATGTCTGCTTCCAATTCTCGACGCAGTGTGTTCTTTGGCCTTCCTCTTTTCCGTTTTCCAACAGGATTCCAAGTTAGTGCTTGCCTCGTGATACAGTCAGATGATTTCCGCAATGTATGTCCTATCCATTTCCAACGTCGTTTCCTGATTTCCTCTTCAGCTGGAAGTTGGTTTGTTCTCTTCCAAAGTAGGCTGTTGCTGATGGTTTCCTGCCAACAGACATTCAATATTCTACGTAGACAGTTGTTGATAAATACCTGAACCCTCCTGAGGATGTTTGCAGTAGTTCTCCACGTTTCAACTCCATACAGAAGAACTGATTTGACGTTCGAGTTGAAGAGTCTAACTTTGAAATTGGTAGACAGTTGTTTAGTAGATTATCCACTTAATAAACATTAAAAACTCATCAAATAACCTTAACTGAAATGCCTTACTAAGTATAAATCATACATGTTACTTACCTGACTATTTTCTCAACATTTTCAGGTCTATTCTCTATAGATAAATGATATATTAATTCGTCTAAAATATCAATTCTTAAACTATGCTTTAATTGACTAAATGATTCCGGTGATAAATTAATACATATAGTAAATAAATTAATAAACAATAATGAATATTCTTTATTATCTGAAATAAATAACTGTAGAAACCATGGTGATTTAAGTAATAGATATGGCATAGTATAAAAATGTTTAAGTAATTTCTCTATATTATCTACAATAGATTTCATTAAATTTAAATAATCATTATTCAATGTTTCATTATTAATTAAAGATTTTTTAGATAATAAATAATTTGTTTGTAATCGTTTTAATAAAATTAAATGTGATTCAATAATATTGTTTTGTAAATCATTTATAATTGTAACATTAGTCATTAGTATAATATTTAATAGAAGACAACTGAATTCATATAAAATTATCCAATTTTCATTAAATTGTGAAAAATTTTGTTTTAATACATTACAAATAATTAATGGTAAATTTGAATTTATTAAATAATTGTTAAGTAATTCATAATTGATATTTTTTTCATTGATATAGAATTGATACAATTTTTTTAATTTGTAAATGATTGTCTTTTCATCTTTTTCAATTTGTAGTTGTTCAGTTATTCGTTTTATTTTATTCATAGTAAGTTAATATCCCTTGTTGGTGTTGTTGTTGTTGTTTTAACTAAAAATGACAAAATTAGATTTGTATTTCTTATAAAGAAATGTAATATGATAAATGAATTAAAACGCGGTCATAGTAAAACTGAACTACATAGACAAATTAATTAGATTCATGATATTAACCAATTCTGTTTTGCATAAAATCGATAAAATGAGGCTAGTTGATTCTTGAACTTTAGTAAAGATTAATTGAAAAGTTTTTCTGACAAAGAAGATTTATGAAAATATCTTATATTTAACGTGTAAAGTGAAATAAAATACCGGCATATCATGACTATTGTATACACATTAAGTGTACTGTGTGTACTTGATATGATTTAAGGAATAGTCAAGATTATTTAAAAAGCATCTCAAAGTCTTTTTTATAATATGACTTAACTGATACAGGAAGCTAACTTTAATCCGTCATAAATATCTTAGACTTATAAGTCCTGTATATAATTTCCATTCTGATTGCCTGGTAGATGGGTAAAATAATAAAGGTAGTTTTTAAGATCAAGGTCGTTAGTGTAATATTGTTTAACAGAATTAATTCGACTACAATGTATTTATAGGATATGTTTCCATTTTGTATTGACGGGCCATTGAGTAGGGATTAATGTTGTGTTTGTCTAATCAAAAATGATAAAATAAACAATTTGGCCAGTAGTCTAAATCTCTTAACGTGTGTAATATAATTAAGTTTTAATTAGAAGTCCTAGTAACCCTGTGACTATATAATACACCTAAATTTTACAAGTATGTTTCCCTCTTAGTATTGGGTCCAAGTAATTAAAATTCCCACGACTATATACATAGCTCTTATGTTCTTGGCGAAGATATAGAAATAAGGAAATCTCCTCAGTCTTCAGATACATCACAGAATACAGTATTGAACGTATTTTTCAGATCTAGTGTTGGTAATATATAGAATTACAGTAGTGCTTCGTTGGTATTTCTAAGATTCATTCAAATAGGCATAATTAATCCTTTATTTAAGATATTTCGGATCTTAAAGAACAAAGTGTATCAAGAAATAATTAAACAATGTGTCATTAACGCAAAGACGTGACTAATATAATCTAACCTATCAATTCAAATTAGTCCAATGTATTATTTGGAAAATCTATGGCTGCATCAAAATATTCATCGCCATTTAAATAAGAGAAGACTTTGACCGTATAAGGTTTTTCTTCAACGATCTGCACATTTTTAAAAACTTGGTAGGAACCACACTGCAGTTTAAATTAATCGTGTTTATAAAAACACTGAATATTACTAAGATCGGAACATACAATTGTCATAGACTTGAATTATTAAATGAGCTCTAAAATAATGGGAAACAGCTGTCGAAAAACTCACCTAGTATTGTGAATTCGGCTTTACGTTTCTATAAACAAAAGTGCATATGAACATAAATGGATGTAGCAATAAGGGTTAAAGTATGTCACTATCCTACGGAGATATTGACCATTGAAGTATATTTTTAAGAAGTGTCTTAGAGTATTAAACGCTTTCGGGAGGTTTTCTAGTATACATAAAAGTCACAATAAATAAACACTGAGTGAGAATTATTTTGCTAATGTCATTTTTCCAGTAAAGATATTTGTCATATGATAAATTGACAAGTATACAGTACCACTGTTGCAGCCACTGATGAACTTGAACACTTGCTGACCATTCTTATCATGATATAATACAATATAATTAAACAGAGGAACATGTCCACCCCCGCTTTTTGGACTTTTGTTTACTTCGTTTCAGAAAGCTGAAGTAAATTACATCGTATCAACTAATCTTTCGCCTTTTGAATTACTTGCAGAACCTAGTAGAGTACCCAGGGGTTGGTTGAAGATGCTTGCTGAGTTATATAAATCTACTTAAGCAGTTGAATAAATATCAAGCGTTATCTAAACATTAAGTTCAACAGATCACACCACTAAACGGTTCACTATTCAATCGATACGCTATTTACGGATTGACTTACAGGATTTTAGTTCCATGCTATAGAAACAATTTGACTTTCAGATTATACGCTAAAAACAGAGACAGAGATGATTATGTGGTTACATGTTGTGACATTCGATCTTTATTTACTGTTTTAGCAGCTTTTAGTACAGCAGTACAAAACTTTGAATAATTAGAGAACTAAGAGTATATTACTTCACAGAATTTCTGCAACATATCTTATCTGAAGCCGAAGTGTGTACTTACTTACATATACAAGGATACGATTTGACATTCAGTTAATCATAATTCACTACAGCCACTATATTTAACATCTGCGTGCAGGGTTTGTGTTTAGTATTTAAAAATCTATGAAGTGTGAATGCACGAGGACAAAATCTATAAACAGTCTATATATAACTCAATGCAAAAACCACAGTAGCGTACTCATAGAATTTAGATTTCTTTCACATACATATATTTTAGTTCAGAAGAACTTTATGATATTCCCATAATAAGGAACAATCAGCTCCACCAGTATTTTACTAAATTATTGGTTAGTAAATTGTCGGCTAAAGTTTCCGCCATATGAAGGTACCTGATGATCAGTATTATCGTAAGGAAGTTCAATTAAGTTGAATTACTCGTCTCTTGCTTCTTGGTACTTGTATATGTTTACAAGTTATGTTAAATTCAAGCTGGATGTAATAAAATAAGTGTTTTGTTTGGAGTAGAAATCAAAGGCAAGTCTAGGATTCTGACAATTTACTTGAAAGTCCTACACGGTTTGCTATTTTGAATTTTCGCAGCTTTCATGTAACTAACCACGCTTTGATATTCATTGTACAATATCTAGTATGTGGGGGTGAATCAGTGTGCATTTAATAAGCTTTTGTTCTAGATATTTGCAATTATCCAAAGGTCACGGAGTATTTCACATGTCTAACAATGTTGTTTCAGAGTTCTGATTAAAATTTCTAGAGGTATATAATTTCCTGAATAAATGGTTACATAGGCTCTCATCATTGATGCTGACTATGTTTGTTTTAGCGGACACGACTAATTAAAAGTGCATGTTTGAGTATCACTACAAGATAACGACATAACATTGGAAGCAACCCTTTTTCTAGTTAGCTAGCATATGGTCGTTTCTTCCTAACGAAACTGCTACAACAAGTTCATGCAATGTTGGTCCCGCAGACATATGGTTTGTATAATTTATAATTTCTACCAACGCAAGTCTAGATTAGTACTATATAAGGTCTGTACACTCCCGCTATTTGAATACTGCCCACTTATACTCAGCAGCCTTCGAATAAGCCATAAGCTGGAAACTGAAGGAGTACTGCGATACTTCACAATAAAGACATTGAAGATGGATTGTGAACTATACTACGCTACACGGGTATGTGATAAATTAGGCTAATAACCACCTTGGAGAAGACGAGCTAAGCTTAATCTGACATTCTATTTCAAAGTTGTACACCATTTAGCATACACCACAACCCTATATTATGATTTATCGATGCATATAATTGCAGCCTTAGAAACCATTCAGGTACCGTGTGGGTGGAAGATTGTAAGACTAGAATACCATCTAATTTTTTCGTGTACAAATTCACTGCTATATGGAATAGCTCACCGGCAGAAGTCCGTACGTTAGATATCAGTGGTCATTTTATACTAGCTATAAACCAACTATTTAGTGGCTCCAAGGCACTGGATAAACCATTGATTTATTTAAATTCTAGCATAACATGCTGATGTACTCGATTCGCTAGGTGTGTAACACAAGCACTGTAAACTAGATACTACCGAGCCATACTTGGAACAATATATCTAAAGATCTGTACCAAATACTCCACGACTTATCACTCAACCTGAACTTAATTTGTAATGACTCATTAGGGCTCTAAACCTTCAAACACTGCAAGCATGGACGTTGTAGTAGGAAAAATAACAGAAAAAAAGAAGATTCCGGTTTGAAACAATTTGTTTTCACAACTACAAGCTAACTTAATTTTTTTCCATTCTGTACATTCTCCTGTATCATCCCAGAGCTTATGAACTGCCCTCATAAGAGATGGGTCTCCTTTACAGCAACTTACTCCTAATGCTGTTTAACAACGTACCTAATAGATCAATAAATCATAGTTCGAAATCAACCCACATAGATTCCACCACTACGGAAGAATGCCCCCATACATGTGCTCGGTTTGAGCTCTCATCCAAGTTCTAAATATTGTTCACCTTATTCCGTATTTGTATATGCTTCAGTGTTCTTTTTTTTACTTCCAACCGTTTCTTGGAACCGTAGAACCAAGAACAAAAAGGATGTGATTGCTTTTCAGAAGTGCATATACTACAACACGCAACTCTTGCACACTGGTACTGTGAATTTTGATGTTGTTGATCTAGCCTTCAAATAATACCTATATATAGTGTGAATCCTCTATCGATGACTCTATCAACATCCTTATATGTAAATAAACCTATATCCTGCTGATCTTGCCTGTAAACTGATATGCTCTCATGTACAAAAAAGCTACTTGAGAATTAATCTATTATTGTTATTATTATTATCTTATAACAGCCAACTGGATTAGCTTACTTCATCTGTTGAGGCATTTCTGGAAATCATCAGGACTTGCCACAGTGTGATTTATTTCGCCATAGAAAAAACCTCATGCGATCTAAGATGAAGTAACGAAATTGTTCAGTACTCAGTCAGTCAGTCAGTTACAATGTAGAACTTGGTACATGTGTACATCAATTCAAGTTGCCAAGCCTTAATTAGCAGATAGAGATTAAATTGTCAGACCAAATCCCAGAGTAGGGGAGGTAGTAACAGAGTAAGTACTAAGCGAAAGGTATAGAGATTGGAGATATGATTCGATAAGATATGATCCAGTAAAAAGAAAATTATAAGCTCAAAAACTTAGAATTTGTAGGAAGACAAGGAGTGGATGTACCTGTGCCATTTCGGACGATTTAAAGCCATTTCAACTAAAGTCTTCAAACATTTGTCGTTACGTGTGCCCCAGCAATTTAGTCTACACCCATTAACACGATACAGTCCAAATACCGATGACTTCATGGACTAGTGCCATGTTTTCGTTTGGCTGCCCCAATTATTATTTTATTTTTTATTATTTTATTCTGAACACATACAACTTATTTACAATAAGCGTTGTAAAGACATCCTTCTGGGTTTCATCAAATCAACATAAATTTCCAACAAATAAGATTGGTTTACATGGTAAAATAGTATTTAGAATAAAACGCCAGTGTGAAGTGGTATATATATATATGACATTAGGGAGAAACAATAAAAAATTGTAAAGCGTTCAATACGTAGATATAGCTTAAATTTAGTGTGAATAGGTTTATTAGGCAACTAACGAACTCAATAAAATTATTTGAGGGTCAAATTGTCATCGAAATTGTGAATAATTGCATAAGTGATGATTGAAGATGAATAATGATAAATAAAAAAGGATTGGAACAAAGTGGAAATATGCGCAATTAATTATGTAAGAGAGATAGAAAGTCTTTTTTAAGGCTTACTTCCACACTAAACAGCAATACTCGTGGAGGTAGGCGGTGTTTGGGTATACGTAATACATATATTAGTCACATCAGCTGATTAAGATTTACTACTTCATCAATAGACTTACCATATTTACCTAGCACTCCATTCCTAATCCACATATTACCTACTCGGTGGTCCCCAGCAAACAAGAGCAATGCTTCTAAAACACCTATGATTGAATAATGAAAGCCTATGAATATCCTCTATCCTTAGTGGCTATGTTTCACACACATAAAGTAGAATGGATTGAATTAATGAACAGTAAACGCATCCTTTGGTCAGAAGACGGATGTTTTGCCTACGCCACAAGTGATGCAAATTGGCGAAAGCCAATTCGGGCCTTATGTATACGAATCGATATTTCAGCAGACACCAGAGAGTCAGGACTGATGAGGCTTCCGAGGTAAGTGAAGCGGTTAACACGTTCAACTGCTTAGCTCCCTATCACTAACTTGGGTGCCGAATCAAGCCAATCCTGAACAAACATTTTGGTTAAGGAGAATCGCATCACAAACACTACATAGTGACTAAAAAAAGCGATGAAAAGAAAATTCTGGTCTAATACTGATTAGTTTGCTCCCACTAATTAAAAATTCGTTTATATTCTTTCTATTTCATATATTTTTCTATATCACTGTCGACCGAGTTTGTGATCTGCTCTCCTTTGGAATTGGTCTCCTTTAGGCAACTTACTCCAAACGATGGTTAAGAAAGTAATTAACGCATCAATAACTCACTATTCTAGACCAACCCACATAAATTGGCTCTTATAACCTAATATCCAATAATCAGTCCTAACCCGTTTTTGGATAGTCTCTATGATCCATTCTGCTTACCCACAGCCATTTTCTGCGATTACAGCTCCACAGTCGAAAAACGCGCGAATGCTTGCTGAAAGTGTTTTACAATATATAACACATCTCTAATACCTTAGCACTGCAAACTCTGGACTTTGTTACAGTTGACTTTATAAATAATAATTAATGTCTTCATATAGCATAATTTCCATAAAAATGACTCTCTATATATTCCCTATTAGAAACAATCTATATCATTCTGGTCATGCCTGTAAACTGGTATGCTCTCATGTACAAAATGCTGCCTGAGAATAAACTATTATTATTATTACAGATATGGGATGCAAGTAAACAGAATTAGTCTACGGAACGACACATCGTCTACCAGGTAAGCACATGAATACCGCAACCACCTCGGTAAACCTAGATTTTAATTCTTATGTGTATCAAGCTTACAAATGCCATGCGTTCATTTAAGTTAGTCCAAACTCTACAGCAGTTAAAATAAATTCATATATAACCTGACTTAAAATACAGAACACGTTTCAGTACGTCGCAACGCGCTAAGCCGACCACTCGACAAAACTTACGAAGGGCCACGCAAAATCTTGAAGCGAGAATCGAGGTACTGTTCTATCGGCAAAAATACGCACGAAGAGGGCGTAAACATTGATCGCCTCGAAGCAGCTTATCTCGACTAGCTGAAGGCGCTCAGTCAAGCATCACTACTAGGTAACGACACGGTGCCACGTCACTCCGTTCTGACTTGTTCTTATTCATGCGTACAGGTTTAACTGTATACAACAAGCGTAACTTGGTCGTATACGGGTGCATTTCTGGACATTGCTACTGTTGGAAGTTCTTTGTGTTCATTATTAAACTATGGAAAAACTTGTTAGAAAAGGCTCGTATTTTTTTAATCATTTTGTGTAATGTCTTGCAGGAACCCTCTACATTTTCTAGTAAAACGCATTTCTGAAAACTAACGTCAGTTGATTTTGATAAATCATTTAAATGGGATGTTAAGACGAGAATTCTAGCCACACGGAATGAAGTTAGAAACGTGTTTCAGCACAACTTAAGCAGATAAAAATGCATAAAAGATTCCCTGAAGTAGTAGGAATTGACTCTACTTACAATAATAACAAAGCAAAGTACAGTCAAGCTGTTTGTTCGACATAATAAACTTAGTTATAAGTTGTTGTGATTATTTATCACACACAATAGTGCTTCGAAAACGCCTTAATTTTTACTTAATCTAAATGTGAAGGCAGAGATGAGTCAGTTGTATATTAGAAAAAAACTAAAACTGGTTATGAGTGATACAACGAAAACTGAAAGGTTTGTCATGGACAGTGAGAAGGCGGTACAGTGTGCTGTAGAAGTAACTCATCTTATATCACTTTGTGTGCATTTCATGTGTCGTGTAAAAAAGTACACGCAACCGAATCGTCAGGTGATACATTTGCAGATCAACGCATGACGAATCAATACGCATGTTGAATTCCTATTATATAATTGTAAATAGACCGAGTCAAGATGTAGGGAGTTGTATAGGTCGATAACGGATGAACATAATGAGAACTTTGTTAGCTACACTTAATAGTAATGTAATGACTTGAATTTTGAGACGTCACAAGTGATTGAAAGTAAAACTAAATAAGACGAACACATTAGAGAAGTGTATGTAAAAGACCAACTTGTGAGAAAGCTGAAAAGGCAAAAACGAGATAAGTTGAATCCGATATTCAATATGCTTACACAGAAGACTATAGAGTAAGGGAAAATTTGAAGCCACTATACGCAGAGGTAACAGATTATGAAAGATGATTAGTGTTGCAAACTAAAAACGAGTTAGACGTTTGTACATCTCTATTCGGCATGTAGAGTGGTTGTTTTTTGCCAGTGGTAATCAGAAATATACAATAGACTGACTAGACTGTACACAAAATTGTAGTTTTTAAATTATTTTTTCATTCCATGCAGACGTTTTGTGAAGATTATGTGAAGCATACAGAATTTTCAGCCAGCTCTGTACATAACATTATGTGAACGCAGTTCGAAATATTCTACAGAAATGCAAACAATCGGCAAAAGTGCTGTTTAAGGATTTTAGTCCGGAGTGCGCGCTTAGCCAACAAATGACAATCAATACGAATTATACAGAATGAGTAGAATCATATTCAATGAAGCTTTGCAAACAAGAGCAATTAATTTTGGGCTCAATTTCGCTTGATGACTTTTATCCATAAAGGTGTAAGCTGTTTACTTTGTTAGTGGGTCACAGTCAGTATATCGGAAACTATACAGCTATTATATTATGATAACTTGATTCAAGCAAAGGATCAATATCAACTTCACTAAATTTACTTTATGAGCCTATTTGTTAAACTTTGTGCATTGTTGTTTCGCAAGTCTACAACTGCATTATGATTATTTACAGTATAGCTTTCAACTGTCATGAGGGAACGAGTATCAAATAGAATTAAAATACTCGTAACACTTTCGATATGCAGCACCAAATACACCTTAGAACAGAGATGTAAACACTCTATACAGATGTAAAAATATGTTACTGTTATTGTTGCAGAGATAAATGCAACGGACATGTTATAAAGATAGGCATACGACACTGTTTACAGCCACTTCCTATCTGTTAGCATCATTTGTAGTTAATTAAGACTCTATGCAAGAATCATCACTTAAGTACTAGAGTACTAGCCCAAATATTTATAAAATGTTTTTATTCATTTGCAAAATTTGACTTGACACATGTATTGGGACAATCAATTGACGAAAATATTCCGTTGCAATTTTCCAAACGATTTTAGGAATCAAGACACAAACAAACTTTGTAAGAATCTAGTTGTGCTTATTCCTAAACATTTACCTACACGTACAGCAACCAGAGACTTCTTATGTAGCCCAATACAACATGTGATATAACATCATGAATGTAATAATTCTCGAGGCTTACATTTAGAACTTCACTCAAAATAAATCCTTACAAAATGCACATCTAACAAATAAATAAACGTAAATTACCAGATTTAGCAACACAAGTTTACATGACGGCAAGGTCACCAATCAGCAATACGTTTCCAGCCAAAAATCTTTTGCTTGGTTCAAAGTGAATGCTGTATCGGGGACGTAGCACTATCGAATCAGGTCGTAATTCATAGACAACAACACATAAAAAAATATGTGAACGAGGTATACAGAGCTGAAAACGATTAGCTGTCAACGGTGGTTCAGTAAGAAATAAGTCACTAAGAGATTTCTCAGTGTTTAGGAGGACAGCAATCAGGCTTGAAACCTTTGGTTTCATTACGAGCAGAGTCCAAACAGAATGGGAAGACAGTATAGGCGTCTTTCAATTCATGTAGTCGTATCGTGTACGGTATAGCCGAATTTAAATGCATAATACACACAAAACAGGTATTTATAAGATTGATTCTAGGATAAGTGCTATTTAGTATAGAAATATGATAGTCACTGCAACTGCCATCTGTTAGTTAACTTTACGAGGGTCCGGTGTTATGGTGCTAACATAATAAGTGAGTTACTTGAGAGTACAATACTGAGGATACCATGAAATTTATAACAATAAGACCCATAAGCAAAAAGAGTATATAAGACATTAGTGGATGTGGGGAAAAATATATTTATATGTAGACAAAAGGTAGATGGATTCCCAATGTATGCGATGGCTGTTTACAAAAATAGTTTTTTTACGTCGTGCTGTATCGTAATCTAGTGGTAATCCGTAACCGAGTATTTTTAGTTGGTAGTGTTCACTTAAACAAGGACTATGAGAATCAATTATATACTGTTTTAATGAAATGAAATACATTCAGACCCAACAAATTTATCCGACATTAGGCGGAATTCGGAGTATTAAACAAGAATTTTCTATTTTTCACTTCTGTTAAGATGCATATCGTAGTCCAGGATATTTAATTATTTGCATCCATTGCTTGATCGATAATCAGTGTTTAAACGTATCCAAAATGTAATTCTTGCGACCTTGTAGTAAGAAAAGTTTCAAGTTTTCGATTTGTTACCTGAAATGGGTTGGGGTTTTAATACCTGTGGCCCAAATGAAGCCATGGTCGTCTCTGGTTAGTTTGTAGCTATGCATTATTTCCCCGCACTATCACAGGTTGTTTTCATAAAACTCCTTTGTTGGTTCCTGGTGGACGAGTTTTTGTATGGCCAGGAATTCAACGAATAGAAAGGTAAGCGTTATATTCGGTTATTTAGTGAGTACTTTCAAGTTTAGTACTACTTCTTATTTCTGACACCTAAGTATCTTCAAAAATGGAGGAATCGTAAAATGTAGACGGATGTGCTGTTCGTATGTTTAATTATGCTGTCCTCCCAAAAATTGTTACATGGTCTGTCTAATTAGAATTGCGAATTGCGATTAAGTAATTAGGCACTAAAAACACTGTTCGTCGTTATCCGTTGAAGTCCTGATGTTTCTAATCAATTGTATATGACCGGTTAGTAACTGTTATCGACTCGCTGAGTATCCGATCGATTTCTACCCAGCTATCGGCAAGTGCTATAGTGTGTGACCACAGTTGTAATGATTTTTATTTACTTATTTTTAAGGGGTTTTGTTCCTGAAAATTTGGTTTTGAGTCATTGAATTTCAAACACGCCGTCTGGAGTAAATGGTATTCTTCCTAATATCCTAAACAATTTGCTGATATTCTGATTCTTGCTTCATAAACCAGATTTTCACGTTACATGCTTGTTTTTAGATCAGTAACTGGGACCAGCCTTTGTTTCTTAGTGGACAAAAAGCTGCTAAATTTACTCTCATCCGTTATTAAAGTCATGGCAATAATTGATAAATCTCAGTAAATCATCATAAATTTGCAATGTAGGTACCGTCACACTAACATACTGATTGCCGTAAACAATTTATCTTGTGAGAATTTCGCAAGCAGTATTTAAGGGGTGCAATTTTTGGAGGTTTTAGTGTTTACTTTGTAATTTATTTTTAAGGATATTGATAAATACTTGCTTAAATATATGTAGGGTTGCCTCAGTGACTTACTATATACTTTTTGAGTGTATGTTTAGTGGTTTATCCATAGCTGTGTGGGTGCTGTATGCTGCCACTCTCAACCCACCTCAGTTCTATCTATTAAAAATTTATCAAATGCCGGTAGACATTCCATGCATATATTTTAAGAGTTTAGGTAGTATACACAAACCACTAAGTGTTGCTATTCTTCAGAGCAGCCTAGACAATATATACAACTAGAGGTTTAAGATGTAAGTATGTGGTATTTATATCAATCTTTCGATCTGAAAGCACAAAAGCTAGTCTATACTAGGTGGAATGATTAGGAAAACATCTAGTGTAATATTTATTCCCACTGAATGTAGAGTAGATATCGAATCTTTGTCATCGTCGCTTGTAGATGTGAATTCGACAGGTTGCTTTCTTATCACGAAAATGTTATCTCGTATTGTGTCACTTCTCTCCCGCCCTCATATAATACCATCTTAGTTGTTTTCTGGTTTCTAGTTATCCTACATCTCAGTAACCAAGTTCATTTCATTGTCTTTGAATTACATCTATTGTTCGAGCTATTAATTCTTTGGGATTGTAGTAACTGAAATGAACATTACTGGGTTCGAATTTTTATTCTAACATTCAATACTCCAACCATTAAGCTATCACTTTTCTCGTCTGCTGACATTAACACTTTGCAGTTAATATCCCCCAAGTTGTTCAGATTCAAAATCTTATCTTCGATTTCTAATCCTTTTAACTAATACTAACTTTGGTACTATCTCCACTACTCTGGATTTGATCTGACAGTTTCATCTCTATCTGCTAATGCGGGCATGGCAACTTGAACTGATGTACGCATGTATTAAGTTCTACGTTGCAACTGTTTGTATTTGACACTGACAGATACAACGTAGGACCAGGCACATAAGTGCATCGGTCCAAGTTGCCACACCTCAACAGCATAGCAAGATGATCACCGAATTCATAGAATCAGTTACTTTAATGGTAGTAATATATAAAAGGAAGATTGCATATAAGGATATAATATGTAGAGAGAGAGAGAAAAAAAAAATTAGTTTGTAGAAAGAAAGGTAGAGTAATTTTAGTCTCAAGGTGTACGTGAAGACAAAGAATGTATACACCTACGCCATTGTGATCGATTCTGAGCCATGTCACCAAGAGTCTCCAACCACTGGGTACGGCAGTCACGCGGACCCCAACCAGGTAGTCGACATCTACCAATGTGGCTCAGACCAGAAGTTAGTGACTTCAACGACTGATGCCACGTTTTGGTTTGGCCGCCCCTAACCCTTTTCCAACCCACCCCAATACTAGTCATAATTGAGCGACGTGGTAACCGGTGTTCGGACATACGTAACACATGCCCCAACCATCTCAGTCGATGAAGTTTCATAACCTCATCAACAGATTTTCCATTATTCCCTAATACCCTTCGTCTAACCTCATTATTAGTTATCCGGAGATCCCAGCAGGTACGAGATATATTTCTAAGACATCTGTGATCAAATGTTAGTAACCTACGAGTGTCTTCTACCCTTAATGGCCATGTTTCACAGCCGTAAAGTAGAACAGGACGAACTGCTGTGCAATATACTCGTCCTTTAGTTGATAGACGAATATCACGCCTACGCCATAGATGACGTAAGTTGGCAAAAGCCAAACGAGCCTTTCGAATTCGTGCAGAAATTTCGTCAGACACCAACCCATTAGGGCTGATCAGACTTCCAAGATAAGTGAAGTTATCAACGCATTCAACTTCTTCACTCCCTATCCTTAGTTTAGGGGTTGACGCAGGCCAGTCCTGAAGTAACAATTTACACTTAGAGGGGGAGAAACGCATCCCAAACATCCTGGCATTGTTGCTCAGTGCGACCAGAAGACTCTGCATCTTATCAGTGTCTTCACCAAACAGGACTATGTCGTCTGCGTATTCCAAGTCGATGAGTGGACCTCCTGGAAGGAGATCAATCCCAGAAAATTCAGCCGAAGAAAGCGTTACTTCCAGTAGCACGTCTATGATAAAATTAAACAAAAACGGAGATAGTGGGCAGCCTTGACGGACACCACTTGAGGTCGCAAAGTCAGATGACAGTTCGCCATAAGCTCTGACTCGACTGGTAGTGTTCGAGTAAAGAGCCTTCACAAGGTTTATGTACTTCTGAGGTACACCTTTTAATGACAGACACTGCCACAGAACCTCACGGTCAACTGAGTCAAATGCTGCCTTTAAGTCGAGGAAAACCACCATTGTAGGACGCCGGTAGGCGTGCCTGTGTTCTAAAACTTGACGAATGGTGAATATGTGGTCGATGCAGCCACGACCAGGTCTGAAGCCAGCCTGGTTTTCTCGTGTTTGTAGTTCACGAGTCTTTGTTAAACGTCCGATAATTATTGAGGCTAGTATTTTAGATGCTATATTAGTCAAACTAATCCCTCTATGGTTATCACAAGATGATTTTGGTCCTTTCTTATATATTGGGACTATTAGTGATTTAGACCAGTCGGATGGAATTTTATCTAGTTCCCAGACTTTAGCTAAAATACTAGCCAACCTAATCGCCAAGACTGGACCACCATCTTTGAAAACCTCTGGGGTTAGCCCATCTGGACCAGCTGCTCTTCCTCGTTTCAGGTTAGATATAGCTTTTCGAACTTCAGCTAGTGTCGGGGGGCCTACTTCAATGTTCCATTTAGCTTGAGTGGAAATGCTGGGTAATTGTAGAGTAGCTGAAGGCCAGCTAAACTGTTCCTTGAAGTGTTCGGCCCATCGTTCTAAACGTCTGGGTTGAGAGCAGATTACAGTATCATCTTTCTCGGAGATAGTTTCACTTATCCTTGACTTCTTAATTCCGGTTTCCCTGATTAGTCTATAAAGCTGCCTAGTGTTGCCTAAAGCCGCTGCCTTTTCCATCTCTTTTGCTTTCGTTGCCCACCACTGCTCACGATCGTTTCGTAAACTTCTACTTAATTTAGATTTGATTTGTTTTCGCTCTTCATCGTGTTCAGAGCCTGACGGGATTAGTTGGCGAGAGCTCATCAGTGCCATAGATGTCGCAGAAATCCACTGGTTTTTCGTGCTCCTTCTGTTCAAATTACTAGTAGATGACGCTGCTGTTTCTACAGCTGTTTTTAGATCATTCCAGGCAACATCAGGATCAGCCTGGTTTCCAGAGTTACCTAATTGTGACCCTAACTGTTCTTGAAATTTACTTTTGACCTTCTCGTCGCTCAGATCAATTCTAATGGGTTTTCCTAATGTGGTCTTTCTACGTCCAGTGAGGTGCAAGCAAATGCGTGCTCGTACTAGAGCATGATCAGAGTCTAAACATGTACTCCAGAACGAGCGGCAATCTTCTATCGAGCCTCTCCAACGATGACTGATGGCAATATGGTCTATTTGAATCCATCGTTGTCTTGGTGAAGGGGGTCGCCACGTTAGGCGATGTCTCTCCTTATGCCTAAAATTAGTATTCGCTAAGAATAAACGATTGTCTGAGCAAAGTTGCAGTAGACGGTCACCATTATCTGTTCTCTGAGCTGGAACACTAAAATACCCGCCTAAATGTCTTTCTGTTTGGTCTAAACTACCTACTTGGGCATTAAAGTCACCTGCGACGACTACTATGTCTGAGTGCTTGGCTTTTTGAAGAAGTTCACAAAGGTTTCTGTAAAATTCATCCTTCAGTTCGTCTGGGCTGCAGTCAGTGGGAGCGTAGGCGGAAACGACGAAAAGACAACGACGAGTGTCCCTATTCCTCCGAGTCCTTACAGAGCCGTTTAGTCGAACAGCACATAGGCGACTATTAACAGGGATCCATTCTAATAGTGCTTGTTCTGCTCTCATGCTTAGCGCTATGCCCACACCCGCCAGTCCACGAGAGCTGGCTATCGAATCGCCAGATAAACGGAGGGTGTATCTTGTCGCATCGCCGTTTTGGCAAGGTGAGGTCAAGTGAATGACCACGCTAGGATCTTGTATGCGTGTTTCGGAGACACAGCACACATCAATCATACGAGATTCCAGGGTTTTAGCTAAGGAGGCCTGCTGACCGATTTGACATAGGGTGCGTACGTTGAAAGCTCCAATGTGTAGTTTGGAGCGGGGTTTCAGTAGACCTGGGACATTACTTCGAGTGTTAGAGTCGTCGGACGTGGTGATACTTGAAGAGAAAGTTAGAAGAGGAAGTTCAGAGTTGATAGTTAATGTAGGAGCAATGATAGGGATTGAAGAGAGTAAATGATTTTGAATACGGTGGTCTTGAGTGCTGTCAGAAGTATGAGGGCAGTTATCACTTCCCGGTTGCCCACACCGTGGAAGGGTTCTTCTGGAGGTACCTGAAAAGGAAATTGGATTAGAGCGTGACCGCAGTGCCCAAGGGACAACTGCTTGAGGCCGGTCACACACGACCTTTTGGTGAGTAGTTTTAGTGTTAGCTCCGTACTTGTTGAAGACCTTATCGCCGGAGACGGAAATCCGTAGGATAAGGCGAGGTGTGCATTTTTAGGGTCAACCTTTTCTAACCCCACCCCTCCTTGTGGGAAGGCAGCATCGCTGTTATGCTGGTTGTCCGAGGGAAACACCTTACTGCCGTCACACCTCTGTACAGTCGGCAGTACGACTTCGCCCTCAGACCTTGGATCTACTGCTTTTAGTCTTACCGCTCTTCAACCGACCTGCCTGGCATGGTAGGACCTTGAGGAACTATTGTTCCAGCCAGTATAGCTCGATTGGTTCATCACGATAGGCAAGCCCGGCCACCACGTCAAGGTAGCAGCAACGGCCGGGCCGACAGCGAAGTGACAATAATTAATAGCTCAGTCAGTAGGACAAGTTGATATTAAACAAGCCTATAACAAATTACACCACAGATATTCTTTGTGAAAGTATAGTCAATTTTGTGATCGAAGAGATATGAAAAAGACTATAAATTTAAGAACTATTGCTTTGCATACCTCACTATCCATATCTGCACTTATAACATGGATTAGTCATACAATTATGAACCTAATAAACGTTTAAAAAAGATTAAAAAATTTAATTAACCTTCGTTACATTTCGTTGCCTTAAAAAGTTATCATTCTGAAACTAGCTTTTCTTGGTCAAATAGTAGAGAGGATCTAATTTGAACGGCAACTTGTGATAATGCGCATTTGCACCTGGTTTTACGTTGATCATGATTGACTGAAGGTTTTGTAGTGTTAGCTATTGCTTTTCTCAGAGTTGGGAAGAGATAGAGGAATTAGTGATTTATAGATGAAATTAGTAGCTATCTGAATCAAAGTTATGGTAATCTTCAGTTTATTAAAAGGTAAAAGTGGAGATAGATGTTCGTATAAATATAGTTTTAATTGTTGTTGTATATCATCATAGTTCTACTTAGACTATTCATTAACAAGCAAATTTCGTTGATACAAACACACTGGTAATCATGAGGCGTGAAAAACGCTACATCTAGAAACCAATCTATAAAGACCGATGTTAGACAAAACAGCAGTGAAAACCAATACAGTTATGCAACAGAAAGGATGATAACAGGGATTTTCTGATATATTTTCTTAAAGTATGAAATAGTTGTCATTTAAATAGGAGAATTGCAAAAAGGTGATCAGATTAAATATGTTGCTGTTTGTATTTAAGATTTTTTTAGCTAGTTAAGTTTGTACTGTTTGAACTGTTAAATAAATATTGTAAAGGTTGTATGATTTGTCCTACTCATATTTCGCTTTTGTCACTTTTATTTTCTAAAATCAAATTAAGAATGCCATTAAATACAATGACTTTAATTATCGAGAGCCCGCGTATCTATACCCAACTCGGAGTTCCCATCACGGTAACTGGTGTTGCACAGGTAAGTGTATTTGTGTACGTCATGATGCCTTCTTATACATCTAACAGTGATTTAATTAACTTAGTAGAATATATCTTTAGGAATTCCTCCTATGTGTTATCATTTCCTATATACTATGAGATTCCTTTTAAATAGAAAAAATAGAGGTGAATATGCGGAAAGTTACTGTTATTTAAGCAAGCAGATACTTTAGATTAACAAAAATGAAATGTTTAAATACACACTATCAAAACATGCGGAGTAATCTTCCTGAAAATTACACTATCCTATTTGAATCCTGTATTTCAAGGTCTCGTAAGAAATAACAAAGTAATTTGATAATACTCAATTCTTATATAATTAATTTATAAAGCAGTCATTTCACAAATGACTACCTTTTCAGGGTTAATTGTTTCGAAAATTATAACTAACTGTGCCCCCTGCCGTTGTAATCTGCATCCTGTACTTAAAAGTTTCTTGTTTCTACCATGGAGTCTTTGAATGTTGATCTAAGCCATATTGGTAGATGCAGATTACCTGGTTGGGGCCCACGTGATAGTCACCATAAATGGCTGGAGACACTTAGTGACATGGCTCAGAATCGGTCACAATTGCGCAAGTGTATTCACTCTTTAACTTCATCTAAATCTCGAATCATATTATTAGTTTCTGCACACCTCTACTTCATTCTTCCCTCCTGTATTCTATTATTATGTTACCTCTGTTATCTCATAGTGCTAATGTGGTATGGCAACTTGAACCTATGGGCATATTCTCCCGGTTCTACGTTGGTGATGATGATGATGTAAATAAAAATTTAATCTTTATATTTTTCCAATCAAAATTAATTCGGAAAGTAATTGAAAGTACTCATCGGTAGTTATGTGGTTTTAGTAGCGTTAATTTAAGTGCTAACTAGATTTCATCGATCATACTGTCAATATCGTGCAGTGTACTGTGTCAAATAATTTCATATTATTTCTTTCACCCATCCTATAGATATGTCCAAATTTTAGTTAATTTTTATAGTTGGTTGTAGCAATCTTATCATTTTCAACAGCGGCTTTATTATAACGTATTGTAATCTATTAATTCCTAATAAGATAACCTGAAAAGTATTGGTCGGGATTGAGTTAACACTGCTTCCATGTTATTATATCTTACTCGTAGAATGGCCAGTACCATTAGAAAATACCTCAAATAACTGTTTGTTATTAATAAACCCATCGTAACACGTCCACTGTAGGTTGTTGTCTTTGGACAAGAAGACACATTCAGTGAAGATGTCGATGGCTTTCTATTGAAGCGATTAAATTAATATTTATGTATATCTCTTAGGTTTATACTTTAGAGTTTCTCTGTAATTGTCTCCACTGTAAACAGATTTCAGGTTGTTTTACATGACTGTCTAATAAAATTGACGCTGTCTTCTACCTTTATATCTACCTTTATAACTTGTCTACATTTCAGGTTAAAATCAATGGAAGTAACCAAGAAATGTTAGCAGCTGCATGTGAACAATTTCTTGGCAAATCAGAAAACGAAATACGTGAAATAGCTCAAGAAACCCTCGAAGGTCATCAGCGTGCTATCATGGGCAATATGACAGTTGAAGAAATATACAAGGATAGAAAAAATTTTCAAAAGCTGTTTTTGAAGTGGCCAGTTCAGATTTAGTTAATATGGGTATCAGTGTAGTTAGTTATACACTGAAGGATATAAAAGATGATGAGGTATTTACACAGTTATAGTTTTTATTACAATATATGGTTTATTTTAGACATATTTAGCTTATAGGTGGTTCTCATTACAAATTAATGTCAGACATTTATTGAAAGATATAAAGCACTTCCCGTCTGATCTACTCCAAACTCTTTAGGTCTGACGACAAGTACAATCACTCTGAACTACTAAGTTACTATACTAAATGAGTTGACTTCATAATACAGTTTGTTCGAAATCAGATAGCTCTAGGTTATCTGTGGGAAGCTGGAAGATTGAAAACGATTTAACCTGGATTATCGTCTATATTGAAATTGGTTCGCTAAATTCGACCAGAATCAAGGATTTGTTAAGATGATAATAGTAATTATTTGAAGATAGGTTGGCGTAAATCATCAGGAGACTAAATCAATTTTGTGTTGATTGGCACTCTCGTATATAACTTTGAATGGATTGATTTTTACTAGAGACTTGTACTCATCACAGTGTCACAGTCAAAATATTACAATTGAAATATCTGAACTAAAACTATTATCTTGTAGTACTCAGATGCTTACACTAACCGACCACTGAGTAGTTACCGTTAATCAGCTAGAACATTAAGTAGAAATTCTCCCATGTGACACAATGATAATCATTTAATTTTTCCATTATTATCTAATCTGTTGTTATCACAAAAAAATCCCCTTATTATTGCTTCATTTAATTCTCGGTAAATACGAAGATGTTTTCTTGTTGGTTGACATGATAACCATTGAATCTTAGATTCAATTTATTCAATGATTCATATTTATTGGAAATCTATGGAGTTTTTTAAACGTCCAGCTATTTTATTTTTAGTTGACGTATATTTGAATCTTTGCGTTGATTTGTTATGAATTGAAATTGATCAATCTCTGTTGCCATATGTGCATTCTGAGCAGATTGTCTCGATATAGCGATAGTTCACAAGTATTATTTGAGTTAGGTTGTGGCTAGCAAGCGGAGTCTAGGATGCGCGTTTTATTCTATTCGGAACTCGTCGTCTGAATGCACAGGTGTGACTGTCTGGACTCAATAGTCTAGAAGTGAATGCAGTTTGGCACAAAGCAGGCTGAGTTCGAGTCTCGGTGTGAACATCAACACTGGAATGAGGGTACGTTCAACCGACGAGTTTTAGATAGGTTGAAAGATACCTTCTCAACTTCACTTTCTAACCACAGTTCAACTCAAATAGTTTAACAGTTTTATTAATTTGTATTGCCTACATTTAACTAGCATTCATTAATGTTTCTTAGTTAAAATTATCAAATCATGTCATTTTGTTTTATTTTTTCGATTATTCATGCTTGCACATTTCTTTTTTGATTGGCATTAATTATTTATTTTTATATGATTGAGAAACAAATAGCTCAAATATACTGATTAGGTTAATTAGTTTACTATGAATTACAAACCATTCTGGAAAGTATGCGCGAATTTTTATGCGTCTCTGCGTAATTATTAGTTATGGTTGGTTGTAATATTAGAATTTAAGATGTGTGTTTTAGCCTTAGTTTTACTAACTAATCGAAAGCTCAATGGTTAAGGCTTCTAACTTTTGGTTACCAAGCTTCAGGTTCTAGACCTGCTCTACCTTATTTCCGTTTGAGTTGGCAGATAGTGTAAGCTACCGTTGTACTTAAACTGTAGTCAGTTACATAAATACGTTTCTACTTATATTTCAACAATTGTGTTGGTATTCATGTAATAACTCAAAATTAGGACATATTGTTTTAATAGCCAGACTACTATTTGTCATGTCACCAAGTTTCAATTTCTGCTATGTGTAACTTAATCGACGAATTCCTGTTAACTGAGATCTTAGTCAAATTAATAATCCCTGTGGTTGTATTCTTGTTGTGCTAGATAATTATGTTGAGTGGTGACCTAGTGTTTAAGACGCTTTGCTTTCAACCACTATCGTCGTTTTATTAGCTTTTATGCATAAAGTATGTCTCAAGGCCATGAAATCTGCACCTGGTAATAGAATTGTATTAATTAACACTAGACAATCGTTACTGGTGAAATTGTCAGTTGAATATAAATGCTCACTAGTGACCAAATAAGGAAAAAAGTGTTTGCGTTATACAAATGGGATTATGGTTAATAGTTTTACTCATTTGTTATTGTTATGTTGTTAAGATGTATGTCAATAGTGTATCCTCATTTTTGTCGTCACTAGTGTATTTGGGCTATTTTTTATATAAATGTTTGGCTCATTCAAATTTTCTATCGATTTTATTAATAAATAGTTGGTAAATAAGTGTTTATTTGCGGTGAAGCTATCCGCAACTGTTGCACTGTGTTTTATATTTATCACTTTGGGTCATTTTTTCGCTTACTTAGTGGATGGATGTAATTTCCATCAAACATTTTGTTTCAAGCCTTAATCCCCATTATAGTTGTATCTTTCACTCAGCATCTTAAGTTGTGCTATACTTATTCGTTCATAACATTCGGTTGCGGATAACTCCACCTGTTATATTGTCCTACCCGCTTTGTATTCTACGATTCGACAACGACCGCGACTGGATCCCAAATCAGAACAAGAGTAGAACAGGTAGCAAGATGTATTGAGAAAATAACGGCAGGAGGCAAAAGGCCAAGTCAAGCAAATGATTTACACTAGGGTTGGCTCTAGTTGGCTAAGAATGGACCAATCACAGCACAGCTTCGTGAGCGTGTTTTGAGCGTGCTTTAATCAGGGTCGTCTCGTGCCAACACCACCCTCTTAAAATAAAACATTTCGTAGAAACTTCACCTCGATATACAGCATTCATCCACTAAATTTTTCATAAAAATGACCGTAAATGTTGTGTTTAGTACGCTTAATGAATGTTAGAAACTTCACCATTTAATTGGTTAATACCTTGTTCGTTTCTCTCACTTTTTCTATATTCAGCAAAACGAGCGAGGGAAATGTCTGACTCTTTTAAAATATCGGATTTTCATTTATATTGTTGGTTATGACTTGAACTTTTTTTTAAAAAAACACTACTAAGTATCAACTTGTACTTTTTGAAGATCCGTTTTACTTTTAATTTGTTCTACTTTTTGTAAACGCACAAAGTAAGGTGAATTATGGTAACTTAGGGGCTAGTGCGCTCTACTTGCAACCAATAATAAGTCATCTATTACGGCCTGAGCAATCCCGTGTATTATCGCTGGTGCATGCACATTGTATCATTAAAAACCGAATCCATAAACACTTGTATTCGGTACGTTACAAACTGAAGTAATACTTAACGTAGAAACAACAGTTGAACATTATCGATAACAATAGGTGTTATTAGTAAAGTAATAATAGTGTATGGTAAATGTCAGTTCACTTTGCGTAGTAGTGATTTTCTTTGTTTTCTCAACTCAGAAAGTGAAAGTTTTCTTGTTTATTTTTTCAAGTTATGTATCGCCTCATTCAGATATTTCTACTGATTATTAAGTAAAATAGTTGTGGGAAATATGTTAAAATTATATAATATTTCGTCTCGAAGACAATGCTTAATCTTAAGTGAATATATATGGCTGATTGGTCATATTTTATCGACCATCATAACGCAGTGAATCGGAAGTGTTGAATGATATGACTCAATCAATCACAGCGTATTTATTTTTTTAGTCATCGTCTGCGTCTTCGATCTCACTATTCCTTCATATCTATCTCTTCATTCTATCTACTCAGACCTTGTTTTCAATGTTTAGTCATTGTCATTATTGTTGTTATCTTAACTATTTCTTTATAGATATTCATCTAGTTCACTTCATCTTGTTGTGCCTTCATAGTATGTCAACCTAAACTAACGCACATTTGTGCAGGTCTTTACGTTGATAATTACTGATTGCTCAGAATATGTTTGTGTTTATGTGCGATGACTGTATATGTACCAGCCGATTTTTCAAATTGAATTAGTCGTAGTGGAGCGCAATTCATCGACTTAGTGGTCAAAAACTGAATGATTTGACCACCTAGCTACTCACCTGGCTGAAAGTTAAAGCCAAAAATATTTTGCCTTTATTTTATATATTTCAAAATATTTTACTATCTTACTAAATAAATCTATTCGAAATGTTATGTATGATTTGTTCATGTGTAAATAAAGGTCACAAGAATCGATCAGAAGTAATAGTATAATAATCATAATAATAATGGTTGTAGAGCGAATTTAATTATTTGGTTCGTATATTATCTAACGTAATTCTCAAGGTCATAATATGTCAATCTACATTTTCGGCACCTTATTCGACCTTCGCGAATTCACGTCATCTGTGGCATAAGGATTGGTGACCATCTGTCAATCAGTGGATGAGTGCATTGTCCATCAATTCACTCCATTTTATTATTGTAGTATGGAACGTGGCCTTTAAAAGTCGATGACGTTCATGCGATAGTAATATTTGACTAGATATCGCTCGTCTTTTTGTCAACCACTGAATAAGAAATGCTTAATTTAAATGTAGACTACTAGGAAAAGAAGATAAATCAGTTGATGATGTGAATTCTCACCGACTAAGTTGGTTAGGTTATGTATTGGTAATCGCAAACTGCCTGGTTGGTGTGTGAATATGTTGGGTGATGTAGCTTAAAATCAGTTTCAATGAAACAGTCGCTCTTTGTCTTTACTTCGATCCTTAATTTGCGTATTATTTTGTACTTGTTCACGAGTTAATTTTTTCTCAGATCATTTCATGAATTCACCCTTGTCACCTGAAATCTCCAACCATTAAACATGATTGTTCCATGCAGCCTGGTTCCTTTATAAATTTGAATAACCTAAGAAGAATTCTGTTCTTTCATTATTCGAACGTAGTTGTGGCGCGGACCCTAAGCAGATAATCTACACCCACCGACACAGTTTAGTCTAGCAGCTAAATGACTTCATATTTTACATTATTATCTCAAAACAAAATATATGACTGAACAATTGACAAGGTACATTCGTATGTCTGCAGAAATTATTTGTAATCTCAAACATTGTAGGTTCATTCACTCACTAACATGAAATATCCCGATCCTTTATCACTTACGTCATCAATTGCCTCCAAACTCCCTGGTACGGACAAAGGTGAGGCGAGTCCATTTTTCTTATTCGAAATGCTCTCATATGATCACGCTTTTATATCCTCTACCATGGAGGTCCTACTTACTTCCTACACGTTGCAAGCGCGTTGTTTATAAATGTAAAAAGATGGTAGCCTATACTTGGCACTTAAACTGGGTTGATTGACACAAAAGGGTTCATCTGAAGGAGTTGAAAAACCCTAATTTTAAACCAGCTGCATACAAACCTACTTTTATGTTGCTCCACTGCTTTGTGAATTGAACCTTTTAGTCAACGTCTCAGTGAGATGGGGCAGGTGGTACCATAAGAGAACTATTTGTTTTAGCCTAAGCTGCCAGTTGCTATTGTAGCCCAGACACAAATTTAATAATTTACTATTTACAAAGGGAGTGAACTCTCTTACACTACTAACGCAAACAACGCATGCACTTCAGGCGGGTCACATATCTTAATTCGGAACTCAATGTACCAGAATGTTTTGTTTAAGTAAATAAATAACTATCACTTACTCATAGCTTACTTGTATACGTTTGTAACGTTAATTATTTTAAACTATTTAATTAACATGAAAGTAATTTTCATTACAATTTGATTTCAACTAAAGTACCTTATAAAAGTCTGATCTCTAAATGATATTTTTTAGGAATTCTCATCAGCACACTCCCAATATTTTGACGTGCTATGGCAACCTCAATATTCTATGTCACTAAGTTTTAATCTAACAGTTTGTGTTGTAACCTATAACCAATGATATGACATAATCCTCTTTAATTTTATTCCAATATTTATTTTTGTATCCTGTTTCTTAGGGTTATTTACGTTCACTTGGTTTAGCGAGAACAGCACAAGTTAAGTGTGATGCACGTATCGGTGAAGCTGAAGCACGTCGTGATGCTGGTATTCGAGAAGCAGAAGCTGAGAAACAGCGTGTTGCCGGTAAACTTTTAAATGATATTGAAATTTCAAAATCCAAACGTGATTTTGAATTACAAAATGCTGCTTATGAAAAAGAAGTACAAGCACGTAAAGCAGAATCTGAATTAGCCTATGAATTACAGGTAATTTCCTGTTCTTTGTGTTGTTTTATTTTATTTTTCCGAGTTTTATTAGAAAGATGATAGCATAAATTGGAATATGTACGATCTTTGAGTCCTAAACTGAATTAATTATATATACTTAAGCAAAGTCGGTTATTCGGTCACGGAGAACGTAGAACCTGGGACAATAAGTCGTCTATCGATTTTGTAATACCTCTCTCCAACGTCTTTAGTTTCTACTGGCTGTCTCTTTATCTGGTGAAGGCTTCATCAGCCATGATTGGTTGGTTTTCCGAAACTATGACACGGATTCAGAAAACTCATTTGG
Source organism: Schistosoma japonicum (assembly GCA_025215515.1). Taxonomy (NCBI): domain Eukaryota; kingdom Metazoa; phylum Platyhelminthes; class Trematoda; order Strigeidida; family Schistosomatidae; genus Schistosoma; species Schistosoma japonicum. The sequence continues at coordinate 3,821,877 of CM046061.1, forward strand.
CTGTTACCAACTTATATCATATGTGGCCTAAACGAGTTATCCGTCTGCCAATCGAAGGGCTATTATACAACACGTCAATTTTTTATTTTACAGTATGGATGTGATATGTTGCAACGTCATCAGGCTTCTAGAATCCGTTCATTGTGTTTCAAAATTTACTCGTACTTGGTAGTGGCACAGATTAAGCATTCCGAAAATTAAATCCAAGGTATTAGAGGAATATATTAAATCAGTTGATCAGGTTGTGGATCTTCACTAACTACGGTAGTTAGAACATGTATTACGTAAGCCCAAACAGTGCATAACTCTACTTGCGATAATGACCGGCATAGGAGTAGGATGGATGAAAGTCAGAGATGATCGGACCGAAACATGATATCAGTCCATAAAATCGTTTGTATCCCCTACATTGATGGGTACTAGCTTCGTTTTTGAAGACCATACGATTGTTATCGATGACCAGAGATGCTAGGTAACATGGCCATTCAGTAGCTGAGGTTTTCGCTTGCTATTTGTTTCACTTAAAATGCTGAGCTTCAAATTTGCTTTCAACCTACGAACTACTTCTTTAACCTTGAGTCACATTGTTTATGTCTAATTCTTCTTACTTCCATTGATATTACTACTACTTTGGTATTCACCGTGCTTTTCTTTCGAGTGTGGCAACTGGAATCGATTTGTATACAGTTGTCGGGAAAGCTATCACTTCATTTATCTTCACCTTAAACATTATAATTCAGTTGTGATCGAACCCAGTTGTACCTACTACTGTGATGAATCAGCTTATTAAGACGATTTAATTTAGCCATTTTTGCTGAAGCACTAGTTCTTCGAGGTCCTATCCTGTCGAGAAGGTTGTCTGGATAGCGGTAAAAACAAAAATACATGTTTCAACCATCTCAGCATGTGAGAATCCATAAATTGACCTACTATCTTTCGTTAGTTAATTTTGTTGTTAAAAGGGCAATAATTTATATTTTTATTAAATAAATGTCTTTATCGCATATACTTCTTTCTGACTCACACACACATTCGAAAATCAGGCAGCCAAAGTTAAACAACAGATTAAAGAAGAAGAAATGCAAATCACTGTCCTCGAGAAAACTCAACAAATTCAGGTGGAAGAACTAGAAATTGTCCGTCAGGAACGTCATTTAGATGCAACAATACGTAAACCAGCTGAGGCTGAACGTTTTCGACTAGAGCGTCTTGCTGAAGCGGATCGTTTGCGTTTAATTGCTGAGGCAGAAGCAGAAGCTGAATCTATCCGGCTACGTGGTCTTGCCGAAGCTGAAGCATTAAAAGCGATAGCACATGCTGAAGCAGAGCAAATGACTAAGAAAGCAGAAGCATGGAAAACTTATCAGGTTGGTTTATCTGTTATCTTTTTTATGTGAAATATAATAATTTAATGTACGTTTTTGCCACATATTGGTTTCTTTTATTAGCACGTCTAATACTTGAACTCTTAACAGTTGGGAATAGTTGGCAGGATACTCTGAACATACATTTCATACTAGATTCCATCGTCATCAAGGTTAAACTACAGGATTGAGGGAATCATTAATCGTTATTTGACTTTATACCTAAGTTGAGATTTTCCTGCTAACTCTGTCCAACACACAATGTCAAGTCACTTAAACTAGTAGCCACACAGTCCCACAAGAGATCTGTTTCAATCCGAGAAGTCCAGTAGTATAACAAAGAGTATCATTTTCATCAAGATTATAGGCACACCTTGCTAATGAGTATCGACTTGTACCAAACACTTACGTCGACCAGAATTTCCAATCACATAACATCAAGAGACTAAAATCAGAATAATCATTTATCAAGTGCTTTAACTTTTCATATTGACTTCTTCACGATATTGTTATGGATTATATTTTTCTATTAGTTTAATTATGATATCTAGTTCAGTAGATAATTTTCTTTTTATCTGTATAGTGATTGATTGTATTCACTTAAGTTACAAAATATCATATTATTAGAAAAGAAAATTAATTTGTTTTTTTTTAATTTAAACTTCTCCAGGTCACATTCTTTTAGCATTAAATCAATTTGATGGATCAGGACTAAAAAAAATAGTATCATCATGTTGTGTGTACTATAAAAAAGTTAAAAAAAAAAGAAGGAATTAGTGCATTATTCATAAAAAGTAACTGATTACATAATCGGTGACTACAAATAGTAACTCTTTTTGAAGACAAACTATTATTAAAATATATGAAATAAGAGAGATATTTTAGAAATTGTAGTGGATGTATGCACTTAACAACAATCTTAAACTAGTTTGAAACTTTTCATTGTTAAGCGCCAACTTCTCATGCGGTAAGTAGGTCTTTGATCGGAAACCAGAAATATTCTTATTCCTCACTTTCACTTAGGGTGTAATCACAGCTTTCAGCATTTAACCATTAGGTTTCACCTACCTCTGTGTAGCCCGACCATGCTGTTACCTTGACGTGGTGGTTGGGCTTGCCTATCATGATGACTCAATCGGACTATAGTGGCTGGGACAATCGTTCCTCAAGGTCCTACTATGCCAGGGTGATCGGTTGAAGAGCAATGAGACTAAAGGCAGTAAATATGAGACCTGAAGGTGAAGTCTTACTACCGGCTGCATAGAGGTGTGGCGGCGGTAAGGTGTTTCCCTCAAACAACCGGCATGACAACAGTGCTGTCTTCCCATAAAGAGCGGGTTATAAAAGGTCGATCTTAAAAATTCCCACTTCGCATTACTCCACGGATTTTCGTCTCCAGCAGTAAGGCCTTGACAAGTACGGAGCTACAACAACATAAACCTCTCAGAAAACCCGTCTGTAACCGGCTTCTAGCAGTTGTTCCTTGGGCACTGCGGTCACGCTTCTAGGTCTTTCAGACCAACGTTAACTCAATTTACTTTTCAGGTACATCAAGAAGAACCCTTCCACGGCGCGGGCAACTGTAAAGTGATAACCGCCCTCTTACCTCTAACAGCACGCATGATTACCTATGTTTCATTAAATAATCCTATTAAGATATTAAGAACAACAAATTGAACGAAGGAATATTTCTTTTTGATTAGTTCTCTGTCAAAGATCAACATCAATACATGTAGTTCCGCATTTCTGTAATAAAAAATCAATACCAGTAAATGGTAGTGAGTATAATGATAATGATAATAATAATAATTTGTGATACATTTCGTGACAATCGTCTATTGTCATCGGTGGTTACTGCCTCACTCTTGACAAGTTTGAACTCCACCAATCAAGACTTCTTATTAGAATTTCAAAGACATCTTGAAGTTAGTCACTAGTGAACGCCATATCACAAATCAATAGAAGTAAGAATTTTGCTAGTGGACGCCGCCCTAATGGTGCAGACAGGCGTTTGCCGACCTGAGATAATATTAATGGTAATAATAGTAATTATTGAAAAACGGAATGTACAGTTAGTTGACAATTGAAACTCATTACGTAACGATAGTATTTGAAAAAAAGCGACGAGACGTAATAGTCTATTAATTATAAGATCCAGTCAGTTGTCTATGAAGATTATGTAATACTAAGGAGTGAAAACATACGAACTTAAATTTGGTGATCATTTCATTAGTCAAGTTGATAACATAAGAAGTAAATGACAAAGAGTAAGTTTGAAATGATCAGTTGATTGTAAGAAGTGATTATATAATGAAGTTAGAATGAGGAATAAGGGAGATATATACACGTTCAAAATTAGTTTAATGTTCAGGGGATAGAGTGAGGATATTTACACATTTTTTTAATGCAAAAGTTTGATTCATTAATGTGAATGCTCACGGCCTCTGCTGTTTGTAAGAGCCCACATTTAGTGGTGAAAGATAAGTTGGTTGGGTTTCTGTATACTATTTTGAAGTCTGTGATCACATTAATTTGATGCTTTGTATCGACTAGATGTTCTACAATTGAATTTTTTATCATCTTTTCTTGTTCTTTGGTAAGCTAAGAGGATTGATGCTCGGAAATTTGATAATAGATTTCCCTAATCATAAGTCCATTGTAACTGGCTCTACATGACCAGTTAAACAAATAAATACACATTCAAGTGGCAGACATAGACAATCTATTCTTATTTCAAGACATCAAATTTGTATAGCCAGAGAACAAAGTGACTAGTCTAGCAGTATTAAATACTTTTTTAAACACATTATTTAACCGATGTGTCACTATTTCACTGGCTACATCCCCTTTGAACTACAGCTTTAGGAACAAAGACTTCTATTATACTGTTGGCAGTCTCAATTTAGGTTTAATTTCGAACATAGGAACTTACGTGGATATCTGTTTGTGCTTAATAGTTCATGGATAGTTAAAGGTTCCTTATCGACTTCATCTTCAGAGCAGATAGTTTTAACTCTCTGGACCAGACATCTAACTAAGTTTCTTTTATATTGTAATGATACTAAAACTCGAGAAATGAGTAAACTGGCTTAATGATGCCAGTTTACGATAGATTACCGGGTTTTATTTGTTTGGTTGGAATCCTCAAACCGAGTTAATAACCTATTTTGCTCAGCCATGAAGAATATTTAATTTGATCCTATTTGCGTAGCACTAAACAGCCGTTTAGTGGTAGTTTAAAGCACCTCAGAGATGGGATACACGACCTTATCAGGGATGGAATCCATTATTTTTCGGATTCAGTAAATGCTGAACCATCAGTACCATTAGGCTAATATATAATAATATGATTCCCTCCTCATTATGATGATAAATGCGCCCTATTGACTAGTCTTGATAATCAGTAGGTAATACTTATAGCCTTCATGCAATCATGACGTCACTCAGTGTGGAATACATCAATCTATGCATTGATTATTCACTGATGAGTGAAAATATCACGCTCTTTTTAAAGTCATTTTTATTCACTAAATTTTATCTATAATGTTAAAGTGCTGCCACTAGTCTAAGTAACTCAATATCACATATAATATTATGCTTAAATATTAAGCGCTTAAACGTAGTTGACATGAAAATCTCAACTTCCGTCGCAGCTCAAATAACTTATTGTTTGATGGGTGGGAGTTTCAATCTTCTTGAGAAGCATCAATTACTTCGAAATTACAAGTACATGTTGGTGATTAGTTGTAACTACCCTGACTTCAAGATCAGAGGAACAAAGTTTCCTATTGATTACCTCATTTAATCTATAAGACTTTTCTGATAAGTTAATTTACTCAGTTACACAATATCATATCTTACTGTATTTTTCTTATTATATATATTTCTTCTTACAGAATGTTGCTAAGTTAGACATGGTATTACAAACATTACCAAAAATTGCTGCAGAGATTAGTTCACCATTAACAAAATGTGATAAAGTCACTATGGTATGCACAGGTGATGGAGATATTGGTGTTGCTAAGTTAACTGGTGAATTATTTACAATAATGAATAGTTTACCACAATTAATACATTCCATGACTGGTTTAGATATTAATAAAAGTATTAAAACAGTCTAATCAAATTGACTATTCTATTATTATTATTCATCTCTATAGACAATCTATGATTTACAGAAATAAAATGTTCATATAAATATCTATGTAATGAGTGCAATTGTTTATTAATGTCATTATCGTTTCGAAAATTATACTCTAATTTCATCAGTTGTTTCTATGTGTTTTCTGATATTGTTCATATTATACTTTATTAGATATCTTTTTGTTTACTTATAAGTAGTATAAATAATTTTACTAAATAAATTTATTTACATTTTTTTTGTTTACTTTTCTTCTATATGATTATAATTATGTTATAATATGAATGTAAATGTTAATTATATTGTAATTTAATGAACTAAAAGTTCAAGTTAATGAAGTTGTCTAGAATGATGACTAGAGTTACGTAATTAAACCATCTAATTCACAGAACACAATATAAGTGAAACTAATCTCTTGAACTACAAATCTTCTTTACTTCATTGGAACGTAAATTTTGCCATTAGAAGAGATCATTAAGATAAATATAATTACTAGCTTCAACATGATGTAATAACGAAGTCGTTGTTCTGTTGAAATAGGAAACATTTAGTTATCAGTTAAAATGACCATAGAATCAAAACCATCTTATAATAATCACAAAGAGATAAGTTTAACTTGTAGTGGTTAATAATTCTATAAATAAATAGTTGTATAGGCTCTTCTTATTGGTGCTGATCATGTTTTTTTAATGGATACGATTAACTGAAGGAGCTCAGTCAAACATCATCACTAGGTCACGACAATACGCTTCGTGGAAGACAACTCCTCCTCTAGCTAGCCAGCCTAGAAGTTTTTGTTCCGTTAACGCTCTACTCACGAACAAATTTACCTTCTTATCCATCCATCACTGCCTTCTGACTTGTCCTTATTCGTACGTGTAGGTTTAATCGTTAGAAGTTACTCATGTAATGCTACAAACGTAACTTGATTATATACAAGGTGCATATCAAATTAATATGATGTTCAAGATACTGATTTCACCAATTATCGGACGCCTAACTATGGTTTATGAACTGCGAACCCACGAAAAATAGGCTGGAATTAAATTTGTTCGTATTGTTGTTATATCGGGTGATTCAAGAATAGGAACTAACTTCCTGAACTGTTTTTCAGAAGACTGTTTCATTTATTTTCAGTACACGTCTATTGATTATTTCTATTATCATCATGTTTCCATCACTCTAACCTCCCGCTAGACTCATAAACTGTTATCATACCATTTGTCATTCAGAAACTGTAATCGATTAATCATGTACCTATACTCACAGTCCTTAGTCATTACTGTTTCCGTTTTGCATGAATGTTATTCTCTCCAATGATGTGACGCATGTTCAGGTTTTGTGTGTATATAACTGGATGAGTGAAATATAATCCACCTTTCTGGTGGGTGGCTTAATTATCTTGTGTTTCTTCATTCCGATTTGGGAACTAGTAGTCGCAGAGAAGACGTTTTTGTGCACTGATTAGCACTATCGAGGTCATTGTTTTCCATACATTGTGATTGCCCAAATTTTCAAGATATACAAATTGTGTTGATTAAATTCTCACCCTTCATCAGGTTTTAGAAGTGGTAGTAATGATATTTCTTGACTTGGGGTTTCATTAAGCAGATCGAGAGGTTTGTGGAAATGTTAATCATTGTGAAGCGTACCTTTGAAATGCATAAACCATGCGACGGATCTTCACAATTAGTTGAATCAGATGAGCTTTCGTCTGGATTTTCAGCTTCAAGTGGTGTTTTTCAAGATTATCTACTACACCGATTTTGGTTAAAGAATATTATAGACTTATTTTTCGCTGATTCATCTCCTGCTAAGAAACGAACTAATCGACTCAGACGACATAACCCTATCCTAATTGTTTGGTGTTTAACGAAATCATTTCATGAATTCAGGAAGTCCATCTATCTTTTCGAACTAGCATCATTTATAATATGGGCGAGATGTCGATTTTAGTCGGATGCTGGATATACTGCAGATCAGTTTGACGTTTTATTGTATGAATCATATACATGTCGATGATATTCGTAGATTCTTAATATTTAATCACTGATTTTTCTAAATATTACTCGCGTTTGTTGGGTCCATTCTGTATGCACCGTTGAAATTAGACACGCGGTACTAGGAAGGGATTTTAAGTCAGTTGATGCCGATTTGAATCTCTATCGACCAAGGTAGTTGAGACATGTAGGAGCGTCGAAATAAAAATGTCGGAGCAGTCCATGAAGTTATTTCTTTGATATTCATGTTAATGTTCTGAAATGCTGTGGCAACTTGAACTCATTCATACGCGTTCTAGGTTATACATTGTACATAACTGATATATTGTATCTAATGACTTCTTCATTGGGAAGAATGAGAATGGGGTTTTCTAGAACATTCTAATTGTTCCCTAAGTGTTTTATATCTTGAACCTTTTAAGGTCTTTTTTGATTCATTTAGTAGGTAATTGCAGCATGTTTGAGTATAATTTTCATGAGGGAATTCATTAGATTCATGTTTTTCACTTGTCATTTCGAGCTGCACTATACTGACATACTGTTGGGCGATGAACGGGTCGATGTTACATACAATACATGCACTGACTTCAGTGAACAAGTACTCCCTCGTTATTGGGTTGTTTATGTATGAGATTTTCACTAGAGTATTAAGGTAAAAGCTACGTTTAAAACTGAAGTCATAGTCTATAACTCCTTCCTACTCTTAAAGGCCCAGTCAAACGTGTACAACGTCCGTATCATAGGCCGCCAGCCACAGTTCTCTAAACAACTCTGTCCTAGGCTCTCCTTGCCAGTTATCCCTATGTGCTATTCATTCTATTCATATCTGTCTCTGATTCCCCTCATAATGTGTTCCTTGGTCTTAAGGATTCCAAGTTAGTACCTGTCTTGTGATGCAGTTTAGTGATTTCAATGTGTGCCCTATACACCTCGATAGTCATTTCCTAATCTCTTTCTCACCTAGAAGTTGGTTTATTCCTGTCATAGTAGGTTGTTGCTAATGGTAATTGGCCAATGGATCAGAAGTATCTTTCGTTGACGACTGTTTATAAATACCTGTATTTTCTGAATGAAGCTTTTCATAGTTTTCCGTACAAGTTCCAGCTTCACACAATAGAGCTGTCTTGACTTTTGTATTGAGGATTCTCAGTTTAGTGTTTGTTGGCAGTTGAATTTTATTCCAGATGTTTTTCAGTTGTAGAAATGCTACCCTTGAGGTGCCTTGGCAATCTATATCTTTACGTTTTCATCAGGTCCTCCTTGTTTATCGGTGACACTGCTCAAGTATGCCAAAGTCTCTACATCTTCCAGAGCTTCTCCGTTAATCAATCAATACATGTTACCCTATGTTGGGCATAGGCCGCCGACTAGCATTTTCCAACCAACTCTATCCGAGGCTTTCCTTTCTAGCTCTTTCCAAGTACTCTTCATTCTCTTCATGTCTTTCTCCAATTCCCGACGTAACGTATTCTTGGGTTTTCCTTTTTCCGTTCGGCCTTCAGGATTCCATGTTAATTCCTTATTTGTGACACAGTTTGGTGATTTCCTTAATGTGTGTCCTATCCACCTCTAGCATCTTTCCCTAATTTCTTCCTCAGTTGTATGCTGGTTTGTTCTCTGCCATAGGAGGTTGTTGTTGATGGTATCTGGCCAACGGATCCGACGTATCCTACGCAGACAGTTGTTTATAAATACTTGTATTTTTTGAATGATGATTTTCGTATTTCTCCACACAAGTTTCAGCTCCATACAACAGAACTGTCTTCACATTTGTATTGAAAATTTTGACTTTATTGTTGACTGACAGTTAGTTTGAGTTCCAGAAGTCCTTCAGTTTTAGAAATGCTGCTCTTGCCTTTCCAATCGGCGCCTTCACATCTGCATCAGACCCTCCTTGTTTATCGATAATGCTGCTCAAGTATGTAAAGGATTCTATATCTTCCAGAATTTCTCCATCAAGTGAAATCAAATTAATGTTCATTGTTTTGTATCGGAGGTTCTTGCTATTTCATTTGTGTATGTTGAGGCCTACAGTCAACTGTAGTGGTTGCTGCTACACTAATATTCTTCACTTACAATTGTTGTTGTGTGTCGGATCGACGAAGTGTAACTAACCTGTAAAAAATACTTCCACTTATACTACTTACTTATTTTCATTGTAGTAGTATTTATGTTGATTGATCAATAAATCATTAAAAAAAATTTGTCGTCTATCACCTGATAAATAAAGGAAAACTGACATGTATCTAATATTATACACACTTAGATATGAATTTGTTGAAAATGCATCTTATCAACTTTGTTTATATCCTATTCTAGTTTGATGATTCATCACAATTTAATAGTTGCCGTAAGTCTATTGATGAGAAAAATATATATATTTTTGTCTGAATTTGGATTGTGACTGGCAAGTGGAATCCAGGACGCGCGTTTCGTCCTATTTAGGACTCATCAGCTGGATGTACCTGCATCCCAATGTTGATGTTCACAGTGGGATTCGAACTCAGTTCGTTTCGTGTCAAACGCCACCGCTACACCACTAGACTACTGAATTCAGACAGTCATGTTTGTGCAATGGGCGAATTGGTAGTATATATATTTTTTGGTTAATAATATTAATGAATTGTTAATAATTTAAGTAGGATTTATCTATTATACTTTTAATTGATTAAATTCATCACAAATTAATGTTTGATAAGATACTATTGAAAACCAGAAAGGAATGATTAACTGTTTCATCTTAGTATGAGATTTCTCGGTAATGTACAACCAAAGAAAAATACATTAATCTAATACAACCCAGTTTTTAAATGCTACTCTGGAACTGGAACTTATTATCAATCTCTACAAATTACCTTAATTCATTAACCTGTTATACATTTTGATGTTATACAGTTAATAAAAATTAAAATGAAACTATGTGATGTATTTGGAAGATACCCTGAAAATTGTATGATACCCAGATACATAATTTCCTAATTTATTACCTTTCTACGACTATTAGTCTAAGCCATGTTAACAGATGCAGATTACCTGATGAGAGTCTATATAATAATCGTGAAGAATAGCTGGAGACACTAAATGACGTAATCCAGAATCAGTCACATTGGTGTATTTACTCTTTGTCTTCATCTGGGCTTTAAGTTCTATTATTCTTTCATATACACCTTTACTGTATTCTTCCCCATTGTATTCTATTGTTGTTGTTCTTGTAAAATTTATCTTATCTTGTTAATGTGGTGTAGCAACTTGAACTTATGTTCATATATTTTAGGGGTTATTCTGTTAATAACTGACTGACTGTTTATGTTCGTTATAGTATGTTGTCAGTTGGGTACCACTGAAAACCAGGGAGTAGTGGACAACAGTCCACACCTTCGTTTCCTCATGGCGAATACTTAACCATCTGCACCACTGCATCCTGTAGTAGGAATCTAACTCCCACTAATTTGTAATTTAGTGGGACAAGTCTGAACACCAGTCACGACTTGTTATCGGAATTTCAGAAACATCTTGAAGTTAGCTACAAATGATTTGTTTATTGTAACTGAACTGAGGAGGTTTTGTGGAGACAGGTATTAAACTTATCTACTTTTATTCATCACTAAACTAAAATTAATAACTATCTCCACAAAACCACCTCAATTCAATCACAATTTCTACTGTTTTATTGTACTACTGATAATCAATATTAGTAAGCTAAGTGATAATAATATCTAGTCAGTTATATGATTTGATCTTCACACTGACAGAATTTGAAGGCTACAGTTGATAATAGGTTCCATGACTTGTAAATAGTGGGCATTAACAAATTGCATCTGGTATTTTCTATAATGGTACCACTATAATGATTTAGAAGAGTTTAGATGATTTGCCGTACTTTATATTACTTATGTTAACTGGGACAATTGGTACTAAACTTAAAAATAGAACAGCACAACTTCTTTCATTCCTAGACCTGACTACTACAAAATACAAATTATGAAATAAAATGTAGTCGTAGAGACTAAGATAGGTTCATTAGTTATTCGAATACATTCATGTTATATATCATTATGATCAAAGTGATTAGTCAAATGATTTACCACAATTCAAATAAAGGTAGTACTAAATACTTTTCGTTCATTGAGAGTTATATAAATTAACATCCTCAGTGAACATATGGTGTCATTGAAGGCATTTTAGATACGATTGAGTTGTACAGAGTATCCAGATTATTTCTAATTTTCGACACAGATGTTGTGAAAGCATTAATGGATAGGAGGAGCACAATATTTGAGAGTAATAAAAGGTTGATGATTGACTGAGTTATACACAGGCTATCGACTAGATGGAAGGAGGAACTCTTCTCCTTGTGTCATATCATCTTTTAGCGATGTTCCTTGACCGAGTCGCCTTTAATTAGTAGTGTCCATTAAATGAGTGAATGAATCTAGGCTGCTTAGAAAACTACTAATTTTTTAGGGTAGTGGGGAGGAGGGGGTTATTTGCTACTTGAACACTTAAAAATGTCGCGAATGACACAGTTATCATCGATGATACTTAATTTTGATCTCGATTCGGCCTAGGCAGGTGACTTGAATGGTCTTGAATTCAATAGTTTGTGAGTATGGTGATATACACTGCTGAAGAGTAATAGACTGAATTAAGAAACCTATCTATTACTCGTCCATTCCCTATAGACTACGTAATGAATAGGTACAGTAGTCATCGGTTTATAGCACATAGTTAATCGATTAGGAAAAATAGTACTTTTGAATAAGCTTTCAGTAGTCATACTCTTTAACCTCTGTAAGAAGCGTCATTTTTCATCTACGTCTAGAATAAGCCGATTTAATTTTCAAGGGATTTTATATTACCACGTGTTGAAGTTGAAGACTGCAGTTGGCAAGTTTTTGCTTCTATATGTATATTTTAAATAGACTGACTTGATATAACATTATGTCACAAAGTTAACTTATCTCTGGCATTAGAACACAGGACAATTGTTTGGTTCTATTTGAGACTAATTAGATGTACCCAGAATTCTGTGTTGATGTTTACATTGGGTTTAACCAGCTGACAAGTCGATCATAGAAAATAACTCATGTCGCTAATTCAGTTGATAGACATAAATCTATTCTTGATAGTAGAAAAATACACCTCGATGTTTCTTTAGGTTCTTGGTAGGAGAAGCAAGGCCCCTGAAACTTTTTAGAGGTTCGCTATAGCTGCCATAGTACCAACACCGATTTGAGTTTTCATTTTGATGTGACGGATATGAAGATCCACGTGGAGAACAAACTGGCTTTCTAGATTTATGTTGTTGCTGTAAGTCTAGGACCTATCCAAGTTGTGTTGCACAGATTAATTACTTCGCTTCCGGTGGTGCGTAGTTTTTCCATGAAGGAACAAACATCGTTGTGTCAGGTACTGTTGACGTCTGAAATCCAGTCTATGGATCGATCTAGTTTATCCAATGGGTTGTTTTGAAATACTCCCAAAACTGCTTACAGTTGCTGTTAACGCTAAGTGAGGGAATGGTAATAAGAGTAAACCTTTTTCAAAGGTACACTAGCCGATCACTTCTCTTATTCTTGATAATATTTATGTTGTCGAATTGTCACCAAGTTCGATGTCATAAAACAACTCGTCCAGTTGTTGCTTATCGGATAAATCTCCTCATTTTGGTGATAGACTTTCTAATCTATTCAGAAGGCTCATGAAATTCTGAGCTGAAAGGATAAGGTGTAATGTGTCTGTTCAATCCACATGGTAGTGAATTTACAATTGCCAAGAACTGAGCACGCAGGTCTCTTTCAAGATGTGATCATGTAACTTTCTTTTTAGAGTAACAGAACCAAGCTTTTATGTTATTTGGCCAAAAAAAGAATGAGCTGAAAACTTATAGGAGTTAGGTTGATTATAATTAATTTTAATGTCTGTTCATCAACCAATGCCTGTTACCCATCGTGAAGCATAGGCCTCTGACCAATATTCCGTAACCAACTCTTTCATTGGCTGTCCTTTTCAGTTCTTTTCAAGTTCTATTCATTCTCTTCATGTCTGCCTGAAATTCCCACAACAATGTGTTATTTAGTTTTCCTCTTTTCATTTGGCCTTCAGGATTCCAAGTTAGTACCTGACTTGTGATGCAGTTTAGTGATTTCAATGTGTGCCCCAAACACCTCCATAGTCATTTCCTAATCTCTTTCTCACCTAGAAGTTGGTTTATTCCTGTCATAGTAGGTTGTTGCTAATGGTAATTGGCCAATGGATCAGAAGTATCTTTCGTTGACGACTGTTTATAAATACCTGACTTCTAATAGCTTTTCATATTTCTGACAGTTCCAGCTCCACCAATAGAACATTTGATTGTTCTATTAGTATGTGGCAAATAGAAGTGAAAAACGCCTCTTTCGTTTTCTGAATCAAAGGCTGCCATGTCGTTTAGGTAACTCCATGATTTCGTCATCAGTGTAATCCGTTGTTGTCGTCGTTGTTCAATGCTTTTTCGCGGTGTTCCTACAGACCTGTGAGGTGCTATCACCACTACTGCGTCACCAGCATTTCTTATGTATGGAGGTGAAGGTCGTTTCAAGTCCAGCGTTAGTTACATATTGCCTGTATTCCGTGCTTGCTTGCGTTTGCTAACAGTCAACATAGAAAAGGAAGGGCGAGTAGCTGCCATTGTCGACATTGTCTTACATTCGAATGAATCTGTGACCTGCCCTTCGTACACGATTTCTCAGTGTAGTCCGTCGTAAGAACTCCTTGTGATAGTCGGCTATCATTCTCCAGCACACTGTAGTATCGAAGAATGGCTCTGTAATGTTTACCTGTCCCTTCTTCCAGATACTTTCTCAAAGTCAATGAAAATTGATATAAAGTGGTGAGTCCCATTTAGTTGGTTGTTGAACAATGAACAGTAGTGTCATGATTTGATCGGTTTAGGATTGATTGTTAAGGAATCCGATCTGTTGATCTCGAAGTTGGACGTCAACTGGATCATTCATTTGGTTCAGCAACACTCTGTTGAAAGCTTTTCCTGGTACAAAAATTAAAGTGATGCCTGTGTAGTTCTCATTTTTATTAAGATCTCCCTTATTTGGTATCTTGATGGAGTACCTTTCTTTCCTGCTTGTTGGCATTTGTTCTTCCTCTCGAATCTTTTTGAAGAGAATGGGAAACATCTTAGTGGTCACTTCTATGTATAACCTCAGTGCCCTATCTAGCATGTTTTCTAACCCAGCTGACTTGTCACTCTTGAATTGTAGGATGTCCATATTGATTTATTCGATTGTTGTTGAGTCGATATGTATAGGGCAATCATTCAATGCTGCTTCGATGACTGGTGGGTTCAGTGGGGCTAGTCTATTCAAGAGTTCTTTGAAGTGTTCTACCTACCTGTTACGTTGTTTTTACATCTTAATGATTGGTTTACCATCCTTGCTCTTGATTGATCGCTTCGGTTTACTGTTTTGCAGCTAGCTTCTTCACAACAAAAAAATGTGACTTTAAAAATATAGATATATGCATATAAGTGCTAAGTGTATGAATGTAAAAAAAACCCAGAAATACGAAAATATACCATTTAATGGAGGAATAAACTCACAGGATGTTTGACTGAGTACTATATAACATCTCGCTAACTAGTGAATGATACCCCGGATACAACCAAAGTTTGCGAGTAATCCTTCCATAATACATTTGATTGTGACCACACCGAGCCAAATGCCAGATCCGCCTCGAGTTTTGATTGTGTGTGTGAATGTTATTGGCCTAGACAAGTTGGAATACATCATTCAACGTCCAGTGACCAATAAGTACAATGCAATCTCGTTAGGGTTTAGTATATTCACTCTAACCCTATGGTTTTTATTACTGCGTAGTTTAGTGTTTATCAAGTCTTCTATAATACTGGTCAAATTATATCAATCTAGTTGTAATGTAACCAATAGTCAAAAGTTGTACGTTGGCTATGCTAACAAGTACCGAACGGCACAAAGACTAAGTTCAGAGTTTTCAGCCAACTGCCTCTGCCACCGTCATCTCTCCAAATAACTTTTTGCCAGTCTTTTATCGCAAATATTGATTGTGAATTTTAATTTTGAACTGATGTATTTTGTGGAGATTGGTATTAAGTTTAGTAGACTATATTCGTCAAGAATTTATGTTAGAGGGGTACCACTTAAAGTGGGAATCCTACCATTGGACAACGCCTCAGTGGTGTAGATTCTTAGACATTCACCATGAAACTTAATGGCCCTGGGTTCAACCCCCTTAGTAAATAGGTGATTACTAGTGAAAAGTCCCATATTAGGATGGAACAACTGTCCAGTCCTCCCTCCTTACCACTAGTACCCTACTAACATCAATATGTGACCAATCCAATCCACTAAACTTAATACCAATCTCCACAAAACCACCTCAACCCATTTGTTTTTCTATTTCAATATGAAGTTGTAAACTGTTATAGTGTTCGTAATAGAGAGTGTTGTGGAGATTGTTGAATTTTAATTCGACGTCACATCATCATTGGGTGTGAGGCAGTTATCCAATGATGGAAGCTTGGAGAGAGATCGCCCAAATATATCGTGAACTGAGTTAGAAATACAAACCGTTAGAAACCGGTCGGTTCAGTAATCCAACGACTAAATATTCTCTGCTAAGCCTTAAGATCCTGGACTCGATTACTTTGTAGTTGAATTGAGAATACACACTATTGAAAAGTCACATTCTAGAATGAAACACTTGTTCAATGCTCCTTGATTTTCAACTGGTACCCTGGCCAACATCAATTTATGATGAATTCAGATAACTTAATTTTATTTTGTTTTTTTTTCAATGTACATATCAACGATAGTCGGATAAAAGTACATTCATGA
The DNA here is from genome assembly GCA_025215515.1 of Schistosoma japonicum. Lineage (NCBI taxonomy): Eukaryota > Metazoa > Platyhelminthes > Trematoda > Strigeidida > Schistosomatidae > Schistosoma > Schistosoma japonicum. The sequence continues at coordinate 3,838,249 of CM046061.1, forward strand.
CTAACAATTGTTATTTAGTTGTTGTTGTTGTTGTCGTTGTTATCATTCATTTTTATTTACCAACTGAAAGGTCATATAAAAAGAGATGATCAACAATACTTATTACTAACCTTTTTACCATTTGAATAACCTTGATTAACCAATCACGTATTGATAAAATGGAAATACATAAGTAAATAGAAATGTATTCATCTCGCCCAATGTCACCAAAATATACCTCATCATAAATGAATGTGTATAGGTGTATTTATTTATTCCACCCTGGATTATTTTCTTTAGAGAAAATGACTCATATTGGTTATGTTGTTGATGATGATGCTGTGATATTTCATTATCATGACCTGAACAACAAGTGATTATATTTCTAAATACGTTTTACTTTTTCTAGTTAGAATGTATTTGGATCTTCTTGTTAATCTTTTATAGACTAAAACTGGTCAGTTTCCGTTGCCATATGTGCATCTTGAGTGGATTGCCTCGATATAGTGATGATTAATAAGTATTATTTGAGTCGGATGAAGCGAACTAAGTTCGAGTACCGTTGTAAACATCAACACAGGGATGCAGGTACATCTAAATGAGGAGTCTCAAATAGGACGAAGCGTATGCCATGAATTCCGCTTGCCAGTCACAATACAAATCAAATTTCTACTTTTTCGTTACAATTAAGAAGCATATGAAGATTTTTTATTCGTTTTTACATAATACAAAATTCTGTTAATTAGAAAACTTGAAGAGACACTAACAGAATAACATAAATGATTAATCATATTTCATACACTGAATTAACGTTTAGTTATACCTTGTACGAATTGGGGTGGTTTATAGAGATTGGTTTAGACTTATAGAGAGTTATCACCGATGACAAATGGATGATCATCGGACTATATTACCAACTGATGGGAGTAGGAATTCTACTATCTGATGCCGGCCCAGTAGTGCAGAGGGTTAGACGTCTGCCAACTAGAAAACCCCTGGGGCTGAATCTAGAACACTTATTGTTGAGGAGTCCCACACTAGGACGAAGCAACTCTATTGTTCTCCCTGGTTTTCATTGATACCCTACCAACACCAATTTGTGACTAATTCAGTCAACTGTACTTGATATGAATAAAATGATGTAAATGTTTAACCACTTAGGTTGGTTCACTTAAACTAAGTTGGATATGCTTCCATGTTTCTTCAATGCATGTTATTTTAGAGACAGGCTAACCAAGCAAGAATGTATGTGTGTGTACGAGCAACATAAAACCTGGCACGTGTTCATCAGTCAAAGTTGCCACAATGAATTGGTAGAAGCAATAGTTATTTCAAGGATATTAAGAACGAAAACAGAATAAGAGCGAACATGGAAAAATAATTGATACCTCGAAAGAAAGCCACGAAATGGATTAAGGCTCATAATTTAGAGGTCTACAAAGAGTGAACACACCTTCTCTACTGTAACTGATTCTGAGTCATGCCACCTAGAGTCCCCAACCAGGCAGTCGTCATCTACAAACACGGTTAGTACCAGCAGCTAGTGACTTCATATATTCATTTATGTGTTGTTGACCTTCTGGAATTCGAATAATTGATTCAACGTCCAATGACCAGTAAGTGCAATATAACTTATATAGGGTTTATTGCTGAAGCGGTAAGTAATTCTCTAAATAAATAACTGCATGGGCTATCGACATTGATATTGACCATATTTGTTTCAGCGGATACGACTAGTCGAAGGCCCTCGGTCACGCATCACCACCATATCACGACGCAACACAACTTGAGAAGCATCTCTCTCTCTAGTTAGCCAGCCTAGCCGTTTCTATCTCATTGACCCTCTACTAACAATCAAATATAACTTCTCCTTCATCCTGCATTGCCTTCTGATTTATTCTCATTCGTATGAGTGGGTTCAATCGTTAGAAATTGCTCTGGTTATATGATAAACGTAACTTGGTCATATACTGGGTGCACTTCAATGTCATTATGCTTTGACCCTTTGATTCGCACTAGGTACTTACGTGACTAAGAATGAATTAAAGTATGTACTCAGTTCTGTTTTTAGTGAAAGGTAATGTGAGCATCACAACACAAACAGTCATTATCTACCAAATAACATTTTGGATAGTAGTAAAATAACAAATGGGTTATAACGAAATGTATATGTAATAGACATATATCAGCGAAAAACAAAATATTGGAAGTCACTCATATGATGACTATTATCATCAGATGGTAACATTGAAATAATCGGAAATCATAATCCATCAAGTCCATTCTTTGTGTTGTTGGGCACTTTTTGGCTAACTTGTTTCTGGTTAAACAATCAGTAACCATGAAATTTTTATTGTCCGAATCGCATGTTTTTCACAAACTCATTAACGATTGTCGTATGCGTTATTCTTGCCTATCCTTACCTTGTCATGATCCTATTATCCCTAACCTTAATTCAGCCTTTATAGTATTTTGTATTGTCTGATACTAATTGGTCCAGTATATGATATATAAAAGTCATTGTTTACACAAAATCGATGACTTGATCTTTACTCTCACTTAGTGTTAATTTTTTCTACCCATACTTCTGTGGAAGGATTTGGTCACTTAAGCTTCGTGCCTGCTATATTGAAGGAGGTGGGGGGGGGAAGAAATTGAAATCCAAATCCATATAGTCTATTCTTCATAGCATCGTGATCCCTACTACTACACAACATTTATCAAATATTTTGTAACTAGGCTACGGCTATTGCTTAAATTGTAAGCTTTTTACAAATTCGTCATATATATTATCCTTACCGAATTATTGCAATCTTATTATACCTTATTATCCCAATTTCTTTACGCTACTCCCCTAATCCAAACTTTAATGTATTTTGCATTTTCTTTTACTGTTTGATTCAGCATATGATATAGAATGACCATTGTTTTTGCTCAATAAATAACTTGGTCTTAGCTCTCGTACGTCGGTGCTTGTTCCCTCTTTCCAAACCTCTTAAGTAGGTTTTCGTAACTCAGGCATAGTGCCAACCACTAATCGTTAACCAAGTCTATCAAGTCACAATTTTAACTCAAGTCTGATTAGCTCGTTTTCTTTTCCGGAAACTGCCATATCATTTCATAAATCATAAGTAAACTGGACACAATGTGTCATCATTAGTTCATTATTATCGTTACAAAGCTATTCAAAGAGGCACCGATCGTATGTATTGGGATTACCTAGTAAGCACCGCTGAAGTTGAATGCATAGTACAAGATAAAAATGGCTGATCTTTAGATGAGATTGTAAATTTTCATCAACTGAGCTAAATGGGACAGTGTATTATGTATACTCAAACCAAGTTTCAAGATACCCAGAAACAGTTAAATCAACTCATGGTATCGGTAAATAAAGTCACCAACTACTTACTAGGAGTCAACGCGACACCCTTGATCATTATTAGAAATCTGGGTGATATATTTCAGAATATATCAAATTGAACAGAGTGCATATTTTCCTCTATATCGTTCTGTGTTCTTCATTTCTTTTCGTTTCGTCTTCTCCAACCATACACTTATTGTCTAATGTTTCTTTCATGTATTAACGACTACTGATCATTAACCAGAGTTATATATAAGTACTTACCACAAAACACAATATACGTAGTTACAAATTACTTAGACCGGGAGACATACTGAAACTTGATTATGGAAATTCATTCACTACTAAGGTCTAAATAAACATGACGTTAGTTTGTAGTGAACAATCAGCGTAATTATCTGAACTCGCCAGGTCTCATGCAAGTCCAGCAACTCATTTGTAACAAACATTACTCTGACAGTTCACGAAACGTGTTCAGATGTTATAGGGATCAACCATTCTAAGAAGATTACAGATACTTCTCGCAGTTGAATGCTAGCTAACACAAGATCTATTGCAGTGGTCTTTTCTCAATTACTTTAAAGTTTATTTTACTACTTAATGAAGACGGTTTTCAAATAATAATAGATTGATACCACGACTATTCCACTATATGTTACTAGTCAGTCAGTGATTTCGGTAACAAAAAAATAGTGAACTAATACCATTTTCCGGTTTAGGCGACCCTAGCTTCTTTTCATCCAGCTCCATTATCAATTGTCATTCTACATAGAGATAGTAGGTGGTTAGACACATATAAAGTATGTCACAGCCACCTCAATCGATGAAGATTTACAACTGATTTACCATCATTCGCCAACACCCGTCGTCTAACCTTATTATTACTTACCCGGTGATCCCAAGAAATGCTAACTGATATTTCTAAGACGTTGATGATCAAATACCAATAACTTACAAATGTCGTTAACTCTTAGTGGCCACGTTTTAGATCCATTCAGTAAGGCGAAACGGATTACTGTGCAGTATACTCGTCATTTTCGTTGATAGACAGATATCTCATTTACACCATAGGTGACTTAAGTTGATAAAACGAAACAGCTTATTTGAACCCATGTCGAGATTTCGTCGGACACCAATCCTTCAAGGTTAATAAAGTTTCCTTCCCTACTTTTACTTCAGGTGCTGACATAGATGAATCTTCAAACATCAGTTTGTATATAGATAGGCAGAAACTCAACCCGGCCATGAGTGTATAATTAATAAGTACTATCAAAAGAATGGATTTTATCAGCGTCTTCACTAAAACATCTTCACATTCAAAGAAAATTAGTAAACCACCTGATAGGAGACCAATTACTGAAAATCTACACAATGATAGGTTGTTAGTGAAAACCAAGAACCGCTCACCACTGAGTACCCATTACTGTATCAGTGAGTCAAGCTCTGGTCTCTCAGGTTTCACAATAAGCACTTAACCGTTGAACAATTGAGTAGACATCAAAACCGTTTGATGATGTTACTTAATACAGCTTAATAATTTTTTATACTTCTACAGTCATTCTCTTGTTCATTGTAAGAACTCTTTCTAAAGTAAATTCAATACAGACTAAACTTTTAATTGGTTTGCATGCTGTGAGGTCGACGGTTTAACTTCAGTACTATTATAATCACTTTGGGAGATAATCCGGGGCCTACTTCATGTAAAAGTAAATTCATTCAAATGACCTTGTTTACAATTGATTGCATTCGTATGTTATGTTATCTTCATTTATTCTTAAATTCTTGTTATTTCTTCCGTCTGGCTGACCTCTAAATACTTATCTAATCAACCTTTTCTAAATGTAGGGGGGGGGGAATGACAGATTCAATACATGATGATGTGTCTGTTGACTGCTAACTGATATGAATGCCATACTTCTGGAAATTCTTTGGCATACTTCAAGTATTTTGTATTCAGCTTTTTGAATATTTCCTAACCGAATCCATGTTTATAGTTGTCTGCCAGTATCGCTGTTAGTAATAACATATCGTTTTGCCTCATTGTTCCTCGCAGTTCTTACAGTTCATTCTATAGACGTTGTATTCTTTTTCTTCGTTGTTATTTCTTTTAACAAACTGTATATTGTGATCAGTAAACAGTTTAGTACGATTGAAGTGAGAATAAATCTTGAGCATATGGCAGCACAACATCACTTGACATTATGATACATTGTTTTTCACGACTATACTTTAAAGGAAATCGTCAAAAATTCCTTGACATGCTTAAAGTTAATTATTAACAAAAAGTTCACAGAACTCTCTAAGAAGTACAAAGCCATACAGCTTAGAGTCAGATATTAGTATGTTACTAGATAAAAAAGTCTGAAGTCACTGTCTATTCAGTTTTAACATCTGATGAAATACTACATTAATAACAGTATGAATATTACATTTCTGGTTAGCGTTTTTTTTAGCAAACTTGTGTTTTACGGGATAGGGGTGCTAGCCCTATGCCCAACCCTCCTCCTTTACCCGGGCTTGGGACTGGCAACAACCCTAGAAGAGCTGCGGGCGGAGTTATGGGACTCCGAACAACTGTCTACCAACCTCAAAGTTAGACTCTTCAACTCGAACGTCAAGTCAGTTCTTCTGTATGGAGCTGAAACGTGGAGAACTACTGCAAACATCCTCAAGAGGTTACAGGTATATGAATAATTCTGAAAAGTTAAGGTTCTATATTGACGATAATGTACTGATGAAGACATTCAATTACAATCATCGCATTATCATTTCATTCTAAACTCCAATAAGTTATTACATAAATGGACGAATTGTTCGATGATTATCATTTAACATCACGAAATGGCTTGATCAAAACAACTAATGGAGACAAGGAACTCGTGCTAGATAAATATTTGATATTCGTATAAACTCTTTACAAGTTCATATCCATGATCCTTCCAGGGAGTCAATTTTGAGACCATCAGGTTTAGCAATCACTAAGTTATCTTTCAACAATTTTAACTCCAGTCAATTCGTGAAACATTTATGCGACCTTATCTATTACCACCATCTGATAACTGCCTCTACTAGTCGTGTCTTCTCACTGGAACTCCAGAACCTACCTCCTGAAGTTAGCTGTTAATCTGTTGACCATAAGTGAGTGTTGTTGGAATTGTTGTATCTGAATTTAATATTACATATTAAAGTGAAACTAGCATTAGACAAATTTTGCGTCCTAGTATTAAACATCCAAGTAGCTCTAGTTACTTGATTAAAAAAAAACAGCTGAACAATCTCTACGGAATCTGAAAATTCTAAACTCAATTATTTGATGTGGTCATGAGGGTGTACAGCTGGAAAGTTCCATAGTAACAGGCGACAGCCGCCTAATACTACTTCTTAGTTTCTAAGGTTTATCTAACTCAGTTTATTACACAATATCAAATTGATATGTTGTGCACCTAAAGAAGATTGATTATCTTCTAAAACCCTATTTCAATAGTCTATTTCATTTATTTTACCTGTATACAAAGTAAACATTTTACTCCTGTTACTATTAATTTCTCCTTGTTCTATTCCTATAGTTTACTATACTAACTGTTAATATATCATTTTGCATTGATGTACTATAGCTAGTTAACTCCGCCCGCAGCTCTTCTAGGGTCGTTGCCGGTCCCAAGCCCGGGTAAAGGAGGAGGGTTGGGCATAGGGCTAGCACCCCTATCCCGTTAAACACAAGTTTGCTAAAAAAACGCTAACCAGAATAAACAAACTGGAAGAAGTGGATACCTTTACATACCTGGGGGAGCATCATCGATGAACAAGGAGGATCCGATGCAGATGTAAGGGCAAGGATCAGCAAAGCAAGGGCAGCATTCCTACAGTTGAAAAATATATGGGAGTCCAAACAACTGTCTACCAATCTCAAAGTTAGACTCTTCAAGCTCGAAAGTCAAGTCAGTTCTTCTGTATGGAGCTGAAACGTGGAGAACTACTGCAAACATTCTCAGGAGAGTACAGGTATTTATCAACAACTGTCTACGTAGAATATTGAATGTCTGTTGGCCGGAAACCATCAGCAACATCCTACTTTGGAAGAGAACAAACCAACTTCCAGCTGAAGAGGAAATTAGGAGACGACGTTGGAAATTGATAGGACATAGATTGCGGAAATCACCAGACTGTATCACGAGACAAGCACTGTTTGAAAACGGAAAAGAGGAAGGCCAAAAACACACTGCAGTCGAGAACTGGAAGCAGACATAGAAAGTATGAACAGTAACTGGAGACAGCTGGAAAGGATTGCTGAGGATAGAGTTGAATGGAGAATACTGGTGAGCGGCCTATGCTCCTCCGAGAGGGGTAACAGGCGTAAGTAAGTAAGTAAGTAACTATAGCTAGTTAATTGTGCACATGTTACTTCAGTTCACAATTACTATTACTTTATTTCGTATTAATGTTAATTTTTTTAATTGATTAACTGAATGATCAAGTTTCATGAATATACATAAAAGATTGTTAAGAATAGAATTTAATTCTGTCTAATTGTTTAATTAATCATTATATCTTACCTTTCCAATATGAAACTGAGTAAGCAATAGGTAAACATGCATAGATCAATTCAACACTTACATTATCATTTATTCTTATTATCACTTTATGCTCACAAGAACATATCAATTAATTTATTGATGTATTCTATTGATAACAGTATTTATTTTTTGTTGTTGTTGTTGCTATATCATTTTATCATGAAATATGTTATTCAATGCATATTGATTCATATCATTTCCTGGTTTTAATCAATCAATTGATTGTATTCATCATTATTGATATTATCAATGATGAATTAGAATTTTTCATTTACTTATGTAAATTGTTTCTTTGTTGTTGTTGTTGTGTGTTTTTTTCGGTAAATATGTAAACAATTTTGTTAGAAATCTTTTCTCCTTTTTTTTTTCTTTATAAAAAAAAACAATGAAATTCGACGATTATTTAAATTAACTATTTAAAAAAAGAAAGCGGTAAATTCATAAGTGATTTATTCAAGTGAACAAGTTGAATTAATCTATTTATTCATACTTTAATTTATATGTAATTATCATGTGATATGAAGGTTACTTTACATTACGAAATTGTTTATTATACACAGAAATGTGATTATATTGTATATTTTTTTCTATATTTGGTAGAATAAATTCATCAAAGATTGATATTGATAGGGTATCATTGATAACTAGAAGGTGGTGGGTTGTACTGGATAGTTGTTATGTTTTAATATGGGATTCTTCAACGATGAGCATTCTCGATTTTGCAATACGGAATCGAACTTAAGACCTTCAGTTTGGTGAACGTCTAACTTTCTACACCAATTGATTAGAATTCAATGGTAGAATTTCAATCTTAATCAATTTGTGATATAACATGACGATCATCTGTTGTCATCAGTGATAACTGTTTCATTCTTGATAAGTCTAAACTACACTAGTTATGACTTCTTTATAAAACTTCAGGAATCTCCTAAGTTAGTCATTAGTAAACTAATTAGTGTAATTATGGAGATTGGTATTAAATTTCGTAGACTGGATTTGTCACAGATTAATGTCGGATAATAGTCACTCTATATTACAAATGGATGGAAGTGATATTTCTACCATTGGAAACCACCTAAGTGGTGCAGGGAGTTAGGCGTTCGCCAATCTAGAGTTCGTAGGTTTGATTTCCCTAGTGGAATCGAGGATGAGTGTTAATGAAAAGTCCCATATTAGGATGAAAGAGCTGTTCAATGCTCTCTCCTTCCCAGTGCTCCCCTACCAACATCAATATGTGACCAATTCAATCCACTAAATTTAATACCAATCTCCACAAAACCACCTCAACCCATTTGTTTTTCTATTTCAAATGAAGTTGTACACTGTTATAGTGTTCGTAATAGAGGGTGTTGTGAGATTGTTGAATTTTAATTCGACGTCACATCATCATTAGGTGTGAGGTAATTATCCAATGATGGTAGTTGGAGAGAGATCGCCCAAATATATCGTGAACTAAATGAGCTAGGAGTATTAACCGCTGGAAGTGGGCCGGCTAAGTAATCTAACGGTCAAGTATTACCCTCAAAGCCTGAAGTTCTTGATCTCGATTCTCCGATTGGATTGTGGATATGAACTGTAGACGAGTCTCACATTAAGATAAAACAAATGTTAAATTCCATTTCCCGATCTTCAGTGGCTATCTAATTCAGATCATTTTGTGATATCAACTATTAAATAGTTGTTGTATTTTTTCAGTGACGTAAATGATTTAATTGGAGGACTTTCATTGTCGTTCTAGGCGATATCATCAACGCTTATTGTGTAAGAAAGATATAAGACATTACGGAAATAAAATTTTCATTTCGATGAGCTCATTTACAGAAGCTATACATTTCTATCTATAGTAACTCATTGAATAGATATGAGTTTATCATGAAAATCAATTACATCATGAGATGATCATCCATTTAGTCGAAAATGCTTCATATCATCTGAGCACTTCTTTGAGATTATATCCCTGTACTCATTAAACCTAACTGATTCATCATCATTTAGTTCGTCTTCTGGATAAGTTAAATTGCTGCCATTGTGTAGTAAAGTTCACATTAGAATCAGAGAAATATTATGCATTTCATTTCCTCGATATCTTATTTTAAAAAAAAGGTTGAATAGTTCACTCTAAAAATGTATATAAATAGAGATATCCTACAATGACCCATACACTAATTTCTAAAGCTTCGTCTTTTCTGTCCACAAAATAGTGGAATCTAAGATATTCACTCCATCACATTTTAGCTTAAAAAACTTGGTATACTTCTAATTTAGTATTTACTTGTCATATTAATGTTCAATCCCAATATCTCTTGCCTCAAACGCGTTATACCCTATACTAATGAGTTTGATTAGTTACAACTATCAAATAAGACAAAAGCGCGTCCTTTATTCTAATGCTAGTCATTTTATGATATATCGGGGTAATCCGTACAGGATACACAGGATATACAGGATAACGTTTGACAATAATAATATTGAAGTAAGTAATTTCGTGTTTATTGAGTTATACTGATGTAGGATAACAAATTCGATGTGGTTCATAGGTAATCGGTAACCAAACTGAATGTAAGTTATCTTAGGAGAGGCGAACAGGGGAACACTTTGCAAGATACAAAATAGAATAAACTAACCATGAGTAGTAGTTCAGTCAGACCAGACAGAGTTACTCATTGATGAAACCTTAACTGGTCGTCATCTGAATTGTACAAGTCTTACACTGTCACATTTCATGTTGTAAATAAATCAACTGAAATAGAACACAATGTATACGTGAATTTTATAACACGAATTGGTGTAAATTACACAACGACTGATCACCTGGAAGCATTGGACAGCAATTTTGTCCTAGTATGGGACTCTTCAACAGTTTCTTATCATAATTTGAATTCCTAGCTAACGTTTCACTTTATCTATATCTTCTTCACAGTTGGATTCAACCTCTACGATTAAATAGGCGATGAGAACCTGATTCATTAATTATATTGTCAGATATGAAAAATGCAGTCTACTTCATACATTGGTGGTATTTTTGCATAAGTAATATGTACTGTGTTGTTTATCTGGAAAGTTTTTAGTTATCTATTGATTACTAATTTATATTTTGGTTAAGTTCGTAACTCAAGGTCAGACAGTCTATTGTTTAATGCGAACAAAGAGCAGTCCTCATTTTTCGTGACGTAGATAATTGATTGTTGATTGGAAAAGAAAGATGATTAATATACTGCACCTCATAATAATTGTTAATTGGTTTGAGAGATGACTATGTTGAACCTAATTTAGAAATTGATATTTCAAAAGAAAATGATTCGGGGATTATTAATAATTCTGGAAACTTATAGACTATTTGGTATATTACTTGAACTGAAATCCTTAGCTGTCCTTTCGTCCTATTTATCACTTTGTAGCTTGATGTAACCGCCTCCATAGTAACATTCACACCATGACTGTAACCAAACACCTGAAGTGCACTCTGTATATGACCAAGTTACCGATTGTTGTATAACTAGAGTAGCTTCTCACGATTAAACCTACACGTAGTTCAGCTCATAAACCTTAGTTGAGCGTCCGATAATTGGTGAAATCAGTATCTTGAACATCATATTAATTTGATATGCACCTTATAAATGATCAAGTTACGTTTGTAGCATTACATGAGTAACTTCTAACTATTAAACCTACACAGTATGAATAAGGACAAGTCAGAAGGCAGTGATGGATGGATAAGAAGGTAAATTTGTTCGTGAGTAGAGCGTTAACGGAACAAAAACGTCTAGGCTGACTAGCTAGAGGAGGAGTTGTCTTCCACGAAGCGTATTGTCGTGACCTAGTGATGATGTTTGACTGAGCTCCTTCATTTAATCGTATCCCCTAAAAACACATGTTCAGCATCATTAAGAAGAGCCTACGCAACTATTTATTTAGGGAATTATTTACCGCTACACCTATCACATGAAATATTCAACGAATAATCTACTAAGTCACCTATTGAAAACAGATAATTACTTGTTAACAGGCTACGAAAGAATTGATCACATACTCAACATTCTATGGATTTAACACTCTTTGAAGATAGTACACCCATGATGTTCATATGGCCACAAAAATAGATCAATTGAAGTCCTGAATATAATCAACAGGAAGATCCAGAACATTACCAATTGTTGTAGACATGTTTAAAAAGATTTTTAAATAAAAAGTCCTACAAATATGGAATATTTGAATGAATATTATCAGAGGCCTAAAATATTTTTCAAATTTTGAAGAAAGAATGAACAGTGAATGTAGTAGAGAATACAATGAATTCATTCTATTTTGTGGTTTCCCATCAGCTACTCTAAAATCTAAATAACAACAGTAATAAGCATTATTTAAATGATTATTTTACCCAATTCATACCATACAAATTATACATTTGATATATCAGAACATAACGAAGGCTGATTATCTTCTAGAACTGCTCTTTAACAGTTTATTTCATTTATTCTAGTTATATACAAAGTGAACATTTTACTCCTATTATTATTACGTCTCCTGTTACCCTATTCCTCCGATTTAACACATTAACTATTAGTATATCATTTTCTATTGATGAACTATGGCTAGTCAATTGTCTATAAGTTACTCCAGTTCATAGTCATTATTATCCATATTTTGTATTAATGTTAGTTTTTTTAATTGATTGACTGGCTTGATCAGGTTTTGTGCATATATAAAGGATTGTTTCAAATATAATTTAATTATGTTTGATATTTGACTCACTTTTCTTGTCTTCTTTATTCTGAATTCGGCAGCTGGTTGTCACACGCTAGACGTGTACGCGTAGTAATTGGTAATACGTTTCTAGTTACAACAGAAGTGACAATTCTAAAAGAATAATAAACAAGTGTTCATACTTTAAACGATCGGAAAATTTTGGAAGGAAATCTTGAAAACAAACATGGTGACTAGTTGATTAGATAGACAGACAGACAGACAGATACAACGCAGAACTTCGTACGTACGTACATCAGTTCAGGTCGCCATACCACATCAGCACAGAGACGCAAATGTCAGTTCAAATCCAAGAGTGATAACGATAATAGAAGTATTAGCAGTAATGCAGAAAATTAGGGAGCGAAGATATGATTCGAAAAGTATAATTCAGTGAGATAAATTTGAAAGGAGAAAGATAGAGAATTCGGAAGGTTAGATTTTGAGAGAACACAAAGAGTGGATGCACCTGCGCCATTGCGAACGATTCTGAGCCATGTCGTTCAAGGTCTCTAACCATTGGTGACTTTCGTCTCGCGGACCCCAACCACGCAGCCTACATCTACCAACATGACTCAGTCCACTTGTCAGTGACTTCATCGATTTCTGCCATGTTTTAGTTTGGCCGCCTCTAGCTTTCTTCCAACTTTTTCCTACACCGCAAAACATAGCTCGTCGAGGCAGTCGGTAGTTAGACATGCGTAACACATGTCTCAACCACCTCAACTGATTAAGTTTCAATACCTCATCTATTGATTTGCCCTCCTTTCCTAGAACCCGTTTCCTAACGACAGCATTGCTCACTCGGTTGTCCCACGATACTCGAGCAATGCTTCGGAGACACCTATGGTCGAAGACCAGTAACCTACGAATGTCCTCTACTCTTAACGGCCATGTTTCGCTCCCGTATAGTAAGACAGAGCGAACTGCTGCACGGTTCACTCGTCCTTTGGTTAGCAAGCGGATATTTTGCCTGGGCCATAAAGGACGCAACTTGGCAAAAACCAATCGAGCTTTCTGTATCCGTGCTGAGATTTCGTCCGTCACCACGCCATCAGCACTGATGAGACTCCTCAGATACGTGAAGCGGTCTACACGCTCGACTACTTCACTCCCTATCAAGTTGATTAGATATTGAAGAATAGTAACAAAATGTTATGTAAACGCAATAGCTGGTTGAAGGAACTCGTAGAATAGCGATGGGTAATGCTCAGAAAAGTATTTAATAACTAAAAAAACTATAAATTGAGACGTTTTGTAAGTAAACACTTGAGATTAAAGTTACTAGAGTTACTGTATCTTACTTGTTTCTAGACATTTAATAGTAACAGCTTCTGAGAAACATAATATACCGGATGATAACTGAGTAGTGATTATGTTGAACGACTATGAATTATCAACTTCGTATCCACTATCAGGAAAATAATGAACAATTGCACTACTGAAAATAGATTGGTTATTTGATTTCAACAGTCGTGGTATATGCTTAGCTAGTGTAAATGCTAACTCTCTTTCTGTGGCTTGTCTAGTTGTGTGAGAAATGAATGGCGATTAATACAATTCCTCAGAGAAATTGATGGTGAGTATTACTGAAAAGTTCTAAACAGAGACAAAACAGCTCTTCAGTGTTCTCTGGATCCTAATGGTATTCAACAAAGATCAGTCTATGACGAATGCAAGCGACAAAATGAAATACCTATCTTTACAAAACGACCTCAATTCAAATCGGGCGAATCATGATGAACAACTAACTTATGGAACTGATTTCCTGTAGTCCTATTTAATTTATTTTGGGAGTATGTAAACAGAACATTTTATTTCTATTATTATTATATTACCTCTCATCCAAATCTTCCATTAGACTCAGGAACTACAATCAACTAACTCTTTATCTATTTCAGTTTCCAGTCGTTATAGTTCATGTTTAATATGAATGTTATTTTCTTTAATGATCGGCTGTGTAGCCAGGTTTTGCATGTATATAACGAATAAGTGATATACAATTTGTCTTTCTGGTTGCTGGCTCAATTATCTTGGGGACGTGAAATATCACGGCAGACCTGAAGGCATAGAATAAACAGTCTTTGAGTCCGGTTGAGGTATTGATTCTAAGTAAAGTTTTTGTTTTTCCATAAATCGTGATTGGTCTTAGTTCATGACACATCAGTTAGTCAATACTAAATACAGCGCCAATATTGTTACCATGTAGGTCAATCTAGTTCGTTATGTAATTAGTAAGAATATGTCCGATTCCCCTATCTCTCCTATAATTCATGTAAATGACCATTGAAAGGAAAGTTCATTTAGCAGTCTATGAGCACTCATTTCCAATATTTTTCTCTGCATTTTTTCTCTCTTCTTAGTGTATTTAAAGGTTCCACAAACTGTATACACATCTATCTTATAGATTGAATTCATAGGACTTATGAACAGGTATGAGCATATTCTGAAGCAAATGACGGTTTCGAGCTGATTACGCATAGTTTGATTAAAGATGTTGACGATTCATTATATACTGGATAAGTTCAACAACGGAATGATAATCAACTATTAAAAGGAAAAGAGTTACTTCACAAGATCACTTTATACCACTATGTTGAATAAACGTAGTTGAAGAAGATGGTTCACAAGCGGACGATAGTATTATGCTTTGGCTTTCGGTTATATAATATATTCAATTGTATTAGGTCACGAGTGTCTAAAATTAATTCTGATGAATTCTCATTATGCTTAAATTATTTAACAATATGCCATGTATCATGTATCCACGGAAGGTGTAGACAGGATTGCAAAGAATGAGATTGTAATGCGAAAGAGGAATATTATGACCAAAAATAAAGTATCCACAGACAGTGGATAAGTAATTCGAATGTACTCATTGTGTCATCATTTAGAACTGGATTCTACTATAAGAATTCATGCAAATACCATTAGTGTATATATATCATATTTCTTATTCTATGTAAAAAGCGAACGTTTATGATGGACAGTTCTTAGTTTATGTTCTTATAGGGTTGATTTTATCTAACAAGATAATATAAATATCCTCTCAAATTTTATTTATATTCAGAGGTAAATTAAGTTGGAGATTGTCCACACTGATGATGAAATCCAAGGCTTGAACTTTTTATCATGTTTATCTCATGGTATTAGTGTGGAGTGACAGTATAATGTAAACAAAGGTCACAGGTTCGAATCCCGCTTTACCCACTTCAATCTCATCAGTCAATCAGTATCATTAATTTTTACATGCCTTTATTGTCGCTGAAACCATGAACCTAAACTAGATGACGTTATCATCAACTGGCTTCAAATCCAACAATTTTCCTCACGAACATACAAGAACTATTTATTCAGTGAATTACTAGGTAATGAAATCTATTGAAGGTATACAGGTTCTTTTTACTGCATAAAAGTGATCAATGTCTGTTATCAAATAAAATCTCTTTTCATTGTCATGTCATTTTATAAAGTGAAGTTAATTAACCACTGATTTTTGATTAGATAACTCACAAGTAACTTATCTTCAAAAGTAATATTCGTATATATTGATCCTGAGGGCCGAAATCAATTCACTTCAGCGTGGTTCTCAACAAATGATGAAATTTGCTAAACTGAAACTATTTAGCGCAGACAAAATTATACATAAAAATACTGCTGCAGTCCCATACCAAATGAATACATTCATAACTACATAATCACAACACACTGAAAATGGATACCCAATATGTATTATCTAAGTGAATATACAAGAGAAAGGGCCGTCACAAATAAAACATGCTGTCCCATAGAAAGCTTTATAGATGTACATTGAATTCAAAGGCGACATTGCGAGCGATATGGTCATAAATCGATTAGAAAGATGTTGCTTAAAGCAAATCTTCGTATAACGTTCAGGAGCTGCCCATTTATATACCTTTGGCCAAAGAGTAGATTGTTACGACTGACCATTTCTGTGTACATTCACAAGGTCATTTGGAGATAGGTATACAGTACGTTCGTCGAAACCGCCTCTTCACCATATCCGAGAGCGAATTTCCCCTATGGATGCGCAAAGCACGACGCAGATCGACAACTACAGAATATAAAAAAAACACTTATTTATCCATACAAATCTTTTAAGTCGTGATAAATTAAAAATTTGGACCGTCTCAATTCTTCTCAAACAACGCGAACATTCCTACTAATTGCCTAGTCAATAGAAGGAAGAGCTGGACTACATTTTCATATCCTTGTTGAAATGGGAAGTAGGCTATAGTTTGTGCAGGCCGTTTCATAGGAGCAGGTTAACTTATAGAGACATTGAAAGCATGCAGTTGAGTAGGAGCCAATCATTTACGAATAAGAAATGTAGCCTTTCATTTAAAACAGTTAATCGTATTTCTTGCTGCACTAGACATTATCTTACCTGTTACAGACAAACGATTATTAGAATGGTTGTATATTGGTGGGAAGGAAAACGTTATGAGCTCAATCCATTCGATTTACAAATTGAAACGTATAAAACTAATTAATGGCATTGGATGAATCGTATAAATACTAATTTTTCTGGTGAATTTTATATTCACTCTATTGTATTTCATTTCACACCTATTGTTGTTCTAGTCATCTGGAAGTGTATAGCTGTCTCGTCCTAGCATGGAACTCCTCAGTAGAGTACACCCATAGATGATGAGTGGGCTGAAACAAAAAGAAGCATCAATTCTCCCAAAATTTCAGATTCACCAGCTAGCACTGATATTCACCTATGTACAACGTAGAACCCGACGCGTATAAGTATGGGTTTATGTTACCGTACCACATTATCCCAACGTGATTGAATTAACAAAACAGCGTAGTTCAACATGAAGGAATGAAACAAACCGAAATATGAAAGAAGAATGAAACTTGGGATCTAACAGAACATAAAGAGTGAATACATTTACGCCACTGTGATGGATTTTGAGCCATGTCATCCTGCGTCTCCAACCACTGATCACAACTGTCACGCTGCCCCAACCAAAATGACATAGAACAGCAGTTAAAGACTGATGCCATGTTTTCGGCTGACCTCTCCCACCTTTGTTCCATACACAGCCGAAATAGCGGGATGAACCAGACAGTAATTAGCATACGTAAAACATGTCCCAACCATATGAGTCGATAAATGTTGAAGACCACTTCGACTAAGTTGCCATGTTTCCCTATCATTCTGTCTAGGTCTAACCGAGTTTCCCAATCGACTACCTCCAACCACCTTTTATCTAAACATGGTTTATATGATTCAATTAAAACTAGGCCAATAGAACTCGATCAAAACTAAACAATACTCGATAAATATGAAACTGATTCCTACTTTCTTGATATATGTCTATGAACCAAATTTTGGCATACACATTCAAATATTCATTTACAAAATGAAATCATTCTTATACTACAATGACGTAATCATTACATTCAAGAATGAAACCCAATTAACTGTACAGATTCAACAGATAAATGTAAAATAATTCTAGTATATTTATTAATAATTTTTGTGTATTTGTGAGTGTGTAGACAGCTAAGAATATATATGTATATATGTATACATATACTATACTATTATTATTCATCAACAACAAAAAAACAAAACATAAATCAACCAGTTGAATATTGTCGAGAATAAAAGAAACAAAAAAAGGAGAAAGAATAAAACAACACAGCAACAATTGGCGCAAAAAGGAAACCATGACAATAAGAACCAACTTTAACAGAGAAACAAAATACAACTTCTGAAAGTATTCATTCACTTACTTGTGCGAAGGCCTATGTGTATAAAAGAGAACATATGAAAAACAAATAAAAAATGAATCATACAACAGAAAAATATAATGGGATCAACAATAAAAGTTTGTTTATTTGTATTCACTAGAGTTTGAAAAGGTAAGAGAGTAACAACAAAGACAATAACAAACAAAAAAAATTAAATTTTCATAAAAAGATTAGCACTAAACAGGTTAGATGAGACCAACCTATACACACACACACACACACTGATATATCAACTAACCAATACGAGAAAAAGAAAACAAGTATTTAGAGAAGAGAATAACTATATGTGTATATATAAGAACGGGATAGGCGGTGATGGATAGTACATTACCTGAGATAGGTGTGGCAATGATATTCAGTGTAATCATTGTAGGAGTGGCTATGATAGATGTGAATGCCTGTATGTGTGTGTAGAACAACGCGAAGATGTAGGCGCAATACGTACATCCACAGATTTTGAAACGATAGTGAAAATATTCATTGAAGTAATAAAAAAGAAGAGAAAGTTTAAGTGATTGGAAATTGAGAGACTGCACATTTTCTGGACCTCATCTATACACAACAATAACAAATGTGATTAACGCATGATAATTACAAGTCATCAATGAAGAGAATTATTTGAATGTTGTGGTCAGGCACAAAACGGTCAAAAAAAGTGTATGTACGCGCATGTCTGTTTATTTTCAATGCAATCGTAACATGATTATACCAAACACAAGCATATAAGCAAATAGGAGAAAACTCAATAGAGAGAAAAGGAATACAGTCACTTCATAAACAAATCAATAATGTATATGTAGGTGAAATCGACAAGTGAGAGAAATGAAATACACATAAATATGATTATGTAATCATAATGTGAATAGAAAGGCGCTATGAATTAGTGAAATCAACAAAATGTCTGATATTTGCAAGTATGGATGACAAAAAGAAAAATAATAATGAATATATGTATATTTGTATCATTATTAACAATATAATAAGTAATATGAAGAAGAGGGAGAGAGACAGGGGGAGAAAAAGATGAATGTCACAAAACCAGCAATATATACGCCAAACTGACCGTGTCTAAAATTCACATTAGTAAACATCACACAATAATTAAAGGAGATTACTATGTGCATTTCTCATTTCTTTAATACAACATGCATATATTCAATATGTAGACGACGTTAAACAAGTAGGAAACAAGGAGAACTAAACAGTTACGTAATTGATGGTCATTAGTAATAATGGCAAATTAAAATGTCCCTATAAAAGCCTATTTAATCAATCAATTAGTATTTTAGTAGAAAAAGGGAGTGAAATTAATTTTAAAATGGCGCACTTATCAATAACACTTTTCGTTAAAAAAAATAATAATACATTGAACAATGAAATTGTTTATTTCTTAATTCATATGGCGCGCTTGGTTGTATGTATATAAAGATTGGCGCTTAGTTGTAATTTTATTGTAATACGCCGCTGAGACATGAAAATAAATGAAGATTAGAATAAAGTATTAAAAAAGGAGGAGAGTATTCAAGAAATACAAAAACAGAGAAGCTATACTATATAAAAGGATAATATGAATACACATTAACATCTGAATCAGCAGGCATTTTAATTTGCCAGTTTGTCTACACCTATATCTGTTCTTAATTCACATGTATTGTAATGTTGTCTATTGATAAACTTAATTATGATAGTGTCAAAATGAGGTAGCCAATTGATGTTAATGTCTGTATGTTGTTTGTTTTTTTTTTTTGAAGTAGAGGAACAAGAGCACAAAAAATGGTGTAACAAAACTCAAAAAAATAAAATACAATAAGGTCATTTGCAACTCCCTGCCGTGTTTCAATGAATGTAAATATAGATTTTATGTTTACCTATGTACATAGTAATCGAAGCGAAAAATATATAAAACTCGATGAGAAACAATCGATAATAGCAGGTATAGACAGGATTAATTAGTAACAAGGAATAATACCCCATATAGGATAATAGAATATAGAGGTAAATAAGCTAAACAATTATTAAATAAACATACCAACGGATGTTTTTTTTCATTTCATACACCTGAGATGACAATCTTAGAATACGATAAGATTTACAAATTGACAAAACAAATTTTAATAGTAACACAAATTTCTATGCCTGAGTACTGTCATCAACTTAATATAATAAATGAGTAAGATAAACAATAGAATGAAGTGAATTAATACCTATCTGAATGTTGTACAACGAGAATGGATTTTATAAAAAAAAAATTCACACGGGAATAATTCTTTACCTATATTGTGTACTATAAAAGATAAAGAGTTGGGTAAAGCATATACACTTAACAATAATGTTTTAATATGGCAAAAATAGAAAACTATGTATATGTGTTGATTTGAATAAATGAAAGAAAAAAAGGAAAGAAAAGGAACCGAGTAGAACAACCGATAAACTCCATACAATAATAATAATAATAATAGTAAAAAGAAGAAATAATCAGTTTAACATGGAGTATCAAGTTAGAAATATGAAGATATCAATTGAAAACTTGAAGAAAAGCGAATGTCTGTATGCATTCAACAAGAAAATAAAACACTGGGTACTTTATTACACAATAATAATATGTCCATGAGAAGTAGTCTTGTAAAATAAAACAAAAAAAAGTAGTGACAAGCACTAAAATGTTCTACACATGAAAATTAAAAGTATAATAAAAGCAAGGATATATGAATGATTCTATTTATACAGTAGACATTATATAGGTATATAACATAAGAATAACCAGGTAAATAGGTAGGTAGGCAAGTGGAGAACCATAGCTATGAAGATAGCAAGCAGGAGAAGAAGAGCAAGTAAAAAGCAAGTGTATAAAATACTCCATGAGATAGATCCATCCATAACAATAATAATAAGATAAATATAAATAGTATGCAAATGAATGATAAGTAGTATCAATATTAATATAAGAGGCTTGATAATGCTGATAATATAAGTCGCAGTAGGAGTTATTTCTTTTCCCTGAGACAATGACAATGATGACAGTGATGGCAAAAACAACAGTACCATTACTAAACAATAATAGTAAAATGACATATATTTATTTAATTGAAAAATAAAGGAAATCATCCAACTAGCAAACAAACAAACACGGACATATACAGAATGTGTAACAAAGTTTCAAGGAAACGCTCAAAATGAAATATCAAATGAAAGTGAAGAAGAGAGGGAATTCAAACTAGAAAAGGGATAAAAAACAATAAAATAAGGGAACAAAAACAAGGCTTAGTAACACAATGACCTTTTTTCATAAGAAGTACACATCGAGTACGTTTAAATTGTAACTTGTAAAATCAAAATGTTTGCTAATAATAACAATAAACGAGTGAATAAATGGATAAGAACAATAACAACAAACGTAACAAAAATTACTTCTTTGCACTCTCTTTTGGTATCCTTCAGTGTTAGGCGGACAAAAAGCACAAATAATCAGATTATAAAGTAACCTGAGTTTCATAAAAAGAAACAGAACTACTTTATTCATTACTTATATCATTCACACAGACATGAATTAATGTGTATGTGTGTGTGTAGGTGCTGTTAATTAAATTTCTCCTATCACTACCACAAGACTCAAAGTTACTTCATTTTATAAAAGGCTCATTTCATTACTTTCTTTTTAGGAAAATAAGACGGGTGAAAAAACAATTGAGGTACAATCAACTAGAGAATGAAAAGTGATAAAAGCGGAGAGAAAATTAGATGAAAACACTTCAATAATGATATCAAACCAATATGAATAACTGTACTATGAGTGCAGTCAAATAAAGCGAAAACAGTTAGAATTCAGTGTATGGAATATGTAGCTAGTAGTTTGAATTTGCGTCTAGTAGAAGAAATATCAAGATGGATGAGATTGGCTGGGAAAGATTAAAGATGGAGGTGCTATGATAAAAGCAGTAGCATTTTTAGTAGTACCAACAGCAGAAGTTGAAGTAGTTGTATTATCCAAATGACTTGCATCATTTTTAGCTCGTTTTTGACATGAACTAAAACTGACGGCAGATAATGATGATGAGCCAACTATATTAGAAGTGGAGAATTGAGAAAATGCACCTGTTGAAGATAATTGACTGACTTGACATATGGAAGGTTCAGTGGCTGCTGTTGTCGGAACAGATAAAGCAAGCCTACCTGCATCCCATCGGTCACCAGAAGGCAAAACATCACTATTAGTTACTGCTTCATTATTCGATTTAGCATTATTATTTAAAGATGTGGAAGCTAATTGGGAATTTTGGATAGATTGCAGAACAGTAGAACAGGCTAATGTTACAGCTTGAGCTGAAGCAGAAAACAGGGCTGACGCACTATCCGCCAGTTGAAACATTTCCACGTATAATTCAGGGAATCGAAGATCGGACCTAGTAACCTACAACATAAAGGTTTAGGGAAACAAAGATAATATATGCATGACAAATTTTATAATGTCCGATCGATTTTGTAATTACTTAAGTTTCTAACCGTATTATAGGTATAAATACCTAGGTAAAGAACCACACACACCGTCTAATGGTTTAAAGTTAAAATGCATGAATCCTAAGAGAAATCGGCCATTACCATAATGGATCGGATAGTTTTAAAAATGGATAACATGAGTTTGAATCCCATAAGAAGTCTAAATTCACTTAAGCCTGAAGATGCACTTTGATGAGTGTCAACTAGAGTAAAACATAGACTAGAAAAAATCGACAGCAAGATATTTTCAACAAACTAACAACATTCTTACTCCATAAATTTGAGGTCTTATGTTAAACGACCATAAGAAATCTAAAACTCTGAATGTCAGTCTATGACAACAAATATCGTCAGTAAATAAAAAAATAGAACAAAACAAATGCAGGATTCAGAGCTGTCCTACGAAAGAAAAGATGGTGGCTATCAGTGGAATATATGGAATGCACTTTTCATCTTGTGTAGAACTTATCAGCTGAATCCACGTACATCACAGTGGTAATGATCGAATACTCACCGTTTACTTACTTAAACAAAAATGCTGATACACAATTAAAAACATAATATAAATAGCATAATAATATAATACAAATACAGGGAAGGCAGTTATCAAGTATGGCACTCTGAACTGAACACCTTCATTGCCAAGATCTCATTGTCGCACAGTGCTTACTTCACGTAGATGTGGATTGTATAATTATTAGGTATGTGAGAAACATCACAGAAATCACTAGAAGTTTCTCACAAACCAATAGTTAGTTGTAAACAACGTAGAGTGTAACGCATACGTCTATCCTTTCGAGTTGTCATACCTGTGTTAATATGGATTCAAACGACGAGAACGAATAAAAACGAATAATACAAGAAGATAGTTCAACATGGAGGAACTTAACACATAGAAGTAGATAAACGGTGGAAATATTTCAGACATCGGGTGAACTATATCAACCATTTCTTCAACCACTGATTGCGATTATCGTCCAGATTCTAATCAGACAGTCTACACTTACCAACACTATTCAAATAAACAGATGACGACTTCCTGGACTAACGCACGTTTCACCTTGGCCAACTCACAGCTTTATTCAAACCTACTTTACAACATCCTACTGAGTATTACATGTGATAATTGTCGTTCTTTTCATTCTCACTGCTACTGTTACTACCATTAATAACAATAAGTATCACATGCTTATTAAGATATATCATTTCGCCTAGAAAAATGATACATTGCATGAATTTTTATTTTCGCTTAAAATTCCCTCCGGATGTGGAGAAAAAAAGCATTGGTTCCGTTCGTGTTATTAAAATCATTATTGTTTTCCGCAGTTATTTTATAATAATAATAATAATAATAATAATAATAATAATAATAATAATAATAATATTATTATTATTATTATTATTATTATTATTATTATTATTACGATATTAGTATAAGTAAACAAGTGATCCATCACCTAGGAACAGGTGCGATGAAACAGAATGGATTGATAAATAGATGGATAATTAAGTAGCTAAATTGGCTGATAGATAGTGAAATAGGGAAATAAAGAAGGAGATGAGATAGTTCAACTCATTTATAATATATATCGTTATATTTATCCTTGTATATTTTACTAGGGGATCGATGATAGCTTTGTCATCAAGGTAATGATGAAATAGAACTGATCGATTGACCTTTATTTATCATGTTATATTCATTACAGATTAATCACAGTTTGCCACTAGTATAAACTAGGGATACAGGATCACAGGATAGTTGACTTGTCCTAGTATAGGACACTTTAGTCGAAATGAGCACCCATGATAATATTAGGGATTGAACGCTTGGAGTGAGACAATTACCACCGACGACAAAAAATAAATAATCGTCACGCTGTATCACAAACTGGTTGGAGTAGGACACATACCAATGGGCTCCAGTTCAGTAGTGCTGATGGTTAGGAGTACACCTCGAGACACAGAGGTCCTGAGTTCAGTCCCTGATGGTGTCGTGGGTAGTCACTTCTGAACACTCATATATTATACAAAACAACTGTTTATTGTTCTTTGATTTCGAAGTGGTATACAAGTAAAATCTGCAACAAATCAAAACCAATCTATATACAATTAGCGTCAACAAAATTATTATTCATCAGTTCGTGCTTCATAGTTAAATGATGTTTCGCTGTTATTATAACCATTGTTCTTTATGATATCGTGTTATCATGATACATCATGATTATTCTATACTGAAATTACGACTCAGTAAATAAATTAGTCTCTTATTCGTAAATTAACGATGTTGTTAATGAAGGTTTATCATTTCTCGTTGTCGACACTAACGACAGTAATTAAATGATCAATTACATCGTAATATGTGCATTCTTAGAAAACTATCTTAACATATTACCGTTAGTTACAGGTTTTAAAATATTTGATAAACATATATTAGCGAAATCCATCCATCCAAACTTTCGACTACATACATCCATTACATTCCAGTATTGTTCAATCAAACTTAAATCCTTAGACTATAAAGACAGACACATAATCACCTGAGCTATGGAGTCAAAACAGCCAGTAACTTATTGAATAAGAGTCTTCGATGAGTCGAAATGTTAGATCAGCAGTCCATCACGATTACCCGGTTTCGGTCCTTCAGGTAATATTAATTAACTGCTAAGACATTGTCATATACACTCTAGAATAAAAACTAATGACGATCTTTCTGTGATCAATCAAATGAGAAGAATTCTGAACCGAATGAAGTCCTTGAATATATTTTCCACTGAACTGTATATCTTGTTACTTAGTTTTCTTGTTCTCTTGTTAAATTTTACATTTTTGAGTGTAACTGCCTTCTCTCTTTTATGTATACACCATATGTTTCCAGTTGCGTGATGCATATAATTTTCGGGGTCCATTTATACTATAATTTTGTCTAAATAAACAAAAAAGCACGTTGATTCAAATACAGATGTAAACATATTAGGATGTAGGTGTATGCAGCCGATGAATCCTAAAAAGGATGAAACTTCGACTCTGAAAATACAGCATACTTCACTTTGTTCAGTGAATTTTCGTTGTTGATAGTATAGTCTAAAAATAATTAGTGCTAACACAATACTAGCTATTCACAAAAAGATCGAAAACTATCAGTATCGATGAGGCTGCTTCACTATGCTCTCAAGTTACGCTAGTCAGGTCAACAAAACGTCTGTTAACTTAATTTTTTACTCAGATCCCATAAAAAGTGCAGACAACTGGAAAGTGACAATCATTCACATAATTCAGTCTTACATAATTAACAATAATACATTTGATAATAATGGCCATATCAATTAAAGCCAAACAGAAAAAAATTTAAATATTACCGTTAAATCCGCCAAAATTTCATGATGTTCCTTGTCCATAACTCGTATCATTTTCCTGAGGGCAAATAATTGAGTCCGTCTTTGTTGAATTGATACAAGAGTTTGAATAGAATGTTCTTGAAAATGAAGAGGAGAAAACTTTGAAAAGCATAAGATAATTTAAACACAACAACTACATGAAGGTGTGAAAATCAAAACTCAAAAGTGATTTATGAAAACACTGATTATTGATCTGAATCATGGCTGAGGTTAAAACAACGGCTGCAATCTGTATAACTGGAAACTTTAAGTGATATGACCTAAAATTGGATGAGGAGGATACAGTGTTATTCAATTTGTCTTCCATGAAATGTTGTGTTCAACATTATCAGAAACGTAGTAGTATATTCGTTGATTTCATTTGTTTCTCGAACATGTTCGTTATAATCATCGCCACTCTATTCTGCCTTCCATCCTATCACTGAATTTCTCAACCGAAGATTGTGATTTAAAATCAACTATATGGATGCGATACTTCCCCAATCAGTAATATTCATTAAAATCTAATTTTCAATATCTTTTTTTACAAATTAACATCAGAGTTAGTGCCATAACACTAAAACTTATATAAGCTATCGGTAATCAGACACTGAATGAATTATGTTAACTGACCAAGTTTAGTAATCGCGTGGATACAGCATGTATAACAATCTTAGTCCTACTCTATCCATACATTTATCCTGTTAACTTATTGAATATATTTCTGTACGGTAAGATTGCCTCTTATACGGCATGGTTTGAAGGAACAAGAAATCTTGGATACTAATTGTTGGAGTGTGTTACGCACGAAATTCATCGAGTGGTGGAGATTCAGTGGGAGACTTATATACGTTAAATTTAAGAAGTTAAGCCGTTTCAAACGAATGCAGTGGAGTTAGACTTTTAATCAACATTAATCTAGCATTCACACACGTGAATATGTGCATAGACAGTCATGTGAATTTAGCCATAATACTACTTAATACAAGCGAGAAGTAGTTATATATATATGAATGGATTAACTTGCATGTATGCAGTGTATAGTCACGACTGGTAATCGACAACGAAAACAATACACGAAGTACAGGCAAACTAATAATTTTCTAATTACACACAACGAAACTGTAAACAGTCATAGCAGACAACGAACACACATGTATAAGTGTGCAGTGAAACAAAGTATGTACACACTTAAGTTTCATTAGAAAGAGTTGTTTGCTTTCTTTTCTAGACTAGTTGGTAATGTTTCATATCTATCGTTATATTTGTCTATCTATCAAGAAAGCACCGAAGATAATAATAAAACATTAAATTAGTATTAGTAATCGTAGTAAAGGTAACAGCCGTCGTCAACATTGTAATAATCAGTCATTTAATTGATTGATTCGTGTTGTGTGGAATAATGAATGTGTGCAGTTTAGATCGGTTGATAAAGTGTAAGTAGATAGAAGAAATGAAATGTGATGGGAAATAGTATTCGTAGGTACATGTATGTCAATGTTAGATGGAGTGCTAAAGTGAGAGATAGAAAGAAACCAACTAGCCAATCAGCTACATGATAAGACAAAATTGTAAAACCATACGCATATACACGTACACAAAACCAGGTCATAATGAGTAAGCACAGCGAGAGAGACTAGTTACAGTTAGTTAACAACTAGCGTTTAAGCCAACCAATCTACATACACACACAGACAAGTAACAGAAGAAAGTTAAGACAGTTTCTTTTCGGGATGTGAATATAATAGTAACCATGATTTAGGATGTTTTGTATTATTTTTCTAATTATACAGATGCTACTCTACCCGTTGCAAAATACATAAACACGTGCGTGCCTGCCCACACCCAGATGCATGGAACACTATAGAAGCAACCGCTATATATAAAATTCACGCAACGGCATATAGTGGATGGAATACATACATAAAAAGAATGATGAATAAATGGGTGTCATAGACACTGTCGGTTTGAGTAGTGTTAGTAGATGCAAATTACAACGTTGGAGTCTGTACTATTGTCGTAACCAACATTTGGAAGACGCATACAATTACTGATAACCTGTCACAATTGAGTAGGTGCATTCACTCTCTGTCCTTCGATTCTCAGTCTAAAATTATTTGATACCCATAATCCTATGAATTAATTCCTTCTTCACAAATTATAACTTCCATGTCTAGTCATTTTTACGATCACTCATATCACTAGTGAACTTGCTATGTTAATGGGGTGTGATAACTTGGACCAACGTTCATTATATGCTAGGTCCTACCTTGTACATGAATGAATGACTCATATTTTTGAGTGTTACGGTCACAAATATTACCACTGTTATCACAAATTTGGAACTGTTGTCTATTTCTCGCTTGTTGTGCTAATAGAAAGCGTGGTAAATTTTATCTGATGCACATAATAATTCAATAACTTCATCTAATTTTAATGACTTACTGAATTGAATGTTGAGTGAAATGTTAAATCTTGCAATATCCTTAACTAGACGACAACCGTACAGACCCCAACCTAATAGTCTACAACTAAAAAACATGGATCAGACTGACAAATAACGATTTCATGGACTGATGTTCCATTTTCACTTGGTCGCTGCTATCTTCCATCCAACGATGTAGGCGATGTTTGTATGTACGTAGTACGTGTCCCAACTACCTCAATCGGTGAAGATCTATAGCCTCATCAACAGACTTTGATAAATACTCTATGCTTAGTTTCAAAAATCCATACTCGATGATCCTAACAAACGTCAGCAATGATTTGAAGACATGTATAACCAAATACTAGTGGTTACTAATCGCTACGCTTCACATTTATACGGTATAATAAGCTCATCCATTAGTTGATAGACGGAAGTTTTCATCAACACCCCCCTTCCTATACCATGTACGATGTAAGATGATAAAAGTCAAGCGAACTTAAATGCAAGTGAACTAAAATATCAATTACAGCTAAAAGTATAACACAACAAATTTCTTCTTTAATCACTTACTTGTCATACAATTTAATAAACTGTGATGTGCCAACACATACAATTCCGCTGTACTACTTGCAGTAGGCTCTTCTAATATACAGTAATCTGTTAAGTAGGGAAAATAATTGGAAACAAAAACATTTTAATGTTGGAAAAACAAACAAACAGTAATCATTATTTATTTGAACACGGAATTTTAGTACAAAATGGACACTGAAAAATATATGCATCACACAACGTAAAGCAAAATTATTGTAAATGAATAAAAAAAGGGTAGGCAGTTACAATCAAAAATGTAAAATTTAACAAGAGAACAAGAAAACTAAGTAACAAGATATACAGTTCAGTGGAAAATATATTCAAGAAGGACTTCATTCGGTTCAGAATTCTTCTCATTTGATTGATAACGTAAAAGAAAACCACAGAAAGATAGTTACTGGCTTCTATTTTAGATCATAAATGACAGTATTTTAGTAATTGAGTTATTCTATCTGAAGGACCGAAACCCGAGTAGTCGTGATGAACTGATGAATGCCATTAGTCGTATACAATATTCTCAAACGACGCTGTTTCATACACTGACCACCCCTATCTCCCCCTATTGTCCACTTAGATCGAGCGTTGTCGAGAGATATGTGACATGAAAGTCTCTGTGATGATATTCAGTCAAGCGTGTGTCAAGTCATTGAAGGTGGTGAATCAAGATGGTGACTCTGATTGAATTATCGTTGCTACGACCAAACAGTCCGTTAGTTATTAACAACACAAAGCATGCTGACATATATGTGTGCACTGACGAACATAGTTCAGACCATTCTATTACAATACAAGCTAACATTGTATATCAAGGTAATTGACTATACCTAATAATTGTCCCAACTACCTAAGTCAATGAACATTCACAACCTTATCAACCAATTTATCTTTTGGGGCAACTACATTGCGTCTAATCTCGATAATGCTTATTCAGTAGTTCTATGATAAGCAAGTGATGCCTCGAAAACACTAATTAAGGACCTTTAGACTACTAATTTTCATAGCACATATTTAGTAGTCACAGGTTAGTGCAGAGTGGACTTATGTATGGAATATTCACCCTTTGATTAGCAGATAAATATCTAGTTTATTCTACATTATCACTTATCAGTTATGAACAATGTAGAACCCAACGCATATACGTGTAGGACCAAGTTATCATTGGTACATTTGCACGACGAAATCACATTTAAAAGACTAACGCCACAGTATAATTCGACAGGAAAAAAAGTGAGAAAAGCCTAAGCACGAGAGATTAATGGAATTCAAAAATAAGAAAAACAGTGAATACACCATTGTGAATGAACCGTGTCCCTGTGTCTCCACCCACTAATCATAATCATCATGCGGATCTCAATCAGATAGTCTGTATCCACCAACAGAGCTGAGACCAACAGTCAGAGACTTCACTGCACTGATGTCATGTATTGGTTTGTCCTCTCTCATTTTTATTCCATCCTACTTCCAAAATTCAGCTAAGAGGCAAGTCGGTGGTCGAACCTACGCAACACACTTCTTGACCATCTAAATCGATGAAGATTTACGACCTTCCGACTGATTTGATATTTCCTCCTCTGGATTTAGTTTGATCGACTGTTTTCTAGAAGAAATGTCGAAATTATACAGTGATTTCCTTATCTTAGACGATAAGTTTGGAAACCGTCATTTCAAAAGAATAGATACACATCAAGAGGTTTTCGCAGTAAGACAGGAAGAATAAATCTGATCGACTTAAAGTCAAACTATATAAATTAAAAAAAAGAATTTCGATCCAACTTAATGAAGTACAAAGTTAAAAATACTTTTTATTTTACTCTCAAGGAGAGTAATTACCAAATATAGTAAGTATGATGACTTATATTTATGAAGAATATGACCTCACCTAACTATATGGAACAAATATTTTTGGTGCCCATTTGTAACGAATTGTGTGTATTAAGATAAACGAATAAACAGCAAATCCCATAATTACAGTAACGAGTGCTGTAAAAGATATGGGGACAGCTACAACTTTCCAGTCGTCAACAAATCCGAAAATAATACTTTTTATCGAGATACTTAAAAACTGGAACTAGTTTAAGGATTGTTTTAACAAACTAGAAGTACAGTTACAGAGAAAAAAGTAACTCCTTGAGGCCGGACATATATATTCATAACTGTACTTTAAAATATTACGCCAACCTTATTTTTTTTCGAGATTGGATTGAAACGGGAGACTCATGAATATAAATGTAACTTGGAAGATTGATAAGAATATAAGAATATCTGCACACATTCTAAATTTGATGAGCGAGCATACCATTATCGTATATCAAATCTAGAATGAAGTTAACTAAAGTTATCACCTACACATTCGATAAGCAACATATCCAGCACTTTTTACCATGTCTCCCTCATTTGCTGACTGAGCGTTGCATAGTTTTTATTTCAAACATACATAGTCATTGAAAACTGCTTGCTATGAAGATGAGGAGTGTAAAATATGCACAATATGTCAAAATGAGAAACATAAACTTAGCGAAAGCCTTGAAATGAAATCGTTAATGAGAATAACACTTCAATATAATATACCCATTAAATGAGTGGAAAAAGGATACAACAGATCTCCTGGTTTTGAATTTGATATTACAAAATTGACCTGAATTAGACAATCACTGAAAACAGGAAGTAATGTACAGATGCTTCGTCCAAATATAGAACTTTTTGTTTACAGTGTACACCACATGTACATCACATCTAGTGGTCGAATTCAAACCTCCGTAACGTCTAATAAAACTTAATGAACATCGAAAACGATGCGGATAGCCTCGATTGATCAGTTAACTGATGTTATTAATGAAGACTTAAATAATATTGTGAACTTTCATAGACAAACAAGAAAACGAGAGAAGTCAGAAAGATTAGGAAATAAATGTGTATTACTTACTTCGTAATATTTCTGCAGCACAAGATAACGACAATTCCGGTAGACTTAAATTCAAATGATACATTACTCGTCCAGAAACACGTAAATGCTCAGTGATTCGTTTAAATGTAGGGAAATGTCGCATGATCACTTCACGCTCTTGCGGTGGGAAATCAAAATAATTATATTCATCCGTTTCTGGACAATAATCACGACTTAAAAGTAATAATAATACTGAATACATAGCTTCACGAACAAGATTACTTCTTGCAGTTATGCCTAATTGATTGAAACCTGTAGAGAGAAAGTAAAGAATGGGTACATGAAAATTGTTGTGGAATCGTCGTGGAACACACAAATTTTAAATTGCGAAGATTTTTAAAAATGACCTATATAAATGGAACATGAATCACTCATTTCTTAGGATAATTCACTTAAATTTGCCTATTAAGCAATTAGTTAGTCATACACAGCCTTGAATCACGCCAGATAAGATTTAGTTATTGCTACCAGCTACCCAAATTAAAGTATGCAAAGAATGAATTGAATATACAACTTACTAATTAAACAAAAAGTGCTCTAAACACTACCAGGGAGTGATTCGTATATTTGATTATGACCTATGCTTTAGGTGTAAAGGAAAGTGGTAAATGGCAGTCGTTTTAAGTGAAACAAATAGGAATATAAAAAATTTAAAAGTTACAATACTCCTTTCAACACTTAATTATCATATGAAAGCTGCCTCTCTACGCTCTCGATTACTAATCACAGTTTAAATAGGCCGGCATAACAATGATAATTGGAACAAGAGTAAAATATGATAATTTTGCTAATGAAAACAATTTAAGAATTAACAGTATGAGTATGTGAATTTGTGTGCATCTGTCTAAGTCCAATGAACATGAATTTTCCAGAACATTTCTTTTCCGAATCAACCTTCAATAATGAAAATATATATTGCTGAGTAGGATGACTGACCTAGTTCATTGTTTTAATAACGACTTATATGACCTCAAGGCTATTGTAAGATATAAATAACTAAATAATTGGTTATATGATAACAATGAACATATTATTACTATTTCGTTAGTATCACACTAGAGACTTCTGAAATGTGAGAAGTAGTAAACAGCAGCTGTAGTACTAAAAGAGAAATAAACACATCAATAAAAACAGGAAAACATAAAGGAGTTTTGTGGTAACATGTATGTATGTTTTGGTTAGACTTTATTATAATCTATCTATTGGACAAATATTCAGACAAGGTAGTAAAAAGCAAAAATCAATATGAAGTAAACAAACAAGCAAACAAACAACAAAAGATGGAAACTGAAGTGATTTTGTGAAGATTGGATTTAAATTGCTGTTTTGTATTTGTCACGACCATCGAATGGGACTTCTCAGTAGCAGATCGCATCTGCAACGCTACCATGGATCGAAGACAACAACTTATGATCTCGAGACAGATACTTAACTATCAACACCACTTAACAAGCCCTCAATTGTAGGATTCCAACTTCAATCGGTTAGTGATATGGTGTGAATATCATCTAATCCCATTGGGGTCCTACAAGTCATGGGTTTGATCCACAGTGGTGTCGTGAGTGCTAACTACTAATGAAGAATTCTAAACAGAGATGAAATGGCAGTCCACTGTCCCCTGGTTTCCAATGACCTGGAGTTGAGATCAATCTGTGACGAATGCGAAATAATAAAAGATGAAAACGATTAACATATACTCTAAAGCATAACTACTTTTATCAATCAATCAACTTTCGCCTTCTCCTACATAAGTAGGAGAGTTTAAATCTTCTTAATCCCAGAATAGTGAACGCAGATGTTTT
Organism: Schistosoma japonicum; assembly: GCA_025215515.1. Classification (NCBI taxonomy): domain Eukaryota; kingdom Metazoa; phylum Platyhelminthes; class Trematoda; order Strigeidida; family Schistosomatidae; genus Schistosoma; species Schistosoma japonicum. The sequence goes on from CM046061.1 coordinate 3,872,329, forward strand.
TGATAAACTACATCAACAGTATATTTACAGTGATTGCGGACAAGTACTAGCTGACTAGCAACATGTCAAAATTTCGAGGGGGTACTATTTTTACTAGGCTATGTAGTTTAATGAAGAGCTTATCAGATTTTTTTCCCGGATAATATAATCGACGCCTACTTAATGCAAAACTGAAATGTTTAATTATTTTACAAGTGTTACGTCAGTTCGTCTTGATAATCTTGTTTATGATTATATTTGAAGATTTTATTGTCTTAATTTGCCCTTGTGCTCTTGTATATTATCATTTTCAGTTAACATCTGACCATATGAATGATTGACCCCGTTCATATGGGTCTATGGTCATGTGTCTATAAACAGACAGATTATTAATTGGTAATCAAGGCTTAATAATGTTATCAGAGAAAAAAAATAATGAGATTTCTGAAATTAAAGACTAATAGTTTAAAAGTCAAATATTTATCATTTCACAAGGATGGTAATGGATGAGGTCAGGCAAGCGTATAATGAATTGACTGAATTAGAAATATCAAACGTTGGGAGTCGACTCAGTGGTCGAATAGTAAGACGTTCGCAGTGATGCCAGAGAGCCTTGAGTTCGAGCCCTAATGAGGTCGTTGACGTGCATTGCTGAAGAGACCCATACTAGGACAATACAGCTATTCAGTGCTTTCTGATAATCAATGGTTATCTAAATCAGACTAATTTGTAATATCAAATTAACATTAAGTTGTCTCTACAACAACCAATTACAAAGATGCATAGTTGACTCTAATCCATAATGTTGGAAGTTATAGGCGTATTGTGGTGACGCAACAGTTATCAATAAGTAATACCGAATGTTGCATAAGACACATCTGATCTCTCAACCGCCTGAGAATCTCAATGTAAGTGGTGATGTTATTTTCCGTTCGGAAAGAATTCATGGTGGGAAGTCAACCATTTTATTTGGGGAGAGTTACAGATTTCATCGAGTGACTTAATTTAGTAGTCTGAAAAACTCACAACATCCAAAATAATCATCTTCTGCTCATTGGCTCCATCAACGAGGAACAGTAATTCAGAGACATTAATGATAAAATATACTTGTGGCCTTCTAATCTTATACTAATTTGATCAGACATTTCTAACAGTTATACATGAATATGAACAAAACATAATGTTAACTAAAGAGTAGATTATTTGATTATACACTCATCATATTTATAATGAATTAAATATATTATACATTCATGTAATGCTCCACGAAGTGTAGTGGTGAATTACGAACACTGTAGTATCTAGTGGAAAATGTGCATCGATCACAGCATATTAGCATAGCAAGACAAATACTAAAGTAACAGAAAAGATTAGATAATGCTGATTCAAAAAAGAATTAATTCATAGGAAGATGGGTATAAAATAATAGTAAAGTTCGACAACAAACAGAAGATGAAAAGTGAATGTACCTGTGCCATTGTGACCGATCCCCAACCATGATACTCAGAGTCCTCAACAGAACTAAAAATAGACGACTTCATGGACTGGTGCTGAACTACAGTGTGTCGAACCCTTAGCTTTTTTTTAATCCAGTGGTACGGTATTCATAATCATACGTAAAGTAAACAATGTAGATGTTTTGTAGACAAAACATTCAGTTTTCATCTTATAGATATCAGGTTTTGAGCAACCGTGGAGCGTTAGTGTCATCAGTGTTCACATAAAAAAACCAGCTCAAAGTCAAATAAACTATATCATCACTACGAATGTACGACTAAATCTAACTTTAATTTATTTTTCTTTTCTTAAAAAAAAAATCACGGACAACAGGAAGAAAAATATTAAAAACGAATAACGTTTACAAAGTAATTTACGTATATACATATAGCATTAACCAGAACTTACCGGGTACAAGTTTAGCAAATTGTACAATTTGTTGAGCATGCATATGAAAATGATTCATCATATGACCCCACACTTGATTTATGTTATCTTGATGCTCAAGCGGTATTGATGTCATACGAAAACGTGTTTTAAAGTACTTGGCGTGATAAAAAAAAATTAGAAAAGAAAATTAAATTAAAATCACTAACCCTTCGATAATTTAACAAAAATTTTCGCCTTAATTGTTAGTACTACTACTACTACTACTTATAAATTATTGCATTGCTCAGAAATATAAGGATCGCTATCGGAGTTCTACCATAACGTCATTTCTATTCTGATATTTCAAGCAGGTTGTTTGGAGTATACGAGATTTTGACAACGGCAGCGTGTTCGCCTCGCAAAACTAGCATTGGTAGCAATGTTGCCAATCTACAAAGGAAGGCGGGTTATAAAAGTTCGGCATCAAAATGTACACATCATCATGGCAGCCTTTATGGATCATTGTCGTAGGTGACAAGGTCTTAAAAGAGATGAAACTAACACGTAAGATACTATTCAAAAATTGTCGTATGGCCACTTTCATACAGCAGTCTTTTGAACTTTACTGTCATCTTCATACGGCGATACAATCAACTTCGTTTTCAGATACTGCAATAAGAATAATTTTCCTCAGTAATACAAGTCTTCAGGAAATGATAACCATTTATATCTCTAATAGTACTAATTACCTAGGGCTGATAATTGGAATCATTGACAAATATTAAAACAATAATGCGTATCACTAGTAGGTGAAATAGGATAAATTAAAATGAGTTATATATATTTGTAAAATTCCAATGAGTAGAAATTAAAATTTCTGACGTTTCGTGGCTTAGTGTAAGTCGCTTCTTCAGAGAAATGAATAACCGAATTGAATTAGCACAAGATTAAATAATACAATGGAACAAATCAGAATCAAAATAAGTTCGTACAATCAAAATTGCGAGTTTCGATCATGTCATGTCAAGTCATTTGGGTCAAGGTAGTTTGATGTGAGACATGTGTGCATTGATATGTTAGTAGTGATGTGAACTGAGATTATGTGAAAATAAAATTGTATGTATGTTCATGTGAATGTAATTTAATTGTGATCGGTTGGATAAAAAGTCCATGTTGGGTGGATAGAAAGGCCTTCCCTTTTGTTAAGTGCAGTTGGATTTAACAAAATGTGAAGTGCTTCGGCTATTCGTCTTTCTTTATAATTGGAAAAACCTTTTTGAATAATTTGGATTTTGATTGTACGAACTTATTTTGATTCTGATTTGTTCCATTGCATTATTTAATCTTGTGCTAATTCAATTCGGTTATTCATTTCTCTGAAGAAGCGACTTACACTAAGCCGCGAAACGTCAGAAATTTTAATTTCTACTCATTGGAATTTTACAAATATATATAACTCATTTTATAAACAACCTATCCAATGCTCAATTTATTTGAAATTATCAAAATTAACCTTGGTAAGGATAAATTAACTTCAAATAAGTCCAATAATATTAACAATATACAGTAAAATCTGTCGAAATGAAACAGTTACATCCATCTACTACCTTCGTAAAAATCTTAAGTCAAGTAACATTTTTAAAACTCAACATTTCTCTGGCATATGTTATCTCTACCTATAGTGCAACGACTTAAAATAATATGCATCAGTGACAAGTCCCACCCAGAAGATGACTGGTTTGTTGAATGACAGCATCAGTTGATTGTGGCGTAATTTTATAGACTTTAGATCTCTCCACTCTTTAATTCTTAGAAAATGCAAAGAAATTCTGTGTAAAAGTTGAGACGGAAATGGGATTCTACTTTATTGTTTGTAATCCTCACATATCGGTTTCGACTAGATGTCAATGAAAACCAGGTAGCCTAAAACTGCTACTTAATCATTGTATGGGACTTCTCAGTAGCAGATCGTACCTGCACACTACTATGGATCGTAAAAAACAACTTACGATCTCGAGCCAGATGCCTAACTATCAACACCACTGAACAACTTCAATCCAACTTCAACCAATTAGTGATATAGTGTGAATATCATTTAATGTGATCGGGGTCCTGAAAGTCTTGAGTGCTAACTACCACTGAGATAGACAGAGACAGACAGATACAACGCAGAACTTCGTACGTACGTACATCAGTTCAGGTTGCCATACCACATCAGCACAGAGACGCAACTGTCAGTTCAAATCTAAGAGTGATAGCGATAGTAGAAGTATTAGCAGTAATGCAGAAAATTAGGGAGCGAAGATATGATTCGAAAAGTATAATTCAGTGAGATAAATTTGAAAGGAGAAAGATAGAGAATTCAGAAGGTTAGATTTTGAGAGAACACAAAGAGTGGATGCACCTGCGCCATTGCGAACGATTCTGAGCCATGTCGTTCAAGGTCTCTAACCATTGGTGACTTTCGTCTCGCGGACCCCAACCACGCAGCCTACATCTACCAACAAAACTCAGTCCACTTGTCAGTGACTTCATCGATTTCTGCCATGTTTTGGTTTGGTCGCCTCTAGCTTTCTTCCAACCTATTCCTACGCCGCAAAACATAGCTCGTCGAGGCAATCGGTAGTTAGACATGCGTAACACATGTCCCAGCCACCTCAACTGATGAAGTTTCAATACCTCATCTATTGAGAAACACCCTTCCACGCTATGGGCAGCCGGGAAGTGACAACCGCCCTCATACCCACAAATGCACGAGAGTCCAAATTGGTCAAAATCAAATCCTACCACTGAGAACTTCTATACAAGGATGAAATAGCAGTCAATTGATCTCTGGTTTTCAGTGATATTCAATCTGTGATAAATACAAACAACGAAATATCCAATATTTTTGTAATATGAATACATTTTACAATAATTCAGGTCAAACGACTAAGAGCTACAAAAAATGCTAGGTTTACTTTTCAATTAATTGTGCTATTGTGGGTGCGGAGGAGGGGGAATGTATACAAGATTTCATTGAAACCAATAAATATCTGTAAATACATAAACAACTATTTGGATATAACGAATGATTTAATTATCAATAAATCTATGGCATTATTTGGGTTTTCGATACTGTCTCTATATGCATGTTGAAGATATTCAATTCAGTTGTTGAAAACGAAGTAGAAGACGAAAAGTCTATTCAGTACTCGTAACAGTTAAACAATCTTCAAGAAGCGTGTTCATAATGGCTTCATAGTTTTGAAAATACTAGTAAAACTATCAGTCTACGGATACTAAAGTACTTGATATCTTGACGTGCGAGATTGGTTTTGCATATCATGAAGACCCGATGAAGCAGTGTTGATTAGAATATTTACTCCATTGGGTCCTCTCGTACCACCCGTGTTCACCGAAGAGCAGTAAGACTGAAACCGACACACATTAGATCTGAGATCAACGTTGTACTGCTGATTGTATAAGGGTGTGACGTTGGTAAAAAAGATCAGTGTATGTAGAGAAATTGATTTTGCATAGCAAAACAAAAAGGTTAGAAAACATCAGTGCTAATAATAACACATCTTATCTTACTTGTGAATTTCGACTGCTAACGGCAAGGGAGCTAAAGTATAGAATACTACTTGCAGAATGATCATGTGTGATGGGCTAAGTAAGTTGAATAATGAACACTTAGGTCACCCTCCTAGGTCATCAGGACAACTTCTAGCCCAGTTTAACGTTGATGCCTCTAAATAAATATCCTTCCATGGTGTGCAGGACTAGAGAGAGACAAGTACCCTTAATAACATAAAAAAAACTTACCGCGTTAGGTAATCGTAGAAATTCAGTGGCTGTACGCATACCATCAGTGAATTGTGAAACCTGCTTCAGGAGTTACATTAATTGATGGCAAAGTATCTTCTACATCATTCCAAAATGACGGATCATCAAAACTTATAAAATTGTGACGATAATTTATTTTATCATTACTATCACTTGTGGTTGATGTTGTGCTTGATACATCTGAATTGAATGATGTCAGAGCAAGTGATGAATTAGAACTAGTATTTAGTACTGCTGTAGCTGTATTGGATGTAGTAGAAATTGTAGTGGCAACAGGAGTATTCAAAGCACTAGAAGTTAATAATTTCATCTTGTGATGAATATGTCCACTATTATCTGAGTGTAGCATATCAGCTTTACATATTTCCACCTGAGAGAGGTTTGAAGAAATTGACGAAAGAGGAACTGAAGAGGATTGCTGCAAAGAAGAGGAAATAGCAGCAGTAGACATAGGAACAGAATGAGGAGAAGTAGAAGATAAAGGAAAATTGACACCGGACTGATTGGGTAATGATTGTTGTTCTTCCTGAGAATAAAAAGATGATAATTTTTTATTATCAAGCAAACGAGATGCACATAGTGTTACAGATGATTCTGAGATAGATGACTGATGTGGAGGAATAATAGATTTGATTATTTTGCAACCTGAGTTCTGATCAATGCCATCGCCTCCATTCATAGTACCATCAGTAGCACAACTACTACTGCACACTGGATGTGAACCAATTCTATCATCAGTAAATGTGATAGATTCACCGGCACGATTTAAAGGATGACGTTCTAAAGCACCATATATACTAGATGAACCATTGGAATAATGACGAATCAACTGGGAAGAATCGATAAGCGTTGGAGCTGATCTTCTCTGAAAAGTAATCACATCGAATAACTTAGTTAAATTAGAACTGCAAAAATCTAGAGCAAAAACTGAAACAGATTTGTGCTTCGAACGACGAAATGAAAAAGCTTTTTTCAGTGTACTGTTGAGAAATAATCATTTTAGACGTAAGCTTCACTGCATCCGATCGAATCGGTAGCACATGAAGTTATTAAAAAAGACTTTCCCTGGATGACTCGAGTCAAATCTTTGGGAAAGAATGCGTTTCTTAATAATATAATGTAGAATAAAACAGATGGAGCCATCCTGATTCCGCAAATAGGAAATTAAATTTTGTTTTGAAAATAGTTAAATTCTATCGATTGTATTAGCTTTGTATGCACAAGCCAGTTACATAGTGATAATGATGTTACCATACCACATCAACGCGACTAGATAAAATTAACAGAATCGGTGGAGCAGTCAAAATACTGAGATAGCAATGAGAATCATTAAACAATGAGAAGAAATAAGATAATTTGCTTAAAATAATACTGTATCTCAACATTTAGAAAACAGATGAACCCATTTATTCCAGTGTGATCGATTTTCAATAATCTTACTCGGTTATAATGGTGGAGATGTACTTCTACGACCTACTATTTGTTATGCCGGACCACAAAGAAGTGTAACAAACTTTCGGAACTGTGTTTTGAGAACACTATTTCATTTATTCTAAGTGTCTGTAATGTAAACATTTTGTTTCTATTATTGTTACGTTCCTCTTACCCTATCCTTCCGTTTAGCATAATTACTGTTATTAAACTATCTTTTATTATGGACTACAGTTAATTAGTTGTGTACATGCTGTTCCTATTCTCCACCACTATTTCCCTCGTTCTGTATTCATGTTAATTTTCTAATTGGTTTGCTGTGCGGTCTGATTTTATGTATATATAAAAGAATGCTTGAAATACAATATTATTCTGTCTGGCTGATTCATTGGCTCGCATTCTTCTTATTTCGGTTTGGGACTAAGTGGGCACAGGGCAGACTCACAATTACCAACTAGGCACTAGTAAATTGGCACTCGGCCAACTAACCCCCAATTCTCTCGCGTCATAAAAGTTGGCGACGGGATGAAAATCAACGAATCAGAACAAACTCACCGTTCTCAAGGTCATCGGTTCCGTAATTTCGTCTCACCAAGGACCAATCAGCATCTCAAGCTAATTATTGACCTTGCATCATTTTGGCAGCTAACTGAGTCAATATTTTCAGCATGTTGGTTTTAAGCGAGCGTGCGACCGTGTTGCTGCAGCAGCTTCTAATTGCAAACCAGCGATTAATTGAGTTGGCGCTGGAACAAACAGGTATTGAGATCAGCAGCACCAGCTTACAGTCGGTAGACGAGTCACAACTTCAGCCCACATCCGCATTTGACTCCGAAACTCAGACAGCAAGTGCGACAGAAGCATATCTCCCAAGCGTGCCTAGCATCACTTCTCCAGTGAAGCAAGATGAAAAACTGGAAACTTCTGCCCAGGCCAAACCCCCCAAACTTCTCGCATCATAACACTATTACTTTATGTTAGCCTTAAAAATCTTATCGTACTGTCCCAATTTGGTGTGGCAGCTTAAACTGATGCAGAGTTGCAGGTTATGACTAGCCGACAAACAAATATTTATAAGAATAAAAAATACTAACCATATGCATGCTTTTATATAATTGTAACTTCAAGTTATTTGATAAAGATGACCCATCCGACTCCAAGTTATAACCAGATTTAATGGATTGCATTTCATCATCATCGTTATCGTCGTCATCATCGTCACCGTCATCAGCAACATCACCAACATCCTCATCAACACCGTTATCATGATTATTAGTATAACAATTGGACGATAGAAGTTGTGTACACTTGGAATCATTCAACGATGTTGTCGTTAACTGTTGTTGCTGCCGACGATTTGACATAGAATTCTGTGGCAGAAAGAATAATAACGATAAAGGTGGTTGTGTGGCCTTACAATCACTCAACAAGGAAGTATTAATCGGAGTCATTGTGCTGGAACTGTAATTAGGACTAATATTATTATTATCATCACTTTGACTTAAATGTCGATAATGATTTATGGATGATGATGAAGTTAATTGATCACCGCCTCCGCTAAGATGACTATATTGACTATATGGAGGTGGACAACCAGTAGAACTTTGATTTGGTGATAATGCATCTGTAGAACTGGATGAATTACCACTACGAATCGCTTGTAATTGTTTAATTTCAATAGCACAATGAAATTTCACTGCATTTGGTTGACGACCAATTCGACTACCTAAGAATTTAATTAATAACAATAAGAACAACAAATTACATATTGAATAAAATGATGTGACAGCTATTTACTTGTTTACGCATTTATGCAAGTGGCATTATTAGTGAAAACATTTGGATTGAAAAAGATGTAACGTAGATGTAACTTACTCACTCCCCTCCTTTCTCATGACAATAACTAGAAACAACTTCGGAATGTCTAAAAGAAACATTTGCACCTGAATAAACGGATGTTATGCAGCCTTATGGAAGAGTACATAAATATAACTATATTTTTATTCTATCTATATAAAATCTCATATAAAAACTTTAATAAATTCAGTAACCATGTGAAATCTTATAACACTAACGTTTTTTTTCTTCGATGAGAAATTGGTTTACAATTATTTTCTTCTAATTGGCCTAAAGTGAGCAAAACTTCAGGATGCTGATTATCTTGTTTATATACCTGTTGCAGTTAGTTTGCTGGTAACTCTAGTCCATCCCAATACGATTATAAAGTTGATTCATCCATCAACCCTTAACCACATGTATTATATGACGACCAAAGGGATAGGTAAGTCGATAAGTGAAACTTTCTTAAAATTAGATGGTTTCTGTGATTCGAACACCTATGGGATGATAATTATGCAGTCTTGTTGGAAAACTGTGCACTTTAACAAACCTGATTTGCACAGATAAAATACCTGCACACAACGAATGTGTTTTCATGAAATGCATTTCATAAATAAGGAACAAGATTACTAAACAGTACAACGAAAACTAAAACAATCAAAATATCGAGGTAAGAAAATAATAATAATGTTGAGGGACGCCCGAAATAGTTGCGCATCATCTAAATTGTGGGGTGAGCACAAACGTATTCAACAACGGATGACGAATATGGTAACAAAACATATAATAAATGATCACTTAGGCATGAATTTAGTCGTCCCTAACCTTGGCTATAATATAGTATAAAGACGAACAAGAACAATTTCTAAACTGCACGCAATAAATAATCATCATAGACAATCAGCAACGATCTGGAAACCTGATTTCAGGCAACCAGTTACTACGACGCTTATGCATATCCAACAAAATGCATAATAAAACTAATCTTCAACATCGTTGAATTAAAACTATGGTGCTAAATGTATCAAATATCAAGTTCCTGATAAAGAGACTGCATATAACACATGAATGATCATTATTCCTACACCTAGACTCTAAACTTAACTATTTACTAAATCCATTTTTAATACTTAACAGGTACTAACTTCGGACCTAATGTAACCATAACCCTAAACCAAAACTAGAGGCAATTTACGGAGGACTAGAAAAGTATTTGCATTTATACAATGGATTTTAGAATACAGATGTTAAATAGCTATGTGAACTAGTCATTATAGAGTTTTTTCATTGATTCATAGGAAGAAAAGCTTACTAGAAAATCCCAGTAGGTACATTAACTAAATACGTTCTTCTTGATAAAATACTCATTCGTAACTACTGTCTCTGGATGGGCTTAAATCGTTCACAAATCTATGACGCTGAATGGCTGATATACATAGTCGGATTTCCCAAACCTATGTTGAATGCTTAATATGGCTATTTTTTGTGAATAGTTAAAAAAAAAATCACCCAAACACATTCCTATACTATATTGCATCTCACTCAATTCGAAGTGTTTCAGAAGGATCCATGATAAAATATTAGTGATCTACAAGCAACAAAGTAAAGTGGATTACTAAACAGTGCTCGCTCGTTCGGTGAATAAATAATCATCTTATTCACAACACAGGTAATACAAGATGGCAAAAGTTGAGTGCTGTTATTTTATTAACCATGAATCTACAATAATGCCGATAAGTGGAACGAAGTAGTCAACAGGCATAACTGATGTCTAACTGAGTTAGTTCAAATGCATATAAAAGTGTTTACCATTCATTACTAAGTACAACTGAGAGAAAAAAAAAAGAAATCCATGTAAAGGCAGAAAACCTAAAAGAAAACAAATTTTCGTAACTACAATCGATAGTCCATACATGACATATATACACACACACACAAACAGTATAAGTAATCAAAATTGAAACGTCATAACACAAAAATATATAGGTATACTGTAGATTTCTGTGTTACTATATTAACTAGTATAAGTGTGTAGATGTGTACACAAACAAAGACGTATACGAAACTACAAATGATCGTATTAGGTCAAGGTTGATCGTTGAATACATGAAAAAATTCAATGATAAATACAATATGTAGGTGTGTGGGTGATTGGTTAGTGGGCTATATAGTAAAAGAAGCTAGACAAATGTTTACGAACGTTTAAATGGACGCGATTCAAGGCTACTTAGTAAATTGATTGAGAAAAACACAATTAATATTAAAATTTCATAATCGAAATATGACAACGTTTTTAGATAAAGTTTTAAATAGATAACAGTAAGACTCTCGACTATATTGAGTGATAATATGAGTTTTCTAAGTGAGTGATTCTGGATGGGTAGTTCACTCTACAATAGTCTATGGACTATGGGAATACAAAATATAAGTAGCCTGTAGGTCTTTGGTAGCAGGCGTCTTCAAAGTATGGCATGCGTACAGTGGAACGAACGAGTAGGCAATGTTGAAGTTTGATACACATTACTAAATAAATATAGTAAATCGATTGATAAAGTTGCGACATGTTCACCGACTGAAGTGACTAGAACATGCATTACATAGACTCAACCAATAATCATATTGACAAATGACGTTGGCTGATATAGTAGAAAGCAGATTTGAACTACGTTAGACGGTGGACACAACCTTGATGAGGTCCCTGTGATAAAGGAGGTTAGTGGTTAGAGAAATGGCTGTGACATGGTAGAGAATCCGTGGCAATGGCACAAGTGTATTTATTATTTATTGACTTCTAGATGCTAAGTTTCATTATTCTTACATATATCTCTTTATTCCTTCTTGTTAAAATATACTCTAATGCTATTAGTGTTAAAATAGTATGGTGACTCGAGTTAAAGCACATAAATAATATCATGCTATACATTGTTTATAACTGATTAATTTTGGAGAATTTTACCAGGCTTGCTGTACATAATGGTTTTATTATGTTTTCTACTTGTAGACTATTCACCTATTCGCAAGATTACTTACATGAATTGCCAGCAGAATAATTATTGATAACGTCGAGCCTATCATCCTACAATTTCACAGCATATATGTATCTAACTCATGCAATAATTACATTAAGGAAGTCATCGAGTTCAATAACACTTTCACGTGAAGAAAAACTTTGAATTTACTGCATAGTAGTTATGAAACAACATATATTACAGTTCTAATTGGTCAACAAGTCCATAACAACATAACATTTATATTAGAGCATTGTTCATTACTATTATCTGACTGGTTATCCACACTCTTAGTTTACCACATTTATTGTATGTTCCCAAAATTAAAAATGCTATTATACATATAGAATTGTATTGCAACTGAGAGTATCAAGCCTTACTTTGATTCTTTAATTATGCCTCTAAATAGTTTTGGTAAATTGGAGTAATCAAATTTTCATATTTTAAAACATTTCTGATAAAATTCTATCTGAACTTGTTATGTCAATCAAACAGAAAATTAATAAACATCAGTAAAACAAACTGATATATAAACATTTGAGTTATGACATGGGAAACAAAAATTCTATAATAAAACTTATTGTAGGCATATACTTGACATTTCACTGGATGATGGATCGTGTTTGACAGTAAAATTCCAGGAGGTGTATGTCACTAAATAGTGGGACTCATAAGGAAGATTGTAATTGAATTTCATAATCAGCTTAGCGATAGAATATTATAAAAACGAGTCATTCCATTCATTCGAGCACTATTAAGGGTATGAGGATAGTTATCAAGTCCTGACTTGCATACACCATAGGAATAGTTCTTCTAACTGAGGTATATGTAAGGGGAACTGAGAAATAAATGATCTTGATGACCTGGGAACTTGACCATGGAGTTTAAGAAACTACTGCTTGTGGCTAGTTACATACAACATATAATGAGTGATTCTAAACGTGTTAACTCCGTACTCATAAAGGCCTTGCTGCCTAGAAAATTACCATTACTTAATAATCAATCAACGTATACATTTTAGTTCTACAGACTAGTTGGAGCTGGAATAACTCAGTGATAGTAACTGGAGACTGTGAAAGTAAGCGACGCGAGATCGAACTCACTAGAGAGTATCAGCTTCCTAAAGATTGTAAGTCTGCCTTGCTGATGAGTGAGTGCTATTTCATTGTCTAATAATTCTAAAGAATAAAGACTATTAGTAAGAAATGTAACATAATTGTACTAAAACAAGTGGAGTTTAATCTTAATTTGAGACTAAGATTCTCATTCAAAAACGTGCAATCTTTAAATCCGATTAGACCTGCGAGTCGTGAGTTCCATTCTCCATGGAGTCGTCAATTAACGCAAATGAAGTCACCAAAAAGTAAGGAACAAATAACCAGTAATTTCAACAGTTCTTTGATTTGTGATATTTTTCAAGTTTGAAAGCTTAAAACTAATTGCTCATTCTAGTTAAAATAGGTAAGTGTTTAGTAAATTTTAGCACAATTGTATGTATAACTGGTGAAATTAAAACAAACACACAGAAAATAGCAATAGAAGATATCCTACCTTTTTTAGACATTCCTGCTGCTAAACATCGACGAAAACGACAACTTTTGCAAGCATTTCGACTTCGTGGTGTTATAGTGCAAGTATTCTGCCCACCAACACAAACCAATGAATTTGATGATCCTTCAGTACGACGAAAGAAGCCCTATAAAATGAAAAAAAAAACGTTGGCCATAAAAAACATCATAACAGAAGTTTCACAGTATAATCAATGAAAGGAATGATATCGGTTTTATACAGTCTCAATCAGTCTTAACCACTGTAGAACATGACATTGGCGTGAGTAACATACGATATAACACCACAGCAAAACCGAGAGATATGTGAAAGAATATTGCAACCTAGAGTTTATGGAAAGACCAAGAGTGGATGTAAGTGTGTATGAACCTCAATGAGGCAATCTGCACCAATTAGTATGACTCAAACAAACACACGTTAACTTCATGGATTGATGCTAAGTTTTGACTTGGTTGCCCCTAGCTTTCGTCTAACACTGTATGTCGAGGTAGACAATGAATAGGCATACCTAAATGTACATCCCAAACATTTTAGTTCGTGAAAATGCACAACTTCATCAACCTTTACCTAGTATCTCTAGCCTTAACATATTTCACTTCGTTGTTCCACAACACACAAGTAATGTCTTGAAAATGTCTATCATATAAAACTTGTAGCTTAAGCATGAACCAACTTATTTAAGCCGACTTACCCAATCAATACAGTCTTGTATCGATTAGTGCACTTGGTTTTAATCCATACTTTGTGTATGAGAACTAGTTATTCCATCAGGGTATCCGAAATCAAGTACCCCTACAACCTAGTAATTAATAATAGAATTTTATAATCATTGAGCCAATGCTCCAGCTTCAACATAGCATCTTCCAATAAGAGCACAGAACAATAGAGGTAACTTGTAAACGTGTAAGTATCAAAAAGCTGACTTAATAATGTAATAAAATTAATTACACTAATATGTTAAGTGAATAAATATTAAAACCAACAAGAGTAAACATCTAAAGAGGGATTTAATAATGTAAAATAAAGTAAATTTCAATTATAATTGTAAACTATTGTAATACAGTTTATTATCCTTAAATGTGCAAAATTCAAAACAAGTGGTATTCTACGTACAGTCTCATCTACAAGTAGTTCAATGCATGCTGCTACCTCTTACAACGACTGTTTTATTTTTAATTCATTTACACCATGTTATTTACTTAAGTCAGTCAGTTACAACGTAGAACTTGGTACATGCGTACATCAGTTCAAGTTGCCATGCCTTAATAAGCTGATAGAGATTAAATTGTCGGACCAAATCCCATAGTAGGGGAGGTAGTAACAGAGTAAGTACTGATGGAAAGGCATAGAGATCAGAGATGAGATTTGAAATAAAAAGTGATTCAGTAAAGAGAAAATTATAATAAGCTCAAAAATTAGAATTTGGAGGAAGACAAGGAGTGGATGCACCTGTGCCATTGCAATCGATTTTGAGCCATATCACCTACAGTCTCTAACCATTTGTTACGATCATCGAGTAGGCCCCAACCAGGTAGTCTACATCTATTAACATGGCTCAGCCCAATTGTCAATGACTTCATGGATTGGTGCCATGTTTTCGTTTGGCCACCCCTAGCTTTCTTCCAGCCTACTCCCACACCAGACAACATTGCTCGTTTCGGTAGACGGTGGTCCGGCATACGTAACACATGTCCTAACCACCTTAGCCGGTGAAGATTCACTACTTCATCGATAGACTTACCATATTTACCTAGTACTCTATTCCTAACCCACGTATTGCTTACTCGGTGGTCCCAGCAAACACGAGCAATGTTTCGGAGACATCTATGACCAAATACTAGGAGCCTACGAATATCCTCTATCCTTAAAGGCCATATTTCACATCCATAAAGTAAAACGGATCTGACTGCTGCGCAGTAAACGCGTCCTTTCGTCAGTAAACGAATATCTCGCCTACGCCACAAGTGACGCAAATTGGCAAAAGCCAATCGGGCCTTATGTATACGAGCCGAGATTTCATCAGACACCAGGCCGTCAGGACTGATGAAGCTCTCGATATAAGTAAAGTGGTTAACACATTCGATAGCTTCGCTCCCTATCACTAACTTTGGTGCCGAAATATGCCAGTCCTGAAGCAGCATTTTGCATTTGGATGGAGAGAATCGCATCCCAAACATGCTTACGTTCATGTTTAAGGTTGTCGTTTACTTGAGGTCACCAATCAATTTCTATAGGCTTAAATGAATAGAACAAATGAGTTGGTTAAAGCCTCTATAACATCACTATATCACATTATTCATTTTAGGAAGGTCTACCATTGAGTTGAACTATCACTAGGGTAGCAGTAAAACAGATGGAGAGTCATGATAGACCAGCAGAGGTAAATCTTATGCAGTTTTATATCACACCACAACTACCCAAATACACAAACATTTCGACTACTAACAGTTCAGATCAATCAGTGAAACTAAATATAAAATCCTATCAGTTTTAGCAAAAGTACTTAAGCGGTTTCTAAGATTTCATTGATGGTAAAGTCGAAGAGAAATGATTAAGAAAAAAGATCGTAAATTTATGTTATCAAAGGAGGTGAGGTTTTGAATGTTATATCAGCTTATTGATAAAGACAATCAATTACTAATGATTACAAAACAACGTCTTTAAACCATGAGAACTATTCTACGTACAAATTGATAACCCTTAAAAGCCATGTTAGTACATTAAATCATCATCCCATTTTTAGCTTAATACTTCATTAAATAGAATAGAATGCTTGTTCAGTAATCAAATATGTAATAACAGAATATCACTGATTAAAATGCGTAATCAACGGTGGTTGTTTTTCCTTTTCTCTAAAACAAAATGACTTAGTTTAAAAGAAAAAAAAAGGTTTCTTTGAAATATTGTGTGTATACACGTATCGACAAAATATGTGGCAAATATTGTCCCAACTTTTGGAATGTGTGCATAGTAATAAGTAAAAGAAAAAAAATTCAATCAATTCAGGTGAAATTTATTTTTTGACAATCAAAATTTTGAAAAAAAAAATTGATAAGAAGACGAAGAAATTCAATTGAAAATCTTAATAATCTAAGAATGTGGATTGAATTGTTCCACATTTCAATCTATTGGATGTCAGTTTCGTGCATATTTTCAATCGCCATTATTATATGTGTGTATCTAATTGGAATGATGAAATAGGAGCGACGAATACAAATAATTAAACTTAATACCTATTTGAACAATACCACTTCAATTCATTTACCATAATCAGCTCACTAGTGACTAACTTCAGGAAGTTCAAGTGAGAAGTAATAACTGGTGGAGTTCAGACATGTCTACAGTAAAACAGTTATCACCAATGACAATGGATAATCGTCGTGTTATATCACAAATTGATGGAACTGAGAATTCTACAAGTGGACGCTGTTCCAATAGTGAAGAGGATTAAGCGATCGCCATGAAACATGAAGCCTCTAGGTTGGATTCCCTGACGGAATTGAGGATGTACACCTCCGAGGAGTATCATACTGGGACAAAACAGCTGTCTAAGGCTCAATAATGAAATGAAAAAAATTTGCAGAATACATGTGGGAAATAGCTTCCCCTTCTGGGTTTGTCGACGAGAACATGAAACCAAAATGATAAATCTAAAGTATCGCCACAGTGCCACACGAAATGTTGTTTCGAAATATTGAAATATTAAAAACGTAGCTATCAAGATCACTGAAAATGTTTTATTCAGCAGAGCTCTGAATAATTCTTCAGCAGGATCCTCCTTCGACAAAATCACAAGGATAAAATCTACTTTGGGCAAACTCAATGTGAAGTTGCCAGCTAATTTGTTCATATGAAGTAATTTGTACTGGATGTATAAAGCGTACAATTACCGAACGAACATTCGAGTAATAAATGATGTTGTAAATTAATTAACAGCTTAAAACTTGAACACACGGTCGATTCGGCTAATGCACTTCTGAGAGAATCATCTTCAAAGATCATCTACTAAGCTATAAGAACTGTTTCAAAGGAAGTTCCGGTTAGAAATTTATACAAAGCTGATACTTTAGAAATTCTGTAACTCTAATATGATCTATGTGTTAGAAAGAACCATGCATGACTACTTATTTTAACAGTCCTAGCTCCCTTCTCAGTTATTTTTCATGAGTTGTTTTTGCTACTAATTTACTTTTCTTCATCTTAATATTTATTATGTTGATAATGATTTCTTACATTCTCTCTACCATCTCTTTCTTTTATTTTAAAGAATATTCCATTGACTTGTATCTGATGCTCCAGAACGTTTAATTATTTCTACCAACTGATTTATGTGATACCTCAATACTTTTATGAACTACGGTTTATCAGAAAATTACCTATGAACTTTAATTTTATTCGGTACTTGAAAAACGGGCAGTTAATTTTGATTACTTTATTAAATGATGTAAATACGACTATACAGCTCTAGCAAATAATTATATTAAAAAGAATATATTAAATGATCACTGTGTAGTAACTTGTGCATTATGCTCATGGAGTCAATGCAATTACAATTTGACCACTTGTTTAAGTAATTAGGCCTCGCGTGAACTATGCTGTTGATGTTTAACCTAATAAAGATGCAAATGAACTCTATGACTGATATAATTACAGTAACTAAACACTGAGTCCTAGCCAATGTTATTTTTATCAATTGTTCATAATACTAATGAAATTCTATTAATCTAAGAACACGACTGAAAATAATAAACTAGAACAAGTGTAATGAAAGTGGAAAGAAGTAGCCTACTTTACATCCTTCACATGTCAATGCACCAAAATGGAATCCAGACGATCTACCACCACATACTCGACAAGGGATGTTGGAAATATCGATTTCTGATTGAGTTTCTGGATCTGTAAAGAAGAATAGTTATACGAATTTAGTGAAACTAGAATAAATTATTTCTATAAAATTATATTTAGTTAAATGCGTTGTAATAGTACTATGCATATATAGACACACTCACTTTTAAAAAGCTATAGCATGACAAACCAGTATTTCCTTAAATATAGGCACAAATCAGTAGAAGTGACTGGGGCAAGAGTAACTATTATGAGGTCGATCTTAAAAGACAACTTAAAAAACAATCTAACTAATATACATTAACTAATTAAGTATACAAAATCTGTTTAATGATGTGTTTGATAGATTCAAGGTTTCATGTCTTTTGTCAATTCTCTAAAGGTGTGCACATACAAAAATATATTCTATTCACTCACTAGAATGTAAACCAATAGAAAAATCGTCGTAGTGAATAGTATAGCTCAACTTACACCATACAAATGATGTAGTTCTATCCACTAAAACTCTGACAAATGCCTAGAGTCATCTAATTGCCTTGAGTAACAATACAAACATGTTTCAGAAGTGTTTTTCTCTATCTAAAAGCACAATGTTACTTCAAAACCGGTTTGAGACATTACCTAGATTGGTAATAGGGGGTGGAGTAATTAAGTAAGTCGCAGACCACGTTTCATCTTGGAGATCTTAATAGACTTTAACCAATGAACAAACACCCCATGAAAAGTCAGTTCATAATCGACGCATAAAGTAAGATGTACATATACATCGGTTCAGGCTGCTAAATCACATTATGATAGCAATATGAAACAATTAATATGTTTATCCAAGCGTTTAAATTGGTAGTAATCAATGTGGTGGTAAAAAGTTGAGGCATAGTGAACCTGATTCAAGAAGAAATAATAAATTTGTGAAATAAAAGGTATTAATAAATGTCGAATCTTAAGATCTAGGGTCGCAAAATCGCAGCAATGTTACTCAACATCCACAACCATTGATCGTGATTATTGTAAAGACTCCAACCACGTAGTTTGTTCCTGCCAATAACATGGTTCAGACAAAGATGTCATGGACTGATGACATTTTTCCGTTTGGTGTCTTCCAAATTCTTTTTCCAATCTGTTCCTACGCTACATCATACATTAAGATAGGTGGTGGTTATGAATACGCAAACGATACCCCAAACACCCCATTCGATGAAGATTTACTAACTCACTTACCGGTTGTTACAAGTACAATATTCAATAGACAACGCCACAGACATATTTTTAAGTACTACCACGATAGTGTCATGTATTAAGATAATCTGTATACTTAACAAAGATATTTGTGTAGGAGGTAGGATGTGTATTAAATAAATAAATAAAGTGGAAGGAACAGTAAACTGAATTACAGAAACTTCGGTTAACAAATACAACCGGTTGGTTATTCGAATTATCATGTTAATACCAGCAAATATAAGTCTTTGAACAGAAGCAAAGACAGAAGTATAGTAAAGAAACATGATTCAATCATATTTCTCTCTTTTTTATACTAAACAGTATAATATAATGTAAGAATACCGAATCTGGAGTTCGTCTATTGCTTCTCTTCTGAGCAAACCGATATAAGTTACGATAGTCTCGTTTAGTGGAGGTTGAAGTTACAATATTATTTTCTTCAACATTTCCAGAATAATATTAATTGAAGATACTAGCTAATAGCTGTCATAGAATATTAGCTCATTTCTTATTATTTATAAACACTAACTATAACTCAAAAGAGACTAATCACTAGATAGAAACAAAGTGAAAAGATTATTATTATTATTAATATTAGTGTTACTATAAACTACATCTATTAAGACAATAAATGAAATGTATGACTAATTCAAAAGACAATTATTATTCAAGTTATAACTGGTGAACTCAGGAACTACCCCTTCTAATTAAATAAACAAATACAACTACATATAAACATGTAAACAACTATCATAATTAGATTAATTTATTTTTATGAAATTGATGTTAGAGATAAATACATGTTTTAGTGAATGACCTAGTCAAATAATACTTGTATGCATGATAGGTAAATAAATAAGTGAATAATGAATCTATTATCTGTTGAAAAGTATTTTTATGCTTAACATAGATTGTCTGTAGTAGTTGTAGTAAGTAATGAAAAAAAAAAAAGAAAAGAAAAAGAAAATACGATAAACGATAAATGATTGAATATGAAAAGTTAAATGTTCATTAGAGTTGAATTGTGAATGACAGTGAAATCAAGGATGTGTATTTCACTGTATTTACAATAATTAGCCGGATGCATTTACTAGATGCAGATATACATAGTAACATTTACCATTAAACCTCATTGTATTACAAAATCCTGAATAGCCACTTATACTTGATTCATGTAGCATGTATTTATTTGTTCAGAGATTGTATTTTAATGTTAGAGACTGTTATTGACCAATATCTGTTGCAATGAATCTATATTGGTAGGGGGTTATATCTCAAGATTTATTAAAGTTTGAACGTAACGAAGCGAACCACTCCGCACATACATAAAATAACAGAGACATAATATTTACAGTTCTAAACATCAACAACGGAAAAACGTAAGCTCTTAGAAATAAATATTAATTTAAGAATTATTCAATACTTAACATTCTCGATCATTTCTTTTCTTTGTTGTCATAACTATATATTGTGTTGTGGGATATTGGATTAAGGACTGGTTAGCTAAACAATGATTGGAAACCATAAAGTACCGGATAAGAGAAGTGGGCGTCAATATCTATATTAATTACCGAACTAAAGACCTTTGGGTTCCATACTCTTTTGCACTTTTAGCAAACGTTGAACCCAATATCGTAATTATTATTACTTTGATTTAACTACAATATGTATGCAGCTGCTAACGAGTGTGAACCCACAACACCGCCAATGATCTAACTCAAGACCTTCAAGTCTTACGGCGAATCTTAGGTCAATAGCACTAATGGACTAGCATACAATAGAAACATCCCCCCTTACTATAATATAGCGCGACGACCGGTTAATGACATTGGTGATAACAGTCTCACTCCTAACTTCTCTGAGCCTCGAAAGGGTCTTGAAGTAGGCCAATAATCAGCTTATCATTAAAATTAAGTTAGAGTGGTATTGTGGTGATTGCTTTTAATTTATTGTATGCAATCGTCAGATTGATTGCAACTGGACACAAATGAAAACCAGCAAACAGTGAACGGTTGTTTTATTCAGTAACGGGGTCGACAGTGGCTGTGCACACCCATGACCCCAACATGGATAAAACACGAGATCTTTAGGCCTATTGGAGAACGTGTAAATATCAGAACCACTGAACTGGTATATAATTGTTGGATCACCACTCAACTCAATATGATAGCTTGGCGATCACCCAGTGCCATCGGCGATAACCCTAACTGCAAACTGTTCAATCCTTCCTGGTTTTAAATGGTGCACAACCGAGATCAGTCTACGATATACAAAACAAAAAATCAAAACTAACTTCAACTTAAGTATTATATTCCGATTTGCTGTTTCTCGATTGGCTAAGGTCATTTACAACAATGAAAGCTCCACATTTAAGCTATCTAGCTTAGAAAACTCGATAATACTAACATCCCTGTGAATTCAATTCATATTCAGCTAGTGAAACCCTACGATTAATCATGACATCTAATTATGCTTATTATTTGCATAGGACTACATAGAGAATAAAAGAGAACAGAAAACATATTTGATATCACTGTTATTCAACGGTTTACTTCAATAAATCTATCTTGTGACCAGTTTGTTATCAGTCATATTTTACCATTTGTTATGTCATCTAACAATCAGTTTGTGCTGTTCATCATTCATCTTAACAACTAACTCCCCATAAGCATTATGAATGTAGAGTCCTAAAAGTAGATTCAAAAGACACAATTCGAAGTCGATGACTTCTACAATGTTGCAAGAAGGACGGTAATTGTATAAAAATAGAATAACTTCCCAATGCATGACGCATTTACTAATATTCGTTTTCATAATGATGTTATTTCTTAGTATACCATTTATATATGATATATATCACAAAGAGTAACGGTTATCGAAGAGTTGCTTAAATACATACACACAGAAACCGTACATATGACAGCAAGATCAAGCGTAATTTACATTCCTTCGTACAAACATTAGGATACCATCAAATGACACCACGTACATATATGCTGGCTTACTATAGACAAGAATTGATGGTAGAATAATACCTCATCTTGTATATTAAATACACATAGAAGAGAATGTGATTGTGAGCGCACTTATGTATGTACAAATAAGGAAATCAAGAGTGAAACAAAATCATAGTTGTACAACAAACTACTCATCGTTCTAATCTAGCAACAAACCCACACACATTAACAAAACAAAAGGTAATTGTTCCACTAATTTTTGTGTTAGCATATTGATGAATGATCCTGCTCTATCCATTTCTAGTCACTAAATCGACCAGACGATCAGTTAATTGGTTGGGTGATCAAATTGCAGTCAATAAATCAGACAGGTTACAAAAATATTGTTGAGAAGGACAATGTTCTACAGATAAGCAGGAATACATACTAAAGCGCACAATAATAACTCATAATTGAATAAATGATAAAATGTAAAATAGGATGAATAAGGTCGAAAAGAAAAAAAGTCTGTGACAAATAAATAAGTGAAACAGCGAGGAAACGATTATAAACTTAATAAGTGGAAAGAGGTATTCATGAAGGAAAATAGTTAACAGAGAATAAATAAGATAATAAATAATAGCGAGTATAATGAAGTGATGACAACGTTTGCATCCTAGTGTTTTACCGACCACCTGAACACTGTATCTATCGTTTCATCAGAATTGTGATACTGACATTTTGCTAAGAAACAAATTGACAAATACTGTAAAGTTAATCTTAAGAGTTTGTGGAGACTAGCTAAAGTTATTACACAAAGTGATAACACTTGGAGAGTATAAGATAGCGAACACTGGTTACCCAATTGCTGCTACAGTTATGAGTGTACACTTTGATGAGTCATGTAATAAATAAAACTAGTTTGTCTAGGACTCCACTGGTTACAATCCAACTGCAAATACTTGATGGTATGCTTTCAAGTATGATTTTTCATCTTTAAATGTCCAACTCTTGTTGAACTTATTTAAAGTTGGAAAGTTACCTAACCGTTGTATGTGAATTGTAAGAACTTTACATCAAAGATACCAACAGATATCAGGGAAAGGACTTTCAAATTTTACAGAGAGCACATAACTTTCAGACCACGGTGTTAGAGTCCAATATTACGCACTTCCAACTTTGTCTCATTGAGTAAAAATTAGTCCAAGATGTAAAAAAAACCTCAGCAAAATGAATTACACAGAATGAAGGAGATGAAACATCCTCTTTGCATTATGGTGGTCGTCACCAGCGTATTATTACTGAAAACGGATAGCAGAGCCAAAATAATTTGAGTTGGTAAGTGAGTCAGTGTGTGTATACAGTGTACCAATCTGTTCTAATTTATAATATGAATGTAAAAGGCGGCCATTAAAAGTATATATTCACAGGCCGCTAATATTTTATCACAGATGTCTTTGAAATATCATTCGCTTTTGATGGAACAACCGGACAAGATATGCTGGGGTGAGTAACAAAGTACGAAGGAAAGATGGCGAATCAGTTGATCAGATTATGGATCTTCGTAGACTGAGGTGATTAACATAAGAAATCTGTATGCCCATCCACAGCTTAGTTTTAAGTATGATGATGATGGAAAAATGGAGTGGTCATAAGAAACGTGGTATCAGTCAACTAAATCGTCGACTGTTGGTTTAAGCGAAGTTGGTGGGCGCAGACTACATGGTTGGGTGATTTGAATTGAAATGGCACGGGTGCACTCACACTTTATCAACCGTTTGAAATTGAGCTTTACAATTATTCTATACTTTTTTTTCTACAAACTAATTCTTTCACGAATCATACTTTCTCTACTAACATTGATGTCAATAGTACTTCTACTACTTTGGTAATTACCTTGCTGTGCTGATGTAGTTTTTCAAGTTCGATAGATGAACGTATGTTCTAAGTTCTACGTTGTTTACGACTAAGTGAATGGAGGTAAATATATGTGTAGGTCCTCAGAAGTATAGAGAGAGAATTTAAAAAAAAACATAATGAACACCGATCAATAAAACAAGCAAATACACGCAAACATTTGCGAATATGGGCACCTTAGACGTGCAAAACCAAGCTGTAACCATTAAATTAAGATCAATCAATGTCAAAATTGTCACAAACACACCTATTGATGCGAAAATAGCAATAAATATGTGCTAGCAAACCATTAATCCACGAAACAACCAAGTGAATTAGACAACAACAATAATCAAGATAAGTAAGAGTATATGAGTATGTGTAAGACAGAAATAGATGGGCACTTATTTATAAAAACATGAGTAGTTATTCGTAACTGAAGATGCATAGATCGAAGCCAGTTATACATAAGGTGAAGCTACAATGTCCACCAACGAGTAAAGAAACACACAAACACCAGAAAACTGACTTTTTTATGAGTACTATTACTAGGTTATACAAAATTTCAGTAGGATAGGCACACAATTATTTTATGGCCAATAATATAGTTGTCAACTAAATTTTTGTTTGCGATTTAGGAAGAATGGAATGAAACACAGGAGGGGGTTGGGAGAATACAAAAGTTATTTTTAAAGTATTTGTAATCTCTAAAGAAACGATACTTCTTTGGCGATCCAGACCTCCGTCACTCAGCGTTACACTTAAAAACGATACCACTGAACTATGCGAGCCACACATCTGACATCGTTGTTGTTAATATTTCTAGTGTGATATCTCAAATATTCACAAACCAATAGTTCCATCTAATGTGATCAAACGTGAAGAAAGAGATGATGTGAGTTGGAGTGTGTGAGAACTAGATGTAATATAAACACCATGATCAACTATAATATATTGGTGCACACTTTCACAAGACAGTGGAGAAAACATTTTAAAAGTGTACCTATGGTAACTTGAACTTTTAAATAGATAAATGACTTTGTGGCGGTTAGTGTTTTCCATGAAAAAGTTGCGTAATGGTTTATTGAAGTTTTGATAGAACTTCAGTAGGGATCAATTTGAAACTTGAATATCATTATTATCTACACAGAACTAAGTTCTTGAAAAGAACCGTGATATTCGATAGAAGTGACTTATCAAAAAATATAATTATGAGGCATAGAAGCATTTAAAAACAATTGAAAACAATGAAAAAAGCACTACATACATCCAAAAGAAAATCTTAATAGAGTCAATAGTATTTGTTTTTATGGATACATTCCTGCCAAAATAGCAATCGAGATAAGGAGTATTAACAAATACACAGTTTTTAGCAGATGCACTCTATGTTGAGGGTGGATGGGTGGTGTACTAATAGATTCGGCCAAGTCTACATAGACTGAGCAGGGTACGAACCGACGATTTAATTAGTGAAAGTTGACTATACTAGGCAGACAGACATCAGCTCCTCGAAGTGATAGGAAAAAGAAGTCGCTGACTGGCTTTTCTTTAATTGTTTTAAAGGAACCACTGAAAATCTGCTACCTAAATTGATAATTTTTAGATATCAACAGTTCACAAACATTTTGATAAGTATCATTTAAGTTGGATTGTAAACGGCAAGTGGAAACTAGGATACAAGTTCATCCTAATAATTTTGATTTTTTCAAAATATTATGTCAAAGAGCATGGCAGTGAAAGAAGATCTAGAAAAATATGTAGTGAATACTGCCACCACCACACTAACAAATTCCTAGCTATATCGTACAATTATTTCTCTACCTGTGACTCTTCTGGGGTTACTGCCGGTCCCAAGCCCGGACAAAGGAGGGGTTGGGTATAAGGTTAGCAACCCTATCCCGTAAAAACAACAACTCCGCTAAAAAAGTGCAGATCAGGATAACCATTTAAATTCCGCCCTGGGAGTTGGGAGGCCTTCACTTTGAAGATTTATGACGCCTCACGATGAAAGCCGGACTTAGGAAGTTATGAGGCTGATGCCCCTTCTGATAACCGGCAGCAACAATCAATATAGGTGACCGATCTCAAACAGCTGTCCGTTGGGCACTGTGGTCACACTCTCGAGTCATCAAGACCTCCCCTTATCCACTTTCTTTTACAGGTACCTCAAGAAGAACCCTTCCACAGTGTGGGCAACAGGAAAGTGATAATTGCTCTCATACCTCTAACAGCACTCGAGATCACATTGTTCGCGTTCAAACACGTTCACCTTCTCTGGCTTTTACAATTTGTACTTCTCCCACTACATCTATGCGTGCCACTCGTACTGGTTTTCTCAAATCCCCGAAATGCCATACCAGGTCTCCTGAAACCACGCTCTAAACCTCATATTAGAGGTTTTAACGTACATACGTTGTGTCAAATGGATCAACATGCTGCTTTAGCTAAAACACTAGAATCTCTTGCGATTGATGTATGCTGCGTCTCTCTTCCTGGGGCACGCCCTAGTGACAGCACGTATTTCTATGCGTTTTGATAGTCGCAGAAAGGTCGCATCAGGCAAACCTCTTAGATATCAATTCGAAACTGAAAATGCCAAGATTGCATTTAGAAATGGCTAAGCATTTAGTTGACCACAAGCAACAGATTCACCATGAAATAGCTTGGAATGATTTTAAAGCAGGTGTAAACTCAGCAGCGTTATCTGCATCTAAATTCAATCCAAAGGTTACAAAAGACTGTTGGATCTCTGTAACTTCCACTGAACTAAACTTATTCCAGCAAGCCCGGAGAATGATGAAGAGCCATGACAATTGAAACTTAGACTGACAAAGAGTCTATGTAAGGATCGTGAACAGTGGTGGGCAACAAAAGTAAAGGCGATGGAAACATTGGTGGCGGCGGGTAATAGTAGACAGCTGTTTCAATTTATCAAAGACAACGGTATTAAGAAATCGGTGGTTAGTGAAATTACCTTCGGAAAAAGATGGGTCCATAATTCACTGTCAGTGTAGAAGATTAGAACGTTGGGCGGAACACCTTCAAGAACAGTTCAACTGGCATCCAGCTACTCTTAGCTAACCTAATATCCCCAAACTACCTGAATGGAAGGCTGACATAGGCACCCCAACTCTTAGTGAGGTCACAAAGGCTATATGTAACTTGAAGCGAGGGAAAGCAGCAAGAACTGATAGGTTGTCTACCGATACCTTTAAGAATGGTGGTCCAGTCTTAGCTGGTAGGTTGACTGATATATTAGCCAACGTCTGGGAACTGAACATCGTCCTAACTGATTGATCTCGCTTACTAATGGTTCCAATTTACAAAAACGGACAGAAATCCTCTTGTGATTTAGTTTCTAAAATATTATCCTCTACAAACATTCGGCGTTTATTCAACACTAGAGAACAGCAGACTCAGAAAAACCAGGCTGGTTTCAGACCTGGACGTGACTACATTGATCAAATATTGACCCTGCGCCAGATTCTCAAACAAAGACACATGTACCAACGTCCGACCATAGTTGTATTCCTTGACTTGAAAGCAGCTCTTCACTCGGTAGACTGTGAAGTCTTGTGGCAATGTTTGTTATTAAAATGCATACCTCAAAAGTACATAGACTTTGTCATAGATATGCTCTTAGAAGTCTCACTCACTTCTAACGTCTCGGGAATTAATCTCCTTCAAGGAAATCCTCTTGTCGACTTAGAATACAGAGACGATATAGTCCTATTTGGTAAAGACGCTGATATTATGCAGTCTCCTGATCAACTTGAGTAACAGTGCATGCATATTCGAGATGCGCTTCTCCCCTTCTAAATGCGAAATGTTACTCCAGGACTCACCCGCTTCTCCACCTAGATTAATTATAGGGAGTGAAGTAATTGAATGCATTGACCACATCACTTATATCGGAAGTCACATCACCCCTGGTGGGTCGGTGTTGGACGAAATCTCAGCAAGTGTTCAGAAAGCCCGACTGGCATTCGCAGGCGAGATATCCGTCTCTCAACAAAAGGCCGGGTGTACTGCGCAGCAGTCCGCGCCGTCTTAACATATGGCTGCAAAACGTGGGTCATGAAAGCACAAAATATGCGCGAACTTAAGGTGTTTGACCATAGAAATCTTCGTAGCATCTCTTGTATATCATGGAACGGTCGAATAAGTAATATGAAGGTTAGACAAAAGGTTCTTGAGAAATATGATAAATCAGTCGAAGAGTTCATTAACCTTCACCGACTGAGATGGCTAGGACATGTGTTTCGAGTGCCAGACTACCTCCTGCCTAGTCGTGTGATGTTGGCTATGGTTGAAATAGGATGAAAGAAGGGTAGGGGCCGCCAAACCAAAACATGGTATCAATCCATGGAGTCTTTGACTGTTGATCTAAGCCATGTTGGTAGATGCGGATCACCTAATTGGGGTCGGCGTGATAATCACAATAAATGGCTGGAGATACTTGGTGACATGGCTCAGAATCGGTCACAGTGGCGCAAGTGTATTCACTCTTTAACTTCATCTAAATCTTGAATCCTATTATTAGTTTCTGCACAACTTTACCTCACTCTCCTCTCTTGTATTCTGTTATTATGTTAGCACTGTAATATCGTAGTGCTAATGTGGTATGGCAACTTGAACCTACGGGAGTATTTGCCCAGTTCTATGTTGATGATGATGATGACAATTATTTCTCCAAGAATTGATTATTGAGAGGGTTCTGATCAGGCAGCATAGTTGTCCCATTACTGTGTCGAAAAAGGTGATAGTTAAGCATGTGTAATACAAATCCCAACCACGCTATTTGATGAACGTTGACGACCTTATTAAATAATTTACCATCTTTACTTAGAACACTGTTTCCCACCCCCAATCTCAATATTGCTTACCCGGTCGTTACATAATATGTAAACGATGCTTCCAAGACACATATAATCAAAGATCTGTAAGCTACTAATGTTTTCTATTTACACAGCTCATATTCCACAGCCACAGGTTAGTGCGAAGGAGACTACTGTGCAGAAAACTCGTTGTTCGATTAACAAACGCCTGACCTACAAGTTATGGAAGGTGAAAAAATTCAAAAATTTTTGAATTCGTCCTGAAATTTTGTCACACACCAACTTACCAGGAATTGTGAGATTTCCTAGATAAATGAAGTAGCCAATGTATTCAACAACTTCAGGCTTTATGATCAATCTAGACAATAATACCAACCATTCCTGAAGTAACATTTTGGATTCAGAGGAAGGTAAACGTATCCTAAACATGTATCAATAGTTATGGAGTTCAAGGGACTCTCAGTCAGTCAGTGAGTTACAACGTAGAACACGACATGTGGTGTTCGAGTAGAGAGCGTGTATAAGGTTTATGTACTTCTCCGGTACACCTTTCAGTGATAGATATTGCCACATAACCTTACGATCAACAGAGTCAAACGCCGCCTTAAGGTCAAGGAATACAGCTATTGTCGGGCGTCTGAAAGTGTGCCTATGTTCCAGAACCTGCCTAAGTGTGAATATTTGGTCTATACAACCACGTCCAGGTCTGAAACCACCTTGGTTTTTTCGAGTTTGCTCTTCACTGAGCTTTAGTTAGACGTCGAAGTATTATTGAAGCTAATATTTTAGACACTATGTCCGTTAAACTGATTCCTCTGTAATTGTCACACTAGGGACTCTACATATTGTCAAAGCTTTCAGTGATCAAGACAATATCATCTGCACATTCGAAGTCAACAAGTGAACCTACTGGTAGGGGATCGATCTCCAAAAAGTAGGACATTTATGACGATATTAAATATAAAGGGAGATAAGGAGTTGTTCCAACGAACAGTTCGCCACAGCATCTGACTTGGCCAACGGTAATCAAATAGACAGCTTATATACAACGCTTTTCGTAATATTGTCAATGAAACAAGTAACTAGACTAGGGAATGAAATTTACAGTCACTTTGTTAACCAACACATTTCCCTCTGAAAACGTCTCGGATAACCCCAGCTGAAAATAACAATCGTTGTAATAGTTTTAATTTATAATACGCATATAGAAAAACTCACCTTTCATCTTCATACCAACTAATAAACATTTACGATAACGACAAATTTGACATTTCCCTCGACTACCTTTTGCCACTACACAATTACCACCAGTCGGACACACATTTGTTGGTTTCGTATCAGCCATTGAGTGACGCATGAAGAATTTCTAAATAATGTGAAGCAAAATAACAGTAATAAACAAAAAATAACTAGGTTTAAGCAATTAATGATGATAATTCTAGCCAGAAAGCAGATTTCAAAAGAAAAGTTCGCTGACATAAGAGAATGTTGAACAAAATTATGGATAATTGTTTTCATGTTACGAGGAATATTTTCCTATTACTCATAAGACAGAGAAAACAGTGAGTCAGTGTAAACGAGAGGAACTAGTACGTAAAACTATGTTGATTAACATGACACTACACAATGTACCGACTATTGATTGAGACACGGATATAGTATATGGACACCAGTTACACAACAGTCTCTCACGATAGATACAGTGAAACCACTCACACATAAAACAGGACAGGAAAAATCTGTAAGTTATAGTTCCCGATTAGCACTTAATTGTTTGTCTACATTCCTATTATCAATCACGACCAACATAGGTCGGAGATGACAGAGTGAGATAGGTATGTGCCTGTTTTAAAGTGGATTAACAGCTTCGAAACTGAACTACAAACACCAATCGAAAAATTGTACCATACTTTCTAATTAGGCTACATACTCACTTCTCTGGGCAAGCAGCTTGATAGAGAAGACGGAACTTTTAGCAGAATAAAAAAATTAACGGACGATTATAAATCGACAGTACATTCATCTACTTATCAGTGTATAATTTGATATTTTTGCTTCAAATTTAAATATAGAGTTACTGTAAGAAAATCAGTGATAGTTAAACATCAAATTAATGATGATGAGAAAAGCACCTCCAGACCTTGCTGAGATAAAGTTCTAACAGAACTAGCATGAATGTACTGATTAAAATTAGTATACATAGTTGTATGCTTAACTTTAAGTTCCATTGCGTAAGGAACGGTAGCGACATAACTCGATTGTCTAAAATGAAAGTAGAATGGGGTTCGAACTTGGGACCAAGTGGCTGAAAGTTCGATACTTTAACCATTGAGAAAACATTCCAATCATAATTTTAAAGATGTTCAGTTACACGTGGATTTCCTAAGTCTGGCAACACAAAATTAACATAGCTAATGAAAGTCTCATGTAAGGTACACCACTGATGCATATAATAATGTGCATTAAGGCTTCGAAAATGAACTAAGCTATTAAATAGAAAACAGTATTAAAAGATGTAAAATCAGGGAAAAACACAATGTGTGGTGATAAGATGGCTCGCCTAAATCGATTGAGGCTAGAAAATGACAGTTAGATCTTAACTCAGAAGTTAAATGGTACTGCGTTCACCATGAGCTATAAAAATTATAGATTTTAATGTAACTCACCAAGTATACACTTACGTGTATATTGTTAGTCACACCTTCAAATATTCAGTTCCCTCAAGACTGCAGATAGGCCTTACTGGCGAGAGCGATTCAGTATGAAGTCAAAGTCAAGCGGGTTTCAAACCTGACTACTTTTGAATAATAGCTATGATTAAAACTAAAGTTTACGAGTGAATAATATTTGAGCAGCTGTCATCTTATGCCAAATTATTGTGTCAATATGTTAAAGATATTGCTGAATGGTCAAGACTAGTTAAATAGATGGAGAAAAATTGTTCTGTTTGAATTTCTCGAGATAATATAAGTTAGTGTTTAAATAGTATATGATTCTATGGCAATCTAGACGGTTGTCATGACTACACTAAACTACTCAGATGAAGATAAATAAGAAGTAGGAAAAATTGGAAACAGTGACTTAACTTATTGAGATTTTAATTCTTTTTTCCTATATTGAACCCTAGAAATATAATTAGACAGTATTTTATATCTTACAGTAAGATAAGCTAATATAGAATAGAAAATGAGGGAAATTTCAAAGGTAATGTGAGGCGTAACATGAGCCTGCTAGGGTGACTGTGAACGAATAGTACAATTACAAGATAAATAGGCTATTTCAGACCACTTAGCTATATCGATAAATATATGGAGATAATTATATATACATATTATTCGACGAAGAAGTGAAATTAATAGCCAAGATAAAATCATTCACGGTTGGGCTGGTGGAGTGTGATAAATACCTTCAAACAAAAATACTTTTAATAAAATAATAGGGTGAACAAAATCAATGAAACAGCATACATATAGGATACTGATTTAATCAGTAAACAAACTAAAAGGGATAGATTTCTTAGGCCGTATTAAAGCGTGTGAAACGCAAAAGCATGTAACGAAAAAAACGAGCTAACGCACAGATACTAGAGTACAAAGAAAGTCATTAAATTAAATAGTTTCAATCGACACACAGAAAAGATGGTCCAGATCTCATTTACCAGGGAGGGATTTGACCAGTGGTCTGTGTGGATTAGGGCTAGAGATTTTACCCGGATGGAAATGGATCTGGGTTCGAACCTGGGACTTAATGCTAGAAAGCCGTATATCCTAACCACTTGACCACATTTGTACAAAGACACAGGGAATTTGAACTTTGGTAAAATAAGGGATTAAAGATACGCCACAAACCTATTGGTAATACAATTAGGCAATAGAAAAGGGAAGGCTAGTACAATGTATAACTATGTGAATAAGAATAGTACTTAATTTAAAGACTGTCCAGATAAAAATATAGCCAGGAAAAATTTATTCAGTTACAGAAGCTCAGCTCACTTATATGAAGAGATGACCACTGGTCTCCATTCTCAACCATACTAAGTAACATTCCAAGTCAGTGAGTGGTATAGTCTATAGGACTTCAGCAAGAAAGTCTTGATAAACCTACAAATGACATTCGTATGCAGCTATCTTTCATAGTAAAGTGATCACTTATATGATTATTTCACTAAATTGCAATCCCAGCAAATAATGCACAGCGTAAAAGCCGCTATCATAATATATATAGAACATATCTGAAACAACTAAGTAGGTGTTTCAAGGTGATGACATTAACTGAATTACTGTCACTAGTCTAAGCATTATTTACACGATGCTGTCAATGAATATGAACAACCTTCCGGAGAAAACGATGACCGAACATAGAAAGTTGTCAAATATCCTTGACTATAAAGTTTAACAGTATATAGAACAACTACTATAACTGACTGCTCACACGAGATTTTGTTGACAGACTGAAGTCACATGCATATCAAAAATGCAATAGACAAACTGGTTTTCTATATAAGTAAACATATCACATCTGCCACACCGCCATAAGTAGACAGATACTCAGATACACGTAAATATAGTTAAGTCTTGATGAAACACTGGTTTACAGAAGGTTACAAGAACATTATTTATATATGCATTGACAAGCGATAAAAACATTTTCATCAGGTTAAACTACATTCAATGGTTTTCTTTATGGATATATTTCTTTAAAAGTAATGAGTAATAGAAATGAAATTTCAAAACGGAAAGAGGTGCGTGACTGTATATAACAGGAATAGCAGTTTGAATCGCTGAACGTTTAGCCATAATCAACGCACAACCATACCAACAGCACGATGGATGAATACCAGTTACGTCAACACAAAGAAAGTAGCAATGAGAATGAAAGTATTTAAACACTGAGGATATGATCGGCTGGTCAAGGACGACGTAGAACCCAGTGCATAAGCCTATAGGTTCAAGTTGAAATAATAACACAATGAGATCAAGTTTACTCGAATAACACGATAGTATAATTCAGGAAGAAAGAATGAAGAAAACGTGTGTACGGAAGAATAATGTAATTTAAAACCCAGAACATAAAGAGTGAATACACTTGTGCCACTGTGACCGATTATGAACCATGTCGCCCAGTATCTCCACCTACTGATTACGATTATAATCCCAACCCCAACCAGGTAATCTGCATCTACCAGCATGGCTTAGACCAATAGTCAGACTGATGCCATGCTTTGATTTAGTCGCTCCTAGCTTCTTTTTATCCCACTCCTACCCAAGCCAACATCGTGTGATGAGGTAGGTGGTGGTCGGGTATATGAAATACATGTCCCAATCATCTTAGCCAATGAAACTTAACAACCTCATCCACTGAGTTTATCATTTTTTTCTAGTCCCCTGTGTCGAACATCATTATCACTTACATTGTGATTCCATGACATGTGCGTGACACTTCGAGGACTTCTATGATCAAACATCTGAAGCCTACGTATATCATTTATTTTCATTAGCAATGTTTGGTATTTATAGCTTAAAAGAGATAAGATTTCTGCACAGTATACTCAGAAGGCGGAACAAAAGGGTACGTACGAGGGAATAGTCAAACTCAAGACTTAAAGAAGGATGAACAGTGAATGGACCTTGTAAATATGATTTACTAGGGAGCACGAAAAAGCTATCTCTTCCTAGTGTGAGACTCCTGAGTGACTGTGCGAACCTGAAACCTGACAATCGATTGATCTTGTGGTGAACGCTCAGTTATCAAAACCACTGGACCGGCAAATAACTCTAGGATCCCAACTCCAACCAATTTCTAAAACACAGTGATGATCATCCAATATGATTGGTGATAAACTTCACTACCAACTGTTCAACACTCCTTGGTTTTTACTGGTGACTATTCGAGATCAATTTAGGACAAATGCAAACAAAAAATTGAAACCGATCTCCATAAAACCACCTTAACTTAAATATTATATCCTTATTTATTGTTTTCTAGTTGGTAAAGATCATTTTAGAAGTAGTTCAAGCTCAACCGTATTCTATAGGCTATCTAACATTACTATCCCTATAGAGGTAGAAAGAAGCAAAACGAGTATTTTAGAATTGAAATTAAAGAAAGAGACATTTAGTAAGACATAATTTATGATTTACTCCACTACACTTTTGTTAGATTTACGTAAGCTTTACTTTTTATCTATTTCTAACTGAATCTAATGTCAACTTTTGTCACTAGTTCATCATACATAATTTAATGAAGAATACAATCTTATGAATATCAACTACGCTCCCGTTTATTAAATTAAAGTTTAAAAATATAGTCGAATAGAAACACGTCATCAATAGCATTATCGAAGTCGTATGACTTATGCAATTTAGTGAACTTCATTCTACCTAAATTTATTAATCGGCATAAATGATACACACATAGTAATAAAATAATGGTGTGTAGATAAACACAGACACATAACTCGACACTGTGAATATATTGCGTTATTCTCTTACTCTTTACATGCAAGCAGTTACACATACACCGACATAAACTATGTCAATTTACTCATTACGTCATAAGACAATGTTCTGATCAAAACAAACTGACATAATAGTTTTCATCGGGAAAAGTAGACGTATAGAATGCTTGAAAACAAAACATGGTATATATATATATATATATATGAGGTGATAAACACATGATTTGCCAACTTCTTTCACTTGTGGAGTAGTCAAGTTATCCAGTCAGCGTTAACGTATAACTGTGAAAAATGAGCTATGAAAACAGCAGACAGATAAACTGCATAAATAATGTATCGTTGAACAATTCGGTGAGATGCTGAGGCTAGATATAGGGCATTAGGGAAAGATGGCAAATCAATTGATGAGGTCATGAATGTCAAATAACAGAGGTGGCTGGAATATTTATTACGTGAACCCAATCACTACCTACTTCAACATACGATATTAGCTGTATGGGAGTAGGTTTGAAAAACACTATGGGCGGTCGAATATCACACTAGTTGATGAAGCCATTGATTGATGGTCTGAGATGTATTGGTAGGTAGAAACTGTTTGTGGTTTAGAGGATACCCATGACCATTAAGTAGTAGCATTAGATGGTACGATGATAATTGATCAAAGTTGCACAGCTTGGTTAAACTTGTGAGCCTCCTTACTTTTCAGCTTCAGTAATGTCATGAGAAATTTTTAAGTTTGTTAAAGTAACCATTATTGCTTTTTGAAGATTGTTTACATCCAGTGGTAACACCAAGTGAGTAAATACTGAGGTCAGATGTATATAGCATTAATTCAATGAGTGTTGATATCTAACAAAGCAGCTTACGTTTTATGTATAATTTGGTGACACCAGAACAGGGTGGAAAAAGTGGTTCTCAGTTTATGAGATTGAAACATTATATGAAAGAGAACTAACTATTTAGGGTTGGCATCTCGTGGCCCATTAATTGATCATCTATTATAAATAGATTTGCCAACTACATGGTACTTTTAATAAATATACATCTACTCATTGACATGTAACTTTTATCACATACATTTGTTTCATTCCTACTTATTCACAAATTTTGTATGATCTAATATGTCAGTTGTTGAAATGCTTGTTTACTGATTGTTATAAAAGCATTGGTTGTGCTTAATTTGTGTCGTATACTTGGTAGATGTCAAATAAATGAACTGCGTAACATCTTTGGTCCTCTGTCTCAGTAACTGATACAATCTTCAAACTGTCTAATAATATCAATGATCATAACCTAAGGCTATGACTGTGTACGAAGGTTTGGTAACGTGTGAACTATGCATACACACATACCTTGCTTAGCCTATCACGTTTTGAACAATGGTCCACTCATAATGACTCATTTAAAATATCCATACTCTACGTTCGATTGAAAAAACAGCTAAATTTTGATTTGTGGTTATTTCCCTGATAAATCTCGGACTAGTCTACCGAACGAGACGTTGGAATTTTATTAGTTGAGATTGTTTACGAACATAATTTACTCGAATGATTTATATACACTAGGTGCTTAAATTCTGTGAATATGAATGAAAATCCTTAAAAAACTATAAGACATTAACAAAGTATAACATGACAAGTATGGGTTCAAGTTGCCACGCTGCATAAGCACGACGAAACCAAATATACAAGAATCTCTATGCCTTTCCATTAATACTTACTCTGTTACTACCTCCCCTACTCTGAGATTTGGTCCGACAATTTAATTTCTATCAGCTTATTGAGGCATGGCAACTTGAACTGATGTACGCACGTACCAAGTTCTACGTTGTAACTGACTGACTGACTGACACAACAACTGGTGTATGAAATAATAGAACTCAAGATCTAGATGAAGACAAAGAGCGGATACATTTATACCAATGTAACCGATTCTGGACCACGTCACCAGTCTCCAGATATTGGTTGAGATTATCACACAAACCTCAACCAGGTAGTGTGCTCTGCCAGCATGGCTTAGACCTATGGTCGACGACTTCATGAACTGATGCTTAGAACTGTATATGTATGTTGAGAATTTTTTCTAGAATCAAATGTATTGAATAAAGCCAATATCATGATTTGTTACAGACAGTTTTACTTAAGAGCAAAATACTACATTTAAAGGAGTCTACAACATAATAAATGAAAGTGCTTTAGACAACTGGTCACTATTCCAGGTCAATCATTTCTTCTTATTCATTTGCTAAGTTTAGATTTTTGTATTTGGCTTTAAGCTACACACAAAACTCACCGACTGAATAGCATCGTGGTCGCCTCAAGATCTGAAGTAATTCCGCTCTTTTTTGTTTGAGGTTATGGTTGCACGATGGTTACGAGTTCCAAAAACAAGTTCAATTCAATTCATGAATCAAACCTAATTATATGTACATAATTATGTGATGATAGACATTTGAAACACAGAAAGAGGATTTTGGAGGTGTTGTATTTTTTTGAACTGAATGGTTTAATTACGAAACTTTCAATCTTCATTCTAGGCAATAGAAACAATGTCTATAACAGTGAGTAACGGCTAATCAAATCCCAGGTTAACAGAACAAATGTAAAGAAATCCTAAAACTTAATTATGTGCTGATGATTGATGTCTAGAACGACAATGAAGATTATGAGTGAACCATACAGATTTTGCTATAATGGGTGATTCAGGAAGAATGATTGAACTTTCATAACTGATTTTCAGAATACTATTTTATAAATGTTGATGGCTAATATATCAAACATTCTGTCCTTATTATTTTCATGTTACCTCGCTTTAGCCTTCCATTTTATCAACTGACTGTTACTATATTATTCTCAACCCATAAACTAGAACTAATTAATTGCGCACGTGTTACACCAGTTTTCTATAATTACTGTCATCGTTTGGGGATTATGTAATTGGCTTACTGCGAGGCTTGTTTTTGCATGCATGTATATGAACGAGTGTATGAAGTAAATAATCCTTCATCTTTATCACTACACTGTTTGGTTCATTTAAGTGTTCTTCCTTCACTGTATTGAGACAGGATATTAAGGCAAATCGATGATAGACTAAGAGTAACTGGTAGCTGTTAAAGGATCGTACATTACTCGGTCACCTACTACAGTTGCGCGTCCACTGACTGATCGAGATTTACTGATCAAAAAATCGACCCAAACCAAGGACATAACAAGTTCAGAGAATAAAACTCTTCCAAAATATATATGTTTACTTGATTATCGAGTTCCATTATGACATAATAGAAATGATGGCAACGATTAAACTTTGGAGAGACGATAATTATGACAATAATGGATAAATGCTTGTGTAAGCCACAACTTTTATATGAGGTCTAGTAATAAGGTGGTTCGATAGTTAAAGCACTGAGCTTCTGACGGATACGTTACATGTTCAAATTTCATTCCACCTACTTCAGTTTGGGGAACTGAGTAGTATCGCTAGAGCATAAAAAACCAGAATGTCACTTACAACTAGGCACATAAATCTGAATCTGGTGCATAAAAGAAAACCCACCACCTGGTTTCCCCAATCAGAATAATAGAAACTTTAGCAACAAATGAGTCAGAAGTAAAGTGCGTTAACAAGAACAAAACAAATGAGGATGAAACAGATTGACGACGACAAAACGACAAAACCCCTCTTCAACTCCATACTTTCCATTTTCAAACAGAAACTAGAGAAATTATGTAAATGCATGTATATGATAGAGAGAGATACATATAATATATACGAGTGAGAAAACATAACGACAATCCAAGTAGTGATCATACAAGAATGAACAACACAGAATGGATGTCGGAAAAATTTTTACCCATAAATAAATGCATATGAATAAATAACAAGGTCAAACGAAATAAATAAATAGATAAGTTCATAAAGGCAATAATTAATGATGTTTTTGCACTATATGATAAAAGCGATAACCTTTGTAAAGTAGGACAGAAATAATTCAGGTTCAAATTACCGTAGAAGTAAATAACCTTAAATAACTAACTACGACTAATGGTGTTGGACTATGGCTGGCAAGTGGAATTCAGGATGCGAATCACATCCTAATTGTGACTCGTTTTCAGCTAGATGAAAGTCCATCCGAGTTTTATTCACATTAGCGCTCGAACTCAGTTCATTTATATCAAACATCACAGCGATCTCCAGAGTCACACCGATGGGAAAATACAAACATTCTAAATATATATAGCCTTCCGTTGTACAAGCGTGAATGTGTGGGTTTAGTAGCTCAGTGCATAACGAGATGGTGTTTGATACCAGTCCTGGTGTGAACACTGGCATTGGGGTCCAAACAAATCTAGATGACTAGTCCTTAATAAAATAAAATGCATGTCCCAGACTCTACTTCCTAGCTACAATCCACCTTTAATTACATTTGTAAGTAATGTTATCGATAAAAAAAATCCGCTCAAAATGCAATTGATGAATTGCCATTACTAACAAAACTATCAGAAAGATTCAATAACTTACAACTTAGAAATGAATTTATTAAGTAATTCAAATTCCAGGACAAAACATATGTCTATGGGTAGAGAAATGGCTGCTGGAATTCAGGTATTTCGATACTGATAGTTATTAGCTCCCAACAAAAAAAATGAAGTTCTAGCTATTATTCATATTCAAAAATGTGGCCTGGACTGCTGTAAACTTATTCTGTCAGGCTCCCAAAACGATGAATCGAATATAGACTGGCAAAAAGTCTCCAGGATTGTCGTGAACAGTGGTGTTAAACGAAAAACAGGGAAAAACCGGTGGTGATAGGTAACACAAGAAAACTTTTTAGACTAATAAAAAAACGGGATTACGAAGTGAAGTTTTAATGAGATAATCTCTAGAAAGGATGAAACATTTATCCGCTCTAAGTTCAAACGTCTAGAACGATGGACAGAATACTTTAAATAGCAATTTAGTTGGCCTTTAGATACTCTACAACTACCTACTATTTCTAAACAGCCTGAATGGAAAATCGACATGCCCCCCCCCCCAAAAAAAAACACGCCGAAGTTGAAATATCTATATTTAATCTGAAGAGAGAGAGATTAATGGGCTCGTATGGATTGATTTTAGAAGTCTTTAACGATACTGGTCTAGCTTTATTAATTAGGCTGATGTTTTAGCTACGGTCTGGGAGAAACCTCTTGGTTTCCTGAAATCACTAGGTAAGCAACAACGAGGTTAAACGTCGGACATCGGGGAGAGACGGTAAGTTAGTTGATGAGGTTGTGCATTTTCAATAACTGAGCTAGTTGGAATGCGTTACGTATGCCCAACCACAAGCTAACTCGGCGTGTGATGTTGACGGACATTGGGATAGGATGGAAAGAAGTTAGGGGTGGTAAAAACAAAACATAGCATCAGCCCATGAAGTCACTGACTGCTGGTCTAGACAGTATTGGAAGATGCAGACTATTTGGTTGAGGTCCACGCGAATCCCATAAACAATGAATGGACACCCAGGGTGACGGCTCAGAATCAGTCACAGTAACTCAAGTGTATTTACTCTGTCATCCTCAAAAATTATCAGCTTAAAATTATTTTGAACCGTTACGTGAACCAATTATTTTTTCCTGTACCATATTCTATGTCGTACATATATACCTATAGCCTGAGAGCAGTTACCCAAATCGAAATGAGTGGAGCGAAGCTTGGAACATGTAACCAAGTTGCTGAAGGTCAAGCGTTCAAACTGCTAATCCACCGCCCCACTAGAAACAAGAGGTTAGAGCATTTTACATACATAGCTGAAGGACTTTGTACATTTATTAACCGCTCACATACAAGAAGTAAAAATCCAGTATGAAATGGTAGACAGTACAAACTTTTTTCATTGAAATGTGAGGTTTTAAACAATTATCTTGTTAAACTTGACACTATAATCAATGTTTGTAGTTACCATTTAGAAATGAAGGAAATTTACTCAGTGGTATAGTAGTTAAAGCACCCAGTTTCCAAACAATTAGTTGCAGATACTTAACCCACTTCATTTAGATCTAAGCAGCCGGAAATTGCCGTGATATTCACGAAACTAGTGCACGTTAAAGCTGAGTTAAAAAAAATTGAACATGGCGAACGAGTCGGATTCACTTTATCACGACGACAAAACTGAGTTTCCATAGAATTCAATTACGAAGGATAACTATGACATGAATGATAGTAAATATTTCTGCACACCTGAGAAATTTACTTGAAAATGTTTACAGTTATAAAAGTTGGAAGATCCACAGTTAGTAACAAAAACAATGAAGATTAGTCAAAAGTCATTGGTTCGTAGAGAAAAATTATTAGTGATATACATAACATGAGTTTCTGAAAAGTCTATTTCTAGTGTGATGAACACGAGAGTGCAGATGTTATTTGAGAAAGTGTAATTTTATAAGGTTGCATAAATATGGACATTTTAGAATAGTACTCAGATTAGGCAGTTGTTGCTGTTATAACCACCAATACAAGGTTAAAAAAGGTATATCGAAAGAAATCGCAAATCATCATCAATTGAAGTGGTTGTAATAATTGTTAAGTATGCTCAGGCATAGTATATCCAAACATACTATGGTGGTGACGTTGTATGATCATAAATTGATTACCACTGCCTTTTCGCACTAGGTAATAAGGTCATAAGGAAATACGCGGCACAGAAATAGACAATATCCTACAAACACAACGAGATCACTGAAACCAGTGATTCAAAACGGCGGTTTGTCATCATAGCCCAAATACACACAGCAGGACCTCTGCATTAATAATATGCTGATGCCACTGGATATTAGCAATCATTCGGAGAAGATGGCTGAACACAGAGGGCTGTTGAAAGTCCCCAGTTTGGATGGGTCACATCCCACAAGTATAAAACTGAAGTGGTTTCAAAGACGCGTTGTAAACACATGTTTGCACAAGCTACTCGGACTCTCGGAATAGGTAAATTGATTTCATCAATCATGCCACTACCAGTACTCACACTACCCAGCTACATGAACTTGAAAGAAATAATAGTTAAAGTCTTCAAAGCCCCCCCCCCAAAAGTCTATTTTTTGTTATAGAATGCTGTCTTTCACAAGACAATAAACTTCCTAGTTTGTTTACAACAGTTCAGTAAGAAAGAATGTTAATTATTCACGAAAAAACAGACAGATGAACATTATTCAACACTCCCGAGAGAGACAGATTAAAAGGGAAAAGTTCATGAAAATAAATTTATGTATATGTTCTAATACGATAGGAGTTATTAAATGAAATTATCCAGAGTTTTCAATCACTGAACTCAATAATCTTGGTGGTGTTCTTCTTAAACCTCTAGTTTTTATGCAAGAACACTAACTTATTGCAAGTGTGCAGAATAAGCAAAAAAATGGAGGAAATAAGAAAAATGAGAAAGGATGACAGAGTGAGAGGATATACAGATTTCATCAACTATTGTGTATTAGTGATATGTGAAAGTAAAATGATTGATTAACGAATTATTCATTTCGAA
The DNA here is from genome assembly GCA_025215515.1 of Schistosoma japonicum. Taxonomy (NCBI): domain Eukaryota; kingdom Metazoa; phylum Platyhelminthes; class Trematoda; order Strigeidida; family Schistosomatidae; genus Schistosoma; species Schistosoma japonicum. Next base: position 3,915,555 of record CM046061.1, read on the forward strand.
ATTAGATGCAAATGAATATTTCACTGCTGAATTGTAGAGAATCTTTTAAACATTAAAAAAATATCGTAGATCATCTTTTGCTTAAAACTTCTTATAAATTTGAGTTATGTATCAATGAATTGTCAATAAATGATTCTGAATCACTAAATATGAATATTTCTTACCTCAGTTCTAGAAAAAATCAAATTCTCTTGCCCGACGGTAATCAGTTAATATAGTACTAATTAATTTACGTAAAGCTAAACTTTGTCATGTGTAGTGAGTATAACCTGGAGTGTGTACATCAAACCACAGTTTCAAACTACGTCAACACTAAAAAATGAATACCAAAGTAGTAGAAATAGTAATAATATCTGTGGTAGTAAAGAAAATTAAATATACCGGATAGTTGGGAAGGAAGAATGAATTAATGGAAAAGTATGGATGGGTTCTAAAGTTTGAGATCTAAGGGAAGACGAATGAATACACCTGTGCCATTGTGAGCGATTCTGAGCCATTCCATCAAATTTTTGCAACCTGGCAATCTGTATGTACCGACATGCCTTAAACTAACATTCAATGCCTTTAGGTTCCTTTCAATCTACTCCGAAGCTGAAATGTATACTTTCAACAACTTTAGCAAAAAACAATATTGAGTAACTAGTAGTAGATAAGTTTTAAAGAGATAAGAAATTAATGGTGGGATCGTTGAGAAATATGTAATAACTTATGATGTGCATAATATAAAAGTTAGTAGCATTACCTTATTCTTCAAACCATAGTAGCTTAAGGGAGAGTTCGAACATATGATACCATTCTCGGCGGAACAATAAACGACAATTACCATTCAGTAATTAATTCCCTTTATATTTATTATCATAAAAAATTGGTAAGAGAATGTATCATATGTGAGATTACACTTAACCTACTCATTTACAAGACAAAGGTGTATACTTTCAAAACACGCTCTAACTGTGAGGCCTAGTAATAATACTCGGTTGCTCAAAACCAAAATAGGTAGATTGAAGTTCAAACCTGTAATGTAGTGGCTGGACACCCTAATTATTTAATCATCGCTCTAGTACAGTCTCTCATGACATTAGCGCCATAAGCGACCATAATAACCTGTATTTTGTACATCCGACCTTTACCATAATTGACAAATACAGAACGCCTCTTTAAAAATGGGACATCGGTATGTGAAATACGTTCAAACTAAATGTATGATTATATATTTTAACCCAATTACGTTGGTGAAACAGTCATGTACAAGCACTCATTTGATCCTAAGTCACCACTTAATATGAAAGAAAAAACAATATTGATAAATGACAACTAACTTTGCAAGCTTCGCATACATATGCTCCATGGTGAAAACCAGCTGCCAATTCACCACACACCTGGCACTTTTGTCCCTCCATCCTATTTTGATATTGATAAAAAGCTGATTCAGGACTACTAAATCCTGGTAGTTGAACTTCACTACTATTTACAAAACTTTTTTGACCTGAGTCAGTAATTAAATTCACTGCTTCATCATTATTACAAGATGACATAGGTATTGTAACTGCGACAGATCCATTGATATTACTAGAATGGTCATAAAATTTATTGTTTAAAATACTCTTAAGTCTGTTCGGTGAAGGATTTGGCTGGGTTCTGTCGGTATTACCATTACTTATGTTTGAATGTTCTTTGAAATCACTTTTTAATGGTTCATATACATCGTAAGGATAGCATAAACGATGGGGTTTCGATACAGGACTGAGACCTATGAGGACTTTTGTATCGGCCTGATTAGTAATAGAAAAACCAGTACATGGTGTATGACCATTAGAAGCAAAACGTTTAGTTAGCGGATCACATGGCGCATTAGGATAAAAACAAGGAAAATCAGGTGTTCCAGTAAGTATACGTTCATTTGTATCGAATGTATTAATGCATGCTGATGATGTGTTAATAAAACTGAGCGCATCAGCTGTGAAGTCTGACGATGAGTTAACACTTGAATTATCATTATCTAATCGGCCCTGAGATACAATACCAAGTGGAGAAATACTAGAAATTCGATTATTACATCGTGAATTATCCGAACGGAAAGGATCACTTAAATTAGCCTGAGGTAGTGTTAGCTGGTCAACAGATGAACATGGAACATATCTTGTTGATTGAGACGACGAAATAGATTCATTCGTGTCATTATTGCCAATAGTAGTATTACTATGTGGACGTACTCGTAAAGATGTAGATGTTTCAACAAGTTGTCCATCAATAATTTCATGTTCCTCAAATGATTCACATTTCCCTGAGAAAGATTCTGATGTAGTATTATTCGTGGTAGTCGGTTTATAACTACATATCATTTCAAATGATGAATTAGAAATTGGCGCAGATTGTCCAGACGAATTACCACTAGTAGGTGAAAAACCACTATCTGCTTCGCATTTAATTCTGAAACCGGATAGTAAATTTGACGAATTATTCCCACTGGGTGAATCGTTTTGTTGTTGTTGCTGATGATGATACTGATGAATAGAAACTTCACCTCTTAATTCATTGAGGAAATGAGTTTGAATTGTTGAATGGGTAGAAATATACGTGGGATAACAATCTCCATTGGAAGTTATGCATGATAAAAGTCGATCGTTAACACTAACACTAGACTCTATGTCAGATGAATTGGACTTGTCAGTACAGATGTGTGGATCATTATGAAATACAGTCGAATAAGTATGTTGTTGGTCAGTAATTCCTAAACCCACGGAAGTGGGAGCATTTGCAGATGAACTAGACGGACATTTATTGTTATACGTGCTAATGTCGTTGTTATCAGACATTTATAGCATTTGTTATTCACATAAGATGTATTCCAATTAAAAATTCAAGGCATTTAAGATAAATTCTTTGTCTCGAAAACCAATATGAAAAGTCTTTAAAATACATAAAGAGAAGAAAGAGATCCAAAATGTCTCAATTAAGTAATTATTAGCTCATTGTGGAAAATGTGCGAAATCGACAGTCAAGCTAACTAATATATTTATGTAGATTAAGGAAATACGCGTATTTATATGTATAAAAAGCGCACTGAAAGCACCGGAAACAGTTGAGAATAAAGCAAGAGTAAAATTGGATGTTGTGTTACATGACAGAAAATATGAAACTTCCAGTGGAGATATTTTCTGCAAGAAAAAATAAATATAAACAATTAAAAGTTGCATATTTTCTCCCGATTAATCGGCAGACAGTGAAGTAAAAATGGATAAACAATGTACAAATATATAAATTTTACAATTTATGCTGAGCTATAGTCCCTACCTATTGTGTACTACTTGACCATTTGAGTCACAGAAAGTGGATAATTTGAGCCAACAAAACACTGACACTTCGAATTCGCGTTATTCGCTTTACATGTTCGACGGATTTTTACTCTCCAAATTTTAGGGTGTGCTCTCACAAGGTTAGAAAGATGCATATTTTGACACAGACAACTAAGGACAAGTTTTCAGCCCATTAAGTAGGGAAAATGACACATGTTCAATCACTTAGGTAGTTGCATATGCTCAAACAGATAAATGGTTAACAATTATAGTGAGGAATGATTACAAGTTCAAAATGACATGCATTTGTGGATAACAATTTAGTCTTGGATGATAATTGACGAAACATCAACGACAAAAGTTACAAAACGAAAATATTTTAGTGGAATTGCAATCTTGAAAACAGTAGTACATCACAATGCAGTAGCTACAGAGTAATGTGTTAGGATAACTTGCAGAACACTCAAATTCCTTGAAGATGAGACGTCTCCTACCTTCTTACGAACACGTCTAACTGGCTTATATCTAAGTCCAGATTTTGACGCTTTTGGGTTTTTCTAATTTGAAGGCACCAACTTTTTAAAAGAGGACTCACTGAAACGACTATTATCTCTTTCTTATAATAAAATAAGCCAATCTCGAATCCTGAGTAATGGTTTCAGTGATTACGTCTAATCTTTCTGCTCTTCCTAGAACTAACCGTCTCTGAAGCCATTATGAGAAGTTTTAAAAATCATGATTGAATAAATTCAACTTGGAATTGTGTTTCACGTGCCAAGTGACCAACAACTCGAATGTCCTGCCTTAACAAATGATACATTCCTTACTGATGAATGCGTTTAGCCAGAAACTAGAAAGTATACTGCCGAAGAAAACACAGATCAGCTGGTTCACTAACCTAATAGCTGCAGATTACATTGTTCGCTACTGTGATTAACCTCTACAGATATGAGATGAAAAGGTGGTTACTACTTAAACCTACTGCTTGGTGGTCAAAGCAATATAATCGAGACAACTTCAAAACTTCGTGAGTTGACTGCCGAGGCATGAACATTAAGGTGATATTTTAGAATTTAGGAGCCGAATACGAGTACGTACGTGTTTATAGAGTTGCAAAGCCAACTTCAAGAGTTAGATAAGTTTTACTAACGCTATGAAACTCCAACTACTTTGCATATTTTTTATCTGCTTAAAGATCTGTTAGAAATATTGGGGAAGACAAATAGTTGTTTGTTTGACGAAAGCACTGAAGGTGAGTAAAATTCCGACGCATGGGACTGATTAAAAAGCCTGATAAATAGAATCATCTGAGGTATAATGAAAAATTATGAAGCTGAAGTGACAAAACATCCTCACAAAATGATGAGTCTTTGGCTTGCTTTCACAGATCATATTCAGCTTTGTCGTGCAAGCTTTATAGCCCCCCAGAAATGAATCAAGGCAGTTCGTTAAAAAAAGCTGCCTTGCTAAACATGTTGGAAGAAATACGCGATTGCCCTTGAAGACTGAGCTCTGGCTACTCCTCTACGGTTTTAAACTCAAATAGTCGGTAATCATCTAGTTGGAAATATAGCAAACGGTATAAGAAATATCGTAACAGATAATCATTAAGTGCAGTAGACATTTGAAGTTTCACTGACTGTAACTTCTCTTTTACGAGTTAAAGGCTTAAATTATCAATCATGTAACGGCAAAATGACCATAAGAAATTATACATATGCGCATATATAAATATTTCGCTTCGAGAAATCAACGGAGACTATAGCCCTTAAGATAAAACAATAACATTATGTATAGCACAAACACTATGAGAAAGCAAGGATACTCAAATAGACGACTAAAATTAAAGTAACGCACTAATTCGCCGACACATTACAGCATCAAAAGAATAAACTTGTACCAAGCGCCTATTAAACCTAGGTCATAGTCAAATATGAGAGTGATGAAGTATTGCATTTTAAGTAAAGCTGTGAAGAGCATTTTTCAGCGTGTTTAAGACATATGTAAAGGTTTTTCTATTGACTTACATTAATTCGAGTAATAAAGACTACTTCGTAATTATTAAATGTAAATAAATGTTACTTTTACGATGGTACGAGGTCAATAATTCTGATTAATCCTTGCAAACTCCAGTAGTGTGATGGTCCAAACTTGATGTGGAATTATCCACAGATGAAAATGTCGCGTATTCACATTGGAAACTACAGTAATCTACGGCTTGAGACAAGAAGTGAAATACCACTCCTAAAGAGTTTGGTTTCTGTAACTTCTTTAAATAGCCTCTTAAATGATCAGTCCTAGACGGAAAAAAACAATGTATTAACGCTGAAATCATTGTTTAGTTTAAAAAAACCAGTATTCTATTACTTGGTAATCTACAATAAGAGCGGAAGTAGGTTAAACCTTCTTATTGTTTCATCAGCGAATACCTCAGCAAGACATTTAGACATTTCGGTCACTTTACCGTGAACCTGCTCTAGTATGTTCTCTTCATACTTGAGACAACAACTAGCTGCCTTAGTCCTACATTTTAAATGATGTCTAACATATGTAAAGTATAATATTCACAACATTTCATTATTCAAACTTGGAAATGTTTGTAAAAACACCGCGGAATTCGGAAGCTTTTTATGGTGGTCACCTTCGGGTTAACTGAGATCAAAAGATTACTACTAACTGTAACCTCTAAATCCTTTTAATCCAAAAATTTATGTAATGGCATCCAGTTCATTTTCTAGCTGTGAAAATTGTCCTAAACACCATTGTACACTAAAACACCTTCACTAGAGTCCATTCTTAACGATCATCGGTTTCTCCATTCTACTAGTTTTCAAATCTTCCTGATATCATAGCTTTCCATCTTTATTATAAATATCTCTCAAGACTTTTATGTCAACTGTAATTAAAAGAACCGATGAGCTTGTAAATGTCGGTACTTCAATGATGATATATTAAAATATGATGTACGATTCATCGTGGAGCTCTACTACTTACTCTCTAGTATGATGATAATGCACCATTTACCCTCACAAAATGCTTTCTATCACTCAAACCAATCTATAACTTCACAACCGATTTCGAAATTTTTCAGTTTTACTCGGAGACTCACGTTTGAGACCCTATTAAGAGTTTTTTTCAGATCTATAAAAATCGCATTTACTGGGGTATTATTTGTCTTCGGTCGCAGTTACTTCTTATCCAGCAATAAAATGATTAGTCTGACATAGGAAGCTGCTTCTGAAGTCATACTGCTCTCTAGCTAATAGAGTATTCGCTTCCACATTTCGAATAATTTGTTCATTAATTAAAGCCAAAACTTGTAGGTCTTGATACGTGTTGCACTATAGCAGACTCCATCGCTGTCACAAGGAGTTTACTATTGAATGCAACTTCGAAGACACTTGAAACTAGTCTTCCCAATTTACACTAGGTGCACTAAAGTTGTCTAAGTTCAGGTATTTTTTTACTTTTACTCTAGAGCTTAATGAAGTTAAGGATGAATTCTCTAAACAAGTAGTTTGGGCTATGGTAGATTACAACTACTTTATACATCAGTAGTTAAGTTTACTGTTGCTGACTTCACAAGTCTCTTTCTCGTGGAACTCCCAAGTGAAGAAACGTATATGTTTACTATCTTTTATACATTTCAGTACGCCTACCTACAAAGGCATTTGTCTCTCCTACTTCTTAAGTTCGCATACCCCAACAGCTTCGGAGTGATATCCGAACTGTACACCAACCAAGTTTCACCCGAAACTAATATAAACGGACGAGGTCCACTTACTAATTCATACAGTTGCTGTAATTCCTTACCCAGTAAATGGCAATTGGTTTAAATAATTTCTAAGCCAAATGGCCTACTCGCACAGGCCATAGAAACAAATACTACCAAGACCTCACTACTTAAACTTATCAGATTCCCTTAACTGTTTTGCTGAGCTCTTCTAGCTCACCTAGAGCTCCAAACACTTTTAATTGTGTTTTTATCTGTATATCAACCCGTAAAAGTCGACAGATACCGCTAGCACGAACGTGAATTTTCTGGCCAAATCAGCGACAATGCAGTTTCTGGCACAAATAGTAGGTGCTAAATTAAATGTGTTAGACATAAATATAAGACATAAACCTAAAACAATCGACCTCCGCTATAGAGCCAAAATTACTCGACAATTTATTTCAATTATTCTAATTTACAACGTTAAACGCACGAGTCACTATGTTGATTACTCGTTCCGAAAATCTAAGGTCTTATCAGCGCATGGGCCAAATCTTGTTTACCGACAACTAAATTAGGTCAGTTACTTAAATACAGACGTCCAAAAACAGTGAATCAGTGTAACTTGCGATAAGCCCTTTAGGTCCAGTGAAACAAACTGGAGACCAGCAGAGAAGATAACATACCAGCAAAACACAAACAAAACCAAACTGTTAGCAAAAGATTCAACGACGGTCATAATAATGGTGAACTAATACACAGAGAGTTATTCCAAGCAGGAACTTACTTAATACCAAATGATGCGAAGCCTTTTAATAAATTACATTGGAGGGACTTTCATACAAGCAATTAGTGATTTTCACACAACCGCCCAAAATTTCTCCATGTACCACAATCATATTCCACGAACCCTTTGTCCTAGTTCCCCCTTATTGTCCTGAAAAAGAACTTGGTGTGACAAGGGCTTACACAGAGTACGCCTACTTTTATCTAAAGGCCAAATTCCATGAGAAGTTACGTCGGTAGCAAGGATAAACATAACTTTCTGGATGAGCGCAACATCATCTTTTACAAATATGACCAACCACTTTTCTACTGTATAGCGTTGCACTTCTCTACAACAGATATAAGTTTCAGTAAATATGTCTAGATTACGCAGGAATTCGTCTGCATGATACGCAGCCAACTAAATGTATGAGATAGGACAGCCTTTAGATAAATTTCTGACTTCAGAAGGCATGGATAATTCATCATCCCTGGCCACCAGCACGTTAGTTTTGCCAAGGATATCATATTCTTAACACTCAAATGCTCACTATGTGGATCATCAAGTACAGCTTTGCGCAATGAAGGATGGATATTAGCATTATTATTCAAATGCAAAGCCCTACAAGGAGTAGTAGATAGCTCTTCTTGTCTGGCAGAATACGTTGGAAATCTACGTTTCCAGTTAGCATTTCACCCTTTTTGTATAGCTGATATTGTGCATCTAAAATATTCCTCGAATCACGACAAAACGGTTTACTAGTAGAGGTTGCGCTAACAAGTAATCTGAAGAATTATCGGATTTATCTTGTAATGACTGTCGTGATATACAATCTATATGTTGAATATGTTTAATACTCCAGTGTTATATAGTATAGTCCATAGCACTCAGAGCGATTCTCCAATGTTGAACCATACCAGCTAAGGAGCGTGCTAAAGATTCTTCTGGATAATAAATAAACCCCAATGGACCATGATCTATAATAATAGTGAATTTCTTATCAAAAAGATATAAATGAAGACGTTTGATAGCTCCAAAAGTAACTGACGCCACTCCCTCAGTTTGAAAATAATCCCTTTTAGTAGCAATAAAATTTCGTGAAACGTATTATTTATCTACCTTCATGCCCTGAAACTACACCGACGCCAACTAGCTATGTAGTGATAAGAACTGAATGATTGCAAAAGAAGATCTAAAGACCACATCACTTTGCAGAAATTTTAAAAGATTTCTCAAGCGAGCTTCCTGCTTAGCTCTCCACGTAAATGAATCGGATAACAAAACGTTTAATATATCAATACTCTGTTATCAGAATTCGGGAACGAAACGTAAATAGTATCAAAAAGCACTCTTTAGGGAACACATATTCCGTGAGATTTCTTGGAGTTAAGCGGAGCTAATTGCTTCGGATCTAGTCTAAACCAATCACTACCAACTAAGTATTTGAGATACTCAAAACTAAACACACAGAAATATATTCTTTTCGGCAATATTCTGCTTAAGAAGACGACCCAACAAAACTGTCAGTCGTTTATCATGAGTTGTCATATAAGGACAATGAATAATATTGTCATCTTAACAAACCTCCACACATTTTAAACCAACAATCATTACTTCTTAGAAAATGGCTGGGGAACAGCTAAGACCGAATGGAAGTTAGTCGTATTTCTAAAAGCCGAACGGAGTATTAATTGCTGTCGACACTGGTGAAGTTTCATCCAAGATGCATTTGAAGAGAGTCATCTTTGGATTTAATAGAGATACACTGTACTTTTCGCCGTTGCATATATATTCATTGTGCGATTGAACTCAATTTGAAGGTTACTTCTCTATCTAAGCTTGTTTTAACTCTCAGCCTGATGAATTTGTATTCTTTTCAAATACCATTTTCCTTGAAGCCCTGTAACTGATTTAAAACATGCTCTCATACTATGAAATATGGGTGTGCATAAGTCAGTATAATATACGAGGATTTATAGACAGCTTGGAACTATATTGTGCTGACTAAATTAAAGACCTTATATTTTGTAAAAGTTCATTAGTGTTATATATGTAATAAGTTTTTGTACTCGATCTGCCAGCGGAGTAACCCGTATGTCGTAATATGATGTCAGAGGAAATCAATTTCAGAAACTCCGAAGATGCACTTATTTGGGTGTATTATGACTTCATACTGTTGAAAACGTTGAAAAAGTACTGGAGGTGTCGTTGATGATCATGCATATTGTTGCTAGCGATTAAAACAACGTCAGTATAAACGGAAACAAAATCCAGTCCTCGTGTTACCTTATCCATAAAACCGTTGAAAAGTCTGTGCTACATTTTAAAGACCGAATGGCATGTGCAGAAATTCGAAAAGACCAAAAGGCGTAATGATAGCGGTCTTGGGAATGTCTTCGGGTGAGACGGGAATTTAGTGATATGCGCGGAACCAGATCGATCTTAATTAGAATGGTCTTACCGTGCAACATTGAAGAAAAGTCATGGAGATGCGAAATAGGGTAACAATCGGGTACAGTGCAAGCGTGTAGGCGTCGATAATAGCCGCACGGTCGCCAATCATGATCTTTCTTGGGCACCATATGCAGAGGAGATGTCCACGGACTGTCAGATGGGCGAATAATCCCAAGTTGCATCATATGCTCACATTCCTTTTTTGGCGACGCTGAGTTTGTCAGGTGGCAACCGGCGTGGACGTGCCTGGACAGGTTGACCTCCAGTGATGACGCTGTAGACCGTGTAATGGGATAAGGGTTTTTCGCTGTAATTGAGCTTTGTGATTGATGGGTACTGCCTTAATATGTCAACAAACTTGTTACCTTACGGTAAAAAAATGATGAATGCCGTGAATAACGGCCGGCTTAACTATGCCCGTAGTGATCAGACTCGTAGTGCTATCGACAAGTGAACGTGTGCCCGTATCAACGGTTAGGTTGTAGTGTTGTAGGAAATCGGCACCAAGAATCGCATGTTTGACATCCACAATCACAAAGATCCCAAGTGAGCCGTCGTCTAAGACCCAAGTTCAAGTTCAAAGAACACTTACAATAAGTGCAGATCGTAGTCTCGTTGGCCACCTGAAGCATGGTAGAACTGACTGAGGAAGACTTTGTGTTGTGTGTTGGAGGGACGGCACTAACTTCAGCTTCTGTGTCAATTAGGAACCTACGTGCTGAAATCTTGTCCAACACATATAAGAGGCGGCTGGGTGTCATGCCATTAGCAGCAGCCGCCTCTACTGCCTGGCAGATAAATTTCCCGAATGGTTGTAGCGACTTAGGTTGACTAGTTAGGAGTTGACTTCATACCATTTCGCACAACAAAACCACAAGGTTATAAAAACTTTTTAGCTTGACCTCCGAACTTACGGAGATACCAGCAAACTTGAGGTTCATGTGATGAACTGCGTCGGCGCGCGCTGGAGGATCGGCGGCGACGAATAGAGTGTGGCACTTGCTTCGTGAAGCTGGCGATGGCAGCTTGCAGTTTAGCCTCGGTCGTAGTCAAGGTAGTTACTTGTGCTTGTAAGTGTCTCTAGTGAAACGTTGGAGTCTCTAGATATGGATGGATTATGAACACCTGCGATCACCTGATGGATGGGATAGACATCAAATATTTTGTCTGCTAGCTCCAATAACTCTGATAAGGGGATAGAGTTTACGGAAATGCTGAGAATCTGTTGGATGTTGTATGGAAGGCAGCGCAACCACATGTGTTTAAGTACGTCTTCATCAAATTTATATGGACCTGACAACTGCTGCATAAGACGTAAGAGTTGTGATGGCTTGCGGTCGTCGAGGGAACAAGACGTTAATATCTGTTGCAAAAGTCGTTCGTCAGATACAGAAGTCCGCTAAATGATGGCCTCCTTAAGCATCATGTAAGGGTTTGTTGCCGGCACTTGAACTATGAAGTCTAACACATTCGCCGCTACTTTTGGCGATAATGAACCTACTGCATAGGCGTAGTGCCTGGCTTCGGTGACAACACATTTAGCCTGGTTAAATGCTTCTGCCTGCGCAAACCAAAGGCGAGTATTATGTATACTGTATGGCGGGAGGCGTCTGTCCGCAATGCCACTGACAATAGGTGTCGATGGGATCGGTGACGGGGTATTTTCAGTGGGCTGCGGCGAAGAAGGGTGTAATTCCATCAAGTAAAAAAATAACAAAACGATGTAAAAAATAGAGGACAATAAAAAACTTGCAACTACAGTGACAGATGCGCAGAATAGGTCTAGTGCAAATATCTACACATAAAAATAGTGGAACAAAAACCAGTGGTCAAAATACTACACTGTAAAATGAAAACAAAAATTAGGGATATGCTAATGTTTATTAATGAGTCTTAATGATAACAACACGGTAAGGCACAGAAAAAAGTTACTTAGAGGTGTAAATATATGCGTGTCAAATAATGTAAAAAATAAAAGACGGGCTCACCATTAACATGTGGCGGCCGCGTTATTGACTTAGTAGTGTTCCTTGGCAGCCACATTATCATTACAAAACAGAGTTGGATAGAAATCCAGTGGAAACAAGTCATAATAACTCATCTCAAAAACCATGAAGGGATAGAGAATATCATCAGCTTCAACAATGGTGCATATTTACCTTAACAAACGTGAATCTAAAGTTGGTCGATAGTCATCACATATCCTATGAGTTTTGCCATCAGATTTTAAGGGTGTAACAATAGAAGCACCATAATCAGAAGCATGAATCGGCTCTATTATATTTTTTTTCATACAAGATACCTCGTGTATTGTGAACAACTTTCTTTGAACACGAGGAATAACTCATCTTTTAAAGAATGCAAGATCACCCTCCACTTTTGAGTTTTCATACCACCTCCACATTTTGAACATGCGGAAATCAAATTTTTCAGCAATTTTTCAGACGTATCTTCGGGAATTAACAAGGAGTGTTCTGCTTTTAGCAGTTCTAGGTCTCTTAATCCAAGTATTTAAAATTCAGCTCCGCTAACCAAAAATTTACAAAACATATATTTATAATCGCTATCGTTTATGAATGTGACAAACACTATTTGATCTTGTAGTCAAAGAAGGGACATGATATTCTTTGGCAGCCTTTAGTACGTGAATTCGAATCTAGATATTTATTATAGCACGATGTGATTTGGACTGTTGATCGACATACTGATAAGTTAATGAATAAATAGATGGCTTTTATTCTTAAGTGTCATTTTGTACTTGAGAGTATACCAGTTTATAGACATCATCAGAATGATTTTGGCCTACATACGTACAAGGATTTTGATAAAGAGTCACTGTCAAGATATTCGTAACATACGAAAATATGAATTTTAAACAAAACCAACGATAGCGAAGTTTACAACACCTGGACACTAGATGTATGTATTATATCATGGTACATTTATGACTAAGAGTCACACGCTTCTCGACTCGGGTGTCGCAATTTCAGAAAATAGCTAAGAGTGAGCAGAACGAAGCATGGAGCATATCTAGATACGGTATAACACTAGAAGTATTCGGAGCTTGGACAGAAGCACCCTCTGAATAAGTATATGGAGATAATCTGCCAGGATAGTGAAATCTATATACATTCATTTTGAAAAGCGATTTAGTAATGAATTAAGTACGTTGCTATTCAGCACTAGGATTGAGAGAGACCGATTCCTTATGAAGTTGTGTAAGTGCTTGGTTGTAATTAGGAAGGAGTTTACAGTGATAGATTATCACGATAGTTTTCGCTCGAACAGTAATGCATGAAACGCAGTTCGATTCATCTTCAAGGTGGCTAACATACTCGGGTGCGTAGTCTAGAAGTAAATAGTATTGTGCCATTAGGTTCCATTCTTGTTCTATGCATTATCAGCTACAGCTCGAGAGAAGACAAAAGCAGCGAGAACATGAGACAACAGCACTAGTACCTTGAAATTAATGGGAAAAAGTAGTATTTATACGGGCATTGAAAGACACGACATACAACATAAGCTAATAAATGAATTAGGAAGAAAAAACATTAGTACACAATTAAGTCTGGTTACTAAATTGAGTGGTGATCCCCATTATTTTGCTAGTAGAGAAGAAACAGCAGTTGGTGTGAACATTTTAAATATGACATCAGAAGAGACGAAATTGTCAGTATATTGAACAAATGAAGAAAGTAAATCTCCTTCCAGGATGGCTTGAGAAAAACTGTTCCAGATTCCGAAAAATCTATTTGTAAAATAGTTCATATAAAGAGTAGATTTAGGGTGTGAAATTAGCGTTTTTGAAGATGAATTGCGTAGGTTATAGCAAAAAGGTTCATCGGGCTGAATTGTATTAGACGATGAAAACACTAATTTGTTCAGTTCCTTGTAAAAGACGATTAGGTTTAATTTGGATCAGCGCCCCCCAAGGTGTCTAGTCCTAAATTAGCCCATCTAGTTTCACAATTTAGAGAACAGCCAGCCCCAAGAATACGAATAGTAAAGAGACGTTGTACAAAGAATAAAGGTGCAGAATTCTAGTAAAAATCGGACGAAAAATTTATAAAGCAGTATATGAGAATCCCTGTCATAAAAGTTACATAGTATGCAACTTGAAAAGTCGATGCTACTCAGATGTCTGCATAGTGTCCTGTTCTGTGAATGACAGATTATGGGGATACCTGAGTCCTAAGTCAATCACTGACTGAAGCCAAAATAACTCATTACCGTTTATGAAGAGATCGAAAGTGAGACACTAATCTCAAAAATATATCCAACCACTCTTAAAAGCAAAAAGATCTACGTTCTATTACATGAACCATACGGTTACCTTGCTGAGGTCAGCAATGACGCCATTGAGTATGTATGTCATTTCTTAAGGAAGGAATAAGTACACTATTTTAAGATCATCACGTATAGAAAAGGCCTACCCATGCTGAAGCATTTGCATATATCATTTATCGAAGCTGTAAATAACAGTGAGTCTAAGACTTTTCATTGTATAGCTCCCCTTGTAACTGATTCGGCCATTGAAAGAGTAGAGTTGATTTTAACAATTTGATATCGATGACTGAGGAAAGAGTTCAGCCAACCAAGCAATGGATTTCCTAATGTGTTAAGAGAAGAGTTTGTCAATAAGTAGATTGTGATTAACCATGTCATAAGCTTTAGATATATCTAAGTACAACACCAATAATAAGTGTCCAAGGCTTTGTTTAGTAAAGACTAAATTAATAAATTCACAGTAGCGAGTCAAACAAGACCTAGTTTCGATAAAAGCATGTTGGAAATTAGAGATAAGTTTTCCGAAGAGTAAACAATGAGACACTACACAACATACTATCTTTTTGATTATTCCAGAGATAACTGGGGTGATATATATGGGCATACAGTTGTGCACGTTTATCCTGTCACCTGATTTAAATCGAGGGCATATGCATTAGGTTTTCCACCTATTAGGGTAATTGCCTATTTTTAAGGGAAC
The DNA here is from genome assembly GCA_025215515.1 of Schistosoma japonicum. Lineage (NCBI taxonomy): Eukaryota > Metazoa > Platyhelminthes > Trematoda > Strigeidida > Schistosomatidae > Schistosoma > Schistosoma japonicum. The sequence goes on from CM046061.1 coordinate 3,930,773, forward strand.
GTAAGACAGTTTTAATTAGATTAATGGGACACTAGGCCCATCAAGTTTGAATTAAATGGATATTAAGTGTACCCGCGTATATAACCAAGTTACGCATGTCTTACAACCAGAGCCACTTCTATCGATTAGACCCACTCTTACGAATGAGAAGAAATCTGAAGGCACTAGAGGATGGAAGAAAAATTATATTTGATCTCAAACAGAGCTTCAATGGGATAGCAACGTCTACGCTGGCAAACTAGAGAGAGATGCTACCCACGGTGGTTCGAGTCGTGATCCGGTGAAGATGCGTGACTGCGCGCCTTCAACTAGTAGTGTCCGCTAAAACAAACATGGTCAGCATCAATGTCGGGAGCCTATGCAACTATTTATTTTGGGGATTATTAACCGCTACAGCTCCCCCTCAGGTTTGTGGGGAACCTAAGACATACCAGCCAAAGGATTAAACCCAGTGCGTTAGACATTGGTAAATGTTCATTGCGATGGCTAGTGATGTTGTGCAGCTTCTGAACATCAGTCCCTACGATATGGTGTTGTTTCATGAAATATTTTGTGCCTAATAAATCCTTTTTCCTTCAACGTTTTTCTGTTCGTTTCCAGATGGCCTAGAAGTCGAAAAGAAGAAATGAAATGTAAATCTCCACATTTTGTATACGAAAAAATAATTGTTAGCCTAATACGGCTATAAAAACGTTGAATACCAACAATAAATAATCAAACGCTTTTTAAAAAACACGAAATTTATAAAATGCACACCGAAAATTCAAAAAAATAGTTCCAATACTCTTGTCGGTTTCTGTTTATTTATTTGTTTTTGCCATTATTATTTTTTTTATGACAACAAGAAAATTGTTATTCGCGCGTGGGTAGTTGGAATCGGGAGAAAACTAGTAGACATAGTATTGGTTTAGGTGTTCTGGAAATCGTACTTTTCTGCCAGAAGGCGTATCTCTAGGCGTTACGGAGCTCTCCGATATTTCCACTTGCGTATTAGTCGTGGCTTAGGGCGTGGTGACTTCGTTCATGTCAAGTTTTGCGAGTGTTGTAGCGAATTCGACACTAAAAGGTTTACCTTCTAGGTAGGCTGCTTTGAGGCGGTCAATTCTGACTTTATCCTCGTGGTCATTCTTGTAATTTGTATAGTACTTTGTTTCGCGTTTAAGAACCTTGTATGGCCCTTCGTAAGTTATTTCGAGGGGTCGGCGTACAGCATCACGACGTACAAAAACGTGTGTACTATATTGTAAGGCAGGTTGGATAAAGGTGTCTGTCGATTGTTGTCGAGTTTGAACTGGCTTAACTGAACGCATAGCATTTGTAAGCCGGTCAACGTAAGAATTGAGATCTAGGTTTGTCGAAATGAAAGCAGTTTTCACAAACTCGCCTGGTATTTGAAGACTCGTTCCGTAGACTAATTTGGCAACACTGCATCCAACATCTTCTTCTGCCGTGCTGCGAATCCCAAGTAATACTTGCAGTAAAGCGTCAATCCAGTGAGGGATGTTTGTAGCTGAAAGTGATGCTTTCAGTTGTCAATGGAGTCTTTCTACCAAACCATTAGATTGTGGGTGGTAGGCGGTCGTCCTGAGACGCGTAGTTTCCAGAAGTTTGGTCAGAGCGTGGAACAATCCAGATTCAAAGTGACGTTCACAGTCTGTTGTTACTGTAGATGGACAACCAAAGTTGGCTACCCATCATTCGATGGATGCGCGAGCAATCGTTTCACTAGTGATGTCTTTGAGTGGAATCGCATCTGGGCAGCGTGTGAATCGGTCCACGCATGTCAGAAGATAAGAAAATCCATTTGATTCTGGTAGAGGTCCTACCAAATCAAGGTGGACGTGATCGAATCGAGTGTCAGGGGTTGAGAAAGTGCCTAGGAAGCATTCATTATGTTAAATTACTTTGTTCTTCTGGCAGGCCATGCAAGTGCGCGCCCATTCTTCGATATCGTTATTCATCTTCGGACAGCAGAATCTCTCAGTAATCAGTTTACTTGTAGCACGAATTCCAGTATGAGAAAGGTTGTGCAGTGTGTCGAAGATGACTCGTTGATAACTCCTGGGGACGACTGGACGGGCTATACCTGTCGAAGAATCACAAATTAAAGTGTTCTTACCTTTTCCAATCGTTTTAGTTTGGAGTTGGAGCGTTGTTGTGGCTAACTCGTGATGAAAATCGATATCTTCACTTTGAAGTTGAGCTAGTTTAACAAGGTCGATTTCTTGGATACGATTCAAGGAATGTATTTTCGATAAGGCATCAGCAACTACATTGTTAACTCCCGATATATGTCGTATATCCGTAGAGAATTGCGAGATATAGTCAAGATGACGCGACTCTCGTGGAGAGTACTTATCTGAGATGATTTCATCGAAAACGTCAGTGGTTTATGGTCGGTGAATATTGCAAATTCCCGGCCTTCGATGGAATGTTGAAAATGTCGTACAGCAAAGTACATGGCTAGTAGTTCACGTCCAAAAGTGCTGTATCTCGATTCAGTGTCGTTTAATCGTCTTGAGAAAAATGCTAAAGGCTGCCAAGCTAGGCCAGTCCATTGTTGCAGAACTGCGTCAATGGCTGAGTCAGAAGCGTCGACCGCAATGTTGATGGGAGCTTCAGTATTGTAGTGTGCCAGCATAGTTACATTGGCTATTGCCTCTTTAATCGCAACAAAAGCTTTTTTTGGTTCTGAATCCATTGTGACCACCTTCTTATTCCCACGAAGCTGATCCGTCAGTGGTTTCACAATAGATGCACAGTTGGGGATAAATCGCCTGTTGAAACTTACCAACCCGTTGAAAGCTACGTAACTGCTTAATGGTTGTTGGTTCCGGATACTCCAGAATAACCGCCACCTTGTGTTTTTGAGGCTGTATAACATTAGCATCAATAATATCCCCCAAAAAGTCTAACGAGGGTTGTTCCAGTTCGACACTTCTGTATATTAATGGTGATTCCGTATTGTCACAGTCTTCTAAAAGCTGTGTCTAGATGTTTAATATGTGTTTCCTCGTCTGGGCTTGTTTTCAAGCAGTCGTCGACATATGCATGGACATAGTCGAGCCCGCGGAACACGTCGTCGACAAAACGCTGAAATGTTTGTGCTGCATTCCTCAAGCTGAAGGGCATTCGGAGGAATTCGTAAAGACCGAATGGTGTTACAATAGCCATTTCGGGTATGTCATTTTCAGCCATCGGTATTTGAATATACGCCTTAAATAGGTCAATTTTCGAAAATAATGTCATTCCCCTTCAACGTGGCCGTTAGGTCGTGGATGTGTGGTAAAGGGTAATGATCAGGCATAGTTTGTGCGTTAAGACGTCGGTAATCACCGGTGGGACACCAATCATTGCTGTCTTTCTTCGGGACAATATGTAATGGAGATGACCATGGGCTGCTGGATGGGCGGATCATTCCCAGGTCAATCATATGGTCGAATTCGTTCTTAGCAATCCTTAATTTTTCGGGTGCTAATCGGCGTGCTTTGGAGAATACAGATTGACCTGTAGTCGTGATGTGATGTGTAACATTGCTGGTTACACATGATAACTTTGATGTCGCCTTATTCAGGTCCGGATACTTGTCGAGTATTGGCTGAAAATGAGGGTTAATTAAATGTTTAAAGCAAAAAGGACATAAGCTACAACCTGTAGCAGTGGTTCCACGCACGTATAGCTTTGTGTTGCCGTCGACTAGCCTCTTTTGCTAGGGTCTACAAGCAAGTTGTGGTGGCTTGATATATCTATGTCTATGATAGGTATTTTCACATCGGCAATAGTGAAAATCCAGTGTATGGGTTTGCGCAAGCCTACGTTCAAGTAGACATATGTTTTTCCATACGTGGCTGTTTGTTTTTCATCGGCTGCCTGAAGATCAAATGCAGCTTCATGTTGGCGATCAGATGAAGTTGCATGAAGGACGCTGACTTCTGCTCCAGTATCGACGAGGTAGCGAACCTTCGTTATCACATTAGTGATGAATAACAGGCAGCTGTTTCCACCGGCTACGGTTGCCGCTAACGCGTGCCGGCGGGATAGTTTCCCGAGGCAGTGGGTTTGAGGCCAGGGAAACAACAGGGGGTCTCTACACTCCTTTGAGTCCTTGCCATAGGTGTTGTGGTACCAACACCAATGTGGATTTTCTGTTCGTCGAGATCGAGATAAGGATCTTTTAAGCGATGAACTTCGTCGTCGAGGATTGTTTGGTCGGAATTGCTCGTGGAGATCGAGGAAACGATAAAGAGTTTGGCACAATTTAGTTATTTTGTTTTCGGTCTCTAGAGGTTTTTCTGTAACAGAATAAACCTCATTGTGGCGAGTTCCCGTGATCTCTAGAATTCGATCAGCAGATGAAGCTAATTCATCTACTGGGTTGTTCTAAAAATTACTAATACTGCTTGCACTTGTTGTGGCAGTTTTGATAAAAAAAAGTCGACGGAAGAGATTTTCGTCAAAATTATGTTGATCTATTACCTCTTTCATACGCAATAACATTTCGGCCGCAGAACCGTAACCAAGATCAATGGTGTGAAACTACTCATCAAGACGTTGTCGGTCGGAAAAATCTCCTCGTTTAGGAATCGATCTTTTGAGCTGTTCGTACGGTTCTAGGCAGTCAGGACTAAAAAAAGAAGGGGTAACGTACCTGTTCAATTCACACGGAAGTGACCTTACAACCGCCAGAAATTGAACGCGTGGATCAGTCACACATTGGTCTCGAAATTCTGCTTCTGCGTAGCAGAACCGACCTTCGACATTATCTGCCCAGAAAGGAATGAGCTGTTAGTTTGGAGGCTTAGGGGTTTTAATCCTGATTAGCTTACGAGTCTGGTCTGACATCATAAAAATATTAATGAATGCAAATACAAAATTACTGTGAAAAATATGCGTTAACAAGAAAAAAATAAAACCACCAATAATACTCTGTTTAAAATTATAAAAAGGAACGAACTCACAGTAAATGATCGTTTCCAGATCACGTCGGTCTCACCAATGAAGCGTTCCCCGGATATATGACCAAGTTGCGCTTGTCGTATAACCAAAATCACTTCTATCGAATGGACCCCACTCTTACGAATGAGAAGAAATCTGAAGGCACTAGAGGATGGAAGAAAAATTATATTTGAATCTCAAACAGAGCTTCAATGGGATAGCAACGTCTACGCTGGCAAACTAGAGAGAGATGCTACCCACGGTGGTTCGAGTCGTGATCCGGTGAAGATGCGTGACTGCGCGCCTTCAACTAGTAGTGTCCGCTAAAACAAACATGGTCAGCATCAATGTCGGGAGCCTATGCAACTATTTATTTTGGGGATTATTTACCGCTACAATGTCATTCACTGAATTTTTTTTTACAATGTTTGAAAACATGAAAAATAAAACGATATTAAAATAGAATGAAACTATTGGAGCAGCGTTGAAGGATTACTAAAGTGACCTTGTGACAAGGTCAGTGAAGGAGAAGACAATGTGATCCATAAGCTTAGACTACTAATAATAAGTAAAACCAGGAAAAAGTTAAGTTACATATGACGGGAACAGTTGTATGGGATATACGGATACTAGGCAAGCCGTGGTCAAGTGATAATTATTCATAAATCCAACTGATTGATCCAATACAACTCCCCTCCCCCACCTTAGTGAACGGATATCAGAAGGTAAAATAACTTGTCAATTAATATAAGTAGTCTTTCATAACTAGGGCAGCATTCCTACAGCTGAAAAATATATGGGACTCCTAACAACTGACTACCAACCTCAAAGTGAGACTCTTCAATTCGAACGTCAAGACAGTTCTTCTCCATGGATCTGAAACGTGGAGAACTACTGCAAACATCCTCAAGAGGTTACAGGTAGTTATTAACAACTGTCTACGCAGAATATTGAATGTCTTTTGGCCGGAAACGATCAGCAACAGCCTACTATGGAAGAGAACAAACCAACTTCCAGCTGAAGAAGAAATCAGGAAACGACATTGGAAATGGATAGGACATACGTTGCGAAAATCATCAGACTGTATCACGAGACAAGCACTAACTTGGAATCCTGTTTGAAAACGGAAAAGAGGAAGGCCAAAGAACACACTGCGTCGAGTGCTGGAAGCAGACATTAAAAGGATGAACAGTAACTGAAGACGGCTGGAAAGGATTGTTCAGGACAGAGTTGAATGGAGAATACTGGTGAGCGGCCTATGCTCCTCCGAGAGGGGTAATAGGCATAAGTAGTAGTAGTAGACTTTCATAACAAAATAATACATTTATACATGCAGAATAAATGGGATCATAGGTCATTAAAATCACCAATGATCATTAAATATCGATTTCGTTGGTCATTAATGTATTTTTGATCAGAGAATTAGATGTTTCAGTGGAGTCGACCGACTTCAGCTAATGTTATGATTATTGATAAGAAATATTTGATTTATTTTGGGCTGCGTGTTTGGATGGTCGTTTGGAATGTGAACAGTTATATGGGCGATCAGATAAAAAAGATCCAGAATGCTTTGAACCGTTTTCTTCCTCGTAGCTCACTGCTTTTTCGTGACCTGAGCATGGTTTTCTGTCTGGATTCGTAACCTCGTCAAGTTCGACAATCACAGAGTGCGCATATGATCAAGAAGTCCATAACAAAGTTGCAATACATATAAATTTGAACCAAAAGAATCAATTGTCACAAATTACACAACACATTAAAGTTTAATAGTACAGTGCAATCTGACATCTAGCATACATACCAATAAAGAAATATTCAGTTCAAAGATCGCTATGTTAGGTGGAAGGTTAGCCACAACCTTTTCTAATGTATTAAATCTGCATGATTAATGAATCATTTTATCAAGATTACTGAGCAAATGGTCTAAAACCAACATCACTGTTTCCTTAATCCTCCGCAACCTTAAAAATTGATTCTCAATGATCTGCTTCTATTGTCAAGTCCTACCAATGTTATTTTATCTTACCGGATAATTTGAAATTATAAAATAATACAAAAACAAACAGAAACGTACAATATTTGTTTATGAAACGACACTACAGTAAAAGTATAAACAGATTAGGACCTGTAAGCTATTGCTAACTATCTGATATCATTTGAACTTCGACCGACTATGATATATGAAACACTATGTTGGGAACTAATACTCTAAGCTAGACATAAATACTGATAGTTCTGTGCTTACACAGTTTTTCCTGTACGTCCTAGTCCCCAAGCCAAAAGCCAACCAGTCAAATTATATTTCATACATTCATTTATATACACATAAAATCTGCCAAAGCAACGGATTAATGCGAAGAATAACATTCATGCAAAAGAAGTACAATATTGACTAAGAATTGGTAGAACAGATAGTTGGTTAGTTATTGTTGCTGAATGGGAAATAACGTAATAGCAGTTCATGTGTCTAGTGGGAGATTAGGATGATGAAAGCATGACAATAACAAAAACGTAGTGGTCAATTCACATATACTCAAAACAAATGAAATAATCTACTAAAACACGGCTCCAAAAGTTAGCTGTTTTTGAATCGTTCGACAAGAAGCTATAAAAACAAAGTTTCGGCAGCATTGATCTCATTGGGTCTTAAGGTTTTAACAAAGTCAATAAGAGAAGTGCGCTGCAGGATTCAAAATGTTTATGGTATAAAGTTCAAAGACATTCTAAATCTAAGGTGACCATATTAGCCTTATTGTGTGCTAGTAACTAGAGGCACTTGGTCATACACCACTACAAGATCACTCTTCAACATAGTGCGGACAACTTCTTATCCTTAAGGTAGTCAGCAGTAAACATTGCTAGCTTACGTGCATTTCATGTGCAATCACACATTCTTCATTTCTCACCCACTGTCGTATTCTGCCTTCTTATTATCAGAAGTTTATTTATAAGAAATATTATGGGAAGATATTACACATGGCATGGTTGCATGCAAGTTAACATCCATTTAGAAGGATAATTCATATTACATAGTAATTATTAATAGTGATTTTATTACATATGCTAGGAGTTTTATAGAGCCAACTCTTTTTAGTACTTCCTTGTAACGCAGGCCAATATTTTAGATGAGAAACACAAAATACGGGGCTTAAAACGAAACACTGTAGCCTGGTGGAAGGGACTAGATGTAACGAACTTGTTGAAGATTTACGAACGTTGCGGATAACGTCATCGATTTATCGTATTTGTTAATCACTTTCTTCTTCATATTTCGCTGTTATGTATACGAGAATTCTTCCAATGTCATGTTTGATATCATCACTGTGATGGATGTTTCTCTGCAGAATTCTTCGTCTCCATTCGCGTAATGTCACTTTTATTTGTAACCTATTGATATTCAGGTTTACTTTGCATTATCATGAGATTATGTCATGTTGAATAACCTCAGAATTTAGATGATTACTATATCGTTCTAAAAGCTAACTAGAATTCGAAGTACGAACTGTTGGTTTAGTGATAGATGGATCATTCGAAACTTATATAATCAAAGTGTATTGAATACTGATAAACTCAAAATTAACAACACAATTATTTGTCATTGATTTTCTGCATAATTTATCAAAGATATGAGTGTGTAGTCGACTGTTATAAGTATATTATAAGGGATGTATTCGAATAAATAATAACTTACTAACACTAGCCACTAAGTATCCCTAGTTCAACTTCATAATGAATATAAAACAATGAATTTCTCTTTAAGTCAATAATTAAAACGACGAATACAAACAAACAAATTGACTACCTAACCCAATAAAGCTACCTTACTTTAGTTGTAATAATCAGCTCACTATTGATTCTAGGGTATTCCTCAAGTTCTATTGAAGTTGTGACTAGTGTGGTTTGGACATGTTGTCAGTTAGATAGTTAGTACTAGTGACATTGGTTGATCATCGCGCCACATCACAAATTAATAGAAGTGGGAATTCTGCTTTCTGGGCACTGGCCAGACCAGCGGTGCAGATGGTCACGCTTTTGCCTTGAGACCTAAATGTAATTCCGTGAATTCCCTAGTGAAGCCGATAGTATATGGTGCTGCGGAGTTCTGTGCTGAGATAAAACAACTGTCCATTACTCACTGATTTCCGGTAATACCTTAACAATATCAACCTGTGATAAAAACAAACAACCAAACTCAATTTTAATGATCACAGTACCACTACAATTCAAATGATAATATTCGGTTCGATATTCACCAATTCAATAAAAAATGACCTATATTTCTTTGTCGTTTAATTTATACTACTTATAAGCAAGCAAAATAAAAGTACTTAATACATTCTGTTACTAACATGTCATGGTTGTTAGGCAAACTAATGATAAAAATTTGTTCAAATCAATACAGTGATCGGGGAAGCAGAACTGTTCATCTTATGCCCGTAGTTCTGCTGTGATGCTTCTAGCCATAAGTCTAATAAGAAGAATACAAGAATAATGAACTAACCAATCAGTCAAGTCTATATTTCAAGTAGTGGTTTATATGCATACTATGTCTGTTCGCATGTCAGACCAATTAGAAAATTGAGATCAATACGTAATGTCGACACTAGTAGTCAGTAATTTGAATACTGAGTGCATGTTTAACTAGTTACAATGCATGAGTGGTAAATGACACAGAATAGACAGTATTAGGTTAAACGGGAGGTATGGATGAGATGAAATATAAATACTGTAGTAACAAAATGTCCATTACACAAGCCATTGAGATATATAGAATGATCTTCTGGAAAATTGTTAATCGTTCTTCGTAACTCACCCAACTTGTCAGTTTTCTTAACAGATCCAATCAAAACGTTATTGCTTACAGAATACAATGAACTGATTTGGTATTACTTTGAATTGTCTCTCAACAGCTGCATACAAGCAATTAGTTTTATTTTGTGTATAACATTATTTCACTTGTAAACTAAGACACAACGTACGATCAAAATTAGACTTTGGCTCGTAAGTGAAATCGAAAACATTTGTTTAATCCCATTTGAGACTTATTAGCTGGATGTATATGAATCCTGCATTTCATTTACCATCTACAAATTAATTTTATTCACACTTATTAAGTACCGTTTATCGAAGTAATCTATTAAGGATAAGCATATAGTAACGGAGGTTGATCAATCTCAGTTTATAACTACATCAATGAGAAGTTTTATAATGGAGTATTTCTAAATGAATAAAAAGATATTCCTAGACATGAATTGAAATGGCTTGATTACGTAAAGTAAAGAAGGACTAATTAACCAAAATCGATAGCGTCAGATGGGATTCAAAAGTCGTTGGAAAAGCTGATAAATTAGTTACGTAATACGACTGTAGTTTGCCTTAATAAATAGATTATAACTGTAGTGAATTCTGTTTTGTAAATAGGCATTAAATTTAGTCATTTGTATTTGTCATAGATTTATATTGGTTAGCTGGCACTGAAAACCAAGGAGGACTGGATAGCTGATGTGTTTCAGTGTAGAACTTTCGATTCTTCCAAAGAGTTGAATTCAAGTATTTCAGGCCTCATAGCAGACTTTTAATCATAAGTACCATCGAGCCTGTCATTGTTTAATAATAAAATCCAAACTTCCATCAACTTACGATATAGTACGACGATCGGTCAATTCTACCGGTGATAACTGTCTTACTCTCAACAATTTTGAACTTTCATCAGTTAGTCTCCAGCCTCTTCTTAGTTAAGAAAGTTTTAATATCAAAGACTTGATTTATTTCAAAAGCATTCATCGTATTCACTTGGTATCTACTGTTTAACGAATGTCAAGTAATTGGTCCGTAAAGGGTGTTTGCAGAAAAATTCGTTTTGATTTATGAATACTTGATAGATTGTGTCATTTCTTTGAAGATTGCCTAGGTCCGGAAATTGAAACCTGTTGTTCTTTCTTGAATTTCATTTTGAATTTAATGTCTGAACAAGATTTATTAAAAGTATTAATCAACTAGCTTGCATGATTGATGTTACCACATAAGATGATTGCATCATCCACACACCTTGTTGATGGTAAGTCACAGTAAACTATCAAGAAGAATAGGTTCCAATAAACTTTCTATTATTACACTATCGGTTTGTTTTACATAGACTGATCAGCTGTTTTAAGTAGTTTTACGGGTATAGATTAACATTTAGAATAATCAAAGTTAGATAAAACATGGAATCAGGTTTAATCTGTGTTTCGTAAGGAGTTTCATGAAGAATTCTATATTTTTTTTCCGGCTAGTCTGATCAATTCCTACGTGAGTTTCTCTGCTTTTTGTCCGTTTCTCATAGTTCATAACTTGGACAATTTCATCAAGTTGAGAGACTTAAAGATTTTTATCGATGACATTTTCAGATTTAGACGTACTTCTTCTGATTTCATGTATACAGTAGTGTAAAGTATTCATTATTTCGTTTTCTTGGTGAATTTGAGCATTGTGGCAACAATTATTCACTTTATTTGGTTTCTATGACAAAAAGTTGACGGACTAAAATGGTAAACGAATGATTACAATTTTGTTTGTTTGTAAAGTTTCTAAGGCACTAAATAGAAAATATGCCTGAGAACAAAGAGAATCTTAGTCATCTGTTAAATGATCTTGCTGTTGCAAGGTGTGGAGGGTGTAAAGAAATGCATGAGTCACAAGGACTTGTGTTGTGATCATGACCTAATAGACTTGAAAACAAAGATTAATTGGCAGGGTGTTTAAGTGACCAAAGCTATTCCCAAAGGTGTGGATGGAAAGAACAAACATCAGTAAATTGAAGTTACGGTGAACTCATTTATTGTGAGAAAACAATGACTTGTATGTAACATGTGCTGGACCAATGAGTAACAAGAAATACGAAAGAAAATGAATACTGAATCGAGGAGTTGTGTACATGATTCGGGATTGTAGGATCATAATAGGGATAGAATAATTTAAGAAAAGAAACACAAATGGTAGTTGTTAATGGGTATGTGAAAAATACACAATTTTATCGATACAAATATTGTAGTGACTGAATACTGTAGAATCGATGATGTTGAAGTGGTGAAACGTTTAATTGCAGTTTGTAATGACCCCGATAGTTAGATAATGCCTGGCATCTGTTTGACTCATTAAATAAAGTAGACCTGTATAACTTAATAAGTATCTTCGACTAGAGCTTGGGTACTGTGAAGGGTTCCACACGTTATATAAAAGGCGAAAGATTAATTAAAACGAGGTAATTTATTTCAGCGAGTTTTACCAATTAAGCACCGGTAAGGAAAGGTTTGTTGTTCAATCATGTTGTAACATGCATACCTAGATAAGAATGTATGACAAGTGTAATATTATGTCCAGAGTTATCAATGGCTGCTACAATGTTTAACCAGATGTGAGTTAGCCTTAAGAGTCCCAGCAATACAAATAATAGACTTGATAGATTGCGATTTCTGATTGTTTGTACAGATCTAACGATATGAATGAGCTTCTTTACAGAAATAAACCTATTTAATGAAAATTCATTGGTAAAGAATTCATTTTATTATTGAATATTGTTATGTATGAAGTTTCTCGACATAGATTGACTATAAATAAATAATCGGCTCAGTAGATATAGTCAATCAGTCAGTTACAACATAGAACTTGATACATTCGTACATCAATTCAAGTTACCATATCCCAATTAGCAGATAAAGATGACATTGTCAGACTAAATCCCAGAGTTATGGAGGTAGTGACAGAGTTAGTATTAATGGAAGAGTTAGAGATCGAAGATAAGATTTAAGAAAATATAAACAGAAAATTATGATGGATTTTGGTAACTTAATAGTTTGAAGGAAGACAAGGAATCGATGCACCTGTGTCATTACCACCAGTCACTAAATATTGGTTACGACAGTAGGTACAGTATACTTGATTCTTCTGATTTCATTTAATTTGCTTAGAGATGTTCATTTAGCTGATATTAAGATGGCATCACTAGATGTTTAATCGATCGTTAAAACTGTTCCTCACACGGGGATTATGTGCTTCTTATGTGATTATAATGAAGATAATAAACTTAATACTGATGTAATGAAGGATGATTTGAGAAAAAAAGTAAAACTACTACGATCCACATTTAATGCGTAGTTTTGATTTAATAATCAGTTCAATAGACAAACTGATGACAAGACTATAGATTCACCTTTCAGATTTACTGTTGATTGTCACATGAATAACCTAGAGAATATGATGATTAAACTAACGTTTGATTGATTTCATTTGTATGAATGATACATTTATTATTTCAGAAATAAATAGAGACCATAATGTTTACTTGGATGGATTCAATAAAGATCATGATTCAATTAACTTCATGTTCAAATCAGAGAAGAATTTCTAGTTTTATTTTGCTTAATGTCCTTCCTATTGAATAGAAAGTAGGATGATTCACTTAAAAGATGAATATATAGAAAGCCGACCTGTAATGGTCCATACACGAATATTCAAAGCTGGATTGCATATATTTAATCGTTATCCTACTGTGCCAGACGATTATGTTCAAATGATGAGATGAATGACTAATTAGATTAACTTCGACAAACAATAATTATCCACGATCATCGGACGGAACTTGAAACTAATTCTACGCTCAGAAAGATTTTGCTAGGGCAGATTGACCAGTGATTAGAGACTGCCTTTGAAATGACTTGTTTACTAGTTTACATCTTCTGTACAAGTCAGACAGGGAAATGCTCGAAGATGCGTTTGGAGAGTAATCGATTTGCAAGGCCGATGTAACCTACTCCACTTAAGAAAATAAATCTATTGGTTCATATATATATAGCCTAAAGCGGATTTTTATCCTTTGCGCAACGACAAACCATAATTCGATTATCAAAGATAATGTGCAGTGTGGAGAAGGGAATTAAAAACGTTTCTCAACGATTTCGATGATTGATTTCTCAAAAAGGCAAACTTAGAATCTCCTCCCCCACCTCTATTGAACCCAACGTTAACTAGGACAGTTTTCTATTGTCAATACGGTTATATGACTGAGGTCTACTGGAGCACAAATTAATAGCTTATTGTTATGTCGAACCACTAAGGAAGTGTAACAAAATCCCAGAACTTTGTTTTAAGAACACCATTTCATTTATTCTAACTGTGTGTAATCTGAGCATTTCGTTTCTATGATTGTTACGTTCCTCTGACCCTATCCTCCCGTTTAGCATAATTACTGTTATTATATTGTCTCTTATTATGGACTACAGTTAATTAGTTGTGTACAAATTGTTCCTATTCACTACCACTATTACCTGTGTTCTGTATTGATGTTAATTTCCTAATTGGTTTGCTGTGTGGTCTGGTTGTATGTATATATAAAGGAATGTATGAAAAATAATTTGATTCTGCCTGGTTGATCTATTGGCTCGTGTTCTTCTTATTCTGGCTTAGGACTCAGGGGCATAGGGCAGACGCGCAAGTACCAGCTAGGCACGAGTAATTGGCATTCGGCCAACCAACCACCGAAGGCGTTGTCATGGCATACAAACTCCATCCATAAGGCCTAATCCCTTTTTATGGGTTTTACTCTTTTCGACGAATCATACTTCAAAATCTCTAATTATGTATAGCACGTCCTTTATTTCACAACTCTACATTTCGAATCTTATTCTTCCTTATCTTTTTCACACTTATCTAGTGAATGATTAGTTTCGTATTGTCATTTTTTTAAACCATTAAACTGTTATGTAACTGCTGGTTGTCGGCCTATGCTCCAAGTGGGGTAACAGGCATTGACTGATTGCTGTGCAACTGCTGTTATGACACACTTTGTAAACATTTCATGATGCAGTTCACTTTCTCTCTCGCTAGATAGACTTGTAGATGCCATGATTACCCTCTAATAAGATTATCTTTGTACTGTATATTTCTTTGTTGGTCTGCATGCTAAAAATCAGACTACACAGTGCTATTAAATTTTGGCGCTTTGTGGAAACTGTGATATTGGATTATTTTGACTCAAATAAATATCCATTGCTTCTTCATTATGAACTTCTCGAGCATATGTGTACGCTGAAACTGTTGTGTGCAGGAGCATTTTTATTAACGAAAGTGAATCTACTGACAGAATATATATTTGTAGAACATAACGATGTTCCGTATCCAGCAGAACCCAGTAGATCATTCTATTCAACCGAAAATAATGAGAAGGAATATACATTATGAGTTCGTTGAAACGCCTTAATTTTTACATTGAAACAATGTATAACTTTTGTTATCTAATTGTCTAGTCATCGCACTATATCACAAGCTGATTAAATGAGGAATTTCACTACTGGACATTGGCCCAGTGGTACTGATAATTAAGAATTCTCCATGAGACCTGATGGTCTTAAGTTTGAAAACCTTGAGAAATCAAGGGTGGACACTACTGACAAGTCCCATACTTGAACGAGACAGCTATCCAGTTGTCTCTGGTTTTTAATGGTATCCAACCAGCATCAATCTGTGAAGAATACAAACAACAATTTAAATACTACTTTTATAATAAAACCAATTTAGACCAACTTAATTAAATAATCATTGATAACAGTGAGGGCAATGAACAGTTGTTTCACCTTATTATAAAACTCATAGTACATTAGTGAATGTTAACTGTTGAGTTATCCAACATCAGTAAATAAAACAGTAAATCACTGTTCCTTGATTATTAGTGATTACCTAATGAAGCTCAATCTATGATGCAAAGCTTACATATTCATTAGTTATAATACTAGTAATAACGAGCTCATTACTCAATACGATATGCTTATTTCATTGTGTTGTTCTCACCATACGATATTTGAACAAGCTCCTTGAAATCTTTGTATACGTCACAAGAAAATTAAACAATAGTTAATAGTATGCATATTTAAGAGTATAGATTTCTGATCAGATCAGTCCAGACAATATGGATACATAGTTGTAGAGTTTTTATACTTTCATCACGTCTATTAACCACTAATATAGTTTGGTCTTATTTTGTCAGAAGAAAAATATGAATGATGTGATTGGTGGTTTATATTTGTCCTTAAAATGACACATGCTAGCTGCATGTAACATTTCAAATGTCTATCTATAATCGCATTCATAATAATATCGAATGCTTCAGTGTATGCACAACTAACATCTTTCAGTTATGAATTCAACACATCATAGTCATTTTCTCAGAAGTTCAAGAACTACTAAGAGAGAATAGTATATGAATAAGAGACGATCTACAAGAATTTACAATTCATGGATAGTAATGCCAAAACGATATAAACACTTTATGAAACTAACAAAATATGTGAAGACTTAGATTAGAAGTAAAAATTAGGCTTAGATAAATGACATTTTTTATAATCTTTAGTACAGAATCTTCAGTCGAACTGACGTCAGTGAACTTTAGTAATAACGATTGCTATGACTAACTTTTTATGATAATATATAGAGTTTTGGTGAGAAGCTATGACCATAAAAATAAGGTAGCTATCCATCGACATTATTAGATGATGGTCATGCAGTATTCAGAACTCAGTGGGAGTTAGACATGTAGACCATGAATGATAACTCACTGGTATCACCACAGATCCGTAGTAGGGTTATTGACCAACATTGGTAAAGTGTGGCATATTATAGTGAAACAACTGCCCTGTCCCATCTAGTTATCAGTCGTTACTGACCAAAAACTAGCGAAATGGATTTCTTATTTGATCTATTTATGCACGTACTGGTTTAACAGGGAACAGAGAATGTACTCAAAGTTTATTTGAAGAGTTAGTCTTGTTCAGTAAATTCATTCAAAGATTAAAATTCGTCCTTCTAAATTATCACAACTAGTTTCTTACTGTGAAATAAATTATATGACTTTCAACGTTTTAATGAATACAATTAAAATTACCCAAGAGTAACCAAGGTTGATGTTGTCAGGGGAGGTTTCAGCATCATGACTTACGAAAGAACTTGGCTTGCACCATGAGGCGTCATAGCTCTTTAAAATGAAAACCCCCCTAACTGTCAGGGGAGGGTTTAAATGGTTTAAATGATATTTCTGGTAAGCATTTTTTAACTTGGTTGTTTTCCATTCAATGAGGTTGATAATTTCATGCTCGAATCTTCATTATCCGGGCTTGGGATCGGCAGTTACCCTAGAAAAGTTCCAGGGTAACCATAACGTGGAATTCTCCAGGCCAAAGAAAAATAATACGACCAGAGAACGCATTAGAAGTAGAAATGGAAGTATACGAAAGTGATTCTAATTAACCGAGAGACCTACATAGGCAGAACAATAACACATCCCATCTAAATAAAAACAAGTTTTCTAAGCAATCCCAGCGAGAACAACCACAATAAAAGCAACTGAAAAACAACTGATTAACTTTCTGGAAAGAACGAAAGATGATTGAATGAGTTGAACTATCAAAAGTTACAATTCTACAATTACAGAGTTTGCCTGAAGTTGATTAACTCGATTTGTTTATTCTTACAGTTGTAGATACATTACAATTATCATATGGTTACATAGCCAAGTGGGTAGCCAGCCACTTCAAATTTGTAAAAATCAGAGTTATAAGTACTTCTCTTGAAATAATGTCGAACTTGTTTCCTGCGCATCCGAATTCAAAGTGTCGTTTCATGAATGTTGTGAGTAGACACCTGAACTAATAGTGAAGTGTAAAGCAGTTAGACAAATTGACAACATAATACTCCTCATAGGTCTGGTCAGCAAAGATTTATTTATTATTATTATTATTATTATTATTATTATTATTATTTACACTACCTATAGTTAGAGTGAAATGTCGATTTACCTATCAAAGGTCGAGTTTGCTGTTTTGCAGTTCGCTATGTCCTGTCGTATGGATCTTAAATGTGACAACTAAGAGTATATAGCTTTCATAGATTATCAGTATTCGACTGTCGATGCATTTCGAAACATCTGTAAGTAATGATGTTGTTGGTATTAAAGTACTAAATAAAGAGGATAATTTAGTTTCTTATGTTGTAAACTTGTACTGTCTGAATTAACCGGGATATGCATTACCCATGCTCTACCACCACTTTCCTCACTTCTGGGTGATGACTGGCCTAGAGAAAAAATAGAGGTAAGCCAGGGGTAAGCCATAATATAACATGAAATTGATCTATGGAGTCGCTGGCTGTTGATATATGCTATCCTGGTAGATGAGAACTACTTGATTTTTATAATCATGGTCCAAAACGGGTCACCTTTCATGTCACCCTCTCCCCTTAAATTACTGGCTCAAAATAATTTTATGCATTTCGTTCCATTATTTAATTTTCTCTTCTGGAATTGCTTGGTTCTTGACAACTTACGTCACTTATAGTGTAAGAGAGATATACACCTCCCAACCAGTGTACTGTGCAGTAGTTTCCTCTGTTTTAAATTATTGGTGTGAAACATGGACCATGGAAATAGAAAAAATGCGTAGACTTTAGTTCCTCGATAACGGAAATCTTTGTAATGTTGCCCGTGTATCATGTGTTGAGCGAACGAATACTGTTTATGCTAGATAGAGAGTTCTAGAAAAAACATATCAAATCAATCAACGAGGTTGTATATCTTGACTGAATGAGATGGTTGGGATATGTGTTGCTTATGCCCGACAATCGTCTGTCTCGTCGCTTAATGTTGGGTGAGGTAGGTGCACGATGGGAGAAGGGTTGGATAGTGTAAACCAAAACACGATATATGTCGATGAATCTCTTGGTTTCTGTTCTGAGGCATGTTGGTAGATGTA
This sequence comes from Schistosoma japonicum, assembly GCA_025215515.1. Classification (NCBI taxonomy): domain Eukaryota; kingdom Metazoa; phylum Platyhelminthes; class Trematoda; order Strigeidida; family Schistosomatidae; genus Schistosoma; species Schistosoma japonicum. Next base: position 3,949,483 of record CM046061.1, read on the forward strand.
GACCACAAGGTTGATAAGGCGTGATAATCACGATGAGTGACTGATAATATTAGATGAAATGGCTTGCAATTGGCTATATTGGCGCAAATATATTCATTCCTTATTTTCTGATAGACCTTAAGTCGCGTTATTGTTTTATGCATGTATTTACTTCATTTCTTCCTGTTGAGTTGTACTATAGAGTTATTTATGCAAACTTATGGTGTTAATGTGATATGGCAACTTAAATCAACACACATTCGCACCAGATTCTTCTTTGTTCATGACTGACTAGAATCTTGTTCTCCATATTTACTGTACACAACATATACTATTACTTCTAATAGCATGGCACGATACGCTAATGGAGTGTGGTAACTTAGACCAATACATAGATGCACCAGATTCTACGTTGTACATAATTTACTTTTAAAATCGTCGATAACATAAACGGTAAATGTATGAATGCATTTAATATCATTCCATTCATTATCAATATTACGTTACATAGAGATCATTTGTTTTCTTCAGATGACAATATGATAGATGTTTGAATACCAACTTCTTATCTCAATGGAAAAGGAGTTACCCAAATGACATTTGTGAATAGTTACACTAACACGCACACACACACACAGAGCTATGTATCAATGTATCACTGTGTAGTACTGTGTAGTACTCCATTCAGTAAATTGACTTTTAATTACACTATAAGGTCATTAATTACAAAAATGTTTCTTTTCCGTTAATTATAACTAATTCTATCATCAACAGTTGCAGAATAACAATAGAATATTGATGACAGTAACATTATCATACACATTTCATTATTAACTGTTAATCAGGAACCGGTTGCATAGATGAATAAACATCTCATCAAAAAAAAAAAAACAAGGAGGAAAAAAGTAGGAAGAAAAAAAAACTACAAGAAAAATTACAATGTAACTAACCTTATTGTTTTGCCTAAATAACCGACTATTTCTATCTATTCATTTCAGATTACATTTCCGGTGAGTATCACTAGGGAAAGGTAATAATTCTTCTATACATGATATTACTATTATTATTATTAATAATACTGTATGTAATATACTGAAAAAAATAGGTAATATACCCCTCACTTCCATCCCCCATTTACTCTTAAAGATTAAGTAAGCTACATTAGTAACTAAATAAATCATTAATTAATTATTTGTTTGTTTGTTTATTTATGGTCAATGAAAATTGAACAGGTCTAATTTTGTTTGTTTTAATGAACTTGTGTTATTCTACAGATGAATAAAATGAAGTGACAGAAATGATAATACAATTAATAATAATAATAATAAATATTGTTAGAAAACATTTCCTTTATTCTATTATTCAATAAATTTATTAACATAATGTAATTACATTGAAGTTACAACATCCTGGTACCAACTAAACTTCTCTAATAGAAGTGGATCATAATTTGGATAATGATGATTTGGACGATGATGATGATGATGATGAAGATGATTTGGATGATGATGACGATGTTGATGATAGAAGTTATGTGGAGATACCAACAGCGTAATTGTCTTTTGAGTTATTAACCTGGTATTTTATTATACTGATATTATCACTATGGCTAGACATGATAATTCGATATAAATTGAGAGCTAAATTGAATTGTTTATAATATGTAGTCTATTTCTAAAGATCAAATGTATAGAAGATCTTAATTGTAAATAGTTTTACAGCTTAAATGTAGATTGCTTCTTCAGAGAATAAGTAATAGTATCGAGTTAACATTAATCTAAACAATACACGGTGATAATTCACAGAGATAATCACTTCAAAGCCGAAAACATCAACTGGTATGTCAAAAGATGAGATAAATTTGTTAATAAAATGATCTAAGTAGAAATGAAGGATATGAATGCCTTTATCAGTTGTGTTCATGATGTAAGATTTCATGATTGGGTTCTAGACTTCTTGATCATACGCAGTAATTGATGATTGTTGTACGTGTATAAGTCTTGTTATTGACGATGTCGAAATTACTGACAAGATATTATAGTTATTGGATCTGATGAAGGTTACAAATCCAGCAGTATAAGTTGGTCACAACAAATTTATAAATATCAGGGAAATAAACTGTTCAATCTTGATGCATTAGAAAGCCTTCTTTTCTAATCAGTATAGTTTGATCTAGTAGTATATATGAATAGCCTTCATTAACTTATCTTCCTCTGTAACTAAAGAGCGCCATTTTGCAGACAATACTCTTCAAAATAAAAAAAAGTTATAATCGATACAATCTACTCCGTAGATACAATTTTGCGTGAAAATAAGAGGGGTTGTCAATGTTAGTCGCTTATTGATACTATTGATCACATGTACCTTTGAATTCGATTTAGTTCCTCTCACTTTATCAGTCATAACAGATGTTATTGACTGTTTTTTCGAGACAGATCAAGATGAAATACAACTACAAGTATCTTGTAATTGATTGACAATTCTATTTTATTAGACTTTGTTGCTGATCAGTAAAGTGGTGATATTTGTACTTGTTGTACATTACGATAAATGGGTTATTTCCATAGTCACAAAGGTTGCGTGGACAAGTAAAACTGTTCTGTATAAATACATAGTGCATAATCATTCAAAGGCTGGTAGTAACATAATATTCTAACTCAAAGGATCTGGTCAATGAAAATAAGTAGATTTAACTTCGAGAGATGATCTTCTGATTTTACGGTAACGATAGGTATTTGTTATTTCATAAAATGTTTTGTCCATTTTGAGAACTAATTGTAGTCATCGGGTCATCCCTATGACAGCTGGGAAAGAACCACTACATCGATCTATGAAATATCATTATATGAGTTATAACTTTAAACAATTAATTAAATGATATGAAACCTTGTAGTATTTAGTTAGAAATAATCCTACTTTAATTGAACTCGTTCAAGAATTAAATCGGGATAAGAGAAAAGGATTGGTATCAATAGATTTACTTACGTATATCATCATAATATTGATAACAGGTTGATTGAAATGGTAAAGATTTGTACCTTAGAAGGATTTATTTGATAAAGTTACATTACTAAGAGTTAGTTTGTCTTTTCTTTATAAAGTTTTATTCGTTTTCTAAGACGTAATCTACATCACTATCTTCTAAGAGATGTGAACTCTTTATTAATCATTTAGGAAGATGGTTAAAATAACGAACTATGAGAACCCAACTTCATCAAGAAGTTAGTTGAATTATATCAAGATGATAAAGAATTGGTCAATCAGGATTGAATAAATGCTGATCAGTTAAAGTTAAACAAGTAATATAATGAAGCAACTGTTCAGTTTCCAACTTTTTATTGACAATATTCAACAGTTATGAAGAAATATTCAATTTGTATCCATTCTCATTTCTGGAATTCTGTAAAACCTTCAACTGGAAAACGGATATTGTGGAGATTGTTGAATTTGAATTTGATGTAATAAATGGATTAAGTTACAAGATCGTTAAAAACCAGGAACTTGTATTAAAGAGATATCTTATCTTAGTATGGGACTTCCTCAGCAGTGCGCATCCATGACCTCATAACAGAAATAACTCACTAATTTCAGGTTTCGCACTAAATTGTCCATCGATAAATCACTGATCCGGCTGGTATCCAGCGGTTCATATTTTTAACTTTAGTCACTCCCTCATGTTCAAATAAATCCAAAACGGCAATATTTGTGGAATGCAATTAGGTTCATTGTATTCTAGTCGGATACTTTTTGACTGCATACAGGTAATTAATGGTAGTTAATGTAACAAACATCTCCTGATAAACAATTTATATAGTTTAATTCGTAATGCTTCACCAGTGACAACTAATTAGGGGTATGCATTTGAAGAGAACTCAACGCAGTACAATGAACTTGATGCATTCTGCAAATAATGTTGTTCTGCATTTGTTTGTATTTGTGAAAGACCTCACCAACCGCCATCAATAGGTAACTAATTCACTCTCAACTTGATCGAACTGCATTGTTCATATCGCACATGGACTGTAAGAACCTCCTTCTAAAGTGAGTCGCTAGTGTGCTGGTATTGATTTTAAATACGTTAGGTGAAAATCGTTGAGTTTGGTATGGTGGAATCGCTTGCATTGGGCAATCATTGAAAACCTTAAAAAACTAAATATTTGATTCATTTTAATATCGGACTGCTCAGAAATGTACATCAACAATACCATCATGGAAAAGTGTCTAGGAAATTCAGGTCTCGTAGATAACGTTTAACCATTAGGCCATTAAACTGAAATGTTTCAGTTATTATTTCCACCAAGGAATGATTAAGCTGTCACCTCAAAACCCCCAGGTTCTAGTTGAACCTTCAATGCGCAGTAGTGAAAATTTTCACAACTAAAATCAGTCTGCGATTGTTAATAGTTGTTTAAACCAGGCCAATCTCCATATATTCGCAAAAGACATCAGCACAATGTCATATTTATTTCACCATAGTAGTGAAAGGTTTATCACGCTTTCTTTCATTTTTATAAAGGTTAAACTGAATATACATGATAGTAAAGATGCCTAGAAAAAAGTATTTTATATGTTTTTTGTGTATTCTACTGTATACCTACGTTCTAAAAGAAGTATTCAGTTACTGCCTATGTTAATACTATTCTTCACTTCAAGAGAAGGTTTCAAACAATATTTTCAGAAAATCCAGTATGTGCACTTATTTCAGTATATTTTTTAATGTAATTTTATTAGCAAGTACATTGATTTAAAGCACCAGCATATAGTGGAGATGCACAGTTAATTCTTTTTATGAATATTACTAAAGTAACATTGACAGTCAAAGTGGAATAATATGAATTCATTATCTACTGGCATCATTAATCATACTGAATGATAACATGAAACATGATGATCATCGCAGTTCAACAGCTCACTATCTGATGTAGATGGAACATACAATGCAACGAGTACATATAAAGTCATCTTAATAAATTACGTTGAAACAATAACAATTTAAAAGATTAAATGTAATCTTTATATTCATTGAAAAAGTCTGTAAAATACCTTTTAATTACTTTAGAAATAGTAGTGATTCAAATGTTTTGAAACTGTTTTCCATTTTTCATTTACATTCAACTGTTAGTTATAGCCAGAATGTTTTTCGTTTACTTCGTATGTTCTCTTATTTCTATAATCATGGAGATTTGTTACATTAAGTAATAAAATTATTGTTTATGTTCACTAGAGATTTAGCTTGTTTAAATGCCACTAAAAGCTACTGGACAGTAGTCTCGTACTGCTTGGGTCTTTTTGTTAGCATGAAGCTTTAAAACCCTCTCCAAAGGAATTCAACTCAAAACCCTAAGGTCTCTCTACGATAGTTTGAATATCGGAACTGCTGGCCTGGCTTCTAATGGTTGAATTTCTACTTCAAAAAATTCATCATATAGCGCGATGATTATTCATTGCTATTGATGATAACTCTTTACACATTTAAACACCGCCAGTCAGGATTTCTAATTAGAAATTTAGGAACATCTTGAAGTCAGTCACCAGCGAGCTGATTATTAAAGTTTGGTTGAGGCGGTCTCGCAGAAACTGACATTCAATTTATTGTTTGTATTCACCACAGATGAATCTCGGTTGGCACCATCGATAACTAGATAACGTATGACAGCCGTTTTGTCTTAGCACGAGGCTAGTTTAGAAATAGTCCATGTCCAATCATTTATATAATCATCTGGAAACATGACTGAATGCTGATTAGCATATAATGAAGGGCTAAAATTAAATACTTCAAGTAGATGAGAATCTTAGAATGTCTTATAAGAACTCTAGGGCAGATTATGAAAATGTGATAAAGATGTATTCATAAATCCCAACCGAGTAGTATACTTGTTAAAAGTCATACATGCTTCATAGAATTTATCGAAAAGTGAATACCAACCTGAACAAACGTTTATGTAATCAGTAGACATTTGAAAAATTCCTTTTAATCAATTTGAAATTATTCCTATGATTTATGTTTAAAAAATATTGATCTGAGCTGAACTAGTCTTAGATATCTAAATATTCCTGGCCGTCATTTACACCATTGTCAATCAATAAAACTGGTTTTATTAGGTTCCATTGGTGTACACCTCTAAAAGGTATTAATATTACGTAACAAATAGGACGAATTCAGCCAATACGAAGATTATCAAACAATGTATACACCCGGGCTCTCCAGTTGAAATGAAAGTTAAGATGATCTAATTGTTTGATTGGATCATTATCACTCCACTTCCCTCCACCTCCAATGTCTTTTATTTTGACTTGTTTAGTCTTTAATCTAGAGAAACAACTCAAATTATAGATATTTATAGTATGAAATAAAACACTAATACGATGTCAATTGTTTTACAAAGTGATTCTGGACACTGAATAAATGGACCGTTAAGAATAAGTAACACTGAATGTTTACTTCATTCTAATGTTAACCTTGTTTAAAATTCTTATCCTTATTTTCATTCTCTACATTTAATATAAGTTCATTAAGTCACTTGACAACAAGTTCTTTTTGAGTTAAACTAATAGTTATGTTCACATGAAATATATCCATGAGATGCTACTGAGAAGAAATTGAAATTTACAACATTTCATTACTTTGTGTTAGTTAATGCTTCAGAGAATGAATAAATGAATTTATTTTCTATAAATACTACTTATTTTTGTCAATAAGTAACCTAGCCAATTTTTCGCTTATTTGAAAGTATCAAGTCTCTAACTTTGGTAATGAAAATAATATTTGTATAATCGACGATGTCCAACTAGTGAGAAGTTTGCTTGTTTTGCCTAATGGTCCTAATACTTAGGCAACGCTTGATACCTGTCTGACTCATTAAATGAAGTAAACTCACATAATTTAGCAACTATTTTCAACCAACACTCGGGTACCCTGTTAGGTTCCACATGTTATATAAAAGATGAAGGATTAGTTGATACGAGGTAATCTATATCAACCAGCCAAAAGGAGAAAGCATCGGTAAGAAAAGGTCTGTTGTTCAATCATAGTGTAACATGCATACCTAGATAAGAATGTGTAATAAGTACATATTACGTTCAGAGTTATCTGTGGTTGCTATATACTCACTTTAAGTGCAGATATTCACGAACATTTGCTTTTAAATGTGATAAGAGATTATCTGCCCATACTTGATCAGCACCTGTAAATTAGAGTTAGTTTATAGACGCTGCAATATTTCTTAACTATGGTATGTAATGTTAAGTAGCATTCTAGTAACCACCATTAGCTACGTTTGCACGGTGCATGTAGGTTTTACAAGTGAGTGATCCTAGACGATCTTACTAGGCATTTTCAAATGGCTATTTATTCCATTTTCTGTCTTGTAGATTGTTCATCTCTTTCACCAAGACAAAACACCTATCAGCAACAATCAACCTGACAAGAGTACACTATGAAAAACCAACCACTTTTCCTTCCATATAACTTTGTTATCTTCCAGACCCACAACTCAGGTAACAGACGTATCATATAGCATGCATACTACAATACTGCAAGACTATAATGTCCCATGCTGTACGATTTCTATCACCTTCATGACGCAGATATCTTTATATTTGGTCGTACTGAAGACAGTCTCCATTCTGCAGAGGATGCAGTGTAAGACTTGAGTCAATGTAGGTTTCACAAGTGTGTGATTCAAGATTATTTTAACTAAGCATTTTCTTATGGTTATGTTCCATTTTCCATCTTACAGACCATTCAGTACCGTCACCAACTTTGCTTCCATCAGTTACTAACTGAATACCTACAAACAACATTGAACGATCATGTTAAAATATACGTTTAACTGTTAAATATTTCGTAGCCTCTAGCCTTGTAATATGTACAGATTTGTTTTCTAAAGTTATCTACATAGCTAACAGAAACCTATTAAAGCAGTATGTTACGTCCCATATGAACTGCAACAGCTGTTATCATACACAGAGAAACTAAAACTATGTGTCTGGAAGAAACTCGTCCAACCTCTAATTTTACCATGGATATGATAAGTAAATTCTTATCTATCTAATTAAATTATCAATATATTTGAGTTAATTATCACAAAACAATTTGGGCTGAACATCACTTTAGAACAACAGACTGATGCTAGATACCTGTTTCGCCCTAGTTATGGAACATTTTCGAAGTTATTATTCACGACTCAGCCAAAGAATCGTGCCTACAAACTTCCAGTTACGTGCTGAATGCCTAATCCATAAACTACTAAGCAGCCTGGCAGCCCATAATTCATATCTTTAACTTAAGTCAATTTGAGATTTATTCAAGTATTCTCATCAATTCTCATCTATAGGTAACTACCTCAAACTCAACAAGGCTACACTTCACTGATCACATCTCATAGAATACTAGAAATTGCCTCCTGAAGTCAGTCACTAATAATCTGATAATAATTATGATTGGGCTTTTGGAGATAAATTAATTTTCATCAATATTATATATATACGTTTAATATATCATATATCTTTATCATTCTCCATCTTATAAAAGTGGATTTTACTCTAGCATCCATGCTCTAGTTATATAAGTTTCAGCTTTCAAGTTTATTTCGTTGCACATTACAATTTTGGAATTATGATTCGGTATCTCTTTCTTATGACATAACTGAAATTATTACCCCATTGTCTATTCCAGAATCTCTGTATCACGGCAACTGATTTCCAACCCTTATCTGACTCTGATCACAATAACAACCTGAATACGAGTGATAATGTTATTACTATACTTTTGCCTTTCAGTGTTCGAATATTTCATTATGTCACAATACGCGATTGTATTGTATTGCAAATAAAATAACCTAAAGTGACTAAAGTTTTTGCCTGGAATTTAGTTTATGGAGGGGATAGTTGACAATAGATACTGGACCTAAGTTTTATTCTATTCGGTATTCTTTTTACCAACGTGAGTCCGCAGTCTTGACAGAACTAATGCTCCCTGATGGATTTCAACACAAGTCACTTAACTTCACAGTCTGTGGTCATTGCCACTAAATTATTCTAGTCACGACTGACCTTCTATAGGCCTGAGATGTATGCACTGAGTTTTCACCTCATGTAAAGTTAACGTTTATCAATAGTTTGAAGTCAGTTTAATGTGTCACTCGTAGATTGCAACGTATTTCAATATATGACACTCACTTTCTAATGTTGACTACTCCACAGATAAACTTCCATACCTTAGGGTTCTTAATAAAGTTTGTTTCTGACATAAAGTTTTATGAATTCAGTAAGACATAAGAAAGCGATTTTAAACAGTGGCATAAACTGATGATTCATAGATAGGTGTGACTTCATCAAAGAAAATACGTAACATGAAATATACAAAAGGTGTTTATTGATATTCATCAGTACATCAACAAAATATTATCAGGTTTGAATTATACCACTGAATTTCTATTTCAAATATAGCAGTGATGGGCATAAACTAAAACATTCCTTAGATAAATTTAATAATAATTAAGTTGATATGGCTATGTAAATATCAAATTATTGCTTCTATTCATCATAGGGTGGTCTCGAACGACAGTTATATAAAACTAGGGAATAAAAATCTGAATATTTAGCACTAAACCAGTAGTGTAGATGGTATAGTGTTTGCTACTGAGCTCTCATAAGTGTAATCCGTGGGTGTAGGCTATGGTTATTCACTTCCCTTAGATAGTATCATACTACAGCAAAACACCTGTTTAGTGCTTCGTGGCTTCCAATTATATCCCATGGGTATCAATCTTTAATGAATACAACAATCAAATGTATTATCAACTATAATAAATTTGACCAATGGAGCAATTCTTATACGTTTTATAGAGAATATTCAATCATAAAAGAAAACGTTTTACTTGTATTTAGTTATTTTTAATAATATAACTAACATATTCATGTAAAAACTGAACGATTCAGTCTTATGGAAAATCAATTATATCCATAATAGATCAGTGGTTATGTATCAAACTGAAGATGTGTGATGAAAATTTGAAACCTACAGTGATCATATTTACGTTTTCCTGGTTTCTAAGTGATGCATGAACTGTTTTAAACCACTTAACATTTGAAAGAATTCGATTTAAATAAATGAGAAAGTATTAAATTTTCTTCCAATTATGTAGTTTCAATTGCAACCTTAATTTTTATTTCATTATATGTAACGAAATCAAAAAAACTTTATTAAGTCAACATATTGATCAGTCTATTGATAATATAGGTAATTTCAGTGGTGAATATCGTAAAGTGGAATCCTTTATGGAGTTAGTTAGTTCCATTCTGGTGGGGGTATACAGATCATGTTATGAAGCATAGAATCTAACTGATTTAGAGTTATTATAATTAATATGAAATACAATGAACTAAGTTGGTAAGTTATTCCATTCAGTGACAACAGTATAAATTTAAGCAACAGATTCTAGTCAATATGGAGATATAAGTAGAATATCATTGTTCGGTATCAAATGATCAGTTAGTTTTCAATTTGTCACAAATTAATAATACGTACAGTACTCACTTAAATTTATCAGAAGTTTGGTTTTTATCAGCAATTCAGTTATATTATTAATCAGTTTTACTTTTAATAGCATCACTATTAATTGACTATTTCGGTGGAAGATTCTTATCATTTACCTATTAATAGTTATTTTGTATTTTGAAATTTAACAAGATAACTAGATCTAAGCCTACAAACTCAACTTCGAGCCAGTAGCAATACTTGGCTGACTGAACCGAAGTACAGTGATGATATGACTACGTAGCTTAAAGTGTTGTTAATCTAGAACTTGTAGACTTTGCAACTACTCACTCCCCTTCCCGAGGTATAGAAACTTTCACATTGTACATTCCTATATCGGTATGTATCTTTAACGTATGACTGAACATGACACGAAAATTTGGCAGCTTGCTTGATTTTAGAACACTTATTCATTCTTATCACTTCATAGTACACACCTATGAAAATCGTCATTATTAACTTCTCTTTATACGTGTTATATGCCTTTGCATATATACATGAAGTCAAAGGATTTACGAGAATTTAGATGCTCTCTGGGAGCATAAATAATGAACTAAGCATTAACTGATGTCTTCACCTACAAATAAATAACAGTTTTAATTCACATTAAGAGGAGATTTTAGAAAATAAATATTTTTCCATAAAACTAGATTCTGTAAAATTTCTTAGATCTAAAATCAATAAACGGAGTATTTTTATGCAAATATGGCAGTTCTGAGGTAAAAGTTTTTTATGTAAAATACAAGATACTTTAGTTTTCTACTGATTTCTACATTTTTGGTTAGATATGAAGATTTAGGTCCTCATATTTTAATAACAGATCGGTATTTGTTAACAGACTTATGATATGTGCCATCGGCTATATCTCTATTTAACATAGTTTGTAATCTTGAAAAACAATGAATTACTTGCATGACAACGTCCCTATTCATCAGTTCCTGACTAAGGTGTTTCTTCTGAAAATAAATTAGCTAATTTAAGTTCCATAAAATACACTTCTTCAACAAATAAATAAGTATGCAATAGGAATTCTATAGATAACTTGAATAGCGAATATTCAGTATTTCTACATAATTGTCTGTCAAAGATTACAAGAAATGTCAATCAGAACACTGAGTAAACCTTTTGATTTTCGCTATTATATATTCTAAAGAATAATTGTTTGGCATTACGTGTGAAGCTTTTTCATAATTTTATATTACTTTGAAACATGGAATTATATTAAAAATGAGTAAAATTACTTGTAAGTCAGGAAATTCTGTACCATTTTCAACGGAAAATGAACTATTCAAACAAAAATATCTGAGTATAGTTAACTGAATCGTAGAATTTTTTCAACTGAACTAGAAACGATACTATAATACCGATTAGCTTGTTAGTAAAATATGACATTAAATATTATATCACCAGGAATAACTAGAGCAATAAGCAGTATATGCCAAAAAGTGAAAACAAAACTCTTGTTTAGATGAGAATCAACAAAATTTAATAGTACTTTGACTATAATCAACATGAAATAAAATTAAGAGCTATGACAAGTGTAAAACGTCACATTAGCTTATTAATGACATTTATTTAATGAATAATATATGTCTAAATGTTCGAACATACGTTTCCATATAGTTTTAACCAAAATAAAATCCAGGTCCGATTTTCTTCCGTTTTTCGTCTATATTAGGATCAATTCTTTTAGAATCTGATATTAATTCCTCAGGATAATAAACATCATCATGATCTGAATTACAACATTTATATGGTCTTTCACGAGGTACTAATTTATACCTTTCCATAATTAATCGCTCAGGATGATCATAATAAACATGAGGAAGTGCGTGACAGTGAAACAAACAGAGCAACAGAAAACAAAGAACGATTAACGTCATGGTAGAATTTACTTATAATCGTGGAAATTCAAAGAGCTCTATTTATATCAGGACAGATTGATGAAGGTTAGACATACATCGATATAGACTTTAAACGATGTTAAATAGAGACTAACAAATAAACTCTCAATAAACAATAGTTAAAATACTGAAAGCAGTATTTAATTGTTGTTTAACTGACTCATTACGGTATGGCGGTAATTCATTGTTAGCGTTACTGAAGTATGTTCATATTCTTAGTTGATATTAGACGTTTTTAGAAAAATGTTTTTTATTTTTACATGCAGGTGTTTACCTCTCGACATTGTAAAACATTCAGTAAGTGGTCAGTAATTCACTCAGCTAACATTAATGTGAAATATAACACATCAGTCTTAAGCAATATTAATGGTAGGTCTTATGACCTACCTTGATCCTAACAGTGTTTGTTCCAGCGAGGATCACATTTTTTGTTGAAGGCATCAGTTGGTGTAGCTGATACAACGTGTTCGTTCTAGTCACTTTCCATAAAATGTAAAAACGGAATCCCACCCCGAGTATGTTCGAGCGTAGTTTTTAAACCTTTACGAGTTGGTGTCTGAGAGAATTAGTAATTGATGGATTAAAAAGCTGAGGAGCCAATACCACTTTTTTGGGGCCGAATTGTTGTTATAAAGTCACCTCATGTGTTATGATAATGAAAAACTCCAAGAGCTTTGGTCACTCATCGTATGAAATGTTTTGAAAAGCCTGTTGCTAGTATCTGCCTACTAAACCTATTTATATGTGTTAACATTCCTTATGCAATGTGATCGGTTTGGACACAACTTTGGATAACAATAAAGGTATAGGACAATCAGAAGTCTAATTACATTTTCAGGTTCATTGCTCATGTTTTTATATAATATGGTAATTGTCTGCTTTCACCAAAAAAATTACTCATCAAGACTTTTTAATCCAGCTATGGTGAGATAATACAACGTGGTATATACGCACAAAAGTGAGATAGTGTCATGTACCCATCTGGTGTGTAGGTAGAATTGTGTTGATTAGTGAGACTGTAATTTGAAGTGAAATACAACTGAAGCTAAAGCGTTTACGCATAATGAATACGGTTTTTTTTTCACTCATAAGTGGCTTTTTAGTGGATCCGACTACAGTAGTTCATATAAATAATACTATGCAACATGATTTAAGTCGGGAAACCACCTTCTTAAGTGGCCAATCAACGATCAGTTCCTGACAATCTCTCTTCTGACTGACTAAATGAAGTTTAGGTTCTTCCAGGTCATTTCCAAGCTTTCTCATTTGTCCTAGTTTACTAGTTTTGCATAATATTCTGGATTATGTCTAACTTATTGACGTCTAAACATTTAGATGCCTTACGAAGCGACCATAGAGCTCATATTTTAACTACTACTGCGTTGCAGTATACAGTAGTCTTCAAGTTATGACTTATAGTTACTTCTAAGTTTTTATTTTCCACCTGCATAAGTGGTACATTACTTATGGTCTATCAGTAGCTCTTACAATTTACTAGTGCACTATTATTCCAACTAACTTCTAACCGCTAACTATGGGTCCCTCGAACTGACTCATTTAAATTAACCTGAAAATAAGGCAGGTCACTGTCGCTGTTTATTGGATTCCAAAACTACGTCGTCGGCATGTGTAGGAGGCTATGACTTCAAATGTCGTCGCAACTCATAGAATAAGAGTAAAATGAATCTTAAGATGGTATCATACAAGATACCACTTGTTAAAGGCAACTATCCAGTGTGTTTCTACTCACTAAGGAAATTTATCATTCATTCTTGAATTTACATTTGTATCCTAGAATTTCAAATCTGTTGCATGACGCCTTCGTAAGACACTGTCGAGTGCCTTACTAAAATATGTGAATATCACATCCGCAGCCAGTTCACCACCTATAGATTCCGTTTAGTCCTCTATCGCAGTTAAGCCAATGTAACAGAAAGTCGCTTACGCAACTTGTGCTACTTTGAAGTAAAGTTTTATGTCACTGCCTAACAATGTAATTTCGAATTATTATTTGCTAGCAGTCTGGATCTTATGCTAGTTAAACTAACAGGTCTGTAGGTAGATGCTTACTGTCTATTTCCTCACTTAAAATCGAGGCTACTGATAGTTGCCTCAATTTCTGAATGGGAGTTGAGTTTTGGAAAGAGACATATTGAACGACTAAGTGGTTTCTATCTTGTATGAAATCTATCAATAGTGAGTTTACAAATACTTCCAAACTTATGTTTAAAAATACCATAATTTATCATGATTCACAAGTTCCAAAACCGCTTTCTATGCCACAGTGGCCTTTGATCGTTTTTCGGTCTACATAAGGTGATGAGCCAACTAACGTGAAGTTGACCATGAAATGAAAAGGATAGTTACGCTTTTGAATGTACCCCTAAACTTACGCATTTTGTAACTGCAATCGAATGGTTTGTGTTGACTAACCACTTTGTTGAGACAGCTCGGTCTGTGATTGTTGGAATATCTGCTCGTTATATATTTGGACGAGAGTGAACATATTTTTATTTATTATCATAAGCCTTAAACCAAAACGACGAGACAAAGTAGGAAAATAAGTTTAAAACCTGTAACATCTTCACTATGGTGTATAAACACAAGGTCCTGCTGTGATGATTCGTGGTTTATGTCAAAACGTATCGGCTTTATGACGCTATTAAGGCATACTAAAAACCAGTCAACTACAAATTACGGTTAAATAATCAGCTTGGAGTTGTGAACTCTGTCCACTTGTTGTGTGATTCATTAAAGTCTACAACAAGGCACCTTGCTTCACTCACATTTCATCCGATCGACTGATAGGACTACGGTAAACTATTCTAATAGTCACTTGACTGTGTTTAGGCCCGAAAGTGCAGCTACTTTGCATGTACCACCGTCGAGTGCTTACGACACACTCCGTTGGATATTCATGTCATCATGAATTCACAAAGCTATCCTCCTATCCTTAAGGCTAGTGACTCTATCAGACCTGATCCAAATGTACCCTATAGTAGTTAATATAGAATGTACATCAGTTACTATCTACGTTTCCGTGAGACCATGTTGGGTCTGCTTTTTCCTACCAAAATACTTAACTGTGAACGTTAGTGTAGAATATATTCAGGATTTCTGAGTTACCATTCGCACTATCCAAATAGGTCTGAAAGCCGGTGCTCCCAAGATCACATCATCCAAAAACCCTAGATTTTAAGATTTTTTTTCTTTTCTCTAGTTGAGTTATTAAATCAGTATGAGGCTCTACTTGTTGGGGGGAATTTGAATTCCACAAAAATAAAACTATTCAGAAAATTAAGTCAAAGGACTTGTATTGATTTTTGTATGCTGGATTAACGAACTTTAATCCAACAAGAGTTATACTCCAGAGTATATGCTATGAAGCTTAATTATATTAATTAGTTGAATATTCTAATATTGGACACAACTTTGTAGAATAATCGTTCACGTTGATTTTTTAAAGGTTATTTCAGTTTATGATTCAATTAACTAATAATCACTGTAAATCAATTGATTTAAAAATGAATGTCTCCTGATTACTTCAAGGTAACATTGCAAGCATATTCGGGATGCGTTTCTCTGCCACTAAATGCAAAATGCTACCTCAGGAGTGGTCTGAATCATGTCTGATCATAGGGAGTGACGTAGTTAAAGGCGTAAATCTCAGACGTCTTACCAACGCTTGCAGGCTGGTGCCTGACGAAATCTCAGCGTTGATTCAACAAGCTACGCCTGTAACTTTGGAGAGACATCCGTCTCTCAGCGAGATTGCCGAGAGTATTGCTTAGCAGTCACTTCTGTGTTAACCTATGGATGCAAACATGAGCCATGAAAATGATAGATGTGCACTAGTTTCAGGCCTTTGGTAATAAAAACAATCGTAATATCGCCCGTGTATCATGAATTGAGCGAATAAGCAATGCACTAGGAAAACATCAAATCAGTCAAAAAGGTTGTGAACCTTAATTGACTGAGACAGTTGGGACATGTGTTGAGTGTGCACGATAAACGCCTACCTCGTCGATCGATGTTGGCTTAGAGGGTAGGAGTGAGATAGAAGAAAGCAAAAGAAGACCGAATGAAAATATGGCATGAGTCTATGAAGTCTTCTACTGTTGGTCTAAGGCTTGTTGGTAGGTGTAGTCTACAAGGTTGGGGTCGATGTGATAATCGCGATAAGTGGAGATACTGGGTGACATGGCTTACGATTGGTAACTTCGGCGCAAATATATTCACTCCTTATTTTTTTTACAGATCTTAAGTTTCATTATTGTTTCATACATATGTTTGCTTCATTCCTTCCTGTTGAATTGTGGTATAGGGCTATTTATGTAAACTCGAGGTGTTAATGTGATATGGCA
Source organism: Schistosoma japonicum (assembly GCA_025215515.1). Lineage (NCBI taxonomy): Eukaryota > Metazoa > Platyhelminthes > Trematoda > Strigeidida > Schistosomatidae > Schistosoma > Schistosoma japonicum. Next base: position 3,966,270 of record CM046061.1, read on the forward strand.
ACTTGGACGTATAGGCACATACTTCAGGCTCTGCTTTGTTAATTACTGGACTCAAATAAATGGTTCGTTTTGTCTCATTTCTCCACAATACATTTTTCCAGCAAGTGGCGGTTGTTGGAGTGGCTGTAGGTTTGGGAAGAAACAAAGCCATGGTATCAGATCTTAAGCGCAATTCCTAGGGGTAAACTCTGGTAGTAACTGTATCGAGTGTCGTGGGCGTCAAATATATAACCGGATTACCTTAAATCTATTAATTGTATTTGCGTCGTGAACCTTAATAAACTGAGAACCCAAGCGTTCCTACAAGAAGAAATCATTCTTTATAATACGGTTGTCAAACGTCCTTATCCTATTGGATTAGTATGCTCCGCTAACTAACCTATTGAGCATTTTTTAACACCAAATTGTTTTCTTCTGCGCTGCCTAAGACGATTTTTAAAATTATTTAACGTTAAGTTTCACTATCATCTTACTTTACTTGTGTGTACTCCAGCGTTGTTTTCAGTTGTACTTACCGGATAGCCGATCCTACTAGTTAAACATCATAATCTTAGTGTTTGGCGGACTCTAGGTTCTCCGACTCTTCTAAATTTCATATAGCTAGAATAGAGGAATCTTGGATCTCCTTGGAATTTATGTAGACATCTTTTGAGATGGCTTTTATTCTCTTCTCATAACTGGTTGCACGGACATTTCCTTCTTGTGCTTCGACCGTCTAGACTATCAATTCGGGTATAGTATCTCGCTTTCACTGTGAATGAGTTTAATCTCATCACTTTTACTTAGTAACTTGTACGGTGATTGTACTTGCTATAACGTTTTCTTGGTAACTGTTTCTCATTTTCCTTTTTTACCCTTGCTCCTGAAAAAAAATTAGTATTATTTCTTCAGCAGTCGTAACGTCAATATCAGGTATAGTGATTAGTGGATTTAATCGGAGTTAAATCTTCGACATAATTGTTAATTTGCTTGTCGACAAAACTTATCATTTTTCCCAAACGTTTCTTACTTCCTTATTTCTGCTTGTAGTCACATTTATAAGTACTGTGGCATCCGATAAAAGGCTTTGTGTATCAAGACAACACTGAAGACAAAACCGTATGTTTGTCAGGTCTTCTGAATCACTGTTAGACTAGTGTATACTTTGTGATGCCAACCCTTACAGTCATCACATTGTATGCTGTCGTCCACAGGGTAATGAAAACCTAAACGCTGGTAGACACCCTTCTTAGTATTAGTTGTTTTATGGGTATTTTTCTCTGAAGCCAATACAAATTTATTACACCTACAGACAAAGAAAAAATGTCTAAGAAACATTTTAAATACAATTTTACCATAGAGTCTGGGTTATCGATCAGAACTTTTAACCCAACGAAACGCTCAAGAATACCAATTGATCTAAAAGTGTAACTTTTTCGCAATATAAAGGTTTATGTGCTTAGTTTTGGGTCACATTTTCCAAAGTTTACTCTTTGTTAATAAATTTGTCTGGTGAATAGTGTTTGTTTAGTCACACTATTCATGACCAAGATACTTTTCTCCGTAGGATTGTAAACCACTAACTTCGCGGATTTATAGGACTTGCATAGTCACTTAGTTTGATATACTGGTTAGAGTATTGCTATGTTTAAAGCAAAATTAAGGCAGCTAAGTAATGTCATCATTCAAACTTTTATAATTATTGTCCTCAGTAATACGAATAATAGCGTTTGGATGCCACTAGTAATAAGACTTAAAGTTGATCACATAATTGTCACTTTAGCCCATATGTTTGACTACCCATGACTTTTATTTCAGTATCCTCTCTGTTAGTTTTCTATACTTTGACATAGTGGGATGACTTTAATAGTTACATGAACGTTAACTTTGTTGGGTTGTTTCTTCTTATCCTTCTATTTTCATCTTGCCGAGCTTTTTCATTATATAAGTATGTTAGGGCTCTTTTCTAGTAATATAATCACTAACTTTACGTAGTTAAATCGAAGGTTTAAATGCTTCACATAATAATTTTGTCCATTTAAAGAGTACATCTAATCGCCACACAATTTAATTCATAAATTAGTTTCAGTACCTAATTATCTTAATTGAAGGTAAGTCATTTTCTGCTAGCATAATTTACTTTAGCTTGATTTAAATACACGACTAACATATAAATCACCGTTGTATACATCATTCCTACTTTATGTGGTTAATAAACTTTGGAATATCTTAGTTTTTGGTTTCACTGTAGAACTGATTTTCTTGACTATTTGCTAGGTGTACGGTAATTTCTCATCCGAAGCTACACCTTGCGGAAAAGTTTCATTTCTTGAATGATAGTCTTAAAATTTTCTCTCATATTCATTTTTGTTATTTCAGATATATTCTATGTCGGTAACAATAATAGAAGCACAAGTAATTAAACATGGATGATCAAGTATATAGGATGTCAATATGTAACATTATTCACTTATATTGCAGCAACAAATGCCCTGTTGGTATTATGAAAGAGAAGAATTATATAAAACACCATCGTATTATGATCAAATCGATCACGAAACAGAGACACGTCATCGTAGAGAAGGTGCTAGATTTTTATCAGCTGTTAGTACCAAGTTAAATCTTCGTTATGATACATGCGCTACAGCGATCGTATTCTTTCATCGGTTTTATATGTTTCATTCATTTAAAGCATTTCCACGTTATGTAAGTTTTCTTGTCAATCCTGGTTCTCATAAATGCCAACATGCTTTTGGCAGGTGACAGCAGCTTGCTGTTTAATGTTAGCTGGGAAAGTGGAAGAAACACCTAAAAAAGTTCGTGATATTGTGAAGACAGCTAGATCACTACTGTCTGATGCAGATTTCGAACAATTCGGAAGTGATCCTAGGGTATGTAGTACTTTTTATCTGAAACAACTGGGTCTTCCCTCATCACTTTGCTTTTAGGAGGAAGTTATGGCATTTGAACGAGTTCTTCTAAAAACGATCAAATTTGACTTACAAGTTTCACATCCATATTCTTATTTACTTCAGTTTGCAAAAAGAATTAAAGGTTAGTGTTTATTATTCAACCATTATTATGCAAGTATAAGTTTTCACTAGGATCTTACGGAAATAATTAGTAAATGTAACTCATTAGCCAAGTATATGTTTAGATACTTTCTATTTCAGCTTTCTTGATAATACTCAGCTATTCCAAAAGGACAATAACAAAGACATTTATTGTAATTCATTACTACATACTTTTCTTAGCTAGAGTTTTTATGCAGAACTCTTCTCTGGAGTAATAATGTGTGGTTTATGATAACAACATATACTGTCATCGTTTACACTGGGTTTTTCCTATAGATATACTAACAAATAATCATGCTTATCCTCAATTTTAAAATGCTGAGTTTATATCCTGACCAAAGATCCTCTAGTCTATCTCAAGTATTTAGAGAACGTTGAGTTTCTAGGATAAAATTAACAGAGGGTTCATATTATGCGAAATCGTTTATTTCAACCTTGGGTATGTTTGGAATGCGTTTCTTGTAAACAGCAATAGGTGATATTGTGCAACAGTTTCATCAAAACGTGTACATTTACAACAATCTGTGATAACTTAGATACCGGTTCAGGTTAGTGATTTGTAACAGAGTTCCCAATCACTACTCAATCTTTATTCCTTTTTTTTCCTAAGTACCAAAGAGATTATGTGGGTATCAGAAAACCCATCGATTCGGATTAATCTAGTAACATTACATATATTGATATAATTCGTTGATGAATGGTTTTTACTTGTCTGTCTACTTCGTTTTCAAGCGAGTAGTACGTAAACTTGCTTATAGCTACTGCTTCGTTAGATAATTGGTTTGGTTACTGTTTTACACTCCGACGTTTGAAAAATGAGTATGGAATCTATTCATTTCTGGGCTCATCAACGTTGAAATGTGTGTATCTAATTTCATATTCATAATTTTAAAGTTATTTGTCATCATGAATCGAGATCAATGGGAGATTCATTGAAAGCAAAGTGGTTCTTACCAACGATTCCATTGAAGTTTAAACTTAGAACCTTCATGCCACATGAGAAAAAATATTAATAACCACTGGGATATGAATTACGTATGCTCAACTATCGCTTACCTCGACGTAGATTGTCAGCTGGGGTAGGAGTATGTTAGACGAAAAGTAGGGGCGAGTAAAAACAAGATATAGAATTAGTCTTATTAACTGTTGATGTGAGTAGTGTTGACGGATGAAATCTACCTGGTTTGTGTCTATGTAATGGCAAGTACTTGTCGAAACTAGATGTTATAGCTTGTGATCGGTGACAATTGTTGAAGATGAATTCGCTCTTTGTCTTCACGTAGATCTTGAATTTCATTATTCCTTTGTCCATATCCTCCATTACTTGTTATCGAACCATTTTCCTAATGTTTATTTTCCCTTACAAATATTGATAATAGTTTCGTCTTGATTCATTTGTTATTCATCTTGCTGATTTCGTCTCGTATTGATATTATATGGTAACTTAGAATAATATGTACTTGTACCGGACTGATTGATTAACTTATCGGTCACTTCATGAAGTTATTTAAATGATTTTCTTTTTTTTTTGCTTTGTACATAGGCAATCAAGAGAAATTAAAGGAATTAGTTCAAATGTCATGGTCGTTTATTAATGATAGTTTAGCAACAACATTATGTTTACAGTGGGAACCGGAAATTGTTGCATGTGCTGTCCTTTATTTAGCTACACGTATGAGTAAATTCACAATTGAAGATTGGGAAGGTCGCCAACCAGGTCAACGTTGGTGGGAATGTTTTGTTGAAGGTATGAGTACTGAAGTAAGTTTACTTATCATTCGCAATATGGTTACTTTTATGCAGTTTCACTTTCTTGTACTTTTTCAATGTAATTATTATCACGAATTGTGGTTAGAGACTTTATGCAGCATGACTCAAAGTTGTTCACAATAACACAAGTGCATCCATTCCTCGTCTTCCTCCAAATTCTAAGTTTAGGAATCCATTATAATTTTCTATCTACTGGATTGTGTTTTCTTAAATCTGATCTTTTATCTCTAATTCTCTTCATTATTACTAACTCTGTTACTTCCTCCACTACTTTGGGATTTGGTCAGACAAATTAATCTCTATCTGCCAATTGAGACATGGCAACTTGAACTGATGTTTGCACGTACTAAGTTCTATGTTGCAACTGACTGGCTGACATCACAAATTGGCATTAGCCAAGTAACATCTGAAAAACAAAGTACATTAGGCTGTTGACGTTAAAGAATGAATACACCTTCCTCAGTGTGACCTATTTGAAGCCATGTCACTAAATGTTGTCACACGTACACTAACCATGTGTTCTGCATCTGTTATCACGGCTCACACCAATAGTTAGTAATTTCATGGGCTGATATCATATCATGGTTTGTCGTGCCTAGTTTTCTTCCAACTTACTCCTGCCCCCAGCTAACATCACACGTCAAAGTTCGATGGTTGAGGATATATAGCACATTTCGAAGCCACCTTAGTCGATGAATATTTACCAGGCTTATTCATTAATATTACAATGTTTTATTTTATTTTTGATCAAAACAAATGTAGGTTATGGAAGATATATGTCATAAAATTTTAGACTTGTACCCTGCTGATGGTAATACTGATGATGAAAAAGTTGGGAGTACTACTGCGACTACAGCAAACACTACTGTTACTAATAATAATAACAATAATGTTTCCAGACGTGAACAACTCATTCATCATCCACTGCATTCAACATCATCACATGGTTCATATAAATATCAAGGAATGAATAGTAAAGGAGAACCACCAACTAAGAGACAAGCATTAATGCGTCCATCAGGGAATAATGACTATGTTTATGCATCAACCATGCATACTGGTCCTGTAAGTAGTAGCAGTAGTAGTAGCAGTAATAATATCAGTGCACCGATGATACACGACAAAACTACAGTGATGAAACATATTCCGTGTCCACCGCATTATCGTTTACCCCCTGGTGCAATAGTCAACAATAATAAACCAACTGTATATAAATGAGAAAACATTGCCACAGGTAAGTAATTTCTTAGTGCTTTCCTTTTTAAAAAGTGGTCTTACAATAATCACGAATTAATACTAAATCCACTAGTCAGTCATGAACTAAGTAAAACCTGACACATGCGCATCTATTCAAGTTTCCATCACAGCAAGATGATTACCGAAAAAATAGAAGGTGGTAGTAACATCAGTTATAGTAAGAAATATTAAACATAGAATATCATTCGAGAAGAGGGATTTATTTCTTAGCAAGGTTTAAAATAATTTTAGGTCTAGTATCTTAGAGAAGATAAGGAGTGAATGTACGTATGACATTGTAACTGGTTCTCAACCATTTCACTTAACATGTATAACTAATAGTTTTAGCTATGATTCGTCGTCCTGGACCTTACCAGAATGGCTCGGATAAACAATTAACGACTTCATAGATCGATACCATGTTTTCTATATGACAAGTCTTACTTTTATCTTACTCCTATGCCAGTTATCACTGTGCATCGATGAAGATGGTGGCTTGATACACGTAATACATCCCCCAACCATTTCTGTAGAGATTTACAAGCTTGTCAACTGATTCACTATCTTGAAAGTTGAAATCAGTCAGCCAACTTTGATGAAAATAAACACTAGAAGTGGATCAATGAGATTTATTGGGAATTCTAATATACCAGTTTTATAAGTTAGTTATATATGTTCTTGTATAATATATTTTTATTTATTTATTTAAACGCATTCAGTTAGTTGCAAATAGGCACCTAAAATGTGTGAACCACACAATTAATTAAGATCATATTCTTCATAAATTTAAACCACTATAACTGTGCCTGGGTTCAAATACGTCTCCGATGCCCATACTATAGCAGATCGTTTTCTTAGGGTTCTACTCTCCATGTCTTTAATTTAATAGTCTAGTCCGTAAAGTAGTAAAACACTCTCAGGAGACGTCTAAAATGAGTTCTTTCGCTAGTTATGACCTCAGGATGTTGGAGGCTATGTATACCATTCATTCGAAATCAGGGTTTGCCAAATTTCTTAGGTTGGAGCAACCTGGTTTTGGTACTAAACGTTCGCATTCCTTCTCTCACTCTTGTAAACAATACTATTTTCCTATGAATTCATTGAGTAGGATTTCCATAGCAGAGAATAAAATTGCACTTCTATATGCGAGCATTACAAGAGGAAGAACGTACTTTCTCCATAGTCGACCGTACTAGGGCATTTTGAGGAGTATATAGCATTCACTGGCGGGTCGAAGTTGATTTGCCTGTTAAAGCAACCCATAGAGACAGCAATCACCGACATCCAATTTGACAAACTAAAATAAAGGCAAAATATATTACAGGTGGATTTCATTTATAATGTAGTTTAATACGACCTAGCTACTGTCATGTCCAGGTTTTAGTTCTCAATTTTAAGCTACATTTATATGCGCTGGTGTTTGTAAGCTGTTGACCTACCTTCGCATGCCGAAGTAAAATAAGTGAAATGTGTAGTGTAACTACTCAATTTCAAGTTCATATATATACAGAATGATAATTTTATTCCATTCGATGGTAGCTTAAACCTTTGCAAGTATATACCGGGTTTAATATTGTCTAAAACTGACTGACTGAGGGTGACCAGGTAAATATATAGTTGTTAGCTGTTTTATTTTGAATATCCCAACCCGAAGTTCTACATGTTTCAATTAATGTTATATATCTTCATGTACGTACGTATTAACAACATAGAACCTGTCACATGTGTTTATCGGTCAAGTTGCTACACCGCAGCAGCACAACAACATGAACATCATATTAGTAGAAATAATGGTTACTTCAATGGCAATACAAAAGATTGCACATAAAATATGAGACAGCGAGAGAAAATCTGTTTGTGTGAAAAGATGTATTAAATAATTTTAAGCTCATGATATAATGGAGGACAAAGAGTGAATTCACCTGCACCAATGTGACTAATTCTAAGCCATTTCACCCAGAATCTCCAATCATTAGTTATAACATTCGCACGGATCCCTACCAGATAGTCTACATTTACCAGTACTACCGACTTCATGGACTGATGATATGTTTTAATTTGGCCTTCCCTAACTTCCTTCCATCCTACTCCAATCTCGGCTCGTATACATAAGACCCGATCGGCTTTTGCCAACTTGCGTCACTTGTGGCGTAGGCGAGACATTCGTTTACTGACGAAAGGACGCATTTACTGCGCAGCAGTCAGATCCGTTTTACTTTATGGATGTGAAACATGGCCTTTAAGGATAGAGGATATTCGTAGGATCCTAGTATTCGATCATAAATGTCTCCGTAACATTGCTCGTGTTTGCTGGGACCACCGAGTAAGCAATGCGTGGGTTAGGAATAGAGTACTAGGTAAATACAGTAAGTCTATTGATGAAGTAGTAAATCTTCACCGGCTAAGGTGGTTAGGACATGTGTTACGTATGCCTGACCGCCGTCTACCGAAACGAGCAATGTTGTCTGTTGTAGGAGTAGGCTGAAAGAAAGCTAGGGGTGGCCAAACAAAAACATGGCACCAATCCATGAAGTCATTGACAATTGGGCTGAGCCATGTTAATAGATGTAGACTACCTGGTTGGGGCCCACGTGATGATCGTAACAAATGGTTAGAGACTTTAGGTGATATGGCTCAAAATCGATTGCAATGGCGCAGGTGCATCTACTCCTTGTCTTCCTCCAAATTCTAATTTTTGAGCTTATTATAATTTTCTCTTTACTGAATCACTTTTTATCTCAAATCTCATCTCTGATCTCTATGCCTTTCCATTAGTACTTACTCTGTTACTACCTTCCATCCTCTGGGATTTGATCCTATAATTTAATCTCTATCTGCTAATTGAGGCATGGCAACTTGAACTGATGTACGCATGTACCAAGTTCTACGTTGTAACTGACTGACTGACTCCAATATTAATCAGCATGTCGTGTCGAGGTAGGCAGTGGTTGGATATACTTAGCATATGTCTTAACCATCACTTGATGGTGTTGGGGAATATGTTACTAACATTTCCATGGATAGATAATGACCTCTTAACCAATGTAATCCATCTATAAACACTGTTTGTATTTCCCAAATCAAAGCAATACTGTTGACATACATTATTCAATTATTGGAGAGTATCATTCAGTTTATAACTTAATTTGACTACATAAAGAATAGTTACTAGACGTTTTCAGGATAGTATGCACCATAAAGTGATCTTAGTTCATGATATGTCAAGCACCTATAGAAGATTGATTATATTTAGTACCGTTTTTCAGTAGATTATTTTATTTATTTGGTTGTATGTAAAGCAACTATTTTATTCCTGTTATTATTACGTTCCCGTCGCCTTATCCTCTTGCTTAATACATTAACTGCATGTATATCATTTTCCATGTATGAACTACGGTTAGTCAGTTGTATATACGTTACTCTAGTTCTCTATAATTATCGCCCTTATTATATATCGATGTTATTTTCCTAATTGGTTGACTGTGTGATCAAGGTTTAAATGTATTTAAAGGGTTGTTTGAAATATAGTTTGATTCTGCTTGATTGTTTCATCAATTTCGTGTTCTTCCTTACTTATAGCCTGGAATTGAGTAGGCATAGGACAGATGCAAGAGCATTGATTAGATACGCTTATTGGACACTCCTCACTATATTGACACGTACAAGGTCAAACCAAGTATTTGATTGAACGATCACAGTCATAGCAGTTCATTAGTTATTAAATAAATAAAATGATTTTTCTCTCATCTTCATAAAGATAAATACTTAAATCTTCCTCTATTTTTCTCTTCATATTTACAGATCTTCATATGTATGACAGTTTGCCGAAGTAGCTGAAACACTAAAATTTCCATGTATTCATTGTGCATTACTTGAATGTACTCTTTTATGCCAATATTATAGATCGACGCTATTTAATTTATTCTATTTTAGTATCTATGCATTTTTTGTATATACAGATTATGTAACTAAGTTAGTAGTTATTTCTGTGATAAAGAAATTTGTGAGTTAGTGAGTTCCTTTCACTAACATGAAGTGCATTTTCAGTGTGTCTGTAATAATTTTCTAAATAAAGATACATTGATTCATACTTATTCCAAATTTTTCCTTTTTTGAGATAATTCATTTTGAAGATAGAATACAAAGTTTAGCAAGTTTAAGTACCATTAGTCTTTCATTCCTACAATTAATCAGGCTTTGGTTATCCAGTTTGCAATTAGGTAACTTAAGCATAGTGAAGATATATTTGAACTAGAATTCAGACACTGTCGATACGCTCTATTCGAATAGTTACCTAAGTTTTCGGATAACCAAAGCATGTATTTGAGTAGATTATCGAAATGTTAGTAAACCAAAAAGCATTAATCACATGCTTCTTTGTATATATATATATATATCCAGCGCTTTAAATGTAACGTGGATTTGCTTGAACTATAAACACTCGATTCAATATATTTAAATAACTTAGCTGCCTGTCAGAATACCAATCGCCGTATTTTGTGTCTGTCCCGACTGTTACTTCTACCTTGATGTGCTATTCGGGCTCGTTTGTTGTAATGATCCAATCGACTTTTATTGATTAGAACAATCATCTATGTCTCGCCATATCAGGCAGGTCGGTTAAAGAGCGGTAAATTTAAGTGCAGCAAAACTAAGGTCCGAGGGCGAAGTCGTATCGTTAACTGTACACTGGTGTGATAGTGGTAAGGTGCTTCTCTCAGATACCCACCATGACAATGCCATGCTGTCTTCTCATAAAGGTATGGCGAGGTTAGGAAAGATCTGCTCTAAAAACACACACCCCACTTTACTCTACAAACTTTTGTTCCCAGTGGTGAGACTACAATAAGTATTAGGGAAACCAACTAATTAGAAAGGAATCGTGTGTAACTGGTCCCAAGCAGTTATCCATCGGATACTGCAGTCGTCAAAACCACCTCTAATTTAGCTCCTATTTCAGGTACCCACAGAAAAAAATTTCTCCTACTACATAATCAACTAGGAAGTAACAACTGTCTTCATACCTCTAACAACACTCAAGATCATCGTCTTCATAATCAAGTTTCTTCAATTAGTAATATCTCTTTTACCGTCACTTCCAACTTTAGATTCCTTTTTTTTTAACTCTCTCATGTGATGCTAATGCCAAAGATTCTGAAAAGCTGTTTGAGTATTCGCACTAATTTTTCAAATATATATATACTGACTTCAGGACACTGGTCCAGTTACTTTCCATAACAATCCAGGGTTACTTTGTCAACTTCCGGCTACTTGATGAAAATGCAATTACACTTCCCGATATAACATTCATATTGCAACTACTGGTTGTTTTGATATATTTCTGTTACAAACTCGAGTTAGAATTTCTCTTAATTCTTGCTATATTCTTGGAGTGCTTCTTAATAACTAGTTACTTCTTATTATTTTGCTCAGTACGATTCCATTTTTCTGTATGCAGTGGTTTCAGTTTGTTAATTCAATTATAACCGTTATCAAGTTCTAAAAATTACTGTTAATTAGAATTACTATTATCATTATGAGTACTACAAGGTTGGTTTCTTCGTATAGCCTCGGAAACAATTAGGAACTATACGCATATTTCATACACGCAGCAATTGTTGCTAATTTTGTGGTGAAATATTGTTATTCTGAACACAACTTTCTTCAAGTAAACACTAATAACTATTGCAGTGAATTCTACGCTTGCTTATTCGTCCTTAGTTACTCATAGTTACTTCCGATTTTGGTGATAGTGATAGCCTAGTGACTAATCACTATCCCTGATAAAACTGGACTATTTTCTTATCCTACATGTGTCAAATCAGCCCATTCTGATGATATTATTTATGACTAGTTGTCATCCTTCTTTGTCTATGTATTTCAGTAGACTGTCTTGTTCAGTTGCCATTTATCTTATGATTGAGTGACATTTTGTGTATAGACTAATTAATATTTTCCAGGTTAATATGATTATTGACTTCAGATTTGTCCGAAAGTTATGGTTTCTTAAGAACCCAAGACATTCTTTGACTCAGGATTTTATTGTTTTTTTCAATCAAATTCTTGTCCGTGATCGTCTGCTCGCAATACTATGTGTGATAGTATGTCATTCCATCTCACTTCTAGTCTAAATTACTCTCTATATTAGTTAGTTAAGGATATTCTTACAAATTTCTAATACTGATTTCGGATATTATTGCCAAACTAGACAGTTTACGTTGTATTTTTTTTATACAGTGAACAAATCAACCATCAGTTCATGCATTAATTTAACAAAACTTACACACTGAAAGAATGATAAAAAATTATGTATATTATGCATTATATGAAAAGTAATGAGTAGGTAAGTGGCTGAAGAAACAACTTCAACTAGTCGAAATTAGTACAATTTTGTGCAGTGAAGTTATTTTGGAAAAAAAACTTATGAATAGTTAAATGAATAGATCAATAGGAGACGTAAATATACATTCATCTGTGTTCGAATTGACCATTAAAATGGAATGCTTTCGCTTTCTCTGGATAATGGAGTGAATGAACGTAATAATAATTCCTTTATTTGATAGTCTAATTTGAACTGGATGTCATCTTTCTACTGATTTCTTTTACAATGTAGTCATAATCAGCATCTAACAGTAGGCTTGATTGAGCTATCCGACCATAACCTCGATTACTGAATTTATGAAAAGCGGCCTATAAGTATGCATTAACAAAACAGACTTGGTTAAAACATCAGTGAATGGTAAGAATTAGACAGTATAATGAGTATATTTGGATATAGGTAGTGAAGTGATCATATTGATATTCCTGTCTTAATGTAAGTATCAAATTCTAAATAACATTCATATCGACCATAGGCCCCACATTTCTATGTTAGGGCTAATGATATTACTCGGATACTCAGGCCTTTTAGTAGTCAACGAAATTCGAGTCTCAGATACATTTGGTTGGAAGCTGAGTTCTTTAAGCTGTAAGTTAACATAGGTTGTTATTTCTTTCAGGTTCTAATATTTAGTTAAAAAAAGGTTAGAATACAGTGGATATCAGTGTCACTAAATCTGATATTGTGACTCTCTGGGATAGAGACGCACACATGGCCAGATAGCCTCATCATGGTAACCCAATTAAAAAAAATTAGGCTATAGACTTCACATATTTGCCCATGGATCGAACTCATTTTATATGATACTGTGGTTAGGAACGCTATCAACAAACTAATCTACCTAGCATTTACGTGATTTGTTCGTTAAATAATAATCAGTGATAAGCTACATGATTATGTGAAGCATGTTCACTCGAAAATAACATATCCTTCCATACATTATATTAGTTCTCAATGGTAGCCCTTACTAAATGAATGAATCTAAATATCTAGATAAAGTGGTCGACAAATTTGTGTCACCCCAAATTTTCTTTTGGTCTAGAATCTGGAAACTTTATTAGTAATTTAAGGAGGATGTTAATTGTCTCAGTATTCACTTTAATGTTATGTGCACAGAACATACACGAGTCTTTGCTCACTAGGGTCTATTGATTAGTATGGATAACAAGCAAAGCAGACTAGTATTGCCATACTACTTTAGCAGAGAAATAATAATAGTTGTTGATAGTATCGCTGAATTCCATATGACAATACTAAGTGCTGTACTGTGAAATTTCAAAAGATTCAGCAGTTTCCAACTCCACTTTTGTATCAGGAATTCTCTTATATCAATATATGGGTTTATTTAGAATGCATCTATGAAATCCCAATATGCGTAAAATTTTAACTTCAGACATTTCACTTCTACAAAAGATAAATAACTGATTATACAAATTCATTTTTGAAAACATACACAATCAACTGTCGTTTCTTAGATTGTTAAGTTAAAAAATTCCCAATAAAACATTAAGTCTCTTTATTTACTGTGGAGTAACATTCTTTACTCATAACGAAAAGAATCCCCAATTATTGCCTAAGGAAATACGATAAAAGTAGACTGTCGTCATTACGTTGTTTGTATTCATCATAGATTGTTGTTTTTTGGGTACCATTGAAAACCAATACTGTACAACTGTCTCATCCTATTATGGAACTCCTCAGAAATGTACACCATCATTTTTGTCTAGGAATCGAATCCAGGAAGTTCAAGTCACGGGAATGCTTAATTATCAGCACCAATAGCAAACAAGTGATTATTTGTTAAGTAATCATGTTATAAATCGAAAGGTGTATATAAAAGTATTTACGAATGATCAACAAGGCAATTAAAATATTCACAGTATAAATCAATAGATGAATAGATTAATACCTAGTTGACTCCATAAGATCTGCAATTGGTTGAACTCCACTGATCATATCTCACTACTACACTAGGAATTACCTCGTGAAGTTAGTCGCTAGTCAGCTGATATTTATTGAAATTAGATGTGGCAGTTTCTTCATCGTATGGTACTGTTGATCAGTGCGAATCTCAGGACCTCACCATGGATCAAACCCAGAACTTTGGTTCCGTGTCGAAATGCTTACCATTAGACCACTGAGTTAGATTCCAACTGATGACATTTCTCATTCAGTTGGTTGTCTGATTCAGACCAATTCGTGATATCAAATCGACATTTATCAATTTCCACAACATCTGATTGAAATAAATATCAGCTCACTAGCGACTAACTTCTCGAGGTAATTCCTAGTGTTCTAATGAGACATGATCAGTGGAGTTTAACCATGTTGGGTGTGAGGCAGTTACCCACCGATTAGAATGAATGAAGTCACACAAACGTACACTAAATTGACTGAATTAGAAATATCAACCCTTAGGAACCGACTCATTAGTCTAATGCAAACGTTCAACACCGAGCCAGAGGGTAGTAGGTTTGGTTCTTGATGGGGTCATGAATGCGCACTGCTGAGGAGTCCCATACTAGGACAAAACAGCTGTCTAATGCTTCCTAGTGATCAGTGGTTGTCTAATTCACACCAAAACGTGGTATAAAATTCGAAGAAAAACTACCACAAAACATTCACATTCTCCATTTCCATTCAAAACTTTTCACAAGTGAATTCAGTTACTTATTGTCTAAAGAAGCCACATAAATCAACGCTGTGAAACATCTGAAATTAATGTTTTCTATACTTTACGCCTTTAGAAACAGATCATTCATTATGAACAATGTAATCTATTGCTCAATTTATTTCAAATGATTAAGTCAACCGTTAATAACGATATCAACATGCGTTCATTATCTACTTACCTCGTAACTTTCCTTGTTCATATTAGAGTTTGGCAAAAGTCGTACTATATTTTGCACATATATTAATACCATTGGCAATAATACATTGCTACTCTCATGTCCTAGACTTCGACCAAGTGCTTCTGGCCATGTTTCAAATGTCACCGATAAACGAATACTGTCATTACTGTTAATTTGTATGTCATTTGTTTTACTTTTTCCATTTTCATATTCTAATCGAATTAATTCACGTGTCAAGTAGACACCAGCTGCACATTTAACAGTAGCTAATATACCTGCAGCTGATAGTTCAGTAAGACTTAATTCAAACAGATAACGGCAGGCTAGTTCGATCTATAAGTTAATGACAGAAAAAAGAAAGATATTCAATCATTACTATTATTTGATCTGAATACAAAAATGCTTACACATTTAACCAACCAAACTGAAAAAATACTGTATAATAGTATCCATAGTCATTTCCATATATTGTAAAATTAGAGTTGGATTATGCCTGGGAATGTGAATTCTAGACGTATATCCCGTTCTTCTCGGAACTCCTTAGTTGAGTGTACAATCATCTAAATGTAAGTATCTATAGCTATAACTGTACAAAAATCTCCTATCAAAACCTTCGTTGAACCAGCTCTTTTTGTTCTGCATATAAATTTCAAAGCTGATTTCTATAGTGACACGTCACCAGAGTTGACTATATGTTCAAAAACTGAGCCGTTGTCTGACTTGAATCCCATTTTAGGTTGCCAAACACAGTAGTGCATGGATATACGCTTAGGAGATGTGTGGACAATGCAACTGGAGTTATAGTTATTCACCAAACTGAATCAGATTTCTGTGTTAAAGTAACATGTATAAACTCTTTTTAAGCATGATTACAGTACCACCCTTTTAATTTTACAATTTGCTAGTGTCAATATTCTTTTATTCTTCATCATTATATTCGTCAAACAGATAATCACTGTTATGTCTTACTCTTGGCCACTGATAATGCCACGAACAACTTCAGCACTCGATCACTTAGAATTTTCATGTCGCAAACAGAAAGTCAGAAGAAAACAGTAAGGATTGTTCATTTTAGCAGGCGCCAATTGTGTGCAAATAAACATGTGTTTTTATAGTTTTCGTATGAACTTAAATCATCATTATAAATCATCCAATCAGTGAACAGATGGTTTCAGCTACTTTCTAATGACAGTAGTCCATGTCAGGTTTCTTGAAAATTCTATCGAATGGGGAATTAAACTGAAAGTCCCCACTCCTCCACAGCACCAAGAAGCATTGTCGAAATTTGTTGGAGTCATCCTAAAATTTATTTCCTATTGTTACTAAGACTTTTATGTAGCCTAATAACATAGCACTCCTAGATTATGCAATTGACCAGTTTAAATAAATGAAATTGCCCAGAAGGAGAATTTTCTTCGCTAAAACTAAAAAAATTGTAAATACAGAAATCATGATGTTTGTCAAATTGTATTACAATAGTAGACAAGTGTATATTAAAAAAGCTGGAATAGGAAGAATATATTGAATGTCCACTTCATCTAAACTGTTATAAGGAAAGTATCATTCATTCCTTATAATCAGGGATTTAAAATTTAACACAGTAAGCACTAAGCAATTGTTTCTGGAGGGTATGGGTTACCCTACAAAAAATCATAATTAAGTTCTCCATGAAAACAAACTTAGATTTTGTAAGATACTCCTACTCCAACCAGGTCAACAAACTAATTCATTCATATGGAAATGACTACAGTGACTGTATCTGCAGCTAAAGTCCAGTTAATGTTCAGACTAGAATACCATCAATGACTTTAAATCTACTTTGGTCAGAGGATTGTCTAATTTGGTTTTTGATTTTGGTGTAAGATTTAAGGTTAAATGTGGATGAATATATTTTTAATTGGAATGAAATACATTGAACATGCTGAATGATGTTTCAGTGGTCCTTCTTGAAAAAGTTATCATGCAATAAGCAATAAATATAACTCCTGGAAGAATTTCAAATTGAAATACAAAGTTTGTTACTTAAATTACCTACTCTTACACTAAATGATGCGATCTCTAGATTCAAGTTTCTTATATTTTACGGTAGTGTCGCTTTACTCATGAATCAGTTAGATTACTTAATCACCCAATCTAACGGAAAGAACTTAAATCAACTGAATAATAATAATTATAATAATATATATATATATATATATATATATATATATATATATATATATATAATAAGTGTATGGTGTTGCTGAAGTTATTCTTTGAATACTAGGCAAATGTGGTAAATCATTTGTGATACTAGCAGATTCATGCGTTAGTTGGGAAAAATTTAAGGAGAGTAGGGGTTGATTCATCTAAAACGTGACATCAGTTTATTAAATTGTTGATTGTCAATCTGAAGCAATATTAAGTGGATGTAGACTTTCCTGTTCAGGTTCATATGACTATCGTAACCAATGTTTAGGTGTCATGACTTAGAAATTGTAGCAATGACCCATATTTAATTTGTTCTTATCATTCCCGTAGTCCTGAAGCTTTTAAATAACTTAATATCTTCCTTCTCACGAAGTTGTTCTTCTCTTCAAATCCCATTCTTTGTGTTTAATCTTTTCTACTACTTATGATACAATTACTACTTCATTTATTTCTGTACTCACATTGCTTGTGCTAATATAGTGTAGCAACATGGACCAATGCATATATGTTCCACGTTCTAAGTTCCTTATAGCTAACTGGCTAATGACGATTATCCACAACATTTATGTCAATTTTATTAGTAAAAGTAACCTACTAACAAGTGTATAATGTAATTAAAAAATTTCTCTTTCGTTAAAGGTATGTGTCTCACCTTTGCTTTACCAGTTACAGTTAAATCATTACAAGCCACAATTGCACGATCCAGAAAATGATGCGGTAAAGGTATATTTATACAAAAATCCAGTACTTGTAACATCTTCATTTCGAAATCTAGAACCTATACAAAAAAAATGAAAAGTTAAAATCACTTTTCAGTGATATATATAATGAATTGTTTTTAAGTTAAGAACCGTTGGAAATCAAGAACCATTGGACAATTGATTCGTTTTGTATAGGACTCCTTAAGAGTACGCCGCGACAGCGATACCTCAAAATTAATGGTGTTGAGAACATCCTATTCCTATTTGACTTCCTTTTTACTATAGACCAAACACACAAACTTCTGATTTGCTAGCGAATCCGATACTTGATCCTCAGTGGTAATCTATGATGTAGAACTAGAACATTTTACATCCACTGGAACTCGCTGAACTAAAATATTTAGATCTACGATTCTAATTTCAATGATATCCCAGTTGTTCAGTTGAAGTTTTCCTTACTTAATGGTTACTTATTACTAACTAATTAAAACAAAGAATAATACAAACGCTGAGTCTCAGTAATGCTCTTGGTTAGGGTATCGTTGGAGTAGCTATAAGTAAAGTGGATTCCATCTTGGTGATATGCTAACTGACACAATCGACACTATTAACACTTCAATGAACACAAATATTAACAATTTAAATATGATTAACAATCTGTCACTTTCTTTGTAACCAGAAGTAAAACTGTTGTGGCAATGATATGAGTGAATATTGGTGGTGTTGATTTAACACCCTGAATATAGCTTTCCAAACCTCATTAGTATTGGAAAATTATTATTATTATTATTATTATTATTATTATTATTACTATTATTATTATTAAGTAAACATATGGATCATTCAATTCCCATCTATAAAGTTTACCATCAAGACTCATGAGCCAGCAATATTCCCTTCTGATTATCATGTGGTGAGTATCTTGATTAATTTTATCAAAGAGTGTATCTTCATCCATTCAGTATTTCGCTAATATAGGAATATGTACTGTTTAATCATAATTGCCTAACATTCAGTAAATATGATAGTTACATCCCATAAAATGTTAGACACTCATTACTTGTTTTTCGATTATTGTAATTTTACTACTGACTTGTTATCCCGATTTGGCTTAGTATGTGATGAATAAAAGCCTTTGCTCTTATTCAATAAAAAACTTGACATTGTGTCTGAGTTGTGTTCTTGTGTTATTCTCTTCCTGCTAAGGTTTCGCGAGTTTATGGTGACACCTAGATAACCGCTTACGAACGTAAGACCAGCTGACACAGTAACAGGAAGCTAAGCTATTCCGCAGCGCCCCAGCCCAGCTAACTAGAGTAAGAAGTCCAAAGACAGCAAGAAGCGTCTACTCCACAGGCAGCCTGTCAGACGACATCATCACACACAACTCATGCGTATATATACACACACAGAGAGCGTCCTTGGAATATCATAAATAGCGTACTAAAATAAACAATGAACCAATAAGATTTAGTGTCTTACAGAGTGGGAAACACGAACTGAAGGTGAGAAGGGAACTTTTTGGAGCGAAAACAGGAAATTCAAATTTACACAATAAAATCACAAAAATAACAGGTTTGCCAAGTGAGTTTCGGGGATCTAACATCCCCAACACTTCCTCAACAACTCTTGAGAAGTTTTTGATAATTCAGGCACTGGGACAACCTACTCTTTGTTCACTTAACCAGATTGTAGTTATAGTACATGTCTCATTGATTTGCTTAAACATTAGGTCAGTATTCATCTATCTCGTGCATCTCCTTTCTAGCCAACACATAGAACCTCAAGGCTATTTCACACTACAGATAGCTGAATGTTAGCTAAATGAGTATAGACCAAGTGACTACAAAACTTGGCTACTAGCTGCCTAATTACATATTAAAAAAGGTAAATGTTTCGGTATGAAGTCCTTTCTATCGTAATTTCGAAACCTGGTCCCATCGAGTTTATTTTAAACAGCCATACAGAATCAGCATATAGAACACTAAAATTCGGCTTAGACCTAGAAACATAAGTCTCTTCATGGCTGATGTACTGCATCACTATTATTATTATTATTATTATTATTATTATTATTATTATTATTAAAAACTTATTCTACATAGTAGTTACCTGTTTAGGACTATATGAATTCTCAGTTAAATAACACAATGTTTTGGTTGCAGGCGGAAATCGTTCAATAAATTTGACTGCTATAAATATTGCTGTGATACCGAGTAGTTGGTAATCTGATGGACATAAGGTAATTTGTCGCCAAGTATATTGATCAACTAGGTTAACAGCTAAATGTAATGATTCTGTACGTAATTTTAAATACTGTTGTACCTAAAATTTACATAAATTATATATAAAGATATTCATGATTAAGATAAATTATATTAGTGTTTGTTGAGTTGTTTAAGCTAGGATGTTTAATTGTAAAGTATTCATTATCGTCACAGTTATCATCAGTGCTTACTTAATGTGAAAGTGAGCTTTATAGTTATTCTGTAGGCTGTCAACTCGTTTCATCTTGATGGTATTATTTGTTCCTTAGTTTCATTGTTTTCACAAAGAGTAAACTACAATCCAGTAACCAATTAAGTATATTAAAACTATGAATGATAATATGCAAAGCGAGAATGACAACTCCACAACTGAAACATCTAGCTTAGAAACTTAATCATATCTGGATGTATATGATTACAAACAAGCCTGTAGTTCATATGAGTAAAGGGTATACGAATAACTAACTAGATTCACTTTCCCATACCATAATAACATCACTATACCTAACTGAATAATCATGACAGTTACCCGTCACACGTAAACATCTAACAGACAAAGCAAGTGTCTTTTTTAATCCATTATTTTATACGCTGTTATCTCAAAATTAATGATTAACAGAGTAGAAAGGAATTCTGTCTGACGTTAGAAATGTAGACCATTAAAATGTAACTCAGTGGTCTGAAGTTACTTTATTCAAAAAAAATTCACTGATGGGACTTCATATCGCATGGTTACACATAGGAAATATGATGAATGTTTGTTGTTATTCTCCATTTATCGAACTATAAACACAATCCAATTTCGTCACTTGATTCCATTATTCATTATTGTTGTATTGCGTAATCGACCCAATACATTCTTGGTCCTTTGTAAATCAAACTTTATTTTAATATAACTTGGTCGTATTATCTAACCGGATTATCACTACTTATTGTAACCTATCAGTTCCATCTAACATTTTACCTATTTAGATTCCAATACGTGATCAAGACACCTTAATCACTTTCTAGACTAAAACATGGTATCAGTCTATGAAGTCACTGACTGCTAGCCTTAGCTGTCTTAGTTGCTGCAGATTACTTGATTGGGGTCTGCGTTAATGCTGTAACTAACAGCTGGAGACTAAGTGACATAGCTCAGGAATCGCGATAGAAGCCTAGGTGAAATATTTATCTTTCCTTAAATCCTGAACTTAAATTTACTTTGTACTCTTCTGCAAACTTATTCTTTACTCTGGACCAAATTCTATATCCATATATATTTTGTACTATCATTGAAGTTATTACTGCTTTTGATAATTTCGTGCTCCTCATGCTGTTCTATTGAGGAGCGGTGACTTAGACCTATGAACATATGTACCAGGTTCTATATTATGCATGTCTGCATTCACATAGTATCTAGAACAATCACTCTATTCATGCAGAAACACTCCGGCATTTGTTTCGTACTTGTTTATCCTATCGATGAATAATATATGTCTAATAATTTGAAAACATTTGTTTCATTACGTTGATGTTGTTATGAACTGAAACTGATTGATCTCCGTTGCTATATGTTCCTCTTAAATAGATTGCCTTGATACAATAACACTTCCTTTTTTCCAACTATATTACAGTCTTGTCTGCATCTTGAAAAATAATGAAGATTAGCTGTTTGTGTTCGTCCAAGACTGATGTTGGTTTGGTACCACTAATAACCAGGGAGCACTAAACAGCTGTCTCATTTTAGCATGGGACTTCTCAACAGTATCCACCCTCGATTCCTCCAGTGAATCGAACACAAGGCCTTCATATTCCACAGCGAACGCTTAATCTGCACCACTGGGTAAACCAGTGCCCAAAAATTTTATTTTCACTTCGGTCAATTTACGATAAAGCGCTATGATCATCATTAATTATAACTATCTTATCTCGAACAACGCTAAAGTCCACGATTCAAAGAGGAATCAAGGGTGCCCACTGCTATAGAATTCCATATTAGGATGAAACATCTACCCAGTGCTTCTTGGTTTTGATTGGTATCAAACCAACATCAACTTATGATAAACACTGACGACTAAATGTAATGTTACTCTTTAGAACACCACCTCGATTCAACCAATGAATATCATAATTTACGTGTATACTACCATAATACACTACCTAGACTAGAGAAAATAAAACGTAACAACCATTAAATTCAACTTATTCTACATATATTGTCCATTTGGTTTTCATTAACTTTGGGAAGTGAACAAAACATTATTGGCTAAATTGTAATAGTTTAAGTATTATCTACTTAAATCACAAGTGAGATTTCACAGGGATTATTATTAAATGATTTTAATTTCTTAAATGAAATACTTGTTCAGCCTTACTGTGTTTTCAGTAGTTCTTTGTGTTTAAATTAATTCATGATGTTAACTACAATTATCTACATTGATTTCACTTGATATTCATTTTGATGCCCATATATCTGTGTATGTTTTCGCAAGGACTCTCTACGACATACTTTGAATGTGACTGTTCTTTAGTAATCACTAAATCTGATTAGTGACAGATTCCTTCAGTTATATTGTGAATGAAAAGCGGAATCTAGAATCACATTTCATCCTATTTGTGACTCGTCAGCTAAATGTGTCTATCCACAGTATTGATGTTCATACGAAGACTCTCACTCTGTTCTTTTCGTATCAAATGAAATCAAATTCACCGCTAGACAACTGAGTTTAGATAGTAAGATTCAAATACATTCCAGTTATATATACATACTTGTTGTACAATGGTGGTTGCCTGAACTCACTAGCCTAGTGGTGAATGCAGTAGCGTTCGGCACGAAACAAACTGAGTTCGAGTCCCTGTGTAAACATCAACACTGGAATGCCGGTACATCTAGCTGACGAGTCCGGAATAGGATGGAACGTGCGTCCTGGATTCCGTTTGTCAGTCACAATCCAACTCAAATAATACTTGTGAACTATCGCTGTATTGAGACCATCCGCTCAGGATGCACATATGCTAACAGAAACTGATCACTTTCAGTCCATGAATATCCAAATAAATTTTAATTACAGTAATAGATTGTAATTTTATTATTTACTCTTTTTGTAAAAGTCATCAATCAAACTTAGCTACCATCTTTTGAAATAAACTTTACTCTACAAACATTTTGCAACATAATAATGACACTTTTAGTAGAAGATCAAACATGAGATCATGTATAATTTCTCCCAGTATAACATTCAATGTATCAATTTCATATGAAATCATTTGTTAATGAATAGTCAATGGAAATATATCTACATATAAATTCATGCAATTGTTATCAATTAAGTGATTTACATGTTAAGTAAAACTTCATTGGTTTAGTAGTTTTTTCCTCTTTACAGCCAGTCATTGTGATTGCCTGTTAAGAAATGTTTCTTTGAAAGCTGTTGATATTCAATGAAAGATTCTCGAAGAAAATAACATGTGAACAATTAAGCTATTTAAAGTGATTTTTAACCATCAACTGATATTTAATAAAGTACACAAATTATTGATCAACCATTTCGTTCTTGTTTGAGACCTCTAAACGGTACACACCTTTAGACCCGATATAGTGTAGGGCATATAAACTATGAATTACTTAGTTCAAATAATACCATCATCAATGAATCCTAGCTTAACGTCCTGCATCTTTAGATTTAGTCTTCTGATTCAATGTTCACTGACTTTCAATTTTTTCCTGTTAATGTTACTTCATAATGTAAATTTTCACTAAACTACTCGAGATATCTGTAATAAAAACACACTTTTTATATTGAACTCACTTTAATCATCCAATCGCATAACGTTGATCTAACAGATTCTGTTAAACCATGACGTTCCAAGAAGTTCTCTTGATAATAAGACGTTACTTTCAAATCTTGTGTGAATAAGTAACGAAAAATCTATGTGTGTATGTGTCGAATTGGGTTAGCCATGGCAACAAATGAATGAAAAAAATAACAATCACTTACTAGAAATCAATCAGCAAAACAGATATAACAGATAGTTCAGTGTACATTATTGCAAATAGAAGGTTATCTTTTTAAGTAAAGTGATAGTTACTAATATAAGCTGCTATCCCTCTGCCTAACTGGTTAACAGAAATTAAACAAAACATTTGTGGAATAAAATTTATTATATAAAACCAATATTCTTTTTCATCAGAATTCTCTGAAGACCATATAAAACTGAAGTCTTTCCATGCTCTTCAAATATTTTGAAAGCACATAATATGGTTATCAACTTGATTATTGAAATCTATCTAATGGACGGTTGGTTATAACGTGACAAAGAATAGGGAATCACTAATTTATGGTGTTTATTCTATGCGCCATCAACAGTATTTGCTACTAAGCTGCATCTGTTAAACACTTAGTAACTAAGATGCTTGTATTGCATGAATTGTGAGCATTACATAGACTTATTATTAATTTTCATATCGTTGTTAATTCTCATGTTATTGTAATTTTATTATGGGTCTACTCTTCTGATTTCTGTATACAACTCCCTTAGTACAGTCTAATGTATTTTGCTTTTCCCTTTACTAATTTGTCCAGTATGTAAAAGCTTTTGCCAATACTTAATAAACAACTTGACATTGTGTTTGAGTTGTGCTCGTGTGTTGTTCTCTTGCTTTACACCTCTGTGAAATTTTTTCGACAATTCGGTCACCGTGACAACCGCTCATTGTTCACGTAGTAAATCGTAGTTATAATACATGTCTCATTGATTTGCTTAAACATAAGGTCAGTATTCACCTATCTAGGTCATTCCATATCTAGCCTACACACAATGCATACCCTAACGCAATCTACACTAACAAATTCGTCTATCGTCCAAGTTTGTTGATAATGATGTCGGTATTCCGACAGACTGATAACATCTAGTTTACTTTGCCTATTTCTTTAATAAGTTAATTACCAGTTTTGAAACTTATTGAAGTTATGAGCTTTACACTAACTCATCACAATTCTCATCACCATCGACAGAGAGAGAAGCTCATCAACGTGGCTAGAGTCAATTTAGTATGCAGACCTATGATACTTTCTCGTTACTGGAGACCAGAAACTGACTTTCGGAGGATTTATCCATTGAGTAACGTTGATTATCCTTCCTTACTGTTCCTAATAGCTACAGTTTATTACTGAGCAATTGAAGATATTTTTAAATAAATACATATATCAGATGAAAAGCTGAACAAATACTTTGATTGATTATGATTATGGTTATCTGTGGTGAATGCTTTAATTAAGGGGTACTCATTATGATCACGAACAATGTCGTCATCATTTAGTCCAAGTTGGAAAGAACATTTTAATAATGTAACAATTGAATTTAGATGGTTTATGCAGATTATTAATTTTGTAATTGATTGAATGCGTCATGGATTGATGTTGACATGATACCTTTAAAAACTAGAAAACACTAGACAGCTATTTTGTCCCAGTATGGAACTCCTCAGCAGTGCGCACTTCAGATTCTACCCCTTCCCACCCCTAGAGGTTTCTGGTTGGTGAACACATAACCCACTGCAAAACTGGGCCGGCGTTTAATGGTAGAGTTATCACTTTCATCAATTTGTGATATATAGTGCGACAATAATCAATTGCCGTTGATAACAGCTATCTCACTCCCGACAAGGCTGAACTCAACTAGTCACGACTTCTTACTAGAACTTCAAGAACATCCTGAAGTTAGTTACTAGTGATCTGACTATTGCAACTGAAGTGAGATAGGTTTAAGGAGTTCCATACAAGGACGAAACAGCTGTACAGTGCCCCCTGGTTTTCATTCGGTATCCAGCCGTCATAAATCTGTGACGTATTCAACCAACTTAGCAATTATTAAGTCAGTCTGTTTTGACCTTTTTTCTTATAACGAGCTTTATAATCTTTAAATGTCCCTATGTTGACGGATTGGATCTACATTTACTGATTACTAGCTAATTTAAACTTCATGTTCTTAGTAATTCCCTTTTAATATTACTTCTATTCAGTATTTCGTTATTTTTCTAGTTGATTAAGGGTCTTTAGTTATCAGCATATACTTAAATAAGTAATACCGTATCTTACAGTAATTCTATGTTCATATCAAAAGGATCCATACATTGTTTAATAGTAGTATTTTTGATGATTTCTACACTTCATTTTGTAGATAGTGTTGCATTTATCATACTTTGCTGTTGTACCTTTCAGTACAAATAAAATTGAAAAGAAATGACTTTATACTTATGGAATAATCGAATTGATTACTTCTACTTGAAGTAAGCATTGTTAATGATGTCTAAGACAACTGGTGGACGTTAAGAAAACCAAACAACATCATCACTATCATCAACGTAGAACCGGGCAAATACGCCCGTAGGTTCAAGTTGCCATACCTACATTAGCACTACTGATATTACAGTGCTAACATAATAACAGAATACTAGAGAGGAGAGTGAGGTAAAGTTGTGCAGAAACTAATAATAGGATTCAGGATTTAGATGAAGTTAAAGAGTGAATACAATTGCGCCACTGTGACCGATTCTGAGCTATGTCTCCAAGTGTCTCCAGCCATTTATTGAGACCCCAACCGGGTAATCTACATCTACCAACATGGCTTAGATCAACAGTCGAAGACTTCATGGACTGATGCCATGTTTTGGTTTGGCCGCTCCTACACCAAACCAAACATCACAATATGTTTATTGATACATAAGTGTTATAAGTACTTCTATTGGTTGAAATATTTACATTCATTCATAGAACAATGGTTAACTTACACGTTCATGATTTAAATGAAATTCACCCAAAGGTTGTTCATCTGGTGGTGATCGTGGCAATGAAATTACAGATAGACAATTATAATATGGTATCCCTTTCTCATTAGCTTTATCATTAGCATGATTATGTTCAGTAGGAATATTATCTGTTGTGAATTGAATATTTATCGCTTTCTCTAACATTATTGGTAAATCATCAAAAAATAATGCTGTCATAATTTTAGTACTTTCTAATACAGACCATTTATTCATTCTTCTATTGTTGTTGTACATGTTGATATCACTCTCTTGTGGGGTAATTATCTTTGCCAATTGTTTGCTTTCAACTTTTGATTCATTTGATCGATGTTGAAACATACACTTATCACTTTTCAATTGAATTTGTTCACGTTCTACAATCTTACGCATATTATCATTTAGGGTAAGCTTTCGAAAATTCATCAGTCCTACAACTGGATCTTCAGTAGACTTGGATTTTGCTAAACAACAAAAAACAATTATAGAATAAAGGCAGAAGGATGAGGAAGGCGTTTATAATTTATTGAGCTTGATAATAATACTTAATAGCAAAAGTAATATACCATTATGATTCACATGATACATCATGAATAACACACATGAATGAAGAATTATCTACCTCCTCTTAATCGTTATTATATTTTATGTTGAGTAAAACTAAACTTAGTAATAAACGACTTATCTTGAACTATAGGCAGTATTTATCGGTGGTTCTGAATTCAATTGAGTGGTTCAGATAATTTACCATAATAACTGCCTATTGAAAAATTATTAAATTTCAACTACTTTAGTTTATGAACTCTTGTAAACCAAGACTACCACTTTATTTTAATATGGGACCCCAACCCCCTTTAAGGATCATACCATGACATTGAAGTTACACGACGAGTACTTAATCTTTAAATAATTCAGACAACATATAGGTATTAGGCATATTTGACACTATTAGTCTGTGACGTATTACGCCTCCATGATGTGAAACTTCTAAATGTTAAATAATATTTCTCTCATAGACTTCAACGTATAATGATCAATTAATTAAAAACGTATTTAGACTATTTTATTAATGAGATAAATTAATAAGGGAATTACAAAATTAACTTTCAGTCGAATAAATCAGTTTTCAAGATATCTCTTCTTCTGACTAACTAACTTTTAGATGATAGAGAAGATTTATACCGAAGAAGGATTGTTTCTGTTCCAGTGAATGGCAAGATTTCTATTAGATATTTCAGCAAATGAAGTTCTCCAAAATAACGTTGATAGCTCATTCAATTGAATCAGGTCAACTCAAAAAAACGCAGTTTAACCAAGACTGACTGACTATTTTAAATACATTAGAGGATATAAGTAGAGAGCTTTGTAGAATAAGGATTACATTATACATTTGTTTTAAGAGGAATGTATTGTCACTTTCATTAGAATGAGTGATGCATAATGTCACCCAAGTTCAGAGCAACAAAGCATATACACCAGTGGTAGTTTCAGTTGTACCAATATTCATAAAAATCAGTACAGCAAGTAAAAACAAATTAACAGAAGGAATACTTGTCATATGATCTGAATTCCTAACTTCAGATTCTATCAAAAGTTTTCATTACTGGGGAGTCTTGTTAAATTAGACAAATGAAGATGAACAACTAACTTTCAAAACGTTCTTCAGAGGATGTGCTTGTAAATTGGACTATTTTTATGTTCTTATAACAGTAACCTTCCGTTAGACTCATGAACTGTTGTGATATCATTTGACTATGTACCAGTACCTCCCTCCTCACCCAGTTTCTAGTCATCATAGTCCATATTTTATATAAAAGTCATTCCCCTTATTAATCTGCTTTGTAGTTAGGTTCATTATGTCTATAAATAAATTAGTGAAATGAAATTTGTCTTTCCGGTTGTCAACTGAATTATCTTATGTTTCATCAGTCCAGCTTGGGGACTGACAATATCGGGGGCAGGACGTGTGGGCATAGAACAAGTAACCATTGTGTCTGGTCGAAGTACTGGTTCAAGTAACAAGGCAATTATTCTCATTTCTGCACGTTTGGTTAAAGGTCAAAACATATCGAATCTCAAACTAGAATCGTTCAATTTTAGCCAGTTGATGATTGAATAGTTTTCGAATAAATACAATATTAACGGATAATGGATGTTTTAAATAAATATATTCATTACCTGGATTTAATTGTTTCTTCTGGTCAACATTACAGTTTCTATTAGATTTCCTCAATTCCATTAAACCACGTGTCCGAATGGACTTAAAAGTACCTCCAGTAGTACTACACACGGTAGTTACGTCGTAGACCAACATTCATATTCTCTTTGCCAATTTTATTTACAGTTAAGTTATCTTCATCATTACCAGTATATTGTTCACTTTCTTGATTATATTGTACACTATGATGGCGAACATATGCACGTCGCTTTTTGAGCGCAGCTAACAAGCTTAAACGACCATTGTCCTTTCTATCGGTTACTGTGTTGCCACTATCCATAGATGGCAATCCTTCATGCTTTTTATTCAGCTTTTAGAAATAAATAAGAAAACACTATAGTTATAGATAAGATGAAGTAAAATAATACTGTTCTGCTAACGGAAAACATTTATTGTTGCTGTTTACAGGATACATAACTGTATAAGTGTTGGCCTTATGTGAACGGGAAAGTTGTCATTCAGGAGTGCCAACAAATGCTTATCTTAAAATAATTAACACGTGGACTGACAATGAAAGCCAGGACTTCCTTTTTCATTCAGTTTTAACTAACCAACTGCATGTGTATGGCTCCTAGTGCTGATGTTCACATACGGGCTCGAACTCAATACCTTCTGCTTCAAATGTCAACTCCTTTACCACACTAGTTCAGTTACCGTCCAATTTTTTCATCTTTTTTATCAACCTTTTACCATACGACCGAGTAGTTTCTTAATTATTAGATTAAGTATTACTACTCACAGTTTGCACATTGACTGTAACATCAGTAAAAATGGTATTA
The DNA here is from genome assembly GCA_025215515.1 of Schistosoma japonicum. Lineage (NCBI taxonomy): Eukaryota > Metazoa > Platyhelminthes > Trematoda > Strigeidida > Schistosomatidae > Schistosoma > Schistosoma japonicum. The sequence goes on from CM046061.1 coordinate 3,996,502, forward strand.
CTGGTAGTGAGTGACAGATCATCGCAACTAAGATCCTAACAAAGTAAATATCAGTCTTCACTAACCAATTAGGCTGGTAATCTATTTTCTTCTGCCTAGTGACTATCGTGAAGCTCAGGGTTATAAAGAAAGTGGAGAAACCTAAAATAATTTCCTGCTTTTCAATGAAAATAGTCAAAACATATAACTTTAGGTCATCTTAACTTATGATAGATAAATGACATAAGAACTAACCTCCAATGTCAAAGTCTATGCTGATACTTTTAACAATTAAGTCATTTTCAAAATCAATTAATAAGCTCACTGTATGTCACCATCTAGAAAAAACCACAAGTTGTCGCCTCTAACGTGAATCAGTTAAGTACCAGTACACGTTAGCATGAATGTTTGCTTAGCTTGTATTAAACTGATGTAAACGGTAGGTGACTGATTGATTACCTTAATGTAATTTCTTATTTTCTGAATGACATGAAAGATTTTGTGTATCAGACTAACTGACCCAAAACGATCCTCCAATAAATAGACTTTAAACGAGAAAAATGAAGTGTAATATTGGTTTGAATCTAATTATCTTAAAGACACGTAGAATGAAATAGATAATGTCTTACTGTACAATATGTAACTCATTACATTCAGTAATATGACCAGTATGTCACAGTTAAAAGTGTGTATGTTTGCATTGGATAGAAATTTTAACATTCAAGGCCAATGATAGTTCTGTATACACTGGTCTGAATGTATATCGTAAAAAGAGAGCCAACCTGATAGTGATACTCGGGTAAAAATGAAATTTAAAAGGAAAGACAATACACTTGAATAATTCCGACGATCCAGAATAACGTCCCTCAAAATAATTCCTATCTCTGCAAGTCACTATGTTCAAAGTAAATATATCATTAAAATGTTCAATAATGGAGTAAGTCAGTTAAGATTAGATCTTTTCTATAGAGGAGTTTTACATATAAATCAAGTCAAATTCAATATATCCACATTTGAAGACAAATCGGATTTTGAAGATCATCAGTGCAATAGTGAAACTGAAAACCTAGTTGAAGTCAAGTGATAAATGAACGGAATTTCTATGAATACCTACAGTGTTTAGCATCACCATATGAATTACTTTCAGTTCGATATTCTGAATAATATTTTCCTGTTTGATTTGTTGGCTAATGAAACACTCATTAATCAGGCAAATTTACATTTAAAGGTTTAGAGTATAGCTGCCCTACTCAACTTTTGTAAATGCTTTGATCAAGTCATTCACTATGTAGACGACTGTATGACTGAATAAGATATACCGATCGCTTGCTTAGGGCAAGAATATTAAGGTGTTCACTGAATCTAGTAGTCGCATTCACTTAGAGAGAAACTTTTAAATAGTAATCTCATATTTCAACAAACTTTAAGCCTAATTTAGTTTCAAATACAGTCAACAGCGGCGAAATGACTTGCGAATTGGAAATCTTACCATTGGACCTCTGCTAACCCAGTGACCCAGAAGGTTAGGCGTTGTCCGTGCGACTCTAGAGCATTTAGTTTGAGTCTGGGGGTAAAATCCAAGGTGTACACTATCAAGGAGTCTCATACCAGAACAAAGCACCTATTCAATGCCCCATGGTTTCTTAGCGGTACTCAACTGACATCAATCTGTAACGAATACAAACATCAGGGACCTACAATAATCAAAAACCCTGTGTAAGACAGGGGATCTAATTAATTGACTGCAAATATCTCACAGCAAATCAAGCAGCCGCAATAATGAATTCAATTTTGACTAAGTGATTGATCTCTCTTGGAAGTAACAACATCATGTCAGTGAAAATTTGTCGATTGATCATACAAAATTTTCCTTTAAGTTTCATTCTCCCTATCAGCTGATAACAACTAGTCAGGTGATAAACTTGGATCGAAATGCATTCCATGTTGTATGTTGGAATAGTTAATTAAAATTTGCAAAACTGGGTTCTCAACAAGACGATACAAAATGTATTCGTATAATGGAGAATCTTGTATTCTCGTATATATATCTGCGACAATCTCAAAGATTCATTCAAAATTATTCAATGATAATTTACATAATTGGGTAATTATAATTTGTATACTTGATAGATTTCCTATAAATAAAATAAGAAGTATGCGTTGAGTATGACTTTGAATAGTCTGATGATGAATTCATAAAATTATCTCACATGTGGTTTTAATCTACTGATCTGAGAACTGTACCTATCAGTATCCGGTTACGGATGTATTCTGTGTGCAGTATTCATGTAGCTGACATCAATCATATGCTGATAACATTATAGTATGGGAAATATGAGAAATGAACACCGTCATAATAGGATTACGAGAGAGTTACCCACCAGGAACACCGGATAATGGTCACGCAATTAATTGCTTGACGCAACGTCTGAATGTACTGGATCTGAACTCTGGGGGAGTCTCAGATGCACATAGACGAGTCGTCTTATAGTAGAACGAAACAATATTTGATTGATTACTGGTTTTCGATGCTTCCCCATCTACAATCAATCTATGATATACACTCTAAAAATCAACTGCCCTGTCTAATAATAAATAAATAAAATTTCAGGTTTGGCCTGTAAAGAAACATGGCATTACCTAGACATGGTTAAGGAAGTTCGAATTTATACTAAAATACACATACTAATGAATAAGTAATCATTTAAAAAAATTCTATTTATGATGGTACAATTGTAGATTACTTACAGATTCTTGAAAACTTCTAACTAAGTGTGAACGGCGTGCTGACTCTGATGATGATAATGGTGGTGACAGTGACCAAGGTGTTTCTTTATCAGTATGTTCTAATCCACAAGATGATCTTTGAAGGGTATTTTGTATTTTAACTCTTTGCGTAACTATTGTTGTTGTTGATGTTGACTTTCGTTTAAAACAGGGTATTTCACAGAGTTTCAACTGTTTTAAACACACTGACATTATTTGCCAGAGTCATCAACAAGAGAATCAGACTCAACGATGGGAGAAGACATGTAATATGTAGCATTTACAAGTTAAGCCGATAATATTTACATAACAAAAGTTATACTTTTCTTGTTGGAGATAAAGATAACATGAAAGTGCACATATGTGCATACACTCCTTTCCGGCAGTACTTTTTTCTTCGGTATACATATTATGTACGTGCCAATTTATATATATAGACACGAAATTCGATTGATCGATAACCTGAGTAGGTAAGTTCACATGTATGTGACTCAGAATTAGGATAAGTATCCTTTTCATGAGTGCATACAACTACGTAGCGTACAAGCTAGAAAATCTACTGGACAACCTGACGAAGTGCATTCTATTGGTAAACTAAGGCAAATAATCAACTTATTATTATTATTATTATTAAGACTTATCGATTGATTTCAACGGCTTTCATATTATTCATCATTATTCTTTTTATGTAACAGGATTTCAACCTTAACTACTTCTCGATTCCATTGTATAAATGACTGATTAGGCGAAACAGCGGTTTTCAGTGACGTCTGGTCAATCTACGTAATATAATGAGCAAAAGCAATTGCTTGACTTAGAATGCTTTAAGTTACTATTAACTGCCAGTTGTAAGTTCTGAATCTAGCAAACGACATGAAATTCAACTATTTTAAATGCTAACTCTGAGATATCAGGCTTGAAGTGAATAGAAAACTGAGTCGTTATCCTTTACTATCTTTCATGTGCAATTAAAAAATGCATTGGCAACAAGCATGAACATGAAACTTAACTTTATTTTCTCCAAATCGGTAGAGCTTCATAGGTAATGTTTACTAGTGTTACCTGAATACTAAAGTTAAGAAACTTAAATTTTAAGATGAATTTATGTTACAGGGTTGTTTTGGCAAAAATATGGTCATATATCAGTTAGTTAGTCATATACAATTCTGAATTGAGCATATGTGTGCATCGGTCTAAGTTACCACACCTAAACAGCACGGTAACATTAACACCAATAAAGTAGAAGTAGTAATAACATCAGTGGTAGTGATAAAAGAGTGAATATAGGGAATGTGAAAAAATAAGGTTGATATATTCGAAGAAAAGTAAAAAATAATTTTATGCTTGGGAATGAAGAAAAAATAAAGAGCGAATGCACTTGCAGTATAATGAAAAATCTCGACCCATATGATTCAAAGTTTCCAACCTAGTAGCCTAAATCTACCAGCAGTCAACAACTTCATGAACTGATGCTACCTTTTGGTTTAGCTTACCTCAACTTCCACAGATAAACAATCAAAATGGTCACCATACAAAATGGTTTGAGCTAAACATATTATTATAATTAAGATTGCCTCGTCTGTCAACTACATCAGTACAAATCATTAATTTAATATTCATTTCTATCTTACGTTAATTAGTCATAAATAATAGGGTTTATGTTATGCAAGTAATTATTTGAAGATGATGATGTTCATTCACATGCTTCGTCAATCAGTTGGTGTCTATGTCACTGGGATGTGAAGATTTCACACATTAAAAATCTAACAAACAACCAATCAATCAGTCACTCAGTCAGTCAATCTATGTCCGTTACCCAACATGGAACATAGACCACTAACCACCATTCTCCAATCAATTCTGTGTTGGGCTCACCTTTCCAGTACTTCTCAAGTGTTCGCTATTCCCTCTTCACTCTTTTGTCCACAATTCCCTACACTATGTGTTCTTTGATTTTCCTCATTTCATTTAACTTTGAGAATCATAAATTAATGCTTATCACAGTTTGTGATGTAGTGTAATAATTTCTTTAATGTATGTCATATTCAATTCCAATGTTTTCTTGATTTCTTCCCCAGTTGAACTTCGTTAGGTGTGTTCTCTATCACATTGAGTTGTTGCTTATAGTCTGTCTTCAACGGATCTGAATTATCATTACGTAGTCAACTGTTTATAAATGTGTGTATCATTTGAATGATGATTTTCGTAGTTCTTCATACAAGTTTGAGCTTCATACAATGGAACTATCAGTTAAACATTGTCCGTTAAACCAAATCATTAGTTTACTTACTTACTCTTCCTCGCCTGTTACCCCTCTCGAGGAGCATAGGCGCTCACCAGTTTCTCATTCACTCTGTGACAATCCTTCAGTGTCTCAGTACGTTCTTCTATGTCCTTCATTTCACGCGGTTTTGGCCAATCATAGTTACTATTAGATCATTCACTAGATATGGTTCGTCATTCTTGGTTACTCCCAACTTTATTGTTTCAAGTAATTTTTATTTGTATAACTCTCATTAATTTCTATATTACTTCCAATGAATAAAAATACTAAGCATTCAGTTGTACTTGTTTTGTTTTGTGTATACAAATACTTTCTAATCGTCATCAGCAGCATCAATTCTGCAAATCTCTGAGATTCCTAAAAGATTCTGCATAAAGCGCTTAATAATAATAAGTCACTATTTAAAAGCACTTATTAATGTGATGTTAAAATGATGACAGAGCCATAAACAGGATTAATGGTAATTAATTTAATTTTATTCTACGAATAACAACTAATGCCTACTAGTAGTCTTTATTTGCATTTAAATTCATTTATTCGTTCAGTTCATCAATAGTCATTTCTTTTGACATCTAATCAGGAATCTATCTCTTTCGAAACTGTGTCTCTCTCAGTGATTACATTATAATTATCGAGTTGTTTACAGTGAATTTTTCTCTTTCAGATAATTCACCGTCAAAGTTCCTGTATGAGAAGTGCTTTAAATTCCAGTACTACTTAAAAGTTGTTTATTTTAATGTATTAAGTCACTTTTCGGCAATAGTTTTCAGTGATTTCCAGCTAACATCAACCTGTAATGAATACAAATAACTAAGATAAACACCCATCTCCACAAAACCACTTCAATTTAGTTGAAAAAATCAGCTCACTAGTGACTAACTAGAGGATATTTCGGAAGTTCTAATAAGAAGTCGTGATTACATAATCACCTAGCTTTATTATAAATATATCAAAAATGGGCATTCTACTACTAAACTTCTGCCGATTGGTTTAAATAGTTAAGCCTTCATTGTAAGATCTAAAAGTCGTGAGTACGATTCCCTATCAAAATCCTCGGTGTATACTGCTAAAGAATCCTATACTAAAACTAAATGACTGTCATGTTCTCCCTAGTTTTTAGTAGTACCCTACCATCATTAGTCTGTAATGAATACAAACAAATAACCTTATTGCCTATCTCTATACTTACTTACTTACGCCTGTTACCCCTCTCGGAGGAGCAAAGGCCGCTCACAAGTATTTTCCATTCAACTCTGTCTTGAGCAATCCTTTCCAGCTGTTTCCAGTTACTGTTCATCCATTTTATGTCTGCTTCCAGTTCTCAACGCAGGGTGTTCTTTGGCCTTCCTCTTTTCCGTCTCCCAACAGGATTCCAAGTTAGTGCTTGTCTCGTGATACAGTCTGATGATTTCTACAATGTATGTCCTATCCATTTCCAACGTCGTTTCCTGATTTCCTCTTCAGCTGGAAGTTGGTTTGTTCTCTTCCAAAGTAGGCTGTTGCTGATAGTTTCCAGCCAATGGACATTCAATATTTTGCGTAGACAGTTGTTGATAAATACCTGTACTCTCCTGATGATATTTGCAGTAGTTCTCCACGTTTCAGCTCCATACAGAAGAACTGACTTGACATTCGAATTGAAGAGTCTAGCTTTTAGGTTGGTAGACAGTTGTTTGCCTATCTCTATAAATTCATCTCAATCCAATAAGTCAATGACTTAACACATTAGAGCTTTTAAATTTTAAGTTTTGATCATTAATCAATACTTGTCTCATGTTAATGTAAAACTAAACACTGATAAGAGTATATTGATTTTCAATACACAATGTATTAATCAAATAAATCAATAATATTGATTAGTTGTTAACTAATAGGGCAATAAACAATTGTTATTATCAATTGAATTCTATTCATCTCTATACCAAATGATCAATAATCTTTTCCATGCCTTACAATTGACCTCCTTATAACTTCTCAATGGATGTACTACTTAATTTAGATTTAGGAACTGAAAAAGAAAATGTTTAGTTTACTAGTGTGCCAATATAAGTCAAATGATATTCTAGTAAAATAAAGCCGAAACACATACATTTAACTTTTTGAGGAAGGGGGTGAGGAGAATTCTATCCGAAGTTTGTCATGATTACTACTGACCTGTTCATCCAAACGGTTCTTAAATCCATAACATTAATTTCAATTATCTATCTAATATTGTTAATGTTCGATTGGGATTCGACAAGAGGAGTCCAAGACATGTGTTTCATTCTGTTTGGTACTCGTCAGCTTGATGAACTAGCAATCCAGTGTTGATGTTTACATTAGGACTCAAACTCAGTTCGTTTCTTGTCAAACACCAACCTGTTCACCACTAGGCTACTGAGTTCAGACAATCACAAATGTGCAATGGGTATGTATATATAATTAGAATGCATTTGGATCTTCCAGCTGATTCATTATGGACTGAAATTGACCATTCTCTGTTGCCATATATGGATCTTAACGGGCGGTTTCGATATAGGGGTAGTTTGCAAGTAATGTTTGAATTAGATTGTGACTGGCAAACAGAATGGGATACAAGTACATTCAGCTGACAAGTTCCGAATAGGACGAAACATGCGTCATTGGATTCCGTTTCTCAATCACATTCTAAGTCAAACAATACTTGTGAACTATCGCTATATCGAAGCAATCCATTCAGGATGCACATATGGCAATAGAGACTGATCAATTTCAGTGCATGACAAGTCAATGGGAAGATCCAAGTACATTCTAATTGTGACGTATCAAATAATTTGGATTAGGACAAATGATTATGAAAATTATTTCAAAGAGCTACTTAGAGTTGTTTATGTATGGATAGTCGACAAACAGAGATCGAGGAAATCGCTTTACTATTAGCTCCTCACCAGTTAGTTCACTACTAATAAGCGTCGTTTAGCACGAGAATACGAAGTCAATATCGACTAAGTGGTGATGGTAGATTATCCTCATAATCACATTAAAAATTATCTAACACAAAAGATCAGATTTCATGAAGACAGCGTAAAAAATAAGAAGGATTCATTAGTCATCTCTATGGATTATGAAGTAGGCATTCAACTAGTTTTCTGTATTAATCTGAAATAGAGCAATAACAAACATTTGAGTAGGATAAGATGACGATTCAGTTTATTTCTTTTGATTCTCCAAAGCTATAGCCTGCAACCGCTATACTATCACGGCATTAAAATTATGAAAGGATTTAAACATACCTACAGACGGAACTTGTTGTTGAGATATGATATTGGCATGATGTAACAAGAAAGTAAATAAAGTCCTGTTATAATGTAAGGCTTACACAACGTATTTGACCGCCAATGTAGATTTTGCATGTGAGTGATTTAAGATAATAATGTTGGGCTTTTGTTAACTTCTCGACATTTTAGACAATTCACCTATGGTTCTCAAAGTCGCTTCCGATAAGTTTCTATCCAAATGCATATGAACGACACCAAACCTGCCATCCTACAATAAAATAAAACATTGCAATTATATATCAATATGTCAAAAGCGATCTGGGAAGTTTTATTGGTAGCAAAAGACTATCAGTAGACGATTATGTAATGAACAATCGTTAAAGATAAGAAAGAACTAAGTTCAGTGTGTATAGATCAGTTAGTTAATAATGAAAATGGTTGAAGTTAAGAAAGAAATGACCTAACGATGTAAGGTTTAAATCTACACATTATGAATGTAAAGAATTCTTTACATCCAACATTAAAGTTTGTTCATTGCTTAATCGTCTACTTCCAACCTTTTGCTATCATAAAAACTTCCTAGAACTATCTTTGACATATGAATACATAATTATAATGTTTTATTCTATCACATAACTTTATTGAATTTCCTGTTACATCATATCAATATCGAATTTCAAAAATAGTTTCCAATTGAATTCCCCTATGTAAGTATGTGTAAATCTCTTTATAATTTTAATGGTGAAATATTACGGAGGTTGAAGGCATCAGCTGAAGACAACCAAATAAAATCAAACAAATCATCGCCTAGTTCTATTCAAATGTTTGTTATTACTCCTTTCAGATGAAAAAAGCAAGATTTAATATAAAACTGACTTAGTTACTCGGCTTAATCATCACTAGGTGCTAAGATATATCAGCTCTTCTTTTTGCTCTTACGTCTCTCATGGTCCTTTAAACTTCTCAATGATGCAAATGTGATCGATTTGGTTCTCCGTAAAGTGGTTCGGTGAAACCCATGTAGCTTTGTGTATGCATTTGTGAGAGAATATGGTATCACCTATAATCATTTTATTGAAGGCACATAAGTTTGCAAACACCTCACCATGTTCTTTCTTTTCTCCCGGTCCATTTCGTCCAATGATATTTTCATATCTGATGTTGTCCATTCCAACCTTGTCGTTTAAGTAGCACATCAAAATGGTCAGGTCCTTGACTGGGCATTTTGCGATAATTGACTTCAGCCATTCATAAAACTGGTCCTTATCGTCTCCATTGATAGGCGCATAGCACTAGATGGAATTCATTGCTTTGATGATTTGAGGTTTGTGAGATTCCCATCCTATAAGTGCTTTTCGTGATCCTTGGGACAACATTAGTGCCACTCCCTGTGTATGCGAGGCATATTCTTCTTCATGACCGTAACAAAATAGTCTCTCTTCCAAGGCTTATCTTTCCTGCTTAGCTTGTAACCAACGGGTTTTGCCTTTCTCCAAGTATTTCCAGGTTATCTTTGAATTTCCTTAACAAATTAAATGCTTTTATCAGTCTACCTTACTATGGAGATATTCCATGTACCGACGTTAGCTGTCGCTCTAGTTGCCAGAAGGGGTATCGACCTCGTAGCTTTAGAAAAAACTCAAATTTCACCAAGATGCGTCATGACTTTTCGAAATGAAGACCTTCTAACTCTCATGGTGGAGTTTGAGTGGTTTAAATAGCTTTTGCTGGCTAGTATTTCTTTAGTAAGTTTATTTTCTACATGATGGGGTTGCAAACTCCATACCCACTGATCCTCCAAATCCGAGCTTGGGGCTGGCAGTAACCCTAGAAGAGCCACAGACCAGACTTCAGGCATCAACTGCACCGAAAAAAATGGTTGAGATGTAAATTTACATGCCCAATATCGTCACCTGTCTCGTTACTCGATGGTGGCTGGAGTAGGTGTAAGGATAGAAGAATGAGAGACGATGGTCAAACAAAAACATTGCTTCAATTCATCAAGTCTTTGACTGTTGGTTTAAGTCATGTTGGTAGGTGTAGACTACAAGGAATGAGCTGTGTGATAATTGTGATGAGTGGAAGAAAATACTAGGCAATATGGTTTAGAATTGGTTGCAATAGCACAAAATGTATTCACTCTTATGTATTTCTAGACCTTAAATTCATTGTTATTTTGTATATATACGTTTGCTTTATTCCTTCCTGTTAAATTATATTGTGGTGTTAATGTCATAAAAGTGATTTTGTTGTATTAGTGTGGTATGGTAACTTCGACCTATAAGCATATACCTTGAGTTCTACATTGTTTATGATTGAATGATTGGAGTTAAAAGCTTATCACTTTTAATATATATTCATTCATTACAAATGTACATCATAGAGTAATAACTTAGTGTTAGTAGTAGCGAATGACATAGTCCTGTCTGGTGAAGACGCTGACAATATGGAGAGTCCTTTGATAGCATTGAGAAACAACCTAGGTATGTTCGGGATGACTTTATACCTCTTAAAATGCAAAATGTTGTTTTAATGGGTGGTCTGCATCATCTTCGTACACCGATCAAAGGAAGTGAAGTAGGTGAGTGTGTAAATACTTTACTTTTCTTGAGAATCTCACTAGTCTTGATGGGTTGGTATCTGATGGAATCTCTACACTGAATCAAAAACTCATTTGGCTTTGTCAACTTTTATCATTTCTGGTGTGGGAGTGATATCTATCTCTCATTGGAAGGTTTAGTAAGAATTACAGTAGTCCGTTCTGTCTTACTATATGGATCTGAAACGTGACTGTTAAGAGTTAATGACTTTCGTAAGTTATTAGTATTTAATAAAATAATAATCTCGAAACATTGCTTGCGTTTCCAGGGATCACCTGGCAAATAATAAGGTGGTTAGATTCCGAGTATACAGAAAACATGGTAAGTTGATGTGGTTATGAATTTTATTCAAATGATATCGCTGGAATTGGTTTCTCATACCTAGTCATTGCCTATCTTGAGGTGCGATGTTGACTGATATTGAAGTAAAGTGAAGAAAGCCATGGGCAGCAAAAGCAAAGCATAGTATTAATACATGAAATCACTGACTGTTAGTCTGCATCGTGTTGGTAGATGCAGATTACTTGGTTGGGGTACGTGCAAGTGTCATAACCAACGGTTGGAGACTCTTAGAATCGGTAATAGTGTCTCGTGTGCATTTTTTCTCAATGTCTCTCAATCTGTGAGCATGAAATTACTTCATACCGTCCATTCCACAAACTAATTTTTTCTTCCTGGACCATATTCTATGTATCTATTCATTTTCTATTATCATTAACGTAACTTCTTCTTCTACAAATTTAATGTTCATCTTGCTACGTCACTGAGGTGTGAATACTTGGACCGATGAACATGGACCAAGTTCTCTGTTGTACATACATATTCACATATATCATTGAAACTCAGCCACTTTATTCATGAAATTTAATATTCAACAACGTAGTGGGACCGTCTTAATTTGTAAATAATTTTAACAAAGATTGTTTATAACTAGAACTATGTACATCATCATGTAATGTACTTACAGTTTCTAAGTCATCTACAATTACATAGTATGCAAGATTCTTAGATATCAGGTAAAAAGTAGCATGGTAGAAGGGAAAAAAACATTACTATAAGTACTACGAGCTAAAACTAAAGACAGTATTGTGGAAATTGTTAATCTTGAATGTAATATCACAAATTATCACGCATTATCGACAAATCAATACTAGAAAGTATACTTTTATCCTAATGAGATTCTTCAGCGTTTCTAATCGAGGATTCACTTCAATGGTTACTAAACCCAAATTAATTTGCCATGTCATATTTAAATTGGAAAGTATTGGCACTTTATTTAACAGTTTAGGATGAAATTTTGAAGGGAAATAATCAAACATGATTGCCTTCAAAGATTATGTTTAACACTTAAATGACACATTCAAGTATCAAATAGTAGGAATAAACTATAGTGTCACTTTCCAGTGATTCTTCAAATGAACTTAATTTATCATAAATCTACTAACAACTGGTTTCACTAACTGTATGTCTGAAACTTCAATACGTTGTCCTACAAAGTATTTTCTTATCTTGAAGATACGTTATTAACACAAATTTATTCAAATTGGGTGGAGTAAATTGCATAAAACTATTACAATTACTCTAAATGTACACAACGCCCTCGATAGCTTGTTTTGAAATCTCATTAGTCTATCACTATGATTTAATCGTAATGAACCATATTTACTAGTAGTACTAAATGATCTCAATAGTCTATTTATTCATAGTTATTTGTTATTATTTGACAAACTATTCACCATAGAATCCAAAATTGTTTATTTAACTTACTAACCACTAAGTCGGCTTCTAAGGGTTGATATTTCAAATTCAGTCAATTCGTGATAAGTTTTGCTCGACCTCATTCATATCATCAGTGGGTAAATGACTCACACTCGACATGGTTAAACTTCACCGGTCACATCTTAATGAATAACATTGAATCACTTATTCTATATCATAACCAATTGTTACAAATAACTTTAACTTGTAATGACAATAAATGATCAATGGTGTATTTCATTAAGAAAAAAACTAATGATGTAACTTATACAAATTACTTACCAAATTGTTAGTAGATTGTTTATGTACGATGGGATTAGTTGATGTATCGAATATATTCGTAATTGTTAAACGTTTCATAGTAATAGTAATAATAATAATAATAATAATAATAATAATAATAATGTATATTAGTATGGCAACATGATTAATTAGTTAGTAATTATTGTTTATACAAGTAACTATTACCATGAGTACAGTTCATAAGTATTAATTATACTTGATCAATGCGAACAATAGGATAAGGGAGGAAGGGGGGGAGCAGCGTGTATCAGTAATTGACCAATAAAAAAATGAAAACAATTTAAATGTTTTCAGAATTATGTAATACTGAATTAATTGATTTAAATGTTTAGTAAATTGTGCCTATTAGTGACATGGAATAGTTTTAAGTGTGCGTGTGTGTGTGTGTGTGTGATTGTTTATGTGAGTGTGAATGTTATCATTCAGTCACTGAAATGTTTTGTTTTGTTTTTAAAAGAATTTTGTTATAATCGTTGAAAATCATCAGCGAACATTCAAAATTAAGGCCATCGGTATAGAAACAACTGAATTCTAGTTACTAGTCATTATCAGATGATTTAGATAATGCATTCAGTTAATTATTAAGTTTTTGACTGATAGTTCTATTATATGAAGCTCAAACTTGTATGAAAAACTACGAAAATCATCATTCAAATGATACACACATTTATAAACAGTTGACTACGTAAGATAATTCAGATCCGATGGAGAGACACTATAAGCAACAACTCAATGTGATAGAGAACACACCTAACGAAGTTCAACTGGGGAAGAAATCAAGAAAATCATTGTAAGTGAATAAGACATACATTAGAGAAATTATTACACTACATCACAAAATGTGATAAGCATTAATTTATGATCCTCAAAGTTAAATGAGATGAGGAAAATCAAAGAACACATTGTGTAGGGAATTGTGGACAAAAGAGGGAAGAGGGAATAGCAAACAGTTGAGAAGTACTGGAAACGAGAGCCCAATACAGAATTGATTGGAGAGTGGTGGTTAGCGGTCTATGTTCCATGTTGGGTAACAGACATAGATTGACTGACTGAGTGACTGATTGATTGATTGGTTGATTGTTAGATTTTTGATGTGGGAGATTTTCACATCCCAGTGACATAGACACCAAGTGATTGACGAAGCATGTGAATGAATATCATCAACTTCAAATAATTACTTGCATAACATAAACCCTATTATTTATGACTGATTAATGTAAGATGGAAATGAAGATCAAATAATGACATTTTGATCGTTTATCAGTGGAAGTTGAGGAAAGCTAAACCAAAAGGTAGCATCAGTTCATGAAGTTATTGACTGCTGGTCTTCATGACTAAATTATAATTTCAGATCTTTGGTATATCAGCACAAATTATCAAGGGCGTGGTGCACATCTGAAGTAATTGTAATGATTCTTTGCAATTTACTCCCCAATTTGAATGAATTTGAGTTAATAACGTATCTTCGAGAAGATACAAACACTTGGATTCTTATTACACTTTTTTTACGTAACTTTGAAACAACTTCCAATCATTAAGAAAACTCACCAACACAATTAATATCGTTCAGTGATTATACAGAAGATCAAGTAAACTAGCTCATAAACCAGTGATGAATATTCAGATAAGAGAATAATTGATCTACTCTCCTATAATTCTATGTTTTTGTTATGAAATCATCCCAACTATCTACCGACGCATTAATGAGTCAAAACAATGTAATCTGTGAACTCTCGTAAAAGGAGCAGTTGCTGTTATAGAGCGGGTATTTCTCGCTGTTATTTAAATCAATTAATGATCAGTGATGCAGATGATCTAGCTCTCCTATACCACACACTAACAAATGCAGATGATGGCGGACAAGGTAGCAACAGCCTCGGCAGCAGTAGGCCTTAACATACATAAATGGAAAAGAAAGATCCTCCGAAACACAACAACCAACACTAACCCGATTTCACTTGACAGAAAAATCCTGGAAGATGCAGAATCCTTTACATACTTGGACAGGATTATCGATAAACAAGGAGGGTCTGATGCGGATATGAAGGCGCGGATTGGAAAGGCAAAAGCAGAATTTTTACTGCTGAAAAACACCCAGAACTCAAACCAACTGTCAACCAACATGAAAGTTAGAATTTTCAAAACAAATGTGAAGACAGTTCTGTTGTATGGAGCTGAAACTTGCATAGAGAACTACGAAAAGCATCCTTCAGAAGATATTAGTATTTATAAACAATTGTCTGCGTAGGATACTTCGGATCCGTTTGCCGAATACTATCAACAACAACCTCCTATGGCAGAGAACAAATTAATCGAAATCCAGGCGAGGAAGAAATTAGGAAAAGACACTGGAGGTGGATAGACACACACTGAGGAAACTACCAAATTATGTCACAAGACAAGCATTAACATGGAACCCTGAAGGTCAGTGGAAAAGGGGGAGACCCAAGAATACACTGCGTTGGTAAGTGGCAACAGACATGAAGAGACTGAAGAAGTCTTGGGAAGGGCTGGAAAGGGAAGCTCTGGACAGAGTTGGTTGGAGAATACTGGTCGGTGGCCTATGCTCTACATAGGGTATCAGGCATTGATTGATGATTGATTGAATAATCGGTGATGAAGAACAAATTGCTTGACTTATTTCATGATACAGTTCAAGAAGAAAGAATGAAAAGACAGTATGTATTAAGGAATAATGGACTTTAGAAATGTAGATAAAAATAAAGAGAGAATGGTATTAGCTACTTTAACCAAATCTGTGCACCAACTGGTAGCGATTACTACTCAGGTGAACATGAACAAGGTATTCTGCATCTTTTAAAGTCTCAAATTCAATGACTTCATGGAGTGATACAACTGTTTGATTCAACTTACTGTAGTTTCCTTTTATACTACTCTGACACCAGTGAACATCGTGCATCGATAGAGACAGTTGCCTATCAAACGTAATGTATATCCCACTCACCTCTATTGATGAGTATTCACGATAACGTCGATTGATTTTCTAATTTTGCCTACTGCTCTGTGTAATTTCATCATAACTTGCTTGATTCTCTCACAATACGATATCAATCTATAGCCTACGTAAGTTTTAGACATTGTAAACATTTATATTTCACAGCTAAATGTAGTATACTTGTTATTTAGTCAGAAGACATTACTTCACTTATACCATATGATACATGTTGGCAAATCTTTTCAAAGTTTAGATAGCAACCTATTAATTTAGACTATGAAGATAAATGATGTTGTCAACGAAACACTCAACTACTTTACTTACTATAACCAATCAATTTTTGCATATACAATAAGTAAAAAACACATTCTCCGGTATACTTTTATTGTTAATATTAAGTAAATAAGTATGTTTTATCATTCAACTAGTAAATAATCTGAATCAATTGAAGATCTTTGTTCTTAGTCTTATTGAAGTCAATAAAAAGAGATGATCTCCATTACATAATATCAATAATACCACTATAAAACAGCATTGATTCATTCTTATTTAACTAATCATCTTACTATTGTCTACAATGAAACATTCAATTCATACATAATAAGTTAGCATTATTACATAATAATAATAATAATGTAATCATTAATTCATTTTAATTAATTCACATAATCTTGAATCAGATTGTAATTTTTTCTGTAAATCCATATAACGTATTGGTGCTGTCTGTTTATGCCATGCTAATAATGATTCTAATAGATTAATTTTATATGTAACATTATTACAATAACATAGATAAGCTTGTTCATCATCTTTACTTAAATTCATTTGATTTAAATGATACCATTGTTGTTTCTTTAATAAATTGTTTACTTCTTTCTCATAACATGATTGAATAATATTAGCTTTATTAATTAAACGTTGTTTATAATCATTAAGGCATTGATTATGTACAATTAATGCTTGTTCATATGATAATTTCTTTATATTATGTATAACATTAATTTGAATTAAATATGGCGCTAAATAATCATATTCAATTAATTTATTATGATGTGTTTTTTCAATTTCAGCTAATTTCTCTAATTCTATACGTAATTCATTCATTTCTTTATTATGTAATGTATCGAAATGATCAATATTGAAGAGAATGTGTAAATCTTCAATAGTACGTTCATTTAATATTGAATGTATTTCAGATTCAGATTTATGTATTAATTCTTTTGATTTTTCTTCATCTTTTAATAGATTAATTAATATTTGATAAATTTCTAATTGAGTTTTAGGTTTAGCAAATATATCTACCTATAAATAGAAAGAAAAAGAATAAAAAAATGTGTAGTATATGATTTACACTACTTAAATTATAAATAAGTAGGTGAGTGAATATATATTAATTCAATTGTGGTGATTTATTGATTATTATTAAGTTTTAGTTGTTAATTAATTTGTTACTAACTTCAGGATGTTCCTGAAAGTCTAGTGATAAGTCATGACTCACAGAGTTGAGACTTGTCGAAAGTGATACAGTTATCACCGATGACAATGGATGATCATCGCGCTATATCACAATTGATGGAAATAGGAATTCTACCATTGAATGCCAACTTAATGATGCAGATGGTTCGGTGCTAATTGGCTGAATTAGAAATATCAACCTTTAGGAGCCGACTTAGTGATTTATTGGTAAAACGTCCGCCACTGAGCCAAATGGTAGTGGATTCGATCCCCGGTGGGTTTATGGATGCATACTGCTGAAGAGCCCAATACTAGAACGAGATAGCTGTTCACTGCTTTATGGTGATCAAATTAGGAAAAAAAGTCAGTTCGTGTTAACTTATGAAGCAATCTTCAGCTCGAAATTTAACGGGAGGGATAGAAATCATGAATGCAGTAATTCTGACCCCTGTCACCTATTGTCACACTTACCATTGATTGCCTCATTTGTACGGACTTCCAATGAGGTAGTCTGTAGAGAAATCTTTAGTAATGAAACGTATTAGATCAGGCTCATCAGTATACTCAGAAGACATGTATTTTAAATGGATTACTCATGAGCGTGGTAGTGTTTTTGTTTTATATCAAATGACACTTACTTGAAATGTACTGTGTGTATCCGGATAAATTTGTATAGTATCTTGTCTATCCTCTAAAAGTGATGGTTTAATAAACTCTCTAGTACATGGTATAATATGCTCTTTATCAATATGATAAATAAGAATAATTTTCTCTTCAACTATATTAAATATTCTTTCAGCAATATCTTCATCTGCTTTAATCTCTTCATTACGTGTAAATTTCTCAATAATTTTATCAATATTCAATTGATTACATGTTGACATAGTTACATCATTTTTATTTTGTTGTTGAGCTGGTCCAAATTTTTTTATTCTATCACCATAATATACTTTACGATAATAAAGATGATCTAATCTATTAGAATAATATTCAGTCATTGTATTATAGGTTTGTTCACGTTTATATAAACCATCATAACGTGCTTCATTATAAAATTTCATATAACGATATGTATGTATACCTTGTTGTATTTTATAATAACCATGTTCAGCTAACTGAGTTGGAGAACGACCAAAATTGAATTTTTCAACTATCCAATTAGTTGTTAACATTGTACTACGTTTAATTAATTTATCTTTACGATTAGGCATATATTTCTTTAATTTCATTAGGTTGAGTTAATTCACGATCTTGAAAAATAGTTAATTTTAATATTAAACCATCTAATTGTGAATAGGGTGAAAATTTTTCTACAATTGAATATTTATATAATTTTTTTTTATAACCATTTGGATAACGTAATTTATAGCGGGTTAAGTCAATTTGAATTGGTAATGTCCATGATGGCGGTAGATTTAATAATAATGGTGATGATGATGATGATGATTTAAGTTGTTGTAATTTATTCAATGATTTACTGTATAGATCATTGTATACTGGATAAGTAACATCAATTACATCATGATTAGGATTATTAGTAACATTGAAATTTGTATTAGTTTTTACTTTTAATGAATTAGGTGTAATGAATAAAGGTGTAGTTGATTTATTATCAATAGATTGTACATTGAATAGATTATTTGAATGTATTATAGATGATTGTTGAACATATGAAATTTCATTTTGTTGAATAGCTAAACTATCATTAGGTAATAAATATTCCCAGTGTAAATTATTATTTAAATTATAATTTAAATGTGATATACCAGTTGAACAATCTTGCATATTTACCCAATAATTATGATCATTCCATAAACTTTCTATGCCTAAATACATTGAAGAGTCTAAAGGTTTAGCAAGACCTGTTAATGTTTCAATGAAAAATCCTTCAGGGACTTCACGTTTTCCAGGTAATATTAGTATCCATGCATGTATTCTAAGACCAAACAATGGATCTATAGATGGTTTATAATGCTCTTCTTCATTAAGTTCTGCTTCTATTTTCGCTTGTTTAATACGTTCTGCTTCATTTTGTAAATCTTTCATTGCCATTGTTTGTTCATATTTTGATGTTAAATCTCTAGCTGGTTTAATAACATATCGATTTTGTTCTGGTTCCATACTTTTCTCATTATCAGTAGTATCTTTTATATCATCTTCATTAAGATATGGACAAGTATCTCTAGTCTCATCCATATAACAACATTCACGTGTTGCGTAACCGCTTACTACATAAGCATCATAACCAACGGACTAATAATAATGAACATAATAATGTAGCATATTCAAAGCAAGTACCTTTCTGTAAATCGATTGTAGTCATTGGACTTAATAGACGTTTAGGTAATTCAGTTACTGGAAAAAGCGGTACAAAATTTAAAAAATCAGCAACAAATTTAGCTGCGCCATTCCATGTGTATAATTCTGGATAAGATAATTCTGTTTTACTTAGTGTAGTGCATACAAATTTTTCTATATCACATTCATTTTTTGGTGTTAAAAGTAATTTTGTCCGATCAGGACACAAATGTGAATACTGTCGACAGAAATTTTCACAATATTTTAAAAGTTGTAATTCTTTTACATTATTCTCTTTATAGGATTTGGGAAATGTGGATAGATCGAATGATTCTGGTAGTTTGTCATAATTATCAGGTAAATAAGGTGGATTTGATGCGCCAAATTCATTTAAGCTAGTTGATTCTTCAATTTCATTATCATTTTCATGTTCAATTTTCTCAGAAACATTAGTGTAATCGTCATTATCATTATCATCAGTACGTAAGATATTGTCAACATCATCATTTGTGTCATTTACATATCCTTGTGTCTGATTCAACTCAGTTTCATATGGTGTACTTGTTTGACCCATTTCAATTTTTGAAAATAATTGTTACCTAAATAAATGAGTCTGTATATCAAATCATCTATAGGTTTTCAAAATAAAAGAAGATCTGTAAAAGTCAGTCAACCACAAATAATTTAGAACTAAGCACATAGGATCAAGTTGCCATACCGCATACCACTGCTACCGATTGTAAGCCGTACAACTAAGTGTTACAGCCATTGATTACAATTATTACACCAATTCTAACCTTATAGTCTGTATCTGCCAACATAACTTAAATCAACGGTCAGACATAATGTACTGGTGCCGTTCTATGGTTTAGCCGCCTCTACTTTTCTTCTATCATATCTATATGCCAGTCAACATACCGAGAAAGACATTAGGAAATGTATTTATTGTTCGTAATAAATTTGCAAACACCAATGTTATTATCAAAATTTCGGTCTCTAATATTGTGTTTATAGTCTAAAACAGACTTATATATTTTAGGCAACGTCCTAAGAGCTTGATTTTGAGGTGATGTTGTGGAACTTATTCTTTTATGAACAAGAGAAAATTCTCAAAATAATGTCCATATATAATAAAAGCACTGATTAAACAACAGTTGGATTTCGTAAGAAATTTTTTCACGTACATACAGCCAACTTGTCAAGAAGATTTTCAACCTAGATAAACGATGGTGTTTGTTACACATTAAGAATGATAATGCACTCTCTAATGCCACAATTTTTACAGTATCGTTAGGTGATAAAGGTGAGTATGCTCAGAATACTAAATGAAAGCAACTCATAATACTTCCTGATGGTTTCTTGGACGTATGACCAAAGCCCCTAAAAAATTGGTCACCACTGTGCAAAGAATCAGGGTAAAAATGCAAGAATTTAAACACGAGCCTTTTTAGTTTACACTTTAACTACTATACAGTTACTCCTTTACTTGTTTTATTCTAATTCAGTTCTTTCTTATGTGTCGCCAGTATACTTTCATTCACGTTAGCTCACGCATACTGTTACAATGAATGTAAGTTGTTGTGTTGAGCTACAAAATTTTATGCATTTTAATGCCAGAAATTGATAATAATTGTAGGCTGGATAAAACTTGGGAGATTTCAAGTACCTGTGTTTTTATGCACATAATTGCTCAATGTTATCACTTTTTTTAGTCAGAGTTAAGCTAAATAACTGTTAAGTTATAAATAAATATATCTGTGTTAATGAAATTTTCTGGTTAACATGTGATTAGTTATGATCCGTCGAATTCGCAATCCTGACCTAAAATACTAAACTTCAGCTAAAGTAAATATTTCTGAGTTATAAAACATGAGTTTCATTGGGCTTTTGCTACTTAGTTATTATTTTCTTTAAGTGGAAATCTTCCTAAATTTATGAAATTCTACTAAATTATGCATTAAATAAAGATGAATTTCTACTTTTAAACGTGAATTGTTCATAAAAGTAAGATATGTAGATCATTTGGATGGCATATAGAGTCGCAAAAATGTATCTTTAAATAGTTTAGTTAAAAAGAACAACTCGAACACAATTTATTAAATATTCCCTGATTATTAACACTGAGCAAATGTAAGGACCTTCATAAGTGATTCTTTTTGGAAAAAGTAACTAATCATCGTTTCTCCACTTAATTAGTTAGCATACAAAAAATGGTTATTATATGAAGCCAAACTATGAGCAGCGAACTTGAAAAAACAATTTGCTTTTAAACTATCCAGTACCTGTTCATTAGTTCTTCTTTTGAGATAACCTCCGTCACTATCCCGATAAATGAAAATGGAAATAAAGTATTTTCTTCCTAACGGGTAGTTGTTTTGCTGACCACTATAACCAATCGACATAGGTATTTATGTTATTATTCTGTGGGATAATAATGGTTCTTATTTTATGTGTTTAGAGATGTATAGAGAAAGATAATTAAATTTAGAGACTAACATTATTAGAATGCAAATATCTGAAAATTTACTGATCTACATTTTAAAAGACGTAAACAGCTCTTGGCTTATTCCGTTCCTTAAAGTATCCTTCATCTTCATTTTCCTTTGTTGTTAGTTTGATTAAGGTTGTTAACGAACAACTGTTCACATGTAAACATAGTTAAAACGTAAGAGGGTATGATGCCTCATGTCGAAACGTGCATCAGGATGTTATGTCGTTCCATGTTTTCTGACACGTATATCATATATGTAACACACCATTTACTTATATACATTTTTTTAGTCAAGATTAAATGTTAACAAGGCTAAGACCAATTTTCTTAAAACATGAGTCCGAAACAAGTTAGTTTACAACCAGTTCACCAAAAACTAAGCATCTATTAACATTAAAGATACTAAAAACTAAACACTACAAACAAGTTTACCATTTCGATGTTTCAAAAATGTTCAATTACTTGTAACATGACAACTAATTTTCCACAGCTTGTACAATGTTAAAACAATATATGATGATCATTCCTATATTCTGAAATCTATTGTTATAGCATCTATTCACCCAGAACTTTAGGAAATTTTATAAAGTTTGGCACACCTATGGCCTACCAAGTAGATGCTTCCAATTGCCTTAATATCAAAGTAATCATTTCTATAATTTCAACTTTAACTTTGCTAAGTAGAACTAGCTAACTATCGTTCCTTGATATCTTCGTCTAGGAGTTCTATCAATTTTTAAAAATATAGTACCGATTGCATTGCTTGTAAAACTGAGAGTAAAAGGGTCAAATTAACAGTCAGAAATAGAAGTAATCTAGGCGTTGCGCCTACAATAACCACTGTCATCGCCTTTAAAATATGGATACGCTTCGAGCCTCCCTATAAAAGATTCAGCGAAAATTGCAGACACCTGATTAAGCAGGGAGCTCCATAATTTGCATATCCTGACTTCAAAATGTTAGCAAACATCTTTGTGTGTGCATCTAGATAAGCTGATTTAAGGCGGTCAATGCAAACGTTTTCTTCGTGATCGATTTCATCGATTGTATAGTACTTCGGTTTTCGCTTCAACACCTTGTGTGACTCTTTGTATTATGCTGAATTACCTTGTTCTTCTGGCAGGCCACACAGGAGCGTGCCCAATCCTTTAACCAGCAAATTCTCTGTGTAATCAGCTAAGTCATAGCACATGCAACAGGATAATAGAGGTCGTGCTATATGTTGAATATGATGCATCTATAAAATAATCCTGAATTAACGATTACTTCTGGACCAAAAAATAGTAATTTAATCAGGCAGCGCGGATTTGTTAACGGCTAAAAGAATGTACTACCCGTGAATCACAAATATATATATAATCCAACTTTTTCCCCCTAGTATATCGTAAATCAACACCACGACTAGTTATTCATAATAGTTTCGAGATATCATCATAATGCATTGTGATGACTTAAAAACACATAATGGAATTTATAAAATTAATCAAAATATTAACAAACCGGGTCGATAAACTGACTCGAAATTGTCATTATATAGTGTAATTTCCTCACAGTTAGCTATATACAAATAATTATTAATATCCATATCATTATCAAAGACATGGGTTAGGAATAATACTTCCCTTGGCTAAAATCTATGCTCTCTCGAATAATCACATGGTTTGCTTTCACCTTATCGACATTCGAACCACTGCACTATAGCTTACGTTGGTCGATTATTACCGACACTCATGACTAATAGAACTTACACACTTGTAAGATTAAAATCTGCCCAGTTCTTAGTTGACTTTAGAAGATACAACTTCACTATGGCTTGCATACCTACTACTCATCAAGTGAGTAATCTATGAAATGAGGATTATATCCTTAACCTTATAAGCCTAAGGATTCTTATGTTCTAAGTAATTCATTTTATTTTCTAAGTATTCGCTATAATTTTTCATCCTAGCGGGTACTATCAGTACCCGCCGTTACGAACCGAATCATGAAAGGCAGTCATCAAATGTTCAAGGTAGCCTATTTGGTCTGACTCCTGAAAAGTTCAAGCATTTATATATTTTCAATAAATTGATATACATCTTTCTAATACATTTGCGTGCACAGATATCTACACCATGTATGTTTTCTTTCAGGTAACCAAACCATTCTGGAAACCGAACACTTACGTAGAAACAACACTTATCAATTATAATTGTACATTTTATTTCATACTTTTAATTTTTATACAAACAGTGAAGCAATTCTTCAGGTTTGATAGAGATTCAACAATGTCTTTTAAAATAGGTTCTTTTTTCATTTTGACTTGAGGGCGACTCAAGAGGCAGGTGATTAGACACCTGATAACCGGACAGATTACGGAAAGATCGTACCTTACCAACATGGTCTTGGGTAGCCCGCTCGCGGTACTTTCTCAGATATCCCTACTTCATTTTCTTACCCTCAGTTATTCTGCAAGCTCTGGTCACTGTTAGGAAGTTAAGTTCATCAAGTATCTAATTGTCATTTGTGAGAGAACTTAAACGCTACAAGATCAGATAACAAGTTCTAAAAGTAAATGTAATCCATGTAGTATCGTCAAATAATAATAGATTGTTTACCATTGATCTAATGTCAGGTGCTGGACGAGCCGGTAATTATCTGTTGAGCTACAGTGGCAGAACTACGATGATTTTATTAGTTAAGTTGGTGGAACCGACTTTCCTACGAAAGACTATTATAAAAGAAAGCTGATGCAGCCACTTAGGTTGACTAGTTAAGAGTTGACTTCATAACCTATGTATACACTAAAACGATAAAGCTTAAGTATTCACTTACTTCTTCCTTCTTTATAGGGGTTCTATTTCCTATAATCGTATATTGAATGTTGAGAAGCATTGTGTGTTTGAATGACTAGCATCTCGCTTCATTGTCTCTTCCCCACGATACTGAAAAAAAGACCTATTAACAAAGATTATTATTTCTTCGGTTAAATAGAACGAAACGTACCTATGTGCTAAAGGCTTACTGGGTTGCTAAGAAATGCTACCAAAATTACTTGTTCTTATGGTAGTTTTAATAAGAAGAGTTGACAGCGAAAGTCATCCTCAAAATGAGTTAACCATCAACTTTTCTCGTGCGCAACACCATACCTGTCGCAAAACGGCTGCTGAGACCGATGATATGGAGTAATTTGTCAAGACGTCGTCTGTCGTTCAAGTTTCCGCGTCTTAAAATTGAATTTTTCCAGCTGGTCGTACGTTTTAAGCAGTCAGAGATGAAAAGGATGGGTGACGTACGTGTTCATTCTAAGTGAAAGTGGCCTTACGACGGCGAAGAATTGAACGCTTGGATCTGTTACGCTGTGACGTCAAATTTGGCTTCTGCGTAGTAGAACCAATTTTTTATGTTGTTTGCCCAAAAGTGGATGAGCTGAAAGTTTGGGGGTGTGGGGGGGTTAGTCCTAATAAACTTCGGTGTCTGATCAGCTGTCACTAAAGTATCAATATATGCAAGTACAGAATATAGTAAAAAATGTGCCGTAAAAACAATTACGCAAAAATGCTGCACGTAGTAACGAAATCACAGTAATGACCGAGCCCAGATCACGCCACGCTCGCCAGTGAAATGCACCGGTTATATGTCCAAGTAACGTTTGTCGTACAAGCAAGCCACTTCTAACGAAGAAACCCACAATTAAGAATAAGTGCAAATTAAAAGATAGTGATGGGTGGAGAAAAATGCGTGTTTGGTCGAGTAGAGCTTCAATGAGATGGCAACGTCTAGACTGGCTACCTAGAGAGAGAAGTTGCTTCCCACTTCGCTTCGTGTCATGATCTGGTGGTGATGCTAGACCAAGCGCCTTCAACTAATTGTGTACGCTAAAACAAACACGGTAAGTATCAGTTACGAGAGCCTTTACAACTATTTATTTAGGAAATTGTTTTTGCTGCGACCCCATGACTATGGCAATAAATACTTTTACAACATACCTGGTTGGTTATAAAAAGAATTCACCAAGCTAGACCTACCTCTCTTCCGTGTTGATTACACAGCCATACTGGAATCTAAAATGGAACGCAGTGCACATGTAGCCGGACCTTGCATAAAGAATAGTTCTGTGAAAACTGCAGAAATAATTGTTACTTGCTCATTACTGGAGTTGCATAGCTTACAATACGACGCAGGTTGATAAGATGAAGCACAACATTCACTTCACCGAATGTTAACGGTTGTTCAGATTATTATGTAAAGAATGCAATGAAGTGATTGTGGTCCTGACTCGCCCTCCCATTTTCTCTTAACTAGGTCAGGTCTCAAAAAGAACACAGCAGGCAGGTCGAAAGGATGCAATCAACAAAGGACTCTGATCTTGTGTATTTTAAAATATGATTTCTAATACTACTTCAGCTATCAATAAATAATAGTAGCCATCTTAGCACAAATTTCGTAAATAATATTTTAAAGCATATTTGGTAATAATAAATAGTGTACTGTACAAAAGCCATCAAAGAAGTGCGAGGTAGACTGATTAGTAATTTTTGTCACTAGAATACTTGTCGACAATTGTCAGGTTCTTTTCAAACGATTCAGAGGAATTGAAGCATCCATGAAACCCCATTATTACTCTTAAACTTTAAAATGATCTGTGTGTCAGGAGGATGACATTAATGATCACTCGATACGTTTTTGTCAGAACTTAATACAGATATGTTCGAAAATAGGAATTTATGGTGGTTAGACAGATCCCGTTGTCAAGTGGTAAAGAATTCATTGCGAAACCTGAGGACCATGGGTTCTGTTACTAGTAAGATAGTGAATGTGCTATTAAAAATAGTATTTAGACAAATTTGAATACAGTCCGGATTATTAGGAGCACTTAAACCAAGGTGTGTTGACGACAATACATTTTGAATTAAAAAAAATTCATCTACCAATGTGTAGATCAAGTATGCTGAATGAGATTGACAAACTGTGTGAAATAAACAACACAAGTAGTGCTCTTCTGTTAGTGATATTATTAGTAACCAATACAATTTTTAAGAACATACTATGAAGCCGAAGAAAGATAATAAAACATATTACGGATACATCCTAAATAAATCCCTCCCTCTCCTCTTTCCTGAGGTAAGTGATCGAAAAAATAACTTGGGTGTTTTAGACTTTTATGATCCGAAATCATCCGAAATCATCCACACCCAACACTGCACGTATGGCTGTAAAGTGCACCTTTAGCTAGTTTCGCGGTCTGTGTACTCTTTAAATCTAATACACCTTCTTTTAAAACGCTGAGACAGTGTTTTCTGTAGATTCTGACGAACAAGAATAGATCAGAATGTACCTAAAAAAGCGTCACAAAGTCAGCTCTTGGAAGGCATGCCAACAGTGAACCTATATTTCTTTAAAATATTGGTGGATTAGAGATGACTATCTAATGATTTTGTAAATTGTATGTACGCTGAGCATCGATTGAAATACGTTGTTAAAATCGGTCCCAACACTCATCTCAGACGGAAACTTGTGGTATGATACAGTAAGTCGGACTATAGGCACAAATTCTTTTTCATAAGAATAGTCAAGTTCTTACATTTTCTGTAGAATGAACTAGTTCAAGTATATTCCATCTAGTTCTTCTTCAGAAAACTATTTATTCATGTGGAATCACAGTAGAACCTGTTGATTGCCGACCAATAAATATTTCATATCTCCATGAAGGTATAATAATGTGGAAACATCAGTGGCATATTTCAAACGATTTAAGAATCTTGTTCGCAACCACCTGAGTTTTTTTGACTAACAAATCATAGTATTTTAAATATTTTCCCACCAATTAATGAACTATCAGTACTAAGTTCTGGAGGAAGTGATGTCTATACCTTGATGACTACACATACTAGCCCATTAGTAAAAATCAAAACAACCATCTTGTCTTCTTTCTCAAAGAGATTATTTGAACCTTAATTAAACTTAGCTCAAGGTCAACCCAGGACGCCGCGGCATATGGGCTAGATTCCGAGTTCTAGTATATCTGTTGCGATTCAGTAATTTTGTTTGTAAGATACCCTGGTAACCTTTGAGCGTACTTAAAAGCCATGAAAACAATTATTTATGTTTTCGAAACTTAAAAAAAGTTGGTTGTTTTGTAGTTACTGTGTAAAAATATTTCTTTGTGGTATTTTAATACTTTAAAAGTCAACTTTTAGCTGAATTCTATCCAGTTGCCATAAAAAAGAACAGAGTCTTTATTCATTATTGTATTATTATCCTAGTATGTACGAGATATATTTACCTACGTCTGGTTGTGACTGCTTTTTCTTCATATCAGTGAGCACAATAACCTTTCCTTTCTGATTTGGACCAACTAATACACCAAAACCAATATTTTGGTTGTTTTATACGTGCATTAGTCAAACTTACTCGTTGTTATTTACTCCCAGCAAATTTCTATGTTAGGTGCTGTCTTATGATAAAGGTTCTCTGGCGGTTGACCGTACTCATCATAATGTCCAACTCAATATGGTTTCGTCTTACCCCTGCTGCTTATAAACGCTGTCCGAATAGAAATTCAAGCTGGCCCTGCACATTCTTCTGTTTTTCAAGATCTTATTGATTCAGGGAGGCTATGGGTCATCCAACATTAACAAAAAGGGAAAGTAGTCGTCACGTGACTTGTGGTACGGACGGTAAATATTGGGACTGTCGTTTGTACACTCACAGTGAGCACCATCGGACGTCATTTTTCAACTCACTTGTATTGCCTGTCAACCCGACGGATGGACCTTCTAGTTAAACTGAAACTATTGGAAAAGATTTACTCCATGACTGCTCATGTCGTAGACTGTAACACCACAAAACTGACCATAATATTTAGGGCATAATAGTGAAGGATAAAGGAACTTGTTTATTGGTGAAAAGACTTCAGGAATGGGATAGCTGCAAAAGCTAGCACCATCACAGGAATCAGCTGCGATGACAGTAGTTAGAACCCAGACTCCAACTAACATGTACTATTGTGAGAAACTTGAAGGACTCAAAAAATTCTAATCCTAAAATAAGACAAGCGCATGGTTTGAACAAAATTGAGATATTTGTCTGTGTCATATTACCGGATAGTTTTTCGGAAATGTAGGTAGATAGAAACGACGGACCATAGTCATGTTAAGCATTACGAATTTTTAAAATGCCTTCCATATCTGACTTATCTCCTTATTGCTGGAAAATAATGAACTGTGACGAAAGACAATAACATCCCAGTAAATGTTATTTTTATTTATCTGGATAAAACCATCAATAGGGTCTCGCATGCGGGCCTCTGAGTAGAACTGGAAAATTTCTAAATTGATTGTTAAGTTGGAGAATGGTTTGAGCATTTACTCAGTAGTAGGAAGCTATATGTGAGAGTGAATGGTACATTATCATCATACTAGGGTATGTATGTATGATCATACTAGGGAGTAAGGAGTGGAGCTCCCTAAGGAATAACCCTTCATTTTTTAATATAGTATCTTTGAAATACCCGCATTCACAAACTCATCGTCTCTATTATTTACAGTTGACACAAAAATCTTAAGAGTTATTTATAAGGAGAACGAAAAGCTATGATTACAGGCAGATTCGGACACTGTCGTAGAATGTACAAACTAGTGGTTGTTAGGAATGATGATGTAGTCAATCACATTGGTGTTTACAAAAATTTTTACAGCTATAAAATAAATGGAGTACTACTTAAAATTGTGGATTATAGGGATTTAGTAGTTATGGTCATTGGTGACCTCAATTAAATGTAAGGTGACTGCCGTAATAAAGTTTCCGGGTCCCATGGGCTATTTGATATGCATTTATAAATTTAGATGAATATATGTTGTGAATATTATACTCTACATACATGAAGCCTTATTCGAAATGTCTTATTAGACGAAGAGACAATCGACAAGAGAAATTTGATCAATAGATATAATGATTGATTAAGACTTGCTCAGATCTATTTATTAATGAAGAAGTCTAGGGTAAATTTGGTCATTAATGGTTTATCTCGTTCTGTTTAACAAGAGGTTGTCTTAGAATATAAATGGATCTGAATACATATATATTTGATTGTATGATCATATATAGTGTATTTATGTATAATCAACATAGAACCTGGCACATGTGTGCATCGGTCCAAGTTGCTTTACCTCTAAAGCACAACAAGATTAACATCATACAGTAGAAGTTACTTCAATGATATTAATAATTAATGAAAACTAAGAAGAATGGAGATATCGAATATGGTTTTGGCGGAGGTGGAGAAATAAAGAGCTACGGAAATATTTTAGGCTTACGATTTAAAGGAAGACAATCAGTAGATATATCTGCACTATTGTGACCAATTCTAAGCCATGTCACCCAGCGTTTCCAGCTACTGGTTACAGTATTCGCGAGGACCCCAAATAGGCAATCTACATCCACCGACACGACTCAAACCAGCAGTCAGTGGCTTCACGAACTGATAACGTATTTTAGTTTGGCCACCCCGCACTCTTTTCTATCCTGCTTCTATATCAGCCAACATCGCGCTTCGAGGCAGACGGTGGCTGGGCATACGCAACACATGCCCCAACCACCTCAGTCGATGAGGATTCACAACCGCGTCGATTGATACTTTTCAATTTTCAAAAGTCATGTTCAGTTCGAACCTGTAATAACATGCTTACATATCGAATGCTTTAACTAGTTAACTGTCGCTACAGTTATAGAAAATAACCCTTGTGTTTACATGTTTAAACTATATATTTAATGTTTAGTACACATTTTTTGTCAAATTTGCGCCTAACTGGTCATTTGATTGTTTGTTTATTGAATTAAAAATTAAGTTAGTATGTGCTTACCTAAATTACTTTAGTAACCTCTTTACTGTTCTACTGTTTGTGTTTGTAGGCTGATAAGTTGATTAATTTCGGAATCACAACTGTAAACTAACGAATATAACTATGCTGTCAACAAAAGGTGGTGATAAAGCTGTTGAAAGACAGATGCAAATGTTTGAAATTGAAATGATGCAACAAGTATTTACCAGTATGACAAATAGCTGTTTAACTAAATGTATTCCATCTAATTATAATGATGGTGATCTAACTAAAGGTGAAGCAATCTGTCTTGATAGATGTGCTGCGAAATTTATGCAAGCATATATGCAGGCTACCAAAACGTTATCTACAATGGCATCACCAGACTCAAAAGCGGTGACTGGTAGTTAGAGTTTTCAGAAAAATAATTTTGAGAAAGTTTTTTTTAAATTTGGACATCAAATGTACAAATAAATATTCTTTGTTTCTTGTACTGTATTACAGTTGTAAATCAGTTATATTTTTGAAATTCAATAATCCCGAAGTGAATGCTCTCCATTCACTAGTGCATTTTTTATGAGGGACTGATGAATTGATGTTTTACGGTAGTTTCACTGTGTAGTTAGCTTCGGATTGGTATTAAGATAATGTATGTTTCCACAGGAGAATAATTTATTCTTAAGTAATGAAGCTGTAAACGTGTTAGTGATGTGGGTCTGTTATGTTGGGCGACTTAAATAGAACAACCAACTATCAGAACTATATTTACAAAACCATTTTAGTTGTGCTAAGTAAACATTTTATTTCTTATCATTATCATGTCTATCGTACCCTATCCTCCCCTTTAACACATTTCTGTTAGTATATCATTCCTCATTTATAAATCACAGTAATTTGACTATGTACATGTCTCCTCAATTCACTACCACTGTCTCCCTCGTTTATACTATTGTACATTCACTAATTGGCTGGCTGTGTGATCTGGATTGTGTACATATAAAGGAATGCTTGAAATATACAATTTGTCCGGTTGATTCATCGACTTTTGTTTATCCTATTTCCTACCCCAGATTAAGTGAACATCGGGCAGACATACAGGGATCGACCAGACACTCTCATTGGCGTTTACTATTGTAAGTTCGTGCACGCAAGGTCACATCAAATAATTAGTTGTACCTTCACATCATAACAGCTTTTTTTTGACGTCATAATACTTTCTGATCTCCAGTTTGTGGGTGACGCTGTTTTACTGTGTGATAACACAATCCATTCAAACCGCACTTATTCAGTTCGAAATCAGTATTCGTATGTATGGCACATACTTTGCACCTTCCGTATGCAAAGTACTTCTGCTAGATTAACAAGAGTCTTCGTCTGCTGTCACTCTTTGTGACAAACCGATAGAAGTAACCACAAGTTCCTACATGCAAATAGTTGTGTGATGGCTGGTGATGACATAACAAATGGGATCACTCTGCTTATAGTGGAAATCAGATCGGCTTGTGTTAACTTAGTCGTCGTTGTCGTGATGTGAGTCTGATTGTTAAAGGTCGGGTTTACAAAGCTCCGGTGAGAGTTACTCTTCCGTATACCTGTGAAGCCTGGTCTCCTACGTCTCTGTGTTCGACCATCGTTGTATCCGAAGAATTGCTGACATTCGGTTGATATATCGTGTTGGTAATGCTGTGGTTCGGCATTGTGTTTTCGGGCACAACGACAACTCAGTTGATGTCACGGTCTTGAAACATAGGCCTAGATGTCTTAGTCATGTTTTATAGATGTTACCCCGGTGGCTTTCATATCGTGCAACGTTTTACCGGGACTGGTTGGAAAAAGAGGTGGTCAGTTTGTAATAATGGTACCGTGGATGACAAGAAAGCTGTATGGAACTGGCTTCTGTCGGTCCATCCCAACGTTTTGGTTGGAGTCATAAAAATGGTATAACCCACTAACTTGAGACTTAATCAGATGTTGGCAAAACAAAAACCAGATGCGATCTCGTATTTTTATGTTATACTCTTCATAAAATTGTGATAACTTCTCGCAGTGGAATAGCGGTTTTCTTGGTTATGTTTCTATCCTTACTGTGTTTTCTACATTGTGATTTTCCTACTCAATAACTCTACATTCTTTTTGCAATATTATCCTACTAATTGTGTGGTTCATATTTTCAGTGCCCATTTGCACCAAGTTTTAGGTTTAAATAAATGTGTAGAGAACTTTGCGGATGATGTACCACCAAGTAATAACAGAAAATACAATAAAAACTGAACTAGGGGAGTTGTGTAGTGGATTCGGGATAGCAGTATCATAATAAAGTTACAATAATTCGGTAAGAATAACACATAGTTGTTGATGAGTCTCTGGGAAGCATACAATTTGAACAATACAATTATCATGGTGACTAATTGTTTAACCAGATTTAACTTAGCCATATGAGGCCCAATAACATGAAGACATGATAGATTGTTATTTTCGATTTTTCGCTCAGATATAATTTTCACAAGAAGTAAACTGGAGGTTTTAATTTACTGCAAAAGTACACTTAGTGATGCGAAGTAATTAAGGTAATCGGAATTAACTGAAACGTCAAAATAGTTCCATGGATCCAAATAAAGCACTACAGAAATAGTTGATTATCTGCAATATAAACTTTACGAGCACATCTAACTAATATGAGACGTTAAATATAATCCAATGATGAAATATTAGGATATTAATGTACATAGGTTGATCTAATTTTGCTGAAGTTCCAGTTTGAAACATTCCTAAGTACACATACACAATCGATCTGTCGTTTATCAGTCTTTTGAATAAGGCGACTAAGTCAAAGATTTGTTATTTTAGTTGAAGAAAAAAATCTAAAATTGATCTTCATTACGAGGTCATTCATAGGAGAAATAAATACCATACAATAAGTCTCCATGTGTAATATTAATACAACATGAATGACAATTGACACAAACACTTATCTCACTAGCTAAAAGTGGTTAATGCATTCATAACCTGAATGGCTCATTAGTAAACTCAGCAAGAACAATTTAACAATTCGTTCCTGTACTAAACTACGATCATAGTTCGTAACTCCCGTCTCTTTCATGACTGAAAGAGATTTAATATACGGTTCGTGTTAATTATTCATATTCACATATTGTTCTTCGCGGTATATCACAAAATGACTAAAATAATAATTCTATCACTGAACTTCAGACCACAGATGTTGATATTTGTGCTCTCGTAGCAAGACTTATATCGTGTATTCAATCTTCTAAGAAGTCCCTCGCTAAGATGAAACAGCTGTCCAGTGTTCTCTAGTTCTCAACTGTACCTAACTGAAATCTATCTGTGACAAGCAACGAAAATTAAATACCAACCACAAAATTACTCTAGTTCAAAAAGGATTATTTGTTAACATTAGTTGATCACTGTAGTAACTAATTTTAATATTCATCAAGTCCTGTATGGTGCTGATCGAATTCTGTCTGCCAGTAGTCTACGGAAATCAGTCAAAAAAGTATATTCCAACGGTTATCAAAGTGGAAGTAAAGGGGAATGAGACAGCCAGAATTGTTTACTCTAGAGTAAACATTCTCTCCTTTGTCGACATTATCTTCGCTCGTTTGCAAGACGAATTTCCCCTCTCTCTACCTTCTTCTGCTACATCTGACCTCTGCGTGATTGGTTAATAAAATCGTATTCAGATGGATGACGAATCACAATTGAATGGATAGATAGCTGTAACTCATACATTTAACTTTTTATTTGATATATGCGATTAGTCACTCGTCATTGTTGTAATATATACTTTGTACCTAACCTATCGGGTTCTTGGTCTTTCAGTCGGATTAACGTCTCTAAGTAAAAGACTAAAGCCTAGCTGGAACTATCACTAGTTATGATATCCAGTAATCCATGTGTATATACAACATCTCCCGTTTTTCCCCACTTTTCGGTTATTACTTATGTGACACATCACTGTTACTATGTTGAGATGGAAAGTGGTTTGCAGGAGGGAACCTAGACGCTGATATCGCGTTAAATCTCTACTCACGAACAAGTTTACCTTCTTGTCCGTCTATCACTGCCATCTGATTTGTTCTTATTCTTAGGTGCGTGTTTAGTCGTCAGAAGCTACTCTGACCATACGGTAAATGTAACTTGGTCATAGGGTGTACTTCAAATCTGTGTGCCTTGCGATGAGAGGCTAATCGAAAAGAAATCTCTTTGTTCTATTTATGTTTTTAATAAAAATCAAAATATTTAATGCATTACATAACTCTTAGTTGATACCTGAGACAATTTTGATCCCTCCTTAAGTGACTATGACAACATGTTTTCCTGACACCTATTTCAGTGTCGACTATTGTTGTTATCTGGTTGTGCTGCTGGATTCGTAACCTCGTTAGGTTCAACAACTATACATATATACTATAAGTTATTTCACCTTTGTCAATAACAATGACTCATGCACGCACGACGGTCACTGGGTACGCGTATGATTAAGAAGTCCAGATAGAAGATTCAACAGATATATATTCGAGCCGAGAGAATCCAACGTCACAAACTGTATAATGCGGCAAAGTTTACTGATTTAGTACAGTCTAACACCTAACACACATACTTCTAAAGAAATATACAGTATAAAGATCATTATGTTAGGGGGTAACCACGGCTTTTACACTATTGTGTGTAGCTAATGTGAATGACGTTATCGAAAAGAGACTTTCTTTGCTGATTATTTTGCATTCTTTATTGAATCTCTTAATGGGTTTGTTTATTTTATTTTAGAAATCTGGTTTTTTTAATATTGTTACCTTCTGGTGTTGAAATACTTGTTAAAATAATCTTTGTTATTCTTATCCATACTAGTTAACTACTAGTATAGATAAGAATAAGACAAACTCATGGATTCTTATTGATTTTTGTACCGTTTTCTATACCATACAGTTAATAGATCTAGAGTAACCAGATGATTTATATGAATCCGTCGATAGTCCATACAATTATTACAAAACGTTATCGCTAATACTTCTACTTCAGTCGGATACCACGACTAACCAATAGCTACTCCATAAGACTATACTTGTAAGAAGATTGTATTGGGGAGAAACAATCGGAGACGACACGAGTTACCAACGTTTATATGAATGCATCAATTTTTATATCAGATTAATTTACAGTGATCACAGTGAAGTCATCAACATTTTTACGAATACAATTAAATGTTGTAGAAGGTACCATGAAATATGACTTACATTGTAATTAAATTAATGTGATGAAAGTTATGTAAATCAAGTTTACAAAAAATCACTGCTTCTCCTTTCTCTCTCCCTCCCCTATCCTCCACTCCCAACTGTCAATTTATACTTTCACTTATTATAATTAGTTATCTAATCCATATATTTCATTGTTATCAATGACTTACTTATAAATAGTCTTAACAGCTTCCTTTATAATGGCATAGAAACAATACTGTTGATTAAAGTAAAGTCTGATGAAGATCTAATCGACGAAATAATGTTGCTTGTTACTTATGGATTGTTCGCAAATTTTCTTATATTCTAACCGCCTAATGTTCGACATCCTATCTTCTGTATATTCTCAGTAGTTCAAGATCCACCTTCGTTGAACATGAGCACAATTTTCAATTGCACGTTCACATTATGGCAACAAGTGAGACATTGGAACATCAATTGCATTTCACGTTCAAACAACACCCACGTAATGACCAGGTTATGATAGAAAGTCTCTTCCCTACAGAATAGCAATTAAGATTACTAGACCTTAGGAAAATGGCCGTATGTGTGAGTGTGTAACAAGTGAAAGTATGTGTCTGTTTATCCTTCTATTCGTTGATTGGCTATTATACTAGTTAGACAATCGATTTTTCTCTAGACCAATCAAAGTTATACGGACACGGATCCTGATTCATTGGGATAGATAAAATCCTGACTTCAACGAATTGTTAACGATTTTTGGGTCTTTTGGATGGTGTGGCGTTTGGATTAAAAGTTATCTGCTTACTGCCTACTAGCTATTTAGGTAACATTTTTCGTTGTTCGTTATTGAGTTACCGATTTACTTACATGACTAAAGATTTTAAGTTAGGTCAAAGAATAAACAGGATTACGGTAAACTTTCTGGAAGGGCTAAAGAAGGGATACGGGTGTCAACGTTTCTTAGAATGATCAGGAGGTAGCTAAACCGAAATCAGCCAATCGAAAACAAATTAAGAAAAAAACTATATTTCTTGAGTTTCTACATTTGGAAGTATTTCTCTAACCTGAACTACACTGCTTCGATATCGTTCGTATGGATTTGCGGTGGGGTCGATAAAGTGCTACCTGTGAACGATACAATGAACGATCCCACCATGCTAACCAAATATTTGTGGATACTTCAGCCTCAGTCCTGTCTCTTTATTTCAGGCTTCAGTTTCATTAATCACTTCAGTTCTATCTAAACAGCACACGCAAAACAAAACTATGCATAAAGAACTTGGAGCAGTAATTTGCTTCCCGGTTCACTCCTGCCTGTTTTATTTGGAATTCTTGGTTATTTAGATCTGAGGCTAATAATTGATTACAGTTGTTAAGACCATGCACTGTGATTCTTACGACTATAGATTATTATTCCGAGTTTTAAGTTACATATCCTTCAGGAATTAGTAATCAGCAAAATGATCAGTAGTCAATCTTTAAACTAGTTACAGTTCAGTTCTTATAGGTTCAAAGCCTACTATACCATTTGAAATGCTAATCTAATGGACAAATTGCCTATATAGCTTAGACTGAATTACGCTGTTTGTTTTTGTGTCTAGGTTCACGATTGTTAAGTTTATTGCAAAACTAATTAAATGAACAGGTCTGAACAATATATGTGCCTCACTCATGGTCAGTTATAATGGCTAAACAGATCTATTTCCAAGCTTAGAGTGTAATTGGAGATGTTTTGATTAAAGTGACCAGTTACTATTATTAAGTGTTCCTCACTACTTTTTGTTACCTGTAATTTACTCTCAGAAAGTGCCTGAATTTCTACGTATCCGAACATAAGAAGAGTAGTGGTTTTGAGCCGTAGTCTCATGTTTGGTTCAAGTATCTAGAGTACTGCGACTCATAATCCTGTTACTTACTTGAATTTCCTTTCCTTTATGTTATTTGGTTTGCGTATAGTTTCATGATATTGAGGCCACTTATTAGATGAATAGTCTACTCAGTAACTTCCTGCTCTTCCTTGGAGAAGTTGGATCTTCATTGAAGTAAAATATTCAACAATTTGTCTACTTTTACAACTTATTTAACGATATTGCTTGTCTCCTGTAGTTTAACAATGCTTCTTTCTCGTTAACACGGAGTTATTTCTTTTCAGAATGAGCCTTTGGCTTCAGGTGTCTTTACTTTTGTTATACACGGTGATTTTGGCTTCATCAGTGCCTGCACTATTACAGAAGCATGAGCTTGAAGAAAGTGATTCGTAAGTCAGTTTTATTGTTTTTCCATAGCATTGAAGTTTTATTAATAAAATCATTTGTTTGGTATTTACAGTTAACACAACGTACTTTATCTTGTTAGTCATATTATTGTATTTAATTTGCCAAATGTAGATGTTTAGTGAACTGTGGGTTATTGATTTGTATGTTTGGAATCCTTTTCTCCCTATCTCAGTTTTGATTGTCTAACAATGTTAGCCTTCTTGTGCTCTTTTATAACCATAAAAAGTGATTGGTAAAAATGCAAGTAGTCTTTTGTCAAGTGGTATAACCAGTCATAACATACCTATATGTCGCGATGTTGACACAAATCATATTTTCACTAATATTTCACTATTATTATTGACGAGTCATCAAGGAACAAATATGCTGTTCACCTATATGCTGCCTTTTATAGATTAAACTTAGTTGTTGAATTTAAGCCTAATAAGATCAATTTTATTCTTTCCCCATCTTAAGAGTGTTACTCGTATGTGGTGAAACCAATATGTGAGCCATGTTGAAGCGAGAATGAAGTAAATGATGATAAGGCTGCAAGGGACGCAGGCGTGCTACTATTATGACCAAAGTTATCACTATTTAGTATTAATCAAGCCCAGTTAACATGTGCAATTTCATAAACTGAATTCGAAGCTTTATTTGTATATATTAAATCTGTTGTCTGTTTGCCAAGCCGCAGTAGGTTGCTATTCTGCTTAAACCACAGAACCTTACTTCCAACCTGTGAACATGATGCCAGAAATGCATACACCTAACAACTGTTTACTACGACTCTCAGTCTTGATAGTCTGGTGACTGATGAAATCTCTACACGTATACAGAAGACCCGATCGGCTTTTGCCGATTTGCGTCACTTGTGGCGTAGGTGAGACATCTGTCTACCTACCAAGGGAAGCTAAGTTAATTTTAATTGTTTATTGATATTAGTTTTTCATTTTTTCGTTCTTTAGTTTTAACAACCAGCTGACAGAGGAAGAGGCATCGCAGCCTCGAGGGCATCAGTCTACTAACAGGCTTGGTTCTAGAAGAAGTAGGTTTTTTTTTTACTTAAAAGTGTGAGTTTTTTTTCAATCACTTATTCTCAAGTATATCGCACTTGAGTTTAGTCGTTCGGCAATGCAATCTAGGTTTCACAGGGTTTGGATCATTTGGCCGTACAAAAACAAAGTTGATAGGTTTTAAATGCTTCTGTTTATACTTTGAGCTTCTAAACTAATTCTGGTTATTTTCATTTCCGTGTCCTTTGATAAGCCATGCAAAGGCCACATACTGTACCGGTGTCGAGCAGATAGCTTGATTGTCAA
The DNA here is from genome assembly GCA_025215515.1 of Schistosoma japonicum. Lineage (NCBI taxonomy): Eukaryota > Metazoa > Platyhelminthes > Trematoda > Strigeidida > Schistosomatidae > Schistosoma > Schistosoma japonicum. The sequence goes on from CM046061.1 coordinate 4,036,225, forward strand.
ATTATTATCTAAATATATTTCCAGCCACATCCCAAGGTGTCACAGTGTTCTGTGGTTAAACTGAAGTTATAATTTGGTTGATGCCAAGTATTAACATTACAGCAAGTATCCTTTAAATTATTTAGTAGATTATTAGTTAGTCATTAAGGGTTTTGATAGTTTGGTAGTATATACCATAGAACATAAAGCTTCTGAGTGCCTAACATTCATCATTTTTTATGAATCTTATATATGTACACAAAGTAACCTTTTAGGCAAGGCTTTGATTAACACGTTTGCAGTTATTTGTGGTTTAGCACTTCAAAGTAGTACTATTATCCTTTTAATAATGTACATCACAAACTGAATAAAACTGGACAACGAACCCAGAAATCAGCGAACAGCTGTCGCATCGTAGAGTGGAACTCTTCATTATCAGTTTGCATTTACGACTCCTCCGGAAGTGATAACCAAGACCTTCAGATCTTTCGAAAAGTTCCGGGCTACGATAAGTCAGCACTTCAGTACTGTTACCTATAAAATTTAGTGTTCAATATATATAGAATAATTTATTTCATTTCATTTCATTTATGCGAACATCAAATCTCTTGATTCACAAACTGATTATTGATATGTTTGTTATTGTTCTACATTGATCTATGTGCTTTTATGCTTTCCAGTAACCCGTTATTTATTTATTTCATCCTTAAAGTAAGTTGACCAATTTGTGTGAAGCCAGACTTGAGAATGAATTTCATGCACGTTTTGGCACTATATTGACTATTTACTAGAGATATTATTCAATCACGTGTTGTTTTCTAATAGTTGGTGTTAGGTACTAACCAAAGAGTGATCTACAGGAACATGCTTCAAAGGTGAACTAATCAGACCTAAGGTAGTAACTACTAAGTTTGTGTACAAATTCAAATCGCGATGGCGAGTAGCTTTTGCTTTATTAAGAACTGAGTAGCATCTGTCAATAGGTTGTTACTAAGATGCTTAGAATCGATAAGCATAGAATAACTAGTGGATGGTCCGAAAATGAATACTTCTTAAAACCATCCTAACTCTTACTTTCAACTTATTTTGGTTTTCTTCCATAAATTGTTTATATTCCTGACATTCTAATCGGCTAATAAATGTTGATTTTGTTGTTGAGAGGAGGATATTTACTCCGCTTACTACACTACTATGTTTACAGTAGTTCTATGTTATTTACTGTTATTTGATTCATTGTATATGTTTCATTGGAGTGTAATTTATGTAAAGTTTTCTGTGTCTTTGATTTTAAAATTTTGCACTGTATACTAATGCACTGTAATCACGTGGCTTGCTGATTAAGTCATCTTGGAAACATTAAGTTGCAGGTCCGAAGCCCCATTCCGCGTTCATTCTTATTGTCACCAGGATATGCGAAAACTGTACTTGGTTATCGAGTTACATAAAGTTGTTAGTTTTTAACACTAACTCACGAAATTTTTTGTCACATTCACTTTAACCATTAAAGGTGCTATCTGATTAATCTATTTACACTATTTTTAAATTGAAGAGTTTTTGCCTTTTCATTCACCGTTAGATGATTCGTCAACAGGTGAGAGACGTTCACATAGGCGTCGAAGAAAGCATGTAAGTGTTCTGTTGAATCTCTGTCTAAATGTTTAGGGCAATTTGATCTTTCGGCTGTTGGTTATTTAATTATTAAATGTAGTTAATAACTTGCCTTGATTTCGTAGATTATTTATGTGTACTAAAATGAGAATGAAGGTATCTGCTACTTTCTAAATGTTACATTTTGCAACTTCAATCATTTTTGCATTCATCCATATATGTTACATCAACCATTCAGTACCTGTTACCTCATGTGGACCATAGGCCTCTGACCAGGATTCTTCAACCAACTCTGTCGTGAACTCCCCTTATCAGTTCTTCTCAAGGGATACTTATTCTTTTCATATCTGCCTCTAATTCCGGGCACAATATGTCCTTTGGTCTTCCTCTTTTCCTTTGGGCTTGAGGATTCTATGTTAGTGCTTGTCTTGTAATGCACTTTGACGATTTTTTCAATATATATCCTATCCACCTACAGCGGTTTTTCTAATTTCCTCCTCAGCTAGAAGTTTGTTTATTCTCTGCCATAGTGGATTGTTGTTGATGGTATCTGGTCAACGAAAATGGAGTATCCTATGTAGACAACTGTTTATACATACCCGTATCTTTTGAATGATGCTTTTTCGTAGTTTTCCATGCGTTTCAGCTGCATACAAAAGAATCGTCTTGATGTTTGTATTGACGATTATGACTAATTTTGGTTGATGGCTGTTTGGAGTTCTAGATTTTCTACAATTGTCGAAATGCTGCCCTTTGCCACTGTGTGCCTTCACATCTGGATCAGATCCTTTGTGTTTATTGATGTTGCCCAGGTATGTGATAGCTTTTACACCTTCCAGAGCTTCTCCGTCAAGTCCAGTTGGGTTGGTGCTCGTTGTCTTGTATCTAAAGGTCTTGCTTTTCCCATGTGTATGTTGAGATCTGCATCTAGCTGTAGAGGCTGCTGCTACATTGTCTGTCTGTTGTCTAGTTACATCCGAGTTGTCCACTGTATTCCATGTTTCCCCTGAGGTGCTGTTGTTTTCATAATCCAGTCAACCGCATGAAGAAAGAGAGAGTAGGTATCTTTGTCTGACACCGTTACTCACTTGGAATGGATATGTGAGCTGTCCTCCATGCACAATCTTACAGTGTAATCTGTCGTAAGAATTTCTTATGGTATTGACTGTATTTTCAGGTACACCTTAGTATCGAAGAAGTCTCCATAATGTTCTCCTGTTCACACTATAATATGCCTTCTCATAGTCAAGAAAGTTGATGTAAAGTGGTGAATTCCATTTAGGTGATTGTTGAAAAATGACCCACATTGTCACCATTTGGTCGGTACACGCTCGTTCCTTACGAATCCACCCTTTTGATCTCAAGGTCGGACTTCGACTGTATCTTCTATTTGGTTTAGCGACACTGTTGAAGACTTCCTGGTACTGAAAATTGAATTATGTCTCTAGTTCTTTGGTATCTTGATGAAGCATCTTTTTTTACAGTTTGTTGGTACTTATTCTTTCTCCTGAATCTTTCTGAAGAGAATGTGTAGCATCTTTTCAGTCACTTTTATGTCTATTTTCAGTACTGAATCCCTTCCTTGAAATCCCCTTGAGTAGGTATTACTCCTATTATTTATACTCAATTACTGTGTATTGTGTTTTAGTGATTGCTGTTTTGCTTTTCTTACTTGCAGAACAACCGACAATGTGATCAAGCTGGTAACTGTCCTGAAGGTAAATTATAGTATTCTTTTTCTCAATAGTATGTAATTAGTTTTATCATTTGGGTAGGTTTGTCACTGAAATTAAACTCCCTTTATTGAATGATCATTAATTAACTATAAAATGTATTGATATCAAAACATCCTATTTTCCTTTACCTTGATTAACGCGATTGGTGGCTTAGATTGGTATAAACCACTTTTACTTTCATTATGCATCGGTTGATCTCATCTGTCACATGTCTACAGAACTTAGACAGTGATTTAGATAGATGAGATGAGATGATAAATCGATTGATGAGGTTTTAAATGTTCATTGACTAACGTGATTAGGATAAGTATGACATGCACCCTACTACTATCTACTTTGACACACGACGTTAGCTAGTCTTAGCATAGGATGAAAGGAGGTTATAGCTGGCAAAACTAAAACGTCGAATTAGTTCATGAAGTCATATTAAATTTGCAGCTTACCTGGTTGGTGGGAGAGGGGGATCCTCAAGATAATCACAGTCAGTGCTCAACGACGTTGAGTGACATGATTGAGAATAATTTACACTGTAACATACATTCACTCTGCATTTTCTTCTGGACCTTATGTCCCATTATTCTTTCATACACACCTTTTCATTCTTTCTTGGTGAATTGTATCTTTTTATTAATCTTATGTGAATGCAGTATAGGAATTTGAGTTGATGCCCATATATTGCAGACTACGTTTCTTATAGTTGATGATTCATTTCAAGAGTTCAGAGTTTTCTGCTGCTGATTTATATGTATATATCACTGCTGCACATTGTGATATTCCGGATAAAAAATATAGATATGTTTAAAGTTAGGGATTTGAATAAAATCGTTGACGAAAGTTGTACTCGTATATTGTACTCTTAACGGAACTGTTGAATAACCGAAAGAGCTGTATACATCATATATGAACATTGAAAATGCTTCGAATAACGTTGACCAGTTTTTTTATTATTCATATATCCAATTGTTCTAAATGTTAACACTTGGTGTAGTTTAAACTTTTGCTAGCTTTGAAACATATTCCATCATGCAATTCTACATTTTACATTGTCATGTATATTCCAGGTGGCAATTGGAGACGAGCACATAAACGTGGAAGAAAACGTGTAAGTATGTCGCAAAATCACCTTTAAGTATTTATTAACTAACGTTCGCTGTCCTTGTAAGCTGTATAATTCTTGTTAGATCCATCGTGAATTATTGTAATCTGTTGTTAGAGGGTATAAAGGATATTACTGGTTAGCGTTTTTTTATATCCTTTATTTTCTAACAACAATCTTGTATGACAGAACAAATCAACTTTCAGACGAGGAAGAAATTAGGAAAAGACGCTGGAGGTGGATAGGACACACATTGAGGAAATCACCAAATTGTGTCACAAGACAAGCATTAACATGGAATCCTGAAGGTCAAAGAAAAAGAGGAAGACCCAAGAACACATTGCGTTGGGGATCGAAGACAGATTTAAAGAGGTTGGGGAGCTCTTGAGAAGGGCTGGAAAGGGAAGCTCTTGACAGAGTTGGTTGGAGAATACTGGTCGGCGGCCTATGCTCCACATGGAGTAACAGGCATTGATTAATTGTTGTTAGAGGATATCGTAGGTGATGATTTGAATTGTGGAGCAGTGCTTTAGTGGTCAAGGTGCTTGCTTTCGACCACCATCTACAGATTCTAGTCTCGTCCCACCTATTTCGATCTCAGCTGCTATGTAACTATTATGTTGTTTATTCTACTTCTTAGTTTTATACGTTATTTTCGATGTTTTCACTACTTAGTTTTCCAATATTACTGATGTTATTACCTTATCTCTTTGGCCTGCCTGTGTTGATACAAAGTGTGATAACTTTAGGTGATAAGAGTTTATGTTATGACCCACGCTCATTATTTAGTGACTGAATTTAAGATTATAAACAGGTATAGACGAACAGTACTTTTTCCACTTAGATCATCGGGCTTTACTCTATTAATACAATAATGAATACAGATATGAGATGATTATTCGTTGACACAATTGTAAATCTTCATCGAATCGGGCATGAATAACATATGTCCAACTACTCACTTCAACTCTCGATGTTTTTTGATGTATGAGTGGGATGAAAAATATTGGGCGGACATTTCGAGACGTGTCATCATCCCATAGAGTCATCGACTGTTTACATGGCAGGTGTAGTTTGCCTCTTAGAAGGGCCTCTGTGATAATGTTTCTTTGAAAATCAAGATTCTTATTTTTGATCATTTGTCCGTACAAACCATGCCTCTTTCATTAACAAACTTATTATGTATTTTTTGTGTTGGTTTCCGATACCGTTATTTTTGAATGGTTATCATTGCCGGGTGTTTATCTTCTATCCTAATAACACGTGATTAGTCCCAAATATGACAAAATGCACGTTTAGAATTTCATTTCTAGTAACGTCCATTTTCAATTCTAATTATCTAATCATATCTTACTTTATTTAACACCAATCTATCTTGCAGTCACACAATACCCTATTTCTTTCAGTGTTGACTGTATATACGTTGCTTGATCACTGAGAAGTAGTTGCTAATGTCATATTTGTCTCATCCTTAGTGGTAGTCGACTGGATTTCATGTACACTGTTTTCGGTTTAGTGTGATCGAAGGTAATCGATCCAAAGAGCTTAGTGATAGCATCATAAGCTATTAAATTGAGTGATTGGGGTTTGAGTCCTAATACAAGAATCAGTTCCTCCAAGATTGCAGGTATGCTGCATTGATGAGTGTCAACCAGCACAAAACCTAAATTCTAGGTTTTCTATCAACTACCTGCAGTCTTGATAATAACTAGTTTCAAAGTATTGATGCTAAGTAACTGAATAATCAGACGTTTTGACAACTAACACAGCACTAGAGTCATGAATACTCCTCAGTTTTTCAATCAGTCGGTCCATATTAGTTCGTGATATTAAATGCTACTTTATAGTGGACTTTAATTTAATCAATCCAAAGTTAAAGTGTTCTACTTTCAACCACTTATTTCTATGTTCGAAACCTCTACCTATCTTTATTTGCGTTACGTGGTAGTGTCATCATCCTACACATATAAAGTGTCGCTGAATCTGAGTATACTAATTTGAACCTGAAAAATGAGTTAAGAATTAAAAACTGTTTAATATCACTGTGTATTCGAAGCATTTAAGTAACTGATGCTATTTTTCATCTGAATCACATATTTTTATCTACAACAATGATGCTGAATTCTATACCAATAGAAAATGTGTATGTATGTTCCTTTCTTCATAATTAATTTAACATTTTTCAAGATTCTAAATCATATTAACTTTAATTCAATGTTATTTAAAACATATTATTTACGCTTACTTTTAGCGTGCCCGATGTAACAGTGATGATGAATGTCCAGAAGGTCAGTTTCTTTTTTGATATTATTAGCTTCTTTAATAATTCAGTTTTCTGGATTCTTATTTCGACTGCGGTGTAGGCGAAACGTCCATTTACCAACTAAAGGACGCGTATTTTTCTTTTTATTAACTTATGTCTGTTAGACATGGGCCATCAAAGTAGAAAGCATTCGTAGACTGAAGGGCTTTGAAACATTGCTAGTAACGTAAAGGTTGACGCAGGGCACTAATGAAAGATAGCGAATCAGTTAATAATGTTGTGAATCTTCGTCTATTGAGATGATTGGAACATGTATTATGTTTGTCCAATCACTATCTATCTCGACTTACGATAATGACTCGTGCAGGAGTAAGATGGAAGCAAACTAGGTGTAACTATACTATAATATGATTGATATTAGTCCATGAAGTTGTTAATTGTCAGTATCAGCTTTGTTTATAGATGCATGCTAGATGGTCTGGATCTGGACGATTATTGTAACCTATGCTCGGAGACATTTAGATTATATGGCTAAGAGTCACTCGCAATTGAGCAGGTGTAGTTACTTTTTATTCTCCTAGTTTTTAAGCTTTAAAATTACTTTATACCCATTCTCTGGAAATTGAACCTTCATTCATTTTTCACTACCACTGTTGTTACCGCTACTGTGATATTGCAACTTGCATCGTTATACATATTTGCCAAGTTCTGCGTTTTGTAATGAATGCTACTTATTATCATTTTAGCTGATTAGATTTGATTGGAAGTGCTTCCTGGACTTAAGTTTTGTGCTAGGTGATTTTCATCAATCAGGCACGTTTGTAGTCTTGATGGAAATCGTACTTCTTTTATGACTCGATACCGTGCGTCACATATTTCCTAAATCTGAGACATCGAGTCTGACATATTTAGACGGTGACGTTTGTCAGACTGAGATATTTACATTCATTCATCACTGAGTAGTGACAAGTGTGATTTCCATTTAGTCCTTACTATTAGTTAAATTCTGTCATTCAAGCTCCAACCACTAAAATTAGAATAAAATAAAACAGTTTTCCTCAGATTGCTATCAGCTTCCTGATGTTTGAATCCCGATTCATTAATTCATTTATCAACAACGCAGAACCGGGCACATACACCCATATATTCAAGTTGCTACACCACATTAGCACTACCAGATTATAGAGGTAACACAACAGAATACAAGATGAGAGAGTGAAGTAAAGGTGTGTATAAAAGAACAATAGAGTTTAAGATCTTGATGAAGGTAAAGAGTGAATATACTTGCTCCACTGTGGCCGATTCTGAGCCATGTTGCCCCGTGTTTCCAGCCATTAAGTGCGATTATCACGCGGACCCCAACCAAGTAATCTGCATCTGCCAACATGGCTTAGACCAACAGTCAGAGACTTCATGGACTGATGCCATGTTTTGGTTTGGCCACCCCTACCCTTCTTCCATCCTACTTCAACCCTAGCCAACATCGCGCGACGAGGCAGCCGGTGGTCGGGCATGCGAAACACGTGTCCTCATTATCTCAGTCGATGAAGGTTAATGATTTCTCCGACTGATTTACCATATTTTCCAAGAACCTTTTATCTAACCTCAATGTTAGTTATTCGTCTACTCCATGATATACGAGTGATGCTACGAAGATTTCTATGGTCAAATACCCGGAGACGATGCATATCTTCGGTTCTCATGGCCTAAGTCTAGCAGCCATATGTTAAAGCGGCGCGGACTGATGAGCAGTACATTCTGGCTTTCGTTGAGAGACGGATATCTTGCCTGAACCACAAGTGGCGTAAATTGGCGAATGCCAATCGGGCTTTTTGAATCCGTGCTGAGATTTCGTCAGTCGCCGACCCACCAGGGATGATGAGACTTCCGAGATAAGTAATTCACTAAAACGGAATTCATAAGTTTGGAACTAACCGATGACTGCTAGACGTTAACCAAGAGACCTGGAGGCTCAGGATTCGATCGCCGACGGTGACGTGAGTGAACGTTTTTAATAAGAGCCATGTTAAGATGAATAGCTGTCCAGTGCTCTCTGATTTTCAATGGTACTGAAGGGATATCAATTTAGTGATTACAAACAAAACATTAAAACTACCCCAACTTTTATTTGAATTACTGATTAACAAGTAGTATAAAAGTATGACGTTTAGTTATTAATGTATTTTTAACCGTAAACTCTAATTATCACATTCACTTGATATTGCGCATTGTGAAGAAGTGACACAGTAGTTAAAGTGTAATTAGGTAGCAGGTTCGGATTTTTAATCCTACTTTGGCTTCTCTTAGAGATCTGACGTTTGACATCATGACGATTACAGTAGGGATACACATATTCATCGTCTTCCTATATCTTAGTTCATTTTTTTATTTTATTATAGGTCAAACATGTAAAGAACGTCGTCATAGCGGGCGAAAACATGGTAATACTTTAGCAGCTTCAAGTGATCCATCACAGACATCGTTACAACATAGTGCATCAAAAAGTAGTGTAAAGAAATTTTGTCGTGAAAGAAGAAGTGGAGGGCATAGAAAATCAGGATCTTTGTAATCGTCTCTATCAAGGTTACACACTGATAATTAGCATTTAACAAAAAATTTCCTTCAAAGGCTGATACCTACTACTCACAAATATATATGCCCACAAAATCACCTTATTTATTGTTTCCCGCATTTTTTTTACGACAAAATTGTCTATTCACCTTCAAAATTGTTTTTATTTAAAACAAAATAAAACATTTTATTCATTCACCTATTCAGTTTATTCAAATACATTATTAATTGGTAAATAGTTATATTTACATTGATTGTATTTACCATCTTCTATTTCATGATTTTATCATCTATTCATTATGCATTGAATGTGTTTCTTTTTTTATACCCTTTCCATTCCCCTCCCCCATCTTCCTTCTACAACTTTACTCGATTTTTTTTCTTTTTTTTGCTCATTTTTGTTTATATTTGCCTTAAAACTGCTTTGTTGTTGTTGTTATTAATTTCATTTGAAAAATGTGTAGTACTGTTTATTTTACTACATTTCACATTAAAGTAATTCTATTGGTAAATGCATACACTATTCAATGTTGTCAATAAAGTTTATACTATAAGTGTTTTCACTTTCTTTTTCTTTATAACTACTACTTTGTTTCAATAAGATAAGAATAACAAATAATGTAGTGATGTAATTTATGATTTCATTTTATTTGGCAGTTTATCATCAACTACATACAAGATAGAATTGATTGTAATCATTAAAATGCACAGTTAAACACACTTTACATTAATGAAAGCTTGAAGAATTTCATGTTGATATTGTAGATGTGAATCAGTTTTGAGGAACACAATACAATATAATTGCATCTACTCTTTGTGTTCTCTCAAAATCTAACCTTCTGAATTCTCTATCTTTCTCCTTTCAAATTTATCTCACTGAATTATACTTTTTGAATTATGTCTTCGCTCCCTAATTTTCTGCATTACTGCTAATACTTCTACTGTCGCTATCACTCTTGGATTTGAACTGACAGTTGCTTCTCTGTGCTGATGTGGTATGGCAACCTGAAATGGTGTACGTACGTACGAAGTTCTGCGTTGTATCTGTCTGTCTGCATATGAATTAAAGTGTCATTAACACAGTTATTTGCTTGTAGGATAGCTATAAGTAAATTCTAGAGAATAAAACTGAGAAGAGTGTCAATACGTAGTAATAACGGAAAGATTCTGATCTAGGCATTAAGAATGGACGAAGTACGTGAAAAACATATTTCTTTTCAGTCACTTTTTTATCAGTGCTCTACACTAGTACATCCACGCATAGTTTACAATAGTTTCAAAATCATTACTAAATAATTTGTGGTGTTTTAGCGATAATAATGTTACGAGTTTAGAGGTGTTAATAAAATAATCACGATTAATACAGCAATTAAGTCATGAAGCTTAATAAGATGATTATAGTTATTGAAAGTAGATAAATAACAAGTGGAATCGATAAGCATACTTTTGATTACATAACATCTATTGAGAAAGAAACCAATGAAGTAATTACAAAAAATCTCATGGTCAAGAATTAAGGGACAACGAATCTTAAAGCTATAGAATCAAAATCATGATGATAATAATGGGAGAATCATGTGTAAGGAGTTTTATGTAAACCATCCAAGCATTGGTATTATGATAACGAAAGATGATTAAGAATAAAGGTTACATAATAGTAAATACAAGTAAAGACTAATTAACTTAGTAAACCTCAGGTAAGAAGAATTAAATAGCAACAAAATCGTGGATGTATTATCGTCGTCAAAACATCGAAATAATCAATAAGGAGACAAACCTAAGTCTTACGCAGTTGTTATAAAACGATCTAAGCCAAGTTTGTGTGCCAAAGGAAACTATAACGAACCTTGCTTTACATTGATAACCTTAATTTTGAAGACATTTTCGATGATAATTCTTAAATCTTACCTGAGCTTTACTAATCAGTGTTCTTATTCGTATTTAGTATTGCGTAACTTATTCCACTCATTTTCTTTACTCTCTGTTCATGCTTTCCTCAGTCTTATTCTCTAGAATTCTCTATTCTATAAGCGAATAACTGTGTTAATGACACTTTAATTCATATGCAATTATATTGTATTGTGTTCCTCAAAATTGATTCACATCTACAATATCAACATAAAATTCTTCAAGCTTTCACTGATGTAAAGTGTGTATGACTGTTAATGTTAATGAATATAATCAATTCTATGTTGTATGCAGTTGATGAGAAGCTGCGAAATAGACTAAATCCATATTATTCTGCTGTAGATGTTGTCTTCGCCCTACTACAAATTATAAATAGGAGGGACTGTATGAAATCACTGTATCATTTAGTCATAAGCTAGACAGAATTTGGAACACGTATATCAGTCCACATTGTCCCAACACATCAGCACAGCAAAAGGAACATAAACTTAGTAGGAGTTGTAGTAAAATCAATGTTCATAAAAAAACTCAAACAGAAAATATTACTTGAGAAGAATGAATTAATTTGTTAGGATAAGTGCATAAATTAATTTCAGATTCCAAAGAAAGATGGGTAGATTCAACTGCTTCATCGTAATGGATTATAAGTCTAGTCACCCAGATTATTCAGTCATTGTTTATGACAATTATGTGGACACCAACCACGCAGCCTACACCCAACAATATGATTCAAACCCGTTGTCAACGGCTTTATCAGTTGATGCCACATTTGATTTCGCCGCTCATAACTATCCTTCATCATACTCTTATTCCAGTCATTATTGCGCTTGGTTTGGCATGCCTAATATTTTCGTGTGCGGTGCAGGAGTAGAACTACATAGTGGCTGTTTTAATTTTAAAGCGTAAGACCTATCACAAGGATATACTTCCTGATTGTTTTGTTTTGATCCAATATGAATTACCGTGCTTAAAAAGTGGTACTTCGTCTTTAAGGCCTATTCATTTGATATCAGTCTTCAGTTATGCTAGCCACATATTTACAGTCAGCCTGTCAGACAGATGCTGTAAGAAATTTAAATAATAGGGTGAGAAAGAATTAAGGGTGAATGTTGTTATTCCATATGACCTAACGAAAGCCGCAGTCTACTGACTGAATAGTCGTAGGAGACTATGATATAAATTTTGAAATGCTACACTTGCACACTGGAGTCTAGTCTACCAATAAAGTTTCCCGATTATCTTAATAGTTTTATGACCTTACAACATTATTGGTTCACAGACAAAATCGAACTTAAAGACAACAATAAATGCAACTTTATAGCTATAGGAGGAAATTATCAAACTGCGTCACAAAACAAGCACTAACTTGGAATCCTGAAGGCCAGTGGACACATTGTGATGGAAAATAGAGACGGATATGAAAAGAATGAACAGCACTTAGAAATAACCGGAAAGCAAAGACTAAAACAGAGTTGGTTGGAGAATTCTGGTCGATGGCCTATGCTTCGCGTGGGGTAACAGGCATTGAGTGATTAATCGGCCACTACATTTATATACAGAGTGAAATGTGATTATGGGTTCAAGCCATAGCTAGGTCAGTATAAGGTCACTATTGAAAAGTCTTATACAGGAATCAGACAATCGTCTTACACTTCCTGGTTTCAGATGGTTTCATAAAGATAATCTACGTATCTATCATTGATCACTTCCTCCCCTCCCCCTTGTAGAACGATTATTTGTCTATTAAGTGCTAATAGTGAGAGAATTTGAATCTAGTACAAAATCACGATCTATTTGAAGGAGGAGGTAAAGAAAAAGAAAGAAAAATCAATCGATTATTTAACTGATCAATTAATTAATTAATCAGTTGATAATGAATGAAATACATCTTCTCCGCATAAATCCTTAATTAATTGTTTGTAATTGATTCTGTCCACTTTTGTTGTTGTTTTCAATAGACCAAGTGATTTCGGTGCATCACCTTGACATATTGGTAACCAATCAATTTCTATATTTCCAGTATAATCATCAAATTGTACTTGATTAAATGATGTTCCTGTGTTTGTATGATTTCTCCAGTTTAGTTGATTAATAAATTGTTCATACTGTATTAAATTATTTTGATTGATTGAACTGAAATGTATCAAAAAGGAATAGTCAATCAGTAAATCGAATAATTCATCGATATTAGTTGAAGTGAAGTAATGAAGTATGTACAATATAAAACTTCATTGGTTCAAGTTACCACATGTCAGTAGTCCAGTATGACAAACGTCAAATTAGTAGGAGTAGTAGTTACTTCATTGATAGCAGTAACAAAAGAATAGATAAATAGAATGTGGAAAAAGGAGAAAGAATTAGTTCGTTAAAAAGAATGATAGAAAAGGATTTTAAGTTCAAAATTTTTAAAGAGACAAAGAATGAACACACCTTCACCACAGTAACCGATTGTGAACCATGTTACTCAGTGTATTTAGCCAATATTAAGATATTCAGTGTAGAACCCAACTAAGTAGTCTCCGTTTACCAGCATGGCTCAGACCAGTAGTCAGTGACTCCATGGACTGATACCATATTTTAGTTTGACCATACCTTTTTTCATTCCTACTTCAATATCAGTCAGCATCACTCTTCGAGGTAGGATGTGACTAGGTATAAATAACACATATCCTAACCTTTTAGTTGATGAAGATGTATTAACTCGTAAACTGATTTGCTGTCTTTTCTTGACATCTGGTGTCTAACCTCATTAACAAGTGATCCAAGAAATGCGAACGATGTTACAAAAACATCTATGAACAAATATCAATAATTTACGAATGTAATCAACTCTTAATGGCCACGTTTCAGATCCACACAGTAAGACAGGACTGACTACTGTGCAGCAAAGCCGTCCGTTCGTTGGTAGACAGACATTTTGCCTGAGCTATAAATGACGTTAGTTTGCAAAAGCCAAACAAGCAAATATTACGTCAGACATCAACCCGAGAAAAGTTAAGTGGTTAAGTCATTTATCTACTTCAATCCGTGTCTTCAGCTCAGGCGTTGACTTAGACCAATTCTGAAGCACAAATTCCCATTTAGAGTGGAGTAAATGCATCCCGAAAATGTTTGAATTGTTGTTCAATGTTGTCAAAAGACTGCATGTTATGAGTATCTTCGCCAAACAGAACCATATCATATGCTTATTTTGAGTAAATCAATAGACACACTAGTAGTAGATCAGTTCGTAAAAATTCAGACAATAATAAAATTATTTCCTACAGTATATCCATTATGAGAATAAACAAAAATGGAGATAGTGAGCAGTCTTAAAGGACACCATTTGAGGTTACATGTTCATACGACAACTCACCATACTCTCTGAGAATACTAGTGAGTTCGAGTACAGAACTTTTGTAAGGCAAGTGTACTCCAGAGGTACGTCTTTCACTGACAAACACTGTCGTACAACCTCTCAATTAAGAGTCAAATGTGCTTTCAAATGAGAAAAATCCGCCCTTGTCGGATATAGAAAATTTCCCCATGTTCTAAAATCTGACGAATAGTGGATATAACCGAGACCAAGTCTGAAAGTAGCCTAGTTCTCAAGTAACTGCTGTTCACCAGTTGTAGTTAAGCCTTTGGAAATAATTGAATCCAGTATTTTAGATATCATGTTTATTTTCGAATATAAATATGAATTCACTGTTTCCTTTTGATTTAAGAATTATCAGTATATCATGTTTTGATTTAAAGATATTTAAATGTATTCTACTGAAGAGTATTGATTATGGGACAAAATACCTATACACCTATTCCTTGGATGTTATATCAGTGTTGGTTAAATCAATGACTGCATTTCAAGAGTCTAGAGCTATTCACAACTGACTTTAATGAACATGTCAGTAAAGTACAGTTCAATCTCTTAGATGAAAAAAGTTGAAACAAAACACATATGGAGCAGTTTTAAAACCACATCATCACAGGGCTATGTTTCACATGCATATAGTAAAATAGGTCAAACTACTGCTTAATGTACTTGTCTGTTGACCAACAGATAGATATACCTCTCACTCCATATATAAAATATTTGAAGTTATGAGTAAAAGTAAAATCTTTGATGAAAATAACACTCTAAAATGCAGTATATATCAACTAAATAAACGAGAGAAATGCTAGATACAATACACTCGGTGAATATGGTAAATATTTATTACAAAAGATGAGATTATACTTAAGTATATTGTTATGACGCAGAAAGATGGGGGATTGGATGACCGAGTGCCAATGACTGGTGCCTAGTTGGTTAGTGCGCGTCTGGCCTGTGCCCACTTAGTCCCAATCCGAAATAAGAAGAACGCGAACCAATAGATCAGCCAGACAGAATCATATTATATTTCAAGCATCCTTTTATATATACATAAATTCGGACCACACAACAAACCAATTAGAAAATTAGCATGAATACAGAACGAGGGAAATAGTGGTAGTGAATAGAAACAACTTGTACACAACTAATTAACTAAAGTCCATAATAAGAGACAGTATAATAACAGTAATTATGCTAACCGGGAGGATAGGGCAAGCGGAGCGTAACATTAATAAAAACAAAATGTTTACATTACAGAAAGTTCGAATAAATGAAATAGTGTTCGAAACCACAGTTCTGAAAGTTTGTTACACTTCTTTGTGGTCCGACCTAACATATATTCATTCACATAAACTTTGAGATGACTCTCAGGGTAATATTGTTTATGTTTTATTTAAAATCAACAGTTTAAAACAATTTACAATGAGGTTCTGTCGAAGTGGTTCTGTTTAGATGAAGATTTACTATTCAATACTAATCGTTTTTAAATAGTATCTTTGGTGTTAGTGTTTTATTGACTAATTGATATTGAAAAGAGTTGACTTTTACTTTTGATTCTGACAATCAAACAAGAAGTTAGAATAATGTATATCAATAATTGATCATTAAATTTATGATCGTAATAATAATTTCACTGATGATTGTTAATGCAGTTTTATTGTTTATTTCAATGTTATTGATAATGTAAACAGTAGATAATATAAAGTGAACACTAGTTTTAACTTGTAATAAAGAACCATTGAAAATTTTATTACATATCTAACTAGATAATAGTACATATTTATTAATGAATACATCAACGCCTAACTACAGCTAGAAATGAGAGTACTCGTGAAAACCAAGGTGATTTCAGACCCTGTATAGACTAAGTATTCGTACTTCAGAAGGTTCTGGAATATAGGCACACTCTTAGACGTTCACTAATTG
The DNA here is from genome assembly GCA_025215515.1 of Schistosoma japonicum. Classification (NCBI taxonomy): domain Eukaryota; kingdom Metazoa; phylum Platyhelminthes; class Trematoda; order Strigeidida; family Schistosomatidae; genus Schistosoma; species Schistosoma japonicum. The sequence continues at coordinate 4,052,664 of CM046061.1, forward strand.
CTGTATTCCTTGACCTTAAGGTGGTGTATAATTCTGTCGATCGTGAGGTTATGTGGCGATGTCTGTCACTGAAAGGTGCACAAGAGGAATATATTAACCTAATACAATATCTTTACTCGAACATCACATTTCGAGTCAGAGCTCATAACAAATTGTCATCGAAAGTGATCACCTCAAGTAATGTTCTTCAAGGTTGTCCGCTTTCCCCGTTTTTATTTAATTTCACCATTGACATGCTTTTAGAGGTTAACATTTTCGATCGTCTGAATTCTTAGGGATTAACCATCTTTCGGGAGATAAACTTGTTGACTTAGAATATGCAGATGACATAGTTCATTTGAGGGACGATGTCGACAAAATACAGAGATTTTTGATTACATTAGGCATTCATGTAAGCATGTTTGGAGTGCGATTCTCCCTATTCAAATGCAAAATGTTGCTTCAGGATTGGTTTCCTTCGGCACCGAAGATAGTGATATGCAGCAAAGTAGTCTAGTATGTTAGCCGCTTTATTCATCTTGGAAGCCTCATCAGTCCTGAATTATCTGGTGTCTGATGAAGTCCTGGAGTCATATACCGAAGGCTCGATTGATTTTCGCCGATTCGAATCAATTGTAGCGTAGGCAAAGCATCTATCTATCGACCAAAGGACGTTTTTAATATGCATCAGCCTTATCCGTTCTACTTCATGGATGTGAAACATGGCTATTAAGGAAAGAGGATATTCGCAGGTTTCTAGTGTTCGATCTTAGATGTCTTCGAAGAACTGCTCGTATTTGCTGGGACCACTGAGTAAGCGACAGGTGGGTTAGAAATACGGTAAGTTTATTGATGAAGTAGTAAATCTTCATCAGTTGAGGTGGTTAGGACATGTGTTACGTATGCCTGACCACCACCTACCTTGACGAGGAAATGTTGTCTGGTGCTGGAGTAAGGCTGGAAGAAAGCTAGCGGCGGCCAAACGAAAACATGGAACCATTCCATGAAGTCACTGACAATGGAACTGAGCCATGTTAATAGATACAGACTACCTTGTTAGAGTCTGCGTGATGGTTAGAGACTCTGGGTGACATGGCTCAAAATTGTTGACGATAGTGCAGTCACATACATTCCTTGGCCTCCTCCAAATTCTAATTTTCTGAATTTATTATAATTCTCTGTTTACTGAGTTATATTTTCTTAAACCTTGTCTTTGATCTCTAATCTTCCTCACTAATACTAACTTGGTTGCCTTCCTCCACCACTCTGAGATTTAGTCCTGACAATTTCATCTCTACCGGCTGATTTTGGGCATAGCAACTTAAACTGATGCACGTACGTACCAAGTTCTATGTTATAAATGATGTGGAATGTAGTACAAAGTTGCATTCGCTCAAATTAACATACTACATTATCATGGCAAAATTAAATTAAGAGGATAAATAACATAAAATTAGCAATGGTTATGGGAATTATTAAACATCTGCATCACTCTGACGAATTCTGAGTAATGTCATTCAACTTCTTCAACTATTGATCACAATTACTGTGAGAATGTTAACTAAGTAGTTTGTATCGGTCAGCACGACTCATACTAGTGTAGCGGTAAATAATCCCCAAAATAAATAGTTGCATAAGCTCTCGACATTGATGCTGACCATGTTTGTTTTAGTGGACACTACTAGTTGAAGGCGCGCGGTCACGCATCTTCACCAGATCACGACTCGAACCACCGTGGGTAGCATCTCTCACTAGTTTGCCAGCCTAGACGTTGCTATCCCATTAAAGCTCTGTATACGATAAAATATAATTTCGCTTCCATCCTTCATTACCTTCTGATTTCTCATTCGTAAGAGTGGGGTCCATTCGATAGAAGTGATTTTGGTTATACGACAAGCACAACTTGGTCATATATCCGAAGTCGCATCACTAGCATTCATTAAAATTGTGAACTAATATCGACTCTAGATTTGCCCTGCATAAGCTCTATTCTAACTTATTCCTACATCAGCCAACGTTACGTGTTGAGTTAGATTGAGGTTTGGCACATTCAACACTTAGCTAAACCACTTTAGTTGAAGCAGATACACAACCAACTATTGCCATGAGTACAAAAAGAAATACAAAGCTGATTCTTAGTCCTTGTGACTGTGAGGGCTTAGATATTTCCGGCACACTCAAACTAAAGAAATGGGCTTTTGGAAAACCACTCCCTAAGCCTTTGACCTTTAGATCAATCTACTAGGCAGTGGAACATCATAAAGAGGTGCAGTCCTGTGGTAGCCGGTGACCAAAGTTGATTCATACTCTTTTCGTTTTTAGAGGATAATGAAGCCCATGTGCACCACCGGTTTTTATCTTCCCTGAGTGAACTCACCATTCCCGTTTAAGTACCGGACGTTTGCATTCACCATTTCTCTTTAGTAAACAATATCTTTCGCGATGAGAAGATAGTGGAAAGAACTTCCTTGTCAGAGGCTAGAAGCATGGTCATATGAGTACATTTTGAGATGGAGAGCAGACTCTCTCCACCCTTTAGCATACCAAGGCATTTCTGCGGCAGAAATGTGGTGTTAGTAAATCAATAAGATAGAGTCATTGAATTAAATGAAGTGAGATGTTATAAATGAAAATTAGAAGGTGCATAAATTTATGTTGCTACTTACCCATAGAAAATGAAACACGTTAAGTGACATCATGACACACCATATTCAATAAAAATGGCTGTCTATTCAATGTATTAAATGAACTATATAAGTCCTGGTATGTACGAGACTATGATGCTAAGCACGTGGCATTGATGGGGTGTGTTTTCACTGGCAACGGACTTCTCTGAAGAGGTTAAGAACATATCGGTCCTAAAAATTGCATGCTTTCGCTCACACAACTCGTTTATTCTACCGGTAGTAAGGTTCAAATATTGCAAAGTTGACGTCAAACTAAAAAAATCGTCTGTAACCAGCTTCCAGCAATTATATTTTGGCCTCTATTATTACGCCTCATGGTGAATAGGACTTTTAGTCCTAATTCACTTCCCTATAAAACCAAATATCTGTTAATGGTTTAAACAACTGTGAAATTTTAATCACTTCAGGACTTACTACTCTAAGAATTTTGTATTGTGCAATCTAAGAAATATTACTAAATATAACGAAGGTTAGTAAAGATTGTTCACTATGAAGATGGGTTTCATCGGGAAGTTCATCAGTTTCATGAGTAAGACAAATATCCTTGATGATATTAAACAACACTTTATCTGTATTTCACAAAATTTCCGGATTCTGAAAATAAGAAGCCTATAATGCTATCTCAAGCTCATTGTGAACCCCAAAGGTTTTGGATTCATCTTTTAATGAGACTGTGCGTGAATATCGTTGAAGTTTCCTAGACTAACACGAAATATTTATACGGTGCTTCCTGATTTAATTCTCTAGTTAAATTTAATTTGTAATGAGGAGTAATTTTCATAACTTACCAATCCATAAGTGAATTCAACATGTCATCAGGTAATGGTAGGTGATGTGCTAAACATATACGCCTTATTGCATGACGATCTATTTCACCTGTTTTCTCAGAATCCTGTTGGCTACAAGCAGCTATTAGACTCGAGAAATCTTCAAAGGCTTTTCTACGAAGTGTCTGTTGTGCAATGCCAAGTAGGATTTCATGTTGTATTTCTTTGGATGGCCTGAAATGCAGTAGCAATAATCCGTCATTGAATTATAATAAAATAAATTTAAATTTACGTTAGTCTACTTGCAGCCTTGATCAGCTAACCGAATTGTTCTATCTTCTTGATGTTTTATCCAGACTAACTGAACTACGATTGTCAATTTTGATATCATGAATTGATCTGAATTAGATAACCATTCATCACCTGGAAGCACTGGACGCTTTACCATTAGACCACTGAGTCGTCTCCTAACGGTTGATATTTCTAATTCAGTCAGTTCCTGATACGTTTGCATGACCTTATCCTTACCGTCGGTGGGTAACTATCTTACACTCGACAAGGTTGAACTCCACCGGTCACATCTTCACACGTGAACGTTAGAAATAACCTCGAGGAGTTAGTCACTACTGAGCTGATATTAGTAATATTTGGGTGTTGTAGTGATAGTTGACTGCCGATCCCCGATGGGGTCGTGGATGTGCACTGCTGAAGAGTCCCATACTAAGACACAACAGCTGTCCGGCGCTTCCAGGTGATCAGTGGTTGTCTAATTTAGATCAATTCGTGATATCAAAAGTGACAGTCAACTATCCCCACTACACCCAAATATGAACTACGATTGTTAGAACAAGTTGTTTGTAGAGGTTATTGAATTTTATAATTCGAATCCTGGATTAACGTCAGCTGAACAATACCTGGAAACCAAGATGTACTGGGTAGTTGTTTTATCTTGATATAGAACATGTTATCACAGTACATCAATAATCCTGATACGGACCGAACTTCACAAGCTACATATTCTAACAATCATTAATTCACTAGGAGATAATTTCAAGAGGTAATTTCATATCGATCTAAAATGACGGTGATCTTGTGTGCTGTTAGAGGTATGAGCGAGGTTATCACTTTCCAGTTGCCTACACTGTAAAAGGATTCTTCCTCTTGATGTACCTTAAAAGTTATCATTGTGTATGTTATACCATGATGTAACAAATATCACTTACTTAATACTATAATATCTTGCCAATGTACCTAATTCATGTGTTGTTAACGTATTATCTTTATTGGTCAACTGATCAATTAGACTTTTCATTTGATTAAAATCAAATGTTCCAGTATTATCTGGATCTTGATTCATTGCATACTTAATAATTTCATTATATTGTTCATTGTTCAATTGCGATTTCAGTTTATTCAATATTAATTGATAATCAGCTTGTTTAAATAATGTCTTATGTTTCTCCATATAATTCAATGTATATTCATCAGCTTCAATTAATTCAAATTGAAATGTATTAAAGTTTAGATTGGCACCAACATATAAATCTGTTGGTTTATAATATTCAATTGGTTTATTATCAAATAATTTATTGTTAGGTTTTTTAATTTTTGATCGTTCTAAGAATAAACCACCTTGAAATCCTTGGAAATAAAAGAAACAATTAATAATGAATATAAAGGAATGTATACGATAATATGAATAAGTAGGTAGGGAAATATCGTCTATGGTAAGTATTTTCAGTTTACAGGGAGAACTGAAAGCTGTCTCATCCTAGTATGGAACTCCTAACCAGTGCTCACCATCAATTCTGCCAGGAAACCAAACCTGATGCCTTTAGGTTTATTGGCGGATGTTATACCATTGAAACCATATGGTTGTTGTTCAGTGGTGGAATACTCTACTTTAATTGATTTGTAATATAGCACATTGATTATCGATTGTCATTGATGGTAAATGTCATATTCTCAGAAAGTATGAAGTCCACCCGTCACAATTTCTCAATAAAACCTCAGAAAAATCCTGTAGTTAGTCATTAGTGAGGTAATTATTTTAATTGAATTGAGGTGATTAAGTGGAGATAGGAATCCACTTTAGTTGTTTGTGATCGTCATACATTCGTATCGGTTGATTACTGTTAGCACGAATTGATCCTGATTAAAGCATGCTTTAAACATGCCAACGAAGCTGTGTTGTGGTTAGCCCATTCTTAACTAATGTGAGCCAACGAGTTGTCGGGAAGTTTCTAGAATATTCTTATACCGATGTCTGTATAAACTCTAGTGTAACTATTTACTCTGCTTTTGCCTTCTGCTGTTATTTTCTCAAAACATTTTGCTACCTGCTTCACTCTTGTTTTGATTTGGGATCGAGTCGCTATCGATATCGAACCGTAAAATAATAAACGGGATTTATACATAATGTTGTCGGGGCAATAGGGACAACTCAACAAATACCATATTGGGAGTAAGACAGTTATCATGAATGGTACCGATTAATCCTCGTACTATATTAAAAACTGATAGAAATAGGAATTCTACCACCGGACTAGTGGTGCAGATTGTTGGGTGTTTGATGTTGCTTCGGTTCTCTGCCGGAAACTAGGATATGCCCTACTGAGGAGTCTCATAATGATGCGGAATAGCTAACCAAAGCTGCATGATTTTCAGTGGTACCTAGACAACATCAATGTGTGGCAAATGCAAAAAAACTAAACTTAATACATGTTTCCACAAAACCACTTCAATTCAATTAATTAGAGAAATTACATCTAATTGACTGAAGAGTCAATGATGTTGTCTTAAAAGACAATTAAATCGTCACAGGTAAACCATTTGAACTACAGAACATAATACAAACAAAAATATCCACCTGAACTACAAGTCATCTTTTTCTTTCGAAGCTGGTAATACTTCAGATTTCGATCTAGTAATTTGAGTGAAGTTGTAAATATAAATTATACTATTTCGGGTGAATTGTATAATATATAATTAGAAAGTATTTAGAACTTTCCGTTGATTTATCATCCACTGAAACTGATCAGTCTTTGTTGCAATATGTTTATCCTGAGCGAATTATCTCAATATAGCGATAGTTTACAAGCTTGGTTTGAATTGGATTGTGACTGTTACTCGTCCTACTTGGGACTTGCGAGCTGGATGTACCTCCATATCCCAGTTTAAATGTTCACAACGGGACTCAAAATCAATTCGCTAACGCATTCACAACTAGGCTACTGAATCCAGACAGTGACACATGTGCAATAGATTTGATTTTTCATGAATTAAAACTGATCAGTCTTTGTTGTCATATGTGCATCCTGAGTAAACTACCTTGATACAGCGTTAGTTAACAAGTTCTGTTTAAGCTGGATTGTATAGCGTATTGAAAAACGAGCAGGAAAAACTTACCTGAATTCTTCTGTTGTGTTTCATAAATTGAAATTGTATCATCTGATAAATAACAACTAATTACAAACTGACGATCATGATCTATTTGTCGATCAGATAATAAACGTCCAGAAAAGCGTAAAACATGTGATTCTAAGCCTTGACGATCTAATTCCATAAATTTTTTAAAATTATGATTTTGTACTTTTGGTATTAAACTATTACAATTAGCTAATGAATCTTCATCAGTACCCCAACCGTTATATGGTGGAATTTCACGTTTTACAGGAATACGATTGTCTTGAATTGTAGGTTTAACTGGTGTAAAATCTTCTAAACATGGAAGAATTTATTAAAGTTTTTATTATAAAATATTATAAGTATTGGTAAATCAGATATGCTTAATTAATCAATATTTAAACACAGTAGATTAGTATAATCACTAAGACTCTAAACAAGTCTTCACCTCCAGATGTTGTGTAGTCTAACATTTAGTTACCTCATATACAAATGTCATGTTTTCATTTGGTAGTTCCTAGCATTTTCTTAGTAACATTCGTTCTAACCTAGTATTATACTTCAGAGTAGACTCAATTCCTTGAAGGTTATCAGTCTCGTCTAATGAACTTTCTTCTAATTACGAACATTAAAGCTCAGTATTGCTTATTTACCAGTGTGACGTACGTTCATTTAATCCTACAGAAACATGTCAACTTATCTTAAACTGATATCGTTCTATACTGTAAATTAAATCATAGTTTAGGAAATTTCATTAATAAAGTAATTTTGTGACTATGATAACAAGAAGCCGACATCAAACTATGTAACTGGAAAGTAGGAAAGCTAACATAAATTACAGCATTGTGTAAATCATTCTTTATCATGAAGGTGAGTGTCTACAAAATGACAGATATCTACTGATTGGACATTTAATCAGTTCCCATTTTTGTTTTATTCAGAATAATCAATGTAAGATCACTGAAATCAAGAACCTCATCATATTCAAATAAATTACGCATCAATATTGGAACATTTAGTTAGACTGATACAAGTCACATTTGATAGATCAAATATGATCCCACGTATGAATTATCAATCGACTAATTATGTAAGTATCTTTCAGTTACTTGTAAGTACTTTACTTTGCAATTTAAACAATTTATTCAAAGGAAGATTACGTCAGGGAATAACTTGAACTAGACAATTAATGAAAACAGTGTGGAACTGGGAAACTATTTTGTTCTAATATAAGAATCCTAAACAGTATGCAACAACTATCTGTTCATATATCGACTCCATGACTTTCAAACTTTACTACTTTTTTTTGTTTAATTTTGTCATAGACATGCTCCTAGATATAACCATGTCTTCGTCTGACTTTTCAGGAGTTGACTTACTACCAGGAGCCTCGCTTACTGACTTAGAGTATGCTGATGACATAGTCCTATTTGGTGAAGATGCTGACAAAATGCAGAGTCTTCTGACTACCCTGAGCAACAATGCAAGCATGTTCGGGATGCGGTTTTCCCTCTCGAAATGCAAAATGTTGCTTTAGGATTGGGTTGCATCGGCACCTGAACTAGTGATAGGGAAAGAAGTAGTCGAGCGCGTAGACCGCTTCACGTATCTGGGGAGTCTCATCAGTGCTGATGGCGTGGTGACTGACGAAATCTCAGCTCGGATACAGAAAGCTCGATTGGCCTTTGCCAAGTTGCGTCACTTATGGCGCAGGCGAGATATCCGCTTGCTAACCAAAGAACGAGTGTACCGTGCGGCAGTTCGCTCTGTCCTACTATACGGGAGCGAAATATGGCCGTTAAGAGTAGAGGACATTCGTAGGTTACTGGTCTTCGATCATAGGTGTCTCCAAAGCATTGCTCGAGTATCGTGGGACAACCGAGTGAGCAATGCTGTCGTTAGGAAACGGGTTCTAGGAAAGGAGGGCAAATCAATAGATGAGGTACTGAGAATTCATCAGTTGAGGTGGTTGGGACATGTGTTACGCATGTCTAACTACCGTCTGCCTCGACGAGCTATGTTTTGCGGTGTAGGAATAGGTTGGAAGAAAGCTAGAGGCGCCCAAACCAAAACATGGCAGAAATCGATGAAGTCACTGACAAGTAGACTAAGTCATGTTGGTAGATGTAGGCTGCGTGGTTGGGGTCCGCGAGACGAAAGTCACCGATGGTTAGAGACCTTGAACGACATGGCTCAGAATCGTTCGCAATGGCGCAGGTGCATCCACTCTTTGTGTTCTCTTAAAATCTAACCTTCTGAATTCTCTATCTTTCTCCATTCAAATTTATCTCACTGAATTATACTTTTCGAATCATATCTTCGCTCTCTAATCTTCTGCATTACTGCTAATACTTCTACTATCGCTATCACTCTTGGATTTGAACTGACAGTCGCGTTTCTGTACTGATGTGGTATGGCAACCTGAACTGATGTACGTACGTACAAAGTTCTGAGTTGTATCTGTCTATCTCTCTATCTAAACTTTACTACAAGAGCATTATGTCTTGAGATAAGATATTTGAACCTGGAAAATAATTGATGTAACGTATGTGGTACCATATTGCAACAGGTACCAACAAGCCTTTCAGAACTACTAAACGAGATCATAAGCTCTAATAATGTCTTAAGACTGTTACATTTACTCCGATACTTCTTTCGTCTCCACGTTTTCCTGCTCTGGAATAGCGGACCCCATAATCCTTTTCCTAGCAGTAGCATAGTCTGTCTCCCTTTGTTCCAAAGTTTTTGTGACTACAGGCGGCCTGAAAATATGAGAATCTTCGTGGGATAACCAACCTTTGTGTTGTTTTAGGAACGTCAGATGGAACGGGGCATGGTCGCCTGAATATGGGGATAGGCGGATGTTCCGTGTCAAATAAAGCTATGGGAAATAATAGTGAGTGAACTTCGTACTATTGCCTAAACAGTTCTCATAAATCTCTTATTCTTATGTATAATTATTGGTGTTAATACGGTATTGTAAGATACAATTCAATTGGAAAGGCAACATCATTATCTTGTACTAATATTAACATAATAATAAAACAGTGTAGATTCTAATAGAACTTACTTAAACCATACTTTATACGATAATATTCTTTGGTAAATTCATCACAGTCATAAATTAAAAATTTTCTACCATAAACGTTGATATTTGCACCAATTGTTAAATCATTATCCTTGTAGAAATCATCTTTAGGTGCACCAAGCTATAGTTTTATTGAAAGTGATGGGTAGTTGGAGGCCGGGGTGGGGGAGAGGGAGGGATACATGAAAAAATTAATTGATTTTAATTATAACATATTTTATGATTAAACTTAGAAATCCTGAACAGAGCTTCCTCCAGAAATCGAGCTTAAAACACTTAGTTCTTGAGAAATAGACATTAGTGATGTCATTGAATGACAGTTATAACAAGACCAAGAATCAAGATCAAAAACCTATGAAGTTTATTCTACTTATTATGTCAAGACTCTTCCTACTAACCTGCATCTGTCATTCATTTAGTAACTATGGTATTTGGATTGGTTAAGTTGTAGGCTTTTCATAAACTTGTCATTAATTGGTATGTCTATTTTCCTACCTGAGTTATTGTAATTTTACTTACTTACTTACTTACGCCTGTTACCCCTCTCGGAGGAGCATAGGCCGCTCACCAGTCTTCTCCATTCAACTCTGTCCTGAGCAATCCTTTCCAGCTGTCTCCAGTTACTGTTCATCCTTCTAATGTCTGCTTCCAGTTCTCGACGCAGGGTGTTCTTTGGCCTTCCTCTTTTCCGTTTTCCAACAGGATTCCAAGTTAGTGCTTGTCTGGTGATACAGTCTGATGATTTCCGCAGTGTATGTCCTATCCATTTCCAACGTCGTTTCCTGATTTCCTCTTCAGCTGGAAGCTGATTTGTTCTTTTCCAAAGTAGGCTGTTGTTGATGGTTTTCGGCCAACAGACATTCAATATTCTACGTAGGCAGTTGTTGATAAATACCTGTACTCTCCTGAGGATGTTTTACTATGAACCTATTATCCTGTTTTATGTATGTAGCTCCCCCCCCCATTTAGTTCAGTTTTTAGTGTATTTTGTATTTGTTATTATTAGTTGCTTCTGAATCTGTTACATAAAAGCCTTTATTCATTCTCGATAAAAGACTTAGCACGGCCTCCTATTTAATGGTGACTTATTCTGTCTTTCCCTACCTCTGGACAAACTTAATCACATTGACTCTGATCCAACTTATCAGCTTCGACGTATTCAGTTAGTATAAACTATAAGAGTTAATTCCATTGGTTCGTCTTGAAACATGCCTTTACATCAGCAGCCTCCAAAGTCATTTCGGATGGATTTACTGAAATTGAGAATAAATACTATTGGATACCAACCCAGAAGTTTAATTATTAAGAGTTCATCGTGTGACCTGTGTATACTGAAGTCGGTGTTTGAGAAAATCATGGAAAAGCCCTCCTCCCCGTTAAGGAGTACTGAAAATAAATGAAACAGATAGTTAATACTCTCCAGTTTTCAAATTCACCCCAACTAAGATTGAATGCTGATAAATATCACTTATAAATAATACAATTATTGAAGATGACGGAGCAATAAATTATTTTAGCTTCTTCCATCAATCCGTCTGGAATGTAAATCTACTAAAAATATGCAAGTTACGTATCAAGTACTTTAATATACTTTATAACTTTAAAAGTGTTTGAATCTTTCTGTTGATTTGTTTTAGGTAAAAGTTGATCAGTCTTTGTTACCATATTTGAATCCTGAGTGGATTTCCTTGATACAGCAAAAGTTCACAAGTATAAATTAAGTTCAAGTGTAGCTGTTAAGTGGAATCTAGGAAGAGCTTTTCTTCCTGTTTGGTACTTGACCGCTGGATGTAACTTCATCTGTGTTGATGTTTACACCCGGACTCGAACTCAGTTTGTTTCGTATCTAATACCACCGCATTTAGTTCAAACATCCACACATATGCAACAGGTGTGTACTTTCGACAGACTAGTCCGAAATAGGAAGAACAGCGCTTCCTGGATTCCACATATCAGTCACAATTTAACTTAAATCATACTCCGCAATCATTTAATTGATTACACTGATACTAAACAATTGTCTGATTTAACTACTTGATAATTCTGGTATATCATACAGTTTATTCCCTTCAAAAATTTGGATAATGTAAGGACGACAACATTTGCAGAATACTTTGAATTCAATGTATTTCGTTGCATTCTCATCAGCTACATACACGCTATTGATTTTAGATAACTCAGATTATTAATATGTATTGATTTTGTTAACTGAAATGTTTATCTGATAATCGATCTAAGGCTACCAGGGCAATTGAAAATTAATTAATGATTCCTTCTGAACACAAAGGTTAGCAATAGATGTAATCAAAAATTTGAAGCTGAGAAACCCAAAAAGAAAAGGGTATTTATTGAACTAGTATTGAAAGGAAACAAAGTAGCCAAACAATTCAGTCAAAGACATAAAACGGCCATCAAACAAACATTCCCTGCTGCCAAACTAATGACGCTCTACAAGACACGATGTTTAGTAAGTCCAACAAAAGTTGATAAATATCTGTCTCATGTCACTTACGATTGTATTTACCAGTTCACATGTACTTGCAAAATCAGGTATATCGGAAGTACAGAAAGACGAGTCAATTTATGATTTATTGAACATATCCCGAAGAACTTGTGCTTGAAAGATGCAACCTCTTTTAGAAGTTCAATTACGCGTCATTTGGTAGACACGGGAAATAAGGTCAATGTAACAAATGCTTTTAAAATTATCAATACACAACAGAAATCAATTCTATTAAAATTTGCTGAGGCCATTGAAATTAGAAGATTAAAACCTAACCTTTATGTTCAGAAGGAATCATTAGTTAATCTTTAATTGCCCTGGTAGCATTAGATTAATGATCAGATAAACAATTCAATCAACAAAATCAATAAGCAGTAATAATTTGAGTTATCTAAAATCAATAGTATGTATGTAGCTGATGAGAATGCAACGAAATACATTGAATTCAAAGTATTCTGCAAATGTCGTCGTCCTTGGATTATTCAAATTCTGGTATAGATACTGAATTATTATACACTGTGATGAATATTAGTCATCTTATAGAACTAACAATTTACACCTCACTGAAACCTGATATGATTTAATAAGTTGGTGCGACAATTAAAAGTAGGCTCAACTAAACAATACAAATTGATCACATACATTAGATATCTACTTGTCACTAAACCCCAAGAATATGAAAACAATGCCGTTAAAGACTATTAAAAGATAATTGAACAGTTTATTTCATACAAATGGTTCTACTTATTAGTTCAAGAACAACAAAAATAAAGACTTTATTCTTTATTTCACGTTGAATTTAAGCATTTGTTCCTAATCACAAATACTTGTATAAGTTGTGAGTAGTTGATGAGAACCCGGTGAAATAAAATGAATTCATTCTATTCCGCTTACGTTTTCGTTCTGATTGTTTATAAGAGTTTATGTTGATTAATATAAGAACAGGCAGACAGATACAACGTAGGACCAGGCACATAAGTGCATCGGTCCAAGTTGCCACACCTCAACAGCATAGCAAGATGATCACCGAATTCATAGAATCAGTTACTTTAATGGTGGTAATATATAAAAGAAAAATTGCATATAAGGATATAATATGTAGAGAGAAAAAAATTAGTTTGTGGAAAGAAAGGTAGAGTAATTTTAGTCTCAAGGTGTACGTGAAGACAAAGAATGTATACACCTACGCCATTGTGATCGATTCTGAGCCATGTCACCAAGAGTCTCTAACCACTGGGTACGGCAGTCACGCGGACCCCAACCAGGTAGTCGACATCTACCAATGTGGCTCAGACCAGAAGTTAGTGACTTCAACGACTGATGCCACGTTTTGGTTTGACCGCCCCTAACCCTTTTCCAACCCACCCCAATACTAGTCATCATTGAGCGACGTGGTAACCGGTGTTCGGACATACGTAACACATGCCCCAACCATCTCAGTCGATGAAGTTTCATAACCTCATCAACAGATTTACCATTATTCCCTGATACCCTTCGTCTAACCTCATTATTAGTTACCTGGAGATCCCAGCAGGTACGAGATATATTTCTAAGACATCTGTGATCAAATGCTAGTAACCTACGAGTGTCTTCTACCCTTAATGGCCATGTTTCACAGCCGTAAAGTAGAACAGGACGAACTGCTGTGCAATATACCGTTCTTAATATAAGAACGGTAAATAATAATTTCTTAAATAACTTTATTTAAACTATATAGGAGCGTAGGTTAAACTATGAAATAGAGAAACCACTACTTTATTAACCAACAGTCTGATATGTCATTATGTAATTAAGTCATTTACTATTGGAACCATTAAAATATTACCTTTAAACTATCAAGTACATAATGACCACCTCTTTGTGGATGACCAAATACATTTAGTAATGTTCTGTCAGTTACTACACCAGGCAATGGTATTGGAGCAACTGTACGAGGTAATTTTTGACGGCGTAGAAAGCATGGCACAGCATCACGGCCTGAGTTGGCTGGTATAATTTCGCGTATTTCAATCGTATCATCAGCTGAAAAAGTTAATTAAAGCGGAAATATTGTAGCGCTAATTAATGAAGTCATAGATCAATCGTTAAACAAACGGAAGGTGTACATCATCTAGAAGATTAGAATTATCCAACTAACAATTGAATTGTTTTGTTATGTGGTTTGTGGAAATTAGTTCTGTTTGACGTTAGCATTCGTCATACAGAGATGCGCGCGGTTGGATGAAAAGATGTAAGTGATAGAGTTTAACAATATCAAATATAAAACAAATCTATCTAATTATACTGGATGACTGTTATGTAATAAAACAAGCGAACTAGGAAATATGTTTCACTGGATTTCAACCTAGTTGTAGTTGTCATTATGTCAAAAATACAACTGACGAAGGTATGACCAATTAGTTGGTGTGACCTTGTATGCACCAGATCACAATAACAAACTCCACTGACCGCCTAGCTGGTCCCTATATGTCTGCCTGAATCCCATCCAGTCACAGACCAAAATATGAAGAACATAAGACAATGAATCAACCAGGAAAATCATATTACATCCCAGTTAAAATTCAGCTTATTAACAGTGTGAATAAAGAAGTTTTGAATTTAATCCTATGTAGGGTTGAATTACTCAAAATCCCAATCAATGGACAAAAGATAATACTTACTGTTTAATAGTTTACAGTTGTTATCACATCATAATGTAAATTGTTTTCAGACTAATGAAATGATTTTACTCTTGTATATACAAATTTCTCAACGTTACCTTTTTAATATACATGATAACCATTCATACTAAACAGAATGAATTACAGTATATCATAGGTGTACAAAACAATTAAATTACTAATGTACATGAATTATTGTTATTAGGTAGATTCTTTCATTTAGCTCATATCACAGCCTACCTACTGTTATTTGCAACATTCTAGCCATTTGTATCAATGTCTAATTTGTAAGTAATACTGTTAGAGTACATATTAAGACAATTATCTACCCAAATTTAATAACACACTGAATTGATTGTCTCCTTAATTCCTACTAAATAAACATAAGTAGATAAAATAATTAGGTGTCATTGGTAGTTAATGTATCATTTACATACCATAAAATCAACTTATAAATTGTAAATTACCAATCAGATAATCATTAATTATTCAAAGATGAAAATGAATCTTTATAAGATGTACTTGATAATATTTTTTCATATCTTCCTATCAGATCATATAACAAATTAGACAGGTGGTTACATATCGTCTCACTAAGATGTTTTCCTTACTTATATACTTACCTAAGAAATAATTTAATATCATTTCTCTAGGATCTCCATAAAGTGATTCTGTATCATCCCAATAACAGTAAAATCTTAATACATGACGATCATGATCAAGAAATTGACGAAGTTTATCCAATCTTTCATATGGTCGCAATGGTTGCATACTCTCAGAAAACTAATATAAAATAAAAAAATGACAAGTTTACTTATTGTATGTACAGAATAAAACATGATTATTTATTATTGTATCGAAATAAGTAAATAAGGTAGATTTCAAAGCTAAAATACAACTATCAGTACTACTCATTGATAGTATATACAATAGGATGAAATGTGCCTTAGTAATGGCTTCTAACGTAAGTGTATAAATGATATCATAAATAATGATATCAAATGACTAGTCTTACTTAACATGTAATCGCAGTAATAAGTTTATTTCTGACAAAAAGATAAAAGATTTACCTGATTGGTTTAGTCACAGTTAAATGTTGGTAGGGTATCATTGAAAACCAGAGAGCAGTTGAAAGCTGTTTAATCGTGACTCATTGAGTTCAGGTTTATCAGAAGTGTAACAGTCATCACCAATGACAATGGATAATCAACGCATTATACCTTAAATTGATTAAAGCGGGAGTTCTACCATAAGACACCCCGTCTTCCAAGTGGTGCAGAGAGTTAGGCGTTCACTAACTTGAAGGCCCTGAGTTTGATCCCCTGGTGGAATGATTGTATTGATTTACCTAAAGTATATACTGGAAATTACCACAGTTTGCAACTGATAGAAATTACCTCAACCGATAGCTTATACTTCGTCAGTAATAAATAATGAATGCATGTGGTTAGGCTGTTAATGAGAGTAGTACTTTTCTTATCATTCTGTAGCACAATTCTACGTGAAACATTCTAACACCCAAAGAAGCATATCACTTAACGTTAATATTAAAAAAAGTTAACTTATTTTGTTATAAAATAAATTTTGAATGAGAAAAAGATAATTAATCCAAACCACTTACAGCTTTACGATGTATACTGTATGGATCATCTGGTATTGGTTCTGGTTCACCTAGTTTTACACCAAGCTTACGCAAAAAATTTGATGTAAATGGATCACAAGCAACAATTCTAAATGTTTTACCATAAGCTGTAAATTCTGTTCCCACATTGAAATCATGCACAGTATAGTAAAGATGATTATTTGGCGCTGGTTTAGGTATACGATGTCGTTTTATAATTGTTCCTTGATTAGGAATTTTTAATAATCAACAATCAGAAAACATTTTTAATACAACGAAAAGAAAGAAAATATTTGTTTACTTATAAATCATCATATTTCAAGAAACTTAATAGATGATCGTAGTTCTCTAGCTCGTTGAACAGCTCTATGAACTTGTAATCCATTGATTAATGAATAATTTAGGTCCTGTGGGTATTAGTTTATGCTAGGTGGTACGATGAGTTGGTTATTTATGCTAAGAAACTAAGCTATTCAAACGCCTTTTGAATTATAAGTCAAAGTATTATGCTTAAAGCAAGTTAATAAATTTTGATAAGAAAAAAGTTACAAAGAATTATTTTGTAGCACTTAATAGATTTTTTTAAAACTTAACTCTGCAAAACCTAACAATATACCAATTACAAATCAGCAGTTAAAAAATTCACATAATATATCACGAAAACAAACTTTGATCATCTTTATATGCAGGATAACTGAAGAATAATTACCACTGATTAGCAGATTACTTCTCACACTTTAGTACTACATCTAGTCACTTTTTCATGTAAAACACCTGGCAATTTTCTTGACTGGAAAGACGGATTATGTAGCTATTAGCCTTGAAGATAATATTTCTTGAGTGAACTTGAAGATATAATCTCAAATATCAATTATAGTACGATGCGAACAAATTAGTATAAGACAGTATGTCATTAATTGTAGTAGTTCAAATGGTTAAAATCAACTCTGTCCAAGAGAATACTTTCCTTTTTAACGATCATCAATAATAAGACGACGTTTAGCGATGTTTGGTAAATTGGTCATTAACTTAGATAGATATCTTAAAATATATATATAGTCCCACTAGTACGTTTAATGTGGTGTAGGGTGAGTAAGCTACATCAGAATGTATGTCTCTTGAAATGTAATCAAGCTAAAGTATGAGTAAATACTAAAAAATTCAAAAACAAATTGGCAATAACTGCTTTGTTAAGAAGCAGATACACAGTTAACAAGATATTTTGGGTAAAGTAATAACTCTAGCAATGATTAAAAGCAATGTTTTGAGCTTTTTGAAATGGTACTTAGCACAGAACAAAGTTTTGAAAAGTCAATAAGTAAATAGGTTTAACCCAAAATATTAAGAAGAAACATCATAAGTGAAAACTTTAAGAGTAAAACAAAAAACGAAAACAAATTTTAACCTAAATTACCTTGAGACATTCCAGTGTTTGCAATACGTGGTTCAACAACTTGAATAGTATCATCTTCTGGATAAAACAGTATTTTGCATTTTCTAATGCGATATTGCTCTTCACGTCTCTCATTAACGGACTCTTGAAAATAGGCATCAAATGATAATGCCTAGTTGACAAAGAATAAAATATAAATTTGGCAATAAAATAACATCTTAAACCATTTAAACATACGGTTAATATGCAAGCTGTTAACGAAATCAAATGACTCAGAAACTTGTACAAATAAATGAAGTGAGATATTGCCGGTTATTTAGAACAGTATAATTTGGATTTTGGTAAAACTAACAAATTAATTTATACTGTTTGTAATACAACATTTATTGTGACGGCAGAGAAATCATCTTACTAATAAGAGTACTTGCAAAAATTAGATGGATATTTTACTATGTTGCAAAGTAAATGAGCTACACAAAATGAGATGTAGCGTAAAAAATAAACGTAATTCTAGTGTTGTTTATTTGCTATATATACTGACAATTATCACAATGTTCAAAATAGCTGTCACTTAATCTACAAGTTAAGTTCAACGTAATAATGCTATTTAGTTCTTACTTGTTTGTCAAATGCAAGCCATGTAGGAAGCCGACTACCTATTCCAGATGGGTAGATGCTGGTTGGGGCTTCAATTCTTTGGCCTGGCAACATTTCTCCACCTATCCCTGGTCTATCATCTCCGTACATATAGGCTTCTTCATTTTTAAGCTGAAGGTAATGGGATTTGTGGAACTTTTCTTTTCCAATCTAATAAAATATTCATTAAATATTACACCTAACATTTCTGTTAAAACTGTTCCCAGGGAGAAATGGAAGGGCCATCAATAATAAAATCTTTCAAATTGTTGCGCGGTTCAACTCTATGGTACTGAATGTTTAAACACGAATTCTTCTCGTATGGATGGTAGAAGTATAAGGTTTTAAATCAAAAATAACCTGTAGCCCTTATAAAACCACTGTTTATATTTAAAGTAAAGCCTGTCTTGAGTGTATAGTATTGAACAATGGACATTTTATTTACGACAATAGAGCTGCTATAATAACACTTAACCTAGATTTAATTGAATCACACCTATAACACATGGATGTAGAATAAAGCATTTTGACTCGTCATTGCAAAAGATGGCTCACACACTCAAATGAATGAACATAACTGGAATCAGCATTTGTTGTGGCGCGAGTGGCCATTTATCATTTGCTTACCTATCTTGCTATCGTATTATGTAATCTTTCTTGTTAAGGATGTGTAGCATAGAGCGTGTAATAGAGAAACGAAAAGCTTGTTCGCCACGGTCAGTGCAGCCCAAGCTACTTTGTTATCTGATAGCAAGTCTTCAGCACAAGGCTGCGTATTTTTTAGCCGATACGCAACCGCGATAAGCCAAATGGAGTTGCACTATGATTTGATATTAGCCAAATATCTGTGCGAACATGAAGTATAAACCAATCTAGAACTTTTTATTCTCCATTCTATTTAAGGCACTATTTCGTCTTTTCACCGAAATCTGTTATGTTTACCGTATACCATAAATATTAACAAGTTAGTTTGTCTACGAAAGTAAATTAGGCACGTTTCAAAATATGATTCACTTGATGCAGGTAAACTTCACTCTGAGTTTTCGATGTAAACTCATGCTTATAATTATTATGTACTATTTACTTCCATCAGGTAGACTACTTACCCTGTCACAGTGTAGTTATATAAACCTGAATGTTGAGTAAAGGGAAGTAAACTAGTAATGGCTGACCACCAAGTATCTGTAAATTAGCACATGTGGTAAAGATTCCATACCTATCTCATTCTTTCAATGACTGCATAATGTTTTAAGTTCATTTCCTGGAATTTTCTTCCTATGACACAGTGCCTGCATCGACAAAAATTTTGTCACAAGTTAACATAAAGCCTTAAAAATTGGTTTTATTTGGGTGTTAGCTATTTGGATGTCGATATTACAAACTTTTTTCAGGATTTTGTGATGAAGTGATTCGCTTCTAACAACGTCTATTATACCCGGCTTCTTATAATTATTATTTTGTAAACTGCAGGCTATTTTAATTAGTCTTACCAGAGGTAGGGGTAAGAAGAGGTTAGATAACATTTAAGTTAAGAATAAACACGAATTCATTTTTTAATATAAACGAACTCATAGATTTAAAATGTATTTTTACAATGTGGCGCAGTATAAAAGACTAGACATCATAAAGTGTTGGACGTTTGCAAAATAGGCTAAGCGTAGAACCTATCGGAGATTTCAATTTTATCCACCACTATGTTATTAAGACAAATACAAAACAAATTCACTGTTGACTAACTTTGATATGACAAAGCCGATTATAAAACAACAATTTAACAATGATATAACTTGACAGCCTAACGTCGGAAAATTTCTAATGGCGTTACGTTAATGCTAATAGGATATTTACACTTGAATTAGGTACGTGCGTAGATAATATTTATGGCGTACGTACGTTAGTGCTAATAGGATATTTACACCCGATTTACATACGTAGGCAGATAATATTTATGGCTTTTGCATATTAAATTTTATTACGCTCAAACAAAACTGATCATGGGTAAACACAATGGCAGTACTGATGAACATTAAAATAAGTGAGTATTTAAGGTCAAGGCCTAGTAGTGCAAAATTATTTTGCTGGTTACATGAGTTTTGTAATATCCTGAGAATTAAGTGAGGCTCCTACTGTGGACGCTGCTTATGATGCCGAAAATAGTTTGTTTAATATGTTGTTCAAATAAAAGTCACGAGTTTCTATAGTGAAGTACCTTGTTAAAGTAATTAGCAATATAAACATAAGTTAAACTGGCATGCCAAAAGTATATCAATATATATCTAAGTAGTTCTATCTTAAACATAAGTAGGCTCATTTAATTTGTATTGTGACTGGCAAGTGTAATCCAGGACGCGCGTTTCGTTCTATGTTGGACTCATCGGCTGGATGTACCTGCATCCCAATGTTGATGTTCACAGTGGGATTCGAAGTAGGCTCGTCGCTAAGAGATGAAATAAACGGATAACAAATTAGGAATATTACTGGAAATCACCTAGCGTATTTCAGTGTTTAGGATTCAAACCATCGACTGACTTAGAGGATCGTCTCTTAATGCTTTGTAAGGTAATGCAGTTCCCCTATGGTGGAAAAATAAACACTATGTTCTTATGACCTAAGTGAAATCTAAATTAGGTGTCAAAAATTATTTTAAAAGTCCTACCAACTAATTTGTTGCAAACGAACTTCATATTTCATTGTGCATGATTGGCCGTAGAGGCATATTTGTAACAACATAAAGTTGTGGAGAAGGAAAGCTTACAAATCATCTTCAATTAAAGAATTATCGAAACGTGAATTATCTATATTGATTATATACTTTACATTATCCTGCAGACCGACAGATATACAACTTATCTAATTAGAATTTAGTCAGCTTTTATTTACTCAGCTTTGAAGTCAAGCTACATCAATTCGTACTGACAACTTCCTTCATTCTTATTGAGCTTTGCCTCCTTCCGCAGAGGTTACTGTTATCGACAACACTAACAACTCATAGGGCGTGTTAAAGAAAGACATTTAGGTAGGTTGGCATATGCGATGTTTTAACTAGCACATATGATTAGTAACTGCGGTCACGAAGTACCGCAATAAAAATTCAAAGGTCAGTTAATCAATCAATCAATGCCTACTACCTTATGTGATGAACAGGCCGCCGACCATCCTTCTTCAACCAACCCTATTCTGAACTTTTGTTTACAGCTCTTACAGAGGGCTCTTCATTCTTTTCATGTCTGTCTCCAAATCCGGACCCAATGTGCTCTTCAGTCCTGCTTTTATTTTTACTTTGAAGATTCCAAGTTAGTGCTTGTCTTGTGACACAGTTTGATTATTTCCTTAGTGTGTCCTATCCACCTTCAGTATCTTTTCCAAATTTCTTCCTCGGCTAGAAGCATATTTGTTCTCTGCTATTGAAGGTTGTTGTTAATGATATTCGGCTAACAAATCCGAAGTATCTTACGCAAACAGTTGTTTACAAGTACTTGTATCTTCTGAAGAATGCTTTTCGTAGTTCTCCTTACAAGTTTCAGCTCCATACAACAAAACTCTCTTCACATTTGTTTTGAAAATTCTAACTTGAATGTTTCCTGACAGTTGGTTTGAGTTCCAGGTGTCCTTTAGCTGTAAAAATTCTGTTCTTGCCTTTTCGATCCGCGCCTTCAAATCCGCACCAGACCCTCCTTGTTTATCGATAATACCGCCCAAGTATGTAAAGGATTCTACATCTTCCGGAATTTCTTAGTCAAGTGAAATTGGGTTAGTTTTGGTTGTTTTGTAATGGAGGATCTTGCTTTGTGCGTTGTGTATGTTGAGGCCTACTGCTACCTTGTTCGTTTCTATTCGCATTTGTTGCTGTGTGTGGGATAGGAGAGCTAAATCATCTGCAAAGTCCAAGTCATCTGGTTGCATCGATGTTGTCCATTGTATTCCGAGATTTCCTTGGGATGTTCCAGTCTTCATGATTCAGTCAACCACCAGCAGGAAAGGAAGCGCGACAATAAGCAGCCTTGTCTAACAGTGATCTTCACTTCGAATGAATCTGTGAGCCGACTACCATGCACAATTTTATAATGAAGTCCGTCGTAAGAATTCCTTTTGATGTTGACTATCTTTTCAGATTCGCCGTAATGTCGTAGACGGCTCCATAATATTCTCCTATCCACGCTGTCAAGTGATTATGCGTAGTCGAGGAAGTTGATGTAAAGTGGGGAATTTCATTTGGTTGAATGAACTGTAGAGTAGCGATTTGGGTGTTATACGATCAATTTTTACGAAATCTGGTCTCGAAGTTGGGGGTCAACTGGATCTTTTATTCGGTTCAATAACACAATTACTAAGATCTTCTTTCTTTGGTATCCTTCTTTCCAGTCTATTGGCACTTATTATTCCACCCGAATCTTTCTGAAGAGAATATGGAGTATCTTTGCAGGTGCTTCTATATCTCTCTCTCCAGTGCTTCAGCTGGCTGACATGTTTTCTGGCCGTATTACTTTGTCAATCTTGATTTGTCAGATGGCTATTTTGATTTCCTCGACTGTTAGTGGGTTAATGTTTATGGGGAGATCCGTGGCTGTTTCTTAAATGACTGGTGGGTTTAGTGGAGCTGGTCTCTTCAAGGGTTTTTTTCGAAGTGTTTAACCCACATGTATCGTTGTTCATTCACTTCAGTGATTGGTTTGCCAGCCTCGTTCTTGATTGGCAGTTCCGGTTTACTGAATTTTTCAGCTAGTTTCTCCGTTGTATTGTATAGGTCCCTAGTGATTCATTCGCTTGCAGCTTTTTCTGATGTCACTGCTAGGTCCTCAACATATCTGCGTTTGTCCGAACTGATGCACCTTTTTACTTGCGTGTTGACGTTTGTGTATTCGGCCTGTGCTTTGGTCTTCTCTGTTCTTGTCTGTCTGTTATTATTTGCTAACTTTTTCTCTTTGTTTCTTGGATCTTGTCCAGATTACCGACAGAAATCTATTTTTAACGGTGTTGTTTCTTGCGACTCGAAATCTCCTGAAATGTTGAAGTTATTGTTTTTTTAATTTCTCTCCAACTGTCCTCCGTATTTGTTTTTACTATTTTCTAATAGATCATGAAATGCTTTGAACTTATTATTGAGAGTTATTCTGAATTTCGTTGTGTTCATTAATGTCCTGGAGAAAGGCTGTGTTAAACTTTTTATAATACTGCTTCTCCAGTTGTACAGTGCTTTAGGAGCTTCAGCTTCATTAGAGCCAACACCAGATGATGATCTGAGGCTGTCAAATCAGCCGACTGAGAACTACGACTAAGCGAATTACCGGAGTTCAAAATACTATTGTGTTTCCTCAACCGACTGAATGCTCCTAATTAATCGAGTATCGACCTTGATTATTATCCCCAAAACCCAAAGGAATAACAACAAGTCGTCCAAAAACGATTAATTACTCCAATTACACCGAATACAATAACAGCAGCGACAGTAATACCAATAACGATGACAATAACAATAGTCTAAAACAATACAATAAATATAGAAAGTAATTAGAAGTGTACTTCTGAATATTATTGACTCAGACAGTAACAGAACGTTCGCTCAATCGTTCCGGGACCAATGGCCGCTAACAATGGAACTCGATACAACCAAACAACATCCAGTGGTACCAATGTTCAACTTCCTTGACAGAGGCTATGTCAGATCCTGTCCTTGCTCTTATGTCTTCCATAGTCTTGTTACACTTTTTATTGATGCAAATGTGATCTATTTGGTTCTCTGTAATGCGGTCCGGTGAAACCCATGTAGTTTGTGTACGCGATTTTGGGAGAATACGGTACCACCTGTAATTATTTTTTGAAGGCACATAAGTTTGCGAACACCTCACTGTTTTTGTTCCTATCTCCCAGTCCATGTTGTTCTATGACGTCTTCATATCTGGTGTTGAACTCCGTTTGGAGACCCTCTGGAATCGCTGCTGGTTCTAAGCCCGGATAAGGGAGAAGGTTTGGGCATAGGATCAGCAACCTCATCTCGTTAAACAATAACCTTGCTAAAAAATACGCTAATCATTAAAAATCTTTATAACCACTTTAACTCTGACTTGGGAATTC
Source organism: Schistosoma japonicum (assembly GCA_025215515.1). Taxonomy (NCBI): domain Eukaryota; kingdom Metazoa; phylum Platyhelminthes; class Trematoda; order Strigeidida; family Schistosomatidae; genus Schistosoma; species Schistosoma japonicum. The sequence goes on from CM046061.1 coordinate 4,077,475, forward strand.
GATGATCTGTTATAACGTCTGATGGTAAAAGCCGAGTTTCTTCGTAAGCCACAAGGTCGATGCCTCTACAGACAACTAGAGCAACCATTATTATAGGTGAATAGAATGTCCGCACGATGTAGGAGTCAGGGAGAAGCATGCGAATAGGTGAAGAAATGAAAAGATACAACTTGAAGATACTTGGAATAAGTGAAACCCATTGGTTACAAGCTGGTTAGCAAAGAATATCCTCATGAGGAGTATTTTCATACTCCGGTCACGAAGAATACGCCCTACACAAGGAGTAGTCCAAAGAAGCATGGAAAAACATTACAAGATGAGAACACCAAGGACCTGGTATCATCAAGGCAATTTCAAGACGAAGAAGAGAGGGATTACAATGAATGTCATCTAGTGCTATTCACCCACCAACGACAGTCACAAAGATGACAAGAACCAGTTTTATGCGAGGCTGCAATCAACCATCGATCAATGCTTAGCCAAAGACCTGACCATTCTGAAGGAAAACTTCAATTCCTAAGTAGAGGCAGCATATTTGTATCACAACCACCAGTGATAGGAATCACAAGCATTAAGTATTCACTACTTGGCTATCCAGCGACCAGCAATCACACGATCCTGTAATCCAGCAATACAGGCCATTAGGAATATAACTAAGAATATACACATGCACGTAGAAATAGCGATGTTTTAAATATAGTCACAAAAGGTTGAGAACTGGACAGCCATTGACAAATGAAGACTGAGGAGGCCAAACGAGCATGCGTTGCAAAAAATGGAGTATATGAACTAGCAAGCAGATACACAACGGGGGAAGGGTGGATACGTGAATTTCAGTGCATAGTAGCTCATTAGAAATAAAAGTGCATAGAATCATATAATTGTCTGGATTCATCTAAACAAAATATCGGAGACTACCACAGCATAAGTAGTATTTGTGATTAGGGAGTAAGGTATTTAAAAAATTCACTCTTTACCGAGCATGAATAATCACAGGTCTCTAAAGCTCATAGACTTATTGGTTTTATTCATTGTAACTATCATCTTAACTAATCTAAAGTTATTCTTTATAATACCTGTGTTAGACCTCTGCTTGAGTCCTGCCCAATTATATATAGTTGCGTGCGTTCACTAGATCGGGAGAAAATAGAGAAGGTTTAACGGCATTATACTAGGCTATCAACCCCTGGCCGACCCTATAATGATAGATACAGTACTTAAAAACAGACCCTTTATGGGTCAGAAGAAGTAAACTTTTTCATAAAGAAATTATAAGAGATTGTACTGCTTTGACATATGCCTGAAAAAGTAAGTATGACTTGGAGAACCAAAATTCTCTGGTAAGAGTGCAAAAAGCCACTAGTAAATTAAAATCCTCCTTTTTTATCACACACTAAGCTAACCTCTGAAACCGGTTACCAGAAAGCATACAAAAATGTAGCTCCTTATCACAGCTTAAATTCACAATAAACCTCTACTGAGACAATGCCGGTATCTGTAACTTACTTAATACAACTTATGTAGAATGGAGTACACTTATCAATGAACCTTCTGGAATTTAGTATTAATAATAACACTTCTAAAACAAATTACCTGCAGGTCTTAAGAGCTTTTTGACTATTCAACTACAAGCAATAGAACGTTTATCTTTCTAGATGATAGTGCACCGTAATCTCATAATGCCTATATGTTTCTCAGAGGTGATGCATTATATCTTTTGTTTCCCTATTCTATACTTCCCTGATCTCTTTATCCTAGAGTAGATCTAAAGTCTATCACAGTTATTTCTAGCATTAATCGAAGTTTTTCAAAACAAAATAAAAGGAATAACAAATATACTTTATTAATGCGACAGGTACACCTTAGGTTCCAGTGCAATCAAATATACTTTATTGGTTATTTGTGTCCTCTTGCCCAGCTGCTTGTTTTTTTCTCTATCCTTTTAGTTCCCGATTGCCGTGTCATGTTGACTTTATCACCTAAAATCCACGCTGATAAGGAAAGCGCGTCTTTGAAATCTATTCATGATTCCTTGACATTATATTTCCGATCTGCGTTGTCCTCTTACTAGAGGTTGTCCACACAAGGTCGTGTTCGTACTTGACGCTACTATTAACTATTTGAAATATCGATTATCTAAGTTTTCCCAGTGTGACGCTTATGACGCTCCTTAATTAAATTGATTGCGTATATTAATAAATGTTCACTACTCATGTATCCCTGACACCCAGGATTACAAAGTACCTTCCAGCTGATGGTAGGCTGTTTTCTTGCTTGCATTTAATCTCCTTGCACAAGAATTCAGTGTTCTGTAAATGTTATTGTTATCAAGTTACTTATTTCTGTAAAACTTTATGTTCTCTTATGTATGTGTTAAACTTCCTGTATCATAATAACCATGCCTGTAAACTGACGTGAATTCTGTGCTTAATTTTATAATAATAATAATAATAATCTATATCTACACCTATAACAAAATTAATGATGCGCTGAAGTAATATTGTTGCAATATATAAGCACTAAAGAGCATCAATAAAAGTCTGTTACATGGGTACTGTTAATGAGCTTCTATACAAGCTAGATTTATAGGAATAAACCTAATCATTCCAACTATAGGATTGACTGCTAACCTAACTCATATCACATAATAGATGGAATAATGTAAATACTGTCCATCGTAAGGTTATGTGTACTTTACACCACTTACTGACTCCATTAATCTGGCCCACCCTTACTTTGGTGATCATGTTTCTTGATAAATACGAAGCTGATCAGTAGTTAGCTGTGAATTTAAATATGTTCCCTGAAACTCAACGGAAAAGGACATAAAAAATGCAAAGTTACTTCTGGATAACTTAATCCATGACTCAGGTTTGTCAAAGCGTCCATACCACCGTGACCCCTTACTCGTCGTCTTTAAATAACGTGACGCTCAATGATTATTCACAAAGGAAAATGATAAGTGTGGCAGGGTTTGAAACTTCATTAACCATGCATTCCTATGTCAGCTTGTACAGTGTAAAATGATAGCTGGTTGAGTTTACTGCTTTACATAATCGATTTTATCTGCGTGATTACAATTCTGTTGATAGTCACACGAATATAGATCTGTAGTAGGATTAATTCGTTAGCGATTTTTAAATCCTGGGTTCCAGTATTAATTTTTACTTTACATTTATGTAGTTTTAAGTAATGTTGTTATAATTTGGTAAAACACAGTAAAATGAATTGTGTTAAAAGGAAAGTTGATATATATTATGCAGTCAATGCGAATACATAAGATAAAATAGAAGTGTGTAAAGTGAGTTCGCATGAGTAACCGAAGTCTGCTTGTCCATAGTATTTCGTTTCTTCACTACAATACATTATTTGCATATGTAAGACCTATCAAAGATAGGGTGAGATAACATCAAGTGCAAGTCAAACCTAAGAAAATATGTTTGAGTAAAACTATGAGAATATAACAATTTGTAAGTTCTCATGATGATTGAGTTTGAAAAGTGAGTAATAAACAGTTAGGGATAATATTGTATCCCCCAGATTGATGTGAATTCACAGACAGGTAAAACAAACCAACGAAAGTCAGCAAAAGTATATTTGCAGTTAATACATTTATACAGACGTCAAACAAATATAAATGAAAATGCTGACAATACACTATGAAGTATGTACCATTTATCAAGCATTTGCAAATGACTATAATCCCAATCTACCTCAAAGCCAGAGTTTCTACGTTTAAATTTTCACTGTCATTGTTAGTTCTTCTATAATTTTGCATTTTCTAAATAATTGACAAATCGGCTAAATTATAAAGTATAAATCAATGGTTTACTAGAATCAGAAATGATAAACTGTCAAGAATTAGAAATAGCGTTATAATGCAGTTCGAATAGAAAATAAGCCGATTGGATTCAGTATACTGTGATATCATAGGTAAGAGTCAGTCAAGCAAATGACATAAAGTATTTAAAAAACACAACATAAAGACACTGGAATTCAAAAGACTAATTTTAGGAATTAACTGTTAAGTTGTACGTTAAACGTTCACTTTGTCTTCACGAACACCAACCATAAACAAACTGATGGAATGACAATCAGTCAATCTTTTGGACTGATGCTAACTTCTTCCTTTCAAAACTGAAAATTAATCGACACAGGAGGCCACCAATAAACGCTACTTTTCACTGTCATTACATCGACGACACTTACTACCGTCGACCAGAATATTTCCAGTCAAGATATTCTAATGCAATTTAGCCATGTACACTCGATAGACCCATTTACTTGTTTCGACAAGTATGATAAAAAATTGCATCTCCTCGACATCTTATTAAATTGGAAGATGAGTCGATAAGTAGGAGTGTATATCGAAAGAATCTGGACGTAAGTCAGTATGCTCATTTACATACCTAATTTTCCGCCCAGTTTGCTATAAAAGGAATCTGACTAGATGTCTCACAAGCCAGAGCAACAAAGATATGTTCAGATGACAATAAAAAACGGAAACTTGAGTTTATCAACAATATGTTGACTGAACTATGTTTGTCGAACGATATTTTACAAATAACATGATTCCATTTAATAAGAAATCAGAGATATGAACGTTTCGCACAGGGTCATTTTCCTTAAAACCACTATTCAGCGAAGATGCAGCTGATAAGGTCCTTTACGAAAGAAAATCAAGGGTGGTCATAAGGACTATGTACGTACGATACCTTAGTTTGCAATTTACTAGCCGACCGACAGTGTTCACTTTAGTTCAGTTTTATCCCATTTAGTATGTAATGGTCATGAGGCAGAGACACTGAGGTCATTTGAATCAGTCTACTGCATACCATCAACGATTTTTAATGAGGTTTGTATTCGTTTGTTACACATTGGAATTAGAACAAACAACCTTAGTCTATGTGTTCAGAAGAGATTCGTAGTACGCGTATCTCTTTCTTGGCCAAATATTACTTAGTAAATACTTTTATGAGCTTGATTCATCTCTCGTTGTATACTGCAATTATCTTTTCATTACCCCATTCTGTATGTTGTCCTCACTGCGTATATGACTGGAACCTTCATTCACACACTCCCTGTTGAGTAACTTTCATTTCCTGGTTATTATTGTTTTCATAAGTTTATCCTAAACAGCTCATTATCTTAAGTTTTAATCTGGATCGTGTATTGAAACATTTATTCCAGTTGTTTTATTATTCTTACCATCACTACTAGTGCACTGATCGTCTGACTATCGATTTTCACTTTCTACTGATTTTAATCAATAGTTATGTAATTCGTCTACCTCATTATCACAATCGAATTGCAAATTACCTTGCTTAGTTCAACATTTTCCATATTTGCATATAAATATGACTGGGTATATTAGAGTAAAGCCTGTCGAAGATCTAATTAAAAACAATATTGTTCGTTAATATATGCTATTCTATACCTACAGGTTATGTGATAATAACTGCATGATGAAAGCTACGTTATGACTAGTAATTGAAATCTGTGAACTTTCATCACGTTCTGTTTGGAACTCGTAAGTTTGTTGTGCCTGCATACTAGTGTTGATGTTCATACCAGGATGTCGACTCAGTCCACTTAAATGAAGTTGTAAGTGAGTGAATCTGTCGATTGATGTTTCTATGAATTTCAAATGATCAGTCCATGCTGGAACACGTGCATCCTGTGGGGGGAGAGTGAATCAGATGATTTGATATACTTTTAATTTACAAATTAAATCTATGTAAAGGTAATCGGCTGATGATGTACATATGCTAACGGTGATTGATCAGAGTTCCTAACAACATTGAATGAATGATCCGATCACTTACAACTTAGATAATAATATGTACTTGACAAGAAAAATAACTCAGTTTAACATTACAGTTACTTATAATAAACTAAAGATATAAAATATCAACCAGAAAATATAATATAATGTGTTGTTTGTCCACATAAACAATGGACTTATTATATGTATCCCATGAATCAAAAATAAGCTTCAATTTGTGTTACGCTAATATAGTTTCACTAGAAGGTACATGTAAATTTGAATACAAATCTGTGGAACCGAGGTTGAGTCTCTAAACAATATCTGTTTGGTCACTTGCAATACTCTCCAAACTTTGAATTAGATGTACTATAGTGATGATTTCAACCGCAAGATGTATCAGTTGGCTATTAAATTGATTAATCGACTGACCTTATCAAAATACGGCCGTCAACTAAACATCCGCTGCCTCTAAATTGCTCACGCTATATACAACACGATGTCCAAGAAATTAAACAGACTGGACAAATATCAGTCTTTTATCACCTATAATTTTAATTATTAGTTCACACAAACTAGGTAATCAATTCGATGTAACGTCAAAGCATTCAAATTAGGAAGGAAGTTATTATTCAATAGTTAGACAATAAGACAGATTTCAGTCAAATGTTCAAGGGTACAAATATAGAAATGTCAGACAACCTCGAAGTTTACTTTGTACATGCGACTAATCCCATAAAAGATCATTCTTGGGATGTTCACATATCGTGATTCATTGTTTTATGATAAATTATTGAGTCGGAAATGCAAGTCTGTACTAAGTTTTCATTAATACATTTGGAAATAATCATTGCATACTTAATAGAAAAGTTATTTAAGAAACTAGTTAGTAAGATAATACTATGCTACTGCATTGAATGACATTATTAGGGTACTTATTCACATTTAACATCAGTGATTACCACTGGTAACATATCAGGAAGTGCCTCTTGAATTCAGTCATCAGTTAGTACATGTTATTATTGGGTTTAGATTGTTAGATTTTATATTACGAACCACTAATTAACCTTAGTTTAGCAAATATTATAAGCCAAAAAGAACTGGATAGTTGTTCTGTCCGAGAATGGCGATTAATCGGAATTTGATTGGTTTGGTATCTGTGTATAATTATTCACAAATCAATTGGTTTGGTAAACATTACTTGATCGACAAGTTTATAATGTCGTTGGTTACTATTAATATCGTTATTTCACAACTCCAATTAATATTAGTCATAAGGTTGTTATTTCTAGAATAAAAGGCTATAGTTTATTTTGATGAGATAAGTCGATTAATCAATTTAATAGTCAACTGAAACATCTTGCCGTTGAAATCATCACTATAGTATATCTAATTCAAAGTTTAGAGAGTATTGCAAGTGACCAAACAGATATTGTTTAGAGACTCAACCTCGGTTCGACAGGTTTTTATTCAAATTTACATGTACCTGCTAGTGAAACTATATTAGCGTAACACAAATTGAAGCTTATTTTTGATTCATGGGATACATATTATAAGTCCATTGTTTATGTGGACGAACAACATGGAACAGCATTATACTAAGACATCTCTTAGACTCAGGACATAAGACTGACACATTGAAGTGCTTTAAAGTGATCAGTGAACAACCAGTTGCAGTGTCTTGAAGTTTGCTAAAGCTGTTGCAAGCATCTGTCACAAACCTGAATTGTGCATCCTAAGTAAATATTTGTAAGCCTTGTTTACCCTGGTGACTTATGCTTAATTCTTTAAGCCATAAAATGTGTATTTGAAAGATTTTTTAAGCTCTTTCTGGCCATTATATTATTCTGTCATTTTCGTTCGACTTCAACAATTTTCATTATTCGCTGATTGAACTTTGCTCTCTCGATTTAATTTTTCCTTATCACCAACACTTACTCACTACGTAACCATCTGCTTCTAGTCTTTTGTTAGTGATAGACTTTTCAGAATATTCTTTGACAAATGAATGTGCAATCGATGTTTCAATCTATTACACAACCTTATTTATTTCTCGGTTGCAACATACCAACGTCAAGTGTGAACAACAATTCCTAACAAATTTATCTTCCGTAATTAGGTTACTTAAAATTCTTAATAAATTTGATTTTGAAATATCACCAAGGTTATAGACAGCAGCTTAATAGAATCAAACAGTATAAAACGCGTTGTCTTCCTATTCTGCTTAAATGTTTGTTCTTACTCTTATCAGTGTTTGTCTTAATGCGTTAATAATAACTAAGTACATTTCTATACTCCATTGCCACTGATTCTCTCAGTCAATGCATGTACGGTGTTTGTTCACAAATAAGTAACTCAATAACACTAATTGTCCTTAATTATTTCTCTTATCAATACTAATGGATTATTAATTGTCTTTGATTATCGTTCAATTCAACGTAATCATCGTATATTGTGTTTTTGCTGTGATTGCCATAATCACCGAATCGTCCCTGATTACTTCGGGACACAATATGGTTAATTAATGTAGTGGAAAATTTGGAACAGTCCAAACACTCCATTGTTGTTGCATCCAAAATAAACCGATTGGCAAACTTCTGTTACACTTTCATTATTATTATTAACAATTATATTATATTATCTGGTTGATATTTTTATATCTTAGTTTATTATACGTAACTGTAATGTTAAACTGAGTTATTTTTCTGGTCAAGTACATATTATTATCTAAGTTGTAAGTGTTCGGATCTTTCATTTAATGTTGTTAGGAACTCTGATCAATCACCGTTAGCATATGTACATCATCAGCCGATTACCTTTACATAGATTTAATTTGTAAATTAAAAGTATATCAAATCATCTGATTCACTCTCCCCCCACAGGATGCACGTGTTCCAGCATGGACTGATCATTTGAAATTCATAGAAACATCAATCGACAGATTCACTCACTTACAACTTCATTTAAGTGGACTGAGTCGACATCCTGGTATGAACATCAACACTAGTATGCAGGCACAACAAACTTACGAGTTCCAAACAGAACGTGATGAAAGTTCACAGATTTCAATTACTAGTCATAACGTAGCTTTCATCATGCAGTTATTATCACATAATCCTGTAGGTATAGAATAGCATATATTAACGAACAATATTGTTTTTAATTAGATCTTCGACAGGCTTTACTCTTATATACCCAGTCATATTTATATGCAAATATGGAAAATGTTGAACTAAGCAAGGTAATTTGCAATTCGATTGTGATAATGAGGTAGACGAATTTCATAACTATTGATTAAAATCAGTAGAAAGTGAATATCGATAGTCAGACGATCAGTGCACTAGTAGTGATGGATAAGAATAATAAAACAACTGGAATAAATGTTTCAATACACGATCCAGATTAAAACTTAAGATAATGAGCTGTTTAGGATAAACTTATGAAAACAATAATAACCAGGAAATGAAAGTTACTCAACAGGGAGTGTGTGAATGAAAGTTCCAGTCATATACGCAGTGAGGACAACATACGAAATGGGGTAACGAAAAGATAATTGCAGTATACAACGAGAGATGAATCAAGCTCATAAAAGTATTTACTAAGTAATATTTGGCCAAGAAAGAGATACGCGTACTACGAATCTCTTCTGAACACATAGACTAAGGTTGTTTGTTCAAATTCGAATGTGTAACAAACGAATACAAACCTCATTAATAAACGTTGATGGTATGCAGTAGACTGATTTAAATGACCTCAGTGTCGCTGCCTCATGACCATTGCATACTAAATGGGATGAAACTGAACTAAAGTGAACACTGTCGGTCGGCTAGAAAATCGCTAACTAAGTTATCCTACATAGATAGTCCTTATGACCACCTGTGATATTCTTCTATAAAGAACCTTATCAGCTGCATCTTCGCTGAATAGTGGTTTTAAGGAAAAAGGCCCTGTGCGAAATGTTCATACCTCTGATTTCTTATTAAATGGATTCATGTTATTTTTAAAAATATCGTTCGAAAAACATAGTTCAGTCAACATATTGTTGATAAACTCAAGTTTCTGCTTTTCGCTGTCGCCTGAACATATCTTTGTTGCTCTGTTTGTGAGACATCTAGTCAGATTCCTTTTATAGCGAATGGGCGGGGAAATAAGTATGAAAATGAGCATACTGACTTACGTCCAGATTCTTTCGATATACACTTCTACTTATCGACTCATCTCCCAATTTAATAAGATGTCGAGGAGATGCAATTTATTATTATGCTTGTCGAAACAAGTAAAATGGGTCTATCGAGTGTACATGGCTAAACTGCATTAAAATATCTTGACTGGAAATATTCTGGTCGACGGTAGTAAGTGTCGTCGACGTAATGACAGTGAAAAGTAGCGTTTATTGGTGGCCTCCTGTGTCGATTAATTTTCAGTTTTGAAAGGAAGAAGTTAGCATCAGTCCAAAAGATTGACTGATTGTCATTCCATCAATTTGTTTATGGATGGTGTTGGTGAATACAAAGTGAACGTTTAACGTACAACTTAACAGTTAATTCTTAAAATTAGTCTTCTGAATTCCAATATCCTTTTTGTTTATTGATATTACTGAATTTCTTTTTTCTACTAGTATGGAGCTTTTTATGACATTAACATCGTTATGGTATATTAATTTTACTTGACTTCTAATTTCTGGTGAATATAATTGTAGTTTTGAAAATAATTAATTGCATTGTTTTGATTAACATACTAAACACTTTCTGTAATGACTAAACTTTGATTAAATTGAGGTAGCTTTGTGGAGATAAGTTTTGGGCCAAGTTGACTGTATTCGTCACAGACTAATGGTGGTTGGGTACCAATGGAAACGAGAGTACTGGATAGGTGTCTTGTTCTAGCATGCGACTCTTTATCAGTGGAAACCTTCGACTCTGCTATGGAATCGAACTCAGAGTCTTGCTATGATGAGTGCTTAGCTCACAGCATAATGGTCCAGAATCCAATGAATCTTAACTTCCGTCTATTTGTGATACAGTGTTAGCCGACTCAAAATGCCTGGTATCGATCCCCCTGGTGAAATCGAGGGTGCGCACTAATTAAGAGTCCCATACCAGGAGGAGACGGCTGACCAGTACTCTTTGGTTTTTAGTGTTGCACAGCTAACGTCAATCTGTGACTAATTCAATCAAATGTGATCATCACATAAGCAACAATTGAAGTTCAGGACGTAAAAAAAGGATTATATAACTTGATTATCACCAATCGTATCGATTGATATGAAAATTCTAGCATTAAACAGAAGCCCAATAGAACTGGTAGTTAGACGTTCGCTATGAAATCTGAAGGTCCCAGGTTTTGTCTCCGGAAAAACGGATGTACAACGGATTTTTCCAAACTTTCGTGTTTGAGGCAGGTGCAGTTAACTTACCTTTACTGAATACTGACTGCGCATAGCTCATTTTGTGTAATGTTGATGCTGTGATATTTGATTAGTGTGACTTGTGTCCAGGAAGTATATTCCAAATATATTTGTTATTGGTAAAATGAGCCTAAGAAAAATTCAAATAGGTAGATTCAAATAAAGATTAATCTTTATTGTTACCTATATCCGCCTGTGATCTAAAACAACTTTTCAATCACTAACGTTTGAATGACACTACGTCAGTATCGAATACCATTATAATCAGCTAAGGTTAATCGACTGGCTTCTTTGAGATAATGTATGGATGTTTCGCTCTCAACTATGTGGTTTTCTTGTTATATCAATTTAATCGGGAGCTTGTTGAAATAGTTTGGTTTTACGAGATGATATCAATCAACGCCTATTAATAAAAATGTCATTTATATTTTTAACGATCAAACCAATTTCAACTCTCTGTTATCCTTTCATCTTAATTAATAAATAAGCAGTTCCTCATACCTTATCGTATTCAGTTTTACTCAAGTCTAACAGAAGATAGAACAGTATAATTTAGTTACTAGACAAAAACACTTCCGTGTGAGGTGGTTAGCGGTTGGGTCTTGCAAGTCAATCACTAAAGTAACCAGTTTAGAAGGCGAAGCATGAGTCGCTGATAAAATTTTCTTTCAGTAAATACGTTATTGACTAGTCTACTGACTGTTGTCTGTTTATTTCGACAGCGATTAATCAGTAACATTAGTATGTACCCAATCTAACAGTGTTGAGACATATCAAGTATGACATCCTTGAGCTCTAGCGAGAATTTTTCAAATATATCATCCTTCCACCGACCATACATTAATAAAAAGCACATTTTCACCAACAGCATGCATTAAGAGATGATGAAGAGGATCTGTTGTTTAGAGGGAAGATTTTGGAGGTAATATGTCCGCTCAACCGTATCGTTAAGCCGAGAGACTTACATTATCGCTACCGACGATATCGTTAATTGTTAGAAGGCTAACAAAATCTTCACGGCTGAAGCACTCAGTTTAGAGGACCACCCTCAAAAAGTGTAAATTATCTACCGTTATTAGCAAACTCAGTAAATGAAATCAAAACATGCTTGAGGTGATAGAACTTGACATTTTTACACGACACCGAAATTAGTATCCTATTACATAATGAACTAATGGTACCAATTAATTTAGCTAAATCTTGATACACAACAGGGTTTAAACCAGTGACTGAGTCGTATTTGACTTTAGAATAAGATCAGAAATTGAAATATCGGACGTCGTTAACTATGCGAATCCCATTTAAATCGCTTATCAAAAAGGGACAAATTAACTAGATTGACAGTGAAATTCGCAAGAGAATACAGATCAATTAGAGTCAGTGTATACCTATCAAGATTAAAAATAGACAAACTTCAGTCGTAATTTTCCAGAGATTAACTGAAACTCGATGGATGTTTAAATGTTTAAAGCAAGAACGACAGTGATAAAATATATTGAATCCGATATACTCTGTTGTATATTCGTAAGTTGCATTTAGAGAATTAATTTTACATAACTCAAAATAACAAAGTAATACTTGTGAAAAGTAGTGTATTCTCAGTGGAACGTATGAAATTGAAACCAATAACTCCACATTATATTCGAGCTCTGAGTTGAAAAACAGGGCAATCAAGTTACCGATTCTTTATGTTAAAACTACACTTAGGTAGTCCTAAGTGTCAGATGTGTTATTCACCCATCGCATTCGCTCAAGTAACTCAGATGTATATTTTGGATTAAATAATTCGTTGAACTATTTTCACTTCACTACAGTAAAGTGAGTCAGATAGAATTTCGATGTTCTACAAACCAGTTACCCACTATTTAACGATGACTGCATGAATTTGTCGCAATGTATGGTGTATTATCACACGACCATTACAGCGAGATACAGTTGATTTACAGAGACTAACCAGTAGCCAATTTACAAGTGTAACGCATAAAGCGTTACTCAATTACAGGCTGATGCCTAGACCACTATAAAGTCAAGAAGACTCTTCATTTTACCTATTTTGTTGGGGTAAGCAATTAATATGACTAATAACCACACAAAGCGCCACTTAGTAGGATGAAAAAACATATACTTGCCGGGTCACGCAAAGTATAAACTTGCAATTTAAATCAGCAAACAAATAGCTAAATGGAAGGATACTGGTTTCACGCTGTATATTAGGGCCGTCGTCGAGACCACTGCCTTCTTAATCCAAGTACACTATGGTTATTGGTGCAAGCAAGAATATTTACTAACGACTTGAAGTTACGATTTGCTCCAAACTTAGATCGAATCTGGTAAAGTTAACGAGGACTTAATAACTTGAAAATAAAAATGGAAAGCAATAGATGATACGCAAGCGACTAAACAATCGGTGATGACAAACCTGAAATACCAAAGTTACGTGTTAACCGTACACTCTAGATAACCTGCATTGTACTAGGTGTGGAAATGAAGCTAAATAGGACGGTGCAGGAACTTTGCAATATCGGAATACATTAATCATTATTCGGTTACTACACACTAGACAAGCCAAAAGCAACGGACTTGTTAATTATACATTCATTTTGATGAAAGAACGAGGAAACACAAACAAAAGAGAGCCAACAAATATTACATAAAGAACAATAGTTACTTTAAAAAAATCTTAAAGTTATATTCATGAAACCACTGAATTGTTAAATCAGAATGCCATCCTTATGTGCTGAATGATTTCAAAAACGGCTAAAATTAATCATCATCATCTGTTAATAATATAATTACCTGAACCGCAAACAACGAAGACAATTAAACCCAAAATACATGCGTTCATATTGGATTGGGAGTCTGAGGATTTCTATTCACGTAATAACAAACAGCATAGGTTACCAGTGATTTAGGCACATTTCCACGATTAACAACATTACCGTGAGCCTTCCCATTCTGCACTTTCATGCGCTGGCTAGCAGACATCCTAAAGTATCCAAATACTTCAAATGTGTAGACTGCCAGCTGTCATTCAACCAATCGGTGTTTGACTTTATAAAACAAATTTGAAAGAAATATAATACCGCAGAAACCCGCTAATTAAGTCGCATTAAGAGAAAGAGAAAATGGAAGGTATGAACATTTTAATGAATTCTAACTAAAAGAAGTAGTAGATAAATACGACAAAAGTTTTCAATAGCCAATATCTTTGTGACGTTCTAGGTGGATTATTGGCATTCGCATCATGTTGTTTCAGGTCTAATTATATGTCTTTAGTAGTGTGTCGTAGCGAATTTCTTCCACGCTGCACTAGCCTCAGTGGAGTGCAATTATTATTTTAGTTTGAAGTGCACACGGTATATGACTAAGTAACGTTCCTCGTATAACCAGAGCAATTTCTAACGATTGAGCCCACCCGTACGAATAAGAAAGAATCAGAAGGTAATGAAGGATGGAAGCAAAGTGGAATTCGATCGTAAGTGGAGCACTCGACATTGTAAGTGATATCATTTGGTTATCGTACAACTCGCCTTTACTTTCTGTCGTTGACTTTAATTCTGGCACGTGTTGAGTCCGTCTGGAGCTCCTCTAAGGTTACTAGCTGTCCCAGCCTGGATAAAGGATAAGGGTAGGGCATGAGGTTAGCAAACCTATTTCGTAAAATAACAACCTTGTTAAAAAGCGCTACCTGGTAAAACATGTGGGGCGTGTTATGCCGAGATTGAAAAACAAATGCATAAATCCTACGTGATTTCTGGTGAAAATCATGTTACCTTATTTACCAACACTTAAGAATAAGTAACACTTTTGAATTTAAATGCAAAATAAGTAGTGAAGCCATTGATAAACTGAAATATTCCCAAAATTCTGGAGTTTGTAATATGAATTGTTACGTTTTCAAATATAGCGGCCACGATATGTCAACTACTCTACTTAAAATTTTCATTATCTCATTAGTGTCATCTATTTACTCGGTTATCTGAAAAATCTTTAATATTATTTTTAGGTATAAACAAGCTGTAAGAAGATTTTAGCGACTATTGACGAATAAATACGACTCCTGCCATTCTGTCAGTAGTGAAAAAGTAATCAATAAAAATGTACCTAATTACCTAAACAAGCCTGGTCACCATATTTTTTCCACTCCGTATCGTACATGACTCACCACTTAAATTCCTTCAATTTCGGAATATAATAATAGTAACTTAATGACTACTAACAACCAAAATGATCCCACAGATCTTATTCTGTATTTTGACACCTACAAAGCTTTTGGCTGCGTTAATTATTTGATAATACAAAGGAAGCCTAAAACATTAAATGATAGTTATCTACTATTAAACTAAGCTACGCCCTTTGTTAATCATCGCACACAAATGATTAAATTTAACTTTAAGCTCTTTCGCGGCCAGTAACCCAAACCGCCAAGTCATTCATGGTACCGTTCTTGGTCGTATCCTCATCTTTCTATTGAAAATGATATATGTTATGACTTTTCTAATAATAAATCATATATGTTAGCTGATGATCCTAAAGTCTCATACATTTTTTCTGCCGCGGAAATTAACCTATTTCTATGCTTAATTAGGAAAAACTTATTGCTTGTAGCTAATAAGTGCATCACTTGGAAGCTACAATTTGACCCCAGCAAATCTGATAAGATATACTTATATACATCATGCATATAGTTAACCTCTCACTCCACAATTTTACCGAGATTATTTCATGTCACTGACTTCAGCTTGAAACATTCTAATGAACTCTCTTTTTGTATACATTCTACGTCACTTGATATGACAGTGAAAAAACTTTCAGGCTACATCCCCATTAACTTTTAAGGCTAAAAACTGGGGTAGTGTTTAATTTTATCAGTATACGACCTTCTCTAGAAAAATGCTCGTGTATTTTGAAAAGTGCACGCATAGGGAATAAGTACAAACTGTCCAAAGACATCTTGCTTTTTTGTATTATAAAACGTTGTAGATCAAGAATACTTGACAAAGTATAAAGTGCATAAGCTTTCGCCACATTGGCTCATTTATTTTAAAATTAGTCTTTTATTCTTTTACAAATTTTCCAACATGGCCCAAAATTTACTTTAAGTAAGGTCATCCTTGTGATCTGCGTAACAGAACATTTTGCATTGCATACATGCTCGCTGTTCAAAGGTTGTAACATGTCGTAGCGTTCGCACACTCTCTACTCTCGTTTTGTCACTCACTCGTGGATCGCTATTTAGAAAGCAGCAGTGCTGAAGTATAGTTCTAACATGTATACTGTAGAAAGTTAGTCTTCACTCATTTTGATGAAAGTTTCTTAAAATGAAACCCAGGAGTCATCGAGATTTAGATAGTTTGGCAGAAATGTACCCAGAGAAGCTAATGTAGGAAGAATATTCTATGCCCAAGTCAGCTACAGTATTAAGTTTAGGGAGTTCGTGGTTGCTAAGTACAAGTTGCGTTTCAAGTATTGGGTCCCTCACACATTTATCCGCACTTCTCAATATTGAATACCAGACACGAGCTGGAGCACTATTTACCTAGATTGTTTAGCTTGTCCTGCGTATTATGGATGCTACATGCTACATGCCTGGTTTTTTCAGTTGTATAGACCACTTTTGAGTCGTCCACATACAGGCATGACTTTTCTACTATGAATTATCTGCATACACTAGTGATATAAACAATGAAGAGTAGGGGCACTAGAACACTACCTTGCACAACTTCAATGGTTATTAGTCGTGGTGTTGACGTTACAGTGCTTACTTTCGTTATTTGATATCTGTTCGCGAGAAATGATCTGAACTACCCTACGAGAGGATTGGTGAAACCTACGGACTGCAGCTAACACATTAGTAGATAATAATAATAATAGTTTATTATCAGGTAGCATTTTGTACATGGGAGCATACCAGTTTACAGGCATGATAAGAATGATATAGATTGTTTTTAATAGGGAATATATAGATAGTCATTTTTATGAAATCATGCTATATAAAGACATTCATTAGTATTTATATAGTCAACTGTAACAAGATCCAGAGTTTGCAGTGCTAAAGAATTATAGATGTGTTATATATTTTAGGACACTTCCAGCAAGCACTCGCGAGTTTTTCGACTGTTGTGCTGTAATCACAGAAAATTGCTGTGGGTAAGCGGAATGGATCATAGAGACTATCCAGAAACTGGAAAAGACTGAGTATTTGATATTTCGAACTTCTATTCATCGCTTTTTTTAGTCACTATGTAGTGTTCGTAGTTTTAGAGCCTTAATAAGCCATTGCTGGTTAATCAACGTCAAGTGGTAAATCGTCAACGAATTTGTATAAGTCTATAGATTCTAGGTATGTGGTGATCAGTCGTTTGAATCTTAGGATAGAGTCAGGTAGTGCGAATATTTTGTGGATAGCTTATTCCAGAGTTTGCTGTAGAGTACGATAAAGAACTTACAGCGTTGTTGTGCTTGGTATTTATTGATAAGCAATGTTGCTTCGTAGTTTCGAAGATCCTATCTAAGCGTTTGGTTCCATTGGGGAGAGAAAACTGAGAATGATATTCCGGTGATAATTTTATAGAAAAATATTAAGTTATGTCGTAGTCGGCGATGACTCAGGGGTTCTTAGGAGAGTGTTTTACATCTAGCCGTGTAGTTTATGTTGCTGTAAGTTCCTAGAATTCAGCGTGTAAAACCTCTTTGTACGCTTTCTATACGTGTCCTGTCTATGCTATTCATGCTCGAGAAGATAAATGAGCAGTACTCGAGTGTAGGTCTTACACATATCTTAAACAAAGTAAGTTTAGCCTCCCTTGTGAAGAAGTTTTTAAGGAGGAAGCCTGTTAATTTTCTAGTTTATCGAAACTATAGAGGAGGCATGCTTTGAGAACTTCAAGTTACCTGAGTATTTGATGCCCAAGTCGCTTGTTGATTGGAGTATTTGGAACTTTAGACCCATTTAGATAAAACGTGAACTGGGGGTTATGGTTTCCTATGTGCATGATCCCACATTTACTATGGTTAAGTGGTAATTGCCATTTTTGGCTTCAGGCAGTTAGGCTATCCAGGTCTTTTAGAATTAGATTCATGTCTTCTAAAACATCCGGTGTATAGCCTATATACTATCTTGAGATAATCCGCATATAAATACGGTCGTCCATGTTTTATAACGTTAATTATGTCATTTAAGTAAATGATGAACAATAAAGGACCCAGTACACTTCCTTGTATTACGCCGCTAGTAATTGGTTTAGGTAATGAGAGGCTATTATTATACTTTACTGTTTGCTGTCTTCCTTCTAGGAAAGATGCAGACCATGAAGTGAAGTGGGTCTTTGACCCCAGTATGACTTTAGCTTAATGAGTAGTCGCTTATGCGGGACTTTGTCAAAGGCTTTACTAAAGTCGAGAAATAAAGCGGATACTAGAGTCTTTTGTCTCGATGCGTAGTTATGTCATCTAGATAGTCTAGCATGCATGTGTCACAAGACCTAGTTTATAAGAATCCATGTTGGGAGGGGGAGAGCAGTTCGTTCTTAAGTAGATTAACGGAGTAATTCCACCTTGATTATTTTTTCCATTACTCCTTGATACAGCAGAGGTTGGGCTGATAGGTCGGTCAGTTCTATATATTTCCTACAGGTCCGGATTTAAACTTAGGAATGATACATGTAGTTTTTCATAGAGTAGGGTAGCATGCAGTGAAGAGTGATATTGTAAATAGTTTAAGAAGTGCCAGGTGAAAGTCAGTACCACCATATTTGAGTACATTGGCTGGTATACCATCAGGGCCCTAAGGCGTATTGAGTGCTTTAGCGTAGTGATGGCCTTCGTAATATTTTCTATAGTGAAAGTTATCTCCCTTATTTCGCATGGTAGTGGCGTAATATGTTCGTTCCCATCTATGTGGTTTTCAATTTTATGTGTAGTGATAAAGTGCTCATTGAATAAATCAGCTATATGACAAGGGTCATCATATATTTTATTGCCAAAGATAAACAGGTTTCCACCCTTTATCTTAGTGCTACTGATTTCGTTCCGAAAGGTCTAGAGAAGTCTTGTAGGGTTATTTTATATAGTAGCCAGTTTTTCTGGTGCTATTTCCATCTATATACGATCCGCCTCGGCCTCAATATATATTTCTTTCATAGTTATAAGAGAGGAAGAATCTTTAAACTTGTAGAATTTAGATGCATGTCTACGTAGGCTTCTTCGTGCAGTAGTGGTGATAAGCATGCATTTTGGAATTTTGGGTTTAGTATATCTTATAGGTGCAACTATGTCAAGCGTATTGTAAGTGTTGTGGTAGAGTATATCAGTCAGCTTATCAGCATCATCTTCCATGAGATAGTTGTTCCAGTCAAGGCGTCTGAAGTAAGCCACAAATGTCGTCCAGTTTATCTTGTGGGAGGGTCTGCTGGGTATAGTAAAAGGACATTTATACATTGTAGTTCCTACGTTGAAGTTGCACATGACAATATTGTGGTCACTACCTGGGAATCGTTTCCCTGTATGTACGGTACATGGGGTTAGTTCATGTGTAAAAACTAAATCCAAAGTGTTTTTGTATCTGGTAGGGCTACGGACATACTGCGACTAGCCACCAAACTCTAGACTTTCATAAGTAAGTCATAGCGCTTCGGTACCTTGGCGGGAAACCATGAGATATCAGGCATATTAAAGTCTCCACAAATAACCTTACGCGTAATGGGTAGGGCAGAAGCCAGTGTAAAAATGTCTGACAGTAAGGTTATATCCTCTATTGTTGGGTTAGGGTGGTGGTATACACAGCCGAATAAGTAAGAATCTGAGACAGTAGGTCTCATAACAATCCACACTGAGTCTTGTAATTTATATAGGCCTGCTGTATCAAACAGGAGTTTGATTTTAAGTTAACGTATATAAGACAACCTCCTCCACGTCCATTTAGCCTGTCACTACGATACAGATTATAATTATCTAGAGATTTACCCAGATCAGAGACATAAGGGGTAGTTCATGCCTCAGTTACCATAATAAGTGATGGTTGGCAGATTGATGCAAGCAGAGCTAAGTCGATCATTTTGTTGCATACTGATCGTGTGTTTAATAAGCAAAGATTGAGCGGGTGACCAATAAGTTTGAAGTAGTTTAAAGCATCATGGATGAAGAGGTCAGGCTTAGAATTTAGAATGAGATTTTGATTTCGGAATACTTGTTGAGCTTCACATTGTTCAGATACTAAAGGGTAGGTACTGAGTGACTGCTTTACAAGATTAATGTTTCGGTCGTCACTGCGATCGTTGTTTTTCATGCACAAAGTGCTTGAGGCAAGGTAAGACAGGGTGCTATAATACTGTTCACTTAGTAGTGGCAGAGCTGGAGATTGGGGGTGTTTGGTCTCGTTTCTAGTTGTTGACTTAGTAACGGCTGCAGGCGCAATGAGTATAGATGGGAAGGGTTGTGAATTGTCGTGTGAGGATACTCTAAAAAAGGATTCGGGTGTGCAAACAGGGATCATAGTAGTTTGGTAATGAGCTATGGGGTGCAGCCAAGTAGTTGTGGTTAAAGCCATTTATTATAAGAAAGTATTTAGATTGTAAGTTATCATGTCTGAGTGGACCATTATATTGATGAAGTGGATAATTTCCTAAGTTAAAATTACTCTTCCCAGTATCTGTTTGGGATAGTAACGGTACGGGGAGAGGTAGAAGGCTTTTCCGCCCTGAGTCAGCCTTCTGGGATCATTGGCACATGATGCCATGGCGCATTTGCATGTGCCATGCTACTATTGTTGAAGTATTTTTGAGGGGGAATAAACCTAGGGTGGGAGGAGAAAGATCGCTTGTTTCTGTTCAAAGCATTGACCCTCAAATCTAGTGGTACGGGATGTATCGTGCCTAGTGGTTTGGCGTTTGTAATTTACTTTATTTCTATGAATGTTAGAGGTAAGGCTATGCTGGACCTTATTGATAGGGAGGACATAATGCGTGTTGTAATGATAGGGTATGCATTTCGTTTCCAGTTTAGCGGTAGGGTGGTGGGTTAAATTGTGTCATGGTATTCTGTTTATCCCTTTATTTTGAGAGGTGAATATACCTCCTTGGGATTGATGTCTAAATCTACTAGGTGGTTGCTAGTTTCTTTGGCTGTGAGAGATATTGTTGTATGTGTGTCTATACGAGGAGGGGTTGTGGGTGTGGATGGGCTCAATGGCTCCTCAGTTTCTAGGTTGGTAGTTAGAGCAGGTAGTCTTGGTGGTGTTATACTACTACTATGGTGCGTTGTTGAGTATGTTTTGGGTAAGTCGTTAAGAGTGGTTTCTTCTAGCTTAGGATCTTTCATGTTGGGAGCAACGGTACCGTAATGGTTGAGGGATCTACGTTGCAGAGGCGTTTTATCAGCAACTATTAGTATGTTTTTGAAGTTGCTACCAAATCTAATATAGTTGACAGATTTTATAAATCGCTTGCAATCTAGGGTGGATGCGAAATGGAATAGAATTGGGCAGCTAGTCTGCCAGTCTTTTTTACGTAGTCTAGTACATTCGCATGGAATCTGTGTCAAGCCACTAGTTTTTAATAGGATTGCTTTAACTTTTTTAAGTGGAGAATTCTCTGGAACACTGTAGACAATCGCTTTGTGAAGCGAGGTGAGTCTTTACAACTTCTGCTGCAACGAAATCAAGAAATGTTTCGGCATGCTTTGCTTTATCGATTTCAATGTTATCATGCTTTCCAAGCAAGTAGGTTAACGGGACTATTTCACTTAGCATAGACTGTACCTTGGTAAAAGCTAACTGGACATCTTCGACTTTGCTTTTATAGTCGGCAATGTCAGCGCTTAGATCAGTCAGATTGATTGCCTTGATAATAGTAATAGTAATAGTAATAGTAGTTTATTCTCAGGTAGCATTTTGTACATGAGAGCATACCAGTTTACAGGCATGATCAGAATGATATAGATTGTTTTTAACAGGGAATATATAGAGAGTCATTTTTTATGAAAATCATGCTATATGAAGACATTAATTAATATTTATAAAGTCAACTAAAACAAGGTCCAGAGTTTACAGTGCTAAGGAATTAGAGATGTGTTATGTACTGTAGAACACTTCCAGCATGCGTTCGCGCGTTTTTCGACTGTGATGCTGTAATCGCAGAAAATGGCTGTGGGTAAGCAGAATGGATCATAGAGACTATCCAGAAACGGGAAAAGACTGAGTATTTGATATTAGGTTAAAAGATCCAATTTATGTGGGTTGGTCTAGAACGGTGAGTTATTGATGCGTTAATTTCGTTCTTAACCATCGTTTGGAGTAAGTTGCTTAAAGAAGACCAATTCCATGGGAGAGCAGATCGCAAACTCGGGTCGACATTGATATTGAGGAATATATGAAAAATAAAGAATATAAACGAATTTTTAATTAGTGAAAGCAAAATAATCAGTATTAATCCAGAATTTTTTTTCCATCGCTGTTTTTTTTTTTTAGTCACTATGTAGTGCTTGTAGTTTTAGAGCCTTAATAAGCCATTGCTGGTTAAATCAACGTTAAGTGGTAAGTCGTCAACGAATTTGTATAAGTCTATAGATTCTAGGTATGTGGTGATCAGTCGTTTGAACCTTAGGATAGAGTCAGTAGTGCGAATATTTTGTGGTAGCTTATTCCAGAGTTTGCTGTAGAGTACGATAAAGAACTTATAACGTTGTTGTACTTGGTATTTATTGATATGTAGTGTTGCCTCGTAGTTTCGAAGATCGTATCTAGGCGTTTGGTTCCATTGGGGAGAGAAAACTGAGAATGATATTCCGGTGATAATTTTATAGAAAAATATTAAGTTATGTCGTAGTCGGCGATGACTCAAGGGTTCTAAGGAGAGTGTTTTACATCTAGCCGTGTAGTTCATGTTGCTGTTAAATCCTAGAATTCGACGTGTAAAACTTCTTTGTACGCTTTCTATACGTGTTCTGTCTATGCTATTCATGCTCGAAAAGATAAATGAGCAGTGGGGTGCGATTGTCTTTTATCTTTAGTTCAATGGTAAATAGGTCATTAGAGAAGATTCGGGGTTTTTAGGGGAACGGGTATCAAGCTTGGACCTTTTAGCCTTGTTTCGAACCATGTTCAAATAGGATCTTATTAAATATTTAAGTGGTTTATGTATACTATGATCTCAGTAGTTATGTTCTATAGAATAAAGTTAGACTTCAGTGTTAGGTTATTCTTTGTTAGGTAGTGGTAGCAATATAACCAGGGTTACTGCTATTTATGTGATGATGAGTTATCACGTAAGAAAGTGTAACGCACTGTTCAGACTTACCGCTCTTAGTAGTAGTACCCTGTTGAAGGCATTTTTTATGTCGGAGTATATTATTATCACTAACTTCTTCTAATCGTCAAAGAGATCACTAAGGCGTGTGATGCATGACAATCTTTCGATAAAACCATGCTGGGATGTACTAATTAAGTTTTTATTTAGTTTTCATTCCGATGTTTGATCTTTGATTACCTTCTCTATTACTCGTGAGATCGCTGGCGTGATACTAATTGGTCTATAGTTTTCGACCAGGTTCTTTGCTCCTATCTCATGTTT
Organism: Schistosoma japonicum; assembly: GCA_025215515.1. Lineage (NCBI taxonomy): Eukaryota > Metazoa > Platyhelminthes > Trematoda > Strigeidida > Schistosomatidae > Schistosoma > Schistosoma japonicum. The sequence goes on from CM046061.1 coordinate 4,101,212, forward strand.
TATGAATATGTAGGTGGATTTTAATATTTCAGGATAAGTTTCAACTTCTAGTGGGAGTGTGAAGAATAGATAAGTCTAGTCCAGCACGCTTGTATAATATGGATTGGATATTATTAGTCCCTGAGCTATTATTTGGCTTAAGCGTCCTCATAGCTTCATAGATATTTTTTAAAGCTTAATGGTATAGTATTTAGTGTTGTACAGCATATACTGTGTTAAGTGACGTCCGACGTTTAAATTGTGTTTTTTCTGCAAACCTTTCAATGAAATGTTCGCATGTAATTCATGGGTCATCGTAGGTTACCGTATTTTGCAGCATTGAATGAATACTATAATCTTCAGTTTTATTTAAACACTTTTGTAATAGATAGCATAGGATTAGAAACTCAGATGCGCAATTGAGTGATATACTTTCATCATTTTTCAGGCGAGTTTTATGTTGACATTTCGCTTGTTCTGATAAACGATGTATTTGATTCAGAGTGGTGAAGTTATTCGAGATGAAATATCTTTTCCTTAGTTAACGCAGCTTACCCTTAGCTTAAATGTTTATGTAAGGGGATATTGCCTCGTGGCCCGTCTTTGTTGGCAATATAGTGTCTATTTAGGGCTTTATGGTACGGTAGAATATTTTTAGTGTCTTAGTAATGCTACCACTCGCAAAAAAGCAGGGACCATTCAGAGCATTTAAATAGGTTATGAAAGATGCCCCAGTCAACATGGACAAAATTTTTACACTGAAAACGCTTACAGGTCGTTCTGTACCTGCTACCTTTCACAAGGCATGGTAGAGTGCATAGGACTGTGTTGTGGTCACTGTTGTAGATTTTCGCCATTTTCTATGGATGTCGGAGTAATATTATGATAGAATATCAAGTTAACGGTGTTATTGTTTCGTGTAGGTAAATGCACATGTTGTTTACAGCTGTGTATATCAATATGTTTAATTATGCTTTCATAAAATGTCGGGTCAGAGAATGTGCACCAATCGACTCCTGGAAGATTAAAGTCTCCATACATTTATTTGTAGTTGAGGCTCAGTGTAGCAACATATTCAAATAATGCGATTATTGAGGCGTCTACTAATTCAGGAGTATTTGGAGCCCTATATATGCAACCTAGTTTTGATTGGTAGCTATTTATATAGACTTTTATCCATATCTAATTAGGTACTGCATTAGGAACATTGTCGTCGGTGCTTTCCAACTTTATGGTCTTTGATACGTATGCCAGACGACCCCCCACCTCTTTTAGTGATTCTATCGCAACTAAATACAGCATAGTTATCTATGACAAGGTATGATTCGGGAACATCAGATGTCAGCCAACTTTTCATTATAAGGACAAGTGTAGGGTTGTATAGGAGGACCAGAGATGTCATTTTATTTATTATTGATCGGGCGTTAATTAGCATCAGCATTAGATGCAGTGAATTTATGACCTCATATTAGCCATCAGTGACTGTATATTTAACAACATTCGTACTGTGGGTTAATCTATTATGTTTACCATAACAGTTGTAATAACAATTACTCGCGGTGTAAGCATTTATGCTGTATATGGGAAGAATGATACTATCATTTGCTTCTAGTAATGGTGATGGGATGGATCCAGCACTACTCGTGAGCATTTATTTAGTTAGGGTTGAGAAGGCAGTAAAGGAATTGAGATTATAATTATGAATATAACTTGAACTAGATATTAGAGGACTCTGGCATTTATTTAGCTGAGATGTTATTGAGACTATACTCAGTGGTTGTTCCATGAGATCCATATTCTAAACGTTACTGTAATCTCTGTGGCAGTCACTTAAGACGCTTTTGTTAACCGGATATAAGATAGTATATACGTTTTTCTTCACTGGTGATAAAGGTCATTATTGGAGTCATTCATGATTGGTGCGAATTGTTGGCTCAAAAAGGGTGGTAGCGGTAGTGGACAGGAATGAAAGAAAGAAAGGATAAGGAAAGGATATAAGTAAGCATATATGACTTCTGGTTCACATTAGTTGGACAATATGTCATGAATTCTAGGCATATAGTCATGAGCAGTAACGTTTTCTATAGAGAGCTGTCTTAGTATCAAATTTTCATATCTAGATGGCCACTTATATTGATGGTGGGGATAACCTTCATGATTGCATTGATTAGTGCTAATATTTGATTGGGATAAAGGTATCATAAATGGCAAAGAGTGACTTCTGTGTAAGTGGATTTTCCTTGTGTGACAATAGTATTTAGTGCTATGGTGTGGTCAAGTGTCACGGCCTATACATTTTAGAGTATTCATGAGGAATAACTTAAGGATTAAGGGGAGAGAAATCGTTTACTGCCACACTTGAATATTAACTTTTAATTAGTAGAGATTTAGTCTGCCTAGGCTTTCGGGTTCTGTCGTTAATTTTGTTGTTAAACCTACTAAGGTTCCAACTGTTCTTAGGCTTGTTGTCGCCGATGGTTTAAAGTTCGTTGTCTGATGTTAATGAAAGAAATCAAGACCTGGTAGGTAGGATATCATAACTGTCGTCTGACCAATGTTTTGGTTCATTCTTCGTTTTTACAGTGAGAAAATGCCTTGCAGTATTTGTCTTTTTCTCGTGTGTCACATTTGTTTGAGAAACACTCGTGCTCCATAGTGGGATGATGTCTAAATGTACAGGGTCGACATCAATATCTGTTTCTAGTGCCGTAGTCTATGCGCTTATGCTGGGTGAAGTAATTGGTTAATTTGAAGCATGTAGTCCCCCATTTTTGAGTCAAGTCGGTGGGATTGTTGGTTCTAATCGTTAGTCACATTTCACCCTGAACTGCTGTGGGACTTGCTTTACCAAGGTTGTTATGATTTATTAGCTTATGTTTGGGTTTCTGTTGGTTAGGATTTGTGGCGTCATAAATGTTACGAGATCTGCTTTGTAATGGTGTTTTGTTACCAAGTGTTAGCATATTTTTCTACTCGCTGCTGGTCATTATACAATTCACGGACTTAAAAACTTCCCTAGAATCCTGCGTAGATCTAAAATAAAGTACGATTGGGCAGCTAGTTTGCCAGTATTTTTGTTTCAATTTCTTGCATTCGTAAGGCACTTGGGACATGCCACAAGCCTTTAAGAGTGTTATGTCTACCTTGTTAAGAGAAGTATAGTCAAGAATGTTGCAAACTACTGCTCTATGGAGCGAGTTAATGCGCTTTACAACATAAGTCGAAATAAAATCGGGGAAGATTTCAACTTGCCTTACTTTTCATATGTCGATGTCAATATGCTCACCAAATAGGTCTGATAACGAAGCTATTTCTTGTAGGGAATACTACATGTTACCAAATGTTAATTCAATGTTGTCGACTACCATTTTGTAAGTGGCAATATCACTGTTCTGACTGCCAATGCTGACAAACTTAACAAGTGGTGTGCTCATATCAGCTAGTTGCAGATTGGTAATAAACGCATTCAGAGTGTAAAGGGGAAGGACTTATAAATATTTGTAGCTAAGAATCACTACAGTTTGGTTATGTTTCGGACGGGTTAAGAGGCGAAAAACTAGTAGAGGGGTTGTCCCTCAGGTTTAGAACTAGTATTGAGGTTTGAGCGTTTCGTCTCATGCGTACTATTTTCTTATTCCAGGATACTAGAAATATTGTGAGCAGAGTTAGAAATGATTATAAAACGATTATCATGGTGAAAAACTGATATCATATGTTTAAACGTGTTTCAGCTCCTACAGTTGCTAGATGCGCTACATTAAGTGTACGCGGCTATTACGAGAAAATTGTATGAAGTTTCATTTAGTTTGTATAAGTTTATTTCATTTATGTAAGTAATACAAATCACTTATTGTACTTAACCTTAAACAGTAGTGTTTGGGCAGTGTGAATTATCTTGGAACTTTCCATCTAGTTCTACAGAAGTTTTCCATGCATATGTTAATGAAAAAACACATACTATCCAAGTATTTCCAGCAATCCAAGTAAAGCTGACCAACGGTAAGTTATTTTACTGGTTTTAGTTAATGATGTTTGTGCGTTCATCGATCGTTTATCTATGGAATTTACCGTGGTTAATCGTATTTGAATGTAGGGTGTGTTGTGTCCTATTTATGTTTCGTCGATTTGGTTTAGCTGTTGCATTCAAATGTTCATGTTAATTTTATGACTTATTTGCTGTCCTTAGACTTTATTTGCACCAGAGCTGTGTCAACCGTGACTCATAATTTTGTTCTGAATGTCATCAAGATATATGAAGTCACTAACACTAATATTAGCGCAGATATTATAATTTGCTGGATATTATGTATAATAAAATAACTGTATTAATAATTTATTCTGTTTAAATAACGCATAGGTTCAAAGTTATGCTCTATCTCATTACTTGCATCTGGTAGAAATAATGTTCCCAATTTTATCAATGCTAACATTTTGGATCATCAAAAAGGAAATGGTTATTTAACATTTAATGAAACATTGTATCATGCATCCGAAAGTTTCGGCAGTTTCGAAGCTAGGACAGGGTTTTATCATTTGAGAATAATAGCTGAAGATTGTTCTAATCCACCAAAGTCGACAACATCATGGCCAATCACCTTTGAAGTGAGTTATTTTTTTTATCAGAAAGTTGTTTTCAGTTAGCAACTCAGACGTCTAATAATGAGCACTAGATAATGTTGTGATTTAGAAGGAGTCACCAGGACATATCGCGCTGATGAGTTAGTTCAACAAGAAGAAGTGAGACACTATATTTGAAAGAATAGTGAAACTTTAAATCTGAAAGGTAAAGAGTGGACACATACTGTTTGACTGATTTTCAGTCATTCAATGTCTCTGCCCACTAAATGTGATTATCACTGAAACATGAACCGGTAGTGTATATCTGCTCACATAACTCAAACTAATAGTTATTAACTTCATGAACTGACGATTTGAATGCCCGTAGTTTTTGTCGTTCCAATTTATACAAATCAGTGTAAGCGATGTTATGTGATACGTAATTTGTATATCAGCCACCTAAATCGAAGATTATTCACAATATTGCCAACTGATTTGCCAACTTTGCCTAGTACTCTTTGCCTGACCACCATCAATAACTTGGTCTTTCTGAATATGTGAGTGATGCATTGAAGATACCTATGATCAAAGACCTTTAGCCTTAGGGTAATTTCTACTTTAGTAGCTTGTGTTTCACAGCTTTAAGTCAATATAGTGCGGACTACTGAGCAGTATACCTTTTTTGGTCGATAAATGGATATCTCACATGCAACATAAGTAATGCAAGTTAAGTAGTACCTAACAAGATCCTATATATGCCGCAAGGTTTTGTCACACATTGACTCCCTGGGTCAGACAAAACCTCCAGTGTGAGAGTGAACTGATCAACCCATTTAACCACTTTATTCCTTACAATAAATGCAGGCGACGAGCAAGACCACCTGTGAGGCACCATCATTCTTATTCATTCTCATTTCTCTTAAAAGTATCTACTAGTATATGTATAGTTGTAGGTATTAATCCTATCAAATTATGTTTTTAAAAGAGAAAACACATCTAGCGTAGTTAGATAGTGAAAATTATTTTTAAGGGCTTGTTTATTTACAAGACAAGCTGATTGTTACCGACCACAGTTTGCATACTTTTAGCCCTAAGTCAAGTTTGTAACAGGTTACGTGAGCAAATAATGTTCGTAAATTAGATCCTCATTAAGGTTTTGGTAGTATATACGGTAAACGTTTATGTATTTAGCCAACTTTGGTAATTCATGAAATATTACTAAAATGGTTCGGGGCTGTTGTGTGATAGTAACTGTAGCAGGTTAGTGGAGCAATATCGGGAAAATGAAAATTTTGGACAGCACTTCACGCTATACCACAGACTGGTCAAAGTAGGAATTATACTATTCTATGGTGACTAAGTAGTGCTAATAGTTGGGCATTTACTGTTAGACGTTAAGGTCCTGGATTTGACCCATGATAGGGTCGTGAATGATCTACCTTACGTTTTGCTGTATTAGTTAGAAAAAAGCAGCTAGCAAATTTTGTACAAATTACAGTTGATTCATTGTGTATTAATCAAAATGCATTTTTATTTCTGGTAGCTTTATGAGGAGCTTGTAGTATAGTGCATGAACTAAAAAATAGTAACTGTTCATAATCAGTTGTGTGTATTTGTTACAAATTAAAACCAAAAATCACAACAGCTGCTTCACCTTAGTATGAGATTTTTCAGTCGTAGTACTCATCCGCAACCTCACCTAGAGAATTTCAGGTAATGGTCATCAACAGTCCCACCTGAGATCAGACCTAGGACCTTCAGGTCTCGCAGCGAGCTCCTAACAACGAGCTCCATTGAGCCGGTATTCAGTGTTAGGATTTCGACTTTAATTAATTTGTTCATAATTAGCTACTACTCATAGAGCTTTAGTTTAATGAAGATATATTTTAAGTCCCGAAATTCTCATATGTTATGTCATTTAATAAATATTGCATCATGAAACGATTTAGGTTGAAAATTTTAGATTTCGTTAGTTCAGTTTTATGTTTTGTTGCAAAATAGCACATTTCTAGTTAACCTTACTATAAACTACTTTTCCTGACTGATGAAATTCGTTCAACAGTAAGTTTGTACGTTTTCTGAGTGATTTACCCAAATATTGTGGCATTCTATAATCAACTGTCAGTGATAATCTATGGTACATTCCATAAATGAAAGTTAAACAATGTAATATATTTATAGGAATTGGCGGATTAGCGATTAAGGAATTTAGCTTCCAGTCACCATGCCGTAGGTTTGAACCTTGCTATGTCTATTTCAGTTACGTCTATCGAATTATTTCAAATCAAGTGCACTTACTTGTACAAGAATTATGGATTCCTTATATACGTATATAAATCACTTTCTTGCGACGTACGATTTATGTTTTAGCATATTCGATCTGATTTACCAATATGGTCTAAAACAAAATATGAATTTGACATAGATTCACTACATATACCTGGCTATGAAGTTGGAAAAGTAACAGCGTATGCATCTACATTGAATATAACAGATAATAATAACAATCCTCTATATGGTGATGATACTGGAATGTGTTCCTATACAATACAAGATTCTAGTTATTCATTTGCAATTAATGGACATGGTAAGTGTACATTCAGTTATTTAATAAATTATTTATTTTTTTTAACGATTGCTATTGATGAACTACTTGAATTAAGTAAGGTCTTTCAAATGAAGCTGTTCATGTTCGTTGAAATCTGACAGTTGGCGATTAAATAACTACTAGTATAGATTGTATAAATACTCTTAGTATTCCATCTCCTTATTGTTTCAAACTGTGATATTGTCAAATGGTTTACTTTTTTACAAATTCATATATTGCTATATTTTTTGGATATCAAGTTTCTAACTGTGCTGATCGATACCACATGTGGAACAAGATGTCTATCTGCCGCTAGTGGGTATGCAGCTTTATTTGTTAAAGTATTTGATCATTGGTGCCGTCGATGCATCACTCGTGTACATTTGTACCACGGTGAAAACGATAGTGAGGTTGTGCATACCAACACGATGTGTGATTGCAGTTCACAGGCACAAGTAAACGTGTATAAACTCTTCGGTTTGATCTAAATCAGTAGTGTGTCATTAAGACATCAATGAATCAAAGTGGCTAACCAAAGTTAGGCTGTTTTTCGTAAATTCGCTCAAAAGTGTGTCTTTCAAGATTTTGATAGTCACGTCTGCTTTAAATTAGGTATTTGTGAAAAAATCCTTCTTTGAAACTATAGGCACGTTGTATCATGATGTCGTTATGGTTTGAAAATTACTGTCAATAAACACTAAAAAACAGCACTTACTCATAAAGCGTAGAATAATATTGAAGTTCATCATTTACTTCACTACTGTCGAATTATAAAATCAGTGTGGGAAAATGAAAAACAATAATGTGGCATAGCGATTAATAAACAGCTTTCAATTCTAAAGTTACTCTCTCTACTTAAGTAGTAACGTTAGCCGTTACACAACTAACAAGTATAGCTAAAATCATAATACTTGTAACTATACTTCTACATTTGTCTCAAATTGTGTTATTTTTTTAATGTTTCTTTAGTGGATTTTATTTTTTCTGTCACTAAAATTACTTTTAAATATAAATCATAAAAATAAAAATATTCTAATCATAGAAGCACCAAAAAACTTGTATACACCTTGTACGTATGTTCATGTGTTTGTGTTAACTCATGCCAACAGTGTAATAATCATAACATAACTTGCTTTACAACATAATTATACATCAATCAAATGTAAACTGGTAAATTTTTGTAAATTTTACAACTTTATCTATGAAGGCAAACAACCTTGATAAATTCTAGTTTAATTTTTATCAATGGATATATTTATGTTATTGACAGATTAAACAGTGAATATGCGTATGTATATAAAATATAATTTATCACACCTTAGCAACGTTTTTAGTTGAATGAAATTATTGAGAAATGAATAAGTAATAGTGGGAAGAACTGAATAGGGCATGAACTTATACAAACATGATTGATGATATGATGAAAAATTTAAGCTGATCATATTTTATAACTAGTTGTAGTGATGTATGTAAGTATGATATTTATCTAAACTGAGTCAGATTTAAAGAGATTCAAAGGCAAAGTCATCCTGCTGACAGTATAGAGGTGTGACGACAGTAAGGTGTTTTCTTTTGAGTAACCAGCATGACAGTGATGCTGCCTTTTCACGACGAAAGGGTGGCGTTAGTAAAGGTCGACCCTAAAATTGTCTACACTGCTCTACTTCACAGATTCTTGTCTCCGGCAGCAATGTCTTAACAAGTACGGGGCTAGCACAACAAAAGCCTCTCTCGTAAAGACCGTGCGTGACCGGTCTCTAGCGATTGTCCCTAAGACACTGGGGTCATACTCTCAGATCGCCAAAGCCTTCTCTAGCCCACTTTGTTTTCAGGTTCCAGAAAAAGAACAGACGTTCCACAGTGAAGACATTCGGGAAGTAATAACTATCCTCGTACCTCTAACAACTCTCGAGATCATTTTGCTCAAGTCAAGTTTGAAGAAATGAGAATAAGTATGATACATTGTTTATATTAGTGTATAAACAGTTACCGCTATTTTTATCCTTATTTATTAGTTGAATGTCGTGTATTAGAGTTCGATTCCTATTACACATTTAATTTTCAATCGTTTGTAGTTATTAATAAGTACCTTCTGGTAAATTATCAATATAGAGCAGCCTGAGATTCTGGATCAATAACACCAGTATGATAAATGTTTGAACTCGAAATATAATCTTTAACAGGTATTACACTGATATACGTTGTTCACTGACTAAACGAGGGAAAATGGCCATAACGTAAATCTTGAATATAAGTGCACGTATTTGTTTTCCGTCCCTCGTTTTCATATATTTACCCATGTTGAATAGTTGTGTTCTACTTGCAAACACTTCAGTAGTATGCATTTAAGACCCAACATGGTCGAACTGGTAAATGTTGAAATATCTTATTGTGGATCCTGTATGTTTCAATCCTCATACTTCCCCCTCTCTAATTTAATCTGCTGAAATACTGTCGTGACTCTTTATTTCATCTAAAAGTTAATAATTGCTTAGCATATGTCTATAGTTTTGAATGTAAATCCCGCATTAGTTAGATTCTATGTGAAGTTTCATATGGGTTTCTGAATGGGGAACCTCGACTATCGCTCGTAATTACAAACTTGATTTACTTACTAACTATGCAAGTATAGACCAAATTCAAGTCTACTAATCACTGTCTTAACTCACTAGTTTTTGCTGGAGGGACTAGCTCTATGATAAGTCTCAGCTGGAACTAAATTGAACTTCCTGGATTTTGTTCTTAGGTATTGCTCAGAAATTTGACTGATGGTCTAAATAGTAGCTTTGAATATATTTGCGTTATTACAGTTGGTCATTATTAACACTCAGTAGTGCAGGTATATATTTGTACTGACTTATCAATTAGAAGTTATCAGTGTCATATTTCCTAGTCCTGTTTAGTGTTGAATGAAATGTATCAGGTTCGTCATGTGGTTGTTTAAGTGAATCGACATTGTATGTCACCATATTCTGATGTTAACTGATTGAAAATAGTAGATAGAATTCGGTTTGCACTAAAAATTATTAGACAAATTTCAGAGTGGTTAATGCTGAGTAGTCACTCAATTAGCCGTATAAGGATTCAGTCTGTAGATTAGTAGTCGAAAACTGAAGAGTCGAGTGAAATGATTTTGACCCTCACTAGATATATCCCTTCTTATGATTGTAGATGTGCCTTTCTAACTACGACAAACTGACATGAAACCGTAGTGAAGTAGAATTTCTGAACAACTGCAATGTAATGCGTTAGGAAAGTTGTTTCCGGCCCTTAAAATATCACTAACACTTATGTTACCAGATTTTTTTTCTTTGAGTCTCCTCTTACTCATGCGACGTGATTTCTAGTTCCAAGATACCATGAAAGGTTCATTCCTAACGACTTAGAGCATTTAATTATTTCTTTGCGAAGATGCACTCATCTAAATTACGATAAGTGGTTAAAGGTAATTGACAGGAAGATATCTCTTGATTTAATAGTTCGTGGTCAATTCTATTCCAAGCCACTCAGTTTAACAAACCGTATCCGTTACTACTGAGTTTTTCAGCCTACGATTGACCTATGGAACTGCGATATTTACAATGGGTAATCACTACGTATTGTTAAATTTGATATTTGTCTTGTCCTGTTTAGTGTTGACCTAATCGTAATTATCAAGTTGTGATGTAACAATTGGCTCAAGTGACTTGATAACATGTACTCTATCTTGTGATACAAAGTGGTTTAATCTGCATGAAACACCAGATCTAGGTTTTATGTTCTATGGTACTTGCTGGAAGCTTGATATGCTTATTACCTTGCAAGAACTAGTTTTCCTAGGTAAAATCAATTCCGAATTACTCAATTTCACAGTCTACTATCATTATCACTGATCTATTTAAATTGTAAAACTATTTATTCAATCATTGGTCAATAGTCGACGTGATTTTCTTCATATTTTATGATAACATCTGAAAGTCACTTCACTAAATTTGATCAGTTCCACACATATAAAAATGATTACACTTATTCTGGACATTGTAATTCATCTTATAATCTATGCTAATGTACAAGAGTTTATCATTAATTCTATTTACGTGTATTCACCTAGAAACATATATATATATATTTAGCAAGTAACTATTTTTATCAAATGTCAATATGCAGAATTGTAATAGTTGCTTGCTTGCTTGTTTTTTTTTTTGCATTTCTAATTAGTTGTTGTTCACTCCAGTTATAGTACACATAAAAATACTGTATCCAAAATCTAAGTTAAATCTACCCAACATAAAAAAGGAAATGTAAATAATGCATAACAATCATCTGAATGAAATTCTCTTAATGACTAGTATATAATAATAGTGATAATTCATTAAAAATTATGTAATCGATTGTTTAAGAGAAAAAAAAATTGTCTTGAGTAGTTTAGTGACTATCTTCGTCATCCAACTTAATTGGTGTGTAAATACCTCACTCCTAACATAGTTGAACTTCACTTATTGAGTTTTATTAGTGAATGACTTCGGAGGTTATTCTAGAGCTCTAGGGAGATTATGTAAATATTAACTCAGTGGTCTGATAGTTAGGCTGTAGCCGTGAAGCGTATGATTCTAAGTTGTCTTCCTAGTAGGATTATGGATTTGCGTTGGTTAGGAGTTATCTATTACGACGAAACATCTCAAAAGTTCTTTCTGACTTTCAATAATTTTTAGACAAAAAAACGGCACAACTAAGTCCAAAAGATTTATTCTGTATTTATCTTCATGCAAAATTGTCAAAATAATAATAATTTATGTTGAAAAATTTCCAGTGATATGACTCAAAATCGACAAAGGTAGGTTTGTGGTTGCAACTATTTGAAATTTGTGTTTGTACGGAACTCCTCACAAGTTCTCACCCCAGATTCCGTCAGGTCCTTCAAATCTCAGAGCGAATGCTTAACCACCGAGACCACTAAGCCGGAGTCTAATGGTAGAATTTCCACTTTGATCATTTTGCGATATAGCACGATGACCATCTATTGTCATTAGTACTAACTATATCATTCCTAATAACTCTAAATTTTACCAGTCAAGACTTCTCACTAGAACTTCCGAAACATCCCGAGGTTATTCACCAGTTAGAGATCAACATTGTTGATTTAAAGTAGTTCTACCACTGGACGCCGTCCTAGCGTAGGCCTCGACACCTGAAAGTCTTGAGTTTAATTGTATGGCGGAATCTAGGGTATGAACTTCTGAGGAGTCCCATGGGAGGACGAAACGGCTCTCCAGTTCGCCATGGTTTTCAAAGGTACCTGACTGAGATCAGTCTGTGGAGAATACAAATAATAGAGTAAAATTTTATTTAATTCCAACAATTTTTTATTCCCAGTTTTTCTTTTCTCAAAGTTTAGTGTGTAGTTATTTATATCTTTAAACTGTAAAAGCCATTACATAAGCATAATTCAATTAACTTATTTACTAGATATTCATATTGATATACTTAACTCTGAGCCATACTCTAAATATGAAGATATAATAAAACTAACCGATTGAATAAACCAGTGTAGATTGAACTGAAGTTCAAACCTTAATGACTTAAACAACTATCCTTCTGTTCCACTTATTTCAATAGTATTCTATTATAAACAGTATGAAGAATTAAACAATTTTAACTATCTTTATTTATCAATTTAGGCTTTAGTTATCCAGTTTGTTCAAATGTATCACGTCGACAATGTCTGAATTCTAGAATTTATTTAGATATCTTGAGAACATTCTGGAAAAGTAGAGCCATAAATCTTACTAATTCTTGTATTCTATGATGTAAAGCAAAGTAAACACTTTATCCAGTTGATTTCCTTTTTATCTACAATAGTACATTAATCTATGTGGAGTATTTCAGTAAATAAGTAGTAATAAAATCATTAGTTATGTTATATTTAATGTAGGCAATTTGACAAAAAACAGAGAAGTTACTAATTGCTTGTCATTTTTCAACTAGAGGAGACAGTTTTACTGAGCATTTGTGTGTGAGTGCATATTTTTTCCCATTATGTAAGCATGTATTTCATCTGTTTTACATATCAATTTCAATATGTCAATGTTTTTTTGAATGTAGAACAATCGTGAACGTTTAAACTTGAATATGTACACATGATTCCTCAAAGTTATACATAAACTCAAATAAAGGCATAGACTGTGTTATGAATAAATGAGTTCACTGTTCAAAATTTTCATTTCAAGGTTATTTGTCTCTCTAAAAATAGTTATGAACTGTAGAGATATATATTTATTTGATACTTGTAAATACACATACCACTGCCGTTTTGTTCTTCTCTACCGTTAATTTAAAGATGGCGAAACTTTTGATTGAGTTCATATACCAACTGAATCTGATTACATCTTCATGAATTATAAACTCGTGAAAACTCTTTTATTAAAATGAGTGACCGAATCATTAAGTAACATCTATACTTAATTCATCAGTGTTTAAATCGATATCTAGTGGCTACAAGTGGGATCCATTAGTGCGGGTAGGGGTGGGGGGAAATTTCGTTTTCTTTAAGACTAATCATCTGTATTTACATTTCGATTCAAGCCTAGTACCTTTCTTGTACAGAGGCCAACGCGCTATTCACTGACTCAATAAGCTCAGATAATATCTTATATATTCAGCTGATATTATGATATTATCAAAGGTTCCATCGACATTCTGATACGAAATCATGAGTAGTAGAAACCAGAATTTCTTTTTCAATTGAATCAGTCAGAGTTGAAATTTTTCATCAACAAGCATGCGTAATCTTCAAAGATTTGATTCTACTTATAAAAATCTTACCCATCTCACCCTCGATCATAGCCAGAGGCGTTAATACTGATTCCTTCATTTTTTATCAATAATCTTGAGTGTACTGATCACTAAATAATAAGCCATTTAATGTTGTCTATTCATCACTGCTCACCATCTAGTTCTATCGACTTTTATGTTTAAATTAAAGTTTTTCTATCCAATTGTGTTGACCAATCTTGTACTAAGCGAACTGGAATGTAAGGTTTATATAAACTTCAATCAACACTTTACTGTATCACTACTTAAGAGTAATTTAAAGTGATGTAGCCTAAAAAGTAAAAGAGAATGGCATTTATTTTTAGTTTATAAGTTAATCAACTGGTAAAGTACTCAACTGTAATTTACACGGTTGACAAATTAACAATTTCTAGCCTAATTGATGTAAAATACAAGAAAAAAGAGTAACAAAAACAACAAATAGGTATATTTAACTGGTTTATAATTTAGTAATAAACAATTCTATGTGTATCTAATACGTATCTAGAATTTATAGTTTCACTCTAAAATTTCACAATGCTTAAATTAGTAGTTCTTTTGTTATATTTACTCTTCTGTTAGTTAGCTAGTTATAACTTTGAGACTGGTGAATATATTCATTAGCTCAAGCTGCCATACAAAATTAACATAAAATGATCAAATTTACAAGATTAACAAGTAGAATATACTTCAACAAGGAGTTATGAAATGACAGTATCTATGAAAAATGATGAGATTTATGATATGGAAGAAGATAACTAGTGAATGCACCTGCACACCTGTTTTCGATTCTTAGCCATGTTACTTATCAGTGTTCCGAACTATTGATGGCGATTATCAATTGCAGACCTCAGCTATGTAGTTTGCACCAGCCAACACACATGAGACTAATAGTTAATAGCTTCATTGATTGGTGCCACCTTTGAGTCTAACCACCTTTGTTTTCTTCTATCCTACTCCAGCACTACCGAACATCGTGGGTCCAAGTAGTCGTTCGGTTGGTGATACATTATACATGTCACCCCTACCTAAGGTCAGGTATGGATTCACAACCGATCTTCCATCATTTAAGTAGTACTCTGTAACTTGACTGACGAGTGCTTACCAAGATTGATGAGCTACGCTTCGTAGAAATCTAATACCGAAGATCTTCAGTCTAAGCATATCTTATACTTTCATAATTAGCTAGTTTAACCCTTATAATTTAATTAATTTGCTAATGTTCAAAGTCATGTATGATGATTTTTCGCCATAGGAATGCCTTATTTCTTATGTCATTAAATAGATTTTATATAATAAGTCATTTTTTTAAAATAGTGATATGTTTATTCGCAAAAACTGAGGTGTTTTTGTTACCTTTCATACTATCACATTAGTGTCGTATCTGTCGTTATATCTACGTTGATTGTATATTGACTTAAATGCACTCATTATTTCGTAATGCATATTAAACATGTTAGTATACAGGTTTTTTTTATCATTTTAAGTTAATTAACTCTTGTGATTACAGGCACAGTTTGTTGACATAGTGATAAATGATATGATTTTATACCAGTGAAATTCACCTCTAATTTCTTTCAACTACACATAATCAACAACATCATGCATAAATTTGTTGTATTATTTAATTCAGTTATTATATTGTAACTTGATTATTAGGTTTAAATGAGTTTTACACTTGTCCCTACTTATTTATTTATTTATAAATAAATGTCTAGGTGTTATTCGATCTTTAATAAGATTCAATAATCATACAGGATTCATTGTATGAATTCAATGTAACTGGATATGATTGTCATCTGCCAGTACCGTATAGTTCTACGGTACCTGTTAAAGTTTACGTGAAAGCAATATGTGTATCACAATGGAATGGTAAGTATATTACTGTATGTGTAAACATCTCCATTTGATTAATTTAAAGTAGTATCTTGCATGTATAACAAAATATTTTGTTAGGAGTTTAAAGCTATAAAGTATGTTGAGAAATTTACTTTAGTAAAAATTATAAAGAATTACTAGTAATTCTTTATACTTGGAGGCTTAGATGTCAATGGCACTTCCTAGTCTCCGGAAATCTTCCGATTCTTGATTCCCTGAACAAAAATTAAAAGGATGGAAGACACAGAAGAAGCCTAAAGTTGGTTTATGTGTATAGAATAGAAGTATTTATAGGACTGTGTATGATTTCAAGATTCCTAGTAGCTTGCAATAGTTTAGTGAGGAACGTCCTTGAGTTTTGAAGACTTTTTTGAACTGACGGAAGGATTTCTTTCTCAGATAAATACACTGATTAAAACTAAAGAAAGGCTGAAAATCATCTACAATGACGAAATATTATTTCAAGTTGGATTGTGGCTGGCAAGTAGAATCAAACTTAAATCATACTTGATAACTTCATCTTTATCGAGACAATCCGCTCAGATCACACATATGATAACAGTGATTAATCAATTTCAATCTTCGAAATATTCTTGTTGTTATTCAATAAAAAGAATAATCTCAGTCCTTGATAATATGGACAGTCGCTTATATTCAGCAAGCGACATTTAACATCGAGTGAGACTATTTTTATTCTTTTGTGCTCTTGCCCCAGTTAACGATTAAAGTTGACGTTTAACTTTTTCATAAAGCGAAATTCTACAAGTTTGAGAATAAACGGAATGGACATAGAGCTCTAACTTAAAGATGACAGAAATATTCTCGAAAATATACTTACGAAATAGCGTACTAAAACGTGAATGAATCAGTTGGATAAAAGTATTTTTGAAAGCTGGAAATACTGAAAAGCAAACACCTGTTGTTGTTTCTGGCGCGTAAAACGTTAAATTTAGATTTTAGAAATTCTAGTTGCAAAATATAAGTTTTACAAGTTACTTTGGGGATCTTATATTCACAACATGATTGAATATTCAGTTTGTTTCATGATCTGCATATATTTCTTTGATACCTAGCTGAAGAAAATAGATATCTTCGTTGTTGAACTAATTATTTGCCTATAGAATAAGCCTCTACAGCTTCCTTCATGCCTTCAATGTTAAGCATTGCCAAAGCCACTATTCTAAAGTGATTAAGGCTATGTATTGTAAGGAGAATTTACGGTCATTTTTTGTTTAATGGAGTGCCTATTGTATATACGCATGTAACAAATAAACTTTGTATTTGGTTTGATCACGTTCTCTAAACTGGATGATTTATTTGTAGAGTTTCTAGCTCAGAGAAGCAATCAAACTAAAACCATCCTCGTGATCTACAAATCTTCTCTACCATCTCAAGACTTTGTATTTCATAAATTTGTAGTTATTCATAACCGTCTGCTATGAACATATCAGTGTAGATGATGTTGATATACCGAATGCGAATAACACAAATACTATGTACTTTGTCTATATAAAAATTCGTCATGATCTAATCGAGTATGTTGATAGCTATTGGGCACCAAGTAAACAGGAGATATTGGAAGCA
Organism: Schistosoma japonicum; assembly: GCA_025215515.1. Taxonomy (NCBI): domain Eukaryota; kingdom Metazoa; phylum Platyhelminthes; class Trematoda; order Strigeidida; family Schistosomatidae; genus Schistosoma; species Schistosoma japonicum. The sequence goes on from CM046061.1 coordinate 4,118,586, forward strand.
TGCATTTTGCTTGAAATAAACCTCAACAGTTCAATCTGTTTCAAGCTTCTTCGGGGAAAATTAATCAAAATCAATCAAAGTTATGCATAAAATGTCATTCAACCAATCGACTTGGCCACTTGTTTAATGAAAAGAAATTTGGGACTGATCTAATGTGAAAATGTGTTTGTATGAATGTGATCAACTTGTGATTTGTATGTGTATGTTGTTGTGTTTATCTACTTTGACTTGTTATTGAGTGACGCGACAAGTTAAGCCTTAGTCTATAGGTTGAACTATTGATCGCCTAATTAAAACATTCAGTACATTAAATATGCTGACGATTATGATGAGCGAAACACTGGTTAACCAGTGAGTAACATTTGTGGGTGACTGTTGATTTGTGATATCAAATTAACACTCAACAACACAACATCCAATTACAATCAATATCAGTTAATTAGGTAATTCTGAGAATCAATGAGGTAAATGTTATTCAACACATGTTCAAATTATATATTTAATTGTTCAACTGTTCCTATAACGTAGCCTAAGGCTTGACCTGTCATTGTATTCAATAACAATTAAAAGTAAATAAACACAACAATATACACATGCATGCCACTATTTGATCACATTCATGCACAAACATTACCACACCAGGTCAATTTCGTATTTCACATTATAGAAGCAGATATCGGGGATTGATTTACCTCTTATGCATAACTTTTGTAATTTTCAATTGAGATGGTTATTTTCGTGGATATTGGTATTTTTAGTTGATTGAATATGACTCAGATTGATGCTGGCAGGGTACCTTTGAAAACCAGGGAGCATTGGGTAGCTGTTTCGTTCTAATGTGGAACTCCTCAGTGGTGGGCACTCCAGATTCCGCACCAGGGGCTTCAGATCGACGGCGAGCGCCTAACCCTCTGCATTGGGTCGGAATTCAGTGGTAGGATTCCCATTCCTATGAATTTGTGATATATCTAGAGCGACAATCATCCATTGTCATTGGTGATGACTGTCTTACTCCCAACAAGTCTGATTTTGATTGATGTATCCTGGAGAAGGTTTGAACAAATTACAGAGTGAAATGTTGAAATCTTTAAATTTCAATTGCTGAGATTGTTTCAAACAAAATGTATTTCATTGTTTTGAAATAAAATTTTTCATGTAAAATCCATTTTAATGTAGCATGATGACTTATTAAATGGATGGGAAAATAACCAAAAGTTACGGATATAACAATCTAAGTGAAGATTGAGAACATTTAGAATAAGCTGAATCCCGGATTACACATAAAATCTTTCAATCTCAAGTGGAATTTATGATAGATATCTTTAAACAATATCCATATACTTTACACATTACTATTTCACAATTTGAAATTGATCTAAGTTAGACAACAATTGAATTACTGAACAGCTCTTACATCCTAATATGAGACTATTCATCATGTGAGCAACCACGACCCCACCAATGAATCGAGCCTAGGACCTTCAGATTACACAGCGAACGCTTAACAGTTAAGCCGATTTAAAACAGTTGATATTTTTAATTCAGTCTATTCGCGATATATTTCAAAATTACTCTTTAATTTCCAAATTATTTCAGTCTCTTAAATAAGTGAATTTAGCATCCAGTATATTCTTTTGAAATATTTGCAGTCCTCAGGTGAAGAACAGTAATTATAATTGAAATGTGTTTGTATCTTCTCCCTTCCTTCTTTTTTCTGACAACAGAATTCCGTAATTGTACTTAACATGTAGTATAACATAAAAGGATACTAATGTTATTATTATTATTACTACTACTATTACTATGATTGCTATTAGATTTACTGTATTGTAAACATTTTTTTTGTTTAGTTATTTGAAATTTACCGTTAACATTCCTTTGTTTTACTGTGTTACACAAGGAAATAAAGTGAAGTATACACTTTATTCATCAATAGTTACCTAATCTCTTTCTACTTCTTTCTCTCACTGTTGATTAATATTGTAAATGCATTTCCTTAACATCGTAGAAATAGAGGGAGGTGTATGAAAGTGAAAGGGAGAGAGAGAGAGAGAGAGTAAGAGAGTTATAACATCAAAATTCTCTTTGTACCAAGAAGTCTTTACATATCTATGACGATAATATTTATTGTGGGTATGAATGTGCAGGTGTGTCTTAATTCTGTATCTCTAATGTCTTCTATCTAAATCCATTGTATTAATGTTTATAAGGCGGATGAGAACTGTGAAAAACAGATAGTGAAACACTGTCTTTCTGTCCACTTGTGTATAAGTGTCTTTAAGGCATAGAGGAGTAACTTGAAAATTAAAGAATAGATTTTAATTCACTTCAACTTCAGTTTGATTGTTATTTGCTTTCCGTATGTGGGAGTTTTGATTTTAGACAATGTACGTATGTTTACATTGATTAATCACTGAGTACTATACATCTAGTTCTTTTTAGTAGTCGCTGTATTCTTCCGATCACAATTATCATTGACTGTGACGCTGTGAGACACAGGTTCGAATACACTACTTAGCATCGATCTGCTGGTGGTAGCAGATGAGCCTTCCTGGTGAATGTCAACTAACATGAAACTTAGGTTAAAGTTTTCTGCAGACTATATACAAACCATCTTCTAGTACGTATTTTTGCATAGGTGTATACTTTCCTCCTTAATACGCATCTATATATTCTGCTCGTCAAATTGACTTTTTTTATTTGTAAACGTTTCTTTTCCACAACATTTAACTGTCTACCATTGAAATGGTGACGAGTATTTTTGTTTTAGGCTAAAGAATTTACGAAGTGTTGAATTCTCGGAGTTGAATGGTTTGCTCATTAATCTTGTATCACTTCTCTAGCTAACATCATCGGTGCATTCTTCAGAGTCAAGCGAGCATTTTTAGAATTTCTACACAGTTGACTGACCATTTGTTCTGTTCACCTTGAACTTAACAGGTTGTTGTCATCATGTTTACATTTACGATTTTCTTCTCTTTCTATATGACCTTTGACCATGTGTCATTAATCTCCTGTCTTATTTGTTGATGTCTAATGATTTATTCTTCATGCTGTAGTGAAATTCAGTTTATTTTCATCTAGTCGTTAAGATTTTCGGTTTGTATAATTTTTGAGATGGTTTTTGTAAGAATTTCCAAGTCCCATATTTTACAAGGTGATGAATTTCTGTGAACTACTGTTTATTTGAAAGATAGCTATTTAGCGCATTATATTGATTTACCTGTACTCCTTTAGTCTTTCGAATAGCGTCTATGCGTAAAGTGAATACTGGGTTTATTGCTATTTCTTCAGAAGATTTGATCTATTTGAACTAACTTCTGATGCACCGAACTTTTTATGCTCACATTCAAAATACAACAGGGTTAAAAATAACTCCTGCAGTTTTTAAACTTTACCTTCTTGAATATAAAGGTCAATTTTTAGTTTGCTAATTGCAGTGGCTTTAGTGAATTTTAATAACGTCAATTTGTATCGTTTTGTTGTTTACTTCATGTTCCATATATACTTATTAGCGTGTAATGGAATTTCGAAGTGTTTCCTTCTTTTATACACAGCTTATTTTGAATATGTTCAATAAAGCGTAAAGACTCTTGTCTTTTTATCTTTCTAGTGTACTTGCTTTTGAATGGATGGATGCAATCAGAGGTGACATGAAGTGGATATTTGTTCAATTTTGTTTGGCTTATTGAGCATTAGTTCGTATGAAATAATAGTAGCTTACAATCTCGAAATATTTACTAACTAATTCTCCTAACTTTATGATTGTTCGTAGAATGAATTTGTATATTCCCATTGATGTGTTATAGACTGAAACTGGTCAGTCACTGTTGCTATATGTGCATCCTGTGCGGATCGCCTCGATATAGCGATTATTCAGTAGTCTAGACTCAGTAGTCTAGTGGTGTACGCGGTGGCGTATGACACGAACCGGACTGAGTTCGAATCCCACTGTGAACATCAACATTGGGATGCAGGTACATCCAGCCGACGAGTCCCAAATAGGACGAAACGCGCGTCCTGGATTCCACTTGCCAGTCACAATACAAATTAAAAATGATAATTACGAATAATCGCTATATCGAGGCGATCCGCACAGGATGCACATATAGCAACAGTGACTGACCAGTTTCAGTCTATAACAAATCAATGGGAATATACAAATTCATTCTACTACCAATTCGCCCATTGCACAAACGTGACTGTCTGGACTCAGTAGTCTAGTGGTGTACGCGGTGGCGTATGACACGAACCGGACTGAGTTCAAATCCCACTGTGAACATCAACATTGGGATGCAGGTACATCCAGCCGACGAGTCCCAAATAGGACGAAACGCGCGTCCTGGATTCCACTTGCCAGTCACAATACAAATTAAAAATGATAATTTATGATTGTTCCTTTAAATGGCGTGGTTACCGTTAAACATTAATTACATGAATACCCGTTTCTTTTTCGAGTTAATCAACTTCAAATTTTTGATTGTATATATTTCTATACTTCTTCATATACTTTTTGTGTAACCATTTTTTTCCAGTTGGTTTGTTAATTCATTTGAATTCCCTAGATCAACCTTGATTTGTCAAAATGATTATTCTTTGGAAATAGAATCACTAGATAACAGTCTCTAAATTAAACTTTGCCGAAATATCGTACTACTTCATTAGTTTATTTTGTACTATTCAACGTTAAGCTTGTTCAATTCATGATAGAAAATGGTAGTCTTTTAGAAAAAATTCCTGTTTTTTTATCGTTTTCATATTGTGTTATTAGGTATCCCCAAAGAAATTGCCTATTCTGCATTATCTGATCCATATCCGATTGCGTCAAATGCCAAGTTTTCAATTTGTCCACAGAGAAACACTTATACTACCAATGGTGTTAGTAAAGATGTTAATACTTATGATGATGAAATCCAGGAGGCGACTATGGAATATGATTATTGTCCAATAGAACAAGTAACTATACGTATGAAAATTTTATGGAGTAAAGAAGATATTATTATTGATGATAATAATGACCAAACTATTCAATCGTCATCATCATCGACAGGGTCTTCTACATCACAATGTGATTTAGATCATTATTCACTACTAGCTAATCGTAAAACATGTAGTAAGTGGTTGGTTTAATGAGTTGGGGCTATTCGCTATATATTCGATATTCACTCTATTTTTTCATGTTGTATTCAGTACATTGAACAATTTCGTTATTGATTTCATTTAAAGTAACTGAAGGTATGCTCAAATATCTCCTATTAACGTGTTGGTGTAGCTGGAATCGATATACTGAGTGTAAAACATAAGCATAAACTACACTCTAATGTGCAATTCTTACACACTGTATGAATAGAAAAAGACCAAATTCGCTGAATACAGCATACCATTCGTGAATATTACTACTTGCTTTGTCTTTCTTTGAACCTCTGCATACTAATTGATATCACTTTGTAAACGGTTAGAAATAATTGTTTTAACTTAAAACGTTTTACTGCTGCACTATGTAATCTGGAATGCTAAGCTGTAATCCCTCTTCGGCAAACACTGTCGAGGTCATTTGAATGTGTTAGTATTTACTTGCTGATGTTGTTTTTGTAGTTTACACCTAATTAGTTTCTGTTTACAATACGTGTGTCATAAGCAATTTGCCTTCATACAATTTATAAATACGATTTAAGTTGTATTGAGTGTAAAGCGTATGCGTATTTTATTGTTGATGAATTCGAAATATGATGAAACGTACGTTCTGAGTTCCGATTGCCAGTCACAGTCCAACTTTAACCGTATCTGTAAATTAACGCTACATTGTGGCGATCCGATTTGGTTACAAGCGTAGCAATAAAGGTCTATTGCTTGCAGTCGTTAATAGCATCAACGGTTAGATACAAATACATTCCAATCGAATGTAAATACCCGTTGCCTTTACGTGTAACTGTTTAGACTAAGTAGTTTAGTGGTGTACCTGGCGGCGGTTGATACAGATGAACTGAGTCCCGGTCCTAGTGTGAGCATCGACTACGGTATGTGACAGTTACATCCAACTAAAGACGAGTCCGCAATAAAAATGAAGTATGCATTCTGGATTCTACTAGCCAGAGATAAACCAACACTAATCATACTGTCAAAGGAAGTTTCAAATTAGAATGTACAATTGTGTAATTATATTTTGTCACTTACGCAACAATTCTATGTATTTTAGTCATTTGTAATAAAGTTTGAATTAAATCAGTGTAATTCATTTGAAGAGGAAACCCCTCTCATAAAGTTAGTTGTCATTGAAGAATAAGTTTTGAATTATGAAAAATTGAAAGACACCTTTAGTTTGATCAAAAATATCTCAAAATCCATCTGCATTCTAAATAACTTCATGTTTCATTTAAAATGTATCTTGAACTTAGCTAAATAGTTAACCTCAGTCAGTTCTATAAAGTCTGTCCTATTTTGTAATATTTCTAATAGTTACACTGAATGTCTTGTTAACTTTCAACATTCTTGTATTCCAACATCCTTTCAATAATGACCTACAAATTAAATTTCATGTTTACTCGAAAGTGATTTAATGAACTTAGAAATAAGGACTTATGATTTATTTAAGTTGGATTGTGACTGGCAAGTGGGATCCAGGACGCGCGTTTCATCCTATTTGGGACTCGTCTGCCGGATATGCCTGCATATCAATGTTGGGTCTTGGATTCCCTTTGACCAGTCACAATCCAACTTAAATAATGCTTGTGAATAATCGCTATATCGAGGCAATCTGTTCAGGATGCACATGTAGCAACAGAGACTGACCAGCTTCAGTTTATAACAATTCAATGTAAATATACAAATTCATCCTAAAGACTTATGATATATAAAATGAATCAAATTACTAAAAAATTATATTAGTAATATATCCGTGAAATTATGAAGTATTATATATTTTTTGAATTGTTTAATTCAACTGACCTAAATTGCCTCTTTTAGTATGATACATTAGTTTTAATTGGCTAATAAGTAGTGAATATGATAAAAAATAGATGTGAATGAATAGATGTATATCATTGCTGTCAATAAAATCTGGAATGCGTTTGTTGTTTTATTGGAGGCTTGTTAACTTGATAAGAGTGTATACAAAGCATGATACTTACACAATGACTAGAAATTATTACTTATACATTCTCCATTAACCTACTGAGTTAAGTTTGCTGCTAACTCATTCAGCGCTCATAATATTGATTGTGTTATTAGTATGTTATTAAATTTTTCTTTCTGAACTAAATTTCGATTCATTTTCGTTAGCGTATGTTCATTTTGAGCAAAATGCATCAATATAGTCATTTTGTCACGTTTATTGAATGGGTTTATAGAAGCTACCGTGGTGTCATGAGTTGTGTATTTGAATAGAGTGGCGCTGAGTTTCGGTCTAAACACTAACATCAATATTGGAATACATGTAAGCCTAGTTAAAGACTACTATGTAGGACAAAATGCATCTTCTATATTCTATATCTAGTCACAATAGTGCAAACTTATGACGTAATGGTCGTACGGAGTTAGTCATTTCAGGAATCACATATATTATAAATGACTGACAAGAATCCAGTGTTAAATTTAGGCAAAAAGAATAATCCAACTTTATCATATTAACAATAATCTATGGTGTAGTAACCATCAATGTTTAATCCAAATGACGTCATTTGACGTATCTACTTCTTGTTCTTTAGGAATTATGCTTCCTTTCAAATACGGATATTTACGTTGTCATTGGTAGATGAGTTTGCTGCTCAGAGATCTGCTTCATATTACTCCGTGGCTTCTGCAAAGGTTGCTCGTAAAAAAATCTCATATATCTTTAAGGCGTTATACGATTACAGTGAAACAACCATTTATGTATTACCTAGGTTAAGCGCAGGCTTTCCTATTACGACAGCGAACAAACCTCTAATGATGTAAAGGTATAAAAAATAGTTAAGCATTCAAGCGCAAGTACCGCTAATTACCTTGCTTTGTACTTAGTCATTGGAAGAAAGATAGGAACATCTATGTCAGGATATGATAAGAATTCACTAAAACGATGTATGAAGAGATAGATTTTATCTCCTACTGGATAATCGATATTAGATGAATACACTCAGCAAAATAGTTTTGAAATAGTCTATATATATATGTATATATACAGTGGACTGGTTGGCGTTTTTTTTAGCAAGTTTGTATTTTACGGAATAGGGATGCTAGCCCTATGCCCAACCCTCCTCCTTTATCCGGGCTTGAAACCGGCGGCAACCCTAGAAGAGCTGCGGGTGGAGAAGAAGATTAATGAAAGATGTGAGAAACAGGAGAGGATCTGATATAGCTTCAGATCACCACCTAGTGGTTGCCAAAATGAAACTGAAGCTAAAGAAGCATTGGATAACTGGAGTAACAGCATTACAACGGTTCAATAGAGCCTTTCATCGAGATACTGACAAACTCAAGGAATTCAAATTAGCTCTCAAAAACAGGCTTTTAAGCTTTACAAGATCTAATGAAAGAAGAAAAAACTACTATGGAGGACAACCGGAAAGGAATCAAAGAAGCACTAACTTCAACTTGTCAAGAGGCTCTGGGCCGCAAGAAACACCATTATAAAGAATGGATTTCCACAGAGACCCTGAACAAAATTCAACAAAGGAGGAACAAGAAGGCAGAAATCAACAACAGCCGAACTAGAGCAGACAAAGTCAAGGCACCAATGAATTAACAGAAGCAAATAAGCAAGTAAAGAAGAGCATTCGAGCCGACAAACGGAAGTATATCGAAGGCCTTGCAACGACAGCGGAAATAGCTGCAAGAGAAGGAAATATGAAACAGCTATACGACACAACGAAGAAACTGGCATGGAAATATAGTAAACCAAAGTGACCGGTCAGGAACAAAGAAGGCAAGCCAATCACCGAGATTCAAGAACAAAGAAACAGATGCGTAGAACATTTTGAGGAACTCTTGAATAGACCAGCTCCACCGAACGCACCAGACATCGAAGCAGCATCTACAGACCTCCCGATAGATGCCAATCCACCAACGATGGAAGAAATCAAGATAGCCATCAGACAGATCAAAAGTGGGAAAGCAGCAGGACCTGACAATATACCAGCCAAAGCGCTCAAATCAGACATAGACATAACGGCGAGGATGCTCCACGTTTTATTCAAAAGGATCTGGGAGGAAGAACAGGTTCCGGCAGACTGGAAAGAAGGATACCTTATCAAGATATCAAAGAAAGGAGATTTGAGCAAATGTGAGAACTACAGAGAAATCACACTGTTGTCAGTACCATGGAAAGTCTTCAACAGAGTGTTGTTGAACAGAATGAAAGATTCAGTGGATGCTCAACTTCGAGATCAACAGGCTGGTTTCCGTAAAGATCGGTCATGCACAGACCAAATCACAACACTACGCATCATCGTTGAACAATCAATTGAATGGAACTCGTCACTGTACATCAACTTCATCGACTATGAGAAGGCGTTAGACAGCGTAGACAGGAGATCACTATGGAAACTTCTTCGACACTACGGTGTACCAGAGAAACTCGTCAACATCATCCGGAATTCTTGCGATGGACTACAGTGCAAAATCGTGCATGGAGGACAGCTGACAGATGCATTTCCAGTAAGAACCGGTGTCAGACAAGGATGTTTGCTCTCACCTTTCCTATTCCTCTTAGTAGTCGATTGGATCATGAAAACTTCTACATCTGAGGGGAAGCACGGAATTTAATGCACAAGTAGGATGCAACTCGATGATCTGGACTTCACGGATGATCTAGCTCTTTTAATCCATACATACCAGCAAATGCAAATGAAGAAAACTAACGCAGCAGCAACCTCAGCATCAATAGGCCTGAACATACATAAGCGAAAGAGCAAGATCCTCAAATTCAACACAGAGAGCACCGACCTGATTGAACTTGATAGTGAAACTCTTGAAGAAGTAGATACCTTCACATACCTGGGGAGCATCATCGATGAACAAGGAGGATCCGATGCAGATGTAATGGCACGGATCGGCAAAGCAAGGGTAGCGTTCCTACAGTTGAAAAATATATGGGACTCCAAACAACTGACTACCAACCTCAAAGTTAGACTCTTTAATTCGAACGTCAAGACAGTTCTTCTTTATGGAGCTGAAACGTGGAAAACTACTTCAAACATTCTCAGGAGGGTACAGTTGTTTATCAACAACTGTCTACGCAGAATATTGAATGTCTGTTGGCCGGAAACGATTAGCAACTGCCTACTATAGAAGAGAACAAACCAACTTCTAGATGAAGAGGGAATCAGGAAACGACGTTGGAAATGGATAGGACATACATTACGAAAATCATCAGACTGTATCACGAGACAAGCACTAACTTGGAATCCTGTTGGAAGACAGAAAAGAGGAAGGCCAAAGAACAACTTGCGTCGAGAACTGGAAGCAGACATAAAAAGTATGAATAGTAACTGTAAAAAGCTGGAAAGGATTGCTGAGGACAGAGTTGAATGGAGAATACTGGTGAGCGGCCTATGCTCCTCTGAGAGGGGTAACAGGCGTAATTAAGAAAGTAAGTAAGTATTATGCAGTGGACAACATCGATGCAACTAGATGACTTGGACTCCGCAGATGATTCAGCTCTCCTATCCTACACACAGCAACAAATGCGAATAAAAACGAACAAGGTAGCAGTAGGCCTCAACATACACAACGCTAAAAGCAAGATCCTACAATGCAAAACAACCAACACTAACCCGATTTCACTTGACGGAGAAATTCTGGAAGATGTAGAATCCTTTACATACTTGGGTGGCATTATCGATAAACAAGGAGGGTCTGGTGTGGATGTGAAGGCACGGATTGAAAAGGCAAGAGCAGCATTTTATCAACTGAAGCACATCTTGATGTCGAACCAGCTGTCAGGAAACATTCAAGTTAGAATTTTCAAAACAAATGTGAAGAGATTTTGTTGTTGTATGGAGCTGAAACTTGTGTGGAGAACTACGAAAAGCATTCTTCAGAAGATACAAGTACTTATAAACAACTGTCTGTGCATAGATACTTCGGATTTGTTAGCCGAATATCATTAACAACAACCTTCAATGGCAGAGAACAAATCAACCAGCTTCCAGCCGAAGAAGAAATTAGAAAAAGACGCTGGAGTTGGATAGGACACATATTGAGGAAATGACCTAACTGTATCACATGACAATCATTAACATGGGATCCTGAAGGTCAAAGGAAAAGAGGAAGACCCAAGAATACATTGCGTCGGTAATCGGAGACAGATATGAAGGTGATGAAGGGCTCCTGGAAGAAGCTGGAAAGGAAAGCTCAGGACTGAGTTTGCTGGAGAGTGCTGGTCGGTTGCCTATGCTTCCACATTAGGCTATTAGGCATCGATATATATATATGCTTATTATTTATATTTCTTGATTTACTTATCTTCATATCACTAAGCAGATTCCATATTATCCCTCTCCACCTTTTTAGTTGGTTCTTCACGAAATAAAACTATTGATCTATTGCCAGATATCAGTGAACAATATCGATCTAATCAACAATTAAACAATTATAATCATTTAAATCTACCAATCATTGAAACAATTAAAGGATTGAATAATCTACCAAAAATTAATACAAAAGGTTATCCATCAGGTATTTATTATTTCAATGGTTCAACACAATTCGATTTGAATCAATTTAATAAATTTCATAAATTACATAGATTTGATAATGAATCATTTACAATTAATTTTTGGATGAAACATTCACCAACTTTTAATAGACAATATGAAAATAATTTATTCAATGGTCGAGAGAATATTTTATGCAGTTCCGATGAATATGGTAAGTGATTACTTCTAAATATTAAGTTAGTAAAATGTTTTTTTTCTTTTACGAGTTAATTACGTAATTAGATCTTATTTAGACTAGTGTGGTTACATTGCAACTCAGTCGATTAGTATTCGATCAACACTATAAAGGATTTGATTAACATTAAATTGGTCGCTACTGTTATTTGTGAAGCTTTGAAAATCATACCGGATCAATATAGTAATTGATAGGTGTGCCTATAGATGTATATGAATCTCATGCAATCTCATTACAATGAATCAAATAACAACTTATAGCTTACTGTCATCACAGTTAATAAATTTAAATGTCATGTCCATCAGAGCTGCTGCATATCAACCTTTTCATTTAACTTTTGTCATAGATATTCTTATAAAAATGACAATTTCCTCACCTAATTTTTCAGGGCTTGTTGTTATCAGAGGAGACTTACTTATGGACTTACACTAATATGCAGATATTGTAATTCTATTCGATGAAGATACTGATGATATACAGAATCTTCTCAGTGCATTGTATGACAGTACATACATATTTCGAATGTTTTTCCCCCAAACGTAAAATGTCACTTCATAATTTGTCTTCGTTATCGCCTAGATTGATTATATTCAGTAAAGTAGTTAAGTGCGTTGATCGCTTTATTTATCTTTGGAATTCTGATCATCAGTGACAAGTTAATGTATAGTAAAATCTCGGTACGGACTCAAAAAACTAATTGTATTTCAAAATTTCGCGTTACTTTTAGCTCAGGTAAGTGCAACAAGTATACTGCTCAGCAGTCTGCAGAATTTTAACCTATGTTTACTTGGACTAATTAGCTAGATTTCATGTTTGTTGACATAATCTGATCGCTACCATGATGGATTACACAAACGCCACTACTAATTAATTAATTAACGTTCACACCATTTCATTCCTTCTTGTTGAATTGTATTCTGGTATGGTGCTAATGTGAAATGTCGACTTAAGTTATTGTACATATGTTCCAGTTTCCACGTTGTTTATGACTGGAAAAATAAGAATTTCACTTCAGTTATGTTATCTGAAAACATACATTTCCTGGATTCACTATTAGGCAGGTATATGACATTCATGAAGTGATTACGCGTTGTTATTACTCATCGCACTTCTCTCTAAAAGTCATTATCTTGATTGTTATTAATTGAAATATTGTTTCACTTGTGCTGTTGTCTTCCTTTAAACCACCTGTTCTAGCAGTTAAATAATTCGACTGACTGATGTATTTTGTATTCTTTTTAAGAGAAAAATCGACATCATTTTGCTGTGTTTCTGCATAATTGTAAATTGGTTGTACTGATACGACGTGAACCAAACAATGAATCTAGCATATCTGATTCAACTCAACTTATTCCATCTCAATGGCGTTTCGATGTTGATGAAGTATGTGATTCGAATTGGCATCATTATTCATTAACTTACCATCCACCAAAGTTGAAATCTGTAAACTGATCAAAATGAATTCACATCTGGGTCCGAAAGTAATATAGAAGTTAGTAATATCGTGACTTTTTTTCTAAAACATTTCTGTAAAGTTGGTAAATTCTCTTGTCTTACTGATTATCCCCTAATTTCTATTCTTGATTATTTATTATGTAACTGACAAGTAACTTGGGATAAAATTTAAGATATGTTAAGATTCCTCGAAAGTCAATCAATAAACACTTAGAAGACTGGAAAACGCTGGTCAGCTACCTTGCTGAAACACGAACCAATGAAAATGTTTGGGATGTCGACATTTGTTCATGCTGATTGTATAAGATACTTTTAGAAGTAAGACTGTTGTTCACATCTGTTATCTTTTGATATATGTTTGGTTTACGGAGACAAAGTGTCGCAAATAAACGTTAAGCATTTTACTCTAAGACTTCTCAAGATGAATTCTTGGTAATAATGAGACCTCGAATTCGTTCATCACCGATAGCGTTGGAAATTGATTAATCTTTATCATTAATTGTTTAAATGAAATGCACTCACTGAGAAATAAGAAACTTTTGCATTACCTGATTTTCACTTGTAGCCTCGTTGATATCATTACGTTACACGAACCATAGAAATGTATAAATCGTGACCTTAGTGTAAGGAATACATATTTACATATAACACGTTCTGTTTCATTCATTCAATTGTTATTTTTTGTATTGATTCAGTCCAGCTTTTGTGTTCATATCAGTACAAGCTAGCTGTTTGTCGCTCTATTGTTTTCAATGATTGATGAATAAATTATGCTATTGTGAAAGGTGATATTATCCAGGACGGTAAAGACCTTGGACAAATTTATTCTTTGCTAGAGAGATGGCCTCTAAAGTTTGAAGCTAACACATTTAGAACTATTCATAATATAACTATCCTTCTGGCTTTGGGGTGACGTTACCAGGTCTGTGGGGCCGCCTCTAATTGTTTTTTTTTCCAGGCTTATTAAAATCTTGTATTATCCTACAGTGTAAACAGCATGGAGCTAATACCTGCTTGTACATTTTTAACATCACTTAATACTGAAAAGACATATTTATTGACTGGGGTGATCATTTATCGGTGACCAGAGGGCAGGGTTACGTTCAATTGCTAGGCATCGTCGACATTTTTCAACACTAAACCACCATCTTTAAACTACTTTTAAAGTCGACCTATTAGGTCTTCGTAATAATCTTTGTTATAAGTTGAATATTGTTTTTATTAGTAAGAAAAATTGTTAGTCATTCGGATTACCATAACATCACCTTCGTTGTTAATTTAGTTGCAATTATATTTGGATGGACAATTAGTACCAAATAATGCTGAATTAGTTCAAATTGCTGAAAATATGCCTATGGTACATTTATCATCTAGAAATCATGAATTTGTTCGTACTTCAGTTGGTGCTTGTTGGCATGGACGTAGTGCACAATTTACTCAACATTTTGTGGTAAGAATTTCAGTAATGTAATTGACTGCATTAATTTTCTATTAAACTTGAAATTTACTGCTTTCTATTTTATTGTTTTTGATTCAACATATCTGTTGTAGTTAGTCCGCAATAAATAATTTTTCTAGTTGGTTTGATTAGGCCATTAGAGAAGTTGTGTCAGTGTAACAGGTACTACGGACTGAACTTCTTGTGACTTAAATGTAATTTACAGTACTACCGTATGTCAACTTTGCACATACTCAACAACTATTTCATCTCAATTTATCAGTTTTTTCGCAATTTACGTCTCTAGCACTTAATCCAGTACCTTCAGTTGCTGTTTCTGTTAATATAGTTTACTTATAATTGTAAAAAATTGCAAATTAAAGGCCTTTTTATAGATCAATTATATTAACTAGTAGAATCGTGATCATACTTTCGCAGTTACATTTCTTATTAATCAGATCAATGTATTTACTATTGTACTCAGTTTCTCTTGTATTATCACTTTTAATCTCACTGAGTGTACTAACACCTAGACAATGACAGGTATATCAGGCTGATAAATCTTAAATAGAACGAAGCATATATCCTAGATTTTACTGATAGTTACAATCCGTGTATCCTGTACTTTGCTGTTTTTTTTTTTGTTTCTATTCGAATTTATTCATCTAATGCCAATAATGCTATCATATATTGTTTATTTATTTTATATTAAAATGAAAACAAATAAATAAAAAAAGGGCTATCTTGCTGGTTTAATCTTTACACATGGATATATTCAATCAGAGGAAGAATTACTATGTTTAACCAATTGTGAACCACATTTATTTATTGATGATCCAACATTCAATTTAAATAATAATCGTTTCGATACAACGAATATACGTAATTCTCATTTGAATAGTATTATAATTCAAGCAAAAAATTTACATGAATTATCAAATATTCTTAGAAAGGTGACATTTTACAATCCAAGATTACAATATAAACCACGTAATCGACCAGAACCAGTGGCTATTCAATTAAATACTATGTTTACGTAAGTTGTACATCTATAAGTTAAAGTGGTTTGATGGTGATTATTTGTCAATTCGTTGTTTGTATTCGTTACAGATTGATCGGAGTTAGATTCCATTAAAAACCGTAGAACACTAGACAGCTGTTTTATCCTGCAATTGAACTTCATAGTAACAGTATGCTTTCATGACCACAGAGGTAACTGAACCCACGAGCTTTAATTTTTTTCGATGAATGTATAATTATCAACACCACTGGACAGACTGTCATCCTTTTGTAGAATTCTAACTTTAATCAATTTTACGTATAGTGGGACAATCATCCAATATTAACCATTGGCGTTAACTTTCCCACTTACGGGTTATCTGAATTGTATGAATCACGACCTCTTACTAGAACTTACAAAGAGTTTTGAAGTAGCATATTAGTTACGTGATTATTATAGTTAATTTGCAGTGGTGTTATGGAGATTTATTGGTTTATGCAACATTTTCGAGTGTTTTGTTGGTAATGATAGTTTCTCTGCTTGACTTATTCCAACGTTGTACGTTATCTACTAGTTGGTTGTTTACCTTAAATTAGATTAGATAACTACTTCTATTAGCCATGTTGATAGCATTGTTGAGAGTCCCCCCTGATCTTATGTTGTTCGCGACTGAAATCAGGTAAATTCCCATATTATTCAAGTTCGATTGTGACTGGCGAGCGGAATCCAGGACGTTACGTTTTGTCTTATTTGGGACTCGCAGACTGGATTTACCTACTTTTCACTGTTGATGTTTACATCAGAACTCGAACCCAGTATTTTTGTGTCAAACGCCACTGCGTTCACCACTAGGCTACTGAGCCCAGGCAGCTACACTTGTGCAACGGGTATATGTAATTAGGATGAATTTGTATCTTCCCGTTGATTTGTCATGGATTGAAACCGATCAGCCCCTGTTGGATTATGTGTGAACATCAGCATGAGGAAACAGGTACATCCCAAACAGGACGAAACACGCGTCCTGGATTCCGCTTGCCAATCTCAACTTAACTTAAATGATGCCTGTGATTTATCGTCATGTTGACAAAATCCTCTAATATAACAATAGAGGTTGATCAGTTTCAGTCCGTGACAAAGTAACGGGAAGATAAATATTCATCCTTAAACTTCCATATGATTAGAATTAAAAACGACAAAGCTAGAGACCGGCTAAGGACATGAATAAAATTGAGTAATAATTATTTGTAGATAGGTGTTGTTGGGATTGTTGAATTTCAATTTGACATCACGAATTTGTCTGAATTAGACAACCATTTATCACCAAGAAGCACCGGTTAATTGATTTGTCCTTGTATAGGACTCTTCAGGAGTGCGTATCCAGGATCCAATCAGGGATCGAGTCCATGACCCACTGGATCCTATGTGATATACGAGAAATTTTTAAAATGAAATTTTCATCATTGACCAACCTTATCTTGAAAAACACTATGAAAACCAGGAGGTCTTTAACAACTGTTTTTTCACTACTATAGGACTTACTTATTTATCAAACTTTCAATACCGACATCATAACTGATGTTTAGACTTCTTTCAATTGGCATATATTTAATAGGACTGATATAGATAAAGCTATACTTCATGATTAGTTTAGGTAAAGAAACTAAGGGTTATTTTGTAGAGCCATTGGGATATAAAAGAATATAATTTCCTTGTTTTAATTTACTCATAGCTATTCAACAGATTGCTGAAATACCTTCAATATTTAATCAAGTTATATTAATCGGTCCATTGCCACCTACTAAACAGACATTGGGTTCACTTGATAAATTTAATTCAAATATTCAAATGAATCATCAACTTGGCACTCGTTTTAGTCAACACCATCATCCTTATTTTCAACCACAGCAGCCGCAACAACAACAGCAACTTAATCCCCCTGAATATGAACAAAAACATCAAGAAAAACTGCCTGAAAAGTTGGCTACCATCGATTCATCAAAATCGATTGAACCAAATCAATCTCTACAAACTAATAATTTTGATAGAATATTGACATCATCACCAACTATTTCCTTGATACTATTTAAGTACAGAATACAATGAAAATATGAATAAAACATTTACAATGAAAAACTATCACATTCGATAAATTATCGTCAGGAGTTTATATATTTCCGGATATAACACTTATGTGGAAAACTTCTCCAGAACTATTGAAATTTCATGATGCATGTGAGTAGTGAATTTTTATGTTTCTTAGCTGAACACTAAGATCAAACTCAAAGTAGCTAGATTTTTCAAAAAAGGACCTAGTATGGTATAGTTTGAATATTAACCTCTAAGTAGACTATTGAAATTTAAACGTAGATCCCTGTGAATCATCTCTTGCGAATCTTGGAACGATTGAGTGATTAGTAATGTAATTGATGATGTTTTGAATATTCATCGATTATATTACGTACAAGTTGATTACCTCCTACCTTGATGCACAATATCATGTGCTGTAGGAGTAGGACAAAAGGTAACTAGTTGAGGCCAAACCATATCATAACAGCAGTCTATGAAGTTGTTGATTATTGGCTTGAACTATGTTGATAAATGCCTATTGCTTAATTGCGGACACAGTTAATCGCGATGAGTGTTTCTAGACATTCTGCTAATCGCGTGGAATGGGTCTGTTTCTCTGTTGATTCCTTCATACTTTCCATTTTTCATCGTTTCCTGTTAAAATATTATTCGTTTTAATTTTGTTTCATCTTACGTTACATAGGGAGTATGTAGTAACTTGGCCTAATACACGTTTATTTTACACTCTTTGTTCACTTTCAATGACTGATTCAATACTTAAGTATGTTGTATATCGCTTTAGAAATAAATAGTGAAAAGCGTTTAACATTAGATTAGTCATTAATTAACCATTGTCAATGTCCAATTGTAAGTTTAATGTTATTTTTGTTTATGAACACTTAGCTCAGTATTAAATAGGTATTTTTTTATATTTTTTTATATCTGCTAGTTTGGGCATGGCAACTTGAACTGATGTATGCATGTACCAAGTTCTACGTTGTAAGTGACTGATTGATTGAATGAGATTGTGAGGATTCACTACTGAAAGGTTTCTTGAAAGGATGAATGAATTTTTCAATTATTCTTAGTTTTTGAGAATGGTGCCTATCTGAAATTAAACTGTGATGATTATTAACAAAAAAATATTGAGGTTGCTTACTTCACTACTTAAATCCTAAATAAAACTTTACAAGATTAAATAATTTATGAAAATTTACTTCCAGCATTTAAACTATAGTCTTCCTTGAGTTCTATAGTGCAATATTGTATACAATCGGTATTTTGATACTAAAAAAAAATAACGAAATACATGTCATATTCTCTTATCAACACACAATGTAAGTTGATTACAATTCTGTAAAGATTACATAATACTTGTCGCCAATATTTACCGACATTGTTCGTATAGTGTTCCTTTTTTTTAAATTCATGTTAATTCAATGAAAAATCTGAAACGTAGTAATAAAACTCGTCTATTTGGTATGATGTTCTTTTTTTCTTTTTAAATGTACAACTATCTTCTTCTATTTTTCGTATGTTTGCCTTTATACTGACGTCAGTCTTTGAATGCTGTTTTTTTTTTCAGTTACAGTTTATGTAGGAATAAGTTTCTTGGTGACTACAGTGCATTATATTAACATACAAGAGTAATTCTTAAATTATCCACGTTTTGTTAATTCGATATCACGAATTAGACAACCATTGATCACCTTAAAGCACTAGACAGCTATCTCGTCTTAGTATGCGAATCTTCGGCAATGCATATCCATGACTCCATAGGATATTGCGTTTTGCTGACAGACGAACCAATCAGCATATCGATTGGTTAACTACTGGGGAAGAAAATAGCAATAAATGAATAGGTTATTGCGAAAAAAAAGAATTATACTAAGATTTTACATGATTAGTTAATACATTATAATTTTGCTGTGATGTTTCTACTGTTAAGATAAGGGAACAGTGATAATGAAAGTTGTCAATGTAAATAAACGGCTGTCGACTACTGGGACCATCATAACAATACGAGTACATTTACAAGTGTACGTAGAGCAGTTTAGTGTTACTATTGTAGACATTTGTTGACTGATCCATATAATCTTTCTTGTGTACTACAACACAGAATCTGTAACCGAGAAACGTGTAAAGCATTCGTATACACTCCAGTCAT
The DNA here is from genome assembly GCA_025215515.1 of Schistosoma japonicum. Lineage (NCBI taxonomy): Eukaryota > Metazoa > Platyhelminthes > Trematoda > Strigeidida > Schistosomatidae > Schistosoma > Schistosoma japonicum. Next base: position 4,138,581 of record CM046061.1, read on the forward strand.
CTCTATATATTATCATCTCTGGTTAAACAACTTTAAAAAATAGATTGGGCAATTTTTAAAATGTCCCGGCCAAATTATCACTTTAGCCAATCTGTATGGATTTGAGTAAGAATGGGAGCAATTTAACCTCACTAATTTATAGCCAGTTCTAGCCAATCAGCAGTCAGTATTTGTAGACGAATATTCTATTACCACACAAGAACAATATTTATATGGATATACAGATTTTGCTTAATTAATGTAATTATCCAAGTTCTCTATAGTCTTTTTTATCTATGATTTGAAAAACAAATAATGGCATTGTCTTGTCCGTATAGCTACATAACACACATTTTCTAAAAACGTTTATCTTTAGCTGACGCTTAAATAGATACCTTTTGGGGTACAAGATTACGTTTACAATTAAGGATAGGGTTAGATTAGATTTAGAGTTTAGGTTAAAGCTACGTTTTGATTATGTTTCTAGTTTTATTTTTTTGTTATTTATAGTTCATTTAGCAAGAATTTACCATTTGATACGTTTGATATTCTAATATTTACTCTGTGATATCATAATTGTTTTAAGTTTTTTACGTTGAACATAGGTATTACATTAAGTGACTTCTGATTGCCTGATTCTTCATGGTGAGGTTATTAGTTACTTAGCCTTGCCCCTATGATGTACTGAAGCTGATAACCATGAATACTACTAAACTTATAACAGGACAGCCCAATAGTCGATGTAACATCAATCGCAGTTTATAATGAAAGCATTATTAAATGATCGATTTCTTATGGATCATCCTAATAAGCATGAATGATCTCATTTTTTCTGAAATAAAATACCCATTTTCAACTTATCATCACCATCATATTATCTTCGTAACAATCCTATAGGTTTTAAGTAGTATGCTAGAGCATCTTCCTCTAGCCAACAGAAAAGTCTCTCTTCAATAAGCTTTTTAGTTTCAATGTTCGCTTAAATTTTGAAATAAAAACCTTTCAACTCCCAGGCCAGAGTTAAAATGGTTTTTCTGGTTAGGGTTTTTTGTCAAGGTTCTTTTATTACGGAATAGGGTTGCCCAACCCTCCTCCTATGTCTGGGCTTGGAACTGGCAATAATCCTAAGGGGATTCTAGGCGGAGAATGCTAGTCAGTGGCCTATGCTCCACATGGAGTGACAGGTATTGATTGAATAAACTTTGAAATCATCACATAACTTGGTTTCTATAGATTTGTACAATAAATACATTCAATGCAATTATTTTAAAAATTACTGAATCTTAGGTTTTAAGTTTGATGATATTTATTAAAATTTCATTAGTTAAACAAAATTTTTCCCTTTATTATTTTATATTCAATATTTATTTAGCATCAGAATTTGAGCAAACAATTGCATCTTGTACAATTGAATTATGCAAAAGTGAATCTGTAAATAAAATAACTCTAACAATATCAGAGTTCATTCTTTTAAATCCTGATTATCTAAAGAATGGTATCAATGCATTTCAACATTTTAATGGATTCATAATACATGGTAGTTCTGGTATATTGAGTTATATGAATGCATTAAAACATGTCCAATGGTTATCAAAAGATGAAAATAATAATATAAATAAACGTTGTTTTAATGTATCATGTGAAGCAATGGTTCAAATTATTGAAGGTGATAAATTAGTAATGAGAAAAATCTACAGTAATTCTATACAATCTGAAGTAAGATTGTTTTTTTTTTAAATATGTTTACACTGATGTACTTATACACTGTTTAGATATTGACACGAAATAGACTGAGTTCGAATCCCATTGTGAACATTAACTTAGAGATGCAGGTACATCCAACCGACGAGTGCCAAATAGGATAAAACGTGTATCCTGGATTCCACTAACGAGTCACAAGCCAACTTAAATAAATAAGATATTCTCCTTGTTTGTGTATTCAGTCAACAATTATAAATTAACTTTTTTTTAAAAAGTTATTTGAAGTATGAAGGAGCAGATTTATGCTAATTAACATCTTTGCATTGAAGTACTTGAGGTAGTAGAAAAGATTTATAGTTCGAAAGGATGATTTTTATGAAGTCACGTTCTCCCAGTTAGATGGTTTAGCTGTGCATCGTTGGTTATCATTGTACACAAATCCAGCGGCACGGACCTGTGATACATGTGGACTATAATAATTTTTCTTTAGTAGGTAATAAACATTCATTTTTATTCATTCATGTACAGCGTCGAAACCGACATATATATACATAAGTCGAAGTCGCCATACCACATCACGACGAGATCGAACTCACAAAACTAATAAAACAGTAGAATTCAACAGAAAGAAATGAAACAAACAAAGTGCAAAAGAATAATAAAACTAAGGATCTGGCATAATACAAAGAGTGAATACGTTTACGCCACTGAGATCAATTTTTAACCATGTCACACAGCGTCTCCAACCATTGGTCACGCGGACGGCAACCAGGTAGCCTGGATCTATCAACATGGCTTAGATCATCAGTCAAAGACTACATGGTCTAATACGATGTTTTGGTTTAGCCTCCCCTTCCATCTTACTCCTACCCCAATCAGCATAGCGAGACCAAAGACCTGAAACTTACTCATATCTTCTTTTCATGGTCTATCTTTCCTAACCCGATGCTAGGCCAGAGCGAACTGCTGCACATTACACTTGACATTTCGTTGAAAGCAGAATATTCAGCCTACGTCACAAGTGGCGTATGTTGGCGAATGCCAAACGAGCTTTCTGAATTCTGACTGAGATTTTGTCAGACACCGACCGACCAAAGATGATTAGATTTTCGAAGTAAGTGAAGTGGTCAACGCGCTCAACTTCTTTCTTTATCATTAATGTAGGCGATGATACAGACCAGTCCTGGAGTAGCATTTTACATTTAAACGGAGGAAATCGCATTCTAAATATATTTGCAATATTACTCAAGGTGTTCAGAAAACTTTTCATATTGTCAGCGTCTTCATCAAATAGGACTATATTGTCTGCGTATTCCAAGGCTACAAGTAAGCTTCCTGAAAGGAGATCAATTCCCGAAAAGATAATCGAAGAAAATGTGGTTCGAATGGAACATCTATGACTAAGTTAAGTATAAAGAACGACGGGCAACTCCGACAAACACTACTTGAAGTTGATGATTCTCGCGATCGTTCGCCATAAGCTGGAACTTAATCAGTAGTGTTCGTGTAGAGAGTTTGTATAAAGTTTGTATACTTTTCAAGTACGCACTCTAATGATAAACACTGCCACAGTGCCACTCGATCTACAGAGTCAATGGCGGCTTTCAAGTTAAGGAATAAAACTATTGTCGGACTTTAGTAGCTATACCTATATTCTTGGGTCTCGTAAAGAGTGAATATCTGGTCCATGTACCCTCATCTAGATCCGAAACCAATCTGGTTTTCCGGAGTTTGCTGTTCCCTGGCTTTAGATAAACATCGAGTGATTGCATAGGCTAGTATCTTAGACACTATGTTAGTCAAACTGATGCCTTTGTGGTTATCACCATCTTCTTGTTCTCTGTCTCCCTTGTATTTGACTGATCCTTCTAATTACATATCTTATCATCGTCGGCATATTTTGATTTTATCTGCTTTTCGTAATTTGATTTCAGTCAGTCATCAATGAATAAACATATTGAAATCCTTTTCATGTAAGAGCAACATAGATAAGCGAATTATATTGCTACCAATTAAACCTTTTGTACTAAATTCCTAGAATAACTTTAGACTGTAGTTTTGTCTAAGCGTCATCTGGTCTTGTTGATGTCTATTTCTATGACTATGTTATATTCCATTATTCTTGTACTTCTTCATACGTGTGATTGTTTGAGTGTCTTTTTGTCTATTCCTCTTATTACACTGGTATAGAATACCATATTAATGTGGTTATTGCCTTTCTTACTTGTCATTGGTTTTGTTCATTCTTAATCCTTAAATTGACTCATATTTAAGACAGTTATATTTAGACATGATGGTAAATCTCTAATATTCTTGAGTGATTGCATGGATCACCAAACTTCAAGTTTCTGGCGTGTTACTAATTCATTCGAATGTATTGAATCGAGAATTTTTGAGCTATAGCTCTTGTTTTTTCTATTTATATTTAAATTCTTTAATAGCATATCGAATGATCAAAGCCAATCATCATTACTAATAGTTCAGTATCTATAGTGTTCTTATTGAGAAAGTTGTTTGTACGCACAGCGATTGATTAACTATAGTTATAAATAATAATAATGAGGACACATACTCTTATTATGAATAGTAAGAAACTAACTAACCTTCCAGTAGTAGAATGAATTTGTATATTCCCATTGATTTGTTATAGACTGAAGCTGGTCAGTCACTGTTGCTATATGTGCATCCTGTGCGGATCGCCTCGATATAGCGATTATTCATAGTTATCATTTAATTTGTATTGTGACTGGCAAGTGGAATCCAGGACGCGCGTTTCGTCCTATTTGGGACTCATCGGTTGGATCTTTTTTCAACATCTAGTACATTAGTATTTATCAATTTCTATCAATCATGTTGTAATATGTCCAATGTTTTGATTGGTTATTATCACAAAACCTCTTCTACGGGGTTTCCTACTGACTTTACTACATAATATCAATAATAGTCTTATTCTTTCTAGCTTCCAATTGATATTTTTCAGTTACCGAAACTATTTTCGAATTCAAAATAAAACTAGGATTAGTGAACTGTTTTTTTAAAAGTGAAGCTTCAACTTTATAAATGTAGAATTGTATTGTTTTCATCTCATACATTTAATCCTCACACTATACTGACAGGCATGTAATATGTAGTTAATAATCTTTTTTTTTTATGGGAAAACATCTGTTAACATAGAAATTACATGAGATAGATAATATCTGTTGATAATTAAATAATTCTATGCTTAGTATAACATTTCTTGTTTACTATACAATACTGAAGTACAAAATGTAGAAGTACATAACATTTGTTTAGGTACAATTCTTTATATTTTACTTTAATTTAGTTCTATTCAACGATAAATGAAGTTATTTGCATAAATAGTGTTTTCATTTTTATTTTTAGAAACGACATTGTTCCTGGCGTCAGTTAATAGATTGTTTGATTCATTTAAGATTAATTAATTTTTTGGTAGTTTTATTTTCTTTTTTGTTTACTGTATTGTTTGAATGTCAATATTTTATACAACTTAGTGTACTTAGTTTGCGTAGAATTGAATCTTCACAATCAATAACTTATTGAGTGATGCAAGTTTTGTTCTCTTAAGAAGTCTTAGTTTCATCAAGATTTCATGTACGTCTTACTGACAAGTCCTGATTAACGTGAAACTTAGATTTATCAGACTATCCTATCAACTACCTTCAACAAGTCGTGACTGTTTAGATAAGCTGGAAACTTTATTGTAAGACCCAGACTGGATATGTTTATACACATTTTAGATGTTTAAGCAACGGAAAACTAATAATCTCCAACCTTGAGTAATTCATGTGCACCAATGACATTCATCGTCTTGTTTTTTCTTCAAATTTTCTGTATAATTATGACATATTTTCAATAGGCTAAACTATTGGCACTACAGTGCAGTATCTTGTTTTCAACACAGTATCTCATGTCATTCTCTAAAGAATACCTACAGTAAGATTTCCTTTGTCTTTAGCATTTTGTTGTTGTGGTTTCTTTCTCTAAACTTTTATCTACTGCTTGTAAAGCTACTACTCTACTTTGGTGTTTGGAAATATTGAAATAGGAAACTTTGGGCTTAGGCTTTGCATTAATTGAAACTTGTCATTAAGATTCATTTGAGACAACTGGTAATCCATATGGGACTGAAACCTGTTAAACAGCTTCACAGTGTTGGACATTACTACTGAGCTGTTTTAGCGGCGATTGAGCCCCAGAAGTACTGATATTGGTTACTATTCAGTGATTAATCAATGTACTGCCTTTCTAAATACATGGATAAATTCATAGTTGTGAACATTAAATTTTGACATTTACAGCAAATAAATGCTTTGCATAAAAGTATCATTTTGGTTTGATGCCACATGTGTAGGCATACTCATATCCATACAGGTTTAAATTAAAATTGTATGTTTGCTATTCCTAACGGACGTCGTCGAAATCACTGATTTATTGATGTTTTGTATTCAATGAACTAGTAATTCCATACTCAGACTTCAGTGGCAGTATGCAAAAGTGAGTGACTCGGTGTTCGAGTTTCTCGTAGAGCGTCGATTCCTTCAATATTGGAGGAAGGGGTGTGTGTATCTGACTGACGAATACTAAATAGAACGTTACTTAAATTCCTGGTATCTTGGAACTTACCTCCAACTACCTAACTGTTTATATTCAGCAGTTCTTACTTAGTTTTTTTTTAAATAAATGTTCGTTTAATATGTTTGTTTATTTTTCTCTTACAGTTCAATGTTTACCATGGAAAGTCGGCACATTCTCCATCATTTATTTCACCAATCGAACAACATTATTCAACAAGATTACCTTTAAGACCTAAGCCTCGTATCGTAAATAAAAGGCATATAAGTGATTTTCAGCCTATTCAACAGTCAGAAAATGAAACAGATGGTTGGAATAAGGTATGTTTCTTTTTGGCTATTTTGTTTTCCATTTGTTATTGTTGACTGATTTATCACTGACCTCAATAGTGTTCATTCCGTAGAGTATTCAGCAACTATCTGTCAACAAAATCCAATACGATGGGTTAGCTCTCTAAAAATTTCAGTTAAGTCATTCTAAGAAGCAACAGCTAATATGATCTCATCTCTTTCCAATTGATAATTGAATTCATTCATCTATTACTTAGTGATACAATCCTCAAAGTATTTCATATTGTGTAAGAAAAATGGCTGATTAATGTAGTTGATAAGCCATAATTAATGCATGATCCAGAAAAAATGTTCGTTGTTTCTGCCAATCTAATTTCAGTACATTAATTTAAGACTAGTCTAAAGTGAATAAATGCGTCAACTTCCTCATTTATCTTGTAAGTCTGACCAGATCTGACAAAATCTCTGTACGGCTTCAGAAAAACCTGTTTGGCTTTTACTAACTTACCACACTTTATTAAGTAAGTGTGTTATCCATATGACATCCAAAGGATATTACCCAGCAGTCTGCGAAGTATCCACAACTATTTTGATATACATATCGATGTAGCATAGCCCATCATGTCAAGTAAACAGCATAAATATATTGAAATTTATGGCTTGCAACATACTCTTTTTTTAATTAGACATTAATATACAACATTCCCTAAATTGAATGAATGAAAATGTTACTAAATGAGCTGGATACCACGCAATTTTAATTACTCATTTATTAAGTAATAACATTTATGTAATTTGCTTCGATTCTAAACACTGTAAAGACTAATATTTAAAACGTATTCGGATCTTCCTGTTGATTTATCATAGACTGAAGTTGACCAATCTCTGTTGTTACATGTTCATCATAAACGGATCACGTCGATATGATGATTGTTCACAAGTATTGTTTAAGTTGAATTTTGACTGGCAAGCCGAATCCTGGACGCGTGTTTTGTGCTATTCAGAACTCAGCTGGATTTACCTACATCCTAGTGTTGATATTCACATCAGGATTCGAACTCAGTTTGTTTCGTGACAAACGCCACCACGTTCACCACTATAAAGGCCAGTTCTACTAACCAATTACCAAAACTCATAGTAGATGGTATGAGATCCGAGTCTAGAAACTACCAGTAGATAATCAAATGCTTTAACTAGAGTTACTACTTAATTGTTCTACAGTTTGAATGAACATTGAGGATGTTAATTCCAGCTCTAAGAATAATTGTCACGAATTTTTGGATTTTATTCAACAACAAAGTATAGAATTACTTCATCTCCTAAAATCTGATTGGTTTGTTGTGTTTGTATTGCATTAGGACCGGGGTGGGAGGTATATATTCAAGTTAAATATTAGAGATTGATTCACTTTTTTCTTTAACATTCTATCTATCCTTTCCCTTCTACTGTTTTAAAATAGTAGCTTATCAAAATTCTATTTCTGTGTAGGTATTCAACTAATGTAGATTTTATGTCATTTGTATTACACAATTTGTACATTAAGTCTGTATTTTCTTCTTTATCTTAAATACAACTAGATATGATAAATATGTCATGAAACTGGACATGATACCTTTTTTTAAGGAATGTTCTATTTGAAAATATATGTGTGTACTAACTGTAATGGATTCATTAAGTGTTCTATATTCAGCAATTAAAAAAGGTACTTTGAAAATCTTTTCATCCTTAGAGATTGCTTATTGATTGCCTTGAATAAAACAAATTGGTAAAGAACTTATTACACTTAAACATACACCAGTTGAACAAATGAACTGAATAACAATGAATTTGCTATTTTCATGTATCAACTTTGATCAACAGTTAAATATCTTCGTGATGTCATAGAGTAAACCGGTTTATTTATTTATAGTTCATTCTTGATGTTAGGGTAATGCTCATGTCTTTCTGTAGTGTTCAATGAGTGTAGCCTAATCAGTCGACTGCTAACCTTCTACTGGAAGCCGAAGTTGCTTTCGGGTTAGTATAACTTGAAAATACACGAATAATTTTGACCTGTGGTAAACTGAGTCTGCCAGAACCAATGTATACCACCTTACGAAGACTGAGACTAGATTTCAGACGAATGGAGGGGATAAAGGCTTATTCAAGAGATAGTGAATTAATTAGCGAATAAACAAGTAAATACAAAATTAATAGTGATAGCTATATAGAATGGAGTAAGTGCACAGGAATAATAATTCTAGCGACGGTAATAGGAAGGTTGAGATATATATTACCAATGAATGCAGTATCAAATTTTTCTGTCGATGTGTTTAGCTAGCCACTGCTACAGATAGAAGACAGGACTACGTGAGTACACACGTTTTCATCCCAGTTAGTTAAAACCTGCAGTTAAAAGTGGGACGCTATCCGAGTGTTCTTCTTTTTTGTATGGTATCCGTCTGGAGTTACCTCTTTAAGTGTCCTAAACTGTTAGGTCTCCTCTTGTTTTTCGATATTTCGACAAGAATAAATCGAAATGATTAGAAACAATCTGTCTGCATTTCCGCGCCCCACTTCGTCTATCATCTTTTCATTCATTTCAAGATGTCTACGGTTCGTTTAGGAAAAGAGGTTCAACAATGTTGTGGGTTTCAAGATGGATAAAAATTTTAAGTTTCTAAAACGATGTTTAAATTAATAAGGATAAGTAATAAATATACTAAGAGATAAAAACCTAGTAGATTTTCGACACATATATATCATTTTTGATTAATGTTAGCAGACATCAAGATTCTGTGAACCCTTTTTGTCTTCCTTACTAGTTTGATAGCTCTACAATACATGGAATAATTAATATCTCAGTAGTTTCGATCTGAAATTACATAGCGTGATCGTCGAGTAAGATACTGAAATGACTTTATCGTTACTATGGAAATGATGGTGATATCTATAATCTGTGATAATATGACTTTAAGTCAATTTGATTAATGCCTACGATCTATTTGAACTCTTATTGTCTGAACTGAAGAATACTTGACCAAAACCACCTGATTTTGAATTGATGAGTTACTGAACAAACCTTCCAAGTAGAAAGTTAATGGAAAGTTTACTATTTAATGCAGATTAATATCATATGAACTATATACTTAGTAAATACAGTTTAGTTATAAAGATCCTAGTAACATAAACAGTAGATCCCTCAGTTAGTCATTATAAATTTTTCACATCTTTGTAAATGATATTTCTAATCATATTTGGATCTTAATAGTCAGAGTTCATCAAGTATTATGAAGGCTAATGAAATTCACAATTAGTCGAACTATTGTAAATAAATATGAATCATTCATTCACTTTCAAACTAAACAGTAAACTTTGAGCTACAGTTTCAATAACCTTCAACTACTTTTTTTATTGCTTCTTTGTCTACTACAGATATAAACAAAAGATCCGACAAAAATTGATGAAAATGTTAATATTGTTGCATTTCAAGGCATACTTTATTAGTCAGGTACTAAGTATCGGAGTATCTGGGGTCTGTTCTTTAAAGAGACTATTAAGGAAGCGCTTACAAAACCTAGTCCTTTTGTAGCTTATTTAAACAGAATATTGAAGAAATTACTGAATTAACTGGTTTAGATTTACTAGTATAAGTAAATAATCGTGATCAGAAAACTTTAACATTGATATCCATTGCAAACTCATAGAAGCCTACGTTAGTTACCAGATCATATCAGACTCATCAATAAAGATATTCAAGATGTCACCATAAAGTATATGTCCAAAACACGTAAAAACAGGCACCCCCTTTCCGCAAATGATATAATGGAGTGGATAGAGTGGTATATTTGATCGTAAGCAGACTGTAGGTTGATTCACAATTTTTATACTCACCATCTAGAAGAGAAGATGATATTTACAATGTACAGATTCGTGATCTTGTAGTGATACTTGAGTGATAGCCTTTAGCTAATAGTGTCTGTTGAAAATATAATTGATGAATAATTATATACTTTTTTAGTGAGGGGATGGAGAAGGTAACTGGAATTTCTTCACCACCTTATTTACCAAATAATTTTTCCTACATCTCTATCCCATTACTTTTATACATATAACTCGTTTGTATTTCAGGGTATTCTGTTACTTATCAGCTCTTCCGTTTTGGCAGTTCTAGTATTATTATTCGTTGCTATTAAAAGAATCAGTCGTATTCATTTAAAATCTAATCAATTTAAATCACAAACTCAAAATCTTCACATGTTACCGTGTGATATTAATGCGTTAAAACTAATCTATGGAAATCAACAAATGAATGAATTTCAAAATGGAAGAATGTTAAGAAATTCTAAATCAATTGAACATAATTCTCCAATCATAGTACATCATCAACAGGAAAATGAATTAAATCATCAACTGTTAAGAGTTACACCGAATCCAATTATTAATCAATCCGATATGAAAGAATATGAATCGAAAACTATTTTACTCGATGAAAAAGTAATTCTCATTTTAGCTAATTATCAACTAATTATTATTGCTAGAAATATGTCCAGACAAGTTTCGTATTCTCTTTAGCTTGAAGGAACATATACAGTGGTTTATCGCTGTGTAACATTTAGTGTCTTACATTTGTTATCCTAAATACTGGTTGAATCTGACCGGTTAGGTTAAGTTTTGACCAGCAGTTCAAATGATTTGAAGTTGTATGGGTAATGTAAATTGATGTTAGATGGTTGTAGATGTAAACATCAGGTTGGACCTTGTTTTCATGCTAGTTAACACTTGTTAGCAAGGTGTACTTAGAGTGTTGAGTTGTTAATGGTGATTCACAAAATAACATCACTTAATGATGTTCCGACATGAATTCAGAAAGCTAGTTTGAATTTTGCCACTTTGCATCATGATGAAATGTTCATTTGGCAATAAGTTGACTTGTAAACTGTTGAACAGTTTGCTCTGTTTTATTGTATGGATGAGTAACGCGACATTTAACAGTAGACAATATTTGTAGTATATTATTATTTGATAATGTGTATCTTCGGAAGATTAGCATTTATTATGACCACCTAGTAAGTAATGACGACGTTAAACGCAGGTACTAGGGATGGATCGGCTCCGACTTATTTGATCAAGACACTTATTATTCATGCCTGACCATTCCCTACCTTTATATTTGATGACGACTGGTGAAAGAGTAGGGTAGATGAAGACTATAGACTTCCATATTAAAAAATTGTCATCAGTACATGAAACTTGACTGCTTATCTGCGCCGAGTTATTAGGTACAGACTGTCTACCTGGAGTTTAAGCGATTGCTGTGACCAGTGGTTGGAGGCATTAGGTGGAATGCTTGAAAAGCGTCCATAGTTTTGTAAGCATATTTATTTTTTCGTATTCCCTTGTTTCCTCAGCTTCAAACATTTTAAATGTTATTTCACGATATACGCTTATGTTTATTTTAAATGAAATAATTAATTTACTTAAATATAGTAAGTAGTATAAATCTAATGAATTAGCTTCTAAATGTCTGTTGATAATCGGTTTAGTCCCAGTATATCGTATTTCTAAGTGTAGAATTGACGGCTTCCTCCTTAATAAACTGCCATCATGATCAATCAGGTGCGAACGGAAAATTTCTCATCGACTGGGAGGAGTAACATTGGGGTCACCAAATTTCAGTTAGATGTTGCTGTTACCTACAAAATAAATATGTAAACTTGACAATAGACTCTGGAGTATCCTTTGAAGAAGCATGGAATCAGTCTCAGGTTATGTAAGCATACTACTTAGAGTGCTCATACCTTGTATAGTCTAAAATAAGGGATCATATGGTCATCCCTGAATCCACCGTAATATACTGTACTGTGTATTACTAACTCATTAAGAAAATCCTATGAAATATCATCATCAGTCTTGATACAGCCTAAAGCAACTCAATACTACAAATCAGTTCAGAATAAATGTGTAACCACGATTTGAAACTCAGAAAAAATACGAGAAAGGATTTGCTCCAGATGTAACTTTGAAAAATTGATTACTGAGTGTAAAGGTGAACCAAAAAGATGTACTAAATACTTTATGGCTTTTATATACAGAAAATCAACAAGACCTGATGGATTACAATCATGAATATTGAGGCAACTTGTAGCATATGTTGCCATTGACCAAGTGTACAGTCACCTGTGGATTTGACTGGATGCGACAGTCGCCTTTCACCATAGGACAGAGCACAGGTAACAAATCAACCTTGTCAACTAGCGTGATCAGAATGTTGTAAAGATTCATCAGAAAGACTATCATGGCCTTTCTATAAACCCAAAGCTCACTAATCATACCACACCATAGGTTAAAAAACAGTCTCTCATGCGTCACAAATCTCCTGCTTGCAAGAAAAACCTGAACAGAGTAAATCAATTACAAAATATTAGTGGATGTAATCGATGTGAAGTTTTCCGCGAATTATAATTTTAGTACCAAGTAAGATGCCATAGGACTTAGTACAGGGTTGATTATCATTCATTTTGCTTGTCAACGAACTCCCGTTAATCATCAAATTTTAATTGTTAGTTCACTTAGATGACAATTTCCTGTGTCAGAATGTTTACTTTATTTGTTCTTATTATTACTATCACTATTATTCTACACATAGACATACAAATACTACTGTATCAATTAAAGTAAGATCTGATGAAGATTTAGTTGGTGAAACAATATCATCCACATATACATATATATTGTTTAAAATTATCTATTGAATCTAACATCTTTTATTCATTAAGATAAAACTAATCTGATGGCATTAAAGATTAATATATTTGTTGTTTTGTATGCGTCACACACTGATCTCCATTATGTGCTATTGAGAACCAGGGAGCACTGGACATATTCTTTTTTCAAAAACTCCTCATTATTAGTGTACACTTATGACCCTACCCAGAATCTTTAGGTCTCTCAGTGAATGCCATTATTAATTGTGTATCATTCTTATCATCACAACCCAACATGCAATCCTGCCTATTATGTCATTGTTTTCACATGATTTAATTTTTGCACTTGTAGTATTGAATGTAACTCAACACTTCAAGGTAATTATTTACTATATTTTATAATTTCCTACCCCTGTTTTAAATGACCTTCCAAACTTGCAGACAACAAATTCTTGAATATAAAATTTAATACTAAACTCCACAAACCATATCAATTCAATTACAATAATCACTCATTACTGACTAACTTCAGAATGTTTCTGAAACTCTAGTGAGAAATTGTGACTAGTGGAGTTCAGAATTGTCGGGAGGTAAAACAGTTATCAGTCGCACTATATATCACAAATTGATGGAAGTAGAAAATCCACCATTGGAATGTCTGCAGAGTGCTGCATAGGGTTAGACGTCCGCTAACTTGAAGCCCCTGGAGTGGAATCTGTGGTACACACTACTGAGGAGTCCTATACCAGAGCAAAACAAATGTCCAGTGCCCCTTGTTTCTCAATGGTACCCTGTCAATATCAATCTGTGACGAATTCTAATCAACCAAACTTAATCTTAATCTTTATAAACCATCTCAATTCAAATTCTTGAATATATTTTAACAGTACTTGATGCAAAAGTTCACCATCCTAATATGTATCGGTTGTCTAACTGTGTAATTTACCCAACGTATCTACATATATACGCCTTATTTGGCTACTATAATACAATTTCCTTTATAGGTTTATAGTTATATGCTGCCACTAACGAAAAACATTTGTCTACGTGAATATTTCTTACTTCTGATACTTTATCTTAATATTTAACAGAGAAATTCATTCCAGTCTGTTTATTTCTTTTGTTTATTCATAGCGTTATGATGTCAATTTGAATATGGCATCATCTAAATTGATGTCACCAATTGTCACTAATCCAAGAATTGAATTCTATGAAAATCCACTAAGATCTGATCAAGAAGATGATGATGATTTACAATGTTCATGCAGTGAACATGATGCTGATGATGAGAATTTTAAAAATTAGTTACAAAAAAAGGGGGCTAAAAACTAAAAACAATATCAATCAAATAAAGGATTTTAATTTTAAAGCCAAAACAATATAAGAAAGAAACACAACAACTGCATAGAAACAAATAAAACAAAAATTTTAACAATCTCATTTTGTTTTCACTTCTTTAATCTCATAATCCTTTCATAATCTTGCTTCCTCTTTTATTTTACATTACGTAATCATTAGTAGCATTTAGTTTAATTTATTGTCTTATTTATGTTTTTTCCTTTTTTTTTTAATTCAATCAATTACATCGTTGGTTTATTTACTTATTCAATGATTAACTTAACTCAATGCTTAATTTTTATAAATGTGTTTGTTTAAATTCGGTGATTTTCAATCAAAAACAAAAACAATTATTTATTCATTTAATGCTAGGACTTATTTATATGAAGCGCATCACAGTGTTTTAATGTTCAATAGACATTGTCATTAATTCAATATTCAATTTCATCAGTCAATATGTAGCATTTATTTATTGATATTATTATTATCACTTATCGAAGTATAAATCACAATTACATTGTTTTTGTTCTCTGTTTTTTTTTTCTTCTTTGTTTTTGGTAGCAATTTTAAAATAGTTGTACGTTGGTTCGTCTTATTTAATCATACATATTACTTAGCTTTTACTCTTCTATTCTATGTATGATTCATCATATCACTAAATGTATATGATAAGACGTACACGTCATATCGTATGATATACTGATAATGATTGTTCTATAATAAACATATTCATAATAGTAATCTTCTTTTCTGTTTGAATTGATTCTTTAGGAAGCGACCTACAACGAATTATTGCCGAACAGAAAACTGCAAGTTGGCATCAAACACATAAGGAATGAAGTAGCTAATCACTACAATACGTTGAATATATTTTTTAACTTGACTGAATTTTTCAAACTTTATATACTCTTTACAACTGGAACCATGATAACTTAAAATAGCTGTGGTCCAGTTACAAAGGAAACAGGAATTATAGCTACGAGGTTGTTGGCTGAGATAGCCAGAATGGCGTGGGCTTCTTTAGTGACCCCCGTCGCACTGAAGGCCTATTAAGGTTTAGCATAATGATGCCACCTCTTAGCATAATCTTAACCTAGTGGGAAAGTGCTCAGGATGATGAAGTTTTCGGGGTCAATCAAATCATTAGGTTGCAATATCATTCGTTCAGATCGTTTCATAACAATGTGCAGAAGCTATTTACGAACAGTGTGTAAACTATTCTAGCGCTTTCAACAACTCCACTTGACTCCGTACAAAAAGTAAACGGTCAGTTTTATTCCAAATGTTTAAATGAAAAAAACATAGATGATTCTGACTGTCATACACTGACATCGTTGAGTCATTCTCTATCTAGGGATCAAGGAAATGTTGCTTGTTGACCAAATAGTATAATATACTGACAACCACAAAATTTTAAAAATGACCAAGCGCCATGATTTTCTGCTCTTGATATCGTTTGACACTATACCACAAGCAACCTATGTTGATCAAGAAATATGGAATTTGTGGGCCAACTACGACTGCAGCGTGAGCCCATGTCAAGAAGATCACGAGTTTTGGACTAGCATCGACCGTAATCACTGGAATCGGTGGGCACTTATATCGAGAGATTAACAAGGCCTAATGCTAAGACTCCAATTACACCCCATACTCATTTATGATACTTCGGACTACACTTATTTTTCTACAATGTTTCTTCCTTGCAAAACTGTTACTTACCGAAATTGACAATATAACTTTATGTTTTTCAACCCTAGTTCTCGGTCACATTAACGCAAGTTTCTCCTACTAACGCAAACAGAATTTTCTTCATCATTCATGCTTAGCTTCATTTGGAGGCATAATCCTTATAAAAGGTGCCGAAGAAAAGAACTCTCAGTTTCAACCCTTTGATATGTTATTCTAAATTGCAGTTTTTAAGAACTGATGCCACGTGCGCAAATAGCTTTGGACTTTAAGATGTCATAATCCTGCTAGTAGGTTTCTTAGGCACTCCTTAATATTATTACGTCTTTAGAACTGTGAGCTGAATGAGCTGACATCAAATTTAAATTGCTAAACTCTGAGTGATAAATATGTTGTCCCATATCATACACCAGACATGTGAACTCATGTCAGATCACTTTCGCCCTAACACCTCCATCGTGTTCATAAACACTTAAAACACAATTAAACTATAAGTGCCACGTATAAAAATTTTCAAGCAGTTACTGTTATTACCGTGTAAACTGTAAGTGTGGAAAACTTTAATATCATAAACTTGCTCCTATTTGTACATATTATATATATATGTTAGTATTGCATGAATGCTCTTCTGAGCAATTCCGATTATATACACCATGGCTGTAAACTGGCATGAAATCTGTATAGTTTCAGAGTGCATTTATTTATTAATTATTTTATTTACATGTGCAGCGATAACAATGTCTGTACTTATTCCAACCTTGTCTGAAGATTGACTAGGTTTTTCACCAAATTTGTGTAAAATGTATGTCAAGAATCCAACATACTGGTACTACGAAACTGTTGTGTTGATTTAAATTCCATTGTTGGCAGATAGTGCACCTTAGGTAAAGCCGTTCTTGTTACAGCTAGAAGCTAGCACTGTTTAGTGGTTTGTTTTTATGTATTAAGTTATATTAGAATCTGTGTATTCTTATCGACACTGGTAATTGTAAAATCATTTTTAAACTTCATGTAGTTATTCTAATTAAGTTCTGAGGACAACAGTCAAGGTCATTACGCAGTTAGAAAGAAATCCCTTAACATATAGAAGAATTCCAGTAGAATCCAGAAACTCCACTAAATATTCAGTCGTATCAAAGTGGCTTAGACAATCCAACTGCATGTTCGCAGTTCCACTGATAACTCTAATAATAAAGATAACAAAAACCGAATTGATCAAGATCTTAACTAACTTTCAAATCGTAACAAAATTAAAGGCTAACAAAGTCTAAATAGAGTGGTTATATGACATTATAAAGCACAATTCTTCTGCATAAAAATATGGGAACGAATTATTGAGAACCTACAAAATTTCAAGTCACACAAAATTCAAGCCAGAAAATTAAACTAAAGTAGGAGAAAAACTAAATTTCCAGACTTTATATATTAAAATTAAGAGTGTAGATTGATTATAATTTATGTATATCAAAAATCAGTTGAATCTAAAGTTTTGTAAAAAAGTTTCACAGTGTAATTAATTTCTACAAGCATTTGCTGAAACACTCACCACGAAAATCGCAGTGTATTCACTTCACCGATTCGAAAGAAAGTTGTGAACCTCATGAGGAAATCCTCTTACTTATCAGCTGGGAGAGGATTGGGATATGAGAAAACTATTTGGTGATGCAGAATACTCTGATTTAATACGTAAATATACAGATTGAGAAACGTCCTGGTTAATTATAACGATGTACACAAATATACCAAATATGCTGAATGTCATATAATCAGCTTATAATAATAGTAATAATATACTATGATCATAAAGGTACGAGTGTATCTACAAATATATAGAAAGAAAGAAGAGAATGGTAAGAAGGAAACGTAGCTTATACAGAAGATACGAATAATCTATACTATATGGAAACCTGGAGCGTATGACCAGGGTTCGCTGTTGTAGGTCACCAGAAGATATAAATTCGTGAAGTAGACTAAAGAAAAATGTTATGGATCTGGCACGGAAATAATAATACAGATTTTCCAGACGTTCAGGTAAGTAGATGTCCTGACGTTAAAAAGGTTGTTATGATTGATGCGTATGACCTAGTAATGAACTTGCGCTCACGAATGCAACAATTGCAAGCGCCAATGACAGATTATGGCTGGTCACGTCTGACCGATGCTTAATTAGTACTAAGCCGGAAACAAGAGAACAAAAAGTTGACGAACTAACCATGCAGCATCATGTTATATTTCATGGCTTGCCTTATATATACATAAAACCTGACCACTCAGTCAACTAATTAGAAAACCGACAATTAATGGAAGATAGAAGTAACAGTGACTGTGAACTTTAGAAACGTACACATAATTAGACGTAGTTCATAAATCAGAAACGACATACTAGCATGTCGATGAAACAATCGGAGAAATAGGACAAAGCAAACTGAATAATAATAGGAATAAAACGTCTACTTGGTATATAATTGAAAATATTGAAATAACAGTTCTCGAAGACAATCAATCTTCATTCATATGCCTAGCATATTAGTAGATTATTCTGATGAGATGGTAAAGTTTCGAACTAAAATAGTTAAGAAATCATGCCAAATATGTTTCAATACGTAAGAATTTATATAGTCTACATCAGAACTTTGAGAGTGTTTCAGTGTTTTAAATGGCTTTGCTAATGTCTATGAAATTAATTCAACAGAGCTAATTATACTTATAAATGATTTAGATTAATGAGTATTGGTAAATTTAGTGACAAGTCGTTATAATTACTGGCACAAGCGATAGCTAGCAAGTTAATGCTTTATTAGAAAATTCAGAAATGTTTTAAGGAGTTTCATATGTCCCACTACTTTGTGGTACAAGAAAAAACGTAATGCTTATTGTTTTCGAATCGCATTTTTAGAAAAGACGTCATAAGCACGCTGCTTGGAAGGACCAGAAAGTGCTATAAGTTCGTCCCTAATAACCATGTTGTCATAAAAGGAAAAAATCAAGTTGTATATGTCAATAATATGACCCAATGTACAAGGTCATTATGTATGAAAAATCTTTTAAAGAGGGATCGTAGCTTATGTCGAAAGTGCTGCGGAAAGAAATGTTTGTTTCTTCCGCACTGTGTAGGCTGCTTTGGAGAAACAGGCGGATCAAAGAAATACCAAGATTTATATAAAGGATACTAAAAGCGTAAAGGAGATCATTACTTGCAAAGAACAGAGTCTGTTCTGACAGGCAGATTAGCAAGAGCAAGAGATACAAATAAGTATTAAATAAATAGCTTTTATTCTCAAGTGTCATTTTATGCATTAGTGAATGCCAGTTTTCGAGCATGATCAGAATGTAATAGGCTTACACATTCACAACATATAAAGACATACATTTTGAACCGAATCAACGGCAACAAAGTTTATAGTACTATGACACCAAATATATGTATTGGGAAATGGTCCATATATGACTAAGAACCGCGCGCTTCTTGACCAGGGCGTTATGATTCCGTAAAAAGGCTGAGAGTTTGCAAAGTGGATCATTGAGTAAGTTCAGATGCAGAATAAGACCAATAGTACTTACAATTCGAGTGTTGAACAGAAGTCAATAGTATTGTATTAGTAGGTTCCCTACTTGCTTATTACAGTATCGTCTACAACTGAAGAGAAGACGAAGACAGAGAGAACACAAAACAACAGCACTGGTATCCTGAAACAAATAGACAAAAATAAGTGTCTATACAGGCATTTAGAGACACGATTCACCACTTCTGCTTATATATGGATCAAAAGATAAGAACCTTGGCGTATGACTAGGACAGATGAATGGTGTTCAAACGTTCAGAGTCCATATTATTTCACCGGTGAAGTAAAAATCTATAATTGATGTGGACATTTTTAATGCAATATCAGAAGAGATAAAATTACCAACATGTCGTACAAATAAAGTGATTCTATTTCCCTAATGGCTTGAGGTAAATTATTTCAGATTCTCTAGAATTCACTCGTAAAATAATTCATATTAAGAATAGATTCAGAATGTGATATTTTTATTTTTGAAGGTAAATTGAGTAAGTTGTTGCAAGAAGGTTTGTCAGGCTGAATTATATTAGATAATGAAAACTAATTTGTTCAGTATATTGCAAAGTAAGAGTACGTTTAACTTCAGTCGGCGCCTCCATATACAGTATATAGCCCCAACTTAGTGCATTTAGTTTTATAGTCCAGAGTATGATTAACCTCAAGAATGCTAAAAGTAAAGCGACGTTGTAAAGACTTCAGTTTGAATTTTCCTTAATGGAAATATCCCTATGAATATAGGTGCACTATTCTATTAATGATCGGATACAAACATTTACAACAAAACACGAAAATAATTGTCATAAATGTCACATAGTATGCAACCAAGAAGACGATGTGACTCAGATGTCTGCACAGTAACCTGTTCTGTAAAACAACATATTATAAGAGTACCTGAGTCATAAGTCAAATTCTGATCGAAACCTAGATAACTTATTACGGCTAATGGAGATATTGAAATTGAGGCACTAATCTCCAAAACATATCCAACCACACTTAGTAGCACTAAGATCTAACTTCCGATTTGAGCTCCATACTGCTACCTTGTTGAATTCAGCAGTGACACACCTGAGTATGTGTGCGAATTCGTGAGAAAGGAGTAAGTAAATTATTTTAAGTCATCTGTATATAGAAAAAATTATTAATGCAAGCTATAATTAGCAATTAGTCTAAAACACTTCCTTGCATCATGGCACTTGTAACTGATTTGGCCCTCCACAGAGTGGAATAAATTTTAACAGTTTGATATTGATGACTGAGTACTATAGTTTCTGAAAACTACCAGTGAATTATGGTCATAATTTGTAACACAATAAGATGGAAACTAGAGTATTATTGATCAATGCACCACCATGTAGTCATGTTCGGTTAACTCATGAGCTACATGCATGTACAGTGGATCAATGTTAATATATGAAATAAGATCTAGAATGTTGTCACCTTTCTGGAAATGTGTGACATGTCACCAAAAATCTTCGATGTATAACGGTTCACTAGACTGGTTGGGGAAGACATTCCAGTTAATGTCAAAAATTCTAAAGTCATTAAATATGATCTTGTAGTCATATGGAAGAAAAAAACGATTTCCATAATTCGTGCAAGAGTGTAACATCTAGAACTCTGGAGGGCAGTCTGGAATTACTGTAAATCAGTAATATGGTGTTTGTTGGATTGATTGTGGTCCATATAGATTCTTTACCTACAGCTGAAAAATATTTGGGACTCCGAACAAATGACTACCAACCTCAAAGTTAGACTCTTCAACTCGAACGTCAAGACAGTTCTTCTCTATGGAGCTGAAGCCTGAAGAACTACTGCGAACATCCTCATGAGAGTACAAGTATTTATAAACAACTGTCTACGCAGAATATTGGATGTCTGTTGGCCGGAAACCATCAGCTACTGCCTACTATGGAAGAGAACAAACCAACTTCCAGCTGATGAGGATATCAGAAAACGACGTTGGAAATGGATAGGACATACATTTCGGAAATCATCTGACTGCATTCCGAGAC
Source organism: Schistosoma japonicum (assembly GCA_025215515.1). Taxonomy (NCBI): domain Eukaryota; kingdom Metazoa; phylum Platyhelminthes; class Trematoda; order Strigeidida; family Schistosomatidae; genus Schistosoma; species Schistosoma japonicum. The sequence goes on from CM046061.1 coordinate 4,160,426, forward strand.
AAGCACTAACTTGGAATCCTGTTGAAAAACGGAAAAGAGGAAGGCCAAAGAACATACTGCGTCGAGAGCTGGAAGCAGACATCAAAAGGATAAACAGTAACTGGAGACAGCTTGAAAGGATTGCTCAGAACAGAGTTGAATAGAGAATACTGGTGAGCGGCCTATGCTCGTCCGAGTAGGGTAACAGGCGTAAGTAAGTACACAGATTCCTTCACGGTATCAAGAGTTGAGTTATTAAGAGACAGTAAGAACAGAAAGCAAACTAAACGACTACCACTTAGTTTGTTTCTCCAGTTACATTAATAGTGAATGAGTAAGTTTATGTCTAATTCATCGCCCTAGATGTGGGATAGGCACTAAGATTCCGAGACTCTCAGAATGAAGAGGCTGAATGATAAAGCAGTGGTCCTAAGGAGACGTATCTTAGCCATTACATAAATAAGAAGACATAATTTAGAGCTGCAAGTTTTGTAAAAGCATGTTCGGTAGTCAAAATATTGGATGTCACCCAATTCTTATGATAGTACAGTTGTTGAATGACTGACGACAAGGGATTGGTACAGTAGTTATAGTATCGGCAGGATGTCATTTAGCACCGAGTACTATGAGAGGTGCCAATTGAGTAGAAAAAGCAGAAGTGCAGAAGACTGATGAAACCTTGGTCGCGAACGAATTGAAGGTAATATTAGAAGATGCGAGAGATTGTTTTAGTGCGTTAATGTTTGTAGTAAGCGCTAAAACAGTAGTTATGGCGACACATAGGACCACGAGCGGGGGGGTGTGAGAAACGGGTTGTGATGATCATTATTAAATGAAAATGTATTAAAGTTGGGCAGCGAAGAATCTAGGTACGGATCAGTGCTGCCTTTGCTCATTTGGGTATGCAAAGTAAACCGTGGCTTTAGCTGGAAAAATTTTTGAAACAATATACAAGGTCGATAGAAATTTCTATTCAAGCTTAACGGGTTAATGAGGTTTATGTTTCAACTAGCAATTCTTTGAAATGGTATTCTATTCATTTCATAAATGTGTAAATTACAATAAAGACCCATGTGTTCTGCAATATAATCCTTTAATACTGTGAAATGATCTGAAAACATTTAACTCCTACAAAATGTTTATTGAATTTACATATGTACGAAACTTTTATTTTCACGGTTATGATATATGTTTTTTTAACATCAATGATTGATCATTAATAAAAACGTGCACAAATGCTTTTTAAAGCTTCTGTTGTGGTCAAACGTTTAGTTCTTCTAGAAAAATATTCGTTATCTACTTATCAAATTAATATTCCTCTGAACTCGTTGATCAACCGGCCTATTAAATTTTAACTTTTAGAGCTGTAGATCAAGAATAATATCCGTTATCCTGACAATAGTCAACTTATTTGACCACTTTGAGTTCTGCGTCATCTTGATGTTCAGAAGTGATCGTCAACCCCGCAAATGCACCTCTGAAGACAGGAATTGAACATATTGAAATTAAAACTAGGTTAGTCTTGAGAAAACTAAGAGAGTTGAGGCCCAACAAATCACTGGACTGCAATAACATGAGGCCAGTTGTACAAAGGCAGTGAATCAAAGAACCGAGTCGCCTAATCAGTAATCTCTCTCAACACTCGTTGCAATCAAAAAAGTTATCAGAAGGTTGGGAGCAAGCAATTGTATTCCCAATCTATAAGAGAGGGGACACAAGAGACGCCGCTTGCTATAGGCCTATGACAATATTCTGAGTACTATCAAAGGCTATAGAATGTATTGTGAATAATCAATAACGGGAGTTCATTGATAATTCCAATCCACTACACGAAGCACAACACAGCTTCCTGAGAATAAGGTGAAAATAACCCTAGTATGACTGGACAAACTTTTGGAACATTAACATTCAGGCTCATACAATATTCCTAGAATTTGTAAAGGCGTTTGACACTATACCACATAGCATGTTCATCCTTTAAGCAGCAGCAATAGGCTTCGCAAAACCATTATTATCCTGGATACAGAAATACCTTCTGGGGCTAAAATTCTGTACTATGGTGAACAGAGTGCACCCAGACTGAAATCTGACCATGTCTGGAGAATCGCAGGGCTCGATTCTCAGGCCACTGCTGTTTCCAACTTTCATTAGTGACCTCCCACTAAATATACACCTGTCCATTCTTATATATGCGGACGACGTAAAACTGTGGAAATTAATGAGATTAAATGAGGACATAAAACTCTTATAACAGAGCCCTGCTAGGATAGAGGAGCGAGCAGACGACAACGACCTGACCCTTAATATATAAAAATGTCATGTATTATACTACCGCACTCCAGACGGAACTCGACCGGACTGCTACCTAGGCAGAAAATCAATAAATGGTAGCTCCAAGGGATGAGACCCAGGCTTAACTCTCACTGACAGGTGGGGGGCAAGAGAAATTCATCAAGTAGATGTCACGAAAGCATACATTATGCTGCATCAAGTCAGTAGGCAACCGGCGATACTAACACCGTACCTGTTTCTCACGATATTTAAGAAATACGTAAAACTGCAATTATAAAACCACAACATTGTCGCACTCCCAATCCTAAAAATGGATGCCGGCCTTCAGAAGGGAGTTAGAGATGAACAACTAAATGCACAGCCGGACTTCGTAACAGACAATACTTCGGTCAGCTACATAGCTGTGGCTGTTCACCCTGAGCTACAGACGGTAAAGAGAATACCTAATCATCGTATACAAAATACTGACCACAACTGTATTTCGAAATAAAAGCATACTGGCCACCCTACATGTTCTAATGCCTTGAATAAACCAACGAAATATCGCTCGTTAGAGAGCACAGTTCAGGGCAAATTTAAAGTCACTAAGAGTTTGCTCCACTTGGAACGCGTTTCCAGAGAAGAAACCACAGCCTACACTTTAGCTCGTTTCACAAATAATATAGAAGACAATGTGTACTACTGTAGTGCCCACAGAGCCCTAATAACAAATCCGACTACCAAGAAAGAAACAAAGGGATAGAGACTAGTGCATTACAGAGGATTTTGAGAAAGCAAAAGTAAAGATTAAAACAAAAATGAAAAAATAGAAAAAAGTAGCGAAATGAGACAAACAAAAAAGAAATAATAATAAACCGACTAAAACTACAAGGCCAAGAGAGGCCGTGTAGTCAGCCAACTACAGGATAAGGCCAAAGGTCAGTAACGGGAACCGCGACACTCAAGATGAAAACGAAAAGAAATAAATCAGTTTGAAACCAGTTCGTCATATAGATATTGGATATTGAATTCAACATCTAACGCTTAAAGACAATACGCTTGATAAATTTTTGGATAAAGATGTGGAAAATAAAGTCAATAAAAGCGTTATATAAGAATAATAAAAAAAATGGCATGAAAAAGTAGTCGATACAACCAGTATTAGAGAGAAATAGTATTTAGATATACGTTATTGAAAAACATCAAAGAAAAGGGACCTAGACCTAGAAATCTAAGATACTAGAGTGTGGAAAAGTATGTAGTTTACATTAGCGCATCACACGAATACCTTTAACGGCTTTAGTTTGGAAGGGCGATGTAATGGCAAAATTTCAAACCAAGGTTACTTAAGCCACAATCACAACTTCACCATATAGTGGTTTGGTTTCTTGGTATGTTCCGGTTAAGATGTGCGTTTCAAACGTATGATTGGGGTAAATTTGGTGCTGATAGTGAAGTATACAAGTTATTGCGTCATTCTGGCCAAATTCAAGAACTAGATGGCTCAAAGCCGTATGCAGAGGTAGTTGATGTAGCTTTAATGTGAAGCTCCTTACAGCTTTGGATGGGAACCCATGTTTCCGGGCCGTCTTTTTTAATGGATGATCGTTCAATGTCTCTTGGTAATTATATCTCGAAAAATGTGCAATGCTTGGGTTCTACTGTATCTGAAAATTTCGGAAATGTCTTACCTTTTCTCTTTAAAGTTCTTTCAGTACGAAAGGCACTGTCCATTCAAGCCCATCCAGATAAAGTAAATTGTCAAAAATTTCATTTTAGGTCAAAATCAATCACTGGTTTTATCCGGCTTTTTACCTTTGAAAATTTTTATTAAAAAATTATTTATTTGGTACATTTCACTTTTTCGTACGAAATAAGTGACGTTTCTTGTTTGTTAATAACATCTTGTTTTTGCTCAAATGTCTGATTTTGTTTTCCATTTAGGATTGTGCTGCCAAGTTACATCATGCTAGACCTGATTTATACAAAGATGCTAATCACAAGCCGGAAATAGCTATAGCTTTAACTCCGTTCGAGGCGATGGTTGCTTTTAGACCTTCTGAAGAAATCGGCACCTTTGCGAAATGTAAGTGCATTTTTGTACAAGTAATCTGATTTAGTTTTCAACACGTTTTAGGCGCCTAAACTAGTTTGAAATCGTATTATTCGCCACAGATTTATTTGATTGTCCACCATTTCGATGGCGGGCATCTGTTCAAACACTTGTCACTTTTTAGTGTTTTTGAAGTATATTTTTAGTAGCTGATAGAAGTTTGTTACTGACGTTTAGTAGGCTATATATTGGCACTTGTTTACAGACCATTGTTAGGCGTCATGTCATCAATATATGGTGTATGATAATCTTGCAAGTGTTCTAATATTGTCGTATTTGGCAGCATTTTATTATGCAGTAGTTTTAAAACCATTTCCAAATTTCAAACAAGTACCGATTGTAATGCAAGCTCTACATACATCGATGCCTCTTATTTCTTAGAAAAAAAATCACATAAACGTAACTTGCAGTAGAATCGTACAAGTTGTCGTCATGAAACTCTTGGGGACATATTTGGTTTGCTTCAGGTATTTGCAGTTGCAAATTGTTGATTGTTCACACCTACCTGAAGGTTGATATAAATTTGACTGTGAAGGCCGTAACTGGCACTTGCTTCTGTCACGTATACTAAATTGTTTTCCAGCGTACTTTGCAAGCATTTTCTGAAGTTATATTGTAACTTGAGGTTATTTGTAAAATTTTTGGTTTGTATCTTTATCTCTGAAACAGCCGTAACCATTCATGAGTTAACGTTCACAGTCTTCGCTTGAAGATATAAGTACGCTCCATTTTTGTTATTATTTCAAACTTTGTATATGAGCGTCAGTCGAAGGATACGCGTTCTTTGTAGTATATTTTTGCACTTCCCATTTAACAATGAAACATTACTTTAGTCTACTTAAATGCAATTACATTTAATAAATTCGACAATCCTAGTGTTGTTTCTATATTCTGTCGTTTGCGATTACTCAAATTGACTGTGTTCATGTGGTCCTAGTTTTAACCACTCGGTGTTCTATCAGTCAGTACATTCACAAAACCTAATGGTGAGTGGTAAATGCTACATGCTTACAACTTCATCGATACATGACACTACAGAAATTTACGCTAAGTACTATAACAGACCGAATGAAGTAGTGTCATCCGTTGGTTTGAGCCATGTTGATAGGTATGAGCTATTCAGTTGGTGCCTAAGCAATAACGGCGATCGGTGGTTAAAGACGTCAGGTGACATACACAGTTGTTCATTGTGTATTTTCAATGCTTGGTCTTTCCCACTATGACTGCTTCTACATTATGCTAACTCTAACAATCCTACCTCGTGTTGCTGTAATATAGCAATTTGGTCTAACGTACATTTCTTCATTGCCTTACAAGTACTGTACTAAATTTGAAAATCTGGAACTGTCGAGAGTAAATTACATATAGCCACATTTAATCTCACTTTAACAAATGAACAGAATTAATGATAAGGTTGACAGTAATTAAGGGAGAAAAACGATATAACGCGACGTGGAATTCAGTTAATAATTGCCAGTAAATTTTATTTTCTGATAATTCTTGTCCTTACTGTCATGCTTAATGTTTCATAGATATCCCAGAACTTCATGCTGTTATTGGTCCGGATTTTACTAACGACTTGCTGAACATTCCTACAGCAGATAAAGCAAACTCTTCCCAATCAATTAAAGCCGCTTACTCTCGTTTGATGAACGCGAATCCTACTGTTGTATGTTAACCTTAATAAGCGTATGTTACTAGTGTTCAATTACTCTATATTAACTCTGTTTTCAATCAGCACACAAAACCAACTCACTAAATGATTGGAAAAACATACTAAATGTGCTGAATTTGACAAATTAAGTGGACGTCGATAATTTTACTGATAATCTCAGCTGAAAAACCTATTTGTCTAACTGATAGTGATTAAGTGAAAATTCTTGTAAATTTTCTAATCACAGTAAACTTATGAAAAAAGTATTAAGGAAATAACCTTTCATTACTAATGATTCACTATGATTTTGATTATTAAGATGCACTGTTATGCTGATTCCTATGAATGGCATTATTAAGAGCTTCAGATTCTCTTTAGTTTTGCTTACTTCGTCAGAGGGGATTTTCACAGTCTGATGCATCAGATATTAATCCCGTATGTAGAAATCCTCTGATTTAATTAAAGCGTAGAGGTTACATTGTCTTCTTTAGTGAAAATCGTCACAGTCTTCTGGAAACCTCAAATTGCAATACAGTGAAGTTTGGAATAAATTGCTATCTTTCCAAATGCAAAATATTGCTAGCACCTGATCATAGAAGGTCAAGTACGTAAACTTGCTAGTCATTTCTCTTTCCTTATGAGTTTTGTAAACCCAGGTGCTATAATACTTGTCGAAATTCTAGCACATTCAAAAGATCGTTTAATTTATGGTAACTTACACAACTTGTGATATACATGAGAATTGCATCCGCCTATCAAATATGGAGTAAGCTACTGATCACTTTGGTATATTATAAAATGTAAAAATAAAAGTAGGTGTAGCTTAGAAGTAACTAATCGCAGATATCTTTCCGCCTCTGTTGGAACCTCTAACTATAAACTCACAGTATCAGGAATAATACATAACTAGTTAATAAAGATCTAAGTCGTTATCGACTAAGATGGCTGAGAATTGGAAATTGTTATTCAGTCCAGATAATAAAGTAATCTATTTGGAAGATCTATTCATTGCATCAAGTTGTTGTCCAACATTTGATGTATTTATATCTTTAAAATTCAAGAAAGTTTCTTAACATTACTAGACGGTCGCTTGTTTTATTCCTAGATTAGCGATTTGGTGGAAACTTTAAAAAGGCGTCTAACTAACGGTGAAAAAATAATTATACCACCTGTTAAAAATCATATTCTTGACACAGAAGTTCTTGGAAATGTATTCGTTCGTTTAGCAACAGATTATCCTGGAGATGTTGGTTGTTTCAGTCTGTTCTTTTTTAATTATATCAAGCTCAACCCTGGTGAAGCCATTTTTCTCGAAGTGAGTAAGGAGTTATTTCTCTGTTCTTTAGTTGTTATTATCATTATAACCAAAAAAAATTATACCTTAACTTGATATAATGAATTTTTCCGAGTTAAGCAGCTGTAAAAACCAGCTACTTCAGTCGATAAAGATTCAGAGCATAATCATATTTACCTGATACATAAGCTCAGAGTTGACCACTGAGTCTTTCGGCGATTCGTGGGCTACTCTCCGAATATTTGGAGTTGGCGAATCGTGCGACAAAAAGGTAGCTGGGAAGTCTTATATTCATAAGTGTTTTAGCTAATCAATGTGACAGGCAGATTGTCGCAATTGTATGATAACCTAAAAGGAGGGATATTGATGTACCCAGCACTTTGTGACTTCGCATCACGTGTTATAGGTTATATGTTCTCTTTGCTTTAGTACGAAATGTGGCGATTAGGAGTAGATGACATTTGTAGACTATTGGTATTTGATCGTAGATGCATTCAAAACATCCCTCGCTTTTAATTTGTATCATTTAATTTGTGACTGACCAGCTTCAGTCTATAACAAATCAATGGGAATATACAAATTCATTCTACTATCCCTCGCTTTTGTTGCGACCACAAGGTAAGTAATAATAAAATCAGACACATGATATTAAGGAAAGATGTTAAATCAGTTCATGAGGTTGTAAATCCTCATCGATGAGGTGAATGGGATATGTGTTACATTTACCCAACCACCACCTGCCTGGACACGTGATGCTAACCGATATTGGAATAGAATGAAAGAAGCCTGGGGCGGCTAAACCGAAATATTATATCAATTCATAAAGTCATTGACCGCTTGTCAGAGCCCTGGTGATAGATGTAGATTTCTTGATTGGGATCTGTGCCAACGACCAGAAACTCTGGGTTATATGGTTTGGTCGATCATAGTAGGGCGAGTGCATTCACCGTTTCTCTTCTCTAAAATTATCAGCTTAAAATTGTTTAAGTACTTTTTCTTCCACGAACTAATTCCCCCCTCCACGTATCATATTGAATATGTCCACGTTTTACCCTACTACCAGTGATATAACTACTACTTGCACTGATTTGGTGTTTATCTTGCTGTACCTCCGAGGTATGGCAACTTAGACCGATTCACAAATGCCTACGCTGTGTATAACTGAGTCACTTTAATGTAAATATCAGTAGTTAGATGTTAATATACAGTCTATTACTTTGACAATGATCAAATTACCACGCATTCAGTAATTATCGTTATTTTTCTATATTTTAAAGCCTAATTTGCCACATGCTTACTTATTTGGTGATTGTGTGGAGTGTATGGCTTCTTCAGATAATGTAGTCCGTGCTGGTTTAACTCCAAAATTCAAAGATGTCGATCATCTTTTGCGGATTATTCAGTATGAGCCTCGTTGGGGATCAGCTTTGAAATTTGCTGGACAAAGGAAAACAATTGAACCCATTGATTCATGTATTATCGCTAGCAATGATAATGTCCCGGAGAAGAGTAAAGTTCAAGATGATGCATTAGTCGTGTCTGAAATTGTGACATTTTCTCCTCCGGTTGATGACTTTGCGGTGGATAGAATCTCGGTATGCAACTTTTTCATGTCCACCCTGAGTATTTTTTTCTAAAAATGATATTTTCATATTTTTGGACTGTTTTTCCTTTCTTAACACTGAATGTGAGGAGAATTAGTCATGAATTAATTGACGAAACTAATTGTGCTGACTTCCTCTATAAAATTTTTTCCTTGAGTAGAGTGAAGTTATGCTTTACAATAATCTCAGTTGAATGCTATAGATTTCATAAAACAGTGTACTTTGGTGTCCCGACCGTAGCTGCTACCTTGACGTGGTGGTCGGGCTTGCCTATCGTAATGACCCAACTAACCTATATCGGCTGGAACACATGTTCCTCTAGGCCCTACCATGCCAAGCTGGTCTGCTGGAAAGCGATGAGACTAGAGGCAGCAACCTAAGATCTGAGGTCGAAGTCGTACTGCTGACTGCAGCGAGGTGTGATAGCAGTAAGGTATTTTCCTCGGATAACCAGCATCTGCAACGATGCTGCCTTCTTAATGAAAGGAAGGGGTTAGAAAATGTCGACCCTATAAATGTCACACCTCACCTTACTCCACAGTATTCCGTCTCCGGCAGTAAGACCTTGTAAAGAACGGAGCTAACACTTCAAAAATTTCCAGTAAAATGCTCGTGCATGATCGGCCTGAAGCAGTTGTCCTGTGGGCCCTTCGATCGCACTCCCAGGTCACTATGACCAACACTAACACAGTTTCTTTTTCAGGTACTTCATAGAGTAATGTCTTTCCGTGGTGTGGGCAGCCAGGAAGTGACAATTACTCTCATTACTCTAACAGCACACGAGATCATCTTGTTCGAGGCCGAATCCCACCATCAACTCTTAAGAACTCTCTTATCACAATGCCTAATCCTTCTAATATAATTTTATTACCTCGCGCCTCTAATGCTAATGGTTTGAGTTCACGAAACGTTATTCCTGGTCTTCTAAAACCGCGCACTAAAGTCTATATCGGAGCTTTCAACGTTCGAACGTTATGTCAAATAGGACAACAGGCTTTCCTTAGCTATGGCTCTAGAATCCCGTTCCATCGATGTCTGCTGCATCTCTGAAACGCGTATACAGGATCCAACACAGTCATTTGCTTGACCTCACCTCGTGAAAATAAGGAACCGATCCGGTTCACTCTTCGTGTTTCCAGGGACTCCACCGCTACCACTCGAGGCCTTGCTGGCGTAAGTATAGCACTAAGTTTAAAAGTTGAACAGGCTCTCCTTGATTGGGTTCCAACAAACAGTCGCTTGTGCTCTGTCCGTCTAAATGGAACGGTAACAACTCGTAAATATAGGGACACACACCGTTGTCTCTTTGTTGTCTCTTCCTATGCTCCCACTGACTGCACCTCAGATGAAGTGAAAGATGAATTTTACAGAAAGCTCTCTGACCTTCTTTGTAAAGATAAGCGCACTGACGTAGTAATAGTGGCTAGTGATTTTAATGCCAAAGTAGGTAGACTAGAAACCGAAAGGCACCTAGGTGGATCATATGGTGTTGAGGCTCAACGAACAGATAATGGCGACTTTTTTACTACAACCATGTTCGGGTAAGCGTTTATTTCTCGCAAACACCAACTACAAGCATAAGGAAAGACATCAGTTGACATGGCGACCTCCACAATCAACTCAACGCTGGACTCAAATAGACCACATTGCTATCAGCCACCGTTAAAGAGGCTCGATAGAAGACTGCCGCTCGTTTTGGAGCACATATTTAGACTCAGATCATGCCTTAGTGCGAGCGCGTATTAGTCTGCGTTCCACTGGACGTAAAAGATCCACGACAAGTATTCGCCTCAGAGTTCAACTTAATGATAAAAAAGTCAAGAATACATTTCATGAACAACTAGAAAATCAATTAATCAACTGCGTAAACTGTACTCATCCTGAGTTAGCTTGGAATGATTTCCAAAATGCTGTTGAAACAGCAGTAATATCTACTTATAAACTAAACCAAAGAGTTAAGAAAAGTCAGTTGATTTCAGCTGCATCTAATGAACTGATAGATGCTCGGCAACACATCCCATCTGGTTCTAAACATGATGAGGAGCGAAGGCAACTTAAACACAAGCTGGTTAAAAGCTTACGCAATGATCGTGAGCAGTGGTGGGTGGCGAAAGCTAAAGAGATAGAAAAGGCAGCGGCAATAGTTAACATTAGGCAACTGTTCAGACTTATCAAGGAAACATGTATCAGAAATCAGACTGTAAGAGAAAATATCTCAGAAAAATACAGGATCATTATTCACTGTTAATCCAGAAGATTAGACCGATGGTCAGAACACTAGGAAACAGTTCAACTGGCCCTCAGCCTCATCCCAGTTGCCCGCCATCCCTAAGCAACCTGAATATAAATTAATATTGGTCCGCCAAGTTTTATTGAGGTTGAGAAGGCTGTAGGGAATCTAAAGCAGGGCAGAGCAGTAGGAACTGATGTGCTGACCGCGATATTTAAGTATGGTGGTCCAATGTTAGCAGTGAGATTAACCGGGATCTTGGTTAGAATCTTGGAACTGGAACGTAATCCCATCTGACTGGTTTCGAACACTAATCGTCCCAATCTATAAGAAAGGACAGAAGTCCTCGTGTGACAATTACCGAAGAATCAGTTTAACAAATATAGTGTGTAAAATATTGGCTTCAATAATACTTCGACATCTAAATAAAGCTCGTGAAGATCAAACTCGAGAAAATCAAGGTGGTCTCAGACTTGGATGAGGTTGCATAGACCAAATATCGACACTTCAGCAGGTCCTAGTACATAGACATATTTTTAGACGCCCGACAATAGCTGTATTCCTTGACCTTAAGGCGGCGTTTGACTCTATCGATCGTAAGGTTATGTGGCATTGTCTCTCATTGAAAGGCGTACCGGAGAAATACAAGCCCTCTACTCGAACACCACATGACGTGTTAGAGCTTATGGCAGATTGTTGTCGGAATTGATCACTTCTAGTGGTGTTCGTCAAGGCTGTTCACTTTCCCCCTTTTTATTTAATTTCATCATGGACACACTTTTAGAGTTAACATTGTCATCGTCTGGTTTCTCTGGAGTTGACCTCCTTCCAGGAGATAAACTTACTGACTTAGAATATGCCGATGATCTAGTTCTGTTGAGTAAAAATACTGATAAAATGCAGAATTTTTCGACAACCTTAAACATGAATGCAAGCATATTTGGGATGCGATTTTCCCCATCCAAATGCAAAATGCTGCTTCATGACTGGGTTAATTCGGCACCGACGTTAGTGATAAAGGAGCAAAGCTATTGAATGTGTTAACCGCTCGGGAGCCTCATTAGTCCTGACGGCCTGGTGTCTGATGAAATCTCGGCTCCTATACATAAGGCTTGATTGGCTTTTGTCAATTCGCGTCACTTGTGGCCTAGGTAGGAGTTTCGTTTACTGACGAAAGGACGCGTTTGCTGAGCAGCAGTTAGATCCATTTTTCTTTATGGATGTGAAACATGGCCATTAAGGTTTGAGAATATTCGTAGGCTCCTAGTATTCAATCATAGATGTCTCCGAAACATTGCTCGTGTTTGCTGGGACCACCGAGTAAGCAATGCGTGGGTTAGGAGTAGAGTACTAGGTAAATACGGTAAGTCTGTTGATGAAGTAGTGAATCTTCACCAGCTGAGGTGTTTAAGACATGTGTTACGTATGCCTGACCACCGTCTACCTCGACGAGCAATGTTGTCTGGTGTGGGAGTAGGCTGGAAGAAAGCTAGGGGTGGCCAAACGAAAACATGGCACCAATCCATGAAGTCATTGACAATTGGGCTGAGTCATGTTAATAGATGCAGACTACCTGGTTGGGGCGCACGTGATGATCGTAGCAAATGGTTAGAGACTTTAGGTGTTATGGCTCAAAATCGTTCGCAATGGCGCAGGTGCATCCACTCCTTGTCTTCCTCCAAATTCTAGTTTTGAGCTTTTCATAATTTTCTCTTTACTTAATCACTTTATTTTGTTTCAAATCTCATCTCTGATCTCTATACCTTTCGATTAGTACTTACTCTGTTACTGCCTTCCCTACTTAGGGATTTGGTCCGACAATATTGTCTCTATCTGCTAGTTTGGGCATGGGAACTTGAACTGATGTACGCATGTACCAAGTTCTACGTTGTAACTGACTGATTGAGTGTACCTTGGTGTTAAGTCGTTAATATTTTCGACAGAAAATTCTAGATCTATGTTTTCTGCTAAAGTTTCTGCTTATCATGATTGCATGTCTGAAATCTTAAGGGACATACACTCTTCTTACATTGTTAGTGTACTTCACTCTTTCTATCTACGATGTATTTGGGACAATGACTAAACTTCCTTGGGATTGAAGTGTTTACACTGACCATTACCAAACAGTAGCAAATAATATCATGTAAGGTGACAGCGGCCTAATAATTAAAGTACCTATATCAGTTTAGATAACCGCGATAGTGTCTGTAGCTTTCATAGTGTGTCAAGGATAAGCATGTTAACTTGCACTTCGTAGACCAGTTATTGTTACATTTTATTATCTAAGATATTCTGGAACAGTCTTAGATTACGGTTATATTGCCAATGATGTCTCGAAAACATTCAAAAAAGAGAATTATAGTTAAGTAAAGGAGTATATTTGAACTTTAGCAGAAACGCAGTAATGTGAAACTTCTAGTCCAGCTGTCTATAGCAAGTTTTAGTAAAGTTGCAACTAACAGCGTAATCTAGGACTCATGGTTCATTCTACCTGTATCTCAGCTAGATATACCTGTACATTACAGTATCAGCGTTTACAGTTAGACTCTAAGTCGCTGTCTATCGCTTTAAATGAAATATTGGGATAGTTAAATTGTATATTTATTTATCCACTTTTACTATAGATATCTGGGAAGCATAAAACAGTTCAATTTTCACCATTGAAATCCGCCAGCATTTTGATTATTATTCATGGAAAAGGTACACTGCAACGTTTACATCTTGATGTTCTTCGTACATCTGCATTTATTTGTGAATCTGTGTAAGTTTTGTTTGAAAATGAAACAGTTTAGCCTTATCATATAAGCAATATCATGATTTATGCACTTAGTTTTTGAGCCATAAACTATTTAGGTAAAGCAACTACATTATTTGGAGAGGAACGGTGGTCTGGTGATTGAATGAAGAGTTTTGTTTTTATCAGGTAAGCTCTATGTTCGAACTTTGTCACGCCTAACTCAGTTTTGGTATTTGAGCACATAAACATGGACTTGATGAGTTGCATCTTCTTCGCCATTCAGGTTACTAAAGACAATCTCTTAGATTACTCAACTTAGAACACCTTATTAGAACTCCCCCTCCTTTTATTATTTTGAAAAGCTCAGATTGAAAACTACAGAGCATTAAACAGTTACTTCTGCCAGTTAAAGATATTTCAACAGTACGCATCCATAATTACCTTTCAGATTATTTGCACTATTGTACTGAAGGTTAAAGAGTTTTACCCTATGATATAAAGAACTTACAACAAAAGTTTAAAAATCTGACTAGGTGTTACTAACCATATCACTTACTCTCGGACAATTTATTACGTGTATAAAACCTACCTTAACAAGAAAGTTTGCACCATCTTATACATTCCAGACCAACAGTCAATTCGAGAACAAAAAGGTTAAGGATATATTCAAGAGAGAGCTAGCTAACCACTTAGTCGATCATGGAAAAAAAGGCTCTTCCTAATCGGGCTTCAAACATTATTCTAACAGGATTATGTGTGATAGCAAATCTTTATCGATTTGAATGGTTGGGACTTGTATTGTGTACACTCTGTCACTACCTACCACAATGCGCAGTAATTATTGGTGTATGATTGTTATGGAAGGGAATTAGGGGCGGTTAAATCGCAAAGTGGCTCCAGTCTATGGGGTCAGTGGTCATCGGTCTGAACCATGTCGGAGATATTGAGTGACATGACTCACAATCGATGACAACAGCGCTGGTTCATTTCGCTCTTTATCTTCTAGATCTTGAGTTCCACTATTTCTTCATACAAACCTTTTCATTTTTAACTAAACTAAATTCTAGTATCAATGTTAGTATTCCAATTCATATATGCTAATGTGGTATTGCAACCTAATCTGACACACGTGCATACTAGTCTTACTATTGTTTATGACTAACTAGCTGGCAATCTCATAATCTGATATTATCTCTTGTCGTTTTAAGTCTTTTCAGTAAAGTCAGTCAAAGTTCCTGTTAGCTAAGTTTGTGTAACATATGCACAACGACACCTTTTTTCCAACTAAACGTTATATGATAGCACTGCAGTTTTATGCAGACTTATAATAATATACTAAAGGTTGGGTGATTATCAAGTTATAAGTATTGTCTCTGAAATGGATTATTGAAGTTGTCGTATGGTTATAACATGATTTTTCGTTTACAATGATCTTCATTTGATAACCAAATAAACAAATCAGTGATTCATTCTTATTGTTTGCATGTACTCTCTACATTTCAGTGAATTCGAAGTGGGGTCTGTATTTTTTATCAGTGCTGGTGTTTCTTTTTGTATTCATCAATTTCTACAGGAAAGTAATTCATATATATTGGCTTTTCGAGCTTATGCTAATGTTTCCACTGACTAAATATATGACTGATCTATTATTTTTCTTCAATGAATGTTTTCTTATTTTCATTATTTTTAAACATTTTCAAGAATCTACTTTCATGTTTAGTTAGTAATTTTACAATAATTGCAACCTTTTAATTTCATAATTTGTATTTTTCTTAATTTCTAGTAAACGAATATAAGATATATAAACAATAGTTTGAACATTGATTCAGTGGATTTCAGCGTACGTCCTTTTTCTCTGTATAGAATAACACCTGTAGTAAACGTATGTATGTTGTAAACGATTTGGTAGTAATGACTGAATGCTGTGAAAGTAGTTGGATTCGACATCATGAATCAGCCTGAGTTTAACGACCATTCGAAAACATAAAGCAGTGACTAGTTGTTTCATCGTGGTTTGTGGCTCGTGCCCAGTATTTTACTCCATGTGTTAAGTGGACAATCAAACCCAAGACCTAATTTAGGGGACTCTTAAGTTTTAGACCATCGAGGGTTCGCTGCGAAGTATAGAGGCTTTGGGTGTAATCCGTGGTAGACACTTTGGCTGTGCACACTTCTTAGGAGTCCGATCCTTTTCCGTTTTCAAAGGTTGTCCAACTTAGGTTAATTGGTGATATTAAACCCGAATCGCTTAATTGGAAGTATTAGTTGAAGAAAACCAACTCGGCAAATTAAGTTCTCTACTAAATATTACATAGATGATATATTTTTACAATTCTTACTAATAATCGGGTCTAATTAAATGACTTAAACAGTAATATGCATCAATAACAAGAATATGTATTTGATGGGTTTTTGGAACCAAGATATTACCTTGATACAAGCGAACGAGAATAGTGATCGGCGACAGAATGATACTGAACAAATCTAAGCTATTCTCTACGTCTTAACCCAGTTAACTAGAACAAGAAGACCAACCTGAGCAGATAAATGTAATTTCATAAACATTCAAAAAATCTACAAAACAACACAACTTATCCATATGCATGTCAGTAAAGTTTTAGTGATTATTAAAAAAATCATCAATTCAATAAACATCACGAAATTTGTCATGAATGATCATTATGCAAAGACTACATTGAGTTGATACAACTGAAGTTATCATGCTGGAACAAATTAATTGCGATGAAAGTTAGTTAAAAATCAATAGACAGTCTATTACTGAATTTTTCTCAATGGCTCGTGTTAGGAGTGTGTCTGTTAACGTATAAGTTGCCTCTACACAATAAATTACGGTATTCAATGTCACAACGTCGGCATCATAAAGAATACACTAATTTATTATTATCTGTTCAAAATGTGCGGCAAACTAGGGAATATATGCCTTTGTACAACATCCAGTATCGTTGTAACAAGCTGGTATAAACCTGGCAATTTCATAGTGCTTGTGTCTTTATTTTACGGAGCAGGTCCTTGATACCCTAAGTCAGAATGTGGCCATGAAGTATATTTAACAGGAAACAGCCTAGGCAAAGAAGAGATGGAGACATCTGTTGACATAAATTGACAACTGTTAAGAATGAAACTGAATTATCTCATATTCATTACACCTTATTCTAACATTACGCTTACTGAAACAACACTAGGTCTGACCTAGAGTCAGTTTAAAAAAGAAGACCTATAACACTCTTCGAGGAAGCTTTACTTACAGATAGCGATATCACTGAACAAGTTACTGGAAATAAGAGTGATGAGGACTATGTTTCAAAATAGACAGCATCTTTAACAAAAATACGTACAGCTGCAATCGAATAGACGGCTATTGAGTATCAAGCTTCAAATACTGAACGTCCCTGTAAACAAATCTAAGATGGTGAGTATCATCTCAGTAAGTGCTAACACAGCATTCCCATTCATTCCTTGGTCAGCTCCGAATAAGGTAAGTTTCAGAGAAGACAAAATAGTAAAACATGATCACTAAGGTCATTCAGTATACAATCAGTATTAGGTCACCTCTTAAACTACAGTATGATAACGGAATAAGGTAAAATCTCCTCAATCTTCATTCGTATGGAAGCTCAGAAAAACCATCATTAAGGCCACTTTAAACTGAACCTGTTCCAGTATATTCGATTATAAATGAAACTCAGTCACTGCTTGAATTTCGTATTTTGAATAAGGCTTCATATGTAAGTATTATGTTCTTAAGACATTTTCATTCAAATTCAGAAACGCTTTACGAACAGCCTCTAACATGCGGAAGCATCTCGCGTCGGCCGCCTTACAGTAAGTTGTTGTTTTGAAACCATTATTGACTGTGACTGTTAAATCCACATGATCAATAAACTTTGAGTAATTGTATTCCATTGATCATATGTCTGTGAAGAATGTTGCAATTATAAATATGAATTACTACTAAAGTTAAATATTAACGACCATTTGCTTGTTCATTTGATAAAAGCCTCCAAATTTGCCAGTAATCTTACTTTGTTATTCTTATTGTGAATAGCTCCCCTAACTTCTATGTTATCAGCAAATAATTGAATCGATGAGTTTATAAATGCCTCTTGCCGTTAATGTAGCCCTCTATCCAAATTCTAACTTCACAATCAAATTCAGATCATTCCAGGTTTGCCCAAAGTCTCATATGTGACATCTTATCGAAAGCTTTACTAAGATCTATAAAAATGTTATCTACCGAATTATTACAGTCTTCTTCAAAATTCATCCTGTTCTAGCAGTTTGGCGAGTCGCAAGCCTATTTTGGACACTAGATTTATCATTTATGCTAAATCTTTACAACTGGTAAATGATTTATCAGTATTGTCGGTGGAAAACATATTATTCGAGTGCTTTAGAAGCACGTCAGCTTTTAGAGATGTCGAGTTAGTCTCTCCGAATCAAAGCCAGAGAAATGACGTCATTTCTCTGGTCTCGTCTATTTATACAAAAACAAACTTTTGGACTTTTCCTGGAGTCATGAACTAATTGATTCTTGTTAGATGTTGTAAATTGATTTTTCAACGCCTTGCATATGTTCTTTGTCTTATAGTTACTAAATATAAGCTGTTTAAAACAAATGGATACCTTACAAAATAGCATTGTTTGTCCAAAGAATTTCCTGACCACTTTGGTTATGCATGATAGGTACTTCATATGTTTACGGGACTACCTATTGTACAAAAGATAACGTTACAGTGATAAACATACCTTAAACTCAAAAAACGTGCTTCTTCTATGGAAGGGTTAGTATTAAACAACCACTCTGTGAACCGAATACATTTCTTAATGCCTAAGAATTCTCTCCGAAACATTTGTACAGGATACTACCATAGACTATGCAAATATGTTCTGTACATGAATAACAAAACTACAAGGCGTTTTCTATAAAGTAAGAGCTCTTCTAAATCATTCTATTCGACAGGTTGGAACAAGTGTAATATAGAATTGTACTTATGGTTGATATTCATTTGTGATTTCGTTAAACATTAGTTTTCGGTCCACTTCTAGTTAACTCAACATTCTCATTTTAATATCCTTAAACTTGAATGATTGTAAATTTCAAATGAATATCAACTATTATAATCTATCGCCTGTTAATAATTTGAACTTGGATTATCCTTATTCTCTACTCACAATAATAATGATAGTCAGAGAATTATCATTTCAATTTGCTATCAGTTATGAACATTGGTATTGTTTGTTAATTAATGAGAAATTATCTCCAAACTTCTAGCTCAATAATTGATCATACTGACATCTAACGTGCAGTCACGTGGGTATTGTGATTAACTCAAATTGCAATTCCTGTCTAGTTCTGATTGACCAAGTTTCCTGAAAGAAATACCGATTCCCGAGAATTTTATTGTTTAATACAGTTTTAGAATTACTTATATTCCTTGGGTTATTTCATGATGGTAGTGTAGGATTATGACACAAAACTAATGAGTCAAGTAAATTTTAATTCAGGTAAAGATAATTTGATTTCAGTTAGTTTTAATAATGCTAATAGGGAAATAATTGACTTTTGAACATCAATTATATTTTGTATTTGCCTCTCAATCTATCATCAGTTGACTTAATAAACTTAAACATTTTTTACAGCCATAGAATAAATATCTGATTTGTTACTCTGTATCATTTATACTGATACTAATTTGATACAGTAGTTTTGTTTCCTGAAGAATCTAGTTCTATCGAATCTTCGAAATATTAAGAATTCTAAAATTTTCGGCGAAACTAAACTTTTGATGGTAAACTTGAATGACAACAAGTAACCTTGAAACTTTTTTAACCAATAAGAATGCAGGTGTAGATGAAATTGTAATTTTTTTATGCAAAATGATAAAACGACTTTAGAAATAAAGTTACAGAGGTTTTACGTGATTTATGAACTTTTGACGGTTGGAAACGGCTTCATTAATATTGGATTCCTAATATGAACGGTGTAGAAACTCATATATGCAACTCCAAATCAAGTTTTTTCTGGAACCTATATAAGGTCTCAGAAACTCTCTTAAAAATGACCAATAAACTTTCGGTTTTTATGTTTGAACACCAGTACTTGGGTCCACACAATGTCTTTCATGAACTACGACACAGTAAACGTACCGAGATCTTCGAAGTGGTTGATTATCTCGCTAATCGTCTATATAAATTGATTTTCCTGGGAGGATCGTACATCTGAATTATTGGTATTAGGGTTCTTGGCAGTTCAATTTGGGATATACTGGAAATGTATATTTCATAATGTTCTAGTCGTAAATACCAAGAACCTACCAATGAGATTAAAGTAATTAGTACTTACCCTTTCAGTTCGTAGGCATCTAACTCTGCACTGCTGATACTTCGCTTACATTTACAAGCGATGATGCCAGCGAATCAGGAAGCTGCAGTACCCACTATATAACCGAAATACAGGTTTGCCTGAATTTCAGTCTTGATCGGCTAAAGAAGCTACCTGTTCTTAATGATTTCTTTTGCCAGAAACCATTGTAACAGAAGCTGACACCGTCTCATATCTGTGGATGGTGTTTACGTTCCATTTAGTCCATAAATGCAACTCAACTCTGTAGAAAGTTACCCAAAAGCTTGCAGATTAGTAATAATAGCGTCTTCATAGAAAATTTCAATCAACCGATCTAATGTAAGCATTCTGAAGCCAGAATTAAGCACACTACCTTAGAACGATTATCTTGACTTCCACTGTCTCTCTCAAGTTCGCCAGCAAGAGTGTAGTTTCACCAAATTTTCTGCTATATATAGTCTAAAGATATTGTTAAATGTTGTCATATCATACTATTCATGAGTAACTAACATTTACTCCATAGTTTGTCCCCTTTGTCGTACTAGTCAATTATAACTGAACTTTCTAGTCGTTGCTTCCTGTAGGTTGGAGCATCGCCTGTTTAGTCAGTCCCTCTTAGTTTAGTCATTTTTATTTTAAAAAAAGAGTAGACTTGTGACTGTTGTTGTTTTTCAATCACCTTGGATGTAAGTGACAGCTCAAATTAATAGTTATTTATTGTAGAGCTATACACATATACTACTTATACAATTGTTTCAGAATACAAATATTCTAAAAATTCAATATAGTCTTTTGACGTGAACGTTAACGTTTAAATCAAACTCGTTCAGTTGGCGAGTCTTAAATAAGAAAAAAGCGCCTCATTGATTCAACCTAAATGCTTCAAATCAACTGTAATCATGATTTAGCCTAATGTTCAGTTTATTTCATATTATCAACTTAACTCTTTGCCAGGACACTTACAAATACCTTCTGTTATCGACCTGATTGACTTGTTCGATAGAATGGTTATTCAATAATAAAATCAAATCTAAATAGTGTGTTGTTCTCATAGTCAGTAAGTAATTAGTGATCATATAACTATAGCCAACTGTCAGGATTTCGAAAGGATAATAACTTAGATAGTCAGTTTTACACAACAGTAGAACAATTAAAACCCAACAGTTGCGTAAACTGAGTTTGCACAGTGACTTATTGAGTTACTATACCTTTTAATTTGCTCGAAATTGTATCTATTCGAAGTGAATAAAATCGAATGTCTCAGAATATAGTCTTAATCCATTTTTGATACTGAATGAAACTTCATTTGTCTTTCTTTAATTTCATTCTTACAATCAAACATAACGGATCTACCCGAAACATAACGAAATCAATGGAGGCGATAGTCAGCTGCAATAGAGTGTAGGGAAGAGTTTTAACGGTTTCTCAGTTGCTTGCAAAATGAAACAAATATAGCCAATCAGTGCATCCAACTTAAGCCAATCGGAAAGTACTTTCTGTAATACAAAAATTGGATGCTTAGAGCCTAAAACATTACCACGAATAGCTTGTCTCTGGCATCATGGAGTAAAACCTATTGCACTAAATATATCGAATACTAAGTTCTTGATAAAGGAATTATAAATAGAACTATAACTAAACCATGACCTAAACAAAACTAGATCTAAACTATTTCCTATACACAGACTCGAATCCTAATATAATCACATTCCCGGAACTTTAACCAGAATCAATGTAAGGGTGCATAAAATG
This sequence comes from Schistosoma japonicum, assembly GCA_025215515.1. Taxonomy (NCBI): domain Eukaryota; kingdom Metazoa; phylum Platyhelminthes; class Trematoda; order Strigeidida; family Schistosomatidae; genus Schistosoma; species Schistosoma japonicum. Next base: position 4,182,424 of record CM046061.1, read on the forward strand.
GTTTCAGATTACAAGCGTTACATAGCTGTCTTAGGCGAGTGATGATGTCGTTCTTTTTAACTTATAAGTGAAATAGTCTATAAGGAACATGAATAATTTAATTAATCATGGGATACCAGCTTATCAGTTTAAATATTTCTGTTAAGTGCTGATGAAATAATTACCTACAAATACTGACTTCTAAGTGGCTAGAACCAGTTATTAACTGATGAGTCTAACTGGGTCACTTGTAAATTCAGATTTATAAATTCAAATGTAATTGGCTGGGGTGATTATTTATCAGATGCATCTTAAGGATCTATCTCCTCCCACCTCCGCTCCATATAAATACTTGATCCGTTATAATCTATAAGATAACGTCCGGGAGTCTTCTCAATCTTGCATTCACTAAGGCATTATACTACTATAATATCTTATAATGTTTGCCACTTATCACGTGGGACGGTGGAAAAACCAGATAGCATTCCTTCTGTGCTAAATTTAGAGGTGACTAATTGAAAAATATCTTCAACGGCTTAGAACTACGCTAATTTTATTACATGGCAACTATTAAATTGATGTATACTATAGACTGGTTTCATATGAATAAAAATTCATTGGTCAATATTATGGGACACGGATAATCTCTTAGGACTACATACTAACCATAATAATTCTATACACTGTGTTAACGGGTGAACTATTGTAACTGTTACTAACATTTAATTACTGTTAATTAGTATAGTACACTTTTATATATAATCTGTATATGAAACTTCTTATGATTCTATCGCTCGTTCAAATAAAATACATTTCCACTACTACTAACATTGAGTTCTCATTTTTTTATTTCATGACTGTGAATTCAGAATATTCAGTTCTAATAATAACAGTTTCTAATACGTTTTACAACCAAAAACTATTCATCATCATCATTACTGCCATAGTAACTCAACATAAAGTGATTTTCTTTTGGTTCTTTGTAAATTACGAAACATGAATTATCGTGTTCTAAATTTGGTCCAAAATTCTATGAAGCGCTATTTTAAGCACGATTGATTTGTTAAAATTCCTTTTCTGTCATGATTACTTGTGTTTCAGTACATTGTCACTAATTTATGTATAAAAAGTACCTATTCGAGTATTTGATATTTTAACAGTTCCATAAACATTTTCGTTAATTGTTCTCTTTACCGATTTCATTGTAGGTGTATTGTAAACGTGTATATGAATTGCAAGCATTCCGTTTGTTTTAAAATAATCCAAAACTCCTTAGTTTTACATGACAGTTAGTAGTAAGTAAGTCCAACACCACGTCAAGCTAGCAGCAATGGTCAGGTTGTTTCATCTTTCCATGAGGTATTTGACTGTTGATCTGAGACATGTAGGCAAATGCAGACTATCTGGTTTGGGGTCATCATGGTAATCTTGATGAATGCCTAGAGATATTTGGTGACATGGCTCAGAATCGGTCACGGTGGTTCAAGTTTATTCACCGTTCATCTACTTATATATCTTAATTTTCATTATCCTTTTGTACATATGTTTGTATCGTTCCTTCCTCTTGAGTTTTATTCCCTCGTTAATTTTTTTTTAAGTTTGATTTCGTTGTGCTAATTTTACTTGGTAACTTGAACCTATGCAAATATATTCCAGGCTTTATTTTGCATATAATTCACTAATTGACAACGAACGAATTTTTCTCGTATTTATTTTCTCTTATAAGAAAAAACAATTACATATTACATACATTACATAAATATAAGAATGTATTCATGAAATGTATGCATACATGTGTATATTTCGAAATAATAATAAGATAAATTAGTCTTCTTCGTTTCGACAGAGGAAGATTTTTTAAATAGCTGCCTTTATTCTACTGATATTTCATAGTTGAGTATAAATATTAAACATTGAATAGTTTGAAAAATGCCCAAGGTCATAGATATAATAAAACAATGAAATGAGGAAAAGTTAATCAAAATATTAGTATAGTCACAATATTATAAAAACAAAAATATTCAAGTGTTACTGACAACTGAGACCAATTAATAAGTAGTATGAAAAAAAAATTTCCTTTAAAAAGAAAAATAAACATAGAATTTCAAGTATGAAAAAAGGATGGATGAATACGTAAATACAATGGAATACTACTAATAATCATTAAAGTAAAATAATAAAAAAATTTTTTAATTACTATCAATAGTTTAACTGAATAATGTCAATTTAGTATAGAAATGCAATTAGAAACAAAATGCAATGAAAACAAAACAAGATATTAAGTAATTAAGTAGAAAGATTAAGTAGTAATGAACAGACTAGAATCAAAAGTTATACAGAAATTTTTAAAATTTCGACATAAAAATAGCAACTAACCAATATGGAACTTTAATAAAACCTGGAAACAAAATAGCTAAATGTTTCCAACCAATTAATTGTAATAATACTTTAATAGAACGTAAATTTATAAAATTAGAGCCATCATATGATTTAATACCAAATTCTGAGGCTAAATCAGGTGCAAATAGACACCGACCAGAACATTGAATTAACTTTTTATTATTTGATTGTTGTGCTAAATGAGCAATAATATCACCAAGAATAGGAGCAGGCATAGCTATTGGAAAAACAAAATAGAAAAGTAAGCTTTGTTAAAGTAAAGATGATATTAATAGACGATCACTTAAAATCAGAAAGTGATAAACAGCATATTTTGTCCTAGTATCAAACTCTTAAGAGGTGTGCATCAATGAATCCATCTAGGATTGGACTCAGGATCATTGACAGACAATTCTGGGAGTTCTAGTGATACATTGAGATTAATGAGGTTGAAATAGATCGAAAGTAAAGTAGTAGTAGTAAAGTAGTTACCGATGAATAGCATCGAATATTGGTCGTGTACTATCGTGACTGGAATTAGAAATTTCACTCATTAGATTTTGATTCATTAATTTGAAGATCTTGAGTCCTAATTAAATTAAAAATGAGTGTTACTGAAGAGATGCAAATTAGGATTAAGAAACTGCATAGTATTTTTTATTTTCAAATAGTTATGAAATTATATTCAATATGTAAGACGTTAAAAAAAGGTTACCACTGATACTAATTCAAGTGGACTATCACAGGAATTATTTCAATTGATAAACATCGGAACTCTTGATTGCAAAAGCGCTAGGAATACTAATGAATTCCTAGTAGTATGGGATTCAGATCAATAATCTATTAACTAACACACCAATTACATCCGAAGTATTCACGAATACGGAAACTAAGCAAAAAAAGGAAGGTAATAAACCTACAAAGACAATCAATCATAAAAGAAGTTAACAGAATAAAATAACTTAATACGTATCAAATGACTGAAAGTCTCACTTTTGTATGTAGTTAACGTTAATGAAGATGTCTAGAATAATAATAAAAGCTCCGCAATCGCATAATCTAGGTGGAGTAATATGAAACCTATAAAGTGCTTTAACTCCTACGACAAGTTTTACATTGCCCAATAAATCTGATTCGACTGTAATTGCCTTTTTATTGTCGGCAGATGATTAGAGAATACTAGCAAACAAGGAAACCAGCTTAAATCCTTCAGTCAATCATGTACAACGTAGAACACGAGTGTAATGGTCCAAGTTCATATACTACATAAACACAACAGGATCATCTTAACAAGATTAATTCCAGAACATAGATCACTGATATAGAATCAAACAAATTAGCATATTAAAGAATAAAAGAACTCAAGATGTAGAAAACGATAACAAGTGAAAGCGCCTAAGCCATTGTAGCCAATTCTAAACCACGTCATTAGCTCATATCAACAGTTAATAGCTTTTGAGGTATAATTTGATCATTCAGAGTGTAATATCGTTACTTGCTTACTTATTGTACCTAGGCAGTAACCGTAACTGAACTAATTTACCAGAAGTATCAGGATTATATCATAACAGAAATAATCAAATCAGTCTCGCAAACACTCAAAATGTAACGTATAGAAGCGTAATAGAAATAAGCTGAACCGAGAATAAATTCTTATGATCAAACATAATAGAAGCGTAAGAACTAGCTAAATGACAATATCAAGTCTCACATGGTTAGTGGTTCACTTTGGTTATCTGGTATACTGACAAGTTATTTAAATATTATAGAATTCACTTTTGCCAGAATTCAAATCTCGGCTCAATATATTCAAAAGGCTTGACAATATGCCAGATAAACAAAGCCTTACTACTTCACATTGTGAATCTTCATATAGATATTGATCACAACAAAGTGATCTTACCACATACCTGAATGTTCTTTAGTGACGGCATTACTTAATAACCATGTGAGAGTACATAGATATATAGAAAACGTATGTGATATTCCGTGAACTGGAAACAATACAACTCTGTAAACCGAACGACTACATAGAAGTGCATGTTATTCAAGAGCGTATATCAGAAATGAATGAACCTTATGAAGACTTATACTCGAGTCCTACGGACTGAGTCAAAACTTATGGAGAACTTGTTTTAGTTTGATATAGTTGGCCCAGTCGCCAATTGTTATATCTGTAATATGTTTGGCCAAAATTACAATCGTATGGCAAATACATTGTGACCTTGATAAATACCGATCAGTGCCTGAATGCGTTTATATATATACAAAACTAGACCACACCGTCAACCAATTAGGAAATTAACAACAACACGGACAAAGGAAATCGTAGCAGTGAATGGGGGTAATGTGTACACAACTAATTAACTGTAGTTCATAATAAAGGACAATATATTAAGAGCAAATATACTAAACTGGAGGATAGTGTATGAAGTAAGTAACAATCATAAAAATGAAATGTTTACACTACCCACAGTTAAAATGCTTGAAATAGTATTCTAAAATACAGTTCTGAGAGTTCGTTACTCTTCTGTAGTCGTCTAACATAACAGAATTGTCATCAGAATTACGTGCCTCACTTGGCGTTTGTTACGGCACTCTCTGAGCTATCCTTTTATTTGACTATGGCCACAGAAGTCCTCCTAGAAACTATACTTTTACATGAAACTTTTCAGTGACTGATCTGCTACAATGAGGCTCACTTATCGATTTAGAATATGAAGATGATATATTCTGAGTCTTTAGAAATGCTGATGACATATAGTCCTCTGAAAGCATTAAGTAACAATGCAAACATATTTAAGATGCAATAATGTCACTTAATTGCGAAATGTTACTTCAAGATTTGTCTGCATTATCGCCAAACTTGATTTTAAGGAGTAAATAAATTGAATGTATTTATCACTTAACTTAAATTGAAAGTTACTTAAAGCCTAGTGGATTGGTGTGTGACAAAACATTGGAAAGTGTTCAGAAGGCTCATTTGATTTTTGTCAACTTGTGCCACTTGCGACGCTGGTAAGGTATCCACCTGCCAAACGAAAGATAAAATACTGAATAGAGGTTCACTCCATATTAACCTATGAATGTGACACATGGACTATGAAAATAGAAGACATACGTATGAAGTAGGCCTTTGATTATAAGTGTCTTTGATTTATCTATTGTGCATCATGGAAAGACTGAGTAAGCGATGGTGAGATTAAGTATACAGTACATGGTTAAAATAATAAATCAGTTAATGAAATTATTAAACTCCCTTTGACTAAGATCGCTTGGGCATGAACTACATAGGTGATATGACATGAGCTACAGCCAATCACAACATAAAAAAATATTAACCTTGATAGGAACCAATTGGAAAAATAACATCGATACATAATAAAGATGATAATGATAGTGAAGTGGAGTAACGTATACACAATAAATTAGCTACAGTTCGTAAATAGAAAATAATATATTAACAGTTAATGGATCAAACGGAAAGTTAGGGGAAGAGAGATGCAATAATAATATAAATAAAATATTCACTTTACATGCAACCGAAATAAGTGAAATAGTAATTTAACAAACAGTTCTGGAGAACAGTCAATCTTCTTTAGATGCCCGATATAACAGTAGGCCCAACAACCACATACCTCGATGTACGATACTGATTGGTGTAGGAGTAGAATGGAAGAAAACTGGGAGCGGCCAGACCACAAAATTGTCGACTGTCGGTCTAAACCTTTTAGGTATGTGAAGATTACCTTGCTAAGGTTGGTGTGAGAACGCGATCAAATGTTAGTGATGTGACTCAGATGCATGCACCCCTTATCTTCTAGATCTGAAGTTTCTTTATTTTTTTATAAATACTGTTTTCTGAATACTTATTGTTGAACAACCCCATTCAGGTAAGACATTTTCAGTGTCCCTGATAGAACAATAACTACCCTATTATCTATAATCAAGAAATATAGTCACCTAGGAATAACTATCTACAGAGATGACTTCTAGGCTTACAAATTCTTCCGGGACAGTGGACGCCTTAATCAAGTTGTGGCATATCATCATTTGGTAGACCAAACAAGGAATTCATAGAAACAACATGGTACTTCTAAAGTAGTACAAAATCACCACGCATAGTATAGGTTATGAGGATGAATACTACATAGACATACATGGATGAATTTCTATATTATTCGTTTTGTCGATATCCTCAATGATGTGTAACACAAAAGTAACATGTATAAGTTCAAAAATCACATAAAATGGATACTTATATTTTAATTCTAATATCCAGCAATAGATTCTTATGATAGAATATATCATTTTATAAGCTGCATTCAGACTAGCGAAACTGGGCCTAAGGTCATTATCATAGTTGTTCCAGATCGCCACAATATTTTGGTTTTACTGATTATAGTTTCGATATTGAGTAGAGTTGTGGATGAACACTTCTGCAGAATCTAGAACCGAAACGAAACATCTAACACTCGTATGCACGGGATTTTGTTGATTCCTTCAGACAATTACCAAACACATTCAAGAGGTTTAAAATTAATTAAAGGCATAACTTACCCATTCTTAAACTAGCTTCATATCCAAACAATTTGAATGAATTGCCACTTTCATATGCTGATACAACAGACTCTGTTTGTATAAGTCCAGGTATAATACTGACAACACTGATATTTGCATTATGTTCTTTCAGATCATGTGCCATCTCTTGACTTATTCTATCCAAAGATGATTTACCTTGTTAAGATAATTAATGAAGAAACACTTTAATAACAGAATAAAGTTTCTATAAATGTAAAATGAAACTTATGAATCGTACAATGTAAAGCTTTGAAAGTATTCTTATATTCAGAAATTATTCAGTAATGGCTCATACCAACTAAAAGCTCAAAATTATTTAATTTGGATATGACACGTCACCATTTCAGATGTCACAAGTTTCTAATGGACATTGATTACGTGAGATCAAGTTTGACGTTTTCCAAGTTTCTAAGACTTTCCAATGGAGCCAAACAACACATATCAGTCTAGACTTTAATTCTACTTAGTCGCTACCTAATAACAGCTTAAAAGCGCCTAAAACACTGTTTGAGTCAAAACGATCGAGAGGATGGATGTTATATAACCGTATAGACATGTGAATACGTCCATATACCTTCTGCAGCACTATTGTTTTTTTCTGACACAATATTCATTTCCATAATCAATCTTTTATTGGTTACAACTGGATTCGTTAATTTGACGCTGACTGCATACAATTTTTTCTGGGTTATTTTGAGAATCGCCATACTGCAATACCTTAACCAAGAAACGTCAGCTTAAACGTTAGTATCTAATTTTAACCAAGATTTCGCTTAGTGCTGGAGTGAACTACTTAGATAAAAATTAATGAGCTGAATCTACAGTGATAAATTTAAAATAACTAGCAAAATCCACCAACATAAACAAGAATGACTTTATTAAAGTGGAACAATGATTTCTCTGCTTCGGTAATTATCATTTATATAAACAAATGAATGAACTTCAATCTTCATGTCAACTTTAAACATAAAGATAGACCAATATAGATTAAATAACCCCTTAAAAGTAGAAGACATTAGTCATTTGAGTTTGTTGAGACAAATGAGTGAGTGATGCTGAAATTAAACCCAAGGTACTGAGAAAAAATGATAAGATCATTCTACGTGACTGACAACTTATTCATACTTCTTGCTGATGAGTTCGTATTAGTGCAAAACCTATGAAAATAGCTTTATGAGCATCATATTTAGTGATAATAATTACACTATTAGCTCTTCATAAAAAACATAGCCTATTAATGGTCGACAAACTCGGTGATCTTAAGCACTGTTAGAAGTATGAGGGCGATTATCACTTTCCAGTTTCCTATAGCGTAGAAGGATGTTTCTTCTTGTGGTATATAAAAAATAAGCTAGGGTAGAGGTGATCTTGACTACTCGAGAGTGTAACTGGAGTGTCCAAGGAAAAACTTCTTGAGGCCAGTCACACATGTCCTTTATACAAGTGATCTTAAATGTGTTAGCTTTATATCTGGAAAGATTTTACCCCCTGGGACGAAAATCAGTGGAGTAATGTGGAGTGTACACTTTCAGGGTCACCATTCTAACCCCACCATTCCTTTGTAGGAAGGTAACATAGTTGTCATGCTTGTTATCTCAGGAAAACACTTTACCAGCATTACATCTCTGTACAGTCGACAGAACGACTTCGTTTTCGGACTTGAGGTTCGCTGCTTTAGTCTTACTGCTCTTCACCCGACCTGTCTGACATGTTGGAACCTTAAGGAACGATTGTTTCAACCAGTATAACTCGATTACTTAGTAACGATAGACAAGTTTGACTAATTTAATAGTAACAGTTGGGGTCGATAAACTAAGGTAGTTATAACTCAATCCATTGGTTAGTATCACTTACCTGCACAAAATGCAACATTAAATATCCTTGTTATGCCACCGAGACTGGAAATATTTACAATTAATCCTGTTGGCAATGATTTGGTAATAAGTGTTGTTGCTGTACTAGTCAAGGAATGATTACATGTATTTTCAATATCTTGTACACAATTATTTAATGGTTGTTCACGACATTTAATCATCATACGCGTAGCTAGTACATTACATATGTATGCATTACGAAGTCCAACACGATTAATTAAATCCCATTCTTCATTTGGACGAAGTTTAGATTCCCAATATGGTGAATTATCATTAACTAACAGATAATCTGTTGCACTAAATGCACAATTTACAAATATATCTAATCGACCAGATTGTTCTTTATGAATACGGGAAAAAAGTCCTGCGACTTGTGTATCATCTGAATGATCAACAGCGACAGGTATTGCTTTCTAGAAATTAAAGTTAGAAGATGATTGAATTGAAATTAGTGAAGAGATTTATGCTTGTTTATTTAATGGACTTAGAACATCAAATAAAATAGAGAGTAAAAAATCTTCCAATTAGATCGTATCATCGATAAAGCAGCTGTGTAAAAACTAGAAGATACTTTTCTACCGAATGAAAACAACATATTCGATATTCTCTAAAACATTCATAAGTTGGTCAGTGACACCAACTTTGACATCATCATCGAAGTACTATCACAAAACCACTTTTAGTAACTAAAATCATTCAATACATGATGAAAAATGATTTTTAAAACACTATGAATCAATGTTAGACATAAGGCTACATAACCACATTATGAAAATGCATGATGTGGTATCACTAGTATCAATGAATGTATAAAAAGTCAGATAGACATCAAGAATGTAATAGAGTTTCTGGAGACATGATATTCAGATCAACTAGTAGCCAATAAACACATCAACACGGATTCAATTTATCAATCTATAGGGATGAGGTAACACAACCACATGGTTAAGGTTCAACCGATAAAACTGACAGTGGGTACAAAAGGACGTATGACGATAAGTCAGATATAATATAATTGGAATAGGCTAAGTTAATACTCGTAGAATAATCGAAATGATCATTTCGACTTAAAGTAGGCTTCTGATGATGCTGTCCGGAAAGACAACGTAAGTTTCTCAATTAAGTTATTCAGCTCACAGAACCTAAATTATTAAAAAGGAAACAAATAAAAATTTTCAATCGATCAATGTTATTCCATTAAACTTGCCGGATGGAATGAGTATATGACCTTTGCATATAGTTAAAGTTATTATTAAACATCTTACAGCATCGAACTTTTGCATTAATGAGAAATTTGGATAAACGCTCTCTCTACCTTGGATGTCGGAATAGCCAATATAAAAATGAGTGGTCAATAATTTATCATACCAATCCGTTTTCATTTATGAATAAAATCATTTACACCTTCCTCTCTTACATAATTACAACATTGCTCCAGTTATTATTAATTATCACTAACACTCAGCTTGTTAAACACTTGTTAATATGTATGTATGATTACTTAACATAGAACCACTTGCATTTTACTGTTACTGTTAAATATACATATCAGTCTAACTCTACCGATTGACCCTAATCACATGAACATTGAAAAATAGAAAGCATTGGACAGTTATTCCGTTCTAATATTATAGGAATTACCGAAAATTCGAGGCCACAACTCTATACGGGATAAAACTCAGAACCTCTAAGCTTCAAAGTGAACATAAGACCTTAAGACTACTAAGCTGTAATTTAGTGGTTTATATTCTTAACCTCAGTTAGTCAGCAATATTCGGTGATGGTCAATCAATGCCACTGACGAGTTACCGCTTCATTTTCAACTTGGTTTAGTGCAGAATACTGATGAAAAACTAAAGGAAAATATTTCTTTACTCTACTCATCCTTTCTAATCGTGAACATTTTGCATAATTAAGATAGATTACTGGTAATACATTTTGTGAAGATAGTATAATATGAGATGTACATTTTAAAAAAATATAGGCACAACAAATATATTATTAAAGAAGCTGAAGGCTACTGGTAGTTTTCGACATTAGTCCTCAGAAAGAACAAAATGTGACGGAGATAAGCTGTGAAACATATACAAACATGTCGAGTGCTCATCTGACTTTGAATGAATTGTATCACTCATGATCTAGGAGAGATTTCCGTCAACCAAGTATGGATCAGTGGTTAGATCTATTGTGAAAAGCGGGCTATGAAAACGAAAAACATGTATGGGCTGCAGGTCGTTGGTTATAGGTGAGTATGAATTATTGCTAACATGTCATAAAGAAACCAAAGAACCAATAATAAAGTTAACTATAAAGTACCCGGCAAAAATGCTAAATCGGTTGATAATGTCATGGATCTGCATCAACTAAGCTGGCTGCAACATGTATTACGTATATCTAGCATCCACCTACTACAATGGACGACAGCGACTAATGTAGGAATAAAACACAAGACAATCAGTAATACTAGCTAGTTGTCGTGACGTAAATGAAGTTGAAAACTTCAACCGTTGAATCCAAGCTCAGATGTATAAAGGTCAAGTAATCGTTACAAAAATTGAAAATCCTAGGTCTAAAGCTGGATGGGGTTGTAAGCATAAATTTTTTAAGGGTATCAAACCAGGACAGAATATTTGTTTAACGTTTCATAGTTTTGCATACTGTTATTAATCAGTGCTACGGAAAAGTTATTATGTCAATAAATGATAACTAAAACATGATACATATTTTAATTTAATAGTTAATAAATACTTTTCATAACTGTAGACGTGCTAAATTGTCAAATTACATTCACTGTACGTGCTCATTATAAATAGAAAAAGTCAATGTAGGCTCGAGTTTAAACTTTGAATCATAAAATGGACACATAAATTACTGGAATATTCGAAATATCCTTTTGATTGTAGTAAACCAGTATAATATCCGCATTTAAACAATTGACTGTGGGGAAAACCAACGTAGACCAGTTTCGATAAAGAACAGACTATATATATATATATATATATATTAGTTCTAAAAATTTTCGGCAGCCAGTCAATCATTAACAACGTAGAACCCGGCTTATATGTGCATAGGTTCAATTTTTCATACCACGTTAGCACGACAATATCATTTGCGACAAGTTAGTAAAGTTTACTAATGACGTTTATAAACTGAAATAAATGTGAGTTAGCTGAAGTTATTAACACCGTGTAAGCACAATAAGATAAAATTAATAAGTTGAATACCAGAATATAGTTCAACAACGAGGAATGAAAAGACAAAATGCATGAAGTAAATGTAAAAAATGTGATCTACAAGAAAATGGAGTGCGTAGGTCTGTGCCACTGTGGTCGATTCTCAGACATGTCTTTCAAACACTAACCACGATTACTGTGCGGACCCCTCGACCAGGCAGTCTGTGTCTACCAATATGGATCACACCAATAACCAACGATTTAATTGACTCCGTCTATATTTTGCTGTATCCAGTGCTAGTTTTCTTTCATCTTACTCCTACTCTAGTTAGAATCGTGTGTTGAGGTATATAGTGATTGGGCACATGTAATGTTTAACTCAGTCACGTCATTCGACAAAGATTCACGAATTAATCACTTTACTTTTATAGACCACATTCTACGAAGACTACTGCAAAACAACTGTAAATATATGGTAAAACTTACTCCACCTGATGCATTAATAATATGAGCAGTGTCGCGAAGACAAACTCCTTTGCCATTTTCTGCTGAAAGAGTCCTTCCAGTAAGGTAGACAGTGGCTCCGGCCTTGCCAAGGCCAATAGCAATACCTTGACCTACACCACGACTAGCTCCAGTAACCACACAAACATAACCCGAAAGGTCAGAAGGCATTTTATTATTCTGAAATGAAAACTTGTGGAAAGGTTTATTTTTATAACCAAAGGTTTAGAGTTTTCCCAACTATTGGGAGAAAATATTGGTAGATATTGCCGCGTATGATTTATTCACTTGATAAACAAACCTATAAGACATATAGACAAAAAAATAAAACTAGAACTACTAGGAGAGCAAAAATCTACTTGAGTAATAATAGCAACAGAAACCAAGTACTAGTAGCAATAAAAGTGGGTTCCCTGTGAAAACCTTCATAAGATTGAGACGAATTTTCTTGATTGATAAGCGATCTAATTTTTCCTTTAATTGCCTTTTTTTCACAGTATTACTTTTGCACCTGCGTGGTGCACATATTTGAGTGTCTAATGGCATCAAATTTTGTGTTTAAATAAGCAAATAAGCAAGCAATAAGAGCTTAAAATATGAAATAAATGTGTTAACTTATGTTGTTATAACTTATATCAGTACGTAAAGGCAAAATTAAAAAGATAAACTCAAGCAATATTCTTAGTGGTATGTTTAGTGACACAGGAAGCAGTATCACTAAAAGTATTTATTTATTATTCCTAAAGATTGCAAAAATGTCAAGGAAGCTAAGAGGCTAAACTGAAATTACCCACAAATTAGTTGTCACACCATATTATGCTACTAAGAAAAGTAGTAGATTAGTGACTGAACTTCTAGTATTTTAGTCAGTAAGTGATAAAATTAGGTCCTGTCCCATGTAAACCGGTGTAGGCAACTAGACAATACATTCATTGAAACCATCGGTAGGGAAAACGTCTTCTACTGTTAATAGCAGAGCATACAAAAAGTAACGAACACCAATCTAGACGACACTTTGCTACTTTAAACACCAAGAGAAAAAGATTAGTTCAACAATACATATCTATAGTGTTTTCCAAGTATAATGGCAATTTGCTTTTTGGTTGTGTATGAGTCTATAGAAATTGAGGTTAAATAAGAGTGAGCTCGCAGGTGTTGAGTAATCTGACTGCGAATCTAATACTAACCTACATACCGACTAATAGGTAAGCACTTACAGTCGGCAAGTTTACATATCAGTTCTTAGAAGAAATCAACACACCGTTTATAATGTCAAATATATGCGCAAGTTGTTTCTGAACCTTATTGTTTATACAACGCTTTTTAAATACATCAACTAGTGGAAAGGAAGATTTCAAACATCGACAGGTCTTCTTTGTTCAGGATTTAAAAAAGGGTAAGTTAATAGTGCAGATAGCAGTTGCGCATCCTGTAACTTATTTTTGGCATTAACAGAATATTTTAAAATTACTAAGGCATTAACTGACTACCTTGAATGTCGAAATAAATTCGTAAGTAACCAAAAAGTTTTAATAATGTAGATAATATACTAATTTAGAGAATCACTAAAATATACTGTAGTTGAATTAACACCTTCCAGAACAGTAACAAAAATAAAAGTGAAAGCATAGATTTTACAGAATGTTCTAAGCAAAACGTATCTATTATGACAACTTTCGCTAAATTACTTGTCGGTAACGATTTTTCAGAAAAAGGTATTACTAAATTATTGAGTTGAGAAATCCGTTTTCGTGATACCACAGATTGAGTAAGCAATCTGTAATATGAGTAAAAGGATAATAAAAGGTGTAATGAATGTTGGGAAGTTTTAAAATAACTGCACTAATTTTATAATGTAAGTAGTACGTGCAACCTTCAAAAAAGACTATACATTAATTACTGTGGGTTAATTGAGCTCTTGACAAGTTGTTTACTAAATCTATTTAACGAAATTAGTAAGCATGTATTCTGCAGTGTTAGGACAGGTGGGAGATTTCTTTAGAATAATCTCAAGAAAAATGATTATTTCAAAAAAAGGCTACACACAGATTCTGTGGTCCTGATGAACACCTTGGCGAAAAAAGGGTTCCAGCAATTAACGAATAAGTCGAACATATTACTTAATCATCAAATTAATTTTCAATAACTGTTAAGTCTATAATAATTAAACTATTTTAAGTCATAGTAATCATACAATTGTTAGCGAAAGAGACTAATTATAGAACGATTATCCGACTCGGTAAACAGACAAAACCATATAAAATTCCGTACATAGTGTAGGTAGGCACTTAGTTCGTAAGATAATAAACAACGATTAATGAGAAGGTGAAAGAACTTATAACAGACTTTCACGATTATAAAAAACCGAATCACCTCTTGTTTTAAATTAATTCCGAAATCAAGGAAGCCTCACAATAAAACGCTTTAGCATACTTTATATTTTAAGGTATTCAATTTACAAAATTAGAGAATAACTGAGCTAATATGCAACAAAATGATATTTTTGGAAGCAAACAAAACGGCGGTCTAAGAGGACAAAGCAGTGACCGTTAAAATGGAACAGATTAACAAAAAGCCAGAAAGTTCATTCTTATAAGATTGTACTTATATTATTGAAAAAGATTGAATTGATGTATGCTTCCTTACGCTTATCCTGAATCGCAACTTGGTTTAAAAAGTGTCAGATCAGTCTGTCTAGATAAATAACTTCGTAATTTGCAGGAATTATGAGTCGATTATTTACTTGAATTTCAGTTCCGGCGTTAGATTATTATAATAATACAATCCCCAAATATCAGGAGCAAGCCAATTTTACAGGCGAAATCAACAAAAACATATCAAATCATAGCATGGTTGAACGGCTACACAAATAAACACCCAACGTTAAAGTGAATAGTAACGTTTATCACATTTGGTTGTGTAGATGATGACCAGAACTGGAGAAGTTTACGTACATTTTGGTAGATTTAGTTAATATAATGAAATTCGGAATTTCAAACTGCAAAAAGTAATAGTATCATACACATAGAGTGCAGTATTCTGAAAAAAAGACATAAAGGTTGATATGATTTGATTGTTTGAAAGCGAGTATGCATTAAGTAATGGACACAGATTTTACAAAATCGACCTTGTTCAGAGGTTCAGAAGAGTGTGATAAGCCTTTTGCAAGGCTTCATGTGAAGTTATAGGTTTCTGTTTAGTCCATTCACCAGTAATATATTTCGAAATACTAAAGATTGAGAAAGTAGGGACGAGCAGCATAGTAAAACAGATAGGTTACGAAGTCAGATAAGAATAAGGATGAATTCGCTATCATATACTAAATAATCAAACAACTAGGCAGCCAATTTTTATTCATTTTATTAGGAGCTTTGTTATCGATTAAGACTATCGGATAAGCAACAAATGCAGCACCAGTGGAGGATGTTATTTTGGCCAGAAACTGTATTTTATGTTATGAACTCATTTGAATCATGAGGTGATATATCGTCCTTGTCAAAGATAGAGATGGTAGATTATTTGTCTATATTAAATAGATATGTAGTATCCGGAAGAATCTGATATTTAAATAACAAGAAGACTGACAAGCTAGGGTGTCAGGATATGAAGAGGATATTTTGTTGATCTAATCATCACTAAACCGATGGAACGAATTGTTATTAATGACTAATTTTTTTTAGACAGGAAAAGTAGATTATCTACAATAGGTGACAGTTCAATGTCACGGGAAAATATTTAAGTTCGAAAAAATAATAGATGTTAATGATGACCAAGAAGTAAAATTTATGAGCCACCAACAAATACCTACGGAACAGAAATAAACATCTAGCCTCTCCCTAAATGAAACATTTAATGTCATCACAACTATTTTACCTATGAAGTTGTACAGTTTACAGATCCTAATTGCTTTGAGGCTAACATGAATCAATGTGTGAGTACTCTTGAATTCAACTTTAGAGGAATTTCACCTTGGATACTATAAAGTAAATGAAACGAATTGGGGGCTTTTTCGAAATACGCAACTAAAAAGTTGATGAAACTACTTTCGAACATTTCTAAAGGCATTCCGTTTTATATGATAATAATAACAATTTATTTCCCGATATCAGGGGCATGATCAACAATTAAAGATCAGATGGTACTAGGGTTTATTTGTTGCACAGACTTTATACTATGATATACAGAGATAATAAACCTTATACATTGGTATTTATGTAACACTCGTCACGAACTAGACCTTGAAACGGCCTTATGAAACAATAAACGGGGTAAGTTTTAGTCATCTTAATAAAGGATTACATTTTGACATGAAAATATTCAATGTTTTGAGTAGCATGAAGCGAAACCCCAAAACGGAACAGCAATATTATGTAGTAATGCTTTCTTGAATATTTCAGCAATCAAAAGAGTATAACAGCTTAAATCGATGAAGATTTCAGCATTTTAGAACATTTGGAAAGAATAATTTTGTTATCTTCCATAAGTTGGCTCTCACGAAAGATTACAATAGTAGTGTCTAGACTGGCTTTCTGAGTATGGTGAGGTCAAACAGGATGTTGATTTCGAAAGGCTGCAGTAGTTATGAAGGGACATTAATGATTATTAGACTAGTCAACAGAATGGGTTTATATGTAATAAATGTTTATGTACCTGGGTAATTTTCACTAATATTAACTTACTAGGTATCAGTATCATAGTCTGCAGCGTTGTGGTATGGTTTAACTTGCATTAGAATATCCTGATGGATAGCTTGTGCCGATTGGACTTCATATATGTAAGTCCAAATAACAGATATTAAAGCATTTCAAACATAACTACTAAGTGCTTGCTCTTGTTAAAATCGTAGAACGTAGTCGTAAACATAAAACATATTATGCCCTTCACACAAGGGGAGTTCGAAGTTATCTCTCACACCTTGTCTACTGGCATGAAGCCCCACTCTCCCTCTTATCATAATGTTAAGCTTGTAAATTTACAGGTTTAATGAAAATTAAGTTGTTGTTCCCGATACTCAGTTACATGAGTTCTGTTTTGGCCAACCTTATCTGAGCAAGCATTTTATGACAGGTTACATAGCCGCAAGCTAGAAACTAGATTCCCAAATGTTAGTGGACTGTAAGACAAGGATCACTTAGAAGAAGTATAAACTAGTATTAGAGGTGGGGAGAAGTATAGTTTCTGGAGGCTAGACAAGTTGTTACCAGAAACTAGCATACTGTTAGTAGGCATTAGGAGATCAGTAATTTGATCCATTAATAGGTTTGAATAGTGTGTGGATGATATAGCAGTAAATGGAGAACTGATTAAAAGTTTGCGAGGAAAAAAATTTGTGAACTCACTGTATGGTCTGGCTGCTGCTGCACCTTAGTAATAAGATACTAGGTTCGGAGGACATTCATTATGGGATACATGATTATGTGCCATATTTGCTGAATCGACAGAATATGTCTACATAACATATAATTGGGAAAAATCAGAAAAAAGAAAAAGGAAAATTCTTTTCGTGTTTAATGTACAGGTATATGGGGGGTCCAAGGCATGTACCGATTTATTAGAGGTCGTTTTGTTTCTCTTAGGTGAAGTCGAGATATAGCTTCGATGGTCCATCGATGTCTTTTATTCAGGAACGTTATCGTGTTATGTCTTTGTTAGCCAACCAATTTCAAATAGCAAAAAGATCTATTATTTCCAGTGTCTAAATGGATGCCTATATCAGTCAGGGGACTAATATCTTTCAGCGCTATATTAAGTAGCTTGCAAAATACTGAGAAATTGTCTGTCATGCTTACTTCTACTGACAGTTTGTTGTTGATCATACCAAATCAAATAAGAGTCTGCGCAAGCTTTAGTTTTGTACACTTCTGCTTCAACTTGAAAGAGTTTGTTTCTCAGATAACAGTCTCCAGCGTAGTTACGGTATGCAATATTAGTTGCGGTGTGGGTCATATTGTGCAGCAGGTCATCGAAGAGGAGTAAGTTTGTTCTTAGTTTTCTTTTTCCATAGGGGTTCACATTCGAACATGTGACATTCAGTTTTATAGTCGATTTTATAATTGTCTTTTATCAACAGTCGTATTAAATAGCATCGCACACTCTCCAGTCTCAGCCACGCATCTGATTATTGTTCGTCTTAATAGATTAGCGTGAAAGGTAACGAATGAACGTAGAATAAGTTCAAAATACGCTCATAGGAAATCTTCTAAAAGTAAGTTGACTCCATAGTAACGGCTGGCTTTTTTGGGGGAATGACTCGACAACTGAAAGGCACTTAATATCGATTCAATAAGTTAAATCCCTTCTGTGAATTAAAAGTGATCAGACTGCACCACTGGTTCACACATACAGTCAGTAAAGATTCGTTAGTTTGCACCGTTATAGTTCCTAACTACAATCCTTCAAACGTGGTCCATAGCATCCAAACAAAATGTATTAACTGTCCTCCTAGAGCCAAAATTGTCACAAATCTGGAATAACACTACACTTAATGGATAATCGATACGGCAGCGCTTAATGGTTTATAGTTCTCCATCACTATTCTTCTACTGTAACAATCGAAATTCTTTCTTATCCCATTCTGAGATTCATGTTCACAGAAACATTTCATCAACATTATTCGCTAACGACATTTTTACCAGACTGGGTTGTGTAAATACTTCAGTCAAGCAGTTTACTGAACTTTGTCAACTTAATGGATGACAGCTGAGAAATGTATTGCAGAGGTACTGGACCCATTCTTAACTACTCGGTGGTTCCTGGAAATGGTAACTGAAAGTTTTGCTTTATACCAATGAATTTCATGTAGATCTAAAGCCAACCCACTTATTTGTTAAAGTATATCTTTGTTACAATGTTGTACTTCACTATAAGATCGTTTTAACTAGGGCAATCAGTCAGCAACAATGTATGATATACTTCTACATTAATCACTCTGACTTGCACATATAACGGCTGTTCACATTTAAAAACATTTTCTAACCTACATAATTCAGATCTCGCATAGCAACAGTTATCAAATTCTTTTGAGAACAGTGTAAATATGGATGCACTTATTTGTATGTGAGACATTTTTTCAACTAACGTAGTAAGATTTATATTTTGTACGGCAGTCAAGTATCTATTTCCGTCCAGAAAAGTTTGAAGTTTGTAAATCCTATCATTCTTATAAAACAATATGTGGCATTAAAGCGTCTTTAAATACAGCATCGTCGAACAAAAAACCACATCAGGAGAGCCGAGTGAAAAGAATTTCACCGAGCCCCACAAGGAGAAAGGAAAGTAATAGCTAATGACACTCGACATTTCGGTTTACAAATTCTATGAACAATAATTCAACTTCTAAAGCTACGTTTACAAAGTAATGAAGAAGTTGAAGATATCCTACTAACAGACCACATGCTGAAGTCTTAGGAGGTCGCGGTAATACTATTGAACATCACATATTCACAGCGTAGCTTAATAAGGAACCATCCAAAAGAGACCTATATTACCTTTACTATGGGATATAGAACTGGAAAGCTCTGATGCAGAGGACGTATGACATTTGAACATGAAAGCTTCTGAAATGATCGTTAAAACTAACAGGAGTCATAACTTAGTATATTTTTTTGGCTATGCCAAAAAGATAGCAATATGACATCGCGGATACTCAAAATTAGATTCTCACAGCCACAATTAGTGGCAACTACTTTCGAGGCATTACGAATAAACAGGCGTCAGCTGCTAACTAAAGTTAAATTACATCCGCATAGATTCTATGACAACAGAATATAGTACCAAACGGACTCAGTGGAACCAGTGATTACACCAGTGGATAGTGTGGAGGCAAGTGACGAAGAAAGGTAGTAAACCACCTATAATTTCTTATACAGTTTAGCTTCCTACCACACCCCAATAGGCTCTGTTAAATTAGAATTACGTCAATACTCATATTTTAAGGACAGAAAATGTCAAATGCCTATACACAGATGCATCAAAACTGTTTAATAGGATGGTTGAACTACGCTAATTAAGTGATGCAATTGATGCTCATCTGCTAAGGATGATGGAAACACGAGGATCCTCCTAAATCATGGACAACGAACTCGTAATACCAAAAATGTCACTGTTCCACAACAGTAGGATATCTTCGACCAAGTTAATCATATTTGTATCATCCACAAACTGAATCAAACTGGCACTAAACCCCTGCTACTAGATTGATACAGGTCTTATCTCGGTGATCAGCGATAAAAGGCTAAAATACATAACGCATTAACCCAAGCTGTAGGATCTTACAGTGTTCTTAAATTTTCAGTCCTAGGACCATTCATCTTTTTAATCTACCTTAACAAATATTTGCAGAACTTCTAGTGTCAAACCTTGGAGAGATGACAGCGACCTGCGGGATAGCCTGCACTACTGAACGATTTGGTTTGACTTCGAAGCGAGCAGATATAAATGAGTTAACTTTTAACTTGATGAAGTCGTCTATCAGGGAAACTCCTATGTAATCCTCGATAGTTTTATTTGACCACATTTAAAGCATGAAATAGCGTTTTACTCCCCTCATTCCGAAAAGACAGGAAGAGTCTAGAACGAATTCAAAGAAGAACCATGAAGTTCGTCTTTGGGCTCAGGTTTAAGTCATATGAAAAAAGCCTGTGTCACTTAGATAACTGTCGGCTTGAAGTAGACCTTATGATGATTTATAAAATTGTAAACACTTCTAGGCATCAATTAGGGCACTTTCTTAAAATGAATTCGGAGTGAACACCTAATACTTGAGGTACAACTCAGTAGATTGAATTGAAAATACAATTTCTTCCTATTAAAAAAATCCAGGCCCTGGGACTTCCTACCTGTCGAAGTAGGCCGTAAAAATATCTATTTTTCTTAATGACTCATCAAATACTTGTGCTAGCCTGCTTACACTTCTTTTATTTATATATATTTTTTTATGGGCTTAGGTCAGTTCTTAATGTAACTGAACCATTACTACTAGACATGGAGCCTATAAAGCGGAAGCCTTTTCTATTCCGTCCACAACAATCTGAGATTATATTTAAACAGCGCGATATGCAAACTAGGCGGTACGAAATGTCGCTGACCTTCAACCTTAGTGACCGTATTCCCGAGCCCTCAACTTCTGTTGAGGAATTAAACGAAGAATTAACTAAAATGCGAAAAGTAGTGCGCACGGCTAAGGTAGGATAGCTAATGCGTTCTGAGAATCAGGTGCACGTATTCAGAGACTTGATGCGCTGCGTTGATAAATTGAAGAAGAAAATGTCTAATCTTGAAAACTGCAAACGATTAGAAAACAAAATGAAAAACAAAATTTCTGATATGAGACTTCTGCATAGCCTCTCAGAAGTCCGTTTGTGTAAGCGACTACTGGCGGACGAAACTAGCAGTAGAATTGTAAGCTTACAAATTGTCTTCTTTGATTATTTAAATGCTAGATTAATGGAGGTATTTTAATGAATATTGTATACATACACTTGGGTGCATGTGTAATATTCTGCTAAATGGTTTTATGAACCCAAGGAATACAACCATATTTTCGTCTGTTACTATCCAGCTGTCTTATTTAGCATGAAAATAGATATCCCTAACGTTCGTATGTCCTAAGTTTTAACTTTGTTATTGGCTTGACAACATGGCGACCTAAGTTTATTTCTGTATCCCAACCCTTACCTGCCTATCTAGTAGGTTTAAAGTAGTGAATATCTTAATAATCGATTTAACGTAACATTTCCTTTGTAATATATGCTAAAGTTTTGTGATGTAATGTATAAATACTACTCTCTGCCCCAGTCTTGAAATGAAAAAAAATCTGGAAGAATGCAAGAATGCAGGTATCTGCGTCTATACCTTTGACTTAATGATGCTATTTCTAGTACATTTTTTAAATATTTCAGATTAAGTTTCTTTATATCTCCCTAATTTAATCCATGGCCTCTTTATCTTATAAGCATTGGCTATCCATGCACGTCTAGTATTTTAAACAAAATCAGGGTATTTTTGCTACCCCGTGCTACTATTTTCAATTTTAATGATTTCGAAAATTGGTTGTCATAATGTTTGCTTTCCGCTGTGCACTTGGTAATCATTAGTGCCGTAATAATGCTTAAACCTGAGGCGAGCACAACAGTGATGTATTACTTAAGTCGCGAACATATCTATTTACAGATAATGTTTTATGCTATTGGAAACCCCTTATAGTTTTAAGTCGTGATTTCATTTCTTGGTTTAGTCCTTTAGTTATAGTGTATCTCACTGTAACTTTACTATTTATTGGATAAATTAGCTATCTACTCACCATAATATTTACTTCACTTACATGCGATGGTTTTGGCTCAATAGTTGAAAGCATACATTTTTTTCTTTCATCTACGTAAAATTTAAACGAGTTTCACCACCTACCTAGCGTTTATTAATCACATCCACTGCACCATTGTATTTATTTCTGGTGTCACATGTGGTGTATATACTTTAATCGGAAATCAGTCTAGATAGCAAGTGATACCTTATCGACCTCTACTCAGCAAGAATCACTTCAGATGACCTTGTATAAATTATGTTTTTGGCTATCTATTTCGGTACATTTTTTAAAAATCGTCTGTGAACATATTTGACACCAAACTTCATTTGCTTATCACTGGGCAGTTGATATTATCTTTAATCCCTACTCACTAACTACGAGAACCTAGTATCTAACCATCAAAGTGGTCAGTGAATAAAATTCGATGTAGACTGTTTATTAGAATTCACTTTGACAGTGTGACAATAACTCTACATATTATCATTACTAGCTTCAGAAAAATGGAAATAGTTTTACTCAAGAGGACCGTCTAATTCTGCGTCTAAAGTCATCGAGACCCGTATCAACCTTCATTAAGTCATTTCGTGATCAACATGAAGATTGGATCAGTCTTGTTCACTACATGTTATACAAAAATGTTTCTGGTAAATGGAAGTCAAGAGAACAGAAACGTCGAAACAGAAAAGTTCATGGATCCTTACCACTTCCTCCTGTACCTCCTGTTCAAACAGCAGAAGTTGGTATTTTGGACGATCAAAGGTATAATTCAACTTATTTAAACACTTAAACGACAGCAATACTATCGATTTTTACTATTTTATTATATTAATCTTACCAGGTCATTTTTGAAGCCTGAATTGTTGCTTAATTAGCGTTTTCATTCTACTCTACAGGTGCGAAATCACCTCAGCTCTCAATACCCACCTATGAGTGAGTCAGTATTCTTGACGAACTGCAATTCAATAGTAGGTTGCAATCGAATGTAGTGTACATCGGAAGAAAAAAATAATAACACATCCATTTCATTTTTGTGTTGTAAACTTCGACTTAGATTCACTGTTTAATGGCTAAAAAATATATTAGTTTACGCAAATTAAAGCAGTTATAATGATGTTCGAAAATAAGATATATGAACCTTAACTTCACCATATACTCCTTTCCTCACTTATGATTACATACTCTAGTAGTGGTATCATTTTCGGCTCAAATTTAATATTTGTTTAAAGTGCATAAATCTTTGATTCTATTATATTTTATTTAGTTAAGTTTCTGGTATAATGGAAAGTTGTGAACCAAGGAAATACTATTTGGATGACACTAAACCACGCAGTATTCTTATTCTTACTAGTCCAACAATTAAATGAGAATCAAATTTAAACCTGAATAGTTAATTTTATTTGACATTGTATTGCAAGAAGTCAATGTTTATAACGCTACAATCAGCAAAATATATAAAGCAATGTATTATATTTAATTTAGATGGGTACGCTTGTATTTACTTCTTAGTCGATCACAGTGTAAACAAATACATCAGTATTACACGTTAAAATTATTTGTAGTAATCTTTATGTTTATTATTATTTAAATTTTATGTTGAAGCAATATAACTAAATATCTTTAAAATTGTAGCATAATATTTCAGTTTGTACCTATTGTTATTTTGCAGCAGCAATTCTTCATCCTATCGTGTTCTTACTATGTGTGCAGAATCTGATAGTTGTATAAAAACACAATCACTTAAAGATACATTTGGTGATAATCCCATACCCAGTGGCACTGATTCGGATATGCCAGAAATGATCGCTCAGCTACTTGAACGAAAAGGCAATAAGAGAAGCAGTGTTTTGAAAACGACTTTTGAGTCCTCAATAGACAAACTTAATAGCCTAGATAAGCAAGCTTGCAGAACAGATGGGTCAATTGTACAAACAACGAAGAAATCAAATGACACTAAACTTGCAGTAAAATCTCCTCATGTAAGACTTATTTGGCATACACTTTGTTCTTTTTTAAAACGTTAAGAATTACTTACAAAATGTTAATCTATAATATCGGTTGTTTAACAAAAGCAAAAATTAATATAAAAATATCTGTGATTCATAACAGTAACCGCTTTTTGTTGAAGACTATAAGAGAAGCTGTTTTATAAAACTAGTAGTTCATGTGACAAATGAATTCGTACAGATTATTCATTTACCTTCATTCTCATTTAGTCTGTCATAAACAACGCAAAATCGAGTACTTATACGCGTACTTCTAAGTTGCTATACCATATTAGCACGACGAGATCAAATTTACAAGATTAACACAATAATATAACAGGAAGAAATAGAACAAAGGTGGTTGCGAAAGGACGGTGGAACTAAAGATCTAGATGAAAATAAGGAGTGAATATACTGGTCCCACTTCGACCAATTCTGAACCATGTCACCCAGTGTCTTCAGCCACTGGTGGGGATTATCACCTGAACCCCAACCATCTACCAACATGGCTTTGACAAATAGTCAAAGAATTAGTGGACTAACACCAAGTTTTAGTCTGGCTGCTCTTAATTTTTTTCCATACTTCTACATCACATAACATCGTGCGACGAAGCAGTTTGTTGTTGAACAGACGTAATGCATGTCACAACCACATCAGTCTATGAAGGTTACCTTCAATCTAAACTATTGCTACAATCATTCAGAATATATATTATAAGTATGACTAGTTTGCATCTCATTGTCATTCTTGTTGGATCGGATCTATTATTCTTCCATCATTATGAAATATAAAGTAAACTCAACTAAAGTCAGTCGGTGATATCAACTGTCTTTACATTGAATAATTTTTCATTCATCTACTAACAATATTTGTGTAACTAGCTTTGAAAAGAATTCCCAAATTACTACTCAAAGTGATTATTTCGTGGAGTTTGACAAGTTTGAGACATAATTACAAAGTACTATGTAACTGTTGTGCAATTTCATGAATTGACCCAAGCTAGAAATACAGACCACTATATTTTAATATTGTGGCTAAACCACTTCTGTTTTATCCATTAGGCTTGGACTTCGCGCTGCTTAGTTTAATCTGAGTAGGTGGATAGTATCACTAAGTCTCACAATATGGCTGAGGATTTAATACATAAATCTGTACTTGGTAAAGCTAGTACGCTACTACTACTTTGTGTAAAAAGTTTATTTTTTATGGTTGTGTTTTATACTCTGTTAGTTTTTTTTTTTAATCCAGATAAGTTGTCTTCGCATTTAGCATAATTTTTGGACGATAAATATATTTGACTTAAATATTTGATACTCTACTACGATTAAGTCTGATCTCTAGTAAACTATGATCTCTTAAGCTCCTTGAGTAACAATGCTGGCGTGTTTGGCATGTATTTTACTTCCTCTAAATAGAAAATGTTAGTTTGTAACTTCTTGCATTATTACCTAGATTTATAATAAAGAGGGATTTAGTTGCGTGCATTGACCATTTTTAGTTAGTTTCTGACGAAATCTCTACATAGATTAAGAAAGTTCGATCTGATTTACCAACCTGCATCACTTATTGTATTCGTCGACTAAACAAAGGACGAGTACATTACGCAGCAGTCTTTAAAGTATTAACATATAGTTGTGAAGCATGGGCTATGAAAATAGAATGCATGGGTAGGTTACATGTCTTTAACCATAGGTGCGTTCAAAGTATTGCTCACATATTGTGTAGTGATTGAGTAAGCAAAGTTTGGTTTATGCACGTAGTATGATGGCGAATCGGTTGGTGAGGTTGTGAATCATTGTTGATTGAGTAACTTGAGATACGTATTGCGTACATCCAACCATCACCTAGATCCTCGTTGGATATTGACTTGTAGATTTCTAAAAGGGTAGTGTAGAAAAGTTAAGACATAGTCAGTCTATTAAATTTTTTAACTGTTGGTCTGAACAGTGTTAGTAGATACAGACTACCAAGTTAGGGTCTGCAGTTACAGACGTTTGGCGACGTGCCAGAGAAACGGTCACGATCGCGCAGATGCATTTGCTTTCCATCTGCATATTAAGTTTCATTATACTTTAAGATATACTGTTTTTTCGTTGCTTCTTGTCGAACTACATTCTGGCATTTTTTGTTAATCATGTAAAATGCCTGTTGTAAAATGTACGAAAATCAACAATAAGAACGCTACGTTGATTAGTCTAAATTGCTACATTATAGTTTTGATTAAACTGAGATTTGGGTAGGTTATTTATCATAATGAAAATAGCCTAATGAGTGCAAAATTGAATTTTACGACTATTTATTTCGCTTTGTTTTTAGAGAGTGTATAGTTCTATAAATAATAAACTGTCATGTGAAAGTTATGTTATTAATTAGAGGAAAAGAATTAATTAGTAATATAGTTTAGGAACTCGTTGGTTTTATGTATAGTTATGGTGATTATACTACTCGTTATTAACTAAATGTTGGTTATATTGTCTTTTCTTCTTATTTTTCACTGGCTACTTCTGATTTCACATGTTATTGCTTTCTTATTAAGTGGGCAAGTTTGTCTAACCATTTATTATGGTTTATAAATTTTTACGTTTGTGTGCACGATTGGCAGATCGCTTTTATTGTTGTTGCTTGATTACTTCAAGTTAATTGTTACTTTGTTTTGACCACATAGTTTTTATGCGTTTAATCCAGTATATTCAGGGAACTGAAGGCAGTCTTTTGATTTCATCAACTTAGAGTATGTTGTTTAAAGTAGCGACAAGTAAATCTGACATTGGTGTATTACAGATACGAATTTCTTCGATTGTCCTATTAACGCAGTATTATATCACTTACATTGTTCAATTTAGCGTTAACGTTGATTGTTAAAAATACTTATGCAGCAAATGTATGGAAAACTTAATACACTTTTATATCCTTCTCCACTATTATTATTTTATTTCAGATAAAGACCAGAACTT
The DNA here is from genome assembly GCA_025215515.1 of Schistosoma japonicum. Lineage (NCBI taxonomy): Eukaryota > Metazoa > Platyhelminthes > Trematoda > Strigeidida > Schistosomatidae > Schistosoma > Schistosoma japonicum. Next base: position 4,210,154 of record CM046061.1, read on the forward strand.
TATCTAATTCTCATCACAAAAATCCTCCAGAAATAAGTCCACCCAAAGACCCGTTATTTGAAGAACTTGATGATCCTCTTGGTAAGGATGATAAAGAAGTTAGAAAGTTATATGTAAGTGTGATTGTGTACTTGTGATAAAATTTAAAAGCACTTTCATTATCAAAGTTGCTGTGTTCCATGTATGTGTGTTCGCTTATTTTATACACCGTTCTCATTTTTGTCGAATGATTTAATGTCATTGTTTCTACCTCATTTCGTATGTGCATCTATTCACATCAGTATTGTCTTTTATTATGTATTATTTCGAAAGTACTAGGATCTCATAAAAAATATTTGTTTCGACAGTGTATCATCGTTATCTATGTATATGCTTTTTCAACGCTCTGCAGCGTTTTTAATCTGTGTCTTGTTGATAGGTCTAGATACCCTGGTTGGCTTGAACTGAGACAATCGCTATCAATCGTTAAGGATGTTCAGTGACACAACTCAGAGCTAGCTATAGTATCTTGGGTTTATTCTCATTATCTTATCCTAAAGTTTAGGCTTTAATATTCTTTCATGCTTTTTATTCCTCAGATTCATCCTATCTTTTCAAAATATCCTTGATATTCGATCTTTATCATTACTATTGGTACTTTTTCTATTCATCGCATTAATTTTATCTCACTATGCTCCTGTGTTATAACAATTTTAGCTAACGACGTTTTTTGACAATCTACGTAATGATCTTAGCTGGCTACGTGAATAATTATATTAAACTTCTCATTACATGCAGTTAAAATTCCAACAATCGATTTCGTCTCCGTGATCATTATTATGGATTATGCTTCAGTGATCTAGTGTACAAGTTTTAGATTGTTAAACTTCATTAATAAAATACACCTATCGATAAAAATGATGCAGTAATACGATACAGCGATGTAACAACTGTTGATTAGACTCAAGTCAGATAGTCACAGCATAGAGCCTGCTACATATGTTTTTTTTTCCAAGTTTTTTTACGGGATGGGGTCGCTAATCCTATACCCCACCCTCCTCGTTTATGCGGGTTTGGGACCTGGCAACAATCGTAGGGGGATTCCAGGAGTTATGTGTGAGAGCATAGAGAAACTAAATATGCAAGTAGGGAGAGATTGCATCTGCGCGATTATGACTGATTCCCAGGTATATCACCAAATATCTGCACCTACTGACACTGCTCAAAACAACATCCAGTGACTTCATGGACTAATACATCTGTTACATTGCTATTGATTTGCGATCATTTAACACTAATAATCTCTAGTTGAACGAGTTCTTCACAGATTGATGTTGGTAGGGTACCACTGAAAACCAGGGAGTACTGGACAGTTGTTATATCCTAGTGTGGGACTCATCAGCAGCACGCGCCCTACCATTTGACGTTGACCCAGTAATGCAAAGGGTTAGTAGTTCGTCAAGCTTCTTAGGCGGAATCTAGAGTATGCACTACTGATGAGTCACACACTAGGAAGAGACAGCTGCTCAGTGCTCCCTAGTTTTCGATGGTATCATACCAATATCTATGACGAACTCATTTAACTAAAACTTTATCTCAATCTCCACAGACCACCTCAATTCAACTAGTAGTTCCTGTTTGTACTGAACACTATCTAGATTTTGTATCTTCAATAGTTTTCATCAAAATCTATAAGTTGTTACTTTCCAAATTCTTTTCTTATTAGTGATATTGATTAGCGTTAGTAATAATAGAGGTGTTAATGTGTTGGTTATTCATATCATTCCGATGGGTTTCTATAGAAACGTCATGTGTTCTAAGTCATGAAAATTTGTTCTTTATTGACTGTCGTTACCCATCGGTTAAAGGAATTGAGTTTCTTTTATGAAACGTAAAACCTCATTCTCGGGTCTTAAGAATGGGTAAATGAAGATTATTTTGTTACGAACATGACTAGAAAGATTAACGACTTGCTTGAAATAATACTTCAACATTTCAGTTTTTTGTCATGTTTATTATGTAATTGAATATCTAAGTATATTTCGTTTCGTATGTGATGTATCGACTGATGAAATAAGTGTGTTCCGTAGCGTCTTTACGTAAAAACAAATTTTCATAATATTATTATCAGCTCGCAGTCAGCCCGACCCATAGTTCTTACTTCTGTCCAGGAAATCCCGTAGTCTTACTAGCCTTCAAAACACATGTATGTAAACATGTACTTGACAAGTAAATCACATTGAGATGGTTTTGTGCGAATGGTTATAATTTATTTATTTTCATCACAGATTGATCTTTGTTGGGTACTAAGGAGCACTGGATGACTGTACGATACTAGAATAAAACGGCTGTTCATTTCTCCCTGGTTTTCAGTGATACCCGACTGACTCATCTCTGGTAATTTTTGATAGTTCCATGTTTTGATTCGGGCTGTGAAGCATACTGGTCGACTTTGTTTAATCAAGGCGAAAATCGAGTCGTGAATTGTTTTTATCTTCAGTAAGACCACATTCATTGGTTAACATAGGAGTTTCTTCATCATTCAAAGTGGTTAAATATACTTGGATAATGTTATTCACCTGCATCAGTAATCCATAAAGGCGTCTTCATTTAACTGGAAGCTCTAAAGGTGCTTTAATCTAATGAAAAGATATGGAAGAGGTGGGGGGTATTTTGGAAATAATAGGATTATGAATTACGTTTACATTATCAACGACTGATTTAACTTAATTTTCTCATCAGTCATTTTGTTTCTTTATTTTGGATAGAGAAATAAAGGTTTCAAAAAACATACGAAAAATCTGAAGAAGAATCCTTCAAAAATGAATCCATTCGTAATTAATGCAAAGCAAAATGTTACCAAATTTCCAGACAAATTAAAACCACAGAGTTTACGAATGCAGAAAAATTCAATTACTCCTAAGGAAGATGTCATATCTGAATTAGCCAAACCTGGCCTACATCCATCCTGGCAAGCAAAACGTATAGAAAAAGCGAAAGTTGTTCAGTTGCGCAAAGGTCCAGCTCCAGAAGTGAAACGAATTGTGTTTGATGACTGAGTGTTTATAAGAAAATGTACAGTAAAACCATAAGCCAGATTAGATTATTGTAATATACTATTGTTTTATATGTATATTGTGCATCAAAAATAATATTCATGCCAATTTTCTACCGTAAATAATGGCGATTTATCACGTGAATGTCCTCATAATTAATGAATGCAGACATTCTACAGGAAGTTAATTTCAGCCTAAATAACTTCGTGTTGACGATCGCATACTTTAAACTGAATGAGCGATTTCGAACTAACCATGGTACATTTTTCCACTAAACATTTCAAATGTGCCTTAGTAATAAGTAATAACTTTTACAAAACCTAAGTCAACCAGGGTTCCCAGCCATCTCAATATGACTTCTCAACGATCAGCTGTGGTTGTCTTGTTAAACTGTCCTTAAGGATCGATAACCATATCTAATCATTATCTGTTATTGGACGAGCGTATCTAGGACTTCAGTAGTACTCATGCTTTTTCTAAGTTACAGTTGCAAATGCTACTTAATTGAACATATCTTTCATCTTATCATCTATATAAATCATCAGAGTCCACGATGACCTAGTGATAATCCGCTTTTTATCAGTGAATGTTTGATAACATATAAAAGAAGAATTTCTCATCAAGTATATTGGTAGAGGAACACGTGATCCAAGTATGGGAAATGACCATTGTACTACAGATCATGTGGCCTGCGACCGAACGTTTTGCAGATCACTGCTAAACTTTTCACAGTGAAAAAAACCCGTCACTATATATTGACATACTGTGTACCGTGTCCACTCTATCTTGATTGAGTTATATCTACCATCGGATTAAAGACCTTTAGGAATACCAAAGTCATTTAGAAGTTGCAGTAGTCATGCAGAGACTACTGACGGAATGTGTCAGATTATATAACTCTTTAAGAAAAGAGTTTCAGCCTGAGATTGGAGTTGTTTACTTCCTGATTTTACTTAGGTAACATGTTTCCTATTCAACCCCAAGGAATAATGTACATATACCCTATTTATTTAAGTAATAGGGATGCGTCTTGCTGGCTTCCTGAACCTTTAAACGCACAGTCCATATACGATCTGCCAGTTCTTTCCACGTGACTAACCGTCGAGCAAAGTGAGGACAGTGACTGAGGCACTTAACTTCGTGAGCGGAATCAGATGCACCGTCATATTTGAATTAAAAATACATACCATAGACATGACTTTGTTAGTATTCAATCCAATGGTTAAACATCTTCCAAATATGATTTACCGTTAAACTGTGGTTCTAGACCAAGTTTTAGAGTTTGAAATAGGATTTGTTACTAGAATAAACACTGAGTTCAGCAGTACTATTGAGATTTAAGGTTTGGAACAGAATTTATAGTACGCATTAATAAAAAACAATAAAATTAAGAAATTTTGACTAAGTACTATAGGGTCTTAAATTTTGTTGTAAGGTAAGGATTTACAGGTAAAATTAGATTTATAATCCGCTCTACATATTAAATAATATTTGCGGACAGTCGTACTGTTATTCGGGGTTATGTTTTTACATCGTTGGTGGACTATTACTCTTTGTGGAAACCTGGAGTAAAACGAGATTAATTTTGCAAATTATATATATATACATATATATTCTGTATCTAAAACGACTAGTGCATTTATCTACTGATAAATGTTTAGCTTTTATTAAAGCCTACGTGAAGAGTATTGTAATTAGTCTTTACTGATAATTTTCCGACAAGTGACCCGATTTTTAAGAAGAGTTATTCATTTCTGTTTGTTGCGTTATGGTTGATCCTTTCGGATTAAATGTAACGTAGTCACGAACAACGTTGGGCACGTGCGTGTAGGTTCAAGTTTTCATATCACGACGAGACCAAATTGGTAAGAATAACACCATGATAGAGTAAAACTAAATGGCATTAAAAAAAACGGTGTAAAAGAATAGTGGGGCCAAAGATCTAGATGGAAATAGGGAGTAGATATATCTGTTCTACTTTGGCTAATCCTGAACCATTTCACCCAGTGTTTCCAGCCACTGGTAGTGATAATCACTGGAACCCCAACCATCAATCAACATGGCTTAGACAAATAATTGATGGATTAGTGCCATGTTTCCGTTCGGCAGCCCCCATTCTTTTTCAATCCCACTTCACTATCAGTTATCATCGGACGTTGAGGTAGGCTGTAGTTAAGTGTTCGCAAAACGTATTTATTCTAGCCGATTAAGGTTTACAAACTTGTCGACAAGTTGCCATATCCTTCCAGTACTTTATACCTAACATCAATACTACTTATTTGACTATTCTGTTATATACGGACGATACTACGAAAGTTTTTACGATCAATAACCTGAAGGCTAGGCTTATCTCATTGGGATATATTTCATAGCTGTTTCATATCCATAGGTTGAAACAGAATGGACTTCAACATGGTAAACTCCGTCTTTCGTTAAGTGACGAATACCTCGCCCATGCCACAAGTGATGCAAGTTAGCAATAGCCGAGCAAGCTTTCTTATTCGTAGGATGCTAATCCATCAAGGCTAATGAGACGTCCGAGATAAATGAAGTAACCTACACACTAAACTACTTCAGCTCCTCTCACCAATCTCGACAATGGTGGAGACCAGTTCTAAAAAAACAGTTTGCGTTTCTAGAGAGAAAAACGCGTCCTGAATATGCTTGAGTCTTTTACTTGACATCTTGTCAGCTTTTTCACCAAGTAGGACTATATCGTCTGTGTATTTTAAGTTCATAAGAAGAAAAATGTGCAAGGTAGGAATGAGTAGGCACTATTGTCTACCGAATCCAACAACGCTTAACCATGTAAATGAATCTCTCTATCGTTTTTTCTACGAATTAATTACGGAAAAACAACTCCGATTTATGATTCGTTTATATACTGTGTAGACTATTTATATCTCCAGTGTCACAATTTGTATTTTCGAAAAGCTATCCTTTTATAAATATTATCTTACTTTTAATTAAAGTGGTTAATTAACCAAGACAATAACTGATTGATATGTAGGCTGAGCTAAGGCATTTTAACTACGGCCGTTTTTTTACTGCACTAGTTGAAAATTGCTGATTTGTAAACATGAGTAATAATGTGGAAACTACGTTCCTTATATGAAATCTCAGTACTATGGCAAGTAAATGGAGTTGTGGCAAAGACACTGTGACACACTATGGCACCTATAACCAAGGAAACATTATGTCATACGGATCAGAAGCGATCCGTAAAATATAACAGGAGCTGAACTATAGATAAAATTACCAAACAAAATAGATGCAGCGATAAAGTTTATAACTTCATTTAGATCGAATATATAATGACACGATGGGACTGATTATGTTGCAGATTGTCAAGGGAACTGGAAGTAAATGGATATCTAGTCAGGAGGTTGGTAAAATATGGTAGAAAACAGAGTCACAAACTATAAATACAAAGTTTTAAGCATGTGTACGCAAATGAGAATTATTTGATTGATAAAACGAGGGTCTGTAGACATGAAATACACAAACAAAAAAAGCAGCTAGATAGTTGGGATCAACTAAATTTTTGATGATTATTTAGATATCATATATATCACATGATAATGCATAAGTACTGCATTTCACTAAAAAAAATAAATAAATCTTTACACAAGATCTCAACCACCTCGTTATTTTAAGATCAGTTTGTTGCGAACATTAGCTTAGACAAATGAAACTGCGTTCTAATTGTAAGATGTTTATTTTATCCCCATAGATTGTTTGCTAAACTCGTTTATCAGTTATTGATTAGCACATTTAGTATCAAGTAACATTGTTAATAGCGTGGCCGTCGATGAAGTAGATGAAGCTGGAGTGGCTTTGAAGACTTGGAGTTTGAAAGTCAAATGCCTTAGATGTTGGTCCGCTACTCCTTGATTGTAAAATAATACGACTTAGTCTGACATTAAATGGCTAATATTTTGTAGTGATATATTGGGGTAACTTTTAAAATACTAGATGTATTTTCAGACTGTAACCAAACATAAATCCAGGTAAATAGTAAAGTAATATTGAGATTAAGGAGATTTCGACTTCTACATTATGTTTTACGAAAATGTTAGCTTTGTGAATATGACAAACAAAAGATAAACTGTGTTTTTTACTTAAACCAAGTAACAGAACTGTGACGGACTCAGATGTAAATAATTTGCCCAAATTTGTCATTAACGAAAGTTGAAATAAACAGTACTCACTGAGTTAGTGGTTTATGGCTTACTGTTTATGAGGTCATGGAATATATTTGGTATGGATAAACATCGAAGTGTATGTCTCAATAATGCAAGTCTGTTAGTCGATTTGAAATGTAATGGGTAGTGAGGCTCGGGCTGTGCGTTCCGTACTACTTGAAGCTCACTGGCTACATATACTTGCATCCCTTATGTCACTATTCATAATAAGATCGAAATATCTAACAATTTTTTTCAAAGACAAGAACATTTTTCCTCCCCATTTATTTACTAATTATTTCTTGCAACTGAATGCAGTAAGAATAGCAACATTTGCAGTAAACTTTGAATCCAACGCATGTTGCTGCATTTTAGGATCTTCACAAAGGTCACTGATTTCAGATAACACACAATTGTAATATAACGTGTATATTATGAACTGATGGGTTTAGCAAATTATAATAAACACTTTGTAATGTGAACTGTTAAGTAGATTAATCCAGAATACTTAAAACCTAGATAATTATTTTAAAAATTTAATTCCGTGGTATAGCAAAGATTCATTATGAATGTAAGAAAGTCTGTCCAAGTTGTGAGTGAGGAAGATAAGGCTAGTGAATCGTGAAATAAACTTCGCGATGTAATAATGAACACAAATTTATGATGAATATACTAAGATAGGGAAAATGATCAAAATGTAAGAACATAACTCACTAAAATACGGTTATGAATAGATGGAGAATAGGACAAAGTCTTTATTTTATTGCAATCACGAAAAATAAAAGTGATACAATTACTCATTTTGAATACAAAATTATTATTATTATATCCTGAAATTGTGATCTAAATGCAATAGTCTTAGTGGGTTGTTATGGCATGGATGTACCTTTGATTGACTATCTCAAATGAATGTTCATTATATATAATGTTAGTAGATTGGTAGCCTGGAGTGTTTGAGCGACAGATGATTTAAATTATTACTTGTATGTTTATAGTAAATTTACAAAAGGCAAATCAGAAGCCTGTTATCAAACATACAACACTATGGAGAAGGTAAGGTGTTGACACATTTGTTCAACTAACGACATAAGGCGATCATTGAAATTACTTCAAACCTTAAATAAAAATCAGCCTTACTTCAGATAGGTTGATAAATCAATACCTGTTATCTCATGTGAAGCAATCATCACCAACCAGCATTCTCCAAACAACTCCGTTCTCGGCTTTCCATTGCAGCTGCCCAAAAGTGTTTTTTTCATATCTGCCTCCAGTTCCCCACTCAATGTGTTCTTGCGTATTGCTCTTTTCTTTTAGCCATTAGGATTCGAAGTTAGTGCTTGTCTTGTGACACAGTCTGATGATTTCTTTAGTGTGTGTCCTATCCATCTTTAGCGTCTTCCCTTATTTCTTCCTCGGCTGGAAGTTTATTTGTTTTTTGCCACAGAAGGTTGCTGCTAATGGCTTCTGGTCAATGAATCCAAAGCATCTTGTGCAAATAGCTGTTGATAAATACTTCCATTTTTCGAACAATGCGTTTCTTAGCTATCAAAGTTTCAGCTCCATACAGCATAACTGCTTTCACATTTGTATCTGATTGCTAAGAAGAGAAGAAACTAGTTAATTTTCATGTGATTTTGCTGTTTTTTTATTTGATTGAAAAGTGAGCGGTAACCGGTACTGCTCTTCATTTCCTCCGCTGGACCTTGTTAACTGTGATTGGTTGTAAAATCATTTTAGTATGCTAATTACTTTGTTTTTCCCAAGGTCGCTTTTGTAACTATATATACAGAGTTGAATTACAATAGAATCGAATCTTCCTAGTGCTGCGTTGGTGTCTTGGTTTTGTCTTGGGGTGAGTAATCGTATCGAGTCGTTGGTCACGGTTGCAAGTATCAGTTGGCACAGATTAGTTTCCGATTAGCGTTGCGGTTAGTTCGTGCATAGCAGTAGGCGTTATTTATTTATAATATTCCGACATAACAATTGGCGACGGGTGATGGTGACTGTGGATCCTACCAAAATGGATTTGTTGTTGGATGAACAACTCAAACTAATGAAACTTTTCACAAGCCTGAAATCTAATCTTGAATCATCCTCGAATGTTCCAGTCCCCAACTCTGCAATTTCAGTTGATCGAACTATTAATAGTATTGCTGAATTTAATTATTATCCAGAGGCTCATGTTACTTTTGATACCTGGTTCCGGAGATATGAAGATTTGTTTACGTATGATTTAGCTTCTCAGGACGATGCATGGAAGGTTTGTCTACTTCTCAGAAAACTTGGTGCAGCAGAACTTGACAAATACTGCAACCTAATTTTACGTCAAAATCCTCGAGATAGAACATTCTTTGAAACCTGCTCAACTCTCAGTCAACACTTTGGTGACAATTCTACTCTATTCAATATTAAATATCGTTGCCTAAAGTTAAAAATGAATGAATCAGATGATTTCTTAACGCATGTTGGAGTTGTAAACAGAGGATGTGAACGGTTTAAATTAAAAGACCTATCGGAGAACCAATTTAAATCGTTAATACTCATCTGCAGCCTACAGTCAGAAAAATTCGCTGATATTCGAACGCGATTGCTTCACCGACTTGACCAAGAACCAACATTGTCTCTAAATGACATTGCCGCAGACTATCAACGACTGACCAATTTAAAGCATGATACTGCACTTGTCCAGTCTGGTGGTAGTGGTGACATTGAAGTTCATACTGTTCGTCGAAAACCTATTTCTCATTAAGTCACTCCAGCAATCACCTCAACTTATCGTGATAAACCAGCCGAAAAGAAGAAAATTACTCTCCCATCCAAATGCTGTAACTGTGATACATAACATTTTGCCAAGTTCTATTCATTTAAGAACTATCGCTGCAGAAAGTGTAACAGACTGGGACACCAAGAAACTTTGTGCAGGCAGAAAGACACACGCACTCGATCACGTTCCAGAAGAAGATTCCATTCACCGAGTAAGCCGACTGAGTCACTTTCAGTATCCACCCTGAATGACGCTCATCAGAGACCAGCCAGAAAGTCCGTTTCTGTTCGGATAAATGGTCATACGGTAAGCCTCCAACTTGATACAGCATCTGATATTACTATTATTTCTAGAAAAAGATGGATTAAAATTGGGAAACCTGTACTATGCGCTACAGAACAGCTCGCCATAAGTGCATCAGGCGATCCTTTGGCGATCATTGGCAAAATAGTGTGCTCAGCGTCGTTCAACGAAATAAACACGGATGGAGTAGTGTTATGTGGTTAACAACAATCTCAACTTGTTGGGGCTAGATTGGATTACTGACCTGAAACTATATGCTGTTCCACTAAGCACCTATCCTACGACGAGTGAAGAGTCGGTGATTGCCACCATCGATACGAGAGATTACGCTAAAGAAAGTTTCATTTATGCTGTGAGAGCACTTTCTGTTACCACACAGCAAGTTGATGAATTCACAAGAAGAGACAAAACGATTCAACGAGCAATCTATTATATGCAGCACAAGTGGCCGCGTTCTCTAGATGAAGAACTGAGACAGCTATATCAACGTCGACAAGCTCTGTGCCTAGTAGGAGGGTGCCTTATGTTTGGGGATCGAGTGGTGATACCATGTGAGTTACGTCGAGTAGTACTCAAGCAGTTTCACGCGGGACACCCTGGAACAGCTCGAATGAAATCAGTGGCACGGAGCTATGCGTACTGGCCAAAAATCGACGCCCAGATCGAAGACTTGGTGAGAAAGTGTGGCCGCTGTCAGCGAGCATCAAAAAACCCACTGAAAGTTGAACCAGTAAGCGGGCCAGTTCCTGCAAGATCATGGAGTAGAGTGCATTTAGATTTTGCCGGACCCATGTCAGGAGTCTACTACTTGGTGTTAGTAGACGCATATTGAAAATGGCCAGAAGTCCATCCGGTAGTTCCTCTGACTACGCAGAAAACCCTTGAGATATTGAGGAAGATATTCGCGTGTCATGGGTTTCCAGAGACACTAGTTACCGATAACGGGTCCCAGTTTACGTCACAGATTTTCAGTGATTTCTGTCGAGAAAACGCCATCACACATATTTGCTCCCCACCGTACCATCCACAATCAAATGGACAAGCGGAGCGGTTTGTGGATACTTTCAAAAGAGCTATACTGACGGCAAATGGGGAGGGAAGCCTAGCAGAAATTATTCAGCGTTTCCTACTTGTATACAGAAGTACCCCTAACAACAGTGCTCCCGAACAGAAATCACCAGCAGAAGCACTTATGGGACGGAGACTAAGAACGATAAATGAGGTAATGAGGCCGGCAAAAGTAAAAAGCAAGGATGATGACATCTACAGAAACGGCACGCAGGTGTACGTGAGGAACTACAGACCGGGAACTGAGAAATGGAAAAACGGGGTAATTAAAGGTAAAAGAGGAAAGGTGATATATGAAGTAGCAGTAGAAGGACAAATATGGATTCGACATCACAAACAGCTGCGAAGAAGGTTTGGTGAAGGAAAAGCAGATGAACCGAACCTAGGCGCTTGAACTTCTTCTTGACACTTTCAAGCTTCCCACGGAAAAACCAACAATGATTGCAGCAAACAACGAGAAAGGAACATCCGAAGAAGAACATTTAATAAGACTCAGTGAAAGGAAACGAACAGCCACAGTAAGGTTCCAAGAAAGTGAACTTTTCTCAAAAAGGGGAGGTGCTAGGAAGAAAAGAGACTAGTCAATTTCATGTGATTTTGCTGTTTTTTTATTTGATTGAAAAGTGAGCGGTAACCGGTACTGCTCTTCATTTCCTCCGCTGGACCTTGTTAACTGTGATTGGTTGTAATATCATTTTCGTATGCTAATTACTCTGTTTTTCCCAAGGTCGCTTTTGTAACTATATATACAGAGTTGAATTACAATAGAATCGAATCTTCCTAGTGCTGCGTTGGTGTCTTGGTTTTGTCTTGGGGTGAGTAATCGTATCGAGTCGTTGGTCACGGTTGCAAGTATCAGTTGGCACAGATTAGTTTCCGATTAGCGTTGCGGTTAGTTCGTGCATAGCAGTAGGCGTTATTTATATTATAATAATTTCGACATAACACTGATATTAGGCTGACAGCTGTTTTGAGTCTCACTTGTTCTACTTTAGTTGTAGTAATGCTGTCCTTGCCTTGCCAATCTGCGTATTCACATCTGCTTTAGACTCTTTTTGTTTATCTACGATGCTGCTCAGTTATGACAGGTTTCCACGTCTTCTAGAGATTATCGAGCATGTTAATAGTAATTAGGTTACTACTAATTGTTTTTCTCAAGTGATATTTGTGTATGACGACACCTGTCTCAAAACTATTGAAAAGGAAGTGTAAATTCGGCTTAGTAAAGACAACCTACTACAGAACTAAGGGATTATGCACTTGTCGTAAACTTGAAAAGGAAATTACAACCATTAAAAAATGTTTTGTAAAACATGGTTAAACAGAAATGCTTATTAGAAATATAATCTTGTTTACAATCGAGATTCTTGCGTTGAAAATCTTTGAATGGAACGATTATTCATCCAGCAAGTGCACAAAGGTAACAAAGTTGCCAGAAAAATCTGTCTGTCAACCAGAACGTGATTGTACCCAATACAACGATTACAGTACCGTCTACGTTCCATAGGTATTCCATAACAGAAGCAAATAATTTTCAAGCTAATGCCTTAAGTATTTATGGAGTAGATGGCACTGTATCTATTTACTTCAAATTTTAAGGAGATTAACCCCATTACTTCTACCGAAACTGTTTAATCTTTCCCTTAGGAACGGGTATTTATTCTTAGGGATGGTAAATTTCATATATAAGCCATCGATTCAATTCGAAGGACAAGACTAACTTTTATAACTATAGGCCCGTAAATAAAGCAAAAATAGCATGTGGCGAAATATTTGATTATCTAATTTCTGAATGACTTATCTGTAATTCTTAATATGGTTTTCTCATAACTACGTCTTATTTGACTTGTAACTTTAAACTGTTTGATTTTGTCTTCGACAAACACCTAGGCACCCTGTATCATTATTGAACCTGAACATATTTGAAGCTTTCAACATAATTAATCGTTAGAATCCTATAAACAGACCTATCTCACGGAATTATCGATCCATTACTTGCTTGGATAATTTTTCCCCAGTCATGGACATTAAACTCTGAAAATTAACTCCTACCTGTCGAACGCTGAGCCAGTTACAAGTGGTGTTGTACAAAGTAGTACATTAGGTTCTCTGTTATTAATTGCATGAATATATGATATGTGCAAATTTTTCGATTTGGGTAAACGTTGGCTATATACTAATGATCTTAAAATTCTGCATTAATTACCACCCTATGAACATTCCAGTAAAGTCACCGGTGCCATTACTAAACTTATGATAATCGTGACTGAAATCAGAACTTAGTGCTTCGTAGTAGAATATTTTTCGGAGATACGCAGCTGGCTATGATCTCCCTATGAGCGGTATTTTGATATTAAAGTTTCACTCATTGATTGCCATGGGGCTCAAAAAGCCTTGTAATCTGTCATTCACAGAAGTACTCTGCAGAAATCGAAGTCACAGCAACTTCTGGGTTGCATATTAAGTAACTTCTGTAACAATGATTCCTGTATACTACTTTACAAAGTATGTGTACGCCCATTAAAATAATGCTGCATTTTTATTGTGGTTGCATTAAAGATAAACTCGTGTTGGTATCTGTCTGATTGTGGTATTGCTGATGAAGTTCACGTCAAATATTATTCCTTACTTCACTAGTGAAATAATTGGGTCTGATATGTGTTGACAATACTCAGTTCGCTCACGAAACTAAATTTTAGAATGATGTTCTTTTCCATTGATCGCATTATATGGTAGGCTGCAATTCGAAATGTCAACGCGAGCATTAACTCTATCCATTAATTTTATTAATTAAGGAGTACTTGTGTTGTTGTTTTGTTCTATCGATTGTAGTCTTCTATTTAGTTGCAGGTGGCAATGTTTAAGATAAGTATGAAACCTATCTGTACAAGCTTTTTAACACTAAGGGAGGTTAGCTACATTAATAGTGGAGCTGTCATGTGCAATCAAATCCACTCGAAAAGGCTCATAACTGTACATCTCTGACACACCCTCCTGTAGATAACGTGTTGTAGACAGCCATCCACTTAAGCGGCATTTTCAGTAGTATTAATTACGTATTTTTAGTTTATTTACATGTAACATATTTGCAATAAATGTTGTAAAGTAGTTGTCAATTGTCGTTTAAGTGATTATAGACGATGGGTAAAAGGACTGGAATAAGATGAAAATATGAAATATTTAATATGTGAAGCAGTTGGATAATCAATAGTTATTTGGTGAATAAATACTATGTCATGAGGTTTATTATACAACTAATATTCCTATAACAATAATAATTAAGAAGTCAATATATATCTATCATTCAATAAACTTTGACACTTATTTGCTCGACCATTACCCTTATCCTTCTTAGTTTATAACGGCTACTAATTAAACTTTCAATTTAATTTATTGAAGATGATCGTTTGTATGGGTAGTGTAAACTGACTTTATTTTAAGATCCTAAAGAAGCCTGGAAACTGGTGTGTATTCAGTTATCAAATTTACCATAGATTGTTATTACTATAATAGCGCGTCATTGTGAAATTGTCAGAACACACTGTTGTTAAAACAATGCATGTTACTTATACGTAAGCCATATTATTGTCGATTTCGCCCTTATTTATGCTAATATTCTTTCAAGATTTATGTTTCTCAGTGTTCGTAATTATGTGTATACGTGTAAGGATAAGTGAAAAGATCACAAAAACAATATAAGTTATTTATAACAGAACATGCACATTTGGGGCTGAAAACGGTCACAAAAAATTCAACAGTGACAATATTAATGGGAACTGTAGCAGTAATAAAACAAGTGGATTCCAGTTTGTTAGGACATGCTGTAGGCAAGTTTAGCGCACTGTCTCACGTGCGTGGCAATGTAGTAGGCCATACTTTTATGTATGCATTTATATAAATTAACTAACCTGTTTTCCGTTAGTTTCCCTATGAACCTCCAGGTATTTTCCGGGGTACGCTACGGCTGCGTATAGATGTTATTTCTACTCATTTCCCATTCAGGATATTTCTGCGTAAATGGTCTCTAAAAAATACACAGGCATTTACACTGAAATTTATTTTTGTCTTTATCATTAATATCAGATTTAAACATTTAGTGTCTTTATATATATATTCGTACGTTAATTTACATTCTTACTACTACTATTATTACTATCATTACGTTGTTTTACCAGTCCTTGTGAAATTGTAAACGTATGACACGATATACCTCGTAATGACAGCTAGTCTTAATCACCTCACGATTCATAGTCCCTGTCAACCCCAGTACAGGCCACTTTCGGGCTCTCAAAATTACACCTGTCAACTTGTACTGCCCGTAACTTCGTATTTTGATAAGGTCGAAATAACATTTTAATCGCAAAAGTGAATGAATGAACCAGTAGGATATGTTGATGTTTTAGGGGCCTTATAATCAGAAATTTCTGTTGAAATAAGAGACGCAATCGATTACATGCAACAGACCATTATATATACACCGCTAGAAGAAGCAGCCATCCACGGAGCTCATGTGTCGAATGAAAATCATTTGCAAAAGCTGTTAACAGCATTCTCAGCTGCGGACCGTAAATTGCCTTGAATTCTGTGTCACATGAGATAACTAGCAAGTCATTCTAAGATTGATGAAAAGGTATTGAAGTAAATATGGTTACAGAGACTCAGATTTATATAGAAAACTCCTAGCATCTTAGTAAAATCCATCCAGTAAACGGAATTGGCAGAGCTAGTGGATGTTATACTTGAAATTTACTTTAAAGCAATAACTAATTACATATTTTTACAGTTCTGATTTACGAAGTGACAATACTGAGACTACTAAGGCCTTGTCAGTGTAGTTGGCCAATTTTACGACTTATTTTATTGATTGACGAACCAACATTTTAGCGTTAACGTTACGGAGACCACGTTTATTTCCTCATTACAAATCTACTTTCACGAGATGGGGTAGAAAATCACTAAACATGACTGAAATTTGGCAACATATGCAAGCTGATGACTTTTAAGCAATCATCTTAAAACATAAACCTTCGATAAAACCATGACGATAGTCCGTGAAGATGTCTCGTGATTAAAATACGTAAACAGTAAAAACAGGTGTGTCTAAAAATAATAGCGGAAATGTTCATTGAAAGAAGTTTTAAGTCGACTTGATATCCACAAGTGCTTAGAGAGCGGAAAATATTAAAGAAAGCTTGTTACTTCTAATTCATAGATCAGTCAGTATATAATTTAGAATAAAGAGTAACACAGCAAATACTATTCCCCGTCATGATTAATGACGTGCGGCAAACACTATGGTGTAAATCTGAATAATATTAACAATAATAACTTTATTAAATAGTGCAGTTAAGTACAATATGAATTTTCAGCACACAGCTGTCTTAACAAGTTATCCTGTACGATGTGCACATACGGCTGGTTTCACACTAGTTCGCGTTCCCGAAAGTGAAGAAACTAACTGTTAGTTATCCTTGCAGGCAAAATGAAAAATAAAAAGTACTACAAGTAAAGTGTTTTAGAAATCTAGGACCCTAAATGTCTAAGTATTACTTTTAGTAAAATTAATACAATATTTTGAATTCTGCAAAACTTAGGAATAGGTGGGAGATTTGCACTTCAAGGTCGTAAACTCTGTCAGGAATTCTTATTGTTTGTATTCGTTCTTATGATGTGTTCGTCGACTAGCTTTAAAAAATCATCATTTATTCATTAAATCTAGTCCCATTTTTAATTATTGGTATTACTTTATTAATTTCAGATTATCGTAAAAACGAGCGTTATCCACTTTTTCGAGCGTCTCGTTAAACCTTGTTTTTTATCGACTAACCAGTTTACATATTTCAAAGTTAAAGTATATTGATGCATACCCAATGTCCACGATTAGAGAGCTAAAGTAAGTGAATTAATGCAGCAACGATTTTAAAATATATTCGCTGTCACATAACTAAAATTGAAGTTACATGTTTAAGTTATCGCTTTTATACTTAGCAGAGAGTTAGTGCATGAACGTCTTATCAGGCATTCTGGAGTATTAATAATAGTTGCGTCAATAGGGCAATGTATGTATATATACGTCGCTCTTGTTTTGTAACTTTAGTTCTATTTTGGGTCGTTAATCGACCTATAATTTGCGAAATATTCCATTTCGTAGTCCCAGCAGAAATGCTTTAACCATATCTACTATTTGCTGTGTAGTCATTCCTTTAATACAATTCGCTCCTTCCTACAACCAAGTCAGTAGGAGTATTCATCTTCAAAGCGTATGACGAAGCTTTTTACTACCTAAAACATTTTTCTAACTTTTTCGAATTAATGAGGGCTTGCGAAAACATTTTCAATGTAAATTTCATTTGCATCTTTAAAGTAGTTATAATATCTTTACTTCTGTTGGTATTCACGATCGATACATCAACAACAGTTTCCAAGCTTTAAAGCTTTTAAGATTTATTTCACTTAAAAATACTCTTATTGTTGAGTATGTATATAACACAGTCCTACTACGCGATATTTATCAGTTTATCGTATTTTAACTCATTCGCATTGTTTGTCTACATTATGAAGGAGTTCAGCTCATCAAAATAGAAAAGAAAACTGTGCCACACGACTAAATTAAGATCTTTTATATAAGCTGACTAAAGAAAGTTTTGTATTTACATCAATCGTTACCTTAATTGTATCTCCATTTTTTATAACTTCTCTTTCCTTTATTATCCTGTAATCGAGTGACTTAATTTAGTATATTTTAAAGTCCCATATGAATATATCTATACCCCTTCTCATTCCGACAACTCCTACCTTACTTTCTCCAGTAATTTTGTTAACCTCATCATGCAGTATTTGCTATTTACGCATCTAAACCATCTTCAAGAGACAGGAACGTGCGATGATCTTTAAGTAAAGTCGGAAGTGGAACTGTGTTATCAAAAATATTGGCTGTTTATAGTTGGTGTTAGATTTTACTTATGCTATTTTTTTAAATGAGGTCATCTAAAAGTGAATTCACTAAAACATAAGGGGGTTGTGATGGGAATTATCTAAGTCCGCAACATTAGTAAAACCTATTTCATGGTGATTACAAAATTTGGAAAAGATTTACAAGGGTTTAGGCTCAGCAGAAATCACACAATAATCGCTAAGTTGTATTTAAAGGGGATAAATAATTTTTTAATGAATATATCTTTTCTAAACGTTACTGACTCTCCTCATCAGATAATTCTTCTCACTTGATATGAACAAAATCTTAACAGCGGAATTGTGTTTGGATTACTAGCCAATATATTACCTTAGATTGTCAAGAACATAAGGAATTATAGACATTTATTATTTTCCCAATTAATCATTTTTTCATTTTTCTGAACTCAGAATAGTGTTCATGTATGTCTACGAAATGAGCTCTTCCAAGTTTATTTAACTTTTTATCTATAGAAGTGTCATTTGGTTTTTTCGCATTATAGAGAATCACCGGTTGCTTCAGCTCAGGCTTATGTTTTACAGTTTAACACTGAGGATCGAATATGGCTACCAAGTGGCGGGACACGTTCACTTTCATGGGTTCAAATTTTACAACAAAAAGGTTTAGATGCTTATCGTATCGTAGGCTGGCGTCAGCCAGACAACCAAGTAAGCGATATAATTTGCAACATTTAAGAATACTTTCTGTTTTCGAAGTGTTGAAAATACATTACCGAGAATGTTTTCTGTAATATATGCTTATCTCTTTTCATTATTAACTATTTCTTCACAAAGTTACAGGTCTCTAAAACGCAACTCATTCCATCTGATTTGTTTATTTTATCACTTATTGTGTGATATGTGCCTTATTGGTTTTATAAATCTCTAACAATATTTGAAGCCATTCATTAGCAACGTACATTTTCGTAAATTCAACAAATGTAAACAGTTTATGGAACATTACTGTCTAAATCTTAGAGTGTAGTTCAAACTCATTGCTGTCTGCGTAATACCACTGAACTGCCTTTACCGAATACAAGTGTAGTTACTTGGCTTTAAGCTGCATTGTTTGTATGATGGCTGATGTTACCCAAACGAATATAGGTGAAGTTGAGTTTTAACTTAAAACTTAGTGTTTAAAAGTTGTTTACTTTACCCATTAACTTATTACTCTGGTGATGCAAAATGTTCACTATTTCGCACGACTTAGTCATTCTAAGTATATAAAATTCACTTACTTGTATATCTCTTAATCAATATCTGTGATTCTTAGATATTAGTTTGAGTACTAGTGCGGTTTAGTGATAAAAACAGTCTGAGTGGCTGTTTATTATCTTTAGCCTAATTTTTACCAAAATTAGTTGTCTATTATAATCGACCATTACGCAATTCATCATCATAGTCTTGATTAAATAATTGTTTCCGATTGTCGTCGTCAAACATCACGAATATTGTTAACACAATCTTGTTGCATAAATATAAGGTTTACACGTTACAACTGAGCGCTATATGATTCGGTTTCATGTTTTTTATGTAATTTAGTCTGAATTGTGTACATTTACTAGTTAGTGAAATGTTAAACTTTACGAATTTTATTACCTTTATCTTTCTAAATTGCGTCTTGTATTGATTAGTTTGTTTGCAACGTTTTGTATTTACATGTGTAATTTATTACTATCTATTTAAATGTAGAATGTGGTGTAGTCATTCCAAGAAACGTGAGGTTTTCTTTGTAACTTATTTTTGTTAGAACAAAATCGTTGTACGTTATTATCAAACCGATTGAGTGATATCATTTTGCTTTGTATGAATAATTACGAGCAGTGAGAGTAGATTGTAAATTAAAATAGGGACTGAGAAATATATATATAACTACGGTTGGGTAACCGGTTAGTACCGTTTGTTTGTTTTCCCGTAGATTTATTAATCTGACTGTTTGATTTGAACCTAAACTATCCATTTAGCAGTTTAAAGGTAGTTTTCCAGATGTCAATTATTATCTGGGCCATGTATAGTTCATATATATTGAACAATCCTTCTAAACACTTCATAAACACAGCAACGATTATCCCTGTAGCGACATCTGATATAAGAACAAAATTCTACTTTTAAAAGTTTCTAGCATTGGTTGATAATTCTTTGTCAAATCGGCATTCATTACAAGCCACAAAATATTTTTTAAAACGTGGCATTTACAAGTCTGTAATACCTCTCCTCCGCTTCTTTAATATCTAGCAATCAGTGTTGTTTCGAAGCTGTAGTTTACTCCTGCGTTATTTTAGAATTCGTCTCTGTACTCCCGCACAATTATTATTGTTATCTGACTTGTCAGAAACGTTTGACTAATTCTGTTAGTGCATGTTATGCAATCTATCAACTGATTAACTGAATGTTTCAATTGTTATATCCTTATAAGTGTGACAAAGATTTGTGATAGTGGGTTCAACTGTGATATCCTCTACTGTGATACTTTGTTGCACATCTGGCCAGTAGACGAAGCATGTGGTTAAGTAGTCAGTAATGGGGATTACGAATCATCGTTTATTTTAACTCATTTGTTTGTATATGAATTGAATCACGGTGGTTGTGAGTTATAAGAAATCATCTTCTGTGAATAAACTATACACGAGTCAACATAAGTGATTATAATACAATTCGAACACAAAATCTTATTGAATTATTTAATACAATCAAATGGCATAACATTTAGATCTGGAGTGGTTGTTTAAATTTAGATAAAGATAACAACTCACATTGAATTATGTGGGTTTAACAAATCAAGCATGGAGAATAAATGAATACATAGTGTAATACTTGAATCCCAAGTAATTACATTCTTCACCAAAAAATTATCTCATCATTTAGTATTATATACATAGGAATAGTAAAATATCACTATAAACTAAAGGCCAAAACTAACGATGGTAATATTCTTTGGATGTCACTAGTCTATGCTCGAAACTCACCAGTAGCTACCTCTTCATTTATCTGGCATCACTACAAGGTGAGTCATCGTTATGATCTACAAAGTGAATGAACAGCAGGAGTAATTAACACTACATATGGATCAGTATACGGCTCAGTAAGTGTGTGACACTTGTATTTAATTTGCCGTTGAACTGTCTTATGGACATGTTTAGTTACAAGCGACCTGCCCTGAAAATCAGACATTGTATTCCAATTCTAATAGGATCTGCAAGAAAATGTCTCTCATCTTAGCTCATACAACTAAATCTAATGGGAGTTATCTACTTTTCCCCATATTTGTATCTACTAGACATCCAGGCGTATCAACATGTCAATCTGGTGTTCTATAACTAAGCTTTATGTGTCACTACTACAATATAGTATTTGTAGTGTACAAATTATGCATTAGTTTAAGTTGCCGCATCACATTGGCATAACCAGTTGTATACCAAAGTAGTAATAGTAGTATTATTCGTGATAGTAAGAAAAGATTAAGCAAGGACATGATTCGAGATAAAAAAAAAGGTGAATCCATGTCACCTAATCTCCAACTATTGGTTACAATGATCATATAGTTAATAAGGTAGGTGATGATAATTGAAATTCTAAGTATTGTATTATTACCTAACTGGCTAACGCTATATAAACTTGAATTCTCAGTAAAACAGATTTCTACTTTTAAACAAATATGATGTGGGTTTTTTTTCGCTTTAGGAATTTTTATTTCCATGTTTAGTAGTTCAGAAAAAAATGTACACATTCGTGTTCTATCTAACATACAATCTTTTTGTAATCCCCTTATGAAAATACTATCTCCTATTGCTTTTAATATATATTAAACAAAAGTAAATAAATGTCTTCTCCCTCCCTTTCCCTAGAAAAAAGATATCATCATTCATCCAGTTGCTTAATTTGTTTATGTATCTGCGTGTGTGTGTGTGTTATTGTAGGTTTGTATTTCATGTATATTTGTAAACCAAGTGAAGCAGTACACCATTCTGTATACTTTGCCAAAAATCTAATATACTGTCTTACACAGTAGTATGCTTTTTATAATTGAAGCAGGATGTATAGAATTCTCTTTTTCAGAATATCTAAGTTGATAGTTAAATAACATGTTTTACAGTTTATTTCAAATCATACATGAATATAAATTCAATGATGAAATTATTCTATTCTGATTGTATTGTTTTTTCTCTATTCATTAGTTAAAATCTATTAAGTTTTGAAAGTTTTTCAGTGATTCATTGAAATTTTCCTATTTGTATGTATGTATGTTTGGTGGTGTTTATTTGTGTTCGTATTCATCATTGGAGTAGAAACTGTCCTTTTTCCGGTGACTATAAATAATAATAATTATTTTTTGGACAACAGAGATAATTGTTAACTACATTAAACCACTAGATGCTATTTATCAGTTGTTATCTTATTTTTCATACTTAGTTAGTCACAGATATACCATTGTCCTATTAGTGTATCTTACCAGTAATCTGACTTTCTTCTGTATTCGAATTTTATTTTCTTGTTGTTTTGTTAAACAGATTAATAAATAATAATTAAGTTATATTAGTAGTTTGTCTAGTTCAACTTGTTTATCTATAGTTCCTTGATTGTATGTTTATTCTACTTGAGATCTATTTTACATCTTACATTTATACTACTAGTGATATTGTTACAGTATTGGCTTAGTGTTGTTAATTCATAAACGAAGCAATAGCTTAATGATTAAATCATTCGAATTAGAAATACTAGGCTGCGGATTCAAGTTTCGATCCATTTTAGCAAGTCACAGGTTCAACCATTGTATGATCCCATTTTAGTTTGGACAGCCGGAATAATGTTTCATTTTTCATTACTTAGATACATGCAAGAAGTGTTATACAGTTAGATACTTAAATAACTTTCGTTGTTAATAGCAGTGATCAGATACTGAAAGGTTTTATGGTGTATCACCAAACATTTATGTATGCTAAGAGGGATATCAATACACTTTTAAGTTAGTTAGTTTTTTCCAACTTATAATACTTAGGTATTTTGAAGATGTAACGGCCTAGTATTTATAACACTAAGTTTTCAACTAGTTTGTTAATATTTCAAGTGATAATTCATTCCTTAAATATCTTTGGACTACCTAAACTCACTCGTTATTATTTGGTTGATGAGGCAGTATAAAACCCATAGTGTTGCAAATTTTATCGTTCTCACTTTTTATTTAAATACATTATTGAATCATTTGTTCATTTATTGAGAAACATTAATGTCTAGTGAAGTTTTGTCTATCTATCTTGTAATATAAACAATTTCACTTATTATGTAATCAAGTCGATGATATGCATTGATATTATCACTGTTACAAACACCAGTGGTGGCATAATCCCATTTCAGATAATGCTTTTTTTGTATGTCCACATTATACGGTTTCTAGGTGTTTAGAACCAACGATATTGATATTTCGGTGAAGTGACATTTTCATGAATCGTTCATTAATGTTAATACGTACATTTCCATAGAAAAATTTTAGTATTTACCACTTATGCTTGTAAATAATTCATCTCTTTTTTAACTATGAATAAACACTTGATCAGTATTAACATTTTACAATACTGTATATATTTTATGTTAGACCATAACTGTAAAGTAACGTAGAACATAGCATAAACATGCATAGTTTTAAGTTATCACACCTCATTGACTGCTGTCAGAAGTGGGTAAGCGCGATTCACAACTGGGTTGAAACGCCGTCAAATGATACTTCTTGAGGGATCTGAGATGAAAACAACGTTAGATATAGTTTTAATGACTTGAAAGCGTGATATCACAGACACTTGTTTAAGGCTGGATGCACGAGGTTTCCTCAGTAGCCTTCAGTATGTTAGCTTCCTTTTTACAAAGGCTCGATCCCTTGAGATGTCCGATGGAAACATCTTACTGCTATCAAAATCCTGCAGGTTAGCTGTACAGCTTAGCCTTCGTATTTTACATTTGGTGTTCCTAGTCTTACAGCTATAAACCCTATTCGCCGAATATGATAGGACCTAAAGGAATGAATATTTCAGCAAACATAGTTCAATTTGTTCGTCACGATATATAGGCATGACTTTCACATTTGGGATTCAAACACGTTAAACACTAAATGTTATTAATAATATACGAAATAATAAGACTGTACGCATACTAAACCAGCAGTGACTATAAAACACTTCTTCTTTGTACATATATTAAGCATTTCCGAAATCGAAACTTTGATTAAAGGTGCAAGTGTTAGCTAGTCGAAGAGAATCGATCGGAGTTATAAACTGACATGAATTGAAATTGGTTTCTTTCACACTCGAGTGAGTGGGATCATTAAAGACCCAGCAATTACCCTAGATATGTTTTTGTTTGTCTTAACATGTGACTCCCTAATAGTGCTAACTCACGGTCCAGTCAAACTCGGCACTTTTATGTTTCAAAGTAAACATCAACAAATGGTCCATTATTAGTGAATTCTAGTGATGGCTCAGTGACTGATACAACTGCCGATCAGCCACATGTTCTAAATTTTAGCCTATTTTACTGTCGCTCCTTTGTACTTGCGCTTTGTAGCTATCTTGGAATTCGGCCTCGTCGTTTAGATAACTAATTGTTTATCATGTAGTCATGTTTCCAAGTCATACTGTACATCTAATTCTTTCTTTTGTAACATCCGTAGATATAATGAAATAATGACACTAAGTGATCTCTAATGTAGTATTACATCGTCTATGATTGTTTATTGATATAAACTGCAGGATAAAAAATACAAAATATCGAACGATTAGTGTATTGTGATGACTTTCGGATTTCCTGTACAACTCGTGATGTGTAGTATGGGAATTTAGACTGACACATATTTATGCCAGTCTTTTGACCACAACTGGCTGATTCACCTCTCATTGGGAGCTTATCATATAACTATGCTGAAATTTACATCACTTCTTTATTAAAGTTGGAGCTTTCAAAGTAAATACGTGCAGATTGTATACATCATTACCAAGGTTAATTTTGATAATTTCAAATAAATTGAGCATTGGATAGGTTGTTTATAAAAGGAGTTATATATATGTGCAGGTTAAAGCTTACAATTCGTATCACTTATTGTCTATAGCTAGACATCCATTGAAAACCAGAATGGTCTGGACAGCTGTTTAGTCCTTGTAAAGAAATCTCCAGTAATTCTCATCCACGAACCCTCCAGAGATCAAACTGAAAGACTTCAGGTCTCATATAAGGAATTTAAACTTCAGACTATTGAGTCGGCCTGCATTTTTAAGTTCAGTTAACTCTCCATATTGCGCGACCACCATTAGTAATTAACTGTATCACTCCCGTTATGCTCAATCTCTACTGGTCCTGAGTTTGCGGATGCGCATATTAGGGTGATATTAGGACATAATGGATTTCCAGGCCTTTTTAATTTTTACTGCTTGTCCAACTTGAGTCAGTATATGTAAATTACAATGTTCAACTGTCCTCACGATTCCTCTATTGGGATTTTCATGTTTGTG
The DNA here is from genome assembly GCA_025215515.1 of Schistosoma japonicum. Lineage (NCBI taxonomy): Eukaryota > Metazoa > Platyhelminthes > Trematoda > Strigeidida > Schistosomatidae > Schistosoma > Schistosoma japonicum. Next base: position 4,235,952 of record CM046061.1, read on the forward strand.
TCATTACAGGTTGTTGTTAATTCAGTATTAAAAGCCTGGATTAGAGTATCAAATACATGGTCAGTTTCATGAATGGCGGGATCCAATTACTTCTAGAGTATATGGATTACATTTCCCGGAGCAAGAAGAAGCTACAGTGTTCTTGAAAACAATCAAACTTATTTTGAATCGATTAACAAATCCCGTAAGTTATATTCTGTAAGTTTTTCTTGAAGAGAAGGGGCTAGTGAAAGCCATTTTAATAATTAAGTTATTACCAATACTGTTGATATTTAAACTTCTGTTTTTACACTGGTTCATTGGACCGAGGTGTCCCGAAACGATTCGAATCTTCACTAAGTGTGTTGTAACAAGGATTTTTAGTCACTTTTTATATTAATTTAGTAGGGAAATACTGCATATTTTAATGTAGTTTTTAACTTTCTCTATACTTGTATTTTCCATCCTGTATGTCAAGCTGCACCATACTGATGTACTTATTAAAAACAGTTCCTGATGGCCCTAGGCAATTAACATGTAATATTTGATTAACATTGCCCTCTAGTATACAAAATTCATCCGCCTAAATGAAAGAAAAGTAATAGAGTTGGATGCAACGCGCTTAATTAACATTATATGTATTTGGAGATAAATAGTAATGTTGTTCATATAACACTGAAAATTTTCTATCAAAGACATTCCTTTCGTCATCATTGTGAATGCACTGTTGAGTATCATTGAAGTTCCAACATATGATTGTTCGTTCAGTGTCAATATTAGCTTTTGTTTGTCTTCAGTTTAAGTGATTTTATGGAGATTGGTTTCAATTTGTTGTTTTCTTGTACTAATCACCGATTAATGTTGGTTGGGTACCATTGATAGCCAAGTAGCATTGGATATCAGTTTCACCCTAGTATGTGACTCCTTTCCATGATTCCATCATGGACCGAACCCAGGATCTTCGGGCCTCACGGTAAACGCTTGACTATCGGTACCACTTTGCTGACGTTTAAAGGCAGCATCCTCATTTTAATCAACTTATAAAATAGCTCGACTATCATTCACTGACAAGTGAGAATCCTATCGTTGTATGCTAGTCTAGTGGTGCCAATGGTCACGCTTTTGCCACGAGGCCTAAGGGTTCTGGGTCCGATCATCAACGGGTTCGTTGGTGTGCTCAGCCACTGAGGTATCCCATACATGAATGAAGCACTTATTCAGTACCACTTCCCGGCTTTCAGTAGTGCCTAACTGAAATCATTCTGTGGCGACTACAAATAATAAATACAATTATCTGGAAATAGAAAGTAAATTTCGCTGAATTACCAGTTTCAGATGCATGTACTTGACTTCGAGTTATACTTAGGTCTTGAAGTTAATGGCACTAACTGGTTGTTAAAATCATTGTAAACAGATCGAGCTTCAAGCTTGCGACAGTCTGAAAGTCGATTGCCTTATCCACTGAACCAGTATTCCACGCCTTATCTATAATCTGGAACAACATAAATATTCTATGCTTGAAAGAGGAAAGAAGAATATTTTTGAACTTTATATTTATTACCTATCATTAGGTCAGTCAATTGTATTTTATGTTAAAAAATATTAAGTGTTAATTTCTCCTAAATACACACATTCATTCATTTGATTTTTTGTCATAGTGCAGAAACAAGTTATTAATAACAGTATTTCTTTCGTGATATATTCAATAATAATGGTGTTTCCAATAGAGTTCACACGCTCCTAGGTGTTTTGTGGCAGAAATTGTCATTAGATATCGTGTACATTTCGTTTAAAGACCAAATCTTTATATGTGTTTTTATGTAGGTTAACTTATTCAAAGCACTGATTACTGACATAAGAACATACACCTAAAATGACAAAAAATAATGTTTATGCGAAATAAGTAGCACATATGAATGAAGTCAAGGAGAGACTAAGATTGAAGGTTGGAACAAAAGTAACATTATAAACAGGCGATCTAGAAAATTTTCAGAGGTGTGAGAACACTTATCACTTGCTGGTCACTAACAATCGTTGGCGGTTATTTTTTGAGGCCCTTAAAACGGAGAGTGGATTAGGTGCGGTCTTAATGACCCGAGAACGTCAATTGCCTGTGACTAGTTGTACAGTGTTTTTTGTGAGTAGTTGTTTGATGTTTGTTTCTTACTTTCTATATATTACGATTGGTGACAAAACTTTGTGCGGCACAGTAAGTCGTGTCATTGTCATTAGAGTTTAACTCTTCCTGCCTCTTCTTTCCCTCATGGAAAAGCAGCCTCTCCGGAGATATTTGAGTAAATTACTTTACTACTGTCTCCTCTGTGTGAAGTCGACAATGCTATAAAGAACGATCAACTGAATGAAAGGAGTGGTTCATTTTATGAAATTACAAAGTGACAAATCGTGTGTGTCTTGTCTTCACTCATCTATTTGCACATTATCGTATTTTTCACTCCAGGTTGGTTCCATACTGTCTTATTTTGCCGATCTTTTACTTCCCATACACTCTGCATACGCCTTACTTCTTTTCTCGCCAACTATCCACTGTTTCCACTTTACACGACCTTCCTGTATATACTACTTATGTGATATCTTGCATGTAATATCCACCATAGTACGACTCTACCATGAAACCATAGTTTAGCTGCTCTTCAACTGATCTGCCCAGCAGGTAGGCCTACGAATATCTTCTGTTTTCATGGCTTATGCTTCGCATCCATAGTTTAAAACAAAGCGGACTTCATCACAGTATACTCGGCCTTTGAAAGATGAATATCTTGCCTATGCCACGAGTAACTTAAGTTAGGAATAGCCAAGAAAGCTTTCCCGAATCCCTGTTGAGGTTTCGTCAGACACTGACCCACCAGGACTGGATGACGAAACTTTCGAGATAATTGAAGTGGTTAACATGCTCGATTATTTGCTTCCTATGGCCAATCTAGGCGATAATGCACACCAGTCCTTATGTAAAATTTTGCATTTAGAGGGAGAGAAACACATCTGAAGTAGGTTTGCATTGTATTTAGAAGATTTCATATTGTTGGAGTCTTCACTGAATTGGACTATTTCGTGTCTTCTGAGTCGGTAAGTGGGCTTTCTGAATGATGATCACTTCCTAAAGAGTTAAGTGAAAAAAGTGTAACTTCTGGGAGGACATCTATGACGAAGCTAAATAAAAAGGAGGATAGGCAGCAACCCTGACAACTGCCACTTGAGGTTGTCATTTCTCGTGACAGTTCACCATAAACTCTAAGTTGACCAGTGGTATTCAAGTAGAAATCTTTTATAAGGTATATGCACTTTCGAGGTACGCCTTTTAATGATAAACACCCACCGAACTTCTCGATCTACAGAGTCGAATATGGCTTTTAAGTTAAGGAATATAACTTATCGAACGGTGGTAGTTATACCTATGTTCTAGGATCTGACGAAGAATAAATGTCCGATCATTGTATTTCCTTACAGATTACAAACCAACCTAGTTTTCCAGAGTTTACTGTTTCCTAGCTTCAGATAAACGTCGGATGATTACAGAGGCTAGTATCTTAGACAGTGTTAACCAACTATTTTCTTAGTGGTTATCACAAAAAGATCTCTGTCTTTTCTTGCAAACTTGAATGATCAGTGATTGGGACCAGTCGGATGGGATTTTTTCCGGGTCCTAGACTTTAGCTAGTATATCAGTTAACCTGCTTACAAAGTGGGCCCTCATCGTTAAAGATATCTAAATTCAACCTATCAGGACTTGCTGCTTTCCTTCGCTTCAAATTATTTACAGCCTTTTCAATCTCACTAAAAGTTGAGGGTGGGGACATGTCGATTTTTCACTTAAGTAAATCTGGGATACTCGGAAACAGCAGGGTAGCTGAAAGCCAGGTGAACTGTTCATCGAAGTATTCAGCCTGTCGGTCTAATCTTCTAAATTGAGATTGGATCATGGACCCATTCTTCTCTGAAATAGTCTCACTAATAGCCTCCTTCCTATTACTAGTTTCCTTGATAAGTCGTAGCAGTTGTCTATTTTTACCTATCGCCACAGCCACTTCCATCGCCTTTGCTACCTACGACTTCTCCTGATCCTTGCGTAGACAGTTTATTAGTCTACATTTGAGTAGTCGTCGTTCTTCGTCATTCTCTGAGCCTCCATCAGTGAACTAGACGTTTCAGAAATCTATTAATCTTTCCTAACCTTTGTACTTAGCTTGGAAGCAGATCTCGCTGCTGCATCTATAACTGCCTTAAAATTGTCCCAAGTTTTTTTCCAGTCGAACCTTCTGGGCGTGATCGACTAAGTGTCTAGCTAACTGTTATCTGAATGCGTTCCTATCTTTTTCTTGCACGAATTTCCAATCGTGGAGCTTTCCTGTTGTGATCTTTCTGCACCTGGTAAAATTCGTGCCCTAACTACAGCATTGTCAGAGTCCTAATATGTTCTCCAAATGAGTAGCAGTCCTCTACGGAGCCTTTCCAACGAGGGCTAATGCCAATATGGTCTATTTTTCTTCATCGTTGAGTTGACCCGACCGTAGCTGCTACCCTGACGTGGTGGTCGGGCTTGCCTATCGTGATGACCCAACTGAGTTATATTGGCTGGAACATATGCTCCTCTAGGTCCTATCATCCCAAGCAGGTCTGTTAGAGACCGATAAGACTGTAGGCAGCAACCTAAGATCTAAGGGCGAAGTTGTACTGCTGACTGCAGCGAGGTGTGATAGCAGTAAGGTATTTTCCTCGGATAACCAGCATCTGCAACTATGCTGCCTTCCTAATGGAAGGAAGTAGTTAGAAAATGTCTACCTTATAAATGTCACACCTCACCTTACTCCACAGTATTTCGTCTCCGGCAGTAAGACCTTGTAAGAACGAAGCTAACACTTCGAAAACTTCCAGTAGCATGCTCGTGCATGATCGGCCTTAAGCAATTGTCCCGTGGGCCCTTCGATCGCATTCGCAGGTCACTATGACAAACACTAACCCAGTTTCTTTTTCAGGTACCTCAAAGAGTAATATCTTTCCGTGATGTGGGCAGCCAGGAAGTGACAATTGCTCTCATACCTCTAACAGCACACGAGATCATCTTATTTGAGGTCAAATCCTGCCATCAACTCTTAATAACTTGTTGAGTTGATGGTGGAGGTCACCATGTTACACAATATCTCTCTTTATGCTATAAGTTTGCGCTTGCTAAGAACGGGTGGTAATGTGAACATAATTGTAGAAGACGGTCTTTATTATCGTTAGTTTTTCTACCTGACCTAGCCTACCAACTTGGGCATTAAAATCTCTTGTTATAGTCACTGTATCTGAGCGTTTAGTTTTTTGAAGTTCCGAGAGCTACCTGTAGAATTCGTCTTTCACTCTATCGATACTACAGTCAGTGGGGAGGAGGCATAAGCAGAAACGATAGGAAGGCATCGTTGTATGTACCTATCTTTCCTAGTTCTTACTGTGCCATTTAGACAGACAGCGCATAGACAGCTTTCGACAGGAATCCATTCAAAAATGCCCATTCAGCTCATAAACTTAGTGCTATACTTACACCAGCAAGGCCACGATAGATTGTTGCTGGGTCCCCAGAGGGACGAAGAATATATAACTTCGGTTCTCTGGACTGATTAAGTGACGCCAACTTAATAACCATATTGGGGTTCTGTGTACGTTTTTCTGAGATACAACGCATATCAGTCACAAGAGATTAAAATGTTTTAGCTAATAAGGCCTGTTGACTAGTTTGACAAAGGGTTTGCACATTAGGAGTCTGAATATGCTGTTTAAAGCGTGGCTTCAGGAAACCTGGAATAATGCTTTGTGGGATCTGGTCAATAGTGGCACACATGGGAGAAGTAGAAGAAGGTTGGGGTTGGAAGTGACAGTAAAATATCTACAGGGTATGAGGGCGATTATCACTTCCAGGTGTCTTACTCCATGGAAGGGTTCTTTTTGATGTATCTGAAAAGCAAAATGAGATAGAGCTGGTCTTAAAAACCAGGGAACTTGATCCCAGTAACTAAGCGATAGCTTCTCGTGGCCGATCGTGGATGGCCTTCTTGAGAGAGGTTTTTGTTGTGTTAGCTCTGTACTTGTTAAGACCTCGCTGCTGGAGATGGAACCCGTGGAGTAAGGTGAAGTGTTCATCCTCAGGACTGACCATTTCTAACCCCATCATGCCTTTGTTGGAAAGCAGCATCGCTGTCTTCCGGTTGTGTGGGGGAAACGATTTGGTTTCCGGAACTTAGGTTCGGTTGATCAGTTTTACTACCCTTCAGCCGACCTCCCTAACATGTTAGGTCTTTGAGGAACAATTTTTCAGCCATTATAGCCCGATCGTGTCATCACGATAGTCAACCTTGACTACCACATCAAGGTCGCAACAATGGTCGGGTCTTCCTAATGTAGTACGAAAACTAGAGCTAACATGTATTTGTTCCATTTTTTTACCATAATCATGGCTGACTAACTCAATGTAGTACACATACGTTTCCTCAGAAGTTTTATTATCACGTTAATAAGTATTTATCAACAAACATGTTAAAGATCTCTTTCGTTTTCTATCTTCCTATCGATTGTTTGTAAATGTCCAAATTGTAGTGAATGTTTCAACTGTCTATTAAATCTTAAGGATAAATGTTTATATAATCTCCTTTCATTCAACAATAATAACTCTGAGTACTTATTATTCTATTCATAATTAACATTGTTTTTCTGCTCTACATAGATTGATATTTATCATTGACCTTATTTATTGTTTATATGAGAAATCAATTTTGTAATTCTTTCTAACTATGATCATCCACCTATTATCAATGTTATTATTATTATTATTACCTCTTTCTTAGCTCACTCTATACCTTTTGATAAATTGTACACTATCCTGTATGTCATCTGACAACTCTGTATGTTTAGTATCTATTTCTCTATGTGTTTATTTGTGTGATATGAATGAATGTTGAGTGAAATGCATTACCCGCATTTCTAGTATTGGTAGTCAATGAAGAGGATACTGATTTTCAGTCCAAAAGATATGTATAACACAAAAAAACCTTCGTTGAAAATAAATTCAACTATAGATTATTTCTTGATCGAAGTACATTTGTAAGCATCACATCATACGCTATGTAGCAGTTCCACAGTATAAAAGTAAGAGATATGCATAAACTGTAGGTTTTTGAATCATTGATATTTTCGAAGCATTGCTTGTCCATCTTGTAACGACTGGGTAGACAATATTACAGTTAAGCATACGCTACTGGACAAGGATGAAAATATCAGTTAGTGAGGCTGCGAATCCTTATCAGCTGAAGTTGTTGCAATATTTATGACATATGCATTACCATCGCCTACCTTGATTCGCGATGTAAACACGTGTATGGGTAGCATGGAAGAAATATCAGTGTAGTTATACTAAAAATTGACATCAGTTCATTAGTCAATCACTTATGCATAATATAGGATCTGATAAATGTGTATATCGGTTCAAGTTGCTAAGCTCCATTATGAACATCATTGTAGTTGAAGCATTAGTAAAATCTGTGATGGTTGAAAAAGATTGTCATAAAGAATGGTGATTTGAGAAGAGGATTAACCTAAGGAAGTAATGGTGTGTAAAAGTTTTAAATCTTATCAAGAGAATACAAAATATGCATGCACCTATTCCATTGTAACTGGTTCTGAGCTAAGAGCCAGGTGATCAGTGGTTGTCTAATTCAAACCAATTCGTGATCTCAACATTTACAGTTAACAATCTCTACAATACCCAATTACTATTATTATTATTACTATTATTGGATTGAAATGATTTGTGGAGATTGGTACTTTTAATTGATTGAATACGTCACAGATTGATGCCAGTAGAGTACCATTAAAAATCAGGGAGCAATAATAAGAATAATATTTGGATTGTACTTCTTTGTGAACATTTTTCTAACTACGGTACTCGATCGAAGTGTCTTTATATAAGTTGGATTATTTCATGATTGTAACTTTTTAAGGTGAAATAAATTTTTTTTGTTAACCTGCAGGTAGTTTATACATTTATTTGTAACAATCGCTTTCATAGGACAATTAAATTAGTTCGCTATATATATACCTTATCTTTTAAACGAAATGAATAATTCTATTATGTTTTACTTAAGTTATTGTAAAGTGTACTTGTTATCTTTGATAAGAGTCACTACAGCTACTCTAACAAAAGATGATTATTGTTTGTTGAGATTGATGAAATACTAGAAAATGAAGAATGGCTTTTTGTGATCCAAGTTATCTCGATTACCGTATGAGATATGAAGCCGGTTATCACAACTTAGTTGCTCTTATCCTGGAAGGATACTTCTTATTGATGGTCCTTAAAAGTAAACTTGGCCAGGCGTGTTTTTGACGAATTGGGAGGGTTGCCTAAGAACTTTAGGAATTATTGCTGGTCACATTATTTACCTTTCTGTGATCGGTTCTTGATATGTTAGCTTTACACTACTACTTTACTTTTGGGGACATTAATCTATGGGGTTGATCTGTAGTGTGCTATTCTAGATTCGAACCTTTACTAATTTACTCATTTCATTTTTAGAAGATAACATTCTTGAAGCTACTGATTGTTTGAGAGAAATACTTTATTGTTCTTCACATTATAACTTTGCAGTTGTATCTCAAGTTTGATGATTTTATTTGAAATAATATTACCAACAATAGTAGTAGACGAACCAAGTGACAACATTATTCAGAAAGAACTATTGAAGTCAGAAAGTGAAAAGTATAAGTTAATACTGAACCCAAAACTTGCTGACAATTTTCACCTAACATGAAACTTAGGCCCAGTTTGTTCTACAGACTACGCCTATTCATCTAAAACCGAGATTTATTGAACATAGTTATTGTTGTTGTCGAGCAAATAATTTCAATGGTAAAGTTATGATCAAAAGATGCTCTTGTTAATCATGTACACTATTGTCTTTTTGTTTGTGGATACTATCTATCAGCCAACCAAGCGATATGTCTATTACTTAACTGTTTGTTCACTTTTACTTTATGGTTGTGAAACTTGGTCTTTAGAAGAAGAGGATTTGTGTTGGTTATTAATATTTGACAGTGAGTATCTTCAAAGTATCCATCGTGTTTGTTGATACCATTGGATGCTTAGTCCTGACGTTTGATGAAGCGTCCTGAGTAAATATGTAAAATCGGTTGAGAGATAATAAATCGTTATTGATTTAAGTACCTTGGACATGTTTTACTTATTGATATATGAGTAGTTTAAAGCAAACTACCTACAGACAACCAAACAGAAATGTGGTATTGGACTGTGAAATCATTAACTGTGTCTGAGTTATTTTGGTAAGTTGGTCTCTTTGTGGCGACTGTGATCATGCAGTATTACTGATTCAACTATTATTGTCTTTTTTAATAACTCTAAAATAAATAGTTTTATACTAATTCTAATAACTATTGTACCTCATCATTCTTTTATTGACAATAACAAATAATCTAACTAATCTAAGTTAATCGTAATAAGAAGCTAGAAATGTTGTTTTCCTTCCAGGTTCAGTTTCTCTATCCATCTTTCTGGTTTTATTTATTTCATTTTATTGGTTAGTTTTCTAAATGATTTACAGGCAGTTTGTGGACATTAATCAGTGTGATGTTTTATTTTTACTATTACGAACTAGTATCAGTAAAATAATCATTGAAAATGTTAGGTCGATAGTTAAAGTGTTCAACTATCAGCTAATACATTGAAGGTTCGAAATCCATTCCACCTTTGGTATGATCACTAGGCTTCATAATAAAAGTGTGACTCCAAAGCCAATATAGAAAATCCCAACCTGTCGCTACTGTGGTAGTGGTTCTTAAATCTATATCATCTTTGGAGGGGGGGGAGGTATATCTGTCCACTTAATCAGCAGTATGCATGCAATCAACAGTGTTCATTATCGCCATTATCATTCTTTCACATATATACGTCTAGAGTTTAGGCGATCCCTTATTCATAATAAAATTCTTCTGCATATCATGTGAAATAACAAAACCTGACTCACCCTGTAATTATCTGTCACCACCTCTGTTTATCTTTATGTTGAGTTTTGTTTTAGAAAGATGGTAAATTAATTGATGAGATTGTAAATCTTCATCGACTAAGGTGGTTGGACTATATCTCATTTCTACCAAACTACCACCTACTTCGATGCATGATACTACTGATGTAAGAATAGAATATAAGAAAACTAGAGGTGGTCAAATCAAAAGGTGGTATCGGTTCATGAAGTTATTGACTGTTGGTTGTTGTCCACACTATCAGTGGTTGGACACATTGTTATGCAGCATAGTTAACAATCAGCCAGAGTTGAACAGATACTTTCACTCCTTACCTTTTTTTTCATTTTAAGTTCTATTTTTCTTGTGTAAACACTGTTGTTTTGTTTCATCTTGCCAAACTATGTTCTTGTATCAATCTTGTTAATTTATTGTCTGTTGTGTTAATGTGGTATGGTAACTTTTGCTAACACCTACATGATCAAGCTCTATATTGTTTATGAATGAATTCACTCACTAAATGAACTGAGAATTAATTGAAAATATTGGGTGCAACACACCTAATCCACAGTAAAAGTGTTGAAGACAGCCTCTACCTATCATTCGTAGTTAGTCATTTTAATGAACCCATTTGAAATGTTTGTTATTACAATTTAATTTTTCCTTACCTAGTTTATTGTTTATTGTATATTAATGATATTTTTTTGAACACCTAACTTGTCTAGGAATTCAACAATGCATCAAATGATAATAATGATAGTGATAACATAAATATAGTAAATTCACAACCACGTGAATATGCACAACCATTTATTTCAAATACATTGGATTCAAATAATCGTACAATCTACAATGTCCAAGGGTTGTACTGTAGCTGTTACTTCAATGAATGCTAGGAATGGTGGGATGGATGTAGTTGAACGAATAGAGGGTAAAACTACTACCTTACCGTAAGTTTTATGAAATTTCTTTAGAGTTATTAGAGCATTTAATTTTTAAAGGTGTTAGTTTCATTTATTTGTTTTTTTTAAACGTTACATTACGTTTTTGGTAATATTGATGTGGATTATAAAAGTGCAAAACTTATTACTAGTGACTACTTTATGTAGAAGTGAACACTTTTATTACGTCAATCGACGAGTAACAGAACGCTGCACTGGATTTATTCGATTACGGTTTGTGAATCCTTTTTGTGATGTGCTCTCTGATAATTAATCCAACAAGCAAAATGATGAGAACATATTAACGCTTTAGTCATTACTTAAAATACGGAATATCTCTATAACATTACCTTGTGTTCTACGATAAGATAAAGTGAAAACATTCAGGCGTTTTAATCACTCACCTCTAATAGAGATCTGAATGTCCTTCTTCATTAAAACATTTAAATTCTATACAAAGTGATAATTACACTAGAAACCCTTTAACATTTGCTGCGTTGCAGTTTACAGTTGTTTTCAACCAATGGCTTACATTTGCTCCTAATTTTTTTATTGTTCCATCTATAAAAGTGATGTATTATCCACAGTGCATTGGTATCTATTACTATTACTGATGTAGATTAGTGCACTCTTACTGGGACCAAACACCACCCTCTAACTTTTGAACCACTTAATTAGTTTATTTAAATCAGTTTGGAGGTCAAGTCGAGCAGCATCGATATTTATTACTCTCCAAACCTTTATGTCAGGTACCAAAAAAGAGTATCGATAACTTTAGCATCCGTGTCAATTTATTAACATAGAGTAGGAATCAAATGGAAGAGGGTGTCCAAGATGGTACTTTACTGGACGCCACATGATACAAGATTTCATACACTCACGTTTAGAAAAAACCTGTCCAAAGCGAATTTAGGTTAGGTAGGAATTTATGTACGGGCGAAGCTAACGCAGTTAGTCTGGGCTGCGTTGTTAGGTTTAAACTGCTCGGTTAAGCTGCACGCGACTACTAGTTGAATATTCTGAGTGAAATAACTCGGAATTGGCCATAGTAAATTAGGTGAATTTACTCATTGTCTTTTCCTTAGATCTATAGACTTTTTTGATGTCATATAGTAGTACTGGCACGGTATGTCAACTTGAGGTAGGGAGGTTAAGTAACGAACATCTGTACAGACTACGTTGGTTGTAACCTGCTGTTGTATACAGATGATCATTTGTGTTTGCCAATCTTTGTGTTACAAGATGGTTAACTATTGGCAACTATAATCATCTTTTAACAGTCATTCGAATAAATGTCACCATCGTTTTATTATGAATTTGGTTTTTGTAAACGAATGCACGTGAATGTGTTGTATTGCTACCATAATCATAGCTGATGTAACCTCTCATCTAAACAAAACAGCGATTTTTTTGAACTGTAGAGCTTTATCTTTGAGCGAAATAAGTGTCGCCAGTAGACTAACAGACTAAGTAGTAACCAGTGTGACATTTTTTTAGTCCTGATTAGTGCCCATCTATCACTTTTTAATATGATCACTAATCTAAATTACTTGACATCACATACACTGTGTTGCTTATATTAGGTTGGTCGTAGGCTTTGAGACCAAGTAACTTAGGGCCGAATCCACCTGGGAGCATCAGTTTCATCACTTCTACATAGATGCCTTGTTGACGAGTACCAAATAGCACTAAACCTAGGGTTATGGTTTTCTACAGACTACCTATAATCAACCTAACATATTGTAAGCGGTAAGCGTCAGGATTTATGGTTATTTTTCGCTCATTTAGTGAGTGATTTTATTATTTAATATGGTTTTTTGTTGCATAAAAAAATATAATACATTGCACTTAGATATGGGAGCTGCACCCGTTAATAAGAAAAAATGCCTTTAGTTACTTATTACAACACATTTAGTGAGCATCGAAAACATTGCTGACAGCCATAGCCAGATTCGACACTTAAATGATAGATATAAGTGAGCATTCATCTGGGTACTTCATGGCCTCTACCCACTTTACTATCTTAGTCGTCCCAGTTAACTGTTAATTGTTTCGTCATATTATATGTATTTAAGTAACTGTTATGCTTGTCATCAAATGGCCTTTCAATACATAAGTCGCATGTTCGAACACCACTTTAAATGATTCGCTTTAAGAAACTGGATAGTATCGTTAGCTCTTACACAAATAAAGTGTGTATAAACTAATCAATCAGTTATCCATAAGTTTTTTTGTTATTCTACCTTTGACTAATTTCCTTGTGATCACGTTCACGTTTCTCTCCTTTCACTTTTGAAGATACATACATGGAACATAAACAATCTAGTCAGATTTTTTTTTAATGCAGATAAAACGACATATATATGCGTCATGATTTGTTTTCTTCCTAATTTCCCCCTCCCTTTTTGAATACATACTTCCTTTTTATTGAAGTAAATGCAGAAAATCATTTATATTACTTTCTTGCTTGGTTTTATTTAGGTGTAACTTATCTCTTCTAGTTGTCATTATTGTTGATGTCAAATTTTATTCTCCTCTTCTGTGGATAGTTTAGGCGTTGCTTAGTTGACATTGATAATCTATATTCCTCTCGTTTAAATTAAAGAATACAAATAGATCTTTTATGTGTAGATATCACAAACTAAAGCTTTTCATTTCAACAATTTATGAGAAATATTTTGGTTTTTGTTATTTTGCCAAACTGGTATGATTTTAACGTGTGAACAATTGCCTGATGTAACGGAACGTTCTTGATGATTGGTGAAGTAATCAGACTTAATACTTGGCTAATTGATGAATGTTTTTCACACTTCTCCCCATCATCAAAATCTTATAACGGTGATTGTTACTTGATTTGACCTTGTACACGCCAATACAGTCCAGTGACCAGTGCCAACATGAGTATCTAATCGGTTCTCTTACGTCTGTCTAATACCTTCTTAGTCCCAAACCGTAGTTGAAAGAAAACATGATTGATGAACAACTGAACAAAACCATTTTGTACTTCAATCATTCCTTTATATGTACATAAAACCTGACCACGCAGTCAACCACTTAGGAAAATAGCATCAGTAAAAAGTAAAGGAGACAGTGGCAGTGAACTGGAGTACGTATACACAATTAAATAACTGTAGTTCACAGTTGGGTAGTCAGGAAGATAAGCCAAGAGGAGCACAATAATGATAGAAATAAAATGTTTACTTTACCCACAACTGAAATAATGGAAATAGTTTTCTAATACACAGTTTCGGAAGTTAGTCGTTCTTCCTGAATTACACTAATAAACAGCTTTATTATAAGTTAGTCTGCTATTTTATTCGCTTACAACATTCTAAAGACGAATGTACTGAATAGTTTGCTCTGTATCGTATAGCTCTGAAACGTGGTCTTTCACACTAGATAACATTCAGAGGTTACTTGTACCTACTCATAAATGACTTCTAAATATTCCCTATGTCAAGTGGTAATTACCGAGTAAGTAATACTCACGTTATATGTGAGGTACTAGAGAAAGATGACAAACCTGTTTTTGATCTTCAATGACTTGGTTGGGACATGTATTTCCTTTTCTTAAACTACCACTTATCTCTAAGTGTGGTAATGATTTCTATTGGATTGCGACGGAAGAAAGTTATGGGCAGCTAATCAAATATTTATCATCATTCCATAAAGTCGTTGATTGTTAGTAGGTGTAAACTACCTGGTTTAAGTTTTTTTGGGGGGGGGGCATTGTATTTATTATTATATGTTTAGTTAAATCTATAAAATGTATGAATCGCCACAAAAAATAAGTGTACCATGCAGTTAGGTAAGATCACATTCTTCATAAATACAAATCATCGTAATTGCATTAGGGCTGAGATACTGCCCGGACTTTCAAACCGAACCAAATGGTTTTCTTTAAGGATTACTCCCTGAACCTTTGGCCTGATGGTCTAGGCCACAAAGCAAGGGGCAAACCCCTGTCAAGAGATGAAGTTATATGGTACTCAGTGACTGGGTTCATATTCCTTTCTTTCCGTAGGAATCTTGGTTTTGATTTAAAGTGAACCTTCTATACCCATCAACCTGAATTGAGTGGTGACCGTTCACTTTCATTCTCTCACTTTTGTAATTAACAACCTTGTCTAGCGGAGGCAGTGAGTAGGACCTCCCTAGCATAGGCTAAAATTATATGGGTATATGAGAGCATTTTGAGTGAAAGCGGACTTTCTCCATCCTCGTCTGTACCATTCTTGGGCGATTGTCATGATCAACAGGCGGAGATTTTGAGTGACAAACTGAGTATTAATCTACACATTTTGTCTTCCTTTATTTTCCTGAGGTTTAAACTTATTTTATATCTTTCTTTCTACGAATTCTTACTTTTCAGGATCATATTTTCCCTTTTTTAGCTGATTTCACTGCTGATTCTTCAATAATTATCTTACTGTACTGATGTGACCATACTTGTAAACCGATGTGAATTCTTTAATCAGTTTCAGAAAATAATAATAATAATGTAGTTTTTCAACTTGGGCGATGTAGATATTCCAGGTTCTACATTGTACGTAACTGACTAGTGTTTAGTCACTTAGACTAGTAACCACGTTACAGCGTGATTAATTAAAAGCAGTCAACACTAAGAAAACGTAATAAACACGAAGTTTGGAGCATTTATATCTTCCCATCGATGTTACCATAAGCTGAAATTGATCTGTACCTGTCACTATAAGTGCACAGTGAACAAATTACGTCGATACAACAGTTGTTAACAAGTATAATTAAAGTTAGATTATCCCTGGTAAGTAGAATCCACGACCTTCATCTCGTTCTATTTGGAATTCAGCGATTGAATGTACTTCATATGTCCCAGTCTTGATGTTCACGATGGGACTCTAACTCAATCTAATCGTGTCAAACGTTACCATGTTCTCCACTAAACTACTGAATCCAGTCAGCCACACTTGTCCAAAGGATATATATATATATATAACCTGAATTTATTTCAATCTAACAACAATCCGGTTGTAACCAAACATGATGTTGTTTAATATTCAGTAATCAATCAATGTTAAATGTCTGCTTTATCTTGTCTTTAGAAATCTGTTAGCTACCTACCTACTGGTTTATTTGTTTTATCTAAGCCTATTCAGTACTATATATATATTCTTACAAGTAGACTATTCTCTGTTAATTGTCTTTTAAAATGATTACACTCATTTGTGTTTACTTAAGATGATACATGTTCATACTCGATTGAAAAATAATGATAGATATGTATTTTACTTGTTCAAAAAGGTGAACAATTTTTATTGAGTTAAATACTTTGTTTATTCACATGTTGTTGCTTCTTCACTCATTAACAATTAATTCTGTTTTGACTGTGATTTTCACTTTGAATTAATATTAACTGGAAAAATAATACATAAATGTTAGAAAATATCTTCAGAAGCTAAGAAAATATATTGACCAGTCAGTGTTGTTTAGAAGCTCCCAAGAAAACTCTAGTAAGCGTTAGAACATGTCTACTCTAAGTTGAATTGTTACTAGCAATGGGAATCCAGAAGACGCGTTTCGTCTTATTCGGGACTCGTCGGCTGGATGTACCTGCATTCCAATGTTGATGTTCACATTGGAATTCGAACTTAGTTCGCTTCGTGCTAAATGCCACTGTATTCACCACTAAGCTGACCGATTTCAGTCCATTACAAATCAGCAGGAAAATACAAATTCATCGTTCTGTCTCTATTTTGTGATAGAATAATTACTGGATATATTTTCTATGCATTGAAGGTATGCATCTTCTTCTTGGGACTTTAAGGGTAGAAGACCTGTAGGGAACTTGAAATGTCTTCAAGAATTCAGTGTTTAAGCATCCAAGCACAGAATATATCAGTATTTACAACCGAAGAGCATTAGATTATAATTCACTTTAGTTTAATACGATGCGAATAAATTTGAATTTCGAATTTTTTCTGGTTTCATAGTGAGTATAACACAATTAGATCATTAAATCGGATTTTAGTGATTTGTACCTGTAACTTTAAACAATTCACAGCATGAAGCAGATTTCACTTTTTGCCATCTGAATAATTATCTCCTAATTGGTCTAATTAACTTTCTAGTTCATGACTTATTTTTTAAACTTGAAGAAATCCATTTTGGTGTCACGAAATTTGTGAGGATTTAGCTTAGTTCAAAATAATTAAACACGTCAAATTCGAATCTATTGTTTCTTATTTTCTGTTTATGATTGATTACTCCATTATAGAAGCCTACTTTGTTAATCACAGTCAGTCAGAACATAGCGATCTCAGATGCTGTTAGGAATGTGACACTGGTTGTCTCTTCTCAGTTGCTCACATTGTGTTAGAGTACTGCTTTTTGAAGTATGTGAAAAAGAAGCTATGCTAAGGGTAGTGTTGATAACCTGGCCATTGTAACTGCAGTGCACATGAGACAATTGCTTGATGACGGTCACACATGACCTTCTCGTGAGTTGTTTTCAGTATGTTAGCTCCGTACTTGTTAAGGCTTTGCTACCAGAGATGGAGATCCATGGGTAACACGAGTTGTACATTCCGAGAACCAACCTTTTCTAACTCAACTGTTCTTTTTTATGAAGACGAAATCTGTGGTTAAAACCTTACTGACGTCATACCTCTGCATAGTTGGCAGTGCGACTTCGCTGCTACTCTTAGTCTTACCGCTCTTCGACCGTTCTGCCTGCTGTGATAGGACCTACAAGAAGCATTGCCCCACTGAGTGTAACCTGACTGGTTAAGCAAGTCCTATGATTACATCAAGGTAACATCAGCTGTCTAAGTTAATCACAGACCCAATGAGTTATACTTTTGTTCTAATATTCAGCAGAAAAAAACTAATGCACATTGTTTCTAGGTTAATAACGTAAATTAACCTATTGTCAAGGTTATTTTCAGATTGTGTTACTGTTACTGTTCTGTATTTTTACTTCAATTTAACTCACCAAGAAACTATTGAAATAAACTACTCGTTATCCTCCATTTATGGAGACAGTAATATACTTTTAGTACGTGTTTTTGTGATAAATTGGCAGTGAATTGATAGCTTGATAACTGAAGCATCGGATTTTCAATCAAATCATTTAATGGGTCTGTTAATTTTTATCGACTGGGATATAAGTTACCTATTCTAAATCAGTGTTTTCCTCAATGTGTGATGTTGTCTAGAGTAAGCATGGACTGGAAAAAATTCGAAACAGCAAACCAACACAGTGCATCATTTTACGAATTCATTGATAGTTAGATTGAGTTATTCCAGTAGATGCAAACTATGTGATAACCGGGATCGGGAATTTAAATTATTAGGTAGAGTATCTGACAGTCACAACAGCGCAAAGCATTCACTCTTTACCTTCACTTACATTTTAAAATTCAGTATTCTCTCATGTATGACTTTTTTTATAACTTCATTTTGCATTGTCTAACTTTTCTTATATCTTTAATACCTTTGTTATTCCAACTTCTGTTTCTTTATTAATCATTCAAGAAACTCGGTAATCCTTAAAATGTTCTCGATGAACTATGTGATTAGCCAGTCAGTACCCAGCTGGGAAATTCGAAATTAACTATTTAGAAGTCAGCTATTCTAAGATATGTATAGACTGCTCCAAGTCATTAATATCTCTAAGGAAAGATAATTTTTAATGATGCAAACAGAAAATTATGGTATTAGACCTATCGCTAAGTACACTCTATTTAACATACAAATCAATCTTATCTGTAACCTTATTCCTTAGTCTAAGACGCCTCCTTAAATTTTAAAATCTGTTCATATATTCATTATTTTTTTTACAGAATTGTATTGTTTGCTAGTCGTTATTGTAGAGTTTTGAGTTTACCAAACTGTTTTTCTTGTTTATCTTAGAAAACAACCGGATCCTAATGAGCTGATGAATTATGAATATCAAGATCCTATGAATCAACCTAATCAAGGAATAACTATTGTTAATAATAGTAAAGATATGGATGCACTTCAAACACATCGTCGTCAGTTATCTTCTACATCATCAATCAGTTTAGGTTATGCAACAGGTCCCGGAACAACTGCAGCTCCTTCATCGGCTTCATCATCCGCTGGTTATGGTTATGGTTATGGATATGCGGGTTCAGGAAGTCTGGCGAGTTATGCAAGTACTAGTAGTGGAAGCAGTGTTGGTAATGGAGTTGTCATTGGTTCGACTAGTGGTAATTACCTGGGAACAATGAATCATCGCCTTGGTAGCCAGAATTCAAGGAATTCGTCGTTAACCAGAGAGTCTGTCAACTGGCAAGGTTAGTCAAATGGACTTATGAAGAGTTTGAGGTTACTTTGAAACATGTTCAGTGTTCATTAAACGAATTGTGTCTAGCGTCTTCTTTCATTTTATCTTTTATTTACAAAATGAGTGCTGTATGCTAAAGATTTCGTTTGAGGCATCTGTATTTATTTTTGATTGCTTGCTGCCAACTTGATCCAATGTAAATCGACCTAATGAAAACAGAAAAGATAGTAAAAGTTACGGTGTGAAGTGAAATATTTGTTGAAAATTATGCTCCCATATATGTCACTCACCCATCCAAAATATGGAAAAATGACTGAAAGCGCTGAGTAGGCTTTCACGTTGTGAATATTGAAAACGCTGCTTGATAAGCTTAGCTTAATAAAATTCTAGCAATTTAAATTTATTCAACAAGTTACAAATTGAATTTGACCTGGCTTAGACAGCCACTGAAGACTAGGAAGTACGAAACAATAACCCAGTCCGCAGATGTTAAATATATAAACGTTTTCTGTTTAGTGTTTTACTTTATAAAACGTTGTGGAATAGTTGTGAACTTATAAATTTTTGCTTAGTGTTGACACTTCACGATTTGTCCTACAATCTATCTGTCAGTATACTTTTTAATAGCTGTGACAAAATTTTTGAAAATGATGCATAAATGTAACACCATCTATACTTACTTACTTACTTACGCCTGTTACCCTTCTCGGAGGAGCATAGGCCGCTCACCAGTATTCTCCATTCAACTCTGTCCTGAGCAATCCTTTCCAGCTGTCTCCAGTTACTGTTCATCCTTTTAATGTCTGCTTCCAGTTCTCGACGCAGAGTGTTCTTTGGCCTTCCTCTTTTCCGTTTTCCAACAGGATTCCAAGTTAGTGCTTGTCTCGTGATACAGTCTGATGATTTCCACAATGTATGTCCTATCCATTTCCAACGTCGTTTCCTGATTTCCTCTTCAGCTGAAAGTTGGTTTGTTCTCTTCCAAAGTAGGCTGTTGCTGATGGTTTCCGGCCAACAGACATTCAATATTCTGCGTAGACAGGTGTTGATAGATACCTGAACTCTCCTGAGGATGTTTGCAGTAGTTCTCCACGTTTCAGCTCCATACAGAAGAACTGACTTGACGTTCTAGTTGAAGAGTCTAACTTTGAGATTGGTAGACAGTTGTTTGGACTCCCATATATTTTTCAACTGTAGGAATGTTGCCCTTGCTTCGCCGATCCTTGCCCTTACATCTGCATCGGATCCTCCTTGTTCATCGATGATGCTCCCCAGGTATGTAAAGGTATCCACTTCTTCCAGAGTTTCACCATCAAGTTCAATTAGGTCGGTGCTCTCGGTGTTGAATTTGAGGATCTTGCTCTTTCGCTTATGTATGTTCAGGCCTATTGATGCTGAGGTTGATGCTACGTTAGTTGTCTTCACTTGCATTTGCTGTTGTGTATGGGATAGAAGTAACTGGAGACAGCTGGAAAGGATTGCTCAGGACAGAGTTGAATGGAGAATACTGGTGAGCGGCCTATGCTCCTCCGAGATGGGTAACAGGCGTAATGATGATGATGATGATGGGATAGAAGTGCTAGATCATCCGCGAAGTTCAGATCATCAAGTTGCATCCTACTTGTCCATTGAATCCCGTGCTTCTCCCTCAGACTGTATAGGTTTTCATGATCCAATCGACTACTAGGAGGAAGAGGAAGGGCGAGAGCAGACAGCCTTGTCTGACACCGGTTCTTACTGAGAATGCATTTGTCAGCTGTCCTCCATGCACAATTTTGCACTGTAGTCCGTCGTAAGAATTCTGGATGATGTTGACGAGTTTCTATGGTATACCGTAGTGTCGGAGAAGTTTCCATAGTGATCTCCTGTCCACGCTGTCAAACGCCTTCTCATAGTCGATAAAGTTGATGTACAGTGACGAGTTCCATTCAATTGATTGTTCAACCGATGATGCGTAGTGTTGCGATTTGGTCTGTGCATGACAACACCATCTATAATCTAGCGTAGAAATCAAGATCATCTTATATCTAGTGGATATATCTTTACTCTTATATGCTGAACCTATCAAATTTTCGCCCAAAATACAGTAATCCCTATACAGTAACGTTGATTCATACATGTATGAGTTAATTTAGAGATTATGTTGATTACATAATGAATCACGTTGTACATAGCATAATAATAATTATTTTACTTCGTCATATATAACATACTAGAAACTTAAGCTTTCTTCATCTAACTTTTCAGCGATTGATTTCCTAGCAAGTTGTTTACTTATCTATTTATAGTAAGAAAATAGTAGTTCTAAACGCTTCTAGCAACAATCTAAGCATGCGTTACTCTCCTAAGGTCAAAGTGTTACTTCAGTGCTAGTCTACATTATCACCTAGATTGATCAAAGCAAATGTAACAGTTGAAAATGTTGACTAATTCACTTATCTTTCTAGTCTTAACAGACCTTATGGGTTGGTGTCTGACGAAATCTCGACATGGATTCAGAAGGCTCGTTTGGTTGTCGCTAACTTTTTTCTATTATGAAGTAGATGCAATATCTGTCTGACATAACATAGGACGAGTGTAGGGCACTACTTATTAATCCATAGCTGTGAAAAAGGAATTGTAAAGGAAAGAGACATGCGTAGAATATAGGTCTTTGAAATATAGGTTGCGTACCTATGAAACTATTAAGTGAGTCATATGGAGGTTAGGCATAGTTAAACATGGCAAGTCGGTTGATAAGGTTCTGGATCTTAATCAACTGGAGCAGTTTTATCTTTTGCTATGTATTCTCAACCACCGCCTACCTCAATGCATGATATTGGCTGGTATGGGTTTGGATTGGTATAGGCACCCAAATCAAGATGTGACATTAATCCATAAAGTCGTTGAATGTTTGTCTTATCCGTGTTAGTAGACATAGACTACATGATTGGATTCCGCGAGATCTTTAGTTTGTTTCATGAAATGGTTGGGAATCGATAAACAAGAAGGGTCTGATGCAGATGTGAAGGTGCGGATTGGCAAGGCAAGGACAGCATTTCTGTAATTAAAGTAGAACATCTGGAACTCAAACCGAACTGTCAGCCAACATCAAAATCACAATTTTCAATACATATGTGAAGACAGTTCTGTTGTATCCAAAAGGATACAAGTATTTATAAACAGCTGTCTGCGTAAGGTACTTCTGTTCCGTTAACCAGATACCATCAACAATAACTTTCTGTGGCAGAGAACAAGTCAACTTGCAGCCGAGGAAGAAATTAGAAAAAGACACTGGAGGTGGATAGGACATGCATTAAGGAAATCATCATACTGTGTCGCAAGACAAGCACTAACTTAGAATCCTGAAGGCTAAAGGAGAAGAACAAGAACATATTGAGTGGGGAATTGGAGACAGATATGAAAAGAATGAACAACACTTTGGGTGAACTGCAACGGAAAGCCGAGAACGGAGTTGGTTGGAGAATGCTGGTCGGCGGCCATTGCTCCACCAAGGGTAACGGGCATTGATTGTGCACTAATAAATAAGTAATGCAATAACTGATTTACCCGAATATGTTTTACAGATCTTCGTTAATTATCTATGATGGCTATTCTATGTAGACAGTTGAAGAGTTACTGAAGATGATACCTTTGTTTTACTGTTACCTTGATGGTTTAATGGGTATAGTTTAATAATTAAAATCCTGACCTCATAATTCACCTCTACTTATTTGTCTCATCCTTACAGAAATGTTATTTATTTTTGTTTTTATAACTGTCATTTATTCTCACATATTCGACAGTTTCTTATGAAGGTATTGATCAATCTAGTGGTATTAGCACAGATCGCTCTAGTTCACCGTCAACTATAAAATCTTCAACTGCTGCCTAATAATAGAGAAGATGAGTTAGTTAAACAGTCTGAATCTTCTGGACTAGCTGCTATGCTACAAGAAGCTATCGCTGCACGTATGCGTGGTAAAGGTAATCGATGTGATTCAACTGGAGGGAGTGTTAATGTAACTTCTTCCAATAATCCGGTAACGATTGTTATTTAATTTTTTATCCAAAAGATTCATTTATTGCATTGAATAATAAGCTTTTGTTATTATCAGCACACATTTCTGTTTATGAGACCAGATAAGTTAAACAGTCCTAGTTTGTATATGAAAATTAGTTAAGCATATCAACTTATGTGTTTTGGAACTCCTCAACAGAATGCACTCGGAACTAACTCCTCTAGGGATCATTACTAGAATTTTTTTGGCTTGTCAGTGAGCGTTTAACCTTTAAAATATTGAGTGAACATCTTACAGTTTATAGTATAATATTCATTCACGATATTCCGTGATGTTGCTACTAATGATATTTGTCTAACACTCAATATCACTGAATTCTATCGCTCTTAGTATCCCACAAGAATTTCAGATTATTTTAAATTCAGTCACTTGTGAAATGCTAAGATATTCTTTATATTCATAAAATACAGTAACTTGTAAATAATCTATTATGGAGTAATCAATGTGATGTACTACTCATTTATTTGCGTAAACACAGCATTTTAGTACAAATGAGCATCAAAAAGTGTATACGCTATATGGTTAGAGGCATAATATTGTAGATAAGTGCAACACGGAAAGCGATGACAAGAGAACTCAACAAGAGAACAACAAAACTACTTATCAAGAAGTACAGTTTTGTTAAAAATACAACCATCTAAGATTTTTTTTTGATTGAGGAAGATCGCAGAAAGGTTCCATTTTCAGTTATATCTAATAGTTTCAAGCCACTGGGTAGCACCATATTTAGGACCCCAATCAGAGAGTCGTGGTAAATCAAAAGTGGCTAATCACATACAACCTTATTTTACACCTCGGCGACATGCCGTAAACTGATCACCTCCGTTTTTGCCACCCGCTCCACGATATGAGAGTCTCTAAGATAACATGAGTAAAATATGCTCGAATCAACGAAGTAATATACTCCAAAATGGTGATACTAACTACGTCTTTGTCATTGCGCATGTACCTCAGCGTTGCTAACATGATGTTGTTATCGGATTCCAGCAATCCTCCGGAGACAACGATAATAGAGCACATATGTCTTTGAACATTGCTAACTCAGTGAGGTTATAGGTCAGTACTGCTCTCACTGTAGCGGTACACACCTTGATTTTCTGAGCCATAATAATGTCACTATAGATGTTTCGAATAGGTATAAGGGACTTTGGCTTTCACTACATGCAAATTAATTTTACCTGTCACACCATCATTGCCACACATGTAACTATCCAGATACACTTATTTTTTGACTACTTCCACGAAGGTGTGAATTAGAGCACAGACTCCTGTCAGTATATTAAAGTTACTTCACATTTCAACAATTCACTTTCAATACATTATAGGTAATAATTGCCAGTTTACATCATTTTTGTTTATCTCAATAAATTACTTTTTTCCTATTTCTTAGATCTCAACTATAAAACCTCCACCTCCTCCAGCGCCTCCAATATTATCACCCCTTACGCAATTGACTAGTAATAATAACACAGTTAAACGTACTGATTCTCTACAACCATTAAAAAAAGATCCACTTGATCAAAAATCTTCTATGTTAGCTGAAATTCAACGTCGTATACAAGCTAGACGACAATTACTAGATGCTACTGAAGAATGTTGCGATACTAAAAAGGATCAACGTATTGAAGTAAATCACTTGTTGAATTATTCACTTTTAGATGAATGTTTCACTCTCATTGGTACTATCGCTATATTTTCATATATTTGAAGTGAGTGGAAGAGCGACGAATATACGAAGTCTGAGCCGAGTTTATTGTTACGGATAGGTTCATGTAAGGGAGTTCGTAAGCTCTCATTTCAAACTGAAGGTGCGCATAATTCTGAAAGTACAATTGACGTATGAATTTATCTTCGTCATCAATTGTAAATGAGGATGCAACTCTTGATGGTACTCGATTGTCTTGTCAATTAAGTTTATAAATCAAAGAATTGAGTCATGGTTTTTTTCAAAGTAAATCACCTGTTTCCACTTGCATGACTGGGCAGTATCTCATTACATTATGATTTTTATTCTGAATCGTCCTCCTCTTATTCAATGTGTTGACTATACTAAGTTGTAACATTTTTAGCCGAGACACACTTGTACCTGGTCTTACGTTGTTGTCAGTCTCAATCAGTCGAGATATTCGTATGAAACCTACTTGACCTGGTCATTGTGTTTATACTGAGAATTAAAGATTCTTGCAGTTTATCTTAAACAGAGATAAATAGTCTACTAATCATTGAACCACAAAACCTTAAACTATTTCTTTTGTGATACTCCTTTTCTAGAGAACTTATTCTAAGTAATGTTTTTCTCCCGTTTTTAAATCAATAAATGTAAAATTTAGACAGATAATCTAGCAAGTATACTCACAAACTGTATCTAACGAACTGTTCACTATAGAGGAACATTGGACGGTAGTTTTATCTAAATTTAGGACTAGTCGAATCTTTGACGGATCAAGTCTCAATAATTTTAAATCTCATGGTGAATATTGTACTCAGAAATCAATACGTTAAACTTTAACAGTTTACGCCTTCACTGATTCTTGTATTATTAATGAGGGCATCACTGAACTCCATCTATTTGATTTTACACTAGAATTTCGGAATTCGAAATAGAAGTTAATTTCTACCGAACACCTCTAATAATAATTTTTATCTCACTATAAAGGTTTATTCTATAGGTTATATAATCTTTCCTCATTTTTAATTTTACTTACTTTATAGCCATCATCATTGACATCTGTTTCTGTGTCTTCTGCAAATACCGGTGGTATATGTACTAATCCAACAGATTCGTCTCTGAATAAGTAAGTTATTCCATTGAATTATCTTTCAATGAGATCAATACACATATTTCATACTTTTCTAATATGATCGATATGATGATCCAAAACGGA
Source organism: Schistosoma japonicum (assembly GCA_025215515.1). Classification (NCBI taxonomy): domain Eukaryota; kingdom Metazoa; phylum Platyhelminthes; class Trematoda; order Strigeidida; family Schistosomatidae; genus Schistosoma; species Schistosoma japonicum. Next base: position 4,262,128 of record CM046061.1, read on the forward strand.
TTCGCATCAATAATACATTAATCTAGCCAAACGATAAAGACTGCTCTGTGATTATGAAGAATCCATACTTAAATAGAATATTGCTTTTTATGAATATTCTGAATATGTTTATGTCTTTTCGTTGATGTTGCTAGGGTCTGTAAGTGATCAGTCTAAGTTGCCATTTACGTGCATCTTGAGTGTACCGCCTTAAGACAAGGTGAATTCATGAATATGATTAAAGTTGGATGTGCTGTTGTATCGGGCGATTCTAGAAGGGCAACTAACTCCCTGAACTGTTTTTCAGAAGACTGTTACATTTATCTTCAGTATATGTATGTCAATTATTTTATTTCTATTATTATCATGTTCCCATCGCGCTAACCTCCCACTAGACTCATAAACTGTTTTCATACCATTTGTGATTCAGGAACTATAATCAATTAATCATATGTCTACACTCTCAGCATCTCGGAACTCGAATTCAGTCCATTTGAGTTAAACACCACCGCGTTCTCCACTGAGTCAAAAATAACACTTTACACATAATTTCAGGCAATATAAGGCTCTGATAAAATACTAATTGATTTATAATTAGAATAGATTGTCCGAAGTGTTTATTCCGAACGGGTAGAAATATGAATCAATGTGTAGCTTAGTAAAATTTCAACTTCAGTCGTTTCTTATCATTTTCATTCATTCTTCATAGATTAGATTCGTCGTTTTTTTGGTGCTTTTTATTGTCATTGGTACTTGAGCATTAAAGTCACCAGCCAGTATAACTATATCAGAGCGCCTAGCTTTTTGGAGGAGGTCCGAAAGCTTGCTGTAAAACTCATCTTTCACCTCGTCTGAACTGCAGTCAGTGGGGGAATAGGCAGATACGACGAAGAGACAACGACGAATGTCCCCGTCTTTCCGAGTCCTAACTGTCCCGTTCAGTTGGACAGCGCACAAGCGACTATCTACAGGGATCCAGTCTAGGAGAGCTAGTTCTGCCCTACGACTCAATGCTATACCTACACCAGCGAGACCCCGAGAAGCAGCATAAGGGCTACCGGATACACGAAGAGTAAATCGGGCTGCTTCTTTGTTTTGATACGGTGAAATCAGGTTAATGATTTTACTAGGATCCTGTATGCGCGTTCCCGAGACGCAGCATACATCGATTGAGTGAGATTCTAAAGTCTTAGCCAAGGAAGCCTGTTGCTCTATTTGACTCAATGTCCGTACATTAAAAGCTCCAACATGTAGTCTAGATCGGGGTTTCAAGAGACCAGCAATGACGTCGTGAGCTCGCATCGTTCGCATTAGCGGTGCAGTGAGATGAAGGAATGTAAGTAGAGTTAGTCGCGGAGATAAGAGAGATATTATGGGGTGTAGAAAGGATTTGATTTTGACCAATTTGGACTCTCGTGCTTTTACGGGTATGAGGGCGGTTGTCGCTTCCCGGCTGCCCACACCGTGGAAGGGTGTTTCTTGAGGAACCTGAAAAAGAAGGTAGATTAGTGTCGATTTTAGAGACCTGAGAGCGTGACCACAGAGCCCAAGGGACAACTGCTTGAAGCCTGTCACTCACGGCATTTTTATGAAGGGTTTTTTGAGTACTTGCTCCGCACTTAAAAGCCCTTAGTGGGCACCCTTACCGCCGGAGACGGAAATCCGTGAGGTAGGGTGAGGTGTGACATTTTTAGGGCCGACCTTTTCTAACCCCTCCTTCTTTGTGAAAAGGCAGCATCGCTGCAGATGCTGGTTGTCCGAGGAAACACGTTACTGCTGTCACACCCGTCTGCAGTCAGCAGTACGACTTCGCCCTCAGACCTTGAGTAGCTGCTTTTAGTCTCATTGTTCGTCAAACGACCTGCCTGGCATAGTAGAACCTACAGGAACATATGTTTCAGCCAGTATAGCTCGGTTGGGTCCCCACGATAGGCAAGCCCGAACACCACGTCAAGGTAGCAGCTATGGTCGGGGTCATTGGTACTATTATTGGTTCAGCTCATTTTTTCTTTTCATCTTATCAACATGCACTTGGCATCTAAGGTGTTAAGTATCGTTAATTGGATCCATACAGATTTGCATTAGGTCATTTTAAAAGCTGCTTAAGTTCGTCGCTGTCAGTCGTTGAGGATGTGGGTAGTTATCATTCTCCTGTTGTCTGTTCCATCGAAGGATATCTCTTCTCCCCGGACCTACAAAGGAACCTGGATTTATATTGATCTTGTCAGCACAAGAAATATCTTCCTGAAACTTATAATACATGGCCTTTTTATGTGTAGTTTTTGATATGTTAACTCCATACCTTTAAGATTTTATCAATAGGGGCTCTAGTCCATGGAGTGAGGTATGCATTTGCAGAGCTAACCATTCTTAACTACCTCCTGTTATTAGAAACTAAGATTGCTGGTTATCAAAGTTAGAAATCTTAGTGCTGTCACATTTCTGTACAGTTAGAAGTACAACTTCACCCTCGGATTTTAAGTTTGTTGTTGTTAATCTTACTGACCATCCTGACAATGTAGGCCCAAAATGATCGAATGTTCCAGCTAGTGTAGATCATTGATTGACTAATGATACCCAAGCTCAACACGATACCACCTATATTCGGGAATGTGTTCCTATACTTTACTCTTATCCACTAATTTTACCAAAAAGTTAAGTGTAAATTTATTTTTTCACTCTTTCTTCTTTAGTCGAAATGTTAGCATACCTAATTGTTCCACAACATTACTATCTTCATCATCAAGTATCACGAATTCTGATTCATCATTTACTCGATCCGACTTGGATAATTTACGTCGTGAAATCATTGTTGAACTACGTAAAGAAGTTCAACTGGCGAAAAATGAGATTATGGATTGTAAGTACTAGTTTTTAATTATTATTATTATTAATAGTTGTTTATTGGTCTTCTTCTCCAATAAGATAATTTTTGTTATGGATTGACATCAAATTGGAGGTTATTGAAAACATAAAATGCAAACGTTGGACAGCTGTTTCATTTTAGTTTGAAGCTCTTGATTGATCGCTGAACTTTAGTGACTAATGTCATGTTTATCTGTTTCTGCTGATAGAATTATATCTATCATGTTGGGGTACATCAACTAGACTGCGTGATTCGACATCAGTTGGTCGTGTTATTATGAACTGATACTAGTTAAAGAACTAATGGAAACGTTAGCTCGATAGTTGAGACAATAAAGCCAAGTTAAAAAGATTAACACCGAATATAGTTCAATTTGAATGAACACAATGTACTAATCGATAGATGAAATGCAAACAACGATATGGCTGAGTATTATTTGCTTGTGTGGCCAAATTTTTGACTCATGTCAGTCATTAATAAACAACACAAAGCCTAACACACATGTATTAGCGTAAGTTCCTGTATCACACAAGCACGATAAGATCAAATTAACACGATTATTAATAAAACATAATAAAGAATGAAAAGGTACATGAAAGAATGAATGCACCTGCGTGATTGTAACAGACCATCAGCCTTGTCACTTAATCATGTCACCAAACACTAGTCGCTACCACTCCTGGATTCCATCTGTTTAGTAGACATCCACTTACACGTTTCATAACAATAAGTCAACGATTATATGTACTTATGCCACCTCCTGGTTGAATGACTTTTGGAATTTTCTCCAACCCAATTCCACATCACCCAGTATCACGCGTCGAAGTAAGCAGTGTTTGGGTATACTTGACAAAACCGCCTCAGTCAGTGAAAATCCTCATTAACCGATTCGCGATCTTTGGCAAACTCTATGTACTTAGTTTTAACATGCTTCATTCAACAGTTTCATAATATGCGACCAAAAACTAATATTATCAAAACTTGCATTCTGCGCATATCGCCTTCATGTAAAGTTCATGTTTCGCAGCTATATGTTAATAAGTGGCGAACTGCCATACAGTAGTCCTATGTTTATCAGACAGATGTCTCGTCTACTTCACAAGTGATACAAGTTAGCGACAACCAAACGAGCCCTTTGAATCCATGTCGAGATTTCGTCAGACACCAACCCATCAGGTCTGATAAGATTTGTAAGATAAGTGAATTAGTCAGCATATTCATCTGTTGTACTCCCTTTGATCAATCTAGGTAATAATGTAAAGTAGCCTAGAAGTAACATTTTGCATTTAAAAGGAGAGTAACGCATCTCGCATTGTTACTCAGGGGATTCTACGTTGATATATGATTCTTTTCTGAGATCAACCTTTGTAAAGTTAGATGAAGTAAGCATAATTTCCATTAATGTAGTTTGATCACAATATGATAAATCTGTTTGTAATTAATATTGATATTAATTTGTTGTCTACAAATTTTTTCATCTACTTTTATAAGGTATCAAATTGTATAAAGCTGTTTAATTGGTCCTACTATCTCATGTCTCTTGTGCGTTACCTCTATGTACTTGTCCACATTATTCACAATAAATACCGCTATCTTTTTTCGATATTTGAACTAAAAAAGCGAACTCTTTTATTTAATTCTTAATGTGTTCTTTGTTTCTTTGATTGTTGGGTCTTACTCGGTCTTCTACTGTGATGAAATCATTCGAATATTTATCCATTTTGTGCACATCTAATTATTTCCTCATACACATAGTTTCTTTTGTTAATTTGAAAATAACACACAGTTTAGGAGCAGTCGGATATCAAAATGAGGTTATTTTATCACGTTTCGTTCTCTTCTTATCTGCTATTTACAATCTATAATTTTCCAAACTTATAGGGATTCGAATGTACTTACAGAGTTGAGTTTGCCTGGAAATTGTTGTTATTGCTGTTGACATTTCCACATTTGTATAATGTAACAATATGTAGATAAATCTAAGCGGCACAGCATAAGCGTTGGGAATATACATCTATCTATTATACGTTGAAAAAATATTCTTAAACAGTGTTAGCAACAAAAAGGACTTAAAGAATTCCTAGAATTGAGTTGTTACGTAATGAGCAGACGTTACTCGCATTTACGCTGACACGTGGGGGGGGGGGTCAACAAAAACAATTTTCAACTAAATTCAGCTCTGTAGTTGCATCCAAATCCTTATTTTTCTTACTTAGCAAGTGTTTTGTGATTTATTCATTGAATTTTCTTGTAATTCTATGAAATTAAGTTATTTATTACATTCCATTTTTTTCGCTTACATATATAGACTACTTATTAATATCATTTAGTAGGTGGATATAATCACAATAGCTTACAACTGTTACAATTTTCTATATTATTTGTTATTTAAATTACCTCATATATGTATGTATGTAATTCTAAATGTATATGTATTTAGTGAATTAGGCGGTTATTACCATTAGTATCATATTTTATTGTCAATGAATATTAATAATATTACCTCATCACACTAGTCAACAATACGATTATGTAATATTGGTTGATTGAATTTGATTAGCTCAGTGTGCGAAACATTTTCAACATTCAAACAAACAAGTAGGTTTTTACAAATGTCTGAGGTTCTTTTTGTTAAGAAGTGGGCGTTTGCATTTTACTCATCTTTAATTTTCTCTTTATTTACATGAATATAAATAGTGCCTATAATAATACAGAATATCATATGCTTTCGGTAATCTTGATTTCATGTCGATGTTTTTTTCAAATAATAATCCATATGCATGCTACATATATATGAACATCCTGACGAAATATATAATTTTCACTTAGTTATATGTATATATAAGTTCTATCGGGGTCTAATAAACTGAGCCAGTTGTAAACAATGTAGAATCTTTTATGTACGTACTTCGATTTAAGTTGCTACCACACCACTATAACTATACTTATACCTAAATATTACTGATATCATTGATTAAATACGAAATAAATAATCTATGGAACGAAAGCTCAGTGTTTAGAGGAGTATCTCGTATCCCAAGCAGATAGTTTATACCCAACAATAGCAAAAGACTTCATTGTGATTTTTCGCTGCTAGTTTTCTTCTACGCTAGTCGTCATTATGCGTCGAGGTAGGCAGTGGCTGTGTGTATCTAATACGTATCTCAACCACTTCAGTGCGTTCCCACCGAAGATTGAACTCAGGACCTTCAGGTTTTTCAGCGAGCGCTTAAACCTTAGACCACTGAGTTAAAAGTATATGCCAAACGTATAACGAAGTGACATAAAAAAAATAAAGGATGGAAGTACAGTCACGAGAAATGACAGATGAACAAAAGTAATATACAATGGAAAATGCAGTTCGGTTAGCAAAACAGCCACGAAAGACCTCTTTCGATTAGAGAATCTCATTTCGCTTTTTGGAAGAATAATCCATAATCGTCATCGGCTTCCACTCTGAGTTTAATTTTGAGGACGTTTTAGGTTATACAGTGCCATCACATGTACGACTCCAACCAAGAAGTTGTCGTGTGCCAATGAGACAGCTTCTTTCATATTACGACACCATGTCCTCAATTGACTACCCTGTTTTTTTCTACCGAATCGGAGTACTAGGAACGACGCAGTCGTTAAGCAACTGAGATGATATTTGTAGAGCTTGTTTAAGTTACCGAACGCTGCTTCAAGATGACCACATATCCGAACTTCAGCTTCACTAATATAATGCGAGTTTTTTGGAGACAACTAAGATCAAATACAGAGACTTGCTGAACATCTTAAGCTTACAGTAGCTAGGTTTTACAGGCATAGAAAAAAATGCTCTGACCGATGTGTTGTAAGCCCGGTCACGTTAACATTACGATGACACCAGTTGCAGTTTATACTAACTTTGATAGTAATATACTTTGGGAACAGTTACCATTTTGGATTGGGAGTAAGTATATGTATGTAGTCCTTCATTTAAAAGCAAATTAAGCTTGATTTATTATAACAAAATAATTACAATTTAACTACTTGCTAACTGCTTAAAGAGGAAATGAACAAGCTATCGATTTTTTAGTGACGAATGTAGTCGATTCTATGTATGCGTCTTACTAGTTCAGTTTCAACAATGAAAATCTAATCTGTAGTTTTCCTTTAGCATTTAGGACTGAAATACGGTGAGGCTAATCATCGTAACTGTTTACAATTCAAACATTCACCATCATGAAACAAACTTGTTGCACGTACGCATGATGAAGCTTAGGAGTCACCTCCTACCCCCTGTTGTAAAGTATGGATAGATATGTAGTGCTGTTTTATATGTCAGGTTACAGTTTTCTTTGACACAAACGAGATGGAGGGAACTGGGAGGGTCTATATGAACGACGTAGACCGAAATATGTAACCAAGTAAGTTGATAACGCTTGATATCGGGCACAGTAACTTGACCATCATAATTGAAAACCACGTAAGAACTATGCAAAAATATGTTGACAGCAGTTTCACACAACAGATATAATGAGACCGGTCACATTAAAATGACGGGATATGTAAGTTACGGTCGTTTATTGACTAAATTATGATACACCACCTGTCTATCTATGCTTTCACTAGCTGGTCAGCCCAAATAGGCTGGAGATAATGATTATTAACAGCCTTCAATACTGTAAGCTTTTACCTCTATTTCATCAAATGGAGTTATGTTTTGGTCGGATGAAAACATATGTACTTGACAACCAAATGGGATAGCTCTACTGAAAAGATATGAGATTAAGGACCGTGAGATAAGGAGTCAATATGAAGCATATTTATTTTTAGATAAAGTGTAAACTCCATTAGTCTGCGTTTCATTGAAAAGAGAATCATGAGCACTGATATATAATAACTTTAGAAATAACAGCACTTTATTTATGTCAATTACTAGACTGATCTTGTTCCTCATCCTCCTCACGCGCTTTAGCTGCAGCATTTGCACGTAGAACATCACCAGGATTAGGGTATGGACGTTGTTGAAATAATGGTCCAGAGGCAGTGCTATCCACACCAGTTTTAGCTGATGGTGTTCCAGTAACTCCTTCTAAACCTGAACTCCATGTTCCACGTGGTATATCGCCATAAGATGCTGGATCCATAGGGTCCAAAGGCCCAACAGTTGCTGCTCGACCTAAAGGTGCATAACAGTTTTAGGGGGAGAAAAGAAATTAGATATAACAGTCAATGACATGAATAATCATGTCAGTCGTAGTCTACTAATAAATATTTATGTAATTATTTTGTTAAAGCACTGACAACCTGTAATCTTGACCGGGTGGTTTCTAACCTAGGCTCTGGTCACACCATGTGCATTAAGAATTATACAATTCAGTACATAAAAAAAAGGAATAAACACTCATAAATATTTTTCCTCTACTAATCGATAACATGGGCTACCGTACTTGCCTTTGATGTTTTAAATATGCAGAAAGTGTTTTCCGTTTGCACCAGTTCTTAATGCCAAACTTCACACCAGTACAATAAGAAGGTAAAGTGAAGATTATAATGCCACTGTAAATTAAAGATGGGGAATGTAGTTCGAAAGGAGCGATGTGAGTAAGCGCCCACATCGGTGTGCAATGTGTAGGAGTAAGTTGAAGGAAAGCTAGAGAGCAAAACGTAATATCTGTCCATGAAATCACTAACTACCTATGTGAGCCATGTTAATAGATGCTAACTACTTAGAGATTGTGTTGTTATTATGACCGATGCCTGAGAACACTGAGTGATAAGGCTCAATATCGATTGCAATAGTGCAGATTTATCTACTGTTTGTTTTCTATTAGATCAGAGTTTTAAATTATATTATATCTATCTCTATAAGAATTAGGCCTTTCATACTGAATTATACTCTTTATATCTAATCTTCTGAACGAAAACTGATATCACTACTTAGATGTTCATTTTGCTGTGGTGTAGGAACCTGAGTCAGTGCACATGTTCCAGATTTCACGTTGTATATGACTGACTAGTCTAAGCTGTGTATGAAGGCTTATGCTTCTTAAAGTAAAATAAGTAAGAACCAATTAGATACTTTGGATGATGAAACTTTAGATCAACAGCGCTGAAGTATATGTATAGATTCTAAATATTTGTTAAACCCTGTAACTTCTGAAAAATACCAGATACTTAATATACTTTGAATTACAACACTGTTACTACGTCTTTAAGTAATACAAATATAATGAACAATAATATTTGACAAAGAAAATGTATAACTCTACGTACGTTTTCTGTCTTTGTCTCTATACTTCAAACGACTATTATTTGATGCTTCTGGTTGTCGATCCCAATTGCGCGTAGCTGTGGTATTTCCACGATTGCGATCATCAGAATGATTACTGACTTGTGGTAAAAATGAAGACGGTTCAGGTGGTCTATTCCAGTGAATGGGAGGAGGATACATTAGATGAGGTGGTGGTAGAGGAAGATCATTTCCGAAGTTCTGTATGTCAGATTCATATTCGACATTTTGTCTATGATTGTTGTTATAATAGTCTTCAGTCAAAGGGACTCCATCTGGTGACTCTTCATCACCATCGTCTATTAATTGACTGTACTCGTTAAGACTAACTGAATCAGATGGCTTTTGTGTTACAGCTTCATGTTCATCTGGTGATTCATTGGAATCATGATAATCATTGGATATGGTCCTCTGATAATTATTATTTTCTGATTCAGAATCTTGCCAGCGAGATAAATTATTTCGTCTAAACACAACTCTACTTGTATCATGCTCAGGAGGTCTAGATGTTTCACGCCTGGATCGTTTCGATTCTTGTATTTCATCACCAGAATAATCATCTTCACTCCCGCTACTTGATCGATTACTCTCTGAATCACTAGATCTACGCCGTGAATCTTTTCGTTCTGCGGCTAATACAGCGGCAGTAGCTGCTCCGGCTGCAGCTCGAGCAGCATCACGTTCACGTAGCATATTCGCTCGAACAATATTACCAGGTTGACTGATTTTGGCACGTGGATGTAAAGGAGATAACCAGCATACATCATCTGTTTTTGTATTCCAGTAATAGAATCTGTGAAAGAAGAAAATTTTCTGTATTATTAATTAAGTATAATATTTTCCTATGCAAGAAATATGGCACAAAATTGATGACCAGTCAACAAAAATGAAATAAAACTTATGTAGATAACTCATCCGCACATTCTTAGTTCTAAAAAGCATCCAAAAACCTATTTGGACACATTATGTCTTGAAATCATTTTGTAAAGTTAGAATATCAAATTCATCAAACTCATCTCGTTAATGCAAATATATTAGACTAAACTGAGTAATGTACAGTTAAACTCAAAGTGTGTATGTAACTAGGGTTATTTACTCGATTACGACCACACTAAACCATGAACACATTTATTGCCTGATTTTTTAATAATAAAATGTCCACGAATAGCATCTTGGCAGTAAATAAAGAACTTTAAACTAACCTTCCAGTCACTGGATCACCAACTTCAATCCAGTGGCTCGGAAGCGGGTACCGACGCAACATTCTACTTTTAAGATGGATGCTTGTTGGGTCAGCGTTAAACTTTCTTCGTCCGTATCGTTCATAACAGTACGGTGAACAGATATGATATGGATTGGTTTGGTTAGGACATTCAGCACACTCATGAATTAAAACTCCATTTTCAATAATAGGAACGGGACTGACTGTATAGCACTTTTTGACGTTAAAAGGTTGATCAAAAGTTATTGGTAATACTGGTTCACTCTCTTCGTCATAATTCTCAGCAAAAACTTCCTCAACTGATAAATTTTTAAGTTAGTATTTTAATTATACTTACCTTCTTCCTGTGGACCAGTAGAAACAATACCACGTTTCTTAAGTCGAGCAAGTAAGGCTGGTGGAAGAGGCATATAAAACTATACACAAATGAGGACAAAACACAGATGAAACAACATAATAACCATTTATACTAAAAGCTTGACTAGTGTGAAATATTTGGAAACAATAAATAACAATACCGTAGTGAGAATCTCAGTCTATTTTCATCAAATAACTCGGAAAGACTCTGAATTTGTCCTGAACTTATTTCAGTATGCCTGTTTCATACATGAAGCAAGGACATGGCGTTGGAGTTCCAAACGAAGCTTTAGATATTTTGTGTATAGTATGGGAAAACTCCACTATCCGAATCTAAAAACACTTTTGAATACATTATCAGATTCGGAAGACTTTCCCAGCAGTCACTTGAAAATTACTCGTGGTTACTACTAAGAATCCTAAATCTGTATAATCAGTAACTTTAAGTAATGATACTCCATTAATTGTGTAGCTATAAAAATTGTCGCAATGATCGGTGTGCAATACCACGCTTTAACCAGAATAAATTTCCAATGACCATCGATTTATTTACTCGACAAGATCGTTGAAATCTGCATGTAATCCTAATTCGTTATCCTTATTGTCAATAGCTCTCCAGATATCAGTCATCCACAAGTAACATAACTAACAAACTTTTGACTAATTAATTCATTGGTTCAAGGCCTAGAATTGTTGTCCGGGGAACTCCACTCCTTACTGATTCATATGATAGTAAAGTACCATTCACTATCACAATGAAAGATAACGCACGTTGTCTCCTATTACTAAAGATGTCCTTAATCCAATCCTTAACTTTATAATTGACTTCAAAACTTTCCCTTTTACTCGGCGAACAGTATATGAGACTTCAGATTGGTTAACATTACTTATACATCCAAGCTACGAAAGTCGAAATGGTGACCAGTCATTCACGAATCATTGAGTTCAAGATTATGAAACACGATGTGATTAAGGATAGTGTTAGTGTAAGACGTCCAAAGTGATATTGCGACGCTCTGCCGTTCAATACGTCATTTTAATCCTGAAAAAGTCATAGTGTACTCCCCGACCGTAGCTGCTACCTTGTCGTGGTGGTCGGGCTTGCCTATCGTGATGACCCAACCGAGCTATACTGGCTGGAACATATGTTCCTGTAGGTTCTACCATGCCAGGCAGGTCGATTGGAGAACGATGAGACTAAAAGCAGCTACTCAAGGTCTGAGGGCGAAGTCGTACTGCTGACTGCAGACAGGTGTGACAGCAGTAACGTGTTTCCCTCGGACAACCAGCATCTGCAGCGATGCTGCCTTCCCACAAGAAAGGAGGGGTTGAAAAAGGTCGGCCCTAAAAATGTCAAACCTCACCCTACCTCACGGGGTTCCGTCTCCGGCGGTATGGGTGCCCACTAAGGGCTTTTAAGTGCAGAGCTAATATTTAAAAAAACCTTCATAAGAAGGCCGTGCGTGACACGCCTCAAGCAGTTGTCCCTTGGGCTCTGCGGTCACGCTCTCAGGTGACAACCGCCCTCATACCCGTAAAAGCACAAGAGTCCAAATTGGTCAAAATCAAATCCTTTCTACACCCCATAATATCTCTCTTACCTCTACGACTAACTCTACTCACATTCCTTCATCTCACTGCACCGCTAATGCAAACGATGCGAGCTCACGAGAAGTCATTGCTGGACTCTTGAAACCCCGTTCTAGACTATATGTTGGAGCTTTTAATGTACGGACATTGAGTCAAATAGGGTAACAGGCTTCTTTAGCAAGGAATTTAGAATCTTGCTCAATCGATGTATGCTGCGTTTAGGAAACGCGCATACAGGATCCTAGTAAAATCATTAACCTGATTTCACCGTATCAAAACAAAGAAGCAGCTCGATTTACTCTTCGTGTATCCGGTAGCCCGGATGCTGCTTCCCGGGGTCTCGCTGGTGTAGGTATAGCATTGAGTCGTAGGGCAGAACTAGCTCTCCTAGACTGGATCCCTGTAGATAGTCGCTTGTGCGCTGTCCGACTAAACGGGACAATTAGGACTCGGAAAGACGGGGATACTCGTCGTTGCCTCTTTGTCGTATCTGCCTATGCCCCCACTGACTGCAGTTCAGACGAGGTGAAAGATGAGTTTTACAGCAAGCTTTCGGACCTCCTCCAAAAAGCTAGGCGCTCTGATATAGTTATAATGGCTGGTGACCTTAATGCTCAAGTAGATAGACTAAGTGAAAATGAGAGACACTTGGGTGGATGTTATGGTGTCGCGGCTCAAAGAACAGATAATGGCGACCGTCTGTTGCAACTATGCTCAGATAACCGCCTGTTTCTAGCGAATACTAACTTTAGGCATAAGGTAAAACATCTTTTGACCTGGCGACCCCCAAAATCGTCGCAACGTTGTACCCAATTAGATCACATCGCCATCAGCCACCGATGGAGGGGTTCGATAGAGGACTGTCGCTCGTTCTGGGGCACATGTTTAGATTCAGATCATGCTTTAGTGCGAGCGCGTATTTGTCTGAGACTTACTGGACGTAGGAAAGACATTGCAATGAAGCCTCTTAGGGTTTTACTTAATGATAATAAAGCTAAGAATATTTTTCAGGAACAACTAGAAAAACAGTTAGGCGACCGTGTAAGTGATTCCCATCCGGAAGCTGTGGAAACAGCAGTGATATCTGCTAGTAAGGTAAGTCATAAGGCTAGGATAAAACCGTGGATCTCAGTAGCATCCATCGAACTGTTGTATGCTCGTAAACTCATCCCACCTGGCTCTGAACATGATGAAGAGCGAAGTGAGCTTAAGCGCAGGCTGATAAAAAGCCTACGCAACGACCGTGAACAGTGGTGAGTGGCGAAAGCAAAAACGATGGAAAAGGCAGAGGCGATAGGCAACAGTAGGCAACTTTTTCGACTTATCAAGGAAACTGGTATTAGGAATCCAAACGTGAGTGAGACTATCTCGGAAAAGGATGGGATTATTATTCATTCTCAGTCCAGGAGATTGGACCGATGGGCAGAACACTTTAGGGATCAGTTCAACTGGCCTTCAGCCACACTTCGGTTGCCCACGATCCCCATTCATCCTGAATGGCAAATCGACTCAACTCCTCCTAGTCTTAATGAAGTTAAGAAGGCTATAGGAAATCTGAAGCGAGGTTGAGCAGCAGGTCCTGATAGGCTTACCCCTGAAATTTTTAAGGATGGTGGTCCAGTTTTAGCAGCTAGACTGACTGAAATCTTAGGTAGAATCTGGGAACTGGGCGTAATACCATCTGACTGGTCTCAATCCCTGATTGTCCCAATTTATAAGAAAGGACAAAAGTCTTCTTGTGACAATCACAGGGAAATCAGTCTGACTAATATAGTTTCTAAATTGTTAGCCTCGATTATACTTAGACGCCTAACTAGAGCTCGTGAAGAGCAGACTAGAGAAAACCAGGCTGGATTCAGACCTGGACGTGGCTGTATAGACCACATCTTCACACTGCGACAGGTCCTGTAACACAGACACACATTTAGGCGTCCTACAATAGTTGTCTTCCTGGACCTAAAGGCGGCATTCGACTCTGTTGATCGTGAGGTTCTGTGGCAGTGTCTGTCATTGAAAGGTGTACCAAAGAAGTACATTAACCTTGTACAAGCTCTCTAATCTAAAACTACAGGATTAGTTTGCATCGGCACCTGAACTAGTGATAAGAAGTAAAGTAGTCGAGCGTGTAGACTTTTCACGTATCTGGGGAGTCTCATCAGTGCTGATGGCCTGGTGACTGACGAAATCACAGCACCGATACAGAAAGCTCGATTGGCTTTTGCCAAGTTGCGTCACGTATGGCGCAGGCAAGATATTCGCTTGCTAACCAAAGGACGAGTGTACCGTGCAGCAGTTCGCTCTGTCCTACTATACGGGAGCGAAACATGGCCGTTAAGAGTAGAGGACATTCGTAGGTTACTGGTCTTCGATCATAGGTGTCTCCGAAGCATTGCTCGAGTATCGTGGGACAACCGAGTGAGCAATGCTGTCGTTAGGAAACGGGTTCTAGGAAAGGAGGGCAAATCAATAGATGAGGTACTGAGAATTCATCAGTTGAGGTGGTTGGGACATGTGTTACGCATGTCTAACTACCGACTGCCTCGACGAGCTATGTTTTGCGGTGTAGGAATAGGTTGGAAGAAAGCTAGAGGCGCCCAAACCAAAACATGGCAGAAATCGATGAAGTCACTGACAAGTGGACTGAGTCATGTTGGTAGATGTAGGCTGCGTGGTTGGGGTCCGCGAGACGAAAGTCACCAATGGTTAGAGACCTTGAACGACATAGCTCAGAATCGTTCGCAATGGCGCAGGTGCATCCACTCTTTGTGTTCTCTCAAAATGTAACCTTCTGAATTCTCCCTCTTTCTCCTTTTAAATTTATCTCACTGAATTATACTTTTCGAATCATATCTTCGCTCCCTAATTTTCTGCATTACTGCTAATACTTCTACTATCGCTATCACTCTTGGATTTGAACTGACAGTTGCGTCTCTGTGCTGATGTGGTATGGCGACCTGAACTGATGTACGTACGTACGAAGTTCTGCGTTGTATCTGTCTGTCTGTCTGTCATAGTGTACTTACAAGGTGTTTGCTTATTGAGGAAAGAAACTTGTTTGTGAGTGTGGTAGTGAGATGACCGTACATGAAATTCCGGGTTAGAGTTTAAGGTTTGGGGTTAGGGATCACGGTTCTGGCTTAAGATTATTAAGTCTAACAAATGACTAAAAGGTATAGTCGCCAGCATAAGGTGATTTTACATAAGGGATATTGCTTTATCAAGCTATTTAGGTACATAGGAATAACTTCGAAAATATGTGAACCTGCCTTTCAAAGTATTTACGTTTTTAAATACATGTGCAAGGTAAACTGGGATTCAGCTTAGTGTAAAGAAACGTACTTTCTGGAACCCAGACCTTTCTAGCAATATGCGGAATACTACTGGTAACATTAAAGCAATGCACATTTTATGTTTTAACTTATTCATCATCAAAAGTCATTTTCCCTTGCCTTTTCTTAACACGTCAACTGTTTCAGAGTCACTCATTTTAGGTTTCGTTACTGTGACCTATAATTGATGTTTACACTCAGGTCTATGTATATTACTGTATATCATCACAGTCCAATCTCCTCTAACGGTAAGCTGATCAGCCAGAGATGGAAGGCCTGTTCAGAAGCCCTGTTGGTTTCTGACTAAAAAACCATCCCCTTCCCAATCAAGAATGTTGCACCTCACAACATATTCTGGTTAGTTCAATGATTATACTAGTAGGGAGAACTAGCCGATAGCTACTGATCATTTTCCTATTTCTTTCTTTATAAACCAGACTAACTACAGCGCCTTTCGAATCACTTTGGAGTTTCGACTGACTCAGGGTAACTAAATATCATTTTCAGTTTGGTAACGACATCTGATAGGGAATATCTATGCCGTTGAATTTATGTGGCTTGAGAACTTGAGGAATCCTTGTACAACTTTACTTTTAATGGATAATGGATTCATCAACGACACTTATTTGTTGGAATTAGTAAATGATTTATCACTATAATAGACAGAAAGTGTTTTGACAAAACCCCAGCAATGTCAACACTATGATTTGCTAAATATTGCTGATCTTCAATAATAGGAGGAAAGACCTCGCTTCATTAAATCATAATGAAAACTACAATTACAATTTACATAGATAAAAAAAAATATTCATCAAGAGACTACTAGCCAAAGTTTAGTGCAAACGTTACATTTCGTTGACTTCTAATACTACAATGCAAGCCCAAGTACCAGAAAAAAATTCAGTACAACTGACCTTGAAGTAACGGTTAAATTAGCAAAGCTCGCTTTTATTCAATAGGCTAGTACACGTAACAGTCCCAACGACCCTTGTTTCTGTCTGCACTTGTATCTGTGGGTATGTTTTGCTAACCCTTAACACTTTATAACGCGTTAGTACCTGATTTTAATTCTTTCCTTGTTTCTGATATTCAAATAGATGTTGATGGAGAAGAAAAGCATTCACTTCCGTAACTGGTAGCAGTCAATCACGAAATCCATTGTAGATTAATAATTATCCTAAATAAGCTCTTTCTACATTGGTAAACCAAGACTTCGAACATTAGCTTCTTTTAACCACAGAATCCCCTTCAAATACATTATGTGACCGATATTCAATATACGTATGTCGAGCTATTTTGAACCAGCTGATTCCTTTGTGCCCATATCTTAATTGTCCCGGCTCCTGGTCTTCGGCTTCTTCTGGTAGTTTCGGCTAGGTTTTTTTTATTTGTTTATATTTCTTAAATTTATTTTTTATTTCCATTTGTTTTTCCTTTTGCTAATCCCACTTTCCTTTCTCTTTCTTTTCTTTCTTATTTTGCATTGTTAAAACCTTTGTAGTGCAGTAGTTTCCACCCCTTTGTTTCATTTTTAGTAATTTGGTTCGTATGGCTCAAAATAATACCGTAGAATGGATGAAGTTTGAGATTGTCAAGATTCAGGGTTTTAACTAATATCAAGGTTTTTAGCTCCTGTACCAGGATGCTCTAGGTACACCATGCTGGTATACACAATCGTCTAGCTTTCCTTTGAAATCAGCCAAGTTCGAGGCTGTGGTTACTTCCTTTGACAGCAAGTTCTTAATAGTAAGCAATCCACCCTCATCTGTGTTCGTGATTTTTGATGGGCAATATTTCGCGGGTTTCTTCGAGGTATATGAACATGTAGGGTGGCCAGTATACTCTTATTTTTGAATCCAGTTGTGCACAATTTGTTGTACACGGTAGTCAAGTCTTTCTTTAACCGTCTGTAGCTCAGACTGAACAGCCCCAACTATCGTAGCTGACCGGAGTATTGTTTGTTCCGTAGTTCGGTTATTCATTATACATATATATGGATAATAAATGGAAAAAGCAGCGGTGTTAGGTAACATAAGACAACTTTTCAAGTTAATAAAAGAAACCGGGATAAAATAATCCATTGTTAGTGACATAATCCCCGAAACAGATGGAACGCTTATCCGCTCTAAGTCTAGACGTTAAGAACGATGGGCCGAACACATCAAGGAGCGTCTAGTTGGCCTTTAGCTGCTCTAGTACTTCGCATTATTATAAGACAGCAAGAATGGAAAGTCCACTTGAGTCTCCCTGACTTGTCGAAGTCGAAAAGCCATAGCCAATCGGAGGTGAGGCAGAGCTACAAGTCGGGATGGATTATCTCCAGAGGTCTTTAAGGTTAGAGTTCCCACTTTAACGATTAGGCTGACTGATATTGCGACTTAACTTTGGGTGTTTGACATAATTCCATCTGACTGGTGTCAATCGTTAATCGTATCAGTGTATGAAAAAGGGTCATAATCGTCCTGTGATAACCATAGAGGAATTAGTTTGACTAATATAGTGTCTAAAATATAATCATCAAATGTTTAACTACAACTCATGATCTAGAAATTCGAGAAAACCAGGCTGGTTTCAGACTTGTTGTGGTTGGATAGACTAGATATTCACCATTCGTCAGGTTTTAAAACATAGACATACTTTTCGGCTCCCGACAATGGTGGTTTTCCTTGACTTGAAGCGGCAATTGATTCTGCAGACCGAAAACTTACATAACAATGTCTTTCACTGAAAGGCATGCCACAGAAATACATAGATCTTGTTGAGGCTCTATACTCAAACATCATTATTCGCGTCACAGCTTATGTCGAACTATCATCAGGACTTGTAACCTCAAGTGGTGTCTGTCAAGGCTGCCAACTGTCCTCATCTTTGTTTACTTTAGTCGGTTTACTGTTGGAAATGACACTCATTGTCTGATTTTTCAGGAATTGATCTTTTACCAGAAAATCCGATTATTGAATTAAAACATGCGAAGATGGTGATAAGATGCAGAATTTTTCAACAGCAATAAGCTCCAATGCAACCATGCTCGAAATGTGTTTTCACCCACTCTAAATGCAAACTATTGCTCCAGGACTGGTCTTTGTCAACATTCTCTCACTCTTCACGCTCTATCAGAAATTAACTACCATCATTCGTTAGATTCCTTTCTGTTAAGTTATTCTGATTTGTTAATATCCCAAATTTGATCTCATCGTAGTAATGCGGTATGACAACTTGGACGCATGCTCATCGGGTCCTACGTTGTACAGTATTGTATGACATTTATTCATATTACTTTATTATTATACATAAGCAGCTTCTTTTATTCTATAGAATAATGCTCTCCTTCTGGCTTTTTGGCTCCAGTTTATTTCAGGGTCCAAATTAACGATTGTGTCTTGTGGGAGACTAACACTTAGTAGTATTATCGCTATTTTAATAATCCTGACCCGTAACATGCAGAATAGTACCAAATATCGTACCCCATTTGTAGAAAAATTCATAATGAAAGCTGCGACGCAAATAGTTACTTAAGTACTACTTACTTGCTAAGTTCCTAAATAATCAATTATCGGTCAGTATTTGCTTGTCACTTTAGGAGCCCCCACTTACATAATGTTACCTAGCATTTCGGTTACTGAGGCTTAAACATAAAGCAAATATAATTAACCTAAATCAGCTGGGAGTATTATTAAGACAAAGCGTTCCATGAATAATTCAGTCAAAATTTAAAACAAGACTCCATCAAATCAAATTGGATAGTCATCTAATCAATGAAATAGTCGACTAGTGCCTTACGCAGTTTAACTGCTTCAATTGAAGACCAAATTTAACAGAGATAAATTTGGGTTAGAAAGATGAATAAAGCCTCAATAGGCCATAGGAACTTTAACTGACGTCTTGCAAGACACGGCCCGTGAGGTGATAACTTTTGATAAAACGACCTTTAACTGTTTGCTAGAACTGTTATTAACATAATAATAATCACCCACTTCTAAGCCTTTAAATGAGTTCGTGAACTTATACAGACAAAACTCAAGTTAATTATTTGCTTGGTCTCACCACGTCAAAATAAAAAACCGGCCCGACCCACGCTTCGTGTTCCTGGAGACCTCACTGCTACCACTCGGGGTCTTGCTGGTATAGGTGAAGTACTAAGTTAAAAAGTTTAACAGGCTCTGCTTGACTAGATTCCAATAGACAGTCGCTTGTGCGCTGTACATCTAAACGGAACGGTAAGAACTCGGAAAGTTAGGGACTCACACTACTGCCTCTTTATTGTCTCTGTCTACGCTCCCACTGATTGCAGCTCGGATGAAGTAAAGGATGGATTTTACAGAAAGCTTTCCTACCTTCGAAAAACTAAATGTATTGATGTAGCAATGACAACTGATGATTTTAGATCCCGAAAAGGTAGACTAAACGAAAACCGACGAGCACCTGGGTGGATGCTATGGTGTTTCGAAACAGATAATGGCGACCGTCTAATACAACCATGCTCAGATAACTGTCTATTTCTTACAAGCACCAAATTTGAGCATAAGAAAAGAGATCAACTGACATATCGATCTTCACAATCAACTCAACGCTGGACTCAAATAGACCACATTGCCGTCAGCCATCTTTGGAGAGGCTTGATAGAAAACTGTTGCAAATTTTGGAATACATGTTTAGATTCGGATCATGCTTTTGTACGAGTGCGAACTAGTCTGCGTCTCACTGGATGTAAAATATCCACGACAAGGATTCCTCTCAAACTTCAACTTAATGATGAAAAGTCAAGGTAACATTTCAAGAACAACTAGAAAACCAATAACTCAAATGCGTAAGTGATACCCACTCTGAGTCAGCTTGGAATGATATCCAAAATGCTGTTGCAACAATGACATCTACTAATAAAGTAAACCGAAAGGTTAAGGAAACTCAATTGATTTCAGCTGCATCTACTGAACTGATAGATGCTCGGCAACACAACCCGTTCTGCTCTGAACACGATAGGGGGCGATGCAACTCAAACATAAGCAGATTAGAGGCTTACGCAATGATCGTGAGCAGTGGTGGGTAGCGAAAGCTAAGGAGGAGGAAAAGGCAGCGGCAATAGGTAATATTAGCAACTGTTTAGACTTATCAAGGAAAGGGGTATCAGTAAAAAAATTGTAAGTGAAACTATCTCAGAAAAAGTTGGGACCACAATTCACTGTGAATCCAGAAGATTAGACTGATGGACAGAACACTTTAGAGAACAGTTCAACTTGCCGTCAGAGTCATTTCTGTTGCTCACATCCACAAGCAACCTGACTGGCAAATTAATATTGGTCCCCTAAGTCTCAGTGAGGTTGAGAAGGCTATAGAGAACTTGAAGCGACATAGAGCAGCAGGTCCTAATGGATTAACTCCTGAGATATTTAAGGACGGTGGTCTAGCTTTAGCAACGAGATTATCTGAGTTTTCGGCTAGAATTTGAAAACTGGGTGTAATCCCATCTGACTGGTCGCAAACACTAATCGTCACACTAATGACAGAAGTTCTCGTGTAACAATTACCGAGGGATCAGCTTAACGAATAGTGTCTAAAATATTGACTCCAATAATACTTCGGCGTCTAACCGAAGCTTGTGAAGAGGAAACTAGAAAAAACCAAGGTGGTTTCAGACCTGGACGTGGTTGTATAGACCAAGTATTCACACTTCGGCAGGTCCTTGAACATAGACACACTTTCAGACGCCCAACAATAGCTGTATTCAAGGCAGCGTTTGACTCTATCGACCATAAGGTTATGTAGCAATGTCTGTCATTAAAAGGCGTACCGAAGAAGTGAATTAACCCTATACCAGCTCTCTACTCGAACATCACATGTCGAGTCAGAGCTTATGGCAGACTGTCGACGGCATTGATCACTTCTAGTGGTGTCCGTCAAAGTTGTCCGCTTTCTCCATTTTTATTAAATTTAATTGACATACTTTTAGAGTTGACATTGTCATCGTCTGATTTCTCTGGGGTTGACCTCCTTCCAGATAAACTTACTGAGTTAGAATATGTAGATGATATAGTTTTATTGGATGAAGATGCTGATAAAATGCAGATTTTTTCGACAACCTTAAGCATGAATGTAAGCATGTTTAAGATGCGATCTTCCCCATTTAAATGCAAAATTCTGCTTCTTGATCGGCCTAATTCGGCAGCGCGATTAGTAATAGGGAGCAAAGCAGTTGAATGTTTAACCACTTTACTAATCTTGGGGGCCTTATCAGTCTCGATTGTCTATTGTCTGCTGAAACCTCGGCTAGCATATATAAGGCCCAATCGGCTTTTTCCAGTTTGCGTCGCTCCTGGCGTAGACGAGACATCTGTCTACTAATGAAAGGACGCGTTTATTGTGTGGCAGTTCGATCCGTTTTATTTTACGGATGTGAAACATGGCCATTAAGGATAGAGGATATTCGTAGGCTTCTAGTATTCGATCATAGATGTCTTCGAAGCATTGCTCGTGTTTGCTGAGATCATCGAGTAAGCAATGCATGGGTTAGGAATAGAGTACTAGGTAAATACAGTAAGTCTATTGATGAAGTAGTAAATCTTCATTAGCTGAGGTGGTTAGAACATGTGTTACGTATGCCTGACCACCGTCTACCTCGACGAGCAATGTTTTCAGGTGTGGGAGTAGGCTGGAAGAGAGCTAGGGGCGTCCAGACGAAAACATGGCACCAGTCCATGAAGTCATTGACAATTGGGCTGAGCCATGTTAATAGATGCAGACTACCTGGTCGGGGCTCACGCGATTATCGTAACAAGTGGTTAGAGACTTTAGGTGATATGGCTCAAAACCGTTGTCAATGGCGCAGGTGCATCCACTCCTTGTCTTCCTCCAAATTCTGGTTTTTGAGCTTCTCGTGATTTTCTCTTTACTGAATCACTTCTTATTTCAAATCTTATCTCTGATCTCTATGCTTTTCAATTAGTACTTACTCTGTTACTACTTCCACAACTCTGGAATCTTGTCTGACAATTTATTCTATATATGCTAACTGGAGCATGGCAACTTGAACTGATGTACGCATGTACCATGTTCTACGTTGTAAATGACGGACTAAATGATCAGCGTAAAGTCTTTTCATACTTTTAATTTTTCGATCTCTATCGCTCCTGTCAATTATAAACCACATTTCAAAACTAACACTGCTATGATAGTTTCTTCTCCTCTGCTATTCATCTTGTTAGGTTTTGGGAACTCATTAACACCACGTAAATTTGCGCCAGATTGAATTATATGTATTCTACAAATACAGCCTCCATTGCTTGGCTGTCGATTAACAATAATCATATCACGCTAAATCGCATTGAAATGAAGTATGGGTGAGTTAATAATTACTGATGGCAAGCCATTCGGTCAATCAATATCAACGTAAATTGGCATATACTTTTATAGGTTGCGACATAATATATGCACGACGAGATCAAATTCACAATAACACAACAATAGAATACGCGAAAAAAGTAGAGATGTGTGACGGAGAGTTGTGTGACTCCACTACTGAGTTTTGGTAAAACGAAAAAATCTTGTTTGTATGATCAGTATAGAGCCTGGCACATAAGTGCATCGACCCAAGTTGCCAAAAAGAGCACAGCAACACCATATTAGTGGAGATAGGAGTTACTCAATTATAGTAATAACGAAAACAAACAGTAAATACATGAAATACGGATCAGGAAAATGAGGTAGTGTGATGAATTATGAAATAATGTTAAGCTCGCGACAAAAGGTGATAATCACCATCAGTAAAGACCCGTGGTGCCATAGTTAAGAGTCGGTCACAGTGGCGCAAGTGTATTTACTCTTAACTCTCTTCTGAATCTCAAGTTGCATTATTTCTTTATACACATCACCTGACATATGTACAGGGCTTAGTAGGTGTGATTAAATGAAAGCAGAAGCTCCACTTCTAAAAGTATGTATAACATTTAAAAGTTAGCAGTTTTCCAATCAGGATATGACACGTTGAACTTTCATATGTTTCTGTAAGTTTCTAACGAATCTTCATACGGCATAACAAGTTTCCAGAGAATACACCAGCTTACGGGATATACTCAAGGAATTGAGGAGGAATGAGGACATAATTCACTCTGCTGTTTGATCATCTAATTTGTTTGAGGAGTAACTGGTTAGTATCAAGTGCTCGCCGAGGAGCTAGGAGATGTGATGATTTGCTCATTGAGAAGATTACCTAAAAAAGAATCACATACGATCACGTAACATTGTAGGCCGTAATTCTCATTGATTGTATAGCTAAAAAATTGTTATGATAGTCATCCATAAGATATTAATTACCTTTCTTTGTGGTTCCACATAAAGCAGTAGATCATTCACAATCTCGACAATCATATGATATTGTAGCTACAATATACAAAATGAACAAAATGGAACAAAGCGGAAGTACATTTAGATTATTTCGGAATTTTCTAAAACCAAATTAACATTAGATTATGGCTAACAAATAGAATTCACAATGTGCAATTATACTTATTTTAAGACTTGCTAACTAAATGTACACGCAACATCTCGATGTTATTGATATTTGTTATATTGGGCGATTCGACAAGAGAAACTAACTTTCAGAACTATTTCCCCGAAGATAATTTCATCTATTTTAAGTATATGTATATCGATTATTTTATTACTAATATTGTCATATACCCATCGTTCTGACCTCCCATTAAGCTCATGGACTGTATCATATCATTTGTCATTCACAAACTACAATCAGTTAACTGTGTATCTGCACCCTCAGTTCTCAATCATTATTGTTCCCGTTTTGCAGAAATATCATTTTTCCTATTGGTAAGCTGTGTGATCGGGTTTTGTTTGTATATAAATGAAAGAATGAAATATAATCTGACTGTCTGGTGGTTGGTTCAATTGTCTTGTTTTTTCCATTCCGATTGTAAGTGCTTGTGACCGTGGGGAAGGCGTGTGCGTGTTTCGATTGATCCTATCAAGGTTACTGTTTTTCATATATTGTGATTTGACGTAATCTAAACACAAGAGATTGGCGAAGGAGTGGTCGCGTATTCTCAATACACAATACTAGTAATATCAAAATCACATAGTTTATTTACATATTTAAATAAAAGAAAGACTTTCTTTGACATTAACAGAACATGCAAACACAAAGATAGATTTGAAGTAAAAGTCGTACCAAGATACATGACATTCGACGTAGTCTTAATTATGAATCTCCAATTTCACAAACATCGAGATGATAAACAGGTTTATATAAGTCATTTTTATGTGTTTAACTAAAACTATCAGTTTGACATTTAGAAGGATGAGGTCAAAGACTATTCAAACTAGATCACATTCAACAATTGCTAAGAAGCTATTCACTTCAGAACAATTCATGGATGAAGTAAGATGCATGCAAATACTAATATAGTCTGCAAA
Organism: Schistosoma japonicum; assembly: GCA_025215515.1. Classification (NCBI taxonomy): domain Eukaryota; kingdom Metazoa; phylum Platyhelminthes; class Trematoda; order Strigeidida; family Schistosomatidae; genus Schistosoma; species Schistosoma japonicum. Next base: position 4,287,150 of record CM046061.1, read on the forward strand.
CTTGATAAAGGTATTGTTCACAGAACAAGGCTGGTCATGCAAGAAAGATGAGAAAAGTGGAAGAAACAGCATCATGATGTACACCAACTTCTGTTGACTGATGAGTGCAGCACTTTTCTTTATACATAGTATATTGTTCTCTTCCAGAGAAATAGGAATACATTCAGTTGATTATCGAGCTTTGTATGTTAATATTCTTAGGTATCTTTATTAACATAGGTTTAAGGAGCAGAGTCAAAGGCGGAAGTATAATCGAGAAACACACTTCTGACATACTTTTCATCCATTTTCTACTTAGGCACTATATTATGATGTAAGACAATTGCTGCATCCAATATGCTCATATTGTATTTGTATGCAAACTGATTTAGGTCGATATGTCCTTCCAACGGAGTCTGCAGTCTGCATAGTAAAAGGTTTTTCATAATTTTGAGAAAGGGAGAAATTACAGTTATGGGTTTAAACTTAACATTCTCACCAGTGGACACATCATCTACAAAATTATTTTAATACATACATATCGATTTCACGAATCGCCAAACAAGTATCCATTCTAAGTAGCAAATACGTGATCATCAGGTCAAATTTGGTCACAAAAGGTCTGGAACAGTAACAATAATAGAGCAAAGTGCGCACATACATCCTTCGCTGAATCAAAGATATTAAAATAGTATTATGTGCTGTTATCGCACATAGCGTATGTAGTAACGGTAGAACATCATTAGAATGTCTAACAAGCTAAGCATGGTTGCCAAGTAAAAAAACAACATACAGATAAATAATAAATGATATAAAAACTCACTTGAGGATTGATTAATTCTAAATGTCAGTTACGTTCAGCAACTAAACTAGACGTGCAAATATGCAAACCTTATAGTTGTGTAACGACATCAATTCGCTTCGGTTTCTATTGATTAAAAGATATTTGGATCAGAATAGGAAATTATAAAATGAAGTAGTTTAGTGTGTCGACCACCCCACTCATTACGAAAGTGTTGCTAGCCCTGACGGGTTGGTGGCTGGTGAAATTTCGGCACGCGCTCAAAAAATTCATTAGGCTTTCACTAAATCACGTTACCTATGGCAAAGATGAGTTGTCTGCCAGGAAAAGGAAAGGTACATGTACCCAACTATCTGATACATATAGCTGTATGAATGTGAAACGAGGGGCTAGAGGATAGATGGTATTAACAAACTACTAGTAATTCATCACGAATGTCTAAGAAACACCACTAGCATTTTCTAGAATCATGGAGCCCAAAATTATGTGGCCAGATGTAATATATTAAGGGAAGATAGTATATCAGTTGGTCAGATTGTGAATCATTACCGACTGAGGTGGTTGGGGTACGTATTACGAATGCTAAACAACTGCTTACCTCTACGGGCCATGATGACTGCTGTAAAAGGAGGAGCGAGAAAAAAACATGATTAGAGACTGAAGATGACAGGGATCGGAACGGGTCTCAATGAAACAGGTGTAATCACTATTTTCGTTTCTTTATGTTCTGAGCATGGATATTTTTTGTAAACAGCTTAGCTACGAATTTATTTTCATCGAGCTATATTCTCAATATCCAACATTCTGTTTACTGCTACTGATGTGACTATTATTTGGTATTGATGTTACTGTTCTAGTGGTTTCCGAAAATTTCAAGGAAGTCTCTATAAAGTTCTGGCTGACCAATGAAACATTACAAGGAGTTTCGACAGCTACTAACAACATCAGGTTATTGTCAACAAGGTGTGGATTTGTAATTACTTGTATTTATATCCTATCGACTACGAAATCGTAATGCGTCCAAGTGACCCCATATCCTCAAAGCTGACTGAGTATAACCGACAGTAAACCTATTTCACTTAGATTTCGTGCTCTCTGGAACACGTCACAAAGGCGTATCTGCAGTTTTGAGAGGAATGTGGCTTCCTGGCAAATTCGGCTCAGTGTCACCCACTTTCAGTCTGTAACCGTTACGGCTCAGCTATGCAGGTCACTATAGCATAGTGAATACAAACACCGAGTGGTAAAGTGTGTTATAAGATCCACGGGTAGTAGTTTAGGCTGAATTGATTAACCGTCAATTACGTCAGACATTCACTCCGAACATATAATACTGTAAAGTCAGGTCTTTAAGATTATTTAGCGTTGATAGAATTCGACTATCACTATAAGGGACTAGACAAATCACGTAAATCATTACTCAGTAAGTAAATAACCAACATACATCGGTGCTTCAGAAGGCTACTTCCAAGTGCCGATTAGAGAAAAATCTAGGTAAAGTAAGGTTTTCTGTCAACCACCCTTAAACCACCTTCGCTTACAAAATATAAACTCATTTAAACTAGTGGCTGCAATATACGAACTTGAACGAATAAGAAAAAAGTATCAGCAACATTGTTTTTATACAAGGGCTATCAAAAACCAAATCAAAGTATGTGTAGTAATCGCTGGGTCGTCTTCCTACCAAATCCACAAACATATTATCTAAACAGTAACTTACTTTTTCAAAATAAGCGTAAAAACGCGCTGTATCTACTTCATCTAATAATTGCGCCAACATTGGAATTTACTCTAAACACAATGTAGACTTGGATTCCCATGATTCAGATGACATAGGAATATCTGCCGAATATATGTTGTGATGAGTATTAATGATCATGTTTACGTTTGTCATTTCCTGTCGTAGTGGTTACTGGCATCATCATGATATCAGTATCATCTGGTAAAACGCCATAACTTGTAGACATTTCTATTGTATGATCGAAATAATGACTTATTGTCTTGGATGATTTTATTATACACTTGGCGTTGGTTTGAATAACCACAGCCGATAGGTGCACATCTGCAGAGTCTGGGAATTCGCAATTATTATTGGTTAGTTGAATAGCACTACGGACACAATTCGATAAAAAAAATGAAAAATACGCAGAAAAGAAGAAAAATGGAGGTACTAAACAAGCGGATGAAAATACAAGGTTGTGAGCACATGGATGTGAATTCGAAAAGGTTTATTAACTTCTGTAAACTTGCACTACACGTGATATGGATTAAATAACTCATTGGCAAGCGAAGATCTAGTATGCTGTGTAAAAGTCACCACTGTATCAATCTATGGCTGTGAAGCATGAGCTATGTGAAGGCGGCATGTCATTAGTTAGAAGTTACTTCAAAGCTTCGTTCGCATACACTGAAGAGATCAAGTGAGCAACGCTGAAGTTAGACACATAGTACCACTCGAATATAGCAAATCCAGTGATAAGAGGAGGAACCATCATAGACTTAAGTCATTGTGATATGAAGTATGTATAACCAACTACCAACCAAGGATAAAGTAAAACTAAAACATGGTATTCTTATTCATAAAGGTATTAATGGTTAGTTTTAGATGCTGTAATAGTTGCAAGACAACATGTTTGTGATACGAATGATAATCACCAACAGTCATTAAAACAATGGTTGGTAATAAAGTTCAAGATCAATCAGAACGGAGCTGATTTATGTTTCCTCTGAAAATTAAATTCCATTACTCTTTGAACAAGTTTATATCTTAATACTACATCTTGCTGAATCGTATTGTGGTATTACTCTGATCAATTCGATACGGCCTTACAAATGGGGAATGGGAATTCGGGTTAACGCAAATATGTGCCAGGCTTTACGTTGTTTATGAATAATTGTGGTAAAGCATGTGAATATTAAAATAGAACAAAAGTTGTACCATGATAAAAGACACCCTGCTTAGTATTGATTATAGAATCATCAAATACATAAACACTAAACATGATGTGAACATCAACACTAAGATGTGGATACATACTATTGACTAGTTCCGAAATCGTGCCACGCAACGTCTCAAACCACTGCTTTTGATTACAGGAAGGACACCAAATACACATTCGTATCCATCAGTATAGAGCTGGCCAACAGGTTGAATCAATTGCTATCAAAAATGGTTTGATGGGTTCAGATCTCTCAAAGTTCACTTCGTATGCCGGGGTACGTGGTAGTTGTGTATATATATTACAGATCATAATCACCTCAGCTGACTATTTACAACGTCAGCAACAGATTAACTATATTCGCTCAATACCTAATCACCAACTGTAGGATTACTCGCGGAAATTCATAAATACGCAACAACAACAAAAAATGATTCAGATTAATACAACGTTCATATATCTAAATAGTTTCTGTAAGTACCAACAGTGATGTACCAGGAGAAAAAGGTCTACACATAATAAAAACCACTGACAGTGTCCACGTAAAAGGTTAGGTATGCGACGAATTAGTAAGAGCAGTACTACCCAATTTACATGAGGATGATCGATGATTTATTATGCACCATCATCTGAATGAACTACTGGCATAAAATGAGGAAACCATGTTAATAATGCTGGGGTTCGACAATCTGAGTCTGGGGAGCAATGATGACGCTTCAATCGGTAATGCTATCTATGAACGTTAGCCTCTGTATTGTGCATTATTTCATGAAGCTGGAATCGAGTTCAAAAGTAAAAATGGGCAATGTATGACAGGGTAATGAAAAGGATAGAAAGTTGATTAGTACTGATATCTGTCGATTTATCACGACTTCTGAATAAAGTTCGAAAAACGGTGTAACTCAGTGATTTGTAATTTTATCATATACGACTCAGAATTTCAGCCAGTTGATATTTAGCACCAGGTTTCAAAGTAAATATTTCATAAAAGTGAGATAAGCTTTCACCAGTTAGAATAGCTTTAATTAGCTTCATTTATAACTAAACGACCGAGAACAACCCACAACAAGTACATACTACGAATTAAAGTCAATCACTAAGATATCATTTCATCTTAAGTATTTTAAACTGTTGACTTTTACTTAACAATATTTCGTTCCATTTCGTGTCCAATTATAACAAAATTATACAAAAGTATGTAAACTTACACAATTCCGATATGTATTATTCATACACTATAATAACATTTGAATTAATCGGCCAGGTAGATTATCACGATGTCTTAAATGTATTGCACTATCATGTACACTAGCAAACTAATTTAGTACAGACCAATTGGACATCTTGATAGACCATTACGTTGAATAGGTAATCTTGGTGGTATCATTACATATGAATGCAAAATTGTATGAGAGGTGACAGTAGTTGTGGTAGTAGTTTCAATTAGAATTGATCTACTTGGTGTAATAGTTGTCACTGCACGAGATGGTACTAATTGAATGGATGCTGATGATGATAAGGAAGAGTTAAGGTAAAAATTACTCGGAGATTCTTCAGTTAATCGATGCTTCTTCATTTCATTCTCAATTTTACGCAGTAATTTACCAATTACTTGAACTGATCCAATTTTGACATGAACTCTAGTACGTTTAGCGTAGAAGACCCAGAAGATTAACTCCAACTGTGGCATATTAATACTAAACTCTAATGGTCTGTGGTGAGGAGTGGATAGAACTGGAAACCGTGTGTATGTGTATTTTAAAATGCAGACCTTATATCAAACGCAAACTAACGTTTATTAATAATATATTCTATGTTTAACTGGTCCTTTCATAGTAATCGAGTTCTATCAATCAATCAAGTTGCAATGAAGTCGTTAAACTTAGGTGATTCTACATCACAAGCACAATGTATTGATCTTGGTAGGTGGTTGGGATGAGTTGACATATTGAAGAAACTATTACTTTGGTTCTGGGACTGCAAGAAACCTGAGGCGAACAAGGTTTCATGCAGACGACCTCTAACCACCTAATTAGTTTATTGATAGCTAAGGCAAACAAGTTTTTATGCAGACAGACAGATACAACGCAGAACTTCGTGCGTACGTACATCAGTTCAGGTCGTTATACCACATCAGCACAGAGACGCAACTGTCAGTTCAAATCCAAGAGTGATAGCGATAGTAGAAGTATTAGCAGTAATGCAGAAAATTAGGGAGCGAAGATATGATTCGAAAAGTATAATTCAGTGAGATAAATTTAAAAGGAGAAAGAGGGAGAATTCAGAAGGTTACATTTTGAGAGAACACAAAGAGTGGATGCACCTGCGCCATTGCGAACGATTCTGAGCTATGTCGTTCAAGGTCTCTAACCATTGGTGACTTTCGTCTCGCGGACCCCAACCACGCAGCCTACATCTACCAACATGACTCAGTCCACTTGTCAGTGACTTCATCGATTTTTGCCAGGTTTGAATTGGGCAGCCTCTAGCTTTCTTCCAACCTATTCTTCACCGCAAAACATTGGTCGTCGAGACAGTCGGTAGTTAGACATGCGTAACACATGTCCCAACCACCTCAACTGATGAAGTTTCAATACCTCATCTATTGATTTGCCATCTTTTCCTAGAACCCGTTTCCTAACGACAGGCATTGCTTACTCGGTTGTCCCACGATACTCGAGCAATGCTTCAGAGACACCTATGATCGAAGACCAGTAACCTACGAATGTCCTCTACTCTTAACGGCCATGTTTCGCTCCCGTATAGTAGGACAGAGCGAACTGCTGCACGGTACACTCGTCCTTTGGTTAGCAAGCGAATATCTTGCCTGCGCCATACGTGACGCAACTTGGCAAAAGCCAATCGAGCTTTCTGTATCGGTGCTGTGATTTCGTCAGTCACCAGGCCATCAGCACTGATGAGACTCCCCAGATACGTGAAAAGTCTACACGCTCGACTACTTTACTTCTTATCACTAGTTCAGGTGCCGATGCAAACTAATCCTGTAGTTTTAGATTAGAGAGCTTGTACAAGGTTAATGTACTTCTTTGGTACACCTTTCAATGACAGACACTGCCACAGAACCTCACGATCAACAGAGTCGAATGCCGCCTTTAGGTCCAGGAAGACAACTATTGTAGGACGCCTAAATGTGTGTCTGTGTTACAGGACCTGTCGCAGTGTGAAGATGTGGTCTATACAGCCACGTCCAGGTCTGAATCCAGCCTGGTTTTCTCTAGTCTGCTCTTCACGAGCTCTAGTTAGGCGTCTAAGTATAATCGAGGCTAACAATTTAGAAACTATATTAGTCAGACTGATTTCCCTGTGATTGTCACAAGAAGACTTTTGTCCTTTCTTATAAATTGGGACAATCAGGGATTGAGACCAGTCAGATGGTATTACGCCCAGTTCCCAGATTCTACCTAAGATTTCAGTCAGTCTAGCTGCTAAAACTGGACCACCATCCTTAAAAATTTCAGGGGTAAGCCTATCAGGACCTGCTGCTCAACCTCGCTTCAGATTTCCTATAGCCTTCTTAACTTCATTAAGACTAGGAGGAGTTGAGTCGATTTGCCATTCAGGATGAATGGGGATCGTGGGCAACCGAAGTGTGGCTGAAGGCCAGTTGAACTGATCCCTGAAGTGTTCTGCCCATCGGTCCAATCTCCTGGACTGAGAATAAATAATAATCCCATCCTTTTCCGAGATAGTCTCACTCACGTTTGGATTCCTAATACCAGTTTCCTTGATAAGTCGAAAAAGTTGCCTACTGTTGCCTATCGCCTCTGCCTTTTCCATCGTTTTTGCTTTCGCCACTCACCACTGTTCACGGTCGTTGCGTAGGCTTTTTATCAGCCTGCGCTTAAGCTCACTTCGCTCTTCATCATGTTCAGAGCCAGGTGGGATGAGTTTACGAGCATACAACAGTTCGATGGATGCTACTGAGATCCACGGTTTTATCCTAGCCTTATGACTTACCTTACTAGCAGATATCACTGCTGTTTCCACAGCTTCCGGATGGGAATCACTTACACGGTCGCCTAACTGTTTTTCTAGTTGTTCCTGAAAAATATTCTTAGCTTTATTATCATTAAGTAAAACCCTAAGAGGCTTCATTGCAATGTCTTTCCTACGTCCAGTAAGTCTCAGACAAATACGCGCTCGCACTAAAGCATGATCTGAATCTAAACATGTGCCCCAGAACGAGCGACAGTCCTCTATCGAACCCCTCCATCGGTGGCTGATGGCGATGTGATCTAATTGGGTACAACGTTGCGACGATTTTGGGGGTCGCCAGGTCAAAAGATGTTTTACCTTATGCCTAAAGTTAGTATTCGCTAGAAACAGGCGGTTATCTGAGCATAGTTGCAACAGACGGTCGCCATTATCTGTTCTTTGAGCCGCGACACCATAACATCCACCCAAGTGTCTCTCATTTTCACTTAGTCTATCTACTTGAGCATTAAGGTCACCAGCCATTATAACTATATCAGAGCGCCTAGCTTTTTGGAGGAGGTCCGAAAGCTTGCTGTAAAACTCATCTTTCACCTCGTCTGAACTGCAGTCAGTGGGGGCATAGGCAGATACGACAAAGAGGCAACGACGAGTATCCCCGTCTTTCCGAGTCCTAATTGTCCCGTTTAGTCGGACAGCGCACAAGCGACTATCTACAGGGATCCAGTCTAGGAGAGCTAGTTCTGCCCTACGACTCAATGCTATACCTACACCAGCGAGACCCCGGGAAGCAGCATCCGGGCTACCGGATACACGAAGAGTAAATCGAGCTGCTTCTTTGTTTTGATACGGTGAAATCAGGTTAATGATTTTACTAGGATCCTGTATGCGCGTTTCCTAAACGCAGCATACATCGATTGAGCAAGATTCTAAATTCCTTGCTAAAGAAGCCTGTTACCCTATTTGACTCAATGTCCGTACATTAAAAGCTCCAACATATAGTCTAGAACGGGGTTTCAAGAGTCCAGCAATGACTTCTCGTGAGCTCGCATCGTTTGCATTAGCGGTGCAGTGAGATGAAGGAATGTGAGTTAGTCGTAGAGGTAAGAGAGATATTATGGGGTGTAGAAAGGATTTGATTTTGACCAATTTGGACTCTTGTGCTTTTACGGGTATGAGGGCGGTTGTCACCTGAGAGCGTGACCGCAGAGCCCAAGGGACAACTGCTTGAGGCGTGTCACGCACGGCCTTCTTATGAAGGTTTTTTTAAATATTAGCTCTGCACTTAAAAGCCCTTGGTGGGCACCCATACCGCCGGAGACGGAACCCCGTGAGGTAGGGTGAGGTTTGACATTTTTAGGGCCGACCTTTTTCAACCCCTCCTTTCTTGTGGGAAGGCAGCATCGCTGCAGATGCTGGTTGTCCGAGGGAAACACGTTACTGCTGTCACACCTGTCTGCAGTCAGCAGTACGACTTCGCCCTCAGACCTTGAGTAGCTGCTTTTAGTCTCATTGTTCATCAAACGACCTGCCTGGCATAGTAGAACCTACAGGAACATATGTTTCAGCCAGTATAGCTCGGTTGGGTCATCACGATAGGCATGCCCGAACACCACTTCGAGTTAGCAGCTACGGTCGGGCAGGGTTTCATGCAGACGACCTCTAAGCACCTAATTAGTTTATTGACAGCTGGCTTTGTACCGAATTGTTTTGTGTTTTTATAACTGACAACACGATCTAAAGGTTTAGGGTGAATTAGATTAAATGAAGTTTGATTCTAAAACAGCATGAATAAAATTCAAAATGTTTTGTACCAACCGCTTTCGTTAATTTACTTACAACAGAGATCGTGTGTATTTATATGGAACCTACTGTATGCAACCTAGGGAAGCCTCCATTAACGTGATGGTTACCTTTATCCTATAACTAGTTCGTCCGAAATGAATGTTCAATAGTATCTAACAAATAAAAATACTCTAAAACTTTTTCCATGAATGGAATTCGACATAACCTATTAACAGCTTATTTTCAAAATAAGTTAGGATGTAGCATATCTATGATAAGAAGATTCTTTTACTTGAATATGAGCGAAATTTTATTTATTAAAAGATAATGTTGTAATACCTAGTTATCTACGCTGAAAAAGGTGGAATAGCAGTACTTGAACATCCGACATAGTTGTGGGAAGTTAAAAGCTATAAATGATGAGCTATCAATCCACAAAGCAGGTACACGCCAAATTTAGTTAGACTAACCCGAGAAAAATGTAAGCGCTCCACTATTAAATCCACTGCCACTAGCCATCGACAGGTTTTCAGAGAGAGACCAACACTCGGTCATTGATGTTGTAGAAGATCAAATGATCTTTCAGGCTAAGTATATTACCGCGTCGCTACTTTCCAAATGACCTGAAAAAGATCTAATGTAAATGTATACATCCGCATTTTCGTTTATGAGGAAACAATGACTTTTTTATTAGTAATATGTGAGCTATTCAGTGGTCATACGATGAGTACAAAAGGTAGAATTCGTTGTAAATAGATGACCAACAGAGCGTAGAACAAACTGTAGACATTACCAACTGAGTACATTTTGATAAAAATACGACATTCCCAAAGAATCTTGTCAAAAGCCAATGACTTCACAAACTACTTCATTATTTAGAACCCATAGTGTATCATAACAGGAATACACAATACATACGACAACCATCTCGGCCGATGAACAATCCCGATTTCATCAAGTATTTTACGTCTTTGTTTAATACTCTAAACCGTGCATCCGCATTACAACCTTGATCGTTTCAAGATATGTAGATGATGCTTCAAAGACATCCACAATCAAAAACATTTAGCATACGTAGACTAAGAATATCAAAAATGTTTAACAGTTAAATCCTTTAAACAAAAGAAAAGAACTAGATTGAAAGTAAATAAATAAACGAACTGTGCTTACAAAAGGAATTAGAGGACATAACTAAAAAAAATTCTGTCAGTGGCATGTGTAACTTACTGAAGAAGACGTCCAAAATGTGGTTTCCTTGGTGGATTTGGTTGATAAAATGATCCGCGACAAACAGGACGCGGAATTCGGTAAAGGCAAACCTAAGGTCATTAAAAACAACGACTAATATATAACTACATGCAAACTTTACTGGGGCTATCGATGAGGATCAGAAACCTAGCAATAAGTTTAATTTCATCTAGAAACTTTCCACTTCTATAAGGAGGGGCCTAAATAATCCTACTTTGTAAATTTTCAATTATCGTATTCCCGTATACACCGAAGTAAGAAGTTTTCTTAGGGAAACGCTTTCGAGCTTTTAAATTAAAAAGTCATACACAAGGCGGGGTTGTGTATAGTAAATACATTCGCCATTCCTCACAATCAGTAAGCTGAAGTACACCAATGGTTTAAAATCAAGATTCCACAGCTTCACTATATGGACCTTACACGCCCACTAATTCGGTTTTAGAGCCTGACATTTACTTTTGCACTCTCACTTTATAATCAATAGCCCCCTACCATCCCGTAGTGCTTAAGCAGCGGATTTGAGCTTTATGATAAAGCTTACAAACCGAATCTTAGCTAAACCACTGCAATTAATTGGCTTTGTTTTTGCTAAATGATGATGTCTAAATATAGTATTCCAAAAGGGAATGCACTCTAATGTATCAAAAAATCTACTTAGGTTGTCGCCCAAGTTTTACAAAAACTCACCATTGAAGCATATAGGAGATATCCGTTTATCAAACAGACGACTGTATACTTCAAATCAAGTCACTCTGTATTAACTCATGATTGTGAAGCATTGGATACGAAAATAGAAAATATGTGTAAGTTGATGGTCTACGATCAACAGTCTACGAAGTATCTTTCGATTGTCCTAGGACGATCGAATGAGTTACTGATGTTAGGCATATAGCACTCAACAAATATTATGAGTCGATTGATGAGGTTATTAACAATCATCCACTGAGATGGCTGTGATATGTATTATTGAGGCTTAACGACTGCTCACGACGATAAATGCTGTCACCTAGTGTAGGAGTAGGATAGAACAAAACTAAAATTTTTAAATGTAGTAAAAAACATATGCACACAAATAAATGATACAGTCAATTATGAAACATTAATCGTAGTTTGTTTTGTAAATTTCAATACACTTGTATAAAATAAACACCATGGTCATTGTTCCATAGTCAATGATTTTGATGGAGGTTGTTTCATTGTTAAATTAACTTCCATGGCTAGACTGTTAGCCAGGAAATGTTTATAGTTATCATGCTGAAACTAGAGGTCAAAGTATATTTTTATTTTAAATATTACAAATAAGCAATTGAGAAAACGAATTTTAAACAAGTTTTTCACAGAAAGAAGAATGGACAAGAGGGAATAACTACACTGAATGATCACCATTTGGTGATCAATGCGATGCTTGTTTTGATCTGTTGGATGGATAGCATCAACAACAAGCTCCTATGGCAAAGGAGAAATCAATATTCTAACGGATTAAGAAACTAGGAAAATTCACTGGAGGTGGATAGAACATAGGTTGAGAAAATCACCAAATTGTGTCACAAGACAAGCATTAACATGAAATCTTGAAGGACAAAGGAAAATAGAGAGACCTAAGAACACATTGTGTCGGGAATCGGAGACAGACATGAAGAAAATGAAGAGCTATTGAGAAGAGCTGAAAAGGAAAGCTTAGGACAAAGTTGGTTGGCGAATACTGGTCGGCAGCCTATGCTCCACATGAGGTAACAGGCACTGATTGGTTGTGATGCTTGATTAGTTCTTCATAGTAGTAACCGATGATTCAGCTGCACTGTGTCTACTAATCTAAGTGACCGCATATCGCGAGTACTATGTTGAGATGCAAAGTGTCCCAAATTGATTAGACAAACATCAACATTGGTGTCATTCTCTCCAAAAAGTAATTACATCTAGCTGACCAGTATCAAATAGCACGAAACGTAGATCGGAGAGGGTTTATTGTCGATAACTTCTGAACCTTTTAAGCAATAACTACTAAAAGGGAACGAATAATTGAGCAACCCATTGAGTATGTAATGACAACTTGTATTACTAAGCCATATTTACTAAACAATTAATTCGTAAGTTACTTGAATTCCTTAAATTATACGATTCCTTAGTAAAATGATGCACAATTTATGACCAATATAAGTAAAGTGTGAAGATTATCAATATGATTATCTAAAACACATTTTAAAAAGTATGCAAAAGTGTCGATAGACCTGACTTTGTTTCGCTAACGATAGAGAGTCAGTATAACAGGACTTCACTGAATGATGATCATATGGATCACGCAGAGACAACCAGTCTAATTTCGCACTTATCCAAATATTATAAAAAGAATATGTTAGTAAATGATACAATGGATAGATAAGATTGAAGCTGGTAACAAATCCTAGGGTATCAGTCACTTCATGCTAATACAACATGGAGACGAGTGCCAAGTAGCAAATAACTTTGGTCAAACCACTCTCCATCACAACTTAGTACACACCGTGTCAAGTCACCAATAACAAGTGACTACAATACAACTTAATTATCAATAAGATTCAATCGGCACTTAATGACTGAAATCAAAACCGCTAAGTCAATGTTACCATATTCGTAGTCTTGACATATTACTATACATATAATTTGTTCATACTATTTATTATCTTCTCTGGATTCTATGTCTTACTACTTTTTGCATACATACTGTCTTTTCATTCATTCTTGTTGAACTATATTCTTGCATGAATCTTGCTAAAGTTCTCTAGTATGGGGAATTAGGTTAACAATACATGTGTCAGGCACTACGTTGTTTACGATCGTAAAATACACAATTCAATAATTATTATTCATTGATTCGTGAACAAAATCAAATTAAAAAAAGAAAGCATATGTCATTTCTAAATGTGGCATATGAAATAATCTACACATTCCTTTCTGTTTTGATGCAGTTTGGTAAACTATATCCAAATTCCCATCAAATTGTATCACTCCTGTGAAACAGAAACGAGTTATTCACAGACAACAAACATACAGTTTACATGATGAATCCAATTTAATTAGTGTCATTGATAGTCTGGTAGGAATAAACAGCTATTTTATTCAAGCGTAAGACCAACTAACAACACGCACTCTCTTCACCACTGATCTTAGACCTATGTGAGAAAGTATTTTACTAATCATTTACTAATATTCAGGATCTTTGGTAAGATCATCCGTGAATATAGCTAGAGAGTCATAAGACCGTGTGTTTCTATTTGTAATATTGGACGATCGATGGAAAATAATTTTCAGAAGTGTCTTCTAGAAGACTATTTCAATTATTTTGATAACATATCAGCCGATTATTTGATTTCTATTATTGTCATATTCCCACTCGCCATAACATCCCACTAGCTCGACAAACTGCTATCATGCTAAGAAGAGAAGAAACTAGTTAATTTTCATGTGATTTTGCTATTTTTTATTTAATCGTGAAGTAAGCGGAAACTAGTACTGCTCTTCATCTCCTCCGCTGGACCTTGTCAACTGTGATTGGTTGTAATGTCATTTTAGTATGCTAATTACTCTGTTTTTCCCAAGGTCGTTTTTGTAACTATATATACAGACTTGAATTATAATAGAATCGAATCTTCCAAGTGCTGTGTTGGTGTCTTCTTGATTTTGTCTTGGGGTGAGTAATCAGTATCGAGTCGTTGGTCACAGTTGCGAGTATCAGTTGGCGCAGATAAGTTTCCGATTAGAGTTGCGGTTAGTTCGTGCATAGCAGTAGGCGTATTTATTTATATATAATTCCGACATATCAATTGGCGACGGGTGATGGTGACTGTGGATCCTACCAAAATGGATTTGTTGTTGGATGAACAACTCAAACTAATGAAACTTTTCACAAGCATGGAATCTAATCTTGAATCATCCTCGAATGTTCCGGTCCCCAACTCTGCACTTTCAGTTGATCGAATTATTAATAGTATTGCTGAATTTAATTATGATCCAGAGGCTCATGTTACTTTTGATACCTGGTTCCGGAGATATGAAGATTTGTTTACGTATGATTTAGCTTCTCAGGACGATGCATGGAAGGTTAGTCTACTTCTCAGAAAACTTGGTGCAGTAAAACTTGACAAATACTGCAACCTAATTTTACTTCAAAATCCTCGAGACAGAACATTCTTTGAAACCTACTCAACTCTCAGCCAACTCTTTGGTGACAATTCTTCTCTATTCAATATTAGATACCGTTGCTTAAAGTTAAAAATGAATGAATCAAATGATTTCTTAACTCATGTTGGAGTTGTAAACAGAGAATGTGAACAGTTTAAATTAAAAAACCTATCGGAGAACCAATTTAAATCGTTAATACTCATCTGCAGCCTACAGTCAGAAAAATTCGCTGATATTCGAACGCGATTGCTTCACCGACTTGACCAAGAACCAACATTGTCTCTAAATGACATTGCCGCAGAATATCAACGACTGACCAATTTGAAAGCATGATACTGCACTTGTCCAGTCTGGTGGCAATGGTGACATTGAAGTTCATGCTGTTCGTCGAAAACCTATTTCTCATCAAATCACTCCAGCAACCGCCTCAACTTACTGTGATAAACCAGCCGAAAAGAAGAGAATTACTCCCCCATCCAGATGCTGTAAACTGTGATGGATGGCATTTCGCCAAGTTCTGTCTATTTAAGAACTATCGCTGCAGAAAGTGTAACAGGCTGGGACACAAAGAAACTTTGTGCAGGCAGAAAGACACACGCACTCGATCACGTTCCAGAAGAAGATTCCGTTCACCGAGTAAGCCGGCTGAGTCACTTTCAGTATCCACCGCGAATCACGCTCATCAGAGACCAGCCAGAAAGTACGTTTCTGTTCGAATAAATGGCCATACGGTAAGCCTCCAACTTGATACAGCATCTGATATTACTATTATTTCTAGAAAAACATGGAATAAAATTGGGAAACCTGTACTACACCCTACAGAACAACTCGCCATAAGTGCATCAGGCGATCGTTTGGTGATCATTGGCAAAATTGTATGCTCAGTGTCATTCAATGAAATAACCACGGATGGAGTATGTTATGTGGTTAACAACAATCTTAACTTGTTGGGTCTAGATTGGATTACAGACCTGAAACTAGATGGTGTTCCACTAAGCACCTATCCTACGACGAGTGAAGAGTCGGTGATTGCCACCATCGATACGAGAGATTACGCTAAAGAAAGTTTCATTCATGCTGTGAGAGCACTTTCTGTTACCACATAGCAAGTTGCTGAATTCACAAGAAGAGACAAAACGATTCAACGAGCAATCTATTATATGCAGCACAAATAGGCCACGCTCTTTAGATGAAGAACTGAGACAGCTATTTCAACGTCGACAAGCTCTGTGCCTAGTAGGAGGGTGCCTTATGTTTGGGGATCGAGTGGTGATACCATGTGAGTTACGTCGAGTAGTTATCAAGCAGTTTCACGCGGGACACCCTGGAACGCGATTGCTTCACCGACTTGACCAAGAACCAACATTGTCTCTAAATGACATTGCCGCAGAATATCGACGACTGACCAATTTAAAGCATGATATTGCACTTGTCCAGTCTGGTGGTAATGGTGACACTGAAGTTCATGCTGTTTGTCGAAAACCTACTTCTCATCAAGTCACTCCAGCGACCGTCCCAACTTATTGTGATAAACCAGCCGAAGAAGAAAATTACTCTCCCATCCAGATGCTGTAACTGTGATGCATAACATTTTGCCAAGTTCTATTCATTTAGGAACTATCGCTGCAGAAAGTGTACAAGGCTGGGACACAAAAAAACTTTGTTCAGGCAGAAAGACACACGCACTCGATCACGTTCCAGAAGAAGATTCCGTTCACCGAGTAAGCCGGCTGAGTCACTTTCAGTATCCACCGCGAATCACGCTCATCAGAGACCAGCCAGAAAGTACGTTTCTGTTCGAATAAATGGCCATACGGTAAGCCTCCAACTTGATACAGCATCTGATATTACTATTATTTCTAGAAAAACATGGAATAAAATTGGGAAACCTGTACTACACCCTACAGAACAACTCGCCATAAGTGCATCAGGCGATCGTTTGGTGATCATCGGCAAAATTGTGTGCTCAGTGACGTTCAACGAAATAAGCACGGATGGAGTATGTTATGTGGTTAACAACAATCTTAACTTGTTGGGTCTAGATTGGATTACAGACCTGAAACTAGATGGTGTTCCACTAAGCACCTATCCTACGACGAGTGAAGAGTCGGTGATTGCCACCATCGATACGAGAGATTACGCTAAAGAAAGTTTCATTCATGCTGTGAGAGCACTTCCTGTTACCACACAGCAAGTTGCTGAATTCACAAGAAGAGACAAACAATTCAGCGAGCATCAAAAAACCCACCGAAAGTGGAACCAGTAAGCTGGCCTGTTCCTGCGAGTCCATGAAGCATGATACATTTAGATTTTGCCGGGCCCATGTCAGGTGTCTACTACTTGGTGTTAGTAGACGCATATTCAAAATGGCCTGAGATCCATCCTGTAGTTCCTCCGACTACGCAGAAAACCCTGGAAACATTGAGGAAGATTTTCGCGTGTCATGGGTTTCCAGAGACACTAGTCACTGATAACGGGTCCCAGTTTACGTCACAGATTTTCAGTGAATTCTGTCGAGAAAACGCTATCACATATATTTGCTCCCCACCGTACCATCCACAATATAATGGACAAGCTGAGAGGTTTGTGGATACCTATAAAATAGCTGTACTAAAGGCGAATGGGGAAGGAAGCCTAGAAGAAATTATTCAGCGTTTTCTACTTGTATATAGAAGTACCCCAAACAACAGTGCTCCAGTACAGAAATCACTAGCAGAAGCACTTATGGGACGGAAACTGAGAACGATAAATGAGGTTATGAGGCCGGCAAAAATGAAAAGCAAGGATGATGACATCTATAGAAACGGCACGCAGGTGTACGTGAGGAACTACAGACCGGGAAGCGAGAAATGGAAAAACGGAGTAATTAAAGGTAAAAGAGGAAAGGTGATATATGAAGTAGCAGTGATAGGACAAATATGGATTCGACATCGCAACCAGCTGCGAAGAAGGTTTGGTGAACGAAAAGCAGATGAACCGAACCTAGCGCTTGAATTTCTTCTTGATACTTTCAAGCTCCCCACGGAAAAACCAACATTGATTGCAGCAAACAACGAAAAAGGAACATCCGAAGAAGAACATCCAATAAGACGCAGTGAAAAAAATCGGAGAGCCACAGTAAGGTTCGAAGAAAGTGAACTTTTCTCAAAAAGGGGAGGTGCTAAGAAGAGAAGAAACTAGTTAATTTTCATGTGATTTTGCTATTTTTTATTTAATCGTAAAGTAAGCGGTAACTGGTACTGCTCTTCATCTCCTCCGCTGGACCTTGTCAACTGTGATTGGTTGTAATGTCATTTTAGTATGCTAATTACTCTGTTTTTCCCAAGGTCGTTTTTGTAACTATATATACAGACTTGAATTATAATAGAATCGAATCTTCCAAGTGCTGTGTTGGTGTCTTCTTGATTTTGTCTTGGGGTGAGTAATCAGTATCGAGTCGTTGGTCACAGTTGCGAGTATCAGTTGGGGCAGATAAGTTTCCGATTAGAGTTGCGGTTAGTTCGTGCATAGCAGTAGGCGTATTTATTTATATATAATTCCGACATATCAATTGGCGACGGGTGATGGTGACTGTGGATCCTACCAAAATGGATTTGTTGTTGGATGAACAACTCAAACTAATGAAACTTTTCACAAGCATGGAATCTAATCTTGAATCATCCTCGAATGTTCCGGTCCCCAACTCTGCACTTTCAGTTGATCGAATTATTAATAGTATTGCTGAATTTAATTATGATCCAGAGGCTCATGTTACTTTTGATACCTGGTTCCGGAGATATGAAGATTTGTTTACGTATGATTTAGCTTCTCAGGACGATGCATGGAAGGTTAGTCTACTTCTCAGAAAACTTGGTGCAGTAAAACTTGACAAATACTGCAACCTAATTTTACTTCAAAATCCTCGAGACAGAACATTCTTTGAAACCTACTCAACTCTCAGCCAACTCTTTGGTGACAATTCTTCTCTATTCAATATTAGATACCGTTGCTTAAAGTTAAAAATGAATGAATCAAATGATTTCTTAACTCATGTTGGAGTTGTAAACAGAGAATGTGAACAGTTTAAATTAAAAAACCTATCGGAGAACCAATTTAAATCGTTAATACTCATCTGCAGCCTACAGTCAGAAAAATTCGCTGATATTCGAACGCGATTGCTTCACCGACTTGACCAAGAACCAACATTGTCTCTAAATGACATTGCCGCAGAATATCAACGACTGACCAATTTGAAGCATGATACTGCACTTGTCCAGTCTGGTGGCAATGGTGACATTGAAGTTCATGCTGTTCGTCGAAAACCTATTTCTCATCAAATCACTCCAGCAACCGCCTCAACTTACTGTGATAAACCAGCCGAAAAGAAGAGAATTACTCCCCCATCCAGATGCTGTAACTGTGATGCATAACATTTTGCCAAGTTCTGTCTATTTAAAAACTATCGCTGCAGAAAGTGTAACAGGCTGGGACACAAAGAAACTTTGTTCAGGCAGAAAGACACACGCACTCGATCACGTTCCAGAAGAAGATTCCGTTCACCGAGTAAGCCGGCTGAGTCACTTTCAGTATCCACCGCGAATCACGCTCATCAGAGACCAGCCAGAAAGTACGTTTCTGTTCGAATAAATGGCCATACGGTAAGCCTCCAACTTGATACAGCATCTGATATTACTATTATTTCTAGAAAAACATGGAATAAAATTGGGAAACCTGTACTACACCCTACAGAACAACTCGCCATAAGTGCATCAGGCGATCGTTTGGTGATCATTGGCAAAATTGTATGCTCAGTGTCATTCAATGAAATAACCACGGATGGAGTATGTTATGTGGTTAACAACAATCTTAACTTGTTGGGTCTAGATTGGATTACAGACCTGAAACTAGATGGTGTTCCACTAAGCACCTATCCTACGACGAGTGAAGAGTCGGTGATTGCCACCATCGATACGAGAGATTACGCTAAAGAAAGTTTCATTCATGCTGTGAGAGCACTTTCTGTTACCACATAGCAAGTTGCTGAATTCACAAGAAGAGACAAAACGATTCAACGAGCAATCTATTATATGCAGCACAAATGGCCACGCTCTTTAGATGAAGAACTGAGACAGCTATTTCAACGTCGACAAGCTCTGTGCCTAGTAGGAGGGTGCCTTATGTTTGGGGATCGAGTGGTGATACCATGTGAGTTACGTCGAGTAGTTATCAAGCAGTTTCACGCGGGACACCCTGGAACGCGATTGCTTCACCGACTTGACCAAGAACCAACATTGTCTCTAAATGACATTGCCGCAGAATATCGACGACTGACCAATTTAAAGCATGATATTGCACTTGTCCAGTCTGGTGGTAATGGTGACACTGAAGTTCATGCTGTTTGTCGAAAACCTACTTCTCATCAAGTCACTCCAGCGACCGTCCCAACTTATTGTGATAAACCAGCCGAAGAAGAAAATTACTCTCCCATCCAGATGCTGTAACTGTGATGCATAACATTTTGCCAAGTTCTATTCATTTAGGAACTATCGCTGCAGAAAGTGTACAAGGCTGGGACACAAAAAAACTTTGTTCAGGCAGAAAGACACACGCACTCGATCACGTTCCAGAAGAAGATTCCGTTCACCGAGTAAGCCGGCTGAGTCACTTTCAGTATCCACCGCGAATCACGCTCATCAGAGACCAGCCAGAAAGTACGTTTCTGTTCGAATAAATGGCCATACGGTAAGCCTCCAACTTGATACAGCATCTGATATTACTATTATTTCTAGAAAAACATGGAATAAAATTGGGAAACCTGTACTACACCCTACAGAACAACTCGCCATAAGTGCATCAGGCGATCGTTTGGTGATCATCGGCAAAATTGTGTGCTCAGTGACGTTCAACGAAATAAGCACGGATGGAGTATGTTATGTGGTTAACAACAATCTTAACTTGTTGGGTCTAGATTGGATTACAGACCTGAAACTAGATGGTGTTCCACTAAGCACCTATCCTACGACGAGTGAAGAGTCGGTGATTGCCACCATCGATACGAGAGATTACGCTAAAGAAAGTTTCATTCATGCTGTGAGAGCACTTCCTGTTACCACACAGCAAGTTGCTGAATTCACAAGAAGAGACAAACAATTCAGCGAGCATCAAAAAACCCACCGAAAGTGGAACCAGTAAGCTGGCCTGTTCCTGCGAGTCCATGAAGCATGATACATTTAGATTTTGCCGGGCCCATGTCAGGAGTCTACTACTTGGTGTTAGTAGACGCATATTCAAAATGGCCTGAGATCCATCCTGTAGTTCCTCCGACTACGCAGAAAACCCTGGAAACATTGAGGAAGATTTTCGCGTGTCATGGGTTTCCAGAGACACTAGTCACTGATAACGGGTCCCAGTTTACGTCACAGATTTTCAGTAAATTCTGTCGAGAAAACGCTATCACATATATTTGCTCCCCACCGTACCATCCACAATATAATGGACAAGCTGAGAGGTTTGTGGATACCTTTAAAAGAGCTGTACTAAAGGCGAATGGGGAAGGAAGCCTAGAAGAAATTATTCAGCGTTTTCTACTTGTATATAGAAGTACCCCAAACAACAGTGCTCCAGTACAGAAATCACTAGCAGAAGCACTTATGGGACGGAAACTGAGAACGATAAATGAGGTTATGAGGCCGGCAAAAATGAAAAGCAAGGATGATGACATCTATAGAAACGGCACGCAGGTGTACGTGAGGAACTACAGACCGGGAAGCGAGAAATGGAAAAACGGAGTAATTAAAGGTAAAAGAGGAAAGGTGATATATGAAGTAGCAGTGATAGGACAAATATGGATTCGACATCGCAACCAGCTGCGAAGAAGGTTTGGTGAACGAAAAGCAGATGAACCGAACCTAGCGCTTGAATTTCTTCTTGATACTTTCAAGCTCCCCACGGAAAAACCAACATTGATTGCAGCAAACAACGAAAAAGGAACATCCGAAGAAGAACATCCAATAAGACGCAGTGAAAAAAATCGGAGAGCCACAGTAAGGTTCGAAGAAAGTGAACTTTTCTCAAAAAGGGGAGGTGCTAAGAAGAGAAGAAACTAGTTAATTTTCATGTGATTTTGCTATTTTTTATTTAATCGTAAAGTAAGCGGTAACTGGTACTGCTCTTCATCTCCTCCGCTAAACCTTGTCAACTGTGATTGGTTGTAATGTCATTTTTGTATGCTAATTACTCTGTTTTTCCCAAGGTCGTTTTTGTAACTATATATACAGACTTGAATTATAATAGAATCGAATCTTCCAAGTGCTGTGTCGGTGTCTTCTTGATTTTGTCTTGGGGTGAGTAATCAGTATCGAGTCGTTGGTCACAGTTGCGAGTATCAGTTGGGGCAGATAAGTTTCCGATTAGAGTTGCGGTTAGTTCGTGCATAGCAGTAGGCGTATTTATTTATATATAATTCTGACATATCATATCATATTATTTTTAGATCACAAAGTAACTATGTATATGTTCCTCTATTCTCTAGTTCAGTCATTATTGTCCTTCTTCTGTATAAATGTTATTCATCATATCGGTCCGCTGTGTGGTCAGTTTTCGTGTGCATCTCAACGAATGAATAAAATATAAATCAACTGCTTGGTTGTTGGTTTACTTCCCTTGTGTTCTTTGATCCGGTTCGGGGACTACGAATCAAAAGGAAAATGTGTGGCCATATAGCATTAGCTTTGATGTTTGAGCTTTCACGGTATTTCAATAATTGCTTACATAAACCCAGTCATTATACATAGAAGTTCAATAGGGATGGCTATTTTTTGTGGAGTTTGGCTATTTAGTTGATTGAATATGTTTTCAATGGTACGATGCCAAAATTAATCTGTGACATATCCAATCAACTGTATTAAGAAGTAATTAAAATTGATAGAGTAGTAATTAGTTAAAAATAAATGACATTTTATTGCTGTTTATTTATTATCAAAGAATTCATTATAGATTAGCAATACACTTGTTGATATGTAATTGGCAATTCGTATTTAGTACAGAATAATTCTGTAAATGTGAATAGTGTATTTTAATTAGCAAGTCCATTACTATTCAACCAATTAGCCGACTGGGATACAATCAAATTAAATTTTTTAAATTTAGCCCATTTCAAACAATCAGTCAATAATTGTTGTGACGATGTTGGTTACTTCTCCACTGTCTATACAACAGTGATGTAAGAAATTCAAAAATGGAAAACTGAATGGGTATTAGAACCACTCAAGACTAAGAAGAGTGCAAATAAAAACTGAATAAACAACTTTTTGAGGTCGATTATATGCAGTCTCCTTTTGTGTGTAGTTTTAAATGTGTCAGCTCCGTCGTTTCAAAGTTATTAACACAGGAGCACGATGAGTCGTATTAATTTCAAAGTCGAACATATCTTACTTCTTCCCTCCATTACAAAACGTCATTATTTCTGTTAGTTGTCTGAAAAAAATATATTACAGCCATCATACCTCTGTACAGTAGGCTGTACGACTTCGGTGTAGCAGAATCTACAGAAACAGGTTTTTCAACCAATATAGCTCACGTGAGTCATTACAATTAGAAACTCTATTACTACATGAGGGTAGCGATTACAATCTGATCGTGAAACTACCACCAGTAACATCGGTTTGAGATTAAAAGTAATTATATCTTCAGCTCACATACACAAAAACAAATATGATACAACTAAAAGTTCGAACTGTACAAACCTGCACTTGGTAAATGAGTTATACAACATTATTAACCAGTATTAATACCCATGCACATATCATTTTCCAAAATTACGATGACATTATTCCATTGCAATGTGAAAAATTCTGTTGTATTATATGGATTCGAACTTGTTGAATACAACCACTGCATTATATCAGCTTCGATTATTAATTGTCTGTGTAGGATTAAACGTGCTTTATCTCACCAACCTAATAGTGGATAAGATTTATCCTTTGGTAATGGCTCAATATCATCTAAACACTGAATGAGCCACGACACCGTTGGTTCCAAATTACCAAGATAACCTAAATACAGTTGTTGGTACATAATTTCCACCTTGTCTACTCTTAATAAGGTGGAGGACGAATATCTGTTGGAATTCATGTATTAAATGTATGGAGAATGAATGGAAGTATAACTGGAGATCATGGCCAAATGATCTAGTAGCAGTTGATGATAACCGCAAACATAATCTCTTGCATATTTAACTTTTCTCAATTGCATATATGCTTAATGTGTGATTGAATGCAACTTGAAAGTTGATAACCATCGGCGGTTGCGTTAAGTGGATTATTTGCTTGTCCCACATTCCGTTCGAATGTAATTAATACAAACGCATTGTTACTGACTTTTCATTCATGCACTTATCCTATTGTTTGTGGATATGCTTAAATCAATGTGATATACATTCTAGATTTCGCTTCCTAGTCACGATCCAATTTAAATATAACTTGTGTACTATCGCTATATGGAGACAATCTGCTCAGAATGCACATATAGCAACAGAGGTTGACCAATCTCCATCCATGACTAGTCAACGGGAAGACACAAGCTCAACCTAATCACAACTTTGATATTTCTTAGAATTTCTCATAGTGACGAGCGGACGAAATTAGGCACAAATCAAACAACATTGAATACAGGTTGTAGAGGCCACTGTTTTTCCTAACACTATTATGTTTGTACTGCATATTTCTTTATTGATGTTTGTATCAAAACGTAAAATTGCATTGTGAGTGCCTTGTACAATTTGTGACGCTGGATTCTTCCGGTTCAAATATAAATCTATCGCAACTTCGTTCCAGACGTCATGATCATTCACGTAGTTGGTGATTGTTGTGCGTGTATAAGTCTTGTTATTGATGAAGGTGAAATTACTGACAAAATATATGGTTATTGGATCTATCGAGGTTACAAATACAGCAGTATAAGTTGATCACATGTAGCTTAAGATTATATGTATTTTTAGAATTTAGTCAGCGTACAATTCAAATGTATTAAGCTATTACTGTTATATGTAAGCACCACATCAGCATGAATAAATTACATGAACAATTGATGATTCATATGTTTATGAAGCATTTAGCCTATATAATCCTTACAAAATGTTCTGTTTCTAAACGTGATTAACATTAATAGCAGTGGATAATCCAAAAGCCTGTTCGAGAGCGTGCGCTAGTTTCAATGTAATCATGGCTATCGACTAATGAGAACATTCTTCTTTTATACTTTTGAATGTCTATTTAAGCAGCAAGTGATCTTGAGAATCCTTTATTATACTGAATAAAGGTGATGTAGATATAAAGTTGAACAGTAGCTTAATCGAAATGTTCATTCATGATACTTGATTACGCACAACATACGTTGATAAACTCTGATTTATGAATACACAATAACAAAATATTGAAAATCAAAATAATAAATTTATTGATAAAAGTACAAACTATGCAATTGAAAGCAAATGATGTTTAGTAATTGAAATAACAGATAACATGAGATACTGAAATAAGCAGATAAAAATCGATCAAAATACCGAATGTAACAAGAACTTGTGACAAAAAATTCGACTATTAATAATGTAGGTAGCAACAAAAAAATTTTCGAAAACATAGAAAACAAGTGAATAATTGATCACAGATACTGAAATTCTTCTTATAAGAAATTCCGCTAAAACTGGATCAAAATTTAAACAAATAAACGGTAAAAAACAATCGAAAAGATTGGGAAATAATTGTGTTTATATACTTATGAACTAAATAAATGACATTCAGTAGTCAACACTATGCATACATCCATACAAAAAAACTTCACGCTACTAATAAGAATGAAATTAATGACGGTGGTCAACACGAAACAGTAATTGACATGACACAGGTAACATTCAAGTAGTTGGTTTACATGATATCACTCGAGTGATACGTGTCACACATGAACTCAACTATCTTATATACATCCATCAGTATTTCAACATTTCACAGTTGCCATCTTCAAATTAATGTCTAGACATTACACATTATCAGTTCCAACAAAAACGTGATACGACATCCTCATCACTAACCTGTCACATCTCAAAATCACGATTCATCTCATTTATATGCAGTTAACTCTCCTTAAAACGAAAATACACAATCAACATCACATTCTCGTCCGTCGTTCAAAGCAGCACTACATCCAACATCTGCATTAAACAAGTGACACGGTCGATCAAACCAACATGAATGTGCATTAATAAAGAAAGTGAAATGCAGAAAAGCACTCACCATCTCTAGATTTTGAAACGAAGATTTGAATTCTGACAGGAATGATGCAATCTGCCAAAGTAGTATGGAAACACATAAAGAAAGTCAAGGGCTTAAAAAGAATACTAAGCAAAAAGCAATCGACTTCAAAACAAATTTCAATATGATCTCGTTTATATATTCAAAGGAAACAAATGACATTCAGTAGTCAAGACTACGCTTAACATCATATTGCAAAATATCAAGCTACTAATTAGGATGAAGTTGTTGACGATGGTCAACACGAAACAGTAAATCACATGACACAAATGACATTCAAGAAGTCGGTTCACATGACAACACTCGGGTGATAAATGTTCCACATAAACTTCACTAACTCATGTACATCTATTAGTAATACAATATTTCAAAAATGCCAACTCCAAATCAATGCCTAAATCAATAAGTTTATGGATCATATCATCAATGTGATACGATATCGTCATCACTCGCAAGTCATTTCTCAAACACACCATTCAACTTATTTGTTCGCAGTCGACTATTCACCTTTGAAAAACCCACATTCAAAATCACATTCTCGTCAGTCATTCACACCAACACTTTATCCAACATTTAAATTAACAAGTGACACACACAGACAAACCAAAATGAATGTGAATTCATCAAGTCAGTGAAAAAAATACGATCACAAACCTGTTCAGTCTGATTATACGCCTTGTGAAGATATCAAGTCACGGTATATAAAAGAAAATTGTATTCACAAACACAAAAAAGGTTTGAATCAAACCGGAATAAAAACCATTGAAATGAAAAATAAGACAGATTTCAATATATATATATATATATGAATATAAATTGAAACTAAACAAATAAAGTACATAAAAAAACTACACATAACATCATCAAGAAAAATACCACCAAACTGATAAGGATGAAATTGTTGACGAAGGTGAACACGAAACAGTGACAGACATGACACAGGTGACAAGCTTGAAGTCCGTTCACATGACATCACTCAAGTGATAGGTGTCGCATATAAACTCAACTGTCTTATATATATCTATCAGTAATTCAACATTTCACAGAATCCATCTACATATTAGTGTCTACACCATTTGCATTATCAATCGCACCGTCAACATGATACGACGTCGTCATCACTCGCCTGTCAATTCTAAAGCACATATTTTATTTCATTTTTCTGTCGATTCTTATCCACCCATTTCGTACACACAATCAATATCACATTCTTTTCAATCGTTCCCATCAACAATACATCCAACATCTGCATTCAACAAGTTACACTGTCTATTATAGCAACATGAGCGTTCATCAACTTAGGCAGTTACGAGAAAAAAGCTCACCTCATTCAAATAATTTACAGCCTAGTAAAGATTCATCATCGCCGTATAGTAATGTTATTGTTGCATTAAAACATTACAGATAAAAAAATAAATAATAACATGAAATGAACAGAAACAAGGAACGGACAAAATGCATATTTAACAGTTCAAATACTTGAAGTAAATGACGTTCTGTAGTAAACAAAATGAATAACATCATCAGGCAAAATATCCGCTACTAATAAAAATGAAATTGTTGACGATGGTCAACACGAACCTGTAATACACATGACACACGTGACAAGCTTGAAGTCCGTTCACATGAAATCAGTCGAATGATAGGTGTCACACATAAACTCAACTAATTCATATATATCCATCAGTAATTCAACATTTCACAGTTGCCATCTACATATCAATTTTGACATCGTTTGCATTATCAAACGCATCATCAACGTAATACGACGCCGTCATCACTCACCTGTCAATTCTTAAGTACAACATTCATCTAATTTTTCTGCAGTACACTATCCACCTATCTAATATACACAATCAACCTTAAATTTATGTCAGTCATTCCCACCATCAATATATTTGAAATCTGAATTTAAAAGCGACATAGTCGATGAAACCAGCATTAGTTATCATTAATAGATGAAGTTACAAATAAAACGCTCACTATATCTTGTTGTTTTATCGCCTAGTAAAGATTTAGCATCGTCGAATGAAAATATAATTGTTGTATTTAAAAAATAATAGAGGAAATAATACATTAACAAAAGTTAAACAAAAAGATATTATAGGCAAAATTCATATTTGAACATTTAAATTTTTTGAATAAATCACGTTCTATCGTGAACCATACGCATAACATCATCAAGCAAAATATCAATCTACTGATTAGAATGAAATTGTTGACGATGGTCAACACGAACCTGTAATACACATGACACAGGTGACATTCATGTAGTCCATTCACATGACATCACTCGAGTGATAGGTTTTCCACATGAACTCAACATACTCATATATATCCATCAGTAATTCAACATTTCACAATTGTTATCTCCATATCAATTTCGACACCATTTGCATTATTAATCGCATCATCAACATTATACGACATTGTCATCACTAGCCAGTCACTTCACAAAACAACAATAAATGTGTTTTCTTCTGTCGTCTATGCACTGATCTTATACACAAACAAAATCATATTTTTATCTGTCGTTTACACCAACATAATATTCAACATCTAAATTCTACAAGTGACACAGTCATTCAAATTGTTATTAATGTGCATTCATATATCTATTGATGTATAAACGATCACTCACTGAATCCCATATCTCTGTCGCCTTGTGAATATATTTCATTGTCGTATTTGTTTTAATTTGTTACATTTCGAAACACAATATAAGTTAGTCAAGTTATAAATAATCCATAATAAGTGAACGGTAATCAACAATTTGACAGATTCTGATATATATGTTTGTTTATATATTCAAACAAAACAATTGACCTTCAGTAGTCAACACTACGCATAACATCGTCAAGCAAGACATCACGCAACTAATTAGGATGAAGTTGTTGACGATGGTCAACACGAAGCAGTAATACACATGACACAGGTGACATTCATGAAGTCCGTTCACATGACATCATTCGAGTGATATGTGTCCCACATGAACTCAACAAACTCATATACATCCATCAGTAATTCAGTAATTTCATAGTTGAAATCTGCATATCAATTTCAACACCATTTGCATTATTAATCGCATCATCATTTTGATACTACAACGTCATTACTTGTGTGTCACTTGTTAAGCACACCATTTGTCTTAATTTTTTGCTGTCAGCCATTCACAACATAAATGGAATCAATGTCACATTCTCGTCAGTCGTACTCACCAACCTTACATTTGAAAACTGCATGCAAGATGTCGCACATTAAGTTTTGCCTACAGAAAAGTGCATTCATATAGGCAGAAATAAATTAACTATCACATACCTCATCTAAATATACAACTGCTGTAACTAGTTTCAGATAAGGAGTTTGAACGAGCTGGCAAAATGTATAACAAACCAAAATTGCACAGAAAATAGAGAAATTATTAAACAACAACTAAATGCCCGAAATCACATATTAAAATAATTTCAAAATATTTTCGATTATATTTTTAAACGGAAAAAAAAATAAAATTTTGTATTAAAAATTACGCATAAAGTCGTCAAGCAAAATGCCACTCAACAAATTAGGATGAAATTGTTGACGATGGTCAACACGAAGCAGTAATACACATGACACAGGTGACATTCATGAAGTCCGTTCACATGATATCAGTCGAGTGATATGTGTCCCACATGAACTCAACATACTCATATACATCCATCAGTAATTCAACATTTCACAATTGCCATTTACATATCAATTTTGACACCGTTTGCATTATTAATCGCATCATCAACGTGATTCGACATTCTCATCACTCAACCGTTACTTCTTAAACACACCACTTATTTTATTTGCATGAGGTCAGTTCACTATATAATCAAATCAAACATTCAATATCACATTTTTATCAGTCTTTCACACCGACTCTACATTCAACAACTGCATTCAACAAGTGACACAGTCAACATAACCAACATGAATTTGCGTTTTAAGGTACTGAAAAAAAGATGATCACTCACATTATTTAGGTTTTCCACCGCCTTGTGAAGATTACCCGTTTTTGTTTTCAATTATGCGTGTAGCATTCACAAAAACGAAAATATTTCATAAAATTAAACAATGTAAGTTATAACAGTACTAAACAAATAAACAGATTTTATTATATTACACTTAATTTATTCAAACGAAACAAATGACATACAGTAGTCAACATTACGTATACCTCCACGTGCAAAATATCACGTAACTAATTATTATGAAATTGTTGACGATGGTCAACACGAAACATTAATACACATGACATAGGTGACATTTATGAAGTCTGTTCACATGACATCGTTTAAGTGATAGGTGTCACAAATGAACTCAAATAACTCATATACGTTCATCAGTGACTCAACATTTTACAGTTGACATCTCCATATCAATGTCTATACTATTTGCATTATCAATCGCATTACCAACGTTATACGACATTTTCATCTCTCGACTGTCTCTTCAAAACACACCATTCATTTCATTTGTATTCGATCTACCTTTCGCAAAATCCAAACACACAAACAACATCACACACTCGTCAGTCGTTCACACCGACACTACATTCAACTACTTAATGCATAAAGTGATGCGCTCGATCAATACAACATGAATGCGCAAGCATAAATGCATCATCTGAATTATTTTGTCTCACCTGTTCAAATTTGTTCCCAGGATCTAAAATATGTTTATCTATGGTTTTCTCCTTTATATGTATTGTATTTATGATTAAAAACAGATAAATTTAAATAACAAAAAAAATTTACAATTAAGATATTCGAATATCAGATGATTTTGAAATAATTTTGTTATTGTATTCGAAATAAACAGATGACAAACAGCAGTAAACACTACGCATAACATCTACATGTTGAATATCACGCTTATAATTAGAATGAAATTGTTGACAATAGTCAACAGGTAACAGTAATACACATGACATAAGTGACAAGCTTGAAGTCCATTCACATGTCATCACTCGATTGATGGGTGTACCACATGAACTCATATAACTCATATACACTCATCAGTAATTCAACATTTAACAGTGTCCATCTACATATCAATTTCGACACCACTTGCATTATCAATCGCATCATCAACGTGATACGACATCATCACTGAACTGTCAATTCTCAGTTACACAATTCATGTCAATTTTATGCAGTCAGCTCTCTAAACAATCAGGACACACAATGAACATTAAATTCTTGTCAGCCATTCAATCAACTCTACATTCTACAACTGCATTCAACAAGTCACTTAGTCAATCAAACTAACATAAATGTGCATTTAAATTTGCATAAACAAAGTGTTAGTAACTTACATTTTTCAACCGATTCATCCAAAGTTTTATATTTAACACCATTGAAACTAACTGTTAAAGATTTAATATAAAAAACAAATAAACGTATAGTATTAGACGTTTTAAAACTTCTTTAATATCATTAGTAAACCGTCACAATCTAGTAAACATATTTGAATTTATTTTGTCGTTTATACATTAAAACGAATCAAGTTAAATTCAGTAGTCAACACTACGCATACAATCTAGTGATAGGTGTCCCACATGAACTCAACCTACTCATATACATCCATCAGTAATTCAACATTTCACAGTTGCCATCTCTATATCAATTACGACAACATTTGCATTATCAATCTCATCATCATTATGATACGACGTCGTTATTACTCGCCTGTTAATTCTCAAGCACACCATTTATCTCATTTGTATGCAGTCAAGGCTCCATCCAAACCAATGCGCACAATCAGCATCATATTTTTGTCAGTCTTTCACAACAACACTACATCCAACAACTACATTCAACATGTAAAATACTTGTAGTAAACATCCGTGAATATGAAATAAATAAAAAAATCATTGTCAAATCTAATATTGCAAACTTTTTCAAATGGGTTTTTCGCATTTGTAATATTTTGTTTAATTTTTTTCATCCGAATCATCTTCAATGAAATTTAAACACACATCCATAAAAATCAAAAATGTAATTTGTAGTGGAAGACAAATGAAATGAACCATAATACAGATTTAAAATAATTTACGTAAATATAATATAAATAAATAAATGACATTCAGTAGGTAAGACTACGCATTACATCATCATGCAAAATATCAAGCTACTAATTAGGAAGAAATTGTTGACGATGGTCAACACAAATCAGTAATATACATGACACAGGTGACAAGCTTGAAGTTCGTTCACATGACATCACTCGAGTGATAAGTGTCCCACATGAACTCAACTAACTCATATACATCCATCAGTAATTCAACATTTCACAGTTGCCATCTACATATTAATGTCTACACTAATCGGATTATCAATCGAATCATCAACAGTGTGATAAAACATGGTCATCACTCGCCTGTCAATTCTAAAGCACAATATCCATGATATTTTTCTGCAGTCCACTTTCCACCTATCTAATACACACAATCAACATTACATTCTCGTCAGCCGTTCACACAAAACCTACATTCAACAACTGCATTTATCAAGTTACACAGTCGACTAATCCAAAATAAATCTACATTCAAAACTAGAGTGACGATGAGAAAATCACTCACCAATTTCTCACGTTCTTTCGAATCCTTTTTTGATTTTATATTTCTATTTTCCTGCGAAAGAAATATTCAATCACATTCACATTCATTTTCAGTTGAATACTCAACAATATCGTTGTTTATAAAAAAATATTCGATAATCATAAATGATTTCAATATATTTACGTGAATATATAAAAAAAATTACATTCAGTAGTCAACACTAATCATGAAATTATCATGCAAAATATCATGCAACAAATTACGATGAAATTGGTGACGATGGTCAACACGAAACAGTAACACACATGACACAAGTGACAATCTTGAAGTCTGTTGACATGACATCACTCAAATGGTATGTGTCCCACATGGACTCAACTAACTTACATACATCCATCAGTAATACAACATTTCACAGTTGGCATCTCCATATCAATGTCTTTGTCATTAGTTTTATCAATCGCATCATCAACGTGATACGACATCGTCATCACTTGCCTGTCATTTCGCAAACACACAATTCATCTCTATTGTTCGGTCTACTCTACACATTACTAATACACTCTGTCAGCATCACATTCTTGTCAGTCTTTCACACTCACACTACTTCGAAAAACTGCATTAAACATGATCGACAGTCAATCAAACCAAAAATATTGTCAATTCTCAGAATCAGAGACAAAAAGAGATTTTCACATACTTTCAGCATTTTATTCAGTGTGACATTGAATTTCGTAAAAGATTCTTTGATCTGTGAAAGTAAATAGTACAAAAATAAATGACAATTGAACAGATTTCATAGGTTTTTTTCAAAATTTGGTTTTTCTAAAGAATTCGATTTATTTATTTCCATATAAAATAAACAAAACAAATGACATACAGTAGTCAACATTACGCATAACTGCTAAGAAGAGAAGGAACTAGTTAATTTTCATGTGATTTTGCTATTTTCTATTTAATTGTAAAGTGAGCGGTAACCGGTACTGCTCTTTATTTCCTCCGCTGAAACTTGTTAACTGTGATTGGTTGTAATATCATTTTAGTATGCTAATTACTCTGTTTTTCCCAAGGTCGCTTTTGTAACTATATATACAGAGTTGAATTAAAATAGAATTGAATCTTCCTAGTGCTGCGTTGGTGTCTTCTTGATTTTGTTTCAGGGTGAGTAATCAGTATCGAGTTGTTGGTCACAGTTGCGAGTATCAGTTGGCGCAGATTAGTTCCCGATTAGCGTTGCGGTTAGTTCGTGCATAGCAGTAGGCGTTATTTATTATATATATTGCGGTATAACAATAACATCATCATGCAAATTATAAAGCAACTAATTAGGATGAAATTGTTGACGATGGTCAACACGAAACAGGAATACACATGACACAGGTGACATTTTATGAAGTCCGTTCACATGACATCACTCAAATTATAGATGTCCCACATGAACTCAACATACACTTATACATCCATCAGTAATTCAACATTTCACAGTTGCCATCTCCATATCAATTTCGACACCATTTGGATTATTAATCGCATCATCAACGTGATTCGACATCGTTATCACTCAACTGTCACTTCTCGATCACAGCACTCATCTCATTAATATGCGGTCAACTCTCCACAAAACTAAAGCACAGAATCAACATCACATTTTTGTCAGTAGTTCACACCAATACTGCATTCAAAAACAGCATTCAACAAATGACTCAGTCAATCAAAGATATAAGATTAATTATTCATAGAGGCATAAAATAAAATATAATCACTAACCTGTTGTACAACTTTCAAGGAATTTTGAATATTTTTTTGGAACTGTGTTGTCTGATGTAGTGTTGTAACGATGACAAATTACAGTGAAAGTTTGATAACAAATAAGCAAAAAGGTTAACAATATACGACTAACAGAAAAATTTGAATATTTTCCTGTATATAATCAAATGAATCAATCTACATTCATCAGTCAACAATATGCATATCATCATCAAGCTAAAAATCACTCTAATAATTAGAATGAAGTGGTTGACGATGTTCAACGTGAGGCAGTAATTTACATGACACATGTGATATTCATGAAGTCCGTTCACATGACATCAGTCGAGTGATAGGTGTCCCACATGAACTCAACTAACTCAAACATATCCATCAGTAATTCAACATTTCACAGTTGCCATCTCCATATCAATTTTGACACCGTTTGCATTATCAATCGCATAATCAACGTGATTCGACATCGTCATCACTCAACCGTCACTTCTTAAACATACCATTTATTTTATTTGCGTGAGGTTAATTCACCATATAATCAAAACAAACTATCAATATCACATTCTTGTCGGTCTTTCACTTCAACCCTACATTCAACAACTGCATTCAACAAGTGACACAGTTAATTAAATTAACAAGAATTTTTATGTTGGCTGAATTAGAGTCTTAGATAAATAACTTACTCTTTTAAGCTCACTAAACACATTATTACAACTTAAATTTATCATTTTCAACATGATTCGTACTATAAAGAAATTTTGTAGATTAAATTTCAAATAAAAAATGAAGAGCATAATAATTTATATGAAATCGAGAGTAAGAATGGTTTCAATATATGTCTAGTTATAAATTCAAACAAAACAAAGTACTATCAGTAGTGAACACTAAGCAGAACATCATCATGCGAAATTTCACGCTACACATTAGGATAAAATTGTTGACGATGGTCAACACGAAACAGTAATACACATGACACAGGTGACATTCATGAAGTCCGTTCACATGACATCAGTCGAGTGATATGTGTCCCACATGTACTCAACTATCTCATATACATCCATCAGTAATTCAACATTTCACAGTGTTTATCACCATAATTAATTTCGACACCATTTGCATTATCAATCGAATCATCAACGTGATTCGACATCGTCATCACTCAACTGTCACTTCTCGATCACACCATTCATCACATTTGTATGCGGTCAAAGCTCCACATTACCAATACACACAAACAACATCACATCCTCGTCAGCTTTCAAGCCTACTTTAAATCCTACAACTGCATTCAACAAGTGACGCTGTCAATACATATAAAATTATTGTGCATTCATAAGAGCCGTGAGGTATAAACGATCACTCACCTTTCATATTATAACTGTCGACTTGTGAAGATTTTTCGCCATCAACTTTAATTTAATTGTTGAATAACCAAACACGAGAATGTAATTAATAATTAAAAAAACATAATAGTTTAACAGATATGAACAATTAGACAGACTTTAAAATATTTTTGATCATATATTTAAACGAAAATGTGACATTCAGTGGTCAACAATATGCATATCATCATCAAGCAAAACATCACTCTAATAATTAGAATGA
Organism: Schistosoma japonicum; assembly: GCA_025215515.1. NCBI lineage: Eukaryota > Metazoa > Platyhelminthes > Trematoda > Strigeidida > Schistosomatidae > Schistosoma > Schistosoma japonicum. The sequence goes on from CM046061.1 coordinate 4,323,255, forward strand.
AGTGGTTGACGATGTTCAACGCGAGGCAGTAATTTACATGACACATGTGATATTCATGAAAGCAGTTCACATGACATCAGTCAAGTGATAGGTGTCCAACATGAACTCAACTAGCTCATATCCATCCTTCAGTTTTTCAATATTACCGTTCAACCAACTATTTGTTGATTTCTCTTTTATCGTTGTTTTTAAATTTTGTTTTTTCCTCATTCGTCACAATTTTTTTCGCCGTTTGTTGTCTTTCTTGTATTTACGTCGTCATATTTTGTGTTTTCCTTTTTGAAATTTTAAATTTGATTTTGATTTTACATGTTTTTTCTTCAGTATCTTTTTTATTTTAAGCTTACCAAATAGAAACGTTTTTAATAATTTTCACTCTGCCCTGGTAGTTAGAAGTTCTTCATTTCGAAGTGTTATAACGCCTCATGGTGAAGGCCGAGTTTCTTCGGAAACCGCTAGGCCGATGCCTCTTCTTATAACCAAAGCAATCATTATTATAGCTACTTGGAATATTAACATGATATGGAAAGCAGGGAGAAGCAAGCAAACAGCTAAAGTAATGAAAAGATACAACCTGAAGATACTTGGAGTAAGCGAGACCCATTGGTTGAAAGCTGGACAGCAAAGATTTTCCTCAGGTGAAGTGCCTTTATACTCCGACCACAAAGAAGGAAACACCTCACATGCACACACACGGAGTAGCACTAATTTGTCCCAGGAAAGATAGAAGGCCCTTTTCGGATGGGAACTTCATAGACCTAGGATCATCAAATCATCCTTCAAGACGAAGAAGGAAGGGACTGCAACAAATGTCTTCCAGTACTGTACACCCATCAACGACAGTCACGAAGACGACAAATACCAGTTCTATGCGAAGCAGTTAATCATAGTCGTTCTGTTTACCCAACCCCCTTTGAAAACCTCAACATAATTCATATGCTTTATTATTGACATTGTCATGTTTGTTCTG